>OX336400.1:25454668-26756335 GCA_946902985.2 Meconema thalassinum
TACACGCTGTCTCGTACTGCTGCATATTTGCTGCATACTGATTGCAACTTATTGCCATTGTGCTACAATTGACAATTGAGTAAGACAATAACTGGTTGTAACTGCGCTTGGCGGCATGTAGACTGCACTTGGCTGCGTCTCGACTGACTTACAACTGGGCTTCAAGTGAGTAACAGAGGGCTCCTCCTGGGGTCTACTCCCTTATATCGGATTTCCACAGAAAGTAGAGCAACATCTTCCCGCGTAATCTTCGCTCCTCTCACAGCATGATTCCGGTCTTCAAACCATGATCATTGTGTTCCTCTCTCTTCACAGGTCCCAAAACTATATGTGTGCAAAGGAATCGCTCGTTCAATTAATTGATATTAATTCCTTTCTCCATGGCGTGGGACGCTACCTAACCGGGAACTCCCCGTCAACATCTTCACATCCCTCCGCGAACAATGGTCGCTTCACAGTCCTTACGCACATCACTAAATATGCACCAATTTCGCCGGTAAAAGACTCTAAAATTATCTTCTTGCCAAGATATTCACCTGTGTGCAACTCTCATCTCGATTCGTTACTCCAATCACGAGTAATCAATGATTCTTCTGGGCATTTCTCCGCCCCTCCTCTACATCTATTCTCCGTCGGGGAATAACTGTGTCATTTTTCAGGCCTCTCCCCTGCTCCAGACGACATAATGGGGTGACAGAGATGGACGTGGCTCCACTGGGGCCAACCCACAATTCTGGGCCGATTAGTAAATGTCAGCTCTGCCCTCTTCTCTGCTTCAAACCTCCAATAGCTTACACCAAATCGTCTTATAATGATACAATCTGCTCATTATTTCCTACATTATTTTAATAAATAATGCCATTTCATCAAAATCACACCAGTGATTAAATATACATCTCTTTCGAGGGGTTTTCACCAAGAAACTCCCTGTACAGATCTCTGGTTCGCTTCCTGGCGGAACCTTTTTACTGAGATCACAGTCTCTGAGAACCATGTTCGATTCCAGTCAGCATAACCCCATCGGGTTCATTACAATACTCGTTAAGTTAAAAATCACATCATTTAAGTGCTGTCCATTATTTCTAACACATTCATTCAATCGGTTTTGAAGACTTATCATTGTCCACTGGGATGTTGGCGACGTGTTCTTCAATCTGAGTCTTGGCCTAGTCTGGTACACAACGCTCTTTAGATGTCCCCATAGAAAGAAGTCACATACTGAAAGGTCTTCACAAAATGTTCAACAACTATTTGAGGAAAGAATTCACGATGAAAATCAGTAAATGTTAAACAAAAATATTGGAATGCAGCCGAAATAAATCATAAACCTCTATGAACATCTAATTGGTAGCTGAAAAGCGAAAGTAGGAGACTTCTGTTACTTAGAAAGCAAAATAACCAGTGATGGACGAAGCAAAGACGATATGAACAGTAGGTTGGCTCAGGTAAGGAAAGCATTTCCTCAGAAACGGAATCTTTTGACATCGAATATAGATTTAGGTATTAGGAAGTCATTTTTGAAAGCCGTTGTCTGGAGCGTGGCGCTCTATGGAAGTGAAACTTGGACTATTGGTGCAGCAGAAAAGAGGAGAATTGAAGCGTTTAAAATGTGGTGTGACAGGAGAATGATGAAGATTGGAAGGGTAGATAGGGTAACAAACGAAGAGGTATTAAGACGAGTGGGAGAGGAGAAATTTTTCTGGCGACTGCTAATGAAGAGAAGAGATAGGTTGGTAGGACACATACTAAGACACCCAGGAATAGCAAGCTTAGTTATGGAAGGAAGTGTCGAGGACAAGAACTGTTGGGGTAGACCAAGGTTAGAATATGTTAAACAGATTGCCTCGGATGTAGGGTGTGGTAGCTATGTAGAGATGAAACGATTAGCTCAGGACAGGGAGGCTGGACAACTGCATCAAACCAGTCAAAAGACTGAAGACAAACAAACAACAACAACTATTTGAGGGTTTATCTGACTTAGTTCATAATAGGAATGAAAATGAATTTTAGGCTACTTCTTCACATTTTGTAACAAGAAGTTCCATGACAAACTAAAGAGCCTACTTTTCTTAAAATTTAAGATTCATGACAATTATTAATCTATATATCTAGAATAATGTCAAAATTAAGTTGGTAATATAGACATTTCAAATTAGTTCGAAATACTGTATAGGCCTACCTGGCATAATGTAGCCTAATAGAGACTACAGTTGGCAGCCCTGGTGACTGAATATATTCTTAGTTCCATCGCTTAAGGTATAGAATACAAAACTTGGTTGAATTCCAATATATAGCATGGACGTTACATGCAGTTAAACATTGGATCTAACAGGGCGCGTAAAATCATGTTGGCAACAATGTCATGCATGTATTGGTCAGAAATAATCTGAAATATATGATCTATTGTTAAGCCAATTATGAATGAAATCCATTAGTTAGTATAGAAGTTACATGCATTTTAAAATTGGACCTATCAGCAGGCTTAGAATCATGTTGGTAGCACTGATGTATATAGTTACTCCAAATTAATCTAGAATGTCAGGTACTATACCTGTGCATAGTTTAAAGCTGTCGGCTTGCATACTTTCTGATATATTGATATTAGGATAACAAAAATAGAGACAGCATTTATTAACAGTTGGCAGCCCTGGTTGCTCTTAAGAATATGCATAGTCATAACTGTTATGGTACACACAGCTCGTACGAAATGTGGTTGAAATCCAAATGATAGTATAGAAGTTTCATGTATTTAAAGCTGGACATCTCAGCAGGCTTAGAATCATGTTGGTAGCACTGATGTATATAGTTACTCCAAATTAATCTAGAATGTCAGGTACTATACCTGTGCATAGTTTAAAGCTGTCGGCTTGCATACTTTCTGATATGTTAGTATTTGGATAAAATAAAATAAATTGAGCCTGGCTGCGTGGCTCAGGGGTAACGTTCTTGCATGCTGGGCCCAAGGTTGCAGGTTCGTATCCTGGCGCAGTCAGGTGGCATTTGAGGGTGCGCAAATGTGAGGGAGCCGTGTCAGTAGATTTACTGGCACGTTAAAGATCCCCTTCGGGGCAAAATTCCGGCACCCAGGCGTCTCTAAAAGCCAGAGTAGTTAAAAGGGACGTAAAACCAATAACATTATTATATTATTATTAAATAAATTGAGAGCATTTATTAACAGTTGGAAGCCCTGGTGGTTCTTAAGAATACGCTCAGTTATATCTGTTTATATACACATAGCACATACGAAATTTGGTTGAATTCCAATGGATACTGTAGAAGTTATATGCATTTAAAAATTGGACCTATCAGCAAGCATATAATCAATTTGGCAACACTGCCATATATAGTCTCCTGGAAATTAAACTAAAATATTATTAACTATACGTGTGCCAATTTTGAAATAGTTCCCATTCATACCTTCCAAGATATCCAACATGGAGCTACAATTTCAATTGCGATTTTTCAGCAGTTGGTAGCACTGACATCATTTTCAAATATGGCATTGAGATTTCAGGTATAGATCTTTACTCCTACAAAATTTTGTTTCGATTGCTGCAGCAGTTTAAGAGTTCATAGGGGGAGACACACACACATCCAGACAGACAGAAGGACAGAGAGAAGGAAATTCCCTTCGTCCATTCTCGAATAAATTTTTCTAAGACGCAGTTGAATAGTAATGGTAATAATAATAATAATATCGTAAGGCCTCGGGTGCCTGGTGCAACCTTTGTTAATTGAAACCCAGAGGGTAGCTTGCATGTCGAATTTCGTCGTTCCTTTGCACGCTATGAAAGTCAAGGAGGTTGGATATCTCAACTCCTTGACACTACAGCGCTTTCAAGTAGAGAATGGAGGAACTTTGTGTTGGCGGAAAATCCCGAGATTAATTTTGCCATTGAACACGGCCTACTGAATTCAAATGGGTTCTTTAACATGCCAACAACGTATGACATGAGTATCGCGATTTTTGTCGCCTTCAAAAATCACTTACCATGACCAGGGGCGAACCTGCAATCTTGGGGTTGGTAGTCCGACACTATAACCACTCACCCACCGTGGCAAGCTAATAGTAATGGTGATAGCCCGTCACCTTGTCGTGCGCCAGTTTAGTAATATTAATATTGTATAGACGAGGGGTACACAGACTTTTTATAAGTTAGGGCCAAGTTCATTTTTACATAATAAGTGGCGGACCACACTTGCCAAACCACTAAAGCTAAAGCTAAAGCTAATTTAACCATTGTCTGAATAATCTATTTTACCACAGCGGCTTCGGTGGCGTAGTTGGTAGCATGCTGAGCTTCTATGCCCAAGATAGCGGGTTCAAACCTGGCCGAAGCCGTCGGATTGTTTAAGAGCGTTAAAAATCCTTCAGTATGCCTTCCTTCGGAGGGGAAGTAAAGCAGGCTGTCCCATGTCATAGATTTATATCATGTTAAAGAACCTTCCACTAATTACACCTGTGTGAAGCTAAATTGTATAGGTTAAGAATGTAAACAATGCTCTTAGGTCCCTACGTTCGTTGCCAAGAGCCGACTGCGGTGGCGTCTAGTAGCTAAGTTCTGAACTAGGCCTAGTAGTCGTTGACGGTGGCGTTTGGCAGCAAAATTAGGAACTATTTGAAAAATTCAAAATTGCAGTCCTTACTTGAATTAAAAAACAGATACACTCACTAATACAGCCATCACAATTAACACCGGTTATCAGACAGATTCTACAAACACCCAAAGTACACGGGGCTACATGACCACGTTGTCGCAGACCCTAAACTAAGGAACCAACCAAAGTATATAAAAAATGAAAATCAATATATTGTCAAACTTAAAATCTGTCCAATAAATGTTTAGTTTTTAATTAATTTTAACGAATCATTTTTATAATCTTCTTATTTCAACTAGGGCCTACAATATTGGGAAAACTCTCATTATTCACAATATAATATATTCACGGTTTCAATAGTATAACATATTTATCGGCGGGCAGCATAAACTGACTTTGGGGGTCACCGGTTGTGCACCCCTGCCTTAGACTATATATAAGGTGCGTTCAAAAAGTAACGAGCCGGAGGCATAATTACAGAAACCAGTACCTGTATGCTAGAAGTATTGGCCCTGGCTGTTGAGGCACTTGTCCCACTGTGACACGAGGCGGTGAATAGCTGTCTTATAAAATTCCCTGGGCTGCGATGTGAACCAGTTCCGCACGTACAGCTGGACGTCGACGTCCGAGGTGAATCGTTAGCCCCGCAAAGCCCTTTTCAGGCGACCAAACATGGCGTAATCACAGGGAGAGAGGTCTGGACTGTATGGTGGATGGCCGAGAACCTCCCATTTGAATTTCTGCAGGGGTGCCGCGACTGTGTTGGCCGTACGAGGTCGTGGAGCTACCACGGCAGCTATGGCGTTCACTGTCACTCGGCGGTCCTGAGTAATGAGTGCATCAACCAGCTGGACGTTGTCATCGGTAATGCGGGGGGGGGGGGGGGGGGGGGTGCCCCAGACCGGGCATCATCGGCTAACGACACCCGTCCTTCCCTGAAACGCTCGTGTCACGCCTTGACCCTTGCAAGGGACATGCAGTGTTTGCCGTACACTTGTGACATTCGGCGATGATTGTCCGTTCCTCCTGCTCCTTCCGCTGTCAGAAACCGAACAACACCTCTTTGCTCTTCGCTTGACGCCTCCATGTCACTGTTTGCAATGCGACTGGCAGCGTTGGACGATTGATGCATGCATGCTGCTGCTCGCTTTGTATCGTCACGTGACGTGCACACGTGCCCTCTAGCGACGGGCTGTGACCTTCCACGCTCTGGTCGGAACCACTCCTCGTTACACACGCCATGATTAGCCGATGTCGTCACCGGTTTGCGCATTACAGCCTCCGGCTCGTTACTTTTTGAACGCACCTGATATATATTTGTAAGTTATCTAAGCCTAGGTGAACAACGTCTGGTGATGCTCGCATGACGATCGCAACATGTCGTTAATTAAGTGATGAATATTTTAAGTTATTTTATTTTCTGCCATCTTCTAAACTCACCATTCTCTTTGACCGGACCTAATGTTACCTCAAAATCTTCCTTATCTTGGTTTCCAATTTCTCCATCATCCCTTTCTTGTTCATTATTGTTATTATTATTATTATTACTATTGCGGGATCTCATCTTAAATAATGAAATACATAAGATTACGGTCCATTAGGTGATCGCAAGAGTAGGGACTACCTCAACACAGTAGGTTAGTCACTTGGAACTCGTTTGAACGGGAGTGGTCACCTCATTATCGATAGCTAATTGGCTCCTTAATTGCCCGGCCACTTGTCTTAATATTATATGGGCATGTCCCCCTTTTTGTGCTCAACACAGCGCACCATAAGAAACTGACTTTCTCCTTTTCTATACCTCAAAAGGCTTTGAGTGTTTGTTACAGTCACACGGAGCGAAGAACAATGCGTAACTTCTGATGACTCAATAATAATAATAATATATAAGATATTCCACAGAGTAAATCCGGCACAGAATGGCTTAAAGAGCTACAGAGAGACTTACAAATAATCAGTATAGAAAATTTCGAAGACCGAACTGAGTGCCAGACGAAAATGGCGAATGTTAAGTTTGAACCAAGATCATTACGACAATCTAGGAAATAGTGGACGGTTGAGAGAAAGAGGAAGCATTCCGCGAGGATGAAGAGATTTTGGGAGGAGCGGAGGAGACACACCTCCAAATAACATCATGTTATCAAGTTTAATCGCTCTCCTGTAGGGGAATTTTCGCTTAAATAAATAATATAAGATAGTTAATTATTGGAAGCCTTCGTGGCTTAGGCGGCAACACGCCGGCCTCTCACCGCTGGGTCCGTGGTTCAAATCCCGGTCACTCCATGTGAGATCTGTGCTGGACAAAACGGAGGCAGACAGGTTTTTCTCCGGGTACTCCGGTTTTCCCTGTCAAAATTTCATTCCAGCAACACTCTCCACTATCATTTCATTTCATCTGTCATTCATTTAATCATTGCCCCAGAGGAGTGCGTCAGGCCTCGGCAGCTGGCACAGTCCATATCCTCGCTGCTAGATGGGGGCTTCATTCATTCCATTCCTGACCCGGTCGGAGACTGGAAGCAGACTGTGGATTTTCATTTTTCATTTCAGTTAATTATTTACAATATTATTTACATCTTACACAAAGGTATTTATTAATTTGTATATTAAGGCTTTCACGGCCCGGATTACTATATAAATAATTCATGTATGGCGTTAGGTATCGTTCAGATACACTTCCCTTTTGTTTATGTTTCCTTATATCCATCTAACCCTCCCAACTCCCCCCCCCCCCCCTCTTCTTTTGGACATCCTCATTCTTCGAGGAGTCTCTATATTTTCATTCCCGCCCCCTACACCTTCTCCTTACTTACTACTCATTCCGCCGTTCTACCATGGTCCATATAGTAATTTCTGGCGGCTGCTCTCTGGTGACGAACGGAGGTTTTTAACTATATTTTTTGTAATTTTTAGCCTACTTTTCACATTTTTCAAAAATGAGGAAAAAGTAGACTTATGAGATCGATCCGGGAAAATGTGTGTCTGTCTGTCTGTCTGTCTGTCTGTCCTTCTGTCTGTCTGTCTGTCTGTCCTTCTGTCTGTCTGTCTGGCTGTGTGTGTGTGTCCCCCGCCCTATCAACTCCTAAACGGCTGCAGCAATCAAAACCAAATTTAGTATGAGTAAAGATGTGCACCGGAATAGGTCACGTCCATATTTGAAAATGATTTCAGTGCTACCAACTGCTGAAAAAACGCACTAGAAATTTGAGCTCCATGTTGGATATCTTGCAAGGTATGCATGGGAGCTATTCCAAAATTGGCACACATGTAGATAATACTATTTCAGTTTAATTTCCAGGAGTCCAACCATGACAGTGTTGCCAAAATAATTTTAAGCCTTCTGATAGGTCCAATGTTTAAATGCATATAACTTCTACACTATCAATTGGATTTCAACCAAATTTTGTATGTAATATCTGTACATAAACAGATATGACTGAGCGTATTCTTAAGAGCCACCAGGGCTGCCAACTGTTAATAATTGCTCTATCTATTTTTTTAAATCCAAATACCAATATATCAGAAAGTATGCAAGCCAACAGCTTTAAACTATGCACACGTATATTCTGACATTTTACATTAATTTGGAGTAACTTATATACGTCAGTTCTACCAACATGATTATACGCCTGCTGATAGTACCAATTTTTAAATACATGTAACTTCTATACTATCAGTTGGATTTCAACCAAATTTCGTATGTGATATGTGTACCATAACAGATATGACTATAAGTATTGTTAAGAGCAATCAGGGCTGCCAACTGTTAATAAATGCTGTCTATATTCTTTTTACCCTAATATCAATATATCAGAAAGTATGCAAACCAACAGCTCTATACTTTGCACACGTATAGCACCTGACATTCTAGATTAATTTGGAGTAATTAATACAAGGCAGTGCTGCCAACATGATTCTATGCCTGCTGATAAGTCCAATTTTAAAATACAAGTAACTTCTATACTAACAAATGGATTTCATCCAAAATTGGCACAACAAGATATCATAATATTTCAGATTATTTCTGACCAGCACACGCATGCCATTGTTGTCAACATGCTTTTACGCGTGCTGATAGATCCAGTGTCTAACTGCATGTAACGTCCATTGGACTTCAACCTAATTTTTTAATCTGTAACTTAAGAGATGGATCTAACAATATATTCAGTCACCAGGGCTGCCAACCGTAGTGCACTATTAGGCTACATTATACTAGGTATATTTTGAACTAATTTGATATTTCGATATTACCAACTTAATTTCGTCATTATTCTAGATAGGTTCATATACTGTAGAATAATCATTGGCATGAAAAGTAGGCTGTATAGTTCTTCACGGAACGTCTTGTTTGTAATCTCATTGATATACTTTCTTTGGCCACATTGTTTGATTCCATTGAAAAAGGAGGCAAGGTTTCTCCGAAACGTATGGTTCTAATTTAATTTCACACGGCATTGACCCAAAAAAACATGAATTATTTATATGGCATGTATTAATTATTTATTTATTCAGTTAGTTAGTCACTTGCTTGTTTGTGTTTGTTTGTTTTTGTGTTTGTTTAAGCGATTCTTGTTGATTTATTTTGTTCAGTATACATTTGTTTTGAACAAAATAAATTATTACGTGGTATATTTTCTCGTGAACAGGTACATTCTGATTGGGAAGTTGGGATTTTCAGGGTTGAAAGGTTGGCAACTCTGACAACATACAGTGCAACAGGTCGGAGGAGAGTACGGTGGATTCCATTTTTCGACATTTCCAAATTCGTGTCTGCGCACTCTTGTGATTGTCTTGATCAATACTGTTTTTCAATGATTGCACTAAAAGGTAATTAACTTGCGAGAATGGCGTTTTCCTCACAATGCGCACGAATTCGTTTTGCAATGATGGATGTATTGATCTTATATAAGTTTGGCAAGCAGGTGATGGGGCGATATTTAGATGGGTTTGTGAGTTTAGAGTCCTTTGGCTTGAGATAGGTTAACCCTCTGGTTAGGAAAAATGGAAATGCAGCAGGATTTTCCAGGAAACATTGTATGTGGATAGCCAGTAAACGGTGGGTACATGTGAGCCTTTTATAGTAGTAATTATGGATTCGGTCAATTCCAGGTGCTTTCCAATTCTATAGGCTGCTGATGACCTGGCGTAGTTCCTCAATATCAACGTCTGTGTGTGCCATTTGATTTATTCGTCTGGTAGCATTCTCTATTTCATTTTAACCACGGAGGTTCATTGTTGTGTTCTTCCGGCCTAGACCATATTGATGACCAGTAGTCGGTAACACTCTCCGTACTGGGTCCTTCTGGAGAATCATTCTGAACTTGAGGTGTCTTTTTCAGGTCTTCATAGAACTTTCTCTCATGTCTCTTGAAGTCATTGTTCTGTTTCTTCCGTTCGGTAGTGTTCTGGTATCTCTTAAGACGCTTAGAGAGGGCTGCAAGTTTTTGTTTATAAGTATCAAGTACTTCTGTTGTCCCAGCGTCCTCGGGGACCTGAAATTCTTGTTGTGAGGAGTCCATCATGATCCTTCGTATGCGGTTGTTCAGACGTCTACTTCTCACTCCATTCTTATACTGTTGCAGTCTGTTCACATTCTTGCGTAGTTGTTCGATGCGTTATTTCAAACGTTTTGCCCATGGAGGATCGCTGGGTTTCCTTGTAACAGACTGTTGGTTTGGAGGGCGTGGCCTACCCCCAGTAATTCGTACTGCAGTTAGTGCTGCACAATAGATAGCAGTATGAACCTCCATGAAAGATTGGTGCTCTTCTAAATAGTTAGGAAGTACGGTTTCGTTCAGTTCTTTCAACACCATGGTAAACTTGCGGGATGACTGCTGCCTCGGAAGTAATGGACGTTGGGTAGGGTCAGTACCTGCATATTCAAGCAGAGCTGAATTAAATTCGTCTTGGATCTTGGAATGATGGCTTGTTTCCCCATTCTGGAGTTCATTTACGTGAGTCGATTCATTCATGGAGACCTCATTATCAGTATGTATTTGGTTAGTTTCACCACTTGCAGCTGAGGGATATAGTTCATGAGATATCTCCTGTCTGATTCCATCCAGAACAGGGTCGGGAACTAAATGATTCTTTACAATTGCTCTTCTTTGATCCGCGACTCGTTGCTCAGTGATGTTAAACAGAGGATACTGCTGCTTGAAAGCCGCATGCAGTGCTTGGCGGTAGTTTGTCAGATCTGTTTCAAGACGAGTTATTCGATAATATGCCCGCATGATAGATTCATTCATATGAGTTTCCCATTTCATGCGTTTTCTGGACTTACCTGCGAGAGTGGTTGTATTTGTTACAAAGGCACTGCCGTCAGGTGCGGTGCGAGACTCGAGATTTTGTGTACCGCCAATATCGTCTTGGCTGCTGGAGCTTCTTCGGGTCTACTGATGGGTGGACAGCAGCTTGTCATCCCACTGCCACCGGTTTGCGTATTGTCACCTCTAGCGGTGGTTCTAGAGGTAACCTGCCGTATCACAGGCAGTGACATTTCTTAAAGCAAATTACTATTATTGCCTTTCCTGTGTGCTTTTTATACCTTCAGCCAGGTATTGCCTGGGTATTGCCATTTATACCTATGGCAAGGTTTACAACATTCCTGTGAATGCTAGTGTGTTATTTTGACCGATCGACGCAGATTCTTTGTAAATACGTGATCCTACTGATGTCAGTTCACTCAATTCTAATCTCTGTTTCTAACGAAATAAACGACATTACACAATTAATATCTGTTATAGGGGCCCAATTGGGGTAATTGAGTAATAAACACACAATACAGGGCATAGATTAAACTACTTTAAACTAAGTATTTGTGGTAATGTTAACCTAACCGGCACCAGCAATTCCTAGGCAACCACGTAAACAAGTTTTATGCACAGACATATGATATCCAAATGTCACTATAAACACCTCGCACAATCACTATTAAACACTGTGTACTGTCAGTAAGTCACTCAAAAACATCTTCCAAACCATAAAACACTCAGTAGACATGAAATAACTAAACAGACTATATAAATAGGAGGAGCCTCGGTCCGATCAGCCTCACCAAGTTATTATTATTATTATTATTATTATTATTATTATTATTATTATTATTATTATTATTATTACCGTACAGTTTCGGAACCTGCAGTTCTGGTTGTCTCAGGTGTTCCGCCAATAGACTTACTCGCGCAAAACGTAAAGACGTATACTTCCGACGAGTAGAACTGGGCAAGGCTCAAGCCCGGAAGGAAGCCGAGGCACGCAAGATGGAGCTTTGGCAGCAGAGGTGGAATGACGATCTCAGAGGAAGATGGACAGCTCGTCTGATACCGAGTCTGGTCGAGTGGACGAGTAGAAAACAAGGAGAAACTAATTACTTTCTGACTCAGATGTTGACAGGTCATGGCTACATTCGGTGTTACCTTCATCGTATGGCCAAAGTAAGGAGTCCAGTATGTGGTATATTGGCTTTCACGGCCGGTGAATTAAAACTCAGCAATTCTTCTAGGTTTGTGCCGTGTCCTGTGTGGGGTTTCGCCTAGGACACCAAGCTGGCTCATCGGCGGGCTCTTGGTGTCCCCGCCCGGACCCCCACAGGAGTAACGAACTGCGCGTTACCTCCCTTTATATAGAGTGCAACTGCACTCCTTGACTGCGAGAACTAAAAGCTCAAGCGGGCGGGGACACCAAGAGCCCGCCGATGAGCCAGCTTGGTGTCCTAGGCGAAACCCCACACAGGACACGGCACAAACCTAGAAGAATTGCTGAGTTTTAATTCACCGGCCGTGAAAGCCAATATACCATCTTTTGGAAGCCATCATAGGGAGGTTATGGCTGCTTGAGCTTTTAGTTCTCGCAGTCAAGGAGTGCAGTTGCACTCTATATAAAGGGAGGTAACGCGCAGTTCGTTAATCCTGTGGGGGTCCGGGCGGGGACACCAAGAGCCCGCCGATGAGCCAGCTTGGTGTCCTAGGCGAAACCTCACACAGGACACGGCACAAACCTAGAAGAATTGCTGAGTTTTAGTCCAGTATGTATTTACTGCGAGATGACGTATATCATACGTTCTTCGTCTGCGCTCGTTGGGCAGCGAAAAACAACGACTTGAAGCTGAGGTTGGTCCAATAACGCCGGACAATATAGTTGGAATTATGCTGAGGAACGAGCTCAGCTGGGATACGGTCGCTTTCTTTGTTGAGGTGGTCCTTCATCAGAAGAAGTCGGATGGGGACTTGCTCGATTTAGTTGATTATGTCTGCGATCCGCGGACTATGAATAGAGAAGTAAGATGGTGCTTGTGAAGCAAAGAAAATGGCTCAATCCGGAATTAATACGAAAGTGGTCCCGGGATGGATTTTGTCAAGAGGACAGGGTGTGGTTTTTTAGTGGGTAAGAATCCCACACTCTTGAGGAGTGCGGATCCTTCTCAAGGTCTTATGCAAAATTTTCCACTTCTCTCGTAAAAAAATAAAAAAAAAATATTATTATTATGATTATTATTGTTATTATTATTAATATTATTATTACCAACTGAGCCTCCGTGGCTTCGGCAGCAGCACGCTGACCTCTCACCGTTGGGTCCGTGGTTCACATCCCGGTCACTCCTTGTGAGATTTGTGCTGGACAAAGCGGAGGCAGACAGGTTTTTCTCCGGGTACTCTGGTTTTCCCTGTCACAATTTCATTCCGGCAACACTCTCCACCATCATTTCATTTCATCTGTCATTCATTTAATCATTGTCCCAGGGGAGTGCGACAGGCTTCGGCAGCCGGCACAGTTCATATCCTCGCCGCTAGATGGGGGCTTCATTCATTCCATTCCCTGACCCGGTCGGTCGACTGGAAGCAGGCTGTAGATTTTCATTACCAACAATAGGCCTAATATGAAACACACTGTTGTACTCAAGTCGCGATTTGGGAACCAGAGAATTTACACAAACTTTCAGTCTTCTCTAACGACTGGCTGCGTGGCTCAGCGGTAATGAATGGAGGTTCTCGCCTGCTGTCCCCTAGGTTACAGGATCGAATCCTGGCGCAGTCAGCTGCCATTTGAGGGGGCGCAAATGCGAGGGAGTCGTGTCAGTAGATTTACTGGCACGTTAAAGATCCCCTTTGGGCCCAAATTCCGGCACGTCGGCGTCTTTTAAAGCCGCAGTCGTTAACCTTTGAGAACCGGCGTGAAAGATTATAACACAATGACTCGCGCCGGGTCATTTTGACCCATAGTGTGTCACTCCCTTTTTGTCGTAGTTGTACGGATTTTAATGAAGTATTTTACACCTGGTGTCTTCCTATCAACTATTCCCAATACAAAATGAGGTTTATTTATATTTTTCAGATTTAACATACAGAGAAATGGCAATAATTTTTGGAAGATAATGGAAGAAACGATAAAGAAATAAATGAGCGGGGGAGACAGGCAGGAGCATTTCGGAGGAGTGTGAGAAGCATGTTATGGAGAAGGATGTCCCTCAGAACAGCAAAAAGATCATATATCGGACGTACTATGTCCCTATCCTGACGTATGCCTCGGAGACCTGGGTTATGAAAGGAAGGGAGAAGAGCAAAATACAGGCCAGTGAGATGAGGTTCTTGAGAAGCAGTATTGGAGCTACAAAGATGGACAGAATTAGAAATGAGAGGACCAGAGAATTAATGAAGGAGGAACCATTACAGGAAGGTATAGAGAAATCTAGACTTAGATGGTATGGACATGTAAAACGAATGGAGGAGAAGAGGATGTCCAGGAGGATACACGAGATGAAGTGGGAAGGAAAGAGACCGAGAGGAAGACCGAGAGACAGGTGGCTGAAGGGGGTGGAAGAAAGCGTGAAGAAGAGAGGAGAAGACTGGACAAGGGTGGAGGCTGAGAGATAGTGGGAAGACAGAAGACGTTGGAGAGGCTTGTGTTCCAAACAGACCCGGCCAGTGGCTGGAAACTGTGCAAGATTATGATGATGAATGGCGGCAAAGCTGAAATTTCGATCTTTTTGACCAAGGTGTCCCTAGACTCTAAGCCTGGATCAACAAGAAGGTGTGCTATGTTTTTGTGCTCACAAAAGTAGTTGGATTTCCCCCCTTATTTTTTTACAGATAGTGCGGACTAACGTAAGGCGAAAATTGTCAAGCGAGGGCTGGCGCCATGGGTAAATCTGACCCGACCGTAAATACGGTAATATAGAAATAACTTGAGTGTTCCAAAAGATATGGACATGATTCTTTTCCAGGGCGAAGTTCAACGCTAGGAAGGAAGGTACAGTAAGGACCCGGAAATAAGGGCAGACCAAAACGAAAATATAGAACATTATTTAAGCCTCGGGTTAAAAGGGAACCTTCTCTTGAACACATCAATATGTGTGGAGAGAGGCTCTAACACTGTGGCAAGTTCCAATTAACAATGCCAAGATTAATGAAGGAATATTTCCCATAATTTACACGCTGCGGTCGACCCAGCTAGGGTAGCTTAGTTCTCCCCATGTTGGCCGAATAGTGAAAGTGTTAAACATGGTTTTACGTAAATCGCGCCCAGTATAGAAATATTGTTCTCGTGACAATACTGTTCTACATACAAAATAAAAAACTAACCTGGGGCATATGCCCCAGCCTCCTTGCTTATAGTGCAATCAGTAGCCTAATTTTCCTCTAGACAGTCATCTAAACAAGTAGCGACCAATGGTTTCGTCTAGACCAATGGTTTCGTCCAGACAGTCGTCTAACCAAGTAGCGACCAATGGTTTCATCCAGACAGTCGTCTAACCAAGTAACGACCAATGATTTCGTCCAGACAGTCGTCTAACCTAGTTGCGACCAATGGTTTCGTCCAGACAGTCGTCTAACCAAGTAACGACCAATGATTTCGTCCAGACAGTCGTCTAACCTAGTTGCGACCAATGGTTTCGTCCAGACAGTCGTCTAACCAAGTAGCGACCAATGATTTCGTCCAGACAGTTGTCTAACCAAGTAGCGACCAATGATTTCGTCCTGACAGTTGTCTAACCAAGTAGCGACCAATGATTTCGTCCAGACAGATGTCTAACCAAGTAGCGACCAATGGTTTCGTCCAGACAGTCGTCTAACCAAGTAACAACCAATGATTTCGTCCAGACAGTTGTCTAACCAAGTAGCGACCAATGATTTCGTCCAGACAGTCGTCTAACCTAGTAGCGACCAATGGTTTCGTCCAGACAGTCGTCTAACCTAGTAGCGACCAATGGTTTCGTCCAGACAGTCGTCTAACCAAGTAACGACCAATGATTTCGTCCAGACAGTCGGCCAACCAAGTAACGACCAATGATTTCGTCCAGACAGTCGTCTAACCTAGTAGCGACCAATGGTTTCGTCCAGACAGTCGTCTAACCAAGTAGCGACCAATGATTTCGTCCAGACAGCCGTCCAACCAAGTAGCGACCAATGATTTCGTCGAGACAGTCGTCTAACCAAGTAGCGACCAATGATTTCGTCCAGACAGTCGTCTAACCAAGTAGCGACCAATGGTTTCGTCCAGACAGTCATCTAACCAAGTAACGACCAATGATTTCGTCCAGACAGTCGTCTAACCAAGTAACGACCTATGATTTCGTCCAGACAGTCGTCTAACCTAGTAGCGACCAATGGTTTCGTCCAGACAGTCGTCTAACCTAGTAGCGACCAATGGTTTCGTCCAGACAGTCGTCTAACCAAGTAGCGACCAATGATTTCGTCCAGACAGTTGTCTAACCAAGTAGCGACCAATGATTTCGTCCAGACAGTCGTCTAACCAAGTAGCGACCAATGGTTTCGTCCAGACAGTCATCTAACCAAGTAGCGACCAATGGGTTCGTCCAGACAGTCGTCTAACCAAGTAGCGACCAATGATTTCGTCCAGACAGTCATCTAACCAAGTAGCGACCAATGGTTTCATCCAGACAGTCATCTAACCAAGTAGCGACCAATGATTTCGTCCAGTCTGTCATCTAACCAAGTAGCGACCAATGATTTCGTCCAGACAGTCATCTAACCATGTAGCGACCAATGGGTTCGTCCAGACAGTCATCTAACCAAGTAGCGACCAATCGTTTCATCCAGACAGTCGTCTAACCAAGTAGCGACAAATGATTTCGTCCAGTCTGTCATCTAACAAAGTAGCGACCAATGGGTTCGTCCAGACCAATGGTTTCGTGCGTATGAACCACAAATACTCCAGGTAGAACCGTGCCGGGCACGATTTAAAAGGACATAGTTGGACATAGCGTATGGCCTCGATTTCGTCCTTCACTCTTCCAAAGATCCCCATCCTAGTTCTTCTATCGTTCGATTTGCATGACTTCTAGGATCGTTGAGCAAAATCCTAGCAGCCTTCATTTGATGTGGGTCACAAACCGCTGAGCCGTATTCCAAGATTGGCCTCACCGGGGTCAAATATCCTAATTCTTTTGTTTTGAATACCCTCATCTATCTATATATATAAAAATCAATGTAACGTGATAGTTTGTCTGTGGGTGGGTATGTACGTCTCCTATGCGTTCATATACCATTCGTCCGATTGCGATGAAACTTGGGTGAGATGTTGTGTACACGTCATGGAGAATTTCAGGCTTAGTAAATCCACTATACAATATGCAGCGCACAAGTTGATTCAACAAATGAGGGACGACGCGCAAAGTGTTTCAAAAAAGTCCCGTATGCATTCATATCCCATTCGTCCGATAGCTATGAAACTTGCGTAAAATGTTGTGTACACTTCAGGGAAATTTTCTGGCTTAGTAAATCCACTTTACAATAGGCAGCGCACGAGTAGATTCAACAAATGAGCTACGACGCGCGAAGCATTTCAACAAAGTCACGTATGCGTTCATATACCATTCGTCCGATAGCGCTGAAACTTGGGTGAGATGTTGTGTACATTCCAGGGAAGGTTTCTGGCTTAGTACGTACACTTTACAATAGGTATCGCACCAGTAGATTCAACAAATGAGCGATGACACGCGACGCGTTTCAACAAAGTCCCGTATAAAGTCATATACCAGTCGTCTGATAGTGATAAATGTTTGGTGAATTGTTGTGTACACTCCAGGAAAGGTTTCTGGCTAAGTAAATCCATTTTACAATACGAAGCGCACGTTTATATTCAACAAATGAGTGACTACGCGCGAAGCGTTTCGACAACGTCCTGTATACGTTCACATACCATTCATCCGATTGCGATGAAACTTGGGTGAGATGTTGTGTACACTCCAGGGAAGGTTTCTGGCTTAGTACATACAATTTACAATAGGTATCGCACCAGTAGATTCAACAAATGAGCGATGACACGCGACGCGTTTCAACAAAGTCCCGTATAAAGTCATATACCAGTCGTCTGATAGTGATAAATGTTTGGTGAATTGTTGTGTACACTCCAGGAAAGGTTTCTGGCTAAGTAAATCCATTTTACAATACGAAGCGCACGTTTATATTCAACAAATGAGTGACTACGCGCGAAGCGTTTCGACAACGTCCTGTATACGTTCACATACCATTCATCCGATTGCGATGAAACTTGGGTGAGATGTTGTGTACACTCCAGGGAAGGTTTCTGGCTTAGTACATACATTTTACAATAGGTATCGCACCAGTAGATTCAACAAATGAGCGATGACACGCGACGCGTTTCAACAAAGTCCCGTATAAAGTCATATACCAGTCGTCTGATAGTGATAAATGTTTGGTGAATTGTTGTGTACACTCCAGGAAAGGTTTCTGGCTAAGTAAATCCATTTTACAATACGAAGCGCACGTTTATATTCAACAAATGAGTGACTACGCGCGAAGCATTTCGACAACGTCCTGTATACGTTCACATACCATTCATCCGATTGCGATGAAACTTGGGTGAGATGTAGTGTACACTCCAGGGAAGGTTTCTGGCTGAGTACATCCATATTACAATATGTAGCGCATGAGTAGAATCAACAAATGAGCGACGACACGCGAAGCGTTTCAACCAAGTCCCGTATGCATTCATGTACCATTCGTCCGTAGCTATGAAACTTGGGTGAGATGTTGTGTACACGTCATGGAGAATTTCAGGCTTAGTAAATCCACTATACAATATGCAGCGCACAAGTTGATTCAACAAATGAGGGACGACGCGCGAAGCGTTTCAACAAAGTCCAGTATAAGGTCATATACCATTCTGCCGTTAGCGGTGAAACTTGGGTGAAATATGGTGGACACTCCAAGGAAGGTTTCTGGCTTAGTAAATACATTTCACAGTAGGTAGCACACGAGTAGATTCGACAAATGAACGACGACATGCAGAGCGTTTCAATACAGTCCCCTATGTCTTCATATCCCATTAGTCCGATAGCGATGAAACTTGGGTGAGATGTTGTGGACACTTACGTGACGGTTTCTAACTTAGTAAATACATTGTACAGTAGGTAGCGCACGAGTAGATTCAACAAATGAGTGACGGAGCGCGAATCGTTTAAACAAAATCAGGTATGCGGTCATATACTATTCATCCGATTGCGATGAAACATTGATCAGTTATTGTGTACCCGCCAGGGAAGGGGACTTAGTAAATCCATTTCACAATAAGTAGCGCAAGAGTAGATGCAACAAATGGGTACGACGCGCGAAGCGTTTCAACAAAATCCCCAATTGCGTTCATATAACATTCTTCGATTGCGATGAAACCTTGATGAGTTATTGTGTACACGCCAGGGAAGGGCTTCGACTTAGTAATACATTTCTCAATAGGTAGCGCACGAGTAGATTCAACACATGAGTGACAGCGCACGAATCGTTTAAACAAAACCCCGTATACGTGCATATACAATTCATCCGATTGCGATGAATCATTGATGAGTTATTGTGTACACGCCAGGGAAGGGTTTTGACTTAGTAAATCCTTTTCACAACAGGTAGCGTACGAGTAGATTCAACAAATGAGTGACAGCGATGAAACTTTTGAAAGTTGTTGTGCACGCTTCCACGAATGGTTCTAAATTAGAAAATCCATTTTACGATAGCTTAGAGGCAGTTAACATGTTGTGTATCCAAAAGCACTTCAAGAAACAGAGTTTCAACGCCAACACTTTCTTTGATTGGCATTGCAATGCATGCCGGGTACAGCTTGTTACAAAATAAAGTACAGTAATTTGTACGCTTTGGAGACGACACTGCCCACATGGGTACTCCATTTCATATCATTCCTTACAGGGGTGCCCAAGGCGTCTTCGGTGACGCAGTTGGCGGCATGCTGAGCTTCTATGCTCAAGATTGCGGGTTTAAACCCGGCCAGAGTCATTGGATTTTAAGAGCGTTAAAAATCCCTCAGTATCACTTCCCTCGGGGGGGAAATAAAGCCGGCAGTCCCATGTCTTAGATTTATGGCATGTAAAAGAACCTTCCAATAACTACAATTATGTGAAGCTAAATTTGTAGGTTAGATTTGATTAACGCTCTATTAAGTTCCAACGTTCACCGCCAGGTGCGGTGGTATCCAGTACCCAAGTTCACAGCTAGGTGTCGTTGACGTTAGCATTTGGCAGGAAAAGTAGGAACCACTTGAAATTGATCGTCTGCAATCTTTACTTGAATTACAGACAACACATACTAATACAGCCATCACAATTATCAGACAGATTCTACACACACCCAAAGTTCACGGGGCTTCACGCAGCCCCTAAACTGAGGAACCAAGCAATCAACCATGGATGCCCAAGTATTTGAACGAGTCTTCTTCTTACGAGCCGATATTTTATTGAAAATTATGCCTTCGCCCTCTCTTTATGCGACGGGCCCTGCACCAAAAATATAAGGTGCGTTCAAAAAGTAACGAACCAGAGGCTGTAATGGGCAAACCGGTGACTACATCGGCTAATCGTGGCGTGTATAACGAGGTGTGGTTCCGACCAGGGCGTGGAAGGTCACAGCCCGTCGCTAGAGGGCACGCGTGCACGTCACGTGACGATACAAAGCGAGCAGCAGCGTGCATCAATCGTCCAACGCTGCCAGTCGCATTGCAAACAGTGACATGGAGGCGTCAAACGAAGAGAAAAGAGGTGTTGTTCGCTTTCTGACAGCGGAAGGAGTAGGGGGAACGGACATTCATCACCGAATGTCACAAGTGTACTGCGAACACTGCATGTCCCTTGAAGGGTCAAGGCGTGGCACAAGCGCTTCAGGGAAGGACGGGTGTCGTTAGCCGATGATGCCCGGTCTGGGGCACCCCCCTGCATTACCGATGACAACGTCCAGCTGGTTGATGCACTCATTACCCAGGACCGCCGAGTGACGGTGAACGCCATAGCCGCCGTGGTCGGATTGAGCGTCGGAAGTGTGCACACCATCATGAAGGAACTACTGCACTTGCGGAAAGTGTGTGCCCAATGGGTGCCCCACAGTCTTCAACCACACCAGGAAGCATGTCGAATGGCCTACTGTCTTGGTCTTGGTTGGACGATTGATGCATGCTGCTGTTCGCTTTGTATCGTCACGTGACGTACACGCGTGCCCTCTAGTGACGGGCTGTGACCTTCTACGCTCTGGGCGGACCCACACCTCGTTACACACGCCACGATTAGCTGATGTCGTGACCGGTTTGCGCATGCCAGCCTTCGGCTCGTTACTTTTTGAACGCACCTTATAATTGAATATTTCTTGAGACGAATTGTCCCACTCGTCGATGATATCTTGTAACGCCTGAATCTTTAGTGGTGGTTGTTGACGGTCGAATGCCCCAAGCTGTGAAGTAGGCCATGATTTAAACCCAAGGACGTAAAATCTAACCATAAATGAAACATATCGATGGTATTAGAACTTAAAAGATTCATTCTGTTTCGGTATAGATAAACTAATTCAGTAATACATACGTTAAAAGTTCCGCCTGATCAATACTTTTATTAAATATGATAGCTTGTGACGGTGGGTGAGTGGTTAACGTGTCGGTCTACTAACCCCAAGCTTGCAGGTTCGTTCCTGGCCGTGGTAAGTGATGTTTGAAAGGCGGCAAAAATTACGACACCATGTCATACGTTGTTGGTATGTCAAAGAACCCATTTGAATTCAGTACGCCGTGTTCATAGATAGGAGAAGATAAGATGAAAGCAATGGCGTTTGCAGATGATCTCATGGTCTGGGGAAACAAGGAGGAGGAAATTCAGGAGCAACTGAAGGCTTGGGAAGAAACAGTGGGAGAGTACGGATGGAAGTTCAACATCCGTAAATGTGTGATCCTGTTAACGACCAGGGAAAAGGACAGACCAATGAGTGGGATAACACTTGGAGGTGGACAGCTGAAGAAGGTGGAAAGTCTCAAGTACTTGGGAAGTAGAGTGGAGGAAAATGGGAGAAATGACAAAGAGATTACGGGACGTGGCAGACAGGCAGAAGCATTAGGAGCTTAGTGTGGAATAAAGATGTCCCACAAAAAAGCAATGAAGTGTTATACAAAAGCTACTATATCCCGATACTGACCTATGCTTCAGAAACGTGGATAATGAAGAAAAGAGACATAAGCAGAATACAGGCAAGTGAAATTAAGTTCCTACGAAGTAGGATCGGAGTAACAAGAAGAGACAGGGTGAGGAATGAAAAGGTCAGGGAAATAGTGAAAGAGACGCCCTTGCAAGGTAGGATTGAGACATCAAGACTGAGGTGGTATGGACACTTAAAGAGAATGGAAGAGCAGAAGATTCCCAAGAGGATACATGAGATGCAGATGCAGAAGAAACGACCAAGGGGAAGACCAAGAGATAGATGGCTGAAAGGAGTGGAGGAATGTGTCAAGAAGAGAGGCGAGGACTGGACTAGAGTGACAGTGGAGAGGTGGTGGGAAGAAAGGACTAAGTGGCGAGGCTTATGTTCCAAACAGACCCAGCCTGGGGCTGAAAACTGTACAAGATGATGATGATGACGCCGTGTTCATAATGGCAAAATTAATCTCGGGAGTTTCCGCCAAGTTCCTCATTTTTCTACTAGAAAGCGCTATAGTGTTCAGGGATCTTAGATATATAATCTCCTTGACTTTCATAGTGATTCAAGGAACAACGAAATTCGACATGCAAGCTACCCTCTGGGTGTCAAATAACAAAGCTTGCACCCGGCTACCGAGGCCATACGATATTCTTCTTTCTTTCTTTCTTTATTTCTTTCCCCGTTAGGGTCTTCTGAGGACCACGAACCAATTTCAATGTTTAGTCCATTGTTGTTCTACTTCCTCCTCCAGTGCTCTTTCATCTTTTCGCTGTGTGTCTTCTTTCTCTCTTCCGACCATTTTGAGCCTGTTTTCTTATATTGCCTTCCATTCATAATACCTTTTTCCCCCCACAATTTCTCTCTCTAGTGCATCTTCTTCTCTTACATTGTTTCTATCTAAATACTTCTTTACTTCTTGAAACCAGGCTGTTGTCGACTTATTTTTCAAAGATATTTAAAAATCTGTTCGGTTAACCTACTATCATTCATTCTATATAAATGTCCGAAAAATAACAATCGCCTCTTCTTTATTGTCTCGGTTATGTTCTGAATGTTCCGATGTATTTCTTCGTTACTTCTTAATTTCCAAAACTCTGTAGTTCTTAATGGACCGAGAATTTTGCGGATAATTTTTCTTTCTCATACTTCTAATTTATCCAATTTATAATTTAGTATTAGACATTCACTGGCATATAAGCATTCTGGTTTAATTACTGCTATTTAGTGCTGTATTTTCAATTTCTTTGATAAACATTTTTTGTTACAGATATTTCTGATTATAACACAGGCTCTTTGAATCATGTGCACTCTTTCTTCTAAGCAGATTTTTCCAAGCCATTCTTCTGAATTATTTCCCCCAAATATTTGAACTTATCTACCCTCTTAATTTGACTATACGATATTATTACTATTATTATTACTGCGAGGTCATTGGTGGGACATGTTTCGAGGCCTAATTACTTTGGCCCCTTCATCAGCCGATATGAATCAATCACTGTCAAGGACACAATATAATTGTATAGTCTAACACTAAAACGTCCCTTGTCATTAAACCTTATATGGTGCACCATCAACAAAGATGGAAAATTGAACGCCTAAATCAACACAATATGGAGTAAAATAATCTTTTGAAACAAATTTGAAACACATTTTAAAACTCTAAAATACGCCTCATTTTCTTACAGATCACTGCTAGTGGAAAACGTGGTTAGTATAAAGTTAATGAACATCTGTAGACCTCAGTGAATCGTGTGTTGGTTTCCAAAAATTGTCTCGTCGATGAACACTTCTGAAGATTTGAACTAACCCTATTGAAAGTGTTCCTAGTTTTTTACTAACCACGTTTTTCCACTAGCAGTGATCTGCAAGAGAATGAGGCATTTTTTAGCCTACTTTTCACATTTTGCAAAAATGAGGAAAAAGTGGACTTATGAGATCGGGCAAATGTGTGTGTGTCTGTCTGTCTGTCTGTCCTTCTGTCTGTCTGGCTGTGTGTGTGTGTGTGTCCCCCCCCCCCTGTCAACTCCTAAACGGCTGCAGCAATCGAAACAAAATTCGGTAGGAGTAAAGATCTATACCTGAATATCTCACGCCCATATTTGAAAATGATGTCAGTGCTACCAACTGCTGAAAAAACGCAATTGAAATTTGAGCTCCATGTTGGATATCTTGGAAGGTATGAATAGGAGCTATTTCAAAATTGGCACACATATAGATAATAATATTGCAGTTTTATTTCCACGAGGCCATACATCGCAGTATTGCCAAAATGAATATACGCCTTCTGATAGGTCCGAATTTTAAATGCATATAACTTCTACACTATCAATTGGATTTCAACCAAATTTCGTATGTGCTATGTGTACATAAACAGACATGACTGAACGTATTATTAAGATCCACCAGGGCTGCCAACTGTTAATAAATGCTCCCAATTTATTTTATCCAAATACCAATATATCAGAAAGTATGCTAGCCGACAGCTTTAAACTATGCACACGTATAGTACCTGACATTCTATATTAATTTGGAGAAACTTATATACGTCAGTGCTTACATGATTGTAAGCCTGCTGAGAGGTCCAACTTTAAATACATGTAACTTCTATACTATCATTTGGATTTCAACCAAATTTCGTGTGTGCTATGTGTACCATAACAGATATGTATATGCCGATTCTTAAGCGTAACCAGGGCTGCCAACTGTTAGTAAATACTGTCTCTATTTTTGCTACCCTAATATCAATATATCAGAAAGTATGCAAGCCAATAGCTCTAAACTTTGCTCACGTATAGTACCTGGCATTCTAGATTAATTTGGAGTAACTAATATACGTCACTGCTGCCAACATGATTCTAAGCCTGCTGAAAGATCCAATTTTAAAATGCATGTAACTTCTATACTAACTAATGGATTTTATTCAAAATTGACACAACAATAGATCATATTATTTCAGATTATTTCTGACCAATACATGTATGCCATTGTTGCCAACATGATTTTACGCGCGCTGTTAGATCCAATGTTTAACTGCATGTAACGTCCATGCTATCCATTGGACTTCAACCAAATTTTGTATTCTGTACCTTAAGAGATGGAACTAAGAATATATTCAGTCACCAGGGCTGCCAACTGTAGTTCTCTATTAGGCTACAGTATGCCAGGTATACAGTATTTCGAACTAAATAGAAATTTCGATATTACCAACTTAATTTCGTCATTATTCTAGATAGATCCATATAGATTAATCATTGGCATAGATCTTAAATTTTAAGAAAAGTAGGCTCTTAAGTTCGTTACGGAACTTCTTGTTAGCCTACTTTTCGCATTTTGTAAAAATGAGGAAAAAGTAGTCTTATGAGATCGATCCGGGAAATTGAGTGTCTGTCTGCCTGTCTGTCCTTCTGTCTGTCCTTCTATCTGTCTGGCTATGTGTAACCCCCCCCCCCCTCTATCAACTCATAAACGGCTGAAGAAATCGGAATCAAATTTGGTATGAGTAAAGATCTATACCTGAATATCTCAATGCCATATTTGAAAATGATGTCAGTTATACCAACTGCTGAAAAATCGCAATGGAAATTTCAGCTCCATGTTGTATATCTTGGAAGATACGCATGGGAGCTATTCCAAAATTGGCACACATATAGATAATAATATTCAAGTTTAATTTCCAGTAGGCCATACATGACAGTGTTGCTAAAGTGATCCTAAGCCTGGCGATAAATCCAATTTTAAATGCATATAACTTCTACACTATCAATTGGATTTCAATCAAATTTCGTATGTAATATGTGTATATAAACACATATGACTGAGCGTATTCTGAAGAGCCACCAGGGCTGCCAACTTATAATAAATGCTATCTCTAATTCTTTACCCTAATATCAATATATCCGAAAGAATGCAAGCCAGCAGCTCTGAACTTTGCACACGTAGGACTATATTACCTGACATTCTAGATTAATTTGGAGGAACTAATTTACGTCGGTGCTGCCAACATGATTCTAAGCCTGGTGATAGGTCCAATTTTAAAATACATGTAACTTCTATACTAACAAATGGATGTTGTCAAAAATTGGCACAACAATAGACCATAATATTTCCGATTATTAGAGTTTTAATATGTGTTTCAAATTTGTTTCAAATTATTATTCTACTCCATATTGTGTTGATTTAGGCGTTCAATTTTCCATCTTTGTTTCTTCGTTTTAGTGTTACACTATACAATTATCGTGTGTCCTTGACATTTATTGATTCATATCGGCTGATGAAGGGGCCAAAATAAATGGCCTTGAAACATGTCCCACCAATGACAACACAGTGATCATATTTACTAAAAAGTATTGATTAGGCGGAAGTTTTATCATTTAAATGATATAGTCGACTTTGTCGTTACGTTACGGCAACGTCACGAAATGTACCGAGAATGCACTGAGTATTTTGACGTCATAGTACGATGTAGCAGCCGAGTACCAAGAAGGCAGTGCGAGAACAATCAAGTAGGCAGTGAAGAAACAAAATAGAATCTTGAAACTCTGTTCTCGCACAGCCTTCTTGGTACTCGGCTGCTAGAATTTAAAATGATATAAAGTCCAGTCTTTCAGACTGACTATCTCTTTTAACCTATGTATTACTCAATATCGATGGTACACAAAATCAGTGACACAAGTCAAAATAATGCAATTTTGGGAAGTAGAGAACTTTGCTCTCACTACATGTCTTATGTAGAATATCGTCTTAACTCTATAATATCGTATTTCCGTTGGAAGAAACACAACTGGCTGTTATCTTAAAGACCGTCACATTTCACCAGACGATTTGAAAGAGGTTTTTAAATGGTATGGACTCCGTTTTGACGAAAGAATTCATGACGATAATCAATAAATGTAAAACAAATGCAATGGAAATAAATCAGAAACCCTATGTACGTCAAATTTGCAAGTAAAGAGCTTACTGTCGACCAAAGTATTATGTGCACTCGAGTTTGAAGGTTGTTTGAGAAGTAACCATTAGACCTACATAAAATCCAATAACATCATCATTTTCGCCGTTCTATTTCACGTTAGTTCATGTAGGTGTGTATTTTTTAATTTATATATATTTTTTATTTTATGGCAGTTGGAACACAAAAAGTGCACGTTTCTAAGCGTGTTTCAACCATGCGTCACATTTAAGATTTATTATCTCAAAAACCTGCCATCAAATCGAATCCAAATTTTAACACAATATACATTGGAATGTTGTATAACTGGTCTATTAATTTCAAAATTTTGTGTGCCCAAGAAACAAAGTTGTTATCATTTTTGTAAGGTAACTTTTTCTCGGCTCGGGGTGGTTGGAAAATGTAGCTCTTGGTCGTGTGGTAATCATTATACATCGAAAGGTTATGCTGTATGACTGTAAAATACGTAAATTAATTCACTTATTTTATATCGGTTTGTATTTTTACGGGGAAATAAGACATGGTTCACCAGCTAGCCGCTCCGGGGAAAGCTGTACAGCGTTGCCGAAATGGAGCCCACACGCATCATGGCTCGCCTCGCTCGGAAGTGATGGGCTCCAACTCAGCAACGCTGTACAGCTTTCTCCGGAGCGGCTAGCTGGTGAACCATGCCTTATTTCCCCGTAAAAATACAAACCGATATAAAATAAGTGAATTAATTTACGTATTTCACAGTCATACAGCATAACTTTTTGATGTATAAGGATTACAACGCCACCAAGAACTACATTTTCCAACCACCCCGAGCCGAGAAAAAGTTACCTTACGACAATGATAACAACTTTGTTTCTTGGACACACAAAGTTTGTAATTAATAAACCAGTTATACAACCTTCCAATGTATATTGTGTTAAAATTTGGATTCGATTTGATGGCAGGTTTTTGAGATAATAAATCTTAAATGTGACGCATGGTTGAAACACGCTTAAAAACATGCACTTTTTGTGTTCCAACTGCCATAAAAAATATTAAAATATAAATTAAACAAGAAGTTCCGTGACGAACTAAAGAGCCTACTTTTCTTAAAATTTCAGATTCATGCCAATGATTAATCTATTTGGATTATCTAGAATAATGACGAAATTAAGTTGGTAATATCGACATTTCTAATTAGTTCGAAATACTGTATACCTGGCATAATGTAGCCTAATAGAGAACTACAGTTGGCAGCCCTGGTGACTGAATATATTCTTAGTTCCATCTCGTAAGGTACAGAATACAAAAATTGGGTAAGTCCAATGAATAGCGTGGATGTTACATGCAGTTAAACATTGGATCTAACAGCGCGCGTAAAATCATGTTGGCAACAATGTCATCCATGTATTGGTCAGAAATAATCTGAAATAATACGATCTATTGTTGTGCCAATTTTGAATGAAATCCATTAGTTAGTATAGAAGTTACATACATTTTAATATTGGACCTATCAGCAGTAATAGAATCATGTTGGCAGCACTGACGTTTATTAGTTACTCCAAATTAATCCGGAATACCAGGTACTATACTAGTGCAAAGTTTAGAGCTATTGGCTAGCATACATTCTGATATATTGATATTAGGGTAACAAAAATAGAGACAGCATTTATTAACAGTTGGCAGCCCTGGTGGCTCTTAAGTATACGCTCAGTCATAACTGTTTATATACACATAGCACATACGAAATCTGGTTGAATACCAATTGATAGTGTAGACGTTATCTGCATTTAAAATTTGGAACTATCGGCAGGCTTATAATCATTTTGGCAACACTGCCATGTATGCCCTCCTGTAAATTAAACTGCAATATTATTATCTATAGGTGTGCCAATTTTGAAATATCTCCCATTCATACCTTCCAAGATATCCAACATGGAGCTCAAATTTCAATTGCGATTTTTCAGCAGTTGGTAGCACTGACATCATTTTCAAATATGGCCGTGAGATATTCAGGTATAGATCTTTACTCCTACCAAATTTTGTTCAGATTGCTGCAACCGTTTAGGAGTTGATAGGGGGGGACACACACACAGCCAGACAGACAGACAGAAGGACAGACAGACAGACAGACACACATTTGCCCGATCTCATAAGTCTACTTTTTCCTCATTTTTGCAAAATGTGAAAAGTAGGCTAATAAAAATACACCCCTACATGAACTAACGTGAAATAGAACGGCGAAAATGATCATGTTATTGGATTTTATGTAGGTCTAATGGTTACTTCACAAACAACCATCAAACTCGAGTGCACATAATACTTTGGTCGACAGTAGGGAAGTAGGAGACTTCTTTACCTAGGAAGCAAAATAATCGGTGATGGACGAAGCAAAGAGGATATAAATAGTAGGTTGGCTCAGGAAGAGAAAGCATTTCTACAGAAAAGGAATCTGTTGACATCAAATATAGATTTAGGTATTAGGAAGTCATTTGTGAAAGCCTTTGCCTGGAGCGCGGCGCGCTAAGGAAGTTAAACTTGGACGGTTGGTGCAGGAGCAAACAGGAGAATATAAGCATTTGAAATGTGGTGTTACAGGAGAATGATGAAGATTAGATATGGATAGATTAACAATTGGAGAGGAGAGATCTTTCTGGCGCTAATGAACAGAAGAGATAGATTGGTAGGCTTATAATGAGACATTCAAGAATAGGAAAGGAAGGAAGGGTCGAGGACAAGAACTGTAGGGGTACACCAAGGTTAGTATATGTTAAACTGATTGCCTCGGATGTAGGGTGTGGTAGCTATGTAGAGATGAACCGATTGGCTCAGGACAGGGAGACATGGAGATCTGTATCAAACCAGACAAATAATTGAAGGGCACATCCTCCTCCCTTCGTAAGACCCTATCCCAGAAGTACCCCACGTTCTAGTAGCTTATATTTCTTACCTCGTCCACCCAGTTCCCTTTTTGCTGATAGATGAAGAGGCACATTGGAAATCACTTCTTCGTCGATTGAATGTCATATGTAATCAAATTCTACTGAGCACAATGTGTATATAAAATGTAGGTTAGCACAGGCGTGGCGCTCTATGGAAGTGAAACTTAACTTGTTGGAGCAGCAGAAAAGAGGAGAATTGAAGCGTTGAAACGTGGTGTTACAGGAGAGTGATGACGATCAAAAAGGTTGAAAGAGTAACAAATTATGAGGTGGGAGAGGAGATATGTTTCTGGCGACTGCTAATGAAGAGAAGAGATAGGTTGGTAGGACACATGGAGGAATAGCACAGTTAGTTACGGAAGGAAAATATCAAGAACAAGAACTGTAGGGGTAGAATATGTTAAACAGTTTGCCTCGGATGTAGGGTGTGGTAGCTATGTAGAGATGAAACGATTATCTCAAGACAGGCAGGCATGGAGAGCTGCAGTCAAAAGACTGAAGACTCAAACATGATGATGATGATGATGATGATTATTGTTGTTTTAAGGGGCCTAACATCTAGGTTATCGGCCCGAAATGGTTCGGGTCATAGTGAAAGATGAGAATGTAAACTATAACTAATACTAACTACAGACTTACAAACTAGAAGAAGAAATGGTAAACAAATAAAGGATAAGGCAAATAAAGGACAGGAAGAAAAGAAATGCCCTCAACCATCGAAGAACGAGGATTGAGGGACTTGGAAGGAAGGAGAGCCACGAAAGGCAGATGGGAAAGGGGGAAAGAGGAGAAGACCCGCCCCAAAGTCAGTGGAAAAGGGGAAATAACGGACCCAGCTCTGGAATCCCTCGGGATCGCCATCTCCCGAACTCATCAGCCGTGAGCCTTTGAGGGTGTAGCAATATCCAGGGTGCACCAGAAGTGGTGTGGCCACACACAGTCTGCCTCTTTGAGGGCCTTGAGCAGAAGCAGGAGATAACATGAAAAGAAAGAGAAGGTTGACCCCTCGAAGAATGAAGATATCAGAAAAGATGAGACATGGCCCAATTAATGCGGGAAAGTGATTGACTCCCTAGGCCTCGGATACCCTAATACCTTCGGGGTTGGAAGAGAACAAGAGTTGACCAAGAGAGGTCGACAGGAGGAGAGAAGCCCGGCACAAGTAAGTGGAAGCAATGCCGGACTCAGCTGGAGTTCCGTGGTCGCCAACACACCACTAGATATGTGAGCCCCTGGGGTGAAAAGACTCAAACAACAACAAATACAAATAGACTAAACATTAACACAGCTTATCAGACAAATTCTACACACACCCAAGTCCACGGGACTACTCAGGTCCTAGCTGTGAGTCACTGAGTCTTGCGCTAACTTCTACTGTGGAACAAAATCTTTGCGAGTAGAATAGCTCCTTTTCTTTTTTCCTGAGGAAGAAATTTCTTGCTTAAAACATCTCCGGATTCATTCATTTAAGTTTAGCCGAAAGTTTGTAAAATAATTGCGCCCTCTGGAAGTTGTGCGCGGGGCTTGTTTAAGTCTGGTCAGTTACCGCACAGAGCCAACACACCCCCGCTCGGCGCGCTGGATTCTGCGCTGCCCTGCGCCGCTATAACCTCGCACGGGCCTGCCAGCGATTCAGTCTGCTACCGAGCGTGGCGCTGTGCGGTCGCTGTGAGCCGTGTCCCCATCATTCTTCAGACTGCGTAGCGCGTACTGACAGTTCGTCAACTGTTCCTCAATAATGGTTTCATTGTTTATGCCGATAAACGTGCTCGTAATTAATACAACTGTCGTCAGACTTGAGAATTTCTCATAGACAATCATACTTATTTTATTAATTCCTTGCTGTTTAATTATTATTCCATGTGACATTGCTTTTGATCTGAAAGATAAACCAACCACATTTATTATAGCGTCGCTTCTACAAACTAACAACAGTCTTCAACAAATATTTCTCTTTGCTTTTAAACGCCATTTGGAGAAAGAAAAATGAACATTCGACAGTTATACTGACGCGGGAAAATAAACAGTATCGTCAAGGATGTGTGTGCTATATTTAATGTTTTATTATTATTATTAATGACTATGTGTGTTGCGGCCAGACATTCAGCTGTTTAAAGAGGAAGCACGTGTTCTGACCAATTGGACGCATGTTGGGTGAGTGATTCGCTTTTGTCTTCTTGTTTTGTAGCGACATTTAACTCCAGGAGGGATTTATTGACTAACAACGGTATTGTTGGCGTTATTTAACTATCCCTATATATAATTTAAATTTCCACTGAATGGAGATTGTTGGAAGAAATGAAGACGTAAAAACACTTAGAGTGGGCAATGTATTAACGATTGAGATATGCTGTCGCGGACTTTTTTTTGTAGAGCTTTTCATGCTGAACACTATAGATATTTTTAACGGTTTACCCACCTTAAGCTTAAAAAGCGCACGGAAAGCAGGTGTTTTTCGAATGGATTGGCTGAAATCGTTAAATCATTAAATGTAAAAGTGCTCGGCTTGCTTTGTTAATAAATGAATATGTTTCTACAGAAACCTTCCCTGAGATATCCTTTAGAGAATGGTGAAAACCGCATCAAAATCCATCCAGTGGTTCTCGAGATTACCCGCTACATCCAAGAAACGGGGACTTAGTTTTATACCAGGTAGAGATTATTATATTTCGTCTTATTTTTATTTAATTTTGCATTATTATATTTAATTTAATTTTGCCTCATATTAATTTGTTTTGTTTTATTTTTATTCGTGCTTCTTAACATTTTAATCTATTCACCTTTCCTTCAACATTACTGAAACTTCTATCCTGTATTTGCAGACAGAAAGTAAACTGAAGCTACTTGTCATGCGAAATGAAACCCAACCATCCCTATATAATAATAATATAATATATAAAAATGAAAGTTTGTCTGTATATTTTGAATTTATACGGAAATCTGCATTATTAACGCTTTTCAGACTGTTTTATGACGGATGCGCTCGAAAATAGAATTTTTGTCTGTCTGTATCTCTGTCTGTGGACAAATTTGTTCCACTATAACTCAAGAACAGCTGGGTGGATCAACGTAAAATTTGATACAGATATCCATATCCACGACGACAATCATTGATGTAAGTCTTCTCCGTACCTCTCATAAAAGGGGGCCTACCCCCTTAAAATACATCGTGAAATAGGCGTAGGAGGGCGAGACAAGGCTCATTTCCAGCCCCTCAATATGAGAAACAAACCTCGGCCCCCGAAAATTTCATTTTAAGGCCCTAAAACCAATAGGTTTTGAGATATTCCCAGAAAACTAATTTCATTTAATAAATTAATGAAAGAATGCAAGCCGGTAACCATGGCAACAGAAACTCACAGGTCCATCTATTGCTGTAAGACGCAATACAATTCCATTTATTACATTACTTACATAGTTTGCAAACGGCTATAAGGTTATAACGAACTAAATTAAGCTGTAAAATTCATCAATGCATATAATGCGCTTAAGGGGGTCAAGGGGTACTTTAGATTTTTTTCACGCGATTTACACGTACTAGTGTGGTACGGAAGGTCTATTATATCCCTATCCCTATATTATTATGTTATTATTATAATTATTATTATTATAATAGGCCTACAACGACAAGACAAAGCTTATTTTCAGCCCCTTGGTGTCAGAAACAAAACTCGGGGCCCCTAAACAGCCGTAAATGCTCCCCGAAAACTACATTTTAAGGCTCTAAAACCAAGAGTTTCTGAGATGTTCCCAGAAAACTAATTTCATTTAATAAACTAATGTAGGAATGCAAGCCAGTAACCATGACAACAGTGTCTCAAAAAGTCACATCCAACTTTCCATCTATTTCTGCAAGAAGTAATGCCACTCCATTTATTAAATTTCTGTGAAAGTTTGTAAATGGCTATAAGGTTATTACGGAACCAACAAAAACTGTAAAATTCATCAATTCGCTTAAGGGGGTCAAGGGGTAGCCTAGATTTTTTCACAAGACTTAATCGTGCGATATGTCGTGCAGAAGGTCTATTATATCTTCAAACAACAACATTATTTCCAAAAATTCCTGAATTGAAATTATTTTTTTATTGTTTTATTTTTTGGCTTTTAGGAATTTGGGTAATTGGAGGCTAAAAAATTTGAATTTTCATGCACCACAAGCCTTTATAATTTATTAAAGGGGTCTTCCTCTGGATGCGGACTTGACACATCAGTGTGGCACAGTTTTTATATAACGTGTATTGCGTTTCGTCTACCAGGTTTTCAATTTTATTTTCACGTCAGGAAGTACACGTTAGGTAAATTAGTTTCAGAGCATATTTCAACTAATCATGTATATTTGTCGACAAACAGGTTCCAAGCCCCTAACCATTGCAACAGTTGCTCAATTGGTTACGTCTGGTTATTATTACAGAAGACCATTCGAAGAATGGTTACTTCAGCTAGTAATATATAAAAATGATAGTTTGTCTGTATTTTTTTTAATTTCTACGAAAATTTGCATTATTAACGCGTTTCAGACTGTTTTATGACGGATGCGCTCGAAAATAGAATTTTGTCTGTCTGTCTGTCTGTCTGTCTGTGGACAAATTAGTTCCACTATAACTCAAGAACGGCTGGGTGGATCAACGTAAAATTTGGTACAGATATCTATCAGAGGCACGACACTAATCATTGATGTAACTCTTCTCCGTACCTCTCATAAAAGGGGGCCTACCCCCTTAAAATACATCGTGAAATAGGCGTAGAAGGGCGAGATAAAGCTAATTTTCAGCCCCTCAATGTGTGAAGCAAACCTCGGCCCCCGAAAATCACATTTTAAGGCCCTAAAACCAACAAGTTTTGAGATATTCCCAGAAAATTAATTTCATTTAATACAATAATGAAAGAAAGCAAGCCGGTAACCATGGCAACAGAAACTCACAGGTCCATCTATTGCTGTAAGACGCAATACAATTCCATTTATTACATTACTGAGATAGTTTGCAAACGTCTATAAGGTTATAACGGAACCAAATTAAGCTGTAAAATTCATCAATAACTTACTTATAATGCGCTTAAGGGGGTCGAGGGGTACTCTAGACTTTTTTCACGCAATTTACACGTGCGTGTGTGGTACTGAAGGCCTATTATATCCCTATCCCTATATTATATTATTAATAATAATATTAGTATTATTATTGTTATATTATGATTTACAACGACGAGGAAATGCTCATTTTCAGCCCCTCTGTGCCAGAAATAAACCTCGGGGTCCCCCAAAGGGTCCCCGAAAACTACATTTTAAGGCTCTAAATCCAACAGTTTCTGAGATATGCCCAGACAAATAATTTCAGTTAATAAATTAATGAAAGAATGGAAGCCAGAAACCATGACAACAATACCGTTATCTTAAGAGGTGACATATCCAACTTTCCATCTATTTCTGTAAGAAGCAAAGTTTGCAAATGGCTATAACATTATGACGGAACCAACTAAGACTGTAAAATACATCAATGCGCTTATGGGGGCCAAAGGATAACGTAGAATTTTTTTCACGCGATTTACACGTGCGGTATGTCGTACGGAAGGTCTATTATATCTCCAAACAATAACATTATTTTCAAAAATTCCTGAATTGAAATAGTATTTTTTGTGGCTTTTAGGGATTTGGTCCATTTGAGGCTAAAAAGACCTGAATTTTCATACACCACAAGCCTTTATAATTTATTAAAGGGGTCTTCATGTGGATGAGGACTTAACACAACGGTGAAAGTCAGTTCTTATGTGACGTGTATTTCGTCTAGGAGGTTTTCAATATTATTTTCATGTCAGGAAGTACACGTTAGGTGAATTTAGCTTGAGAGCACATTTTAACTAATCGTTTTTATTTTTGTCGACAAAAGCGCTCATCGTAAGGGTGATTTTGTTTGATACTATGTGGTTGATATTTGGACATCTGGGTGATATGTTGTAGTCAATGGACTTGTCTGGTCTTTATGTATGCATATAACTCGTTTCCGGATGCTTGGAGCATCGTATAATTAGGTATGGTATCCATGAGAGTCAATACACCGTTCATGTATAAAAATCTTCACCGTACTTCCCATAGAAGAGTGGGTATAGGGAAAAACTTTTCAAAATACATGCTAAAATAGGAGAAATATAAAAATTATCCTAGAAGGACGACCAAAGCTTATGATGCGCTCCTCAATGTGAGACAAGAAATTCGGGAGTCTATAAAGGGTCTCCGAAAACCACATTTTATGGCCCTTGAATTAACAGTGTGTGTGATATTCCTAGAAAACTAACTTCTCTCCGATGAACTAGTGAAGGAATGACAAACCCCTAACATTCCAACAGTAGCTCAGTTGATAACGTTTGACTGTTATTAATACCGAAGACCGTTCGAAGAACGGGTACTTCTGCTAGTAATTAAATATGAATTGTAATATAGGCCTAACACATATTAGTAAACCAAGTCACACGTCTGGATAGATGAACGTGCGGAGATACACGGTCATTATGTATGTGCGCGCGAGTAAACATGGCAAGCTATGCCGGCTGTGACTGACGCAGATCGCGAGCGCTTGTAACTGGTTCAGCCGGTGGTAAGCGCGCACTTTTACACTTTTACCAAACATGTTCAATAATGTGTACTTACAGTACTCATAGCCGATGCTGAAAATGTCCTCCCTCGCTTGTTAGACACTCCTGACATCTTTTGATGAAAGAATATATGTCAACTCTTTTATTATTTACGGAGCCTGTTTCCTTGAATCGTTTAGCGAGCCTCCTAATTGTACTGGCATTAGGCACAGGTCTCCTTGGAAACTTGATTCGAAATTTCCGTCTCGTTTCAGAACAAGATTTTCTGCTTTTCATATACGAATTATGGATATACACACGTTCGCGCAATGTGAATTAGTGTCTAGACAGGACCAACAATCACAGTAGGCTAATCACAATACTCACTAAATGTGCAACACTAATGCCTAACCTTTGCAGATACACGTCCATATGAATGACAAAACACGTGTGAACTAACGATATGAGTCATTGGAGCGCGCCAACCACCGGCTGAACCACTTACGCGCATCCGCGAACTGTGCCAGTCACAGCCGGCTTAGCTTGCCGTGCTTATCGGGGCGCACATAGATAATGAGGCTATACTATATTCAGAATCCTTGAAGCATTTGCTACTAATTGTAGAAGTCTGTTTTGGTGTCCACAAAGACCCTGGATATCCTAGATATTCCCCCCGACGTGAAACAGATGGAACCATTATTGTCTCCGTACGCCATCGTTCAATGGAGATTTATGAAACGAAAGTCCATTGCCTTTAACTTACGAGTAGGTAGAATACGGCACGCTACAATGAACTTATTTGACAAACACAATCATTACACTGCAATGTGCACGTAAGTTACTCTACAAAAATTATTCCTTGAATTTTTAACTAAGGTGTTTACCCCATGTGCTTGCCAAATTTACTCTAGTTCACTGGAATAAGACCTGCATTTTACTAAGTCTTATGCCCGTTACTCACGGTAAAATTTTCCTTCAAATGTATTGTACAACTAGCTGTACCCGGCATGCGTTGCAATGCCAATCAAAGAAAGTGTTGGCATTGTAACTTTGTATCTTGAAGTGCTTTTGGATTCCCAATTTTGTTTTTCTTTTTCCGGTAACCTCCTCTAAACTATTGTATAATTAATTTACTATCTCAAAAAAATATAGCAGCGTGCTCAACAACCCACCGAATTTTCATCGCAATGAAATGAATGGTATATGAACGCATACGGGACTTTGTTGAAACGATTCGAACGCCGTCACCCATTTGTTGAATATACTCGTACGCTACCTACTGTAAAATGGATTTTCTAAGTGAAAACCTTCCCTGGCGTGAACACAGCAATTCATGAAAGTTTCATCGCAATCGGATGAATGGCATATGAACGCATACGGGTTTTTGCTTAAACGATTCACGCGACGACACTCATTTGTTGAATCTACTTGTGCGCCACCCATTGAAAAACGGATTTACTAATTCATACACCTTCGCAGGGCTGTGCTCAACTCCCCAAAGTTTTATGATAATCGGATGAATGTTATATGAACGCATACGGGACTTGGTTGAAACGATTCACGCGCTGTCGCCCATTAATTGAATCTAATCGTGCGCTACCAATTGTAAATTGTATTTACTAAATCAGAAATCTTTGCGGGAGTGGAAACAACATTTATCCAAATTTCATTGTAATCGGATGAATGGTATATGAACTCATACGGAACATTGTTTTAACGATTCACGTGCCGTCGCTCATTTGTTGAATCTACTTGTGCGATACCTATTGTAAAGTGGATGTACTAAGCCAGAAACCTTCCCTGAAGTGTACACAACATCTCACCCAAGTTTAGTCGCTATCAGACGAATGGTATATGAACGTATACCGGACTAGGTTGAAACACTTCGCGCCTCGTCGCTCATTTGTTAAATATACTCGTGCGCTACCTATCATGACATGTATTTACTAAGACAGAAACCTTCCCTGAAGTGTACACAACCTCTCACCCAAGTTTCATCGCTATCGGACGAATGGTATGTGAACGCATACAGGACTTTGTTGAAACGCTTCGCCCGTCGTCGCTGATTTGTTGAATCTAATCGAGCGCTACCTATTGTGAAGTCGATTTACTAACCAGAAACCTTCCATGAAGTGTACACAACACCTCACCCAAGTTTCATCACTATCAGACGAATAGTACATGAACGCATACGGGACTTAGTTGAAACGCTTCGATCGTCGTCGCTCATTTGTTGAATCTACTCGTGCGCTACCTATTATAACATGGATTTACTAAGAGAGAAACCTTGCCCGTAGTGTACACCACCCCTCACCCAAGTTTCATCGCTATCGGGCGAATGGTATGTGAACGCATACAGGACTTTGTTGAAACGCTTCGCCCGTCGTCGCTCATTTGTTGAATCTACTCGTGCGCTACCTATTGTAAAAAGGATTTACTAAGTCAGAAACCTTTCCTGGAGTGTGCCCAACAATACAACCAAAGTTTCATAGCAATCGGATGGATGGTATATGAACGCATACGCGACTTTGTTTAAACGATTCGCGTGCCATCACTCATTTGTTGAATTTACTCGTGTGGTACAACTTTCATATTTATTCACCTTTTAAACCTTCTCTGGACTTCCACAAATAATTCAAGACCAAAATTAGCCAAATCGGTCCAGCCGTTCTCGAGTTTTAGCGAGACTAACGAACAGCAATTCATTTATATATCTAGGCCTAGATAATTTAATTTTATAAAATTTCTGTTGCTCACGGTCAAATTCAAGTTTTATAAAACCTTTGATAAAACTTTCCCTAAAATAGGACATGTTCTATTCCGTAAAATTAATTTTGCGAAACGATCCGATCAGGGAAGCTGACATGACGATGATGCTGGCGCCACGTGGTGAGAAGATTGTGAAGCTCGCTTGTAAACAAACACTTCGAAAATGGCAGGCACCGGCTGGACTAAGCAAGCTGTTAGTGTTTTACTGGACGCGTACCAGAAATATCCGTGTTTGTATGAAGTTAAAACGCCCATATGGGTGAGTTAGCCGTGGTCGTTACGGCATGACTGCTGGCAGTTGCTCACATCCGGGAGGCGTGGAGGTTCGAATCCCCCCGCCGGCAACCTTGAAGATGGTATTCTGTGGTTTCCCATCTTCCTTCCAGGCAAATGCCGGGGTTGGTCCCTCACAATAGGCCACAGCCGCTACCTTCCAACTCCTCGTTCTTACATTCAAACTTTCCTGCCCAGACAACACCCCACACGCGACGGTACGTGTAGCTCACCCATTGGGTGTCCGTCTCGAAGCAGCTACAAAACTGGCGAGCCGAACGTGTTGCAGGAATTCGACCGAACACAAGCCAGGCTGATGTGAAGGGAAGATAAACGGGCTTCGAATTTACTTGCAGTCTCATTTCAGGAGAAATGGCTTGCCTCATTTTAGTGTCCTGTCGAATAATATTGGGACCAACAAGATCTAGGAGTTATTTAAAACTGCTTTCCTCCATTCTTAGAAAATTCCTATATGAATTCTGATCTTCTAACCTCAACTCATTTTCGATCAAGGACAGCATTCCTCTACTCTTCTCTTCTTTTTATCCATTCCCGAGTCCAGCACTTCTTACCATTTCTTTTCTTCCTTTTTTTTTACCACTGTACGACATATAATTGTAGCTAAAGCAGCAATTTTTGCAATTTTTGCTTTGTTTGTTGGAGCCATACCCTCAATCCAATGTGTGTTGAACAGCTGATTCTTGGTTCAGAAGTTTATCGGTAGATGGCCGTCCTGATACATCCACGGATTTTATACAATAATTTTACCGTGAACAACACAGCTTGCTTTCGTCAAATGTTTATAAAATTAATTGTAAAATAAATTTTAAGAAACATTTCACCGTGTGCAACGGGCATTGCCCTTCAAGACCACCTAGCACCCATCTCAGTATCAGTCAAAAAGTTGTCAAGTGCCCTTATATAAAGTACATCTATAATACGACACGCTTCACGAGTCAAATAGGCCTACAGTGATACAAATCACATTGAACGTAAAGCAAACGATACGTATAAGGGCGCCGGAAAACGAGCCTAGCGGCAAAATGCGGAACTAGTTTGAACCATCCACGGCCGACTGAATACGAGCTGCGCTCTATACCGGCCTTGACATTCCCAGTCAGAACCCATGTATAACATGTAATTGGAAAGTTTCTACTCGTTGCCGGTAGAGCGCACTCCCATCCCATTATAGGCGCGATAAGGAATCAGCTGTACAGTACGTATATTAAATGTGTAATCTCAAGAACCACTGGATGGATTTTGATGCTGCTTTCAGCATTCTGTAAAGGTGATCTCGAGGAAGATTTGTGTAGAAAATAATTTATTTATGAACAAAGGGAGCCAAGCAGTAACGATTTCAGTGAAAAGGTCGAAAAAATAGCCTGGCGTCCGTGCGCTTTTTAAGCTTACGCTGGGCGAACCGTTAAAAATATCACTATATTATGAGTGTAAGAATTGTTCAGCGTGAGAAATTCTACAAAAAAGTCCGCGAGAGCATATCTCTATCTTCGATACATCGCCCACTATAAGTGTTTTTAGTTTGGACGGGAGGGGCATTTGGCTTGCACCTCGCCATTCTTAAATTACGTCTGACAGGAATTCCTTGCCCATTCATAACTGTTCCCGGGCGAAGCCGGGGCGGGTTGCTAGTGACACTATATAATTATTATCATTATAATTTCCGCATTATCAAAATTAAAATTATATCACAAAATAAAATAGCGTGCTAATAAATCTAAGAGAAATTAGACATACCTTGCACCTTCTCCGGGTACAAGGACACTACTCCAGCACCGTCTCATTAAAAGGAAAGAGAGGATGAAAATTACAGCCGGGAATAAGTAGCAGCCAATCGTGTGTTGTGTTTTGTGCTAAGAGATCTTTCGACAAATTATCAAATACCATGTGCCTTCTTTTTCACGAAGCAGCTGTCAGGACGAGACTTACATAAACTCCTGCTGGACGTTATTCTCGAGGTTGAACAATGCGGTTTCATAATTATAATAACTGTCTCTGATAATCACAAAACTAACACTACAATGATGAGGCATTTAGGGAGAGGGAATTTGCAACCAAAGGTCAATCACCCATACGACGAGTCTAGGAATGTATTCCCTAGTTATGATCATTGTCACATTCTAAAAAAACACATTAGAACGCAGTTTCTGTAACGAGAGATGACTGATGGTACTGGAATAATTTCAGGGAAATACTTGTCATTACTATACACAATGCAAAAGGGTGAGATCGGCAAACCGGTCAGACACCTCACTAAAAAACACATCGAACCTACTAAATTTGAAAAAATGAATGTTCGGCGTGCCAAGGAAGTGTTCTCGTCAGAAGTTATTGGTGCCATTAGTACACTGAAAGAAAATATAGGCATGCACCCGGAAGCGTATACATTCATGGACGCAGAAGCAACCATTTTTTTTGAAAAACGTTAATAAATGGTTCGCTATGCATGACGTAAGCATCACATATCATCATATTCAGTCTAGAAATCCAGAAAAAGGGCATTTTTTCTCATTAAATGTCAGTCGCCTAAACTGGCTAGAGGAATATTTTCTTTCTTACCTTGAAACTTTGAAAGCTGCTAGTAACGCTGCTAGAAAGGACTTCCTGAGTTCTGAGACTTACGAAGCTACCTATACAATTAATCACGGATTCAGCTGTCCAGTGCATAAGGTATCTTCTAAAAATGGGTAGAGGAAAGTCGCCAAATATGAGGAGTTTTTTTTTTATAGGGCTCACATTAGACATAAGAAGGAACGGAATAATTTTGGTTTTCTCACCAATGTAAACCTCAGGCGATATACTATGTATATTACAAATATGGGCACGTTTGATGTTGTAATACCCTCTGATATTATTGTTAACTTTAAAAGTGCACTTTCCCCGTATTAGGCAACCGGGTTTCGTAATATGGGGAGGTGAGAAACCTCACGGTTTTTATTTATAATAGGTACACTGAATAGTATACCCTACTAATTAAAGCATTAATTCTGACATTTTTGTCGTGTGGCCTCCTGAGAGGCCGAGTGCAGGTCTTTCTAGTCGACGCCCGTGGGCGACCTGCGCGTCAGGATGAGAGATGGAATGGATGAAGATGAATGAAACGGGGCAAGGATGTGGAAGGAAGCGAAAGTGGCCTGTTAGAAGGTACCGTCCCAGCATTTGCCTGGTGTTGAAAAATGGGAAACCACGGAAAATCATTTCAAGGACGGCCGACGGTGGGGCTCGAACACACGCGTCTACCGAGTCAGCAGAGAGCTTGGCCCCATGGCCTAACGCTGCGCTTTAGCCAGCGTAGCCACTACTGTCGGTAATTCTGACAATGTAATGAAATCATGAACACAAATAGTACAAAAATACAAACATTAATATTTTAAGTAAATAACAGTCTTAGTTTCCTGTTGCCGAACTTCCAAACCGTTCAGCAGAAAAATGCATAAACTTGAATGAAAACCGAGTGATTCTGATCGAATTCAACTCTAACGAGGTGCAAGGTATGTCTAATTTCTCTTAGATTTATTAGCACGCTATTTTATTTTGTGATATAATTTGCATTTTGATATTGTGGGAATTATAATGATAATATAATAGTGTCACTAGCAACCCGCCCCGGCTTCGCCCGGGAACAGTTATGAATGTGCAAGGAATTCCTGTCAGACGTAATTTAAGAATGGCGAGGTGCAAGCCAAATCCCCCTCCCGTCCAAACTAAAAACACTTATAGTGGGCGATGTATCGAAGATAGAGATATGCTCACGCGGACTTTTTTGTACAATTTTTCATGCTGAACAATTCTTACGCTCATAGTATATTGATATTTTTAACGGTTTGTCCAGCGTAAGCTTAAAAAGCGCACGGACGTCAAGTTCTTTCTTCGACATATTCACTGAAACCTAAAATCGTTTCTGCTTGGCTCCCTTTGATCATAAATAAATTATTTCCTATAGAAATCTTCCTCGATATTACCTGTACAGAATGGTGAAAGCCGCATCAAAATACATCCAGTGGTTCTCGAGATTACGCGTGATATCCAAGAATCGGGGACTTTGTTTTACACTAAGTAGAGATAAGTCTTAGTCGTGCAATGCTTGGTGAACAGCGCTGTGTGAGCAGTTGAGTAACTAACAAGATTTCATGAAAAAGGTCTCATTGTCTAGGCCGGTATGAGAACCATCGCTCGTATTGTTGCCTGGCGCCTCATTTCCAGGCCATGTATTATAACGTATGCCACGGTTTTAACTATAGTTATGCAGCAGTTCAGAAACCCAAGACATGGCAGTCAGATCGTGGCGACGACTTGTGGTTAATAATCCACCTGGGATTGTCAAGGTCCTTACTGTCTTCACCTATTCAGAGGAATATTTCTTTTTTTCCCCCGACTTTGGCCAACTGTGGACCGCATGGAACCCAAGATTTTCTGGTCAATTTTTTCCTCTTTTCTTCCCAGAACCTCTTCATTCTTTCACTTCTAATCTTTCTCTGCTCCTCTGTTATTACCAAATTTGGCCTGTGTTGTGGTGGTTTTTCTTTGAATGTCTTGATATTGTCAACTCAGCTTCGAAACTTTTTCCTATCGTGAATAACAAGTTCAGTTAGTCCAACTTCAATGGCGTCTCTTTTGATCTCTTTTATTTTGTAGTAGCTTTCAACCCTATGATGTATTAAAAAGATGTTTGTCAGCCAGTTCCCGTCCATTCTCATCAAATGCTCAAAAATGTTAGCCTTCTTTTACGCATTGTGACCACAACTGCCTCACACCCGGAGGCCCCGGGTTCGATCCCCGGCTCCGTCCGGGATTTTAAAACCGACGTGCGGGTTAGAACGGGATGCACTCAGCCTCGTGAGGACAATTGAGTAGCTGTCTGACAGTGAGACAGCGCCCCGATCACGAATACCAAGTTTAACGGTCGAGGGGACCCGACGCGCTGATCACGCGTCACCCCAATATCTGCAGGCCGAATGGCTGGGCAGCGGTCGCTTGGTCGGCCTTAGCCCGTCATGGGCTGTATAGTGCCAGGGGTTGGGTTGACCACAATGGTTTCGGTCTGCATATAGCATACAGATCTTCCATGTTCCGTTATCATCTTTCCATAGTCCAAGAATTGTGCTAAGAATCCTCCTTTCTTTTACCTCAAGTTCCTTCATTCAGCTCCTTTTGTTGTTGTTCAGGGTTAGACACTCGGAGGCATACAGATCCTCTGGTTTTACCACTGTAATGTACTGTAATACCAAAAGAATGTATGCGTACTAATATGAACAGTGTACGTTTTGTCTCTTAGTAGATAGGCAATGCGAGACAGATCCGCGAGTTGCACTTTATTGTATTCGTGTGGGAAACGCAGGACCGGCGCAAGGCCCAGGCGACATAAGCGGCCATATGGGGCGCTGCCACGGCTGGGGCGCCGCGTCGGTGAAGCCGGCGTCTTTTTTCATTTTTCGTTAGAAAATCGTATTTTGATTGCGTGGCGCTATAAACTTTGGCTTCCCTGAATATGTAACAAGAAGTTCCGGACGTACTACAGAGCCTAATTTTCTTAAAATTATTATTAAGTCTAAACAAGTTCGGATTGGATTCTAAAAAGTATCCGCAAATTTTCTCGAAACATTATCCAGAGCTTATCCGCTCTCCGCTCAGCCATGCAAACTATATCCGCTTGGCGAAACATTTTGCGGATATCTGCATCATTGCAGGGCTTTGGTTATATATAAAGTGCTGTTTTAATTTCGTGTTCCCGGATATTGATTGCTTGTTGTACCTGTTCCAGATGATTCTATAGGCTTTCTGTAATTTAGAGATTCTCTCTTTATGTCCTTTTCGTCTTAATCCAGATGTTGTATGATTTCCCCTAAGTATTTGAAGTGATTTACGTGAGGGATGTTTCCAAACTGAGTAATCAGAGGTTGTTTGTCGAGGAGATCCCATGGATTCATCTCACAAAGAGTGAACATTAATCGAAGGAAGGAAGGAAGCTTGTAGTTTAACGTGACCGTTAATCTCGCGATCATGAGCCACGGGACCTCCGTTTTACGGGGAATCCGAACCACAGGACATGGCATTTCACATCGAAAATACATTAATCGAAATGTCAGGACAACATAAACGATGGAGTCATGTGAGTCGTCAAGTTACAAAACTCATTTAATTCACTTGTGAATAAGAATCATTTTCATGAGAAACGTTTCTCTGGACTTTGCCTCCCGTATCTTTTGTGTTTGTTGTTTTCTACTTTTTGCGTTGTGTTTTGGTTTTGTGATTGCTTTGTGCTTTTGCTTTTGAATTGTACTTTTTGCTTTTCTTTCTTGGTTTTGTGTTTGTTTTCTGCTTTTGCTTTTTTGAACTTTTCTTTTTGCTTTATGTTTCTTGTTTTTTGTTTTCTGCTTTTGCTGTTTTTGAATTTTGCCTTTTGCTTTGTGTTTTTTTTTCTGCTTTTGTTTTGTGTTAGAATTTTGCTTTTTGCTTCGTGTTTTTTGGTTTTGGTTTTGTGTTTATTTTCTGGAAAATCAAAATAAAACAAAACAAAATCAAAATAAAACAAAACAAAATAAAACAAAAGAAACAAAACAAAATAAAAACAAAAACAAAATAAAACAACACAAAAACAATTGAAAACAAAAACACACGAAATAAAGTAAAACAAAAAAAAAATGAAATAAAATAAAATAATAAAATAAATAATTTTGCGACATGATTCTTATTCACAAGTGGATTAAACGAGTTTTGCAACTGGACGACTCATATGGAAATACATATGTCTTCGTCCTTGTCATTAGCATTAGATAAACCGTATCATCATCAAATTACACGCACGCCCTCTTTATTTTGATGACTTAAGACACCCCTTGCACCACGCGACCCACAGTCCAAGACTCCTCTCAACACGCTAACTTACTGCCAACATCGGAGACGCGAATCCTTTGGGGACGCCACATCAAAGTTGGGTGCAAGTATTTCAAGATAACACGAGAATGCAATATCCTGGACAATAATCTCGACAGGAAATGGATTTCAAACTCACTTTATAACTTATCGAGCGTGTCCATTCAATACTAGAGTCCTGTGCGCTCCCGGTGTCGACGGGGTCATGGGAAGCAAGATTCATAGAAGCAGAAATCTTATTCAAAATAGACTGATATGTTCAACACCCGATGTCTTTCATAGCATATAGGCCTACTATTAGGGCCGGATTTAGATTGTATGCGCTCCTAGGCCCCTGGGTTTTTACCGACCCCTCTTCGTACCATCGTAAACGAGGGAGAATTTAGACCTCAGAAAGGTGTTTGTGAAGGTTTTTATTTTATTCTAATGTATCGGGAGGTAAAATCAATTAAATAAATTAAAATAATGAGAGAATCAACTCTTTCTAAATTTATATATAAACTATAAATAAATAGGCCAACGAGATATTAAAATAAGTTTAAACGATTTAAGACTCATTATACACTAACATATACACCACAGCATACAACCCACAACTACGCGTAATGAATTATTCAAATTAAACTGATATTAATATTCAAGACTTAAATTCTAAAATCTAAATGCTAAATCTGAAGTCGAAAAATCTGCTGTTGCAAAACATTTTTTGGAAAATGATAGACGCAATATAAATTGGAAAAGTGTCAAAATTTTGGAAAGTTTAATTTAAATCATAAAATTATACGAAATTGGTTTAAAAAATCATAAGTAGTAAAAGTATGATTAGTCTATTTTTGAACTGTAAAAAGAAATTTTTGATGTGCTACAAGATTAACAAGATGTTCAGTAAAGAACATATAACCTACTTACTCCTAAATATATGAGTATAGTTATAATTCTTTGTTTTTATCAAAGAGTATAATATAACCATTTCTTGGTTGACCTTAAACTATTTACCTCTACCAAACACCACAACCTCGAAAGGAACTGCTACCATCATTGAAGAAAGAAAGATAAGAAGTATCTCAAGAATGTTATGGATCTGGAGACATAATCGACCGGACTGGCTGCGTGGCTCAGCGGTATTGTTCTCGCTTGCTGGGCCCTAGGTTGCAGGTTCGTATCCTGGCGCAGTCAGCTGGCATTTGAGGTGTGCAAATGCGCGGGAGCCGTGTCGGTAGATTACTGGCACGTTAAAGATCCCCTTCGGGGCAAAATTCCGGCATCCCGGCGTCTCTAAAAGCCACAGTGGTTAAAAGGGACGTTAAACCAATAGCATTATTATTATTATTATTATTATTATTATTATTATTATTACATAATCGACCGGACGTGGGCAACATCCAACTTTGAGTTGAGGCGTGTGTTTACACGTCTGGCTGTGCATGGCTTTTACCACCCTAATTGTATTAACAAATCTTCCCATGACCCTGCAGTGACGTGTGTATACCAACTATGTGGATAAGCTTGTGAACGCTACCACTTCGAGTTCTGTAGTGAAAGAAAACAATCAATCTGACTATGCAATTCAAATCCCCAGAGTGCAATTTTAGTTTACATGTTCATTCTTTATTTTCGATTGCTGTTTGGCTGCGCTGCTAATCTGTTTTAAAAGCTGCTGGCTGCGAGCGATAGCGGCGCTCAAACACCAGGTACCGTTGCGACAATGCGCTACTCTGCCTGGTGTAAATAATTTTAAGGGGGATAAGTTGCGTTTAGGCATAAATAAAATATTATTTCATTAATATAATTCAGTAATAATGTTTTGTATAAATAATGTATAGATTGTCATTATGGTATAAGTTTAAGATTAAAAAAGATTTAATTAATTGCTTAGTTTCAGGGAATAAACTGTTGTAATAGCAGCACGAGCACTGTTAGCCTGGTGGCCAATAAAAGTATTAATTAATATCCTGAACTAGCACTAACTGCTAGAGTTCAGGTAATATGTGAGATCGTTTTGTTCTTTAATTCAAATAACATTTTCAAATAACGCTGTTACAAACCCTTTAAAATAAAAAGTAAAAATATATCGTATTATCAACTTATAATTCTTCAAATTCGGTGCGTATAGAATACCAATGCAATGGTATGCTAATCAATGGAGTCCCACGTAGACCGGTCGTGACATCTAGTGGAGAAGTATCGAACAAGACAATCCTAATAGGGCGGGTGCATTCTAGCGGCCATAAAGATAACTTTTCAATTAAATCTCTATGTTATTCTGTAGGCCGGCGTGCAGTTCGCAGCCAGTTGGCCATGATAATTCACATTTTTGCTGTTAAATGTCTCGTGCAAATTCACTGGTGAATTTTGTTTTAATTAAATATAATATTTTCCATCGTACTATGCACAATATAACGGTTAATTTTAAAACGTCTGAGTCATTACAAAACAATAAATATAACAAATTTCAAGCAAAAAAAACTAACTCTGATAGGGTTTGAACCTTAGCCATACGAGTATTATGCCAACGCTTTACCATGCAGCCAAACTTGCCAACGAATATTGTCCGATATCAAATGAGTTACATACAACGGGTTAGCAAATAATGATTTAGACTAAACGATTTCTTCAGTGGAGTGTATTATTTATATATAAAGCATTTCATTCAAAGTTTATATATATTTGTATCAATAGGCTATATTGCATGCAATACTCAAACTAGTCAAATATAAGTCAGGTACAAGATATCAGCTGCCATCTTGTCTTGTAACTGAGACGGCTCAGCTTTTTAAAATCATTTCTGCACTATAGTATTACAATATACACTTTTAATTTCGAACGTGCCTCTTCTTTTAGAACAGTTAAAACGATTCTCGGTTCGATAATCGGAACTGGTGGGTCCCATGATATGAATTGTAAAGTTTGCATAATTCACACGGCCGCCATCCTGAAATGGTACGGCGAATGACCTTGTAGTTTAGTCACAAGACGCTTCCTATAATAAGGTATATTGTTACCAAATTTGGTAGAGATCGAATGATTTGTTTAGTCGTTATTTGATTTTACGTTATGAACTTTTGAGTGGCCGCCATTCAGTTCTGGTAAAGATCGCGGCGATATAAAACATGACACTGAGGTGCTTTTGCTAGTGCTACCTCTGTACCAAATTTCGTTCAATTCGGTTTCACCGTGTTTGAATTGATAGAGGGGGGACAGACATTCTGAGTACACACACTCACAGACAGACACACAATTTTTGGCCCTGTGTTGATCTCATAAGTCTACTTTCATTTTTTGCAAAATTATTTACGGAAAACCACTTCATAAGAAAGTAGGATAGGCAGCAGAGACACACTGACAGCCAAGAGTAAGATTCGCCCGTCCAGCGTCACCTATACGAGTACTTTGATTCGTAGAGAGCAAGTAGATGTAGAAGTGTATTGTAGTCTGTAACATTTTATGGGCGAAATTACAAAATCATTTTCCCCCAGTGTACAAGACAGACTAAAATTGAAAATGAACATAACGCCCAATTTTACGGTTATAACAACAGGACACGGCAATATTAAATCGTACTTATACCGATTTAAAATTATAGATAGTCCAACATGTACATGCAATAACGGTTACCAGACTGTGGATCACTTACTATATGAGTGTAAGTTATTAGGGAAGGAAAGAGATATATTAATAGCACATGTTTTAAGATCAGAAAACTGGCCTATAAAGAAAGATGAACATGTTAGGAACTTCTTTAGGGAATTCATTAGTTTTGCAATCTCTATCTCTTTTGAAACACTAAATAGATAATGTTGACAGGTATTATTTTAATGATACAAATATCATTTAACAGGCCATAGATATAAAATATTTATGATATTAATTGTATAGTTTTAGTCTGAAATGCTTCGGTGGCGTAGTTGGTAGCATGCTGAACTGCTGTGCCCAAGGTAGCGGGTTCAAACCCGGCCGAAGTCGTCGGATATTTTAAAAGAGTTAAAAATCCTGCAGTATGCCTTCCTTCGGAGGGGAAGTAAAGCCAGCGATCCCATGTCATTGATTTATGGCATGTAAAAGATCGTTTCCCAGACTAAACTTGTGTAAAGCTAAATTGTTAGGTTAGATTTCGTCAGAACGCTCTATCAAAGTTCCAACGTTCACCACTAGGTATCATTGATATCTGGTAGCGAAAGTTGGAACTACTTGAAATTGAACGGAACTTGTAGCTCACCCTAAGGGTGTCCGTTAGAAGCAGCTACAGACTCAGTCGAGCCGAACATGTCCTCGGACACTCCCAGCACTAATAGCCATACGATAGTGTGCCCAATGGGACACGGATGACTAGCATCGAACCGGGGTCTTTATCACAAAAAGACCAGGCCCATGAGTCTGCGAAGAATCGAACCATTGGTCTCTGAGGGGGAACAGCCACAGGGAACCCGAGGAGCAATGAGTTATAAATGCATATAATTATAACAGCATGATTTCACGGCCAGAACGGGAATATTATAGAATTAAAGGTGGATTATTGCAGAAAATATAAGCCAATGTACGTTTAAGATGCTAAGAGCTCAAGAAATCGGGCCAACTTGACAGTTGACAAATCCTGGTCAGCGAGGGGCCGTTACTAGGTGACGCCAAGGAACTATTTTTCGTCGGCTCTGGGGGAGCAACCAAAGATTAATGGCTTTGGGAACCACAGTCTTACAAGGCAGAGAAGCGGAGTGGGGGTGGTCGCCCACAGAAATTAATTAATTACGGACAAATGGAGCAATGAATTGAGATGAAACTTACACCCCGATGCATGTATTCTAGGAGAGATAATTTAGGAGTGTCCACACGCCTAAATTAAAGCCTGCATCTACTGTATAAAGGAGCTTATGCACAGACCTAATCCGCGGCAGAGTCAGGATTTGTAATGTAGCAGTAGGGGAAGAACCGGAGTAGCATCATGACGCCATGGAAGAAAGCAATTAATTATAATTAATTGGCCGAAGCAATTGCCTGCACGCGAGTGAATTTGGAACCTCCACGAATAGACGAATAAAGATCACACTTCACTTTGTCGGAAAACAGATTATTTTAAGAAGAGAGTCGCTCCTGGAAATCCAGTGAACTACTTTTCATCAGGAAGCTTTATATGGGGGAAGCTGAAGCAGAGAGTCAGTTCTTCTTGACTCAACTCGTGGGGTGACACGATGTCGGATCATGCAAGAAAGTGCGCGGAATTTATAAAGTATTGACGCTCAAGTGTATTAGCAATGCACAATGAAAGGCGCACCATGCAGCTTAATAACAGTAATTCAGCATCATATAATAATTAGTCTACAGCAGACGTATAAGCAACAGTATACGCGAGTATAGAATTAGTACAGCGTAGAGATATTTTAGGATGATGTTTACAGACAATGAACATAACCACAGGAAGTGTTATCATGGGTAAAATAACACATACTAGTGTAATGAACACTACAGTTACGGGGACCTGGAAGGCATCACATGTAGTTGTGATCTAGGATTGAACAACTTTGCAGTAGAGGAGACATAAACTGTAGGTGACGGGTGACGAACACACACACGCAAGATAGACTTTCAAGGAGACCAGCGGTGGTCAGGATCTAGCTGCATCGCATCCCTGAGGTCAGGCGATATTGGGAATCTGATCAAGGATCCGTGTGTGAAAATTGTGTATAAAGTTATATTACAGTGATCGTTAAAAGTGTATGTTTATATGGTAAAAGAATGTGTATTGTGTTAAAGAAAAAAATGCCAGTAGTGAAAGATATAATTACCATGTGTAAATTCTATGCAATGTGTCGTGTGAAAAATATCATGATGGCTTAAAGCAAGCATTATGGCGGGCGAATGGCTGTCATGCTGGACTAATCCAGCTAGAATGAAAGTGAGTACAAATTTAATATGTTGATACGATTTAATAGCTCACCATACAACGAATTATTCCCTCAACGATTAAGAATTAACAGTCATTTGTGTACGAGATCACATCCCTCGTATTTTGGTAAAAATATGGCTTTGGGGATGACAAGCTTATGACCATTCAGGCGTAAGACATTGATGAAAGTAACGGTAACGTTAAATAATAATAATAATAATAATCGGGGGTCGGTAACAATAATAAATATATAAATTGGCATGTCAGGCCTATAGTACGTGCAAAGTGTGTCATATCTAGCGTAAGAATACTGTGTTATTGTGAAGAGTAAGAAAGAAAGATAAATGTCGAGATAAAGAGAGCTTTTCAGTGTCATTGAAATGTAAGATAAATGTTTTATTATGGTATATTCTACAGGGTTGTATTTGAGAGCCATTAAGATAGTCAATGTATGCCAGTAAATTTATGCTTGTTTTGGAGCTACGTAGAACTTTGGCTTATGAGTAAATGTATAGAGGACGTAAGTGCTTTAAGAATTGAGTCATCTGTAAGAAATATTGTTTGAGCTGCGATCAGAGAGCATGTAACGTGGAATCAAGAGATTTACGTCAATAAGTTGCGGGGATCATCCGAAAATAGTTCGCGCGTTGTCGAATCTAGTCGGCTAATCTTCGAAGCTACGATATAGTATTGCCTTAGAGCATACATGTGTATTCGCAACAGAGTTGGGACAGAGTCTGTCTGTATCCACTGTTAGCAGAGTCTTCGCCACCAGGGATAACTGCTAGACACCCTAGGTAGGCCAATATATTAATTGATCTGCCCTGAGAGGTAAGACAAATGGTTCTTCGTGTAGGAAACGTGGATTTCCTCTTGTTATATGCATGCCCGTCCAGTGAGATAACAATTTGAAACTCAGCTGAGACGCGCGCAAAGCAACTGATTACGACCATAGAACGGCGAAGCTATTTCGTGATCCATCCCTTGCCTTGAATAATAATTAGGAGCCGATATGAGCCCATTAAATACCCTAAGTGTAGGTATTAAATAATTAGATTGACTCAATTCGTAATTACACGATCCATTCAGGGTACATCTAGCACAGCTGCACCATTGAGTGAACACATGGCCGTGCAGGAAGTCGGGCGGGGTAGCAGGTATAATCCACTAACCCGGCAGCCATCTTGCATAGGACGGCCCGTGACAAATCCATTGTTCGCACGAAAGGAAGTCAATAGACCAGATCCTTTTATTCTAAGATTATAGTGGGACACTGAAGAATCTCGATATTTCGAAAAGTAATTAAGATGTGCTTGATATGATAGTATCAATTAAATTAGATGCACTGTTTCCATACACATGCAATGTTGGAATGAAGTAATCGGATAACATTTGGCCAAGTTATTCTCCGAGGAGAAATTAACTGCACCAAATAAATAGAAGCATTTTTGTAAAGAGTATTTACCCAGTTCATGCTAATTTATGCATACGGGTAGCGTAATTTTAATGATATGACACGTTTGTAACGATAATGTTTTGACCAGACCCAGAAAATCGTTGTATGGTGAAGCTCTAAAATATCTATAACTGTGTGTATTTTGGATGGGAAAGTGTACCACTTCAGCGTTTGAAACTTATGGGAAAAGAATACGATACGCGCGGAAAGACAACACTTATTAAACAAGGCAGAAGCTAATGAATCAATGTTATTTAAAGTAAATGTTCCGTGTAAAACGGATAAATGTTTAATAATTGCATATTTAATGTAATTTAAATGTAATTTGTATTGTTGTGTTGTGATATTCAAATTTGAGTTAAATTGTGCCACGTGAAGAACAATATGGACACTCGCAAATGTCAAAGAGTATCAACAATAGGATGTTTAGGATAGACATGAGTGCGGTGGAGCACCAATCTTGATGAGAAGAGACTCACAGATAATTTTGATTTTTATTGTGGGAAGTAAGTGTAAATATTTTTTTGTGTTTTGTGTTTTGTTTTGCCATGAAGTAGTACCATTAAATGTTATACTTAGGAATATGTTGTTTCTTTCAAGTAGAGTAGTCACCTGACAGACTCAAATCCTGAATATGTGCTCGTATAGTGGATTGAACGCCCCATGCCTCGAAAGACCGTGAGTTAGCTGGGATACGAACACATGTTCCATATGATGACGAATGGGTACAATAGATAGATAGATAGATAGATATATAGTCTGAAATGATTAATAAGTAATAATTTAGCATTTAGTATTACTCCATTGTAATGGGCGGCTTCGGTAGCGTAGTTGGTAGCATGCTGAGTTTCTATGCCCAAGATAGCGGGTTCAAACCCGGCCGAAGCCGTCGGATTTTTAAGAGTGTTAAAAATCCCTCAGTATGCCTTCCTTCGGAGGGGGAGTAAAGCCGGCGGTCCCTTGTCATAGATTTATGGCATATTAAAGAACCTTCCACTAATTACACCTGTCTGAAGCTAAATTGGATAGGTTAAGAATGTAAACAACGCTCCTACGTTTCTACGTTCGTTGCCAAGAGCCGACTGCGGTGGCGTCTAGTAGCTAAGTTCTGAACTTGGCCTAGTAGTCGTTGACGTTGGCGCCTGGCGGCAAAAGTAGGAACTATTTGAAAAATTCAGTTGCAGTCTGTACTTACTTTTTAAAAAACAAACAGATAACACACACTAATACAGTCATCAAAATTAACACCGGTTATCAGACAGATTCTACACAAACCCAAAGTACACGGGGCTACATGACCACGTTGTTGCAGCCCTTAAATTTAAGAACCAACCAACGATCCATTGTAATGGCGCATGCTGTAAATAAAATAAAAAAACCTTTTTATGGACATTTTCTGACAAAATAATTTGCGGATTAATTTTGCGCCCATTAGCATGGACCCATGGGGCCTATTGGTAAATCCAGCCCTGCCTCCTGTTCAAGCGGGAGTAACACAGTTTCCGTGACGACGCGACGTTAAATCTCGCGGTGCGCTATGAGTGAGTGTTGGCAGACTCCATATTGTTTTGCTCCCTCTTAAGGGTAAACTGGGGCAAGTCTGCGATAAAACGCTCGCTTGCCTTCTCTCGAGCACAAGATTGTCTGGATACGAGTTCATCTTACAGGAGGTGACACAGCGGTATGAACAATCCACTTAGACTGTACATTTAAAATGGCTCATTTTCATCTTCGTTTAAAAAGTACGTTTATGGGGATACGGTACGGTTAAAATTGTCAAAATCAACATTGTATTACAACTCGGCAATGTGCCGTGTCTTGTGTGGGGTTGCGCCTAGGACACCAAGCTGGCTCATCAGCGGGCTCTTGGTGTCCCCGCCCGGACACCCACAGGAGTAGCGAACTGCGCGCTACCTCCCTTTTCATGAAGTGCACCTGCGCCTTTTATCATTTTAAATGATCTTGTCGACTTCGTCGTTACGCTGGGTCTGGCGTTACGTTACGGTGACGGGACGAAATGTACTCAGATGCACTGAGGTGTGTGACGTCATAGTACCGCTGGTGCATGTGTTACACGACAATCTCTACTTCGTTAGTATAAGAAAAAAAATCCCCGATTCTTGGATGTCACGGGTAATCTCAAGAACCACTGGATGGATTTTGATGCGGTTTTTACCATTCTGTAAAGGATATCTCGAGGAAAGATTCTGTAGAAAATAATTTATGTATGATCAAAGGAAGCCAAGCAGTAACGATTTCAGTGAAAAAGTCGAAAACAAACTTGGCGTCCGTGCGCTTCTTAAGCTTACGCTGGGCAAACCGTTAAAAATATCAATATACTATGAGCGTAAGAATTGGTCAGCGTGAAAAGTTCTACAAAAAAGTACGCGAGAGCATATCTCTATCTTCAATACATCGCCCACTATAAGTGTTTTTAGACTGGATGGAAGGGGCTCTGGTGAGTGTGACGGCATCCCGCGTGCTTGACCTTGCTTTGAACTTGGTTTGCACTTGCCGTTCGCGAGTAATTTGAAACAAGATAAGCAAGATAAGTATTATGCAGATAATTTTCTAACTTGTCGAGAGTCTTTGGCTTCGAGCGAAGCGAGAAACCTCCAGCCTTTCTACATTTTTCAGCATTTGTAGCATTTAAAATGATACAAAGTCTAGTCATTCAGACTGACTGTCACTTTTTATTTTTGTATTTGTTTTCTGCGTTTTGATGTGTGACATCTTTCCACTTGGTACTGTCGGCAATGTGGCTAAGTGGAATGTATATCGCATACGGTTTACTTCAAGGTTTGGAGGCCCCATTAAAGATATTCCTACAATAAATCACCTTCATGTTGTCATTCTTTGGTGTGAAAATATATCATATGTGCTGAAAACAATTATGATTTATTATTTTAAATGTTTCTGCCACACACAGAGTTTCGGGTCTGACCACTGTTTGGTAGTGTCTTAATTTCGTGTTTCAGAACAAGTTATATTTGTTATATGAAACAGCCTTTACAATGCGTGCCCTCTATTCTCCTTAGTGCTGTTAGTTATCCATTGATATGATGTGCAGGATAACATGTCAGATGTTGCACATCATATGCGACTACTGTAAGGCTCTCTCCTTTTTATTATTATTATTTTAATTTCGATTTTTTAGCCTACTTTTCACATTTTGCAAAAATGATGAAAAAGTAGACTTATGAGATCGGGCAAATGTGTGTGTCTGTCGGTCTGTCTGTCTGTCTGTCCTTCTGTCTGTCTGTCTGGCTGTGTGTGTGTCCCCCCCTATCAACTCCTAAACGGCTGCAGCAATCGAAACAAAATTTGGTAGGAGTAAAGATCTATACCTGAATATCTCACGGCCATATTTGAAAATGATGTCAGTGCTACCAACTGCTAAAAAATCGCAATTGAAATTTGAGCTCCATGTTGGATATCTTGGAAAGTATGAATGGGAGCTATTTCAAAATTGGCACACGTACAGACCATAATATTCCAGTTTAATTTCCAGGAGGCCAAACATGGCAGTGTTGCCAAAATGATTATAAGCCTCCTGATAGGTCCAATTTTTAAATGCATATAACTTCTACACTATCAATTGGAATTCAACCAAATTTCGTATGTTGTATGTGTACATAACCAGATATGACTGAGCGTATTCTTAAGACCTACCAGGGCTGCCAACTGTTAATAAATGCTCCTAATTTATTTTATCCAAATACCAATATATCAGAAAGTATGCAAGCCGACAGCTTTAAACTATGCACACGTATAGTACCTGACATTCTATATTAATTTGGAGTAACTTATATACGTCAGTGCTACCAACATGAGTCTAAGCCTGCTGACAGGTCCAACTTTAAATACATGTAACTTCCATACTATCATTTGGATTTCAACCAAGTTTCGTATGTGCTATGTGTACCATAACAGATATGACTATGCGTATTCTAAGGAGCAACCAGGGCTGCCAACTGTTAATATGTGCTGTCCCTATTTTTGTTACCCTAATATCAATATATCAGAAAGTATGCAAGCCAATAGCTCTAAACTTTGCACACGTATAGTACCTGGCATTCTAGACGAATTTGGAGTAACTAATATATGTCAGTGCTGCCAACATGATTCCAAGCCTGCTGATAGGTCCAATTTTAAAATGCATGTAACTTCTATACTAACCAATGGTTTCATTCAAAATTGACACAACAATAGATCATATTATTTCAGATTATTTCTGACCAATACATGCATGACATTGTTGCCAACATGATTTTACGCGCTCTGTTAGATCCAATGTTTAACTGCATGTAACGTCCATGCTAATCATTGGACTTCAACCAAATTTTGTATTTTGTACCTTAAGAGATGGAACTAAGAATATATTCAGTCATCAGGGCTGCCAACTGTAGTGCTCTATTAGGATACATTATGCCAGGTATACAGTATTTCGAACTAATTGGAAATTTCGATATTAGCAACTTAATTTCGTCATTATTCTAGATAGGTTCATATTCTGTAGAATAATCACTGGCATGATAAGTAGGCTGTATAGTTCTTCACGGAACTTCTTGTTGTTCTTGTTTTTCATTTTGTGTATGTATGATCCTGTATTTTTAGTCTACTTTTCACATTTTGCAAAAAATGAGGAAAAATTAGACTTATGAGATCGATCCGGACAAATTTCTGTCTGTCTGCTTGTCTGTCTGGCTGTGAGTCCTCTCCTATCAACTCCTAAACGGCTGCAGCAATCGAATCCAAATTTGGTATGAGTAAAGATCTATACCTGAATATCTCAAGCCCATATTTGAAAATGATGTCAGTGCTACCAACTGCTGAAAAAACGCACTAGAACTTGAGCTCCATGTTGGATATCATGGATGGTATGCATGGGAGCTATTCCAAAATTGGCACACATGTAGATAATACTATTTCAGTTTAATTTCCAAAATAATTTTAAGCCTTCTGATAGGTCCAATTTTTAAATGCATATAACTTCTACACTATTAATTGGAATTCAACCAAATTTTGTATGTAATAAGTGTACATAAACATTCTTAAGAGCCACCTGGGCTGCCAACTGTTAATAATTATTGTTCTCTCTATTTTCTTCATCCAAATACCAATATATCTAGAATTATGCAAGCCGACAGCTTTAAACTACGCACACGTATAGTACCTGACATTTTAGATTAATTTAGAGTACCTTATATACTTCAGTTCTACCAACATGATTCTAAGCCTGTTGATAAGACATTTTTTAAATACATATAACTTCTATACTATCAGTTGGATTTCAACCAAATTTCGTATGTGCTATGTGTTACATAACAGATATGACTATAAGTATTCTTAAGAGCAATCGGGTCTGCCAACTGTTAATAAATGCTGTCTATATATTTTTACCCTAATATCAATATATCAGAAAGTATGCAAGCCAACAGCTCTATACTTTGCACTCGGATAGCACCTGACACTCTAGATTAATTTGAAGTAATTAATATAAGTCAGTGCTGCCAATATGATTCTATGCTTGCTGATAAGTCCAATTTTAAAATACATGGAACTTCTATACTAACAAATGGATTTCATCCAAAATTGACACAACACGATATCATAATATTTCCGATTATTTCTAACCAGCACACGCATGACATTGTTGCCAACATGCTTTTACGCTGATAGATCCAATGTCTTAAGTGCATGTAACGTCCATTGGACTTCAACCAATTTTTGTATTCTGTACCTTAAGAGATGGAACTAAGGATATATTCAGTCACCAGGGCTGCCAACTGTAATGCTCTATTAGGCTACATTATACCAGTAATATTTCGAACTAATTAGACATTTTGATATTACCAACTTAATTTCGTCATTATTCTAGATAGGTTCATATACTCTAGATTAATCATTGGCATGAAAAGTAGGCTCTTTAGCTCGTCACGGAACTTCTAGTTTCATTCCTAAATATTAGAGTTTCAGTCTTCTTGTGTGATTCCTCATTGTTTCGGTCCACAAGATAAGTAATATCCGCCGATACACCCACATTTCGAAGGCTTCCAGCTTCCCCCACCCCACAGGGGCTCAGATCTACTGGGACGGCGACCACGGGACCCCAACTGAGTCCAGCATTGCTTCCACTTACTTGTGCGGGGCTCCTCTCCGTCGTCCTTCCTGTCGACCTCGCTTGGTCAACTCTTGTTTTCTTCTGACCCCAACGGTATTAGGGTATCCGAAGCCTAGGGAGTCTCTTCCTTTGCCACCTTCATTAGCCCTTGTCTCATCTCTCCTGATCACTCATTCTTCTAGGGATCAGCCTTCTTTTCATTATAGTTCCTTTTCTCTTTAAGATTCCCACACTGTTTCTATGAATGGGCTCCCCGTGTCTCTAAATTACATTTCGTGAGTAATTTCAATCAGAGTTCCATTTTGTATTTTCAGGCAAGTTTAATTTTCGTTCTGGTTTCCATTTCATTATCATTTTCGCTATCACCCAAATCATTAGCGGTCGATAACCTAGATGTTAGGCCGCTTAAAACAACAATTATTATCATCATCATCATCAGCTTCCAGCTTCTTGCACAGGGTCTGGGTTAGAATCCACCCTTCCATTCCATACAATAGTTTGGGAGATTCATATCCCCTGACTGTTCACAGCGTGCGGTCCACTTGGATTGTCACACGTCGAGCAAGTGGCTAAATCAGAGCGAGGTTGAAGGAGCGGATGGACATGTTGGTTCCATAGTCACTCTTGAGATCATACATGAGTCTTCGTGGACTGAATTAGAATGGATATTGTGTTGATGTATGAGTCTTCAGTCTTTTGACTGTTTCGATGCAGCTCTCCATGACTCCCTGTCCTGAACTAATCGTTTTATCTCTACATAGCTACCCCACCCTTCATCCGAGGAAATTTGTTTAACATATTCTAACCTTGGTCTACCCCTACAGTTCTTGTCCTCGACCCTTCGTTCCATAACTTAGCTTGCTGTTCCTGCGTGTCTTAGTATGTCTCCTACCAACCTATCTCTTCTCTTCATTAGCAGTCGCCAGAAACATCTCTCCTCTCCCACTAGTCTTAATACCTCTTCGTTTGTAACCCTATTTACCCATCAGATCTTCATCATTCTCCTGTAACACCACATTTCACACGCTTCAATTCTCCTCTTTTCTGTTGCACCAACAGCCCAAGTTTCACTTACATAGAGCGCCATGCTCCAGACAAAGTCTTTCAAAAACGACTTCCTAATACCTAAAACTTTATTCGATGTCAACAGATATCTTTTTTGTAGAAATGCTTTGCGTGCCTGAGCCAACCTATTTTTATATCCTCTGCTCCGTCCATGACTGGCCGCGTAAACTTTCTCGACCAATTGCATACATAATATAGCTATTAGGTCGAGTGACACATTTAAAACCGACGTTTCGACACAATGGTGCCCACACGCATCATGGCGCGTCTCGCTCGGAAGTGATGGGCTCCATCTCAGCAACGCTGTATAGCTTTAGCCGGAGCGGCTAGCTGGAGAACCATGTATTATTTCCTCGTACAAAAAACAAACCGATATAAAATAAGTGAATTAATTTACGTATTTCACAGTCATACAGCATTACTTCTTGATGTATAACGATTACAACCCAAGCAAGAACTACATTTTCCAACCACCCCGAGCCGAGAAAAAGTTACCTTACAACAATGATAACAACTTTGTTCCTTGGACACCCAAAATTTTGAAATTAATAAACCAGTTATACAACATTCCAATGTATATTGTGTTAAAATTTGGATTCGATCTAATGACGGGCTTTTGAGATAATAATTCTTAAATGTGACGCATGGTTGAAACACGCTTAAAAACGTGCACTTTTTGTGTTCCAACTGCGATAAAAAATATTAAAATACAAATTAAAAGTCCAAACCTACATGAACTATCGTAAAATAGAACGACGAAAATGTTGATGGTATTGGATTTTATGTAGGTCTATTGGTTACTTCACAAACAACCTTCAAACTCGAGTACACATAATACTTTGGTCGACAGTAATTTATTGGAGGTAGAGATGCACTTGTAAAGTCTTGAAATGATTTTTATGAGAGTAGTTTTTAAGAAATTTCAGATGATCCCGATATCCTTTCTGTGTTTCCATGTGCTATTGGTGATGGCGCCCACCTTTGTCTTGTATCCGGTAGTAAAGCGAGATGTGTCTGATTGGTTTACATTTGTCTCAAATCTACGCTGGCGATTGACGGCAACAACATGTGCCCTTTTTGTCCAGCCATCAGTTGACAACGGACCTCCTAATAAAACTTGCCAGTTCCATGATTTCAGCTCCATGGCCAATGCTGTCTTCCCTTTATTATGATGTCTCGCAGTTCTTAAAATTTATTCGGTTGAGGAGAGAAGCACACTTCATTTGGTAGCCTATTTTCATTTATGAAAAAAAGCCTTATGAGATCACCTTTTGTCCGTGTGTGTGTCCCGCCCTAATAACTTCTAAACGACTGGAGAGATTTCTATGAAACTCGGTAAGATCTTAGTACTATTTCGACCGACCCCGACCGTGCCCTTCAAATTTTATTACGTCTCACCAATCCAACATGGCGGCTGTGTGAATTATTTCACAGGCATTCTATATCTCCGAAACTATTGCTGATATCACCCTGAAATTATGGCATGTTAAAAACCTTCCACTAATTACACCTGTGTGAAGCTCTTAGGTTTCTACGTGCGGCATCTAGTAGCTAAGTTCTGAACTAGGCCTAGTAGTCGTTTGGCGGAACTATTTGAAAAATTCTAAGTTGCAGTCTGTACTTAAATTAAAAAACAGATACACACACTAATACAGCCATCACAATTGAAACCGGTTATCAGACAGATTCTACACACACCCAAAGTACACGGGGCTACATGACCGCGTTGTCGCAGCCCCTAAACTGAGGATCCAACCAACCCAGAAATTTTTCACTACTAGAAGTTTACCTATTAGACTTACACAAACCTGTAAAAAACAAAACTAACATGGCGGCCAAGCGAAGGTGAAACATTTCAATGGCCTTTTCTCGTGATTTAATCATCTGAGCGCAGTGAAATATGGTACAGTAAATGTTAATGCACTGGCATCTAATTTAGTACATTTGTTCACATAACCTTAAGATGGTGTATTAATCATGCGATCGAAGCGAACGTTTGAATAATGAACCTACGCAAAAATCGTCATCTAATAGTGCATAACTCTATGGCCTACATATATAAAAGTCCAACATGGCGACCAACCGAAATATTTAGACGGTTCTCAATATCTATGACAGCAATGAAACTTAAATTTTGAATGTTGATAGAGGCAATTACCATAAGTAGGTGATGTGAAAATAGGCTTTAGTTCCTCTCGGAACTACTTGTTGTTGGCGTGGTATTAGCCAGGCTGTGGCCTGATTGAAGTGACGTGATTTGTACATTGTTGTTTGAAATTACATATTTGGACGAGATTTTCACGTGTTGATGTTTTACATGTTACATTCATAAATAGAATTAATTAAACTGCTCCTCTAATGAATACATATTATTTTCAAATATTAGTACAGGTACTCATATCTAGTGGGACGTGGGTTGGCGACCACGGGACCCCAGCATTGCTTCCACTTACTTGTGCCGGGCTCCTCTCCGTCTTCTTTCCTGTCGACCTCTCTTGGTCAACTCTTGTTTTCTACTGACCCCGACGGTATTAGGATATCCGAGGCCTAGGGAGTCTCTTCTTTTCCCGCCTTAATTGACCCTTCTTTCATCTTTCCTGATCCCCTCATTCTTCTAGGGATCAGCCTACTTTTCATTATAGTTCCTTTCCTCTTTAAGATTCCCGCCCTGTTTCTCTGAATTGGCCCCCCGTGTCCCTAAATTACATTTTCGCCACGCTGGTGTGTTTGTTGCTGTTGCTTCCCTTATCGTTATGGCAAGGGTAGGGGGATGATTATGCCCCACGGGGGCTCGGGGCATAACAACACTTTGAGTATTTTGAACCTCAACCAGCCTTTTTCAATCTAAATTCCATTGTGTATTTTCATTTTCAATTGCATTTTGTGAATCATTTCAAACTGAGTTCCATGTTGTAAGTATTTTCAGTCTCACTTAATTTTCGTTCTGGTTTCCATTTCATTGTCATTTTCGCTATCACCCAGACCATTAGGGGCCGATAACCTTGATGTTAGGCCCCTTAAAACAACAATTATCATCATCATCATCATCATCTTGTACAGTTTCCAGCACTGGCCAGGTCTGCTTGGAACACAAGTCTCTCCATCGTTTTTTATCTTCCAACCACCTTTCACTCCTCACGGTATCCCACTCCTCTCCCGATTTCTGGACTCCTTCCTTGACACCCACAATCCACCTATCTCTTGGCCTTCCTCTTGGTCTCTCGCCCTCCATGCAACCTCCTTGGTGTCCTGCCCTCCTGCATTCTCCTAACATGTCCGTACCAACTCATTCTCGACTTCTCTATGGTCTCTTGTAAGGGATTCTCTTCCACAATCTCTCTCACTCTATCCCTTCTTGTTGTTCCTAATCTGCTTCTCTGCTTCTCTGGATCCTGTTCACCTGTCTCTTCTTCATAACCCACGACCCTGCTCCATATCAGACCTCTCACGCTCTGCAGGAATCCATGGGCTTGCCTTCCTCTCTCACAGATCTCCGTGTTATTTCTACCACTTACTTCTATTACACTCACTAAATACTTGAAACTATCCACCTTCTTTAGTAATTCTCTTCCTTTTAAACTTCTTCTTCTTTAAGTGCCATCTCCTCTCAAAAGGTTGGCAACCATCATAGAGAATCTTGCTTTAGATGATGCAGCACGAAACAGCTCAATAGTGGAACAATTGAACCAAGTTTTCAGATTATCGATCCAAAAAAAGCGTCTTCTTCCTGGTCTTCTTTTGCCTTGTAGCTTCTCTTGAATGACCAGCTGCAGCAGATGATATTTCTCTCCTCTCATCACATTGCCCAGACACTGCAGTTTTCTAATTTTGACAGTATTTAATATTTCCTTTCTCTTTCCCATCCGCCTCATCACCTCATCGTTGGTGACATTTTCTTTCCAACTCAGCCTCAGTATCCTCCTGTACGTCCATAGCTCAAATGCCTCCAATCTGTCCATTTCTCTTTTCTTTATGGTCCAGGTCTCAACTCCATAGAACAAGGTGGAGAAGACATCGCATCTCAGAAGTCTAATTTTTAGATGTAAATTAAGGTCTCTGATACAGAACACACTCCTCATGTTATTGAATGCATTTCTGGCTTGATCGATCCTCGACTTCCTCAGTACAGTCAATGTAGCAGTTCACATTTGTTCCTAAATACTTGTACTTTGCCACTTGCTGTCCTGTCTCCCCATTGATTATCAAGCTCTCTTGATGTTGTGTTCGTGATACTACCATAAAACGTGTCTTACTTACATTAAGTGTTGATCCCCATTGTTCACTTGCCTCCACGACTTTGTTAGTCAGACGCTGTAAATTTAGTAGACGTTCTGCGAATAACAACGTGTCATCTGCAAATCTTAAGTTGTTTATTATTTTTCCATTCACTTTAATTCCTGCTGTTTCTTTCTCTCACGCTTTTAAACTTACGCTGGATAAACTGCTAAAGATACCGGGCGAAGCTGGTTTATAATTTTCAAAAACACTCCGGCGATGCTGTTTCCAAACTCATCACTGGAACCGTGATGGATGGTTGTGAATATGTTACAAGATGTTCAGTAAATAACATATAGCCTACTTTCTCCTAAATGCATGGGTATATAACTCTTGTCCTTTTCAAGGAGTATAATTGAAAGTTGGTTGTAGTAGAGTGTTGAAATACTACGTGCTATACGGATATTAAACATGAATATGCTAGCGCTACCTCTGTAAACATTGTCATTCAATTCGGTTTCACCGTATTTGAATTGATAGGGGGAATTGATTTGCACACATACATGGCCGCCATATGCAAACTATTGGAGTGATGACCTTGTAGTTTAGTCAAAGAACGCTTTGCACATAAATGTATGTTGTTGCAATTTTTGGTAGAGATCATATGATTAGGTTGGTCGTAATTTGATTTAAGCTGTTTACATTTGATTGGCCACCATTACGTTTCTGTCAAGATGGCGGCGATATAAAACATGGCACTGAGGTGCCCTTTGCTAGTGATACCTCTGTACGAAATTTGGTTCAATTCGGTTTCACCGTGTTTGGAAAGATAGGGGGAATCAATTTGCACACATACATGGCCGCCCTTCACAAATCATTGGACTGATTACCTTGTAGTTTGGCCAAAAGTTTCTTCATATACAAAGGTATAAAGTTGCAAAATTTGGTAGAGATCAGATGATTAGGTTGGTCGTAATTCGATTCAAGCTTTTAACGTTTGGGTGGCCGTCATTACGTTTTTGTCAAAATGGCGGCGATATAAAACATGACAATGACGTGCTACCTCTTTAACAAATTTCGTTCAATTCGGTTTCACCGTGTTCGAATTGATAGGGGGGGGGGGGGGGACAGACAGACATTCAGAGTACACACACTCACACACACACACACTCACACACATTTTTTTTTGGCCCTGTGTAGATCTCATAAGTCTACTTTCATTTTTTGCAAAAATTGAAAGTAGGCTAAAAACTGACAGCTGTATACAACGAGAATGGTTGGTTCCTTAGTTAAGGGGCTGGGACCACGCGGTTATGTAGCCCCGTGTAATTTGGGTGTGTCTAATAATTGGTGTTCATTGTGATGACTGTATTAGTGTGTGCTATCTGTTTTTAATTCAGGTAAGGACTGCACACAATAATTTCAAGTAGTTCCTACTTTCGCTATCAAATGCTACCGTCCACGACACCTAGCTGTGATCTTGGCTACTACTAGATGCCATCATAACCAGCGCCTGGTGATGAACGTTGGAACTTCATAGCATTAATCAAACCTAACCTACAAATTTTGCTTCGCACAAGTTTAGTTAGTGGAATGTTCTTTTACCTGCCATAAATCTATGACATGGGCCCACCGGCTGTACTTCCCCTCCGAAGGAAGGCATACTGAGGAATTTTTAACGCTCTTAAAAATCCGATGACTTCGGCCGGGTTTGAACCCGCGACCTTGGGCATAGAAGCTCAGCATGCTACCGAAGCCGCCTGCCCAACGAGAATTGTGGCTTAACATTTGGTAGATGTCAAAAGTGGAAATCTGCATTCCATAGCTTTTATTTATAGTCTGGTTAACCACTAAATAGAATTCAAAACGTTTGTTTACAATTACATGGAAATGTTCTTAACAGGTTGACCAACTGAAGAGCAATACTGACGCATTGAAACCAGTTTCGCCATCAACATCTTGAATTGAAGTATCGTATCAAACTTTCCCCACTTCCTCTGTAATTTATCTGCTGTTTACTTGTGTTATCAATAACACCTTCCTGGATGTTTGAACTCGATCTTGTGGCCTTGAGCAGCAACTCGGCGTATTTCACAACACAGTGCGAACTGCGACCATTCTCACAAGGAGAGGTCGCCAAGTGGTTTACTTGAATAGTGTTCAAATTTGGTGGGTTTGCTCTTCATAAAAAAATATTTTACCCCTGTTTGAGTATTTTTGCCAATGGGCCTTATTGTGCTCAAAAATGAACATATAAAATCAATCCTCAAACTTTTGTAGTCTTATTCCCACACACATTCCCGGCACGTCACCGTGGCACTGGTGAGGTGGAGAGACTGACACATCTACGGCAAAAGTGCATAAAGTTACAAGGAGATTATGTTGAGAAGGAGGACGTAACAACTGATGTGTAATGTACTTCATTTGGGTAGAAACAAATAGAGTGTAAAACAATAACTTATAGTACGCCCCTCGTAATTAATACCATTTTCGGCCACATTTTGGCCTCCACAGGTTTTTTTTTTCAAAGAAGAAAAGAAAAAAACTGCTGGAAACTACGAGCAAAGCTTTTGAAACAACATTTAAACTTGGTATTAAAGTCAACCCCTGGCACCATCCAGCCCATGACGGGCTAAGGCCGACCAAGCGACCGCTGCCCAGCCATTTGGCCTGCAGATATTGGGGTGACGCGTGATCAGCGCGTCGGGTCCCCTCGGCCGTTAATCTTGGTATTCGTGATCGGGGTGCTGTCTCACTGTTAGACAGCTACTCAATTGTCCTCACGAGGCTGAGTGCACCCCGTTCCAACCCTCACGTCAGTTTTAAAATCCCTGACGGAGCCGGGGATCGAACCCGGGGCCTCTGGGTGAGAGGCAGGCGCGCTACCCCAACACCACGGGGCCGGCAAACTTGGTATTACCTATTATTATAATTTTTTATAAAAAATATATTTAAAGAACAGATCTGTCACAAATGTGGACTTTAAATTGATCATATCAAATAATTTTGTGAAAAATTACATAAATCAAATTTTTTTTTGTGTTTGTATTCCCATAAATAGACTAAAATAGTCCTTTAAAAGATATGGTCTATGAAATGAAGAAACTCTTTCCTGAGTGGAGCCTAAGTTGGAATGTTTATTGTTTATGTTTTGATGTGATATGGAAAATGTTGATGGTCCTTGACTAATAGCTGTTGTGTTATTGTAGCTCACCCTAAGGGGGTCCTCTAGAAGCAGCTACAGCCTCGGGCGAGCCAAACATGTCCTCGGACACTCCCGGCACTAACATCCATACAATCTCTACTTAGTATAAAACAAAGTCCCCGATTGTCGGATGTTGCAGGTAAACTCGAAAACCACTGGATGGATTTTGATGCGGTTGTCGCCATTCTGTAAAGGATATCTCGAGGAAGGTTTCTGTAGAAAATAATTTATTTATGATCAAAAGAAGCCGAGCAGTAACGATTTCAGTGGAAAAGTCGGAAAAAAAGACAGGCGTCCGAGCGCTTTGTAAGCTTACGCTGGGCAAACCGTTAAAAATGTCTAAATACTATGAGTGTAAGAATTGTTCAGCATGAAAAGTTCTACAAAAAATGTCCCCGAGAGCATATGCCTATCTTCAATACATCGCCCACTATAAGTGTTTTTACATTTTAATTTCTTATGTCCATTCAACTACTGGGGCGACAGTTTACGAGCTAGCTACGGGCAAGTCTATCATCTCTGTTACAGCCTAGCTAGCGGGCGAACCTATTGCCCCAGATACAGCCAGCAGCAGACCGTCGAGTCGTGTTGCGTTATGACTTCTGAGAAGGGTGGTTGTGTTTGGAGTTTCCCTGGAGTGCAACTCGGGTTTACTTCATTTCGCCTGTGAAACACAGTCAAGTTAAAATTGGACGGAAGGAGGATTTGAGTTTCATTCACCTCGCCATTCCCTGGAAGTGCAACTCTCATTTCGCCTGTGAACTTTTCGTTCCCCAAAATTCACAGTCAATTTAAGATTGGACGGAAGGGGGATTATATTATATTAAATTATACTGATTGGCGTATAATCTCTACTTAGTATAAAACCAAATCCCCGATTCTTGGATGTCACGCGTTATCTCGAGAACCACGGCATGGATTTTGATACGGTTTGCACCATTCTGTAAAAGAAACCTCGAGGAAGGTTTCTGTAGAAAATAATTTATTTATGATCAAAGGAAGCCAAGCAGTAACGATTTCAAAGAAAAAGTCGAAAAACATCCTGGCGCCCGTGAGCTTTTTAGGCTTACGCTGGGCAAACCGTTAAAAATATCAATATACAATGAGTGTAAGAATTGTTAAGCATGAAAAGCTCTACAAAAACGTACGTGAGAGCACATGTCTATATTCAATATATCGTTCACTATAAGTGTTTTTAGATTGGAGGAAGGGGGATTTGAGTTTCATGCACCTCACCATCTTAAATTACGTCTGACAAGAATTTGTTGCACATGCATCTCCATGATAAAATAGTAATTTTTAATAGTCCAGTCAGTGATTTTAACCCATCATGCCGAGACGTAAGACGGATATAGATCGTAGTTCATTGACATCCTAAAGAAGCGCTTATCACGTAATGAATTCACAACTGTTCCCGGGCGAAGCCGGGGCGGGTTGCTAGTAACTAAAGAAATAAATGCTGTGTTATTGTATTCGTTGGGTTTCAATAGTAGTGTCCTGTTTGCAAAAACTCAGCTCATGCCAAAGAGGTGGAGGTGGCTCTCAATGATACGTGCAGAATAATAACTGGGTGTCTCAAATCTACTCCAATTGAATGGCTTTACCACCTCGCCGGAATAGCACCACCTTCTGTTCGAAGAGAAATAACAGATAACAAGAAAAGGAAGAAGGTGGAGCATGAAGGAACTCATCCGTTATATGGGTACGAATTACACACACCAAGATTGAAATCTAGGAAGAGTTTCCTAAAAACGTCAAACGAGAAGAATACTAGACTACAATCTTGGAAAGCTAAAGGTCTTCTTCCTGGTGGCTGTACAACACCATCTGAAACTTTACCACCGGGTCATAACGAGGCATGGATGATATGGAAATCCCTAAATACGTTGAGATCAGGAGTCGGCAAATCAAGGGCTAATATGGTACGATGGAACTACGCTAAAGACGGAAACATCAAGTGTGATTGCGGAGAAGATCAGACTGTCGACCACATGATTCAATGTCGTATGTGTCCAATCACCTGCATAACGGAGGAACTACACCTAGCCTCAGAGAATGCACTACAAGTCGCCAAGTTATGGTATAATTCTCTTTAATGAAATGTTTTCTAATTGTGTAATATGTTTCTGATACGAGAATAATAATAATAATTAGTAGTGTTCATGGTGAAGCCTCTGTGGCTTAGGCGGCAGCACGCCGGCCTCTCACCGCTGGGTTCCGTGGTTCAAATCCCGGTGACTCCATGTGAGATCTGTGCTGGACAAAACGGAGGCAGACAGGTTTTTCTCCGGGTACTCCGGTTTTCCCTGTCACAATTTCATTCCAGCAACACTCTCCACTATCATTTCATTTCATCTGTCATTCATTTAATCATTGCCCCAGAGGAGTGCGTCAGGCCTCGGCAGCCGGCACAGTTCATATCCTCGCCGCTAGATGGGGGCTTCATTCATTCCATTCCTGACCCGGTCGGAGACTGGAAGCAGGCTGTGGATTTTCATTTCAGTAGTGTTCATGGAGAGTGATGCAAGACGTTTCTCCATTAGAAGCCAAGGTGGTCTCTTTATTTGGGAATAATCGCCCCTTCATCGGGCTGTGAACTCCGGTCCTTCAACTCGCCTTGCCAGACAGACAGACAGACAATCGCGTGTGTCCATCAACTGTTCGGCAGAGAAGGAACCAGTTTTTAATCAGTTTGCCTCCAGGTTCAAGTAGAGTAGACTTTCTCCACATTACTGGACATTATTTGTCCTGCTCGGAACGTTACAATAAGAACAGTAATTGCTTGGAACCAGATAGCACTAACATAAATGTAGAGCCACATTTTCTGACTCATTTTAGGGACTTGGTTACATCGTGGTCATGTAGCCCCGTTTACTTGGGCGTGTGTGATAACCTCTGTCATTGAGATGACTATAGATATGCGTGTATTGATTATGGAGACTAGGAATTGCAGTATTAAGGTCTGATGACCTCACTGTTCTACCGCTTAAAACAATAATAAATATAACTCAGCAATTTGTCTACGTTTGTGCCGTGTCTTGTGTGGGGTTTCGCCTAGGACACAAAGAGCCCGCCGATGAGCCAGCTTGGTGTCCAAGGGGAAACCACACAAGACACGGCACAAACCTAGAAGAATAGCTGAGTTTTAATTCACCGGCCGTGAAAGCCAATGTACCATCTTTTTGGAAGCCTTCATAGGGAGGTTAGGCTGCTTGAGCTTTTAGTTCTGGCAGTAAAGTAGTGCAGTTGCACTCTATTTAAAGGGAGGTAGCGCGCAGTTCGTTACTCCTGTGGGGGTCCGGGCGGGGACACCAAGAGCCCGCCGATGAGCCAGCTTGGTGTCCTAGGTGAAACCCCACACGACACGGCACAAACCTCGAAAAACTCACTGCCCGTGAAATCCAATATACCATCAATAATAAATATATTATTATTATAATTATTAGGGCCAGACTGTTCCGCCCCTTTACCCCCCCCCCAAGGGGTTCCCGTCTAATGGGACATGGGTGGCGACCACGGGACCCCAGCTTAGTCCGGCATTGCTTCCACTTACTTGTGATAGGCTCCTCTCTGTCATCTTTCATGTTGATCTCACTTGGTCAACTATTGTTCTCTTCCGACCCCGACGGTATTAGGGTGTCCGAGGCCTAGGGAGTATTTCACTTTCCCGCCTTAATTGGCCCTTGTCTCATCTTTCCTGATCCCTCATTCTTCGAGGGGTCAGACCTCTTGTTTATCTTTTCCTGATGTCCCGTGCCTTCTGCACAAGGACGGTCAGTACGGGGGTGTGCGACCCCGAGTGATTCCTGAGCTGGGTCCGGTTTTCCCCCTCTTTCCATTGCCTTTGAGGTGGAACCTCCACTCTTTTCCTTCCCTATCTTCCTTTCATGGCTCTCCTTCCACATCCTTGCCACCTTCATCCATTCATCTCATCTCTCATCCCGACGCGCAGGTCGCTCACGGGCGTCGACTAGAAAGGCCTGCACTCGGCCTCTCAGGAGGCTACACGACAAAAGAAAATGGCTCTTTCCTTCTTAGTCCCCCAATTCTGATTCTTCGAAGGCTGAGTGCTTTTCTTTTCGTCTTGTCTTTTGTTTATATTTTTTCATCTTAATTGGGAGCAGATATCCTAGATGTTATATGTAGAGCCCTGCACGGATAAACAAAACTTTATCCCCATCCGCCCCGCATCCGCACGACTCTTATCCGCATCCGCCCCGCATCCGCACGACTGTTATCCGCATCCGCCCCGCATCCGCACGACTGTTATCCACATCCGCCCCGCATCCGCACGACTCTTATCCGCATCCGACCCGCATCCGCACGACTGTTATCCGCATCCGCCCCGCATCCGCACAACTGTTATCCACATCCGCCCCGCATCCGCACGACTCTTATCCGCATCCGACCCGCATCCGCACGACTGTTATCCGCATCCGACCCGCATCCGCACAACTGTTATCCCCATCCGACCCGCATCCGCACAACTGTTATCCGCATCCGACCCGCATCCGCACGACTGTTATCCCCATCCGACCCGCATCCGCACGACTCTTATCCGCATCCGACCCGCATCCGCACGACTGTTATCCGCATCCGACCCGCATCCGCACGACTGTTATCTGCATCCGCCCCGCATCCGCACGACTGTTATCCCCATCCGACCCGCATCCGCACGACTCTTATCCGCATCCGACCCGCATCCGCACGACTCTTATCCGCATCCGACCCGCATCCGCACGACTGTTATCTGCATCCGCCCCGCATCCGCACGACTGTTATCCCCATCCGACCCGCATCCGCACGACTCTTATCCGCATCCGACCCGCATCCGCACGACTGTTATCCGCATCCGACCCGCATCCGCACGACTGTTATCCGCATCCGACCCGCATCCCCACGACTGTTATCTGCATCCGCCCCGCATCCGCACGACTGTTATCTGCATCCGCCCCGCATCCGCACGACTTTTATCAAAATCCGCTGATATTTCAATATTATTTTTAATTTATTAGATAAACAACACATTTAGACATTTGAGTAGAAAGTTGTTCCCCTATGCTATGTTCAAAATGAATGTTATACAGCCAGAATTGCAACTCTTTCCTGTTCGGAGTGTTAATTATGCTTAATGACTTAATTTGAATGCGATTAGCTTAAACCATCATCTTACATTTGTTATTGAAGAAATACAACGGAAAATTATGATATGGCATAAATATCCGGGTCCTAGTAATGATATTCAACAATTTCGGATGCTAGGACTACTTTTTATTTGCACATAATATAAAAATATACATATCGCACATTAATAACTAAAACATTTTGTTTTGTAGGCTATATACGATTTGGTGCAGCATCTTCTAGTTTATTATTTTTCAGGAATGCACGTGTGCCGCAGTAAGTCTGATGTGCCTGATTTGTGTCCTGAGTATGAATACGCGCTTTTACAGGTAAAACATCCTACTATTTCGCTCACCTTTTCGTTTCCATTGAAAACGTAACCAAATGTCTGCCATATCGTTGACTTGAGCTTTGATTACCGCACTATAGAATATTCGCCTTAATTTATTTTAGTAGATATTTTTATCCATGTTGGTGAAATGATGTTCAATCTCCCGGTCGCAGTAACATTCACTAAGTGAACTTCTCTTTACGCTTGGAGAAAGGGATTGACAATTGGCCGGAAATTCCAAGTTAGTCATCATCCTTCTGCCTCTTGATCCATCCATGTTCGCATATAGTTGATGTCATAACTCTCTCTGTTGCAATATCACAGCCCACGTGCTTCAGTGCCAAGTTTGAAATAAATCTACAGATCTTCCAGGATAGCTTAGATTGCGAAGTATAGCTGACTTGAGGAATGTTAATGATGTCACCACGATGAACTAACAAGCTCATTGACAGCATTATATCTCGTACGTGTAGTAATAATGGCAGTGAGAATTGATGAGATGTCAAGACCATCTACTGCTCGAGTCCAAGCTCTATGAACTTGCGGGGTGAGGAGAAAGAGCAGAGAAGGGTCGGGCGTGAAGAGAAGAGCCTGTCAACAGCCCGCCGTGATATATGGTATTCCTTTCTATTCCAATACTGCTAACATTCGGCCGTTGCTCAAACCACTGTTGTGTTAGGAATGACTTAGTGTGTCTCCGACCAATGTATTTAGTTCTGTACTATGCACGGACCGAGAAACCTCATCACTCGTCAACATCACTACTCATAGTCCGCGATGCACATTCCTCTCAGGTTCACGCAACTTAGACTCTAGCAGTACTACGAGCATACGGTACTTAATAAAATGTACTTCAAAGCATGTGTATAAGTGCAAAACCTGCCTGAATATTTCGTACGAAATATAGGAGTATTCCTACTTTAAGCATGAAGCTGTAGATTGGCATATCAAATACAGTAACTATATTGTTACGGGCACTTACAGAGAATGGGCAACGACACTTACGAAGTAGGCTATATCTTGGATGTAGTAAACTGTTCAAGCAGGAAAACTAATATTGGTATCATGAAATAGAGGAAGACTTACGGCAGGTGTGGATCGACAGGCAAATGATTGGAGACAGAGGAGAATTCAGAAACAACATTAAGAATACAAAATGTAAAGCAAATGGAAAGAAGAAGACAAGAACAAAGGAAACAGGAGAACAGTCAAAGGGTGAAGAGATTTTGGGAAGAGAAGAGAAAGAAGGGAGAGATATTTAAGTTCAAACCACTGCCACCTCTATCGCATCCCTCCTGGCCGCTTTAAACTGCCTGCCCATGCAACACTCACACGCGTACAAGATATATATTAATTCACCGCTAGGTTGCAGCACCAACCCACTTTTTAAAGGACAAGATACCTGAAACGAAGGATTGTTAAGTTTAGAAGCTTAATATCGAGAATGATGGACGTCAAAACATTACACTAAGTTAGTCATTTTGTTATTCAATCATCTAAAAGTATTCAGACACATACTTACGGGCAAATTTTCAGTATAAAGGAAAGCAAACAAGTAGTTCCGTGAAGAACTATACAGCCTATTTTCATATATCCTACTTATGTTAATTGCCACTATCAACATACACAATTTCAGTTTGATTGCTGTAATAGATTCGTAGATATTGAGAACCGACTAAATATTTCGGATGGTCGCCATGTTGGATTTTATATATGTAGGTCCTAGAGTTTACTGTTACATGCAGATTATTGTGAACGTGTAGTATTCAAACTTTAATCGCATAATTAAGACACAAGAAAAAACAAGGAGATTTAAAAAATTTTCACAGCTACCATCTTGAGGTTATGGAAACAATTGAAATAAATTAGATGCCAGTGGATTAACATTCGGATAAAGATTTACTGTACCAAGTTTCACTGCACGCGGATGGTTCAATTGCGAGAAACGTCCATGTGAATATTTATAATTCGCGTCACCGCCATGTTGGATTTGTGATCACCAGGTTATTTAAAGTCCTATAGGTGAACTTAAGTTCATAGCCCCTATGAACATTAAAAAATGCAGTTTGATTGCTAAAATAGATTCGTAGATATTCAGTATCGCCTAAATATTTCGGATGGTCGCCATGTTGGATTGTTAAATGTATAGGCCATAGAGTCATGTACCATTAAAGGAAAATTATTGCGTAGGTTCATTATTCAAACTTTCACTTCGATCGCATGACTACATCACAAGAAATAAAAACTTAATTTTAAAATTCGCACTGCCGCCATCTTGAGGTTATGTAAACAATTGAACTAAAACGGATACCAGTGGATTACAATGTGTATAAATATTTCCTGTACCAGGTTTCAGTGCGCTTGGAACATTAAATCGCGAGAAAGGTCTATTTAAAATGTTCAAATTCGCTTGGCCGCCATGTTCGTTTTGTAGTTAACCGGTTTTTGAAAATCTTATATATGGAATTCCAGTAGTGCCCTTTATCTCCGTACAAAATTTTAGGGAGATACCGCTAATAGTTTCAGAGATATAGAATGCCGGTGAAATATTTCGCACATCCGCCATCTTGTGATTATGTAAACAATTGAACGAAGTTAGATGTCGGTGCATTACAATGTATATATACATATACTGTACCAAGTTTCATTGCGTTTGGTTGGTCAAATCGCGAGAAACGTCTATTTAAAAGTCGCAAATTCGCTTGGCCGCCATGTTGGTTTTGTAGTTACCAGGTTTTCAAAAGTCACATAAGTGAACTTATAGTAGTTCTCTCTATCACCATAGAAAATGTCAGGGTAATATCGGTAATAGTTTCGGAGATATTGAATGCTGGTGAAATATTTCGCACAGCCGCCATGTTGGATTGGTGAGTCGTAACAAAATTTGAAGGTCACGGTCGAGGTCGCCGGGAATAGTGCTATGAACTTTCCGAGTTTCATTGAAATCGCTCCTGCCGTTTAGATTTTATTAGGGGGGGACACACACACGAATCACACACACACACACGCACACACACGGACAAAAGGTGATCTCATAAGCCTATTTTTTCAAAATTGAAAATAGGCTAAAAATACATGGTGGTGGAGGTGATTCTTTTAAGGGGCGAAATGTCTAGCTCATTTGCCCGTAATTATAGAGCTGATAATTAAAATACAACTACTTCCAACCGACTTACATCTAACTTACATACTTGACGAGATGAAAAGAAAAGAATAAGGGCAATAAAAGACAGGTAAAAGAAATGTCCCCGGCCCCCGAAAAATGGAATGTTGACTTATTTAGGGGCTGTACAACATCGTGGTCATGGAGACCAGTGTACATGGGTGTTCGTTTAATTTTTCTGATAACCAGTCTTAATGTGATGGCTGAATTATAAATTTGTACAGATTTTTTGGACAGATTGTTTACTTATTTATTTACTAATTTATTTATTTACTTACTGCTTTTGTTAATTGGCTCCCCGTGTATCTAAATTACCTTTAGTGAATGTTTTGAATCTATAAGTACACTACATTTTGTAGGTATTTTCAATCTAAGTTGCATTTTGGAAGTCTCTTCGATCTAAATTGCATTTTGCGAGTATTTTCAACCTCAATTGCCTTGTGTGAGGATTGACAGTCTAAATTTCTTTTTAGTAAGTCTTTGAATGTAGGTGGTGGCACTTCTGTGAGTATTTTGAATTTCAATTGCATTTGCAAGTATTTTCAATCTAAATTGTATATTGTATGGTGGGCATTTTGTAAGTATTTTGATTTCCAATTGCATTTTGTAAGTACTGTAGTTTGAATGTAAATTACATTTTGTAAGTATTTTCAATTTCAATCGCATTTTGTAAGTATTTTGAATTTCAATTGCACTTTGTGAGTATTCTGAATCTGATAGGGCATTTTTCAATCTAAATTGCATTGTGTATTTTCAATCTCAATTGCATTTTGTAAGTACTGTATTTTGAATTTCAATTGAATTTTTGTAAGTATTTCGAATCTACATTGCATTTTGTACGAATTTAGAACCTAAACTGCATTTTGTGGGTATTTTTCAATCTATTCCTTTTGTGAGTATTTTCTTTCTAAGTTACCTTTTGTAAGTATTACCACTCTACATTTTGTGAGTCGTTCCAATCTGAGTTCCATTTTGTAAGTGTTTTCCGTCTCACTTAATTTTCGTTATGGTTTCCATCTCATTGTCATTTTCGTTATCACCCAGACCATTAGGGGCCGATAACCTAGATGTTAGGCACCTTAAAACAACATTATCCTCATCATCACAAAATGATACCAATTAGCGTAGTGTTAGTAAAATGAATTCATAAAAATACTCATTTGTTAAGTACTAAAGTTATGGACCCAAAGGTCATTTAATTTAAACTCCATTACTGTTTGTAGTAAACGTAAGCAAAAACAGGCAGCTCTCTATTAATCCATTTTTAAAGCGTTGCTTCCTTTTTCCCGTCACGTCGCTGGGTGTAAGTTCTCGATGAATGCATCACTTGTCGTATTTGTGTTTCTCCAGTCTAATTGCTTTGAGTTGCCGCCACGCTTAGCTAGGACCCTTTCTCACGACTGTCTTGAGTGTGTGATACTTTTAGAGCTCCCTTTTTTATACCAGTTCGTTTCGTCTCGGGATGCTTTGCTTCAAGTTCCTGTGTCTCCTTTATATTCATCTCCCTTCGTGAAACAAATACAAGCTTCTGCTCGCTAGTATTTGCTCGACAACTTTCAATAAGTGTTCAACTTTGCTTCCTTCCTTTCTTCCGCATGGAATATTATATCCTCGGGGTTATTCACCATCTCAAATGTTTTCTAGAACAAGGGGTGAACTTTTCCAGTAACATACAAACACGCTTCAATGTTATTACCGGTTTTAGACTTACTTAGATTTAGTTCCTCCAATGCTAGGTAGCATATCGCGCAACAAGTTTCCTCCAGCGACCTCTATCAGCTGCCAGGTTTTCAGCTTCCTCCCAGTTCATATCCATGCATTCAAGATCCTTTGCAAAAGTTCGTTTCCAGGTGTTACGAGGTCTTCCTCTACTTCGGTATCCTTCCGTTGGTTTCCACAACAGTGCTGATTTGGGTATCCTTCTGTCATTCATATGTAGAACATGTCCCGCGAACTTCATTCTTCTTCTTTGAGCAACGATTTTGTGCAGGCTGCGTAGACCAGTTCTTCTCAGTACTTCATCATTTTTTATGTGGTCACGATAACTGATTTTCAAAATTCGCCTCAAGCATCGTTGGTGAAAAACGTTGAGCTTGTGTGCTGATTTTACTGATATTTTCCAGTTCTCACATGCATATATGGCGATCGGTAAGATGATAGAGGAATATAGCCGAATCTTTGTGGGCATACTTACAAGAGGAGGATATGATGCACGGGGTACCGATTCGAACCATCTTTAGTACACGTGTAGGGCATGACCAGACGTATACCAGGTGCAAGTAGTAAGGTGCGCATCTCAGCCGTTTCCGAGACATTAATTAATTGCAATTACAGTGCGGCGTCAATGTGCGTTATACGCTAGCAAGAAGCCAACGTGTGCGTGGTGCAGTTGTAAGTGCCCAGCTTCGTAAGCGCGGGAACGCTGGATCGAATCCCACTGGTGAGCTTTTGCAGTGTGTTGTGTTTCGTTTTTATTTCTTTGTAACCATTGGCAATTTCCAACCAATACGCATAGCATGAATCACTGCTTGTGGGGTACGGGGTGGTCTGATTGTTCACAGACATGCAATGAACGGAACAGACTGGGCCTTCAATCTATAGCCTATACCGGTATATATAATAGAATACACCTGACCGTGTATAATACCAATGTATTTGCAATGCCGATACTGTACATTATGTAATGTCACAAATCTCTTTTCCCGCTCACATAACACATTATTACAATTGACTGCAAAATAAACCAACAGTTGTACGAATTGCCAATGTAAAAAAATAATGAATAAACACAACCCACTGCAAAGGTTCACCGGTAGAGGGATTCGATCCAGCGAACCCGGGCTTACGAGGCAGGGCTCTTACTACTGCACCACGCGCTCGATGGCTTATTACGAGCGTACAATGCACATAGACGCCACACTGCAATTGCAATTAATTAATTTCTCGGAAACGGCTGAGAAGCGCACCTTACTACTTGCACCTGATATACGCCTGGTCGTGCCTTACACGTGTACTAAAGATGGTTCGAATCGGTGACCCATGCATCGTATCCTCCCCTTGTTAGAGAGTCTAATTGCCATATGGATCGCATTCATTGAAAGACTGCCGAAGCGTTCCCAATTCTACTGCTGATGTCTGCATCTACGTCCCCATTACTACAGATAAGACTACCGAGATATGAAAATCTGTCAACATCTTGTAGAATCTTCTGTTGCACTAACATTTATTAGATACATTCCCACTTTTTATGCGCATTGTATTTTTGTCTTGTCACCATTTATGTGATTTTAGACTTCATCATGATTCAGCGGTTTGACAATTCTGAGTTTGAAGCTTAAATTTATTTAACATTTATTTTAGTTGGCGTCAGGAAGGGCATCCGGCCGTAAAAACCATCGCCACCAAGACTTCCATCGCATCTCATCCCCGACCCCGTTGGAAAACGGGAATAATAAGGGGTAGATATACAAAGGGAATAAAAACAAATGGTGAAAGGATACAATGTATCAGATTTGCTGATGACATCGTAATAGTTGCAGACTCCGAAAATGAAATGAATAAAATGCTGCAAGTCCTCTCAGACACGTACGAAAGATACTGATACAGAGCTTGATATTACCAATATTTGACTATGGATCTATAATTTACCATGATATGGGAGAGGTCCTCAATACAAAATTGCAAAGAATGCAAAATGCTTGCTTGCGGGTTGTTCTCAATGTACGAAGAGAGTCTCATATAACTCCATTTTATGTCCAGATTGGATGGCTAAAGTTAAAGGAACGAAGACAGTGTGATAAAAATTCTTAAATTCAAAATTCCGTCTTATATTTACTGCACACTAACTCCCATGCAATCAGTGCATAACCGTGCGAATAGACACACTGCACAAATGCTCCAGATACCTCATCACAGAACCGAAAAATGCAAAGGTACATTCCGTATTTCAGCTAGTATTCTCTGGAATAAATATAAATTGCACCAGTATTCAGGACTTCCTATCAGAGCGATAAACACTCCCTTCATTGTAATCTATCAGCTATACAATTATCATGTTCAAGGTGAACGGATGTATTAACAAGAACTTCTATTGTCAAATGTATGTATAGGTTAAGTTTTTTCTTTCTTCATTTATTCTATTGTATTTAACCGCCCTCTGAATGAAGAGAGCTGCATAAAGAGGCTTTGTAGCCTCAGTGGCCTGTATAAAAGAAACAATAAATTCAAACAAACAAATTCAAAGACACTCAAACTATGGAGGTTAAAAGTGAACAAACGGTAAACTAAAGTAATGGTAGTTCGGAAAAATTTGGAAGAAAATAAAACCAATATAAAAATTGATACCTTTAGAATTGAACAAGTGAAACAATTTTGTTATCTCGGTAGTATAATCACAGAAGACAATAGATGCTTAATGGAAGAGAAGAGAAGGATTACATTGGCAAAACAGGCATTTATGACTCAGAAAAATATTTTATCCAGCAAACATATGAATATAGATGTAAGGCAATTCTTTGCAAAATCATTTGTATAGATGATGATGATGATGATTGTTGTTTTAAGGGGCCTAACATCTAGGTTATCGGCCCCTAATGGTTTGGGTGATCGTGAAGATGATAGTGAAATGTAAACTACAACTAAAACTTATATACTAGAAGAAGAAATGGAAAACAAAAGGAGAATAAGGCAAATAAAGGACAGGTGGAAAAGAAACGCCCTCAACCCTCGAAGAATGCAGATTGAGGGACTTGGAAGGAAGGAGAGCCATGAAAGGCAGATAGGAAAGGGTAAGAGGAGAGGGTCCGCCCCACAGGTAATGGATAACAGGGGAAAACCAGACCCAGCTCAGGAATCCCTCGGGGTCGCCAACTCCAGAACTCACCAGCCGTGAGCCCCTGAGGGTGTAGCAGTATCCAGGATGCACCAGAAGTGGTGGGGCTACACACACCCTGCCTCCTCGAGGGCCTTGAGCAGAAGGCAGGAGATAATAGGAAAAGAAAAAGAAGGCTGACCCCTCGCAGAAGGAGGGTATCAGGAAAGAGGAGACAAGGGCTAATTAAGGCGGGAAAGGAAGAGACTCCCTAGGCCTCGGACACCCTAATACCGTCGGGGTCGGAAGAGAACAAGAGTTGACCAAGTGAGGTCGACAGGAAAGAAGACGGCGAGGAGCCCGGCACAAGTAAGTAGAAGCAATGCGGGTTTCAGCTGGGGCCCCGTGGTCGCCAACCCACGTCCCACTAGATATGAGCCCCTGGGGGGCATTTGTATAGAGTTTTTTTTTTACGATGGACTGTGGAAAATCTTCAAAAGACACATGTGAAGGGTTCGCACTCCACAGTAGTGTGGGATTCTTACCCACTAAAAACCACCTCCCTTTTCCCACGATGCGTTCATCACCCCGGAACCGCTCTCGCATCACTTCAGGGTGATGTCGTGCTTACTTAGTCATTCAGACTTCTTCTTTCTTCATTTTTTCTTAAGGATGTTCGAACGCATCCATTTCCCTCTTCTTCTGGCGCAGGACACATTCTATGTAAATAGCTATCTGATTCCATGTTTGATCATTTCGGAGCATCATCTGTAGGATGTTGTCCGGCGTGATTGCCCCTGTAGAAGCTTGCAGATCTCTTCTATGTGTTGACCAGCGTTCACACACAAAGAATGTGTGGAGCGCATCATCCTCTTCATTACAATAATGACACAAAGGACTATTAGCCACGCCTATGTGATGCAGGAATCTCCGAAAATATCCATGGCCTGTTAGGAACTGTGTCAAATAGTAATTGACCTCTCCGTGGTTTCGATCAACCCAGTCAGCCAGACGCGGAATAAGTTTCTTTGTCCATCGACCTCGTGTCTCATCATCCCACTTCTGTTGCCATCGTTCTCTACAATGGTTGTGTGCAGACGTCTTTGCCTGGTGTATGTCCAGTTCTTCTTTGGTGCGCCAAACTTCCTGACGCTCTAAGGCAAGTAAATCAATTGGTGCTACACCACTAGAACAGCAGGCTCTGAAACAGTGCGATATGCACATGAGATCCTCAGTGCTCCTCTTCGTTGTACTGCTGCTATCCTTTTACGATATTTCTCGAACCGTAAGGACTCAGCCCAGATCTCAGCTCCATAGAGTAATATGGACTGGACTGTTGTCATCAGGAGACGTCGTTAAATATTACCCAATATTACCCCAAAGCGGTCAAGATATTTGCTGCTTTATCCGTCACTCTTTGAATATGGGCCCAGAATGTGAGCTTCGTATCTAGCGTCACACCCAAGTACTTCGTACTCCTTGATGAATTAATCATCGTCCCTCCCACTTGCATTGGTACAAGAGTGTTGATTCTCCTTCTCGTCAGCACAACAATCTCCGTTTTATGGTCTGCTAATGACAGCTTATGTTCCGTCATCCAATCTGTGACACGTCGCATTACCTGATTGAGTTTCAGTTGCGCCAGCTCTATATCACGAGCCACAATCAGAGCAGCAACATCATCAGCATATCCTACCAATATTGCATCTTCGGGCATTTTCAGCCGAAGCAGGCCATCGTATGCAATATTCCAGAGATCTGGCCCAAGAATAGATCCTTGAGCTGCCCCAGCGGTTAATCTTTTAGTCCTATACCCTTCCTCGGTATCGTACTGCAAAATACGGTCCTTTAGATAATCCCTCATTATCCGCATGAGGTATCTCGGTAGTCTAAATTTATCTTGAAGTGCCACCAAAATGTCACTCCACTGGGCAGAGTTAAAGGCATTCTTCACATCTAGAGTATAGAGTATACTGCTCTATGGTAGTGAAAGTTGGACTCTGGGTAAATTGTAAAAGAATCGACTTGAAGCTGCTGAAATGTGGATATGGTGAAAAATGACAAGAACGAGCTGGATGGAAAGAAAACCCAACCTGGAAATCTTAAGGGAAGTCACATAAGAGAGAAGATTAATGAAGAAAATGGGAAAGAGAAAAATTATAAAATATATTGGACAAGTCATCAGACACAACAGTTGCATCGTTAACATTCTTGAGGAGAAAATGCTGGGAAAGAAAAGAAGAGGACGAAGTATTTGGGAGACATAAAGAATAGAATGGGATGTGTCAATTACATGGAACTGAAACGAACACCAACGACAGAAGAGCGTGGTTGCATTAGCCTTTAGAATATGATGACGAGTGTAAAGACCAATATAGGAGAAACAATATGGTTTAAAGTGGAAACAGGTCTTCGACAGGGAAGTGTACTGTTTATCATAGTCATGGATATAATTCAGAAGAATGTCAAACAGAGCTTGGGATGAGAGGCGACAAAGGCCATGCATGCTGTTTGCCGATGATACAGTGATATGGGGTGAGGACGAAAAGGAAGTGCAAAAGAGATAGCGCGAAGTCCACTACTACAGTAAGGGTCCGCTGACGAGCCAGCTTGGTGTCCTAGGCGAAAGACACGGCATACACCTAGAAAAATTGCTGGGTTTTAATGTTATAAACAATCAAACATACTAATAATGGCTATTAATTATGTTGCCTAGTATCTTAATGTTATTCTATTTGCTACAGAGAGGCTATCATAGACTTAGTTTTATAGTTTGGTATCCCGTCTCCTGTATCCTTATATTTGTTTCACAAGTATCTCTGTTGTGTTTGTTCTCTGTCACTTTCCTATCCCTCATTCCCCAGATAACATTAAATAGTTTCGCTGGCCTCCTCCATTCCCTACTGGGCAGATGACCTCGTAGTTCCGCTCCTTAACACAACAATAACTAACTAACTAACCAACTAACTAACTAACCAACTCCATTCTCTATTTAGTACTTTTATTTCTCATTTTTCTACGAATACGCACTTTACTCGTATTATTTATTATTTTGCATTCTGATCAAGTGTGCTGCACCCATAACCTTCCCACACAAAAGTATTTTCCTTTCCCCTCGATGTTTTGTTCTTGTACACCTCCATTAACCGCCAAATTATACATCTCATTTCTCTTTTCGTTAGACATTCAGACTTTATCCTCATGTTGTTTGCACAAATCTCCGTTAAGGTTCTCCTGTTGCTACACTCTTCTCTGAGTACCTCCAACTCTTTGTCCTTTAGCTTTCTGCATACTGTATCACCTATGAGATTGGCTGATGATATCGTCATCTTAGCCAACCCACCAGAGGATTTGAATTGGCTTTTAAATGGTATGGACTCCGTCCAGTGGAAAGTAATAATAATAATAAGAAGAAGAAGAAGAAGGAAGAAAAAAGAAGGAAAGAAAGAAAGTAAGAAAGATAAATCATTCGGAATATACTAGAAGGAAAACTCACTCCTGGCAGGTACCGACTACAGTCAATCAAGACAACTGAAAAATACTCAAACATCGAAGTTGACATCAGAAAAAGACGATTGAAATTCTTCGGGCACATAAGTAGACTGCCGAATACCCGACTAACCAAAAGAATAGTAGATTACATATCATCACTCAAAAGTACAACCTCTTGGATGAAAGAAGTACAAAAAGACATACGAACAGCTAACATAAACGACACATCAGACTTCCATAACAAAGTTAACAACTCGGAAGTCCAACCAGAGCAAGCAAAACCTACACCTTTCAGACCTCAATTCTCCTTTTTTCTGCTGCACAAACAGTCCATGTTTCACTTCCATAGAGCGCCACAATCAAGACAAAGGCTTTCAAAAATGACATCATAATCTATATTCGATGTCTACAGATTCCTTTTTTTGTAGAAATTATGTCCTTGCCTGAGCCAACCTACTTCTTATATCCTCTTTGCTTCTTCCATCACCGGTTATTTTGCTTCCTAATTAACAGAAGTCTGCTACGTCCTTCAGCGTTTCACCTGCCAATATAATGTCCATAGAGGTTTCTGATTTATTTCGGCGGCATTCCAGTATTTTTGTTTTACATGAATTGATTTTCATCATGAATTCTTTCCTCAAGACGGAGTCTACTATACCATTCAAATCCTCAGGCGTGTCGGCCAAGATGACGAGGCCATCAGCACATCTCAGATTTGAAATTATTTCTCCTTGAATCTTCACTCCCATTTAAATTTTTTCTCCAATATCCTTCATTGCCTGTTCAATGTAAAGATTGAAAAGTATGGGTGATAAGTTTCCAGGCTGATATTCCTGGAGCTTCGTCTGTTATAGAAAATTAGTATTGTGATGAAATTCGAATACATAAGGTTGGTAACTGTGCAGAGTTTCAACCAACCGCCACCTACAGCGCTAGTTGTTGGTAAGCAACTAATGGCGACTAGTTATTCGATTTCCGTGGGTGAAACATGGAACCGTACCCAGGACTTTTCACCAAGGGCGTCATCTTCTTTCAAGATAACGCGCGACCTCATACAGCCCGGAGCCCACTCGAAGCGACTTTCACCTGTTTTTGGCCTCTTCGGTGGCGTAATTGGTCGCATGCTGAGCTTCTATGCCTATGGTCGCGGGCCAAAGTCTTCGGATTTTTAAGAGCGTCAAAAATCCCCCAGTATACCTTCCTTCGGAGGGGAAGTAAAGCCGGCGGGCCCATGTCATAACTTTATGACATGAAAAAGAACCTTCCGCTAACTAAACTTGTGTGAAGCAAAATTTGTAGGTTAGGTTTGATTAATGCTCTTAAGTTCCAACGTTCGTCACCGGGCGCTAGTTGGGATGGCATCTAGTAAGAGTCAAGTTCATAGCTAGGTGTCGTATACGGTAGCATTTGGTGGCGACAGTAGGAAGTACTTGAAATTATCGTCTGCAGTCCTTACTTGAATTAAAACAGATACACACACTAATACAGCCATCACAATTAACACTGGTTATCAGGCAGATTCTACACACACCCAAAGTACACGCGGCTACATGACCGTGTTGTTGCAGCCCCTAAACTAAGGAACCAACCAATCAACCATCACCTGTTTCCTCACTCCAAGATGCTCCTAGAAGGTCATCAATTCACTTCAGACAAGCAGGTGAAACACTCTGGGGATGAACACACAAGGACAGGAATAGTCAAACTCATCTACGAAAGGAAAAGTGTCTGAACTAAACTGATATGGGGACTATGAATGTACAAGGCTTGTTCAAATGAAAAGGTACGAAACGATACTGTGAGTACAATTTATTCGTTATTCAAAAGTAATCACCACAGGCCTGTGCACATGTGTCCCATTGCTTCACTAGCCGCAGGATTCCCTGTTCCCAGAAGTCATGTGGTTGTGACTGGAGCCAATCCTGTACGGTGTCCTTTAGTTCGTCATCCGATTGGAAACGATTTCCCCTGAGACGATCCATTAACAGTGACGTGTACTGTGCGACACTCAGTAGCCTACGCAAGTCCATCAAGAACAAACGGCCTGCTCACGAGGGGAGTGTTTCTGCTCCATGACAACGCTCGCCCACACGTCTCTAACGTCACACAAGGTGTAATGGCCACGTTCAAGTGGGAGCAACTTGAGCAGCCGCCCTACAGGCCGGATTTGTCACCCTGCGACTTCCATCTGTTTGGTCCGTTAAAGGAGCATCTCAAGGGAAGACGTTTTCAATCGGACGACGAATTAAAGGACACAGTTCAGGATTGGAATCCTGTGGCTAGTGAAGTAATGGGACACCTGTGCACAGGCCTGTGGTGATTTACTTTTGAATAATGAATGAATTGTAGCCACAGTATCGGTTCGTACCTTTCCATTTGAACACCTCTCATACACTCAGTTCTGCATTGGTTGCATGAAATAAAAATTACAGTCAGTCTGAAAGACTAGACGTTATATCATTTCAAATGACACATGCTACAAATGCTACACATGTTAGAAAGCCCCAGGACTCTCTCAACAGACTCCATTACTCATTAACCTAGGCTTTCCACGCGGGAACCTCTTTAAGGGACACCCTGTATTTGAGTCTGACATCTTTTACAACTCTTTAAGGGTCACCCATTATTTGAATCTGATATCTTGCAAACCCCTTTAAGGGTCACCCTGTATTTGAATTGAATCTAACATACTGTACACCTCGTTAAGTGTCACCCTGTATTTTGCTCTGACATCCTGTACTCCTCTTTAGGAGGCACCCTGTATTCTTATCTGGCATCTTGTATATCTCTTTAGAAGTCAACCTGTAATCTTGTGTGACATCTTTTACACCTCTTTAGGAGTCACCCTATATTCTTGTCTGACATCTTGTGCACCTCTTTAGGAGTCACCCTGTATTCTTCTCTGCCATCGTGTACACCTCTTTAAGAGTCACCTTGTATTCTTATCTGGCGTGTTGTATATCTCTTTAGGAGTCACCCTGTATTCTTTTCGCTTCGCTCAAAGCCCCAGGTCGCTCGACGCCCCAGGACTCTTTCAACAGACTCCATTAACCATTAACTTCGGCTTCCCGCGTGGCTGCATGACGTCACGCACTCGCCGTCCTTTACCCATTAACTTAGGCTTCCCGCGCGGCTGCATGACGTCACTTCCGTCTCCGTCCCGCATAACTTTAGACTCAAGCATAACGATGAAGTCGACAAGATCATTTGAAATGATAAAATGTACCCACTTCACTGTAGGCTCTGTGACATTAGTTTCTGATCAACCCTCGTAATATCTATTCATTTACAAATCTTTGACCAGTCTTGAGCAAATGCGATTCGTTCTATTTGCGCAGTTGATGACGTGGTAACGAGGGCACACATATTTCCCATGGATTCCAAAGCGTGTGTGTGAGTATCGTAAACCCTGTTCATTACATCCGTGTGGATGAACTCGATGGTATTTGCTTAGCTTTTTGCCGTCTTTCCTCTAGGATCTCAATCGAAGTTACAGTATCCGGAAGTCTAAATGTCCTCCGAGAAGAAAGACATATTGGACACTGCTCACGTAAATCTGGTTTCTGTGTATTTTGAAACATGTATCAAGCGTTCCAGGAATCTAACCTTTGTATTTTCCAGTAGCGGCTTCGGTAGCATGCTGAACTGCTGTGCCCAAGATCGCGGGTTCAAACCCGCCCGAAGTCGTCGGATTTGTTAAGAGCGTTAAAATCCTTCAGTATGCCTTCCTTCGGAGGGGAAGTAAAGCCGGCGGTCCCATGTCATAGATTTATGGCATGTAAAAGATCCTTCCGCAGACTAAACATGTGTGGAGCTAAATTTGTAAGTTATATGTCGTTTGATACGCTCTATCAAAGTTCCAACGTTCACCAATAGGTATCATTGATATCTGGTAGCGAAAGTTGGAACTACTTGAAATTGAACGGAACTTGTAGCTCACCCTAGTGGTGTCCGCTTGAAGCAGCTACAGACTCTGGCGAGCCGAATACGTCCTCGGACACTCCCGGCACTAAAAGCCATATGATAAATACATTTTCCAGTCTTCTCAAGTTCGGAGACACTGTGAGCCCCTGAGGGTGTAGCACTATCCTGGGTGCACCACAAATGGTGGGGCTACACACACCCTGCCTCCTTGAGGGCCTTGAGCAGAAGGCAGGAGATACTGTGAGCCCCTGAGGGTGTAGCACTATCCTGGGTGCACCACAAATGGTGGGGCTACACACACCCTGCCTCCTTGAGGGCCTTGTGCAGAAGGCAGGAGATACTGTGAGCCCCTGAGGGTGTAGCAATATCCAGGGTGCACCAGACGTGGTGGGGCTACACACACCCTGCCTCCTTGAGGGCCTTGTGCAGAAGGCAGGAGATACTGTGAGCCCCTGAGGGTGTAGCACTATCCAGGGTGCACCAGAAGTGGTGGGGCTACACACACCCTGCCTCCTTGAGGGCCTTGAGCAGAAGGCAGGAGATACTGTGAGCCCCTGAGGGTGTAGCACTATCCAGGGTGCGCCAGAAGTGGTGGGGCTACACACACCCTGCCTCCTTGAGGGCCTTGAGCAAAAGGCAGGAGATACCTTGAGCCCCTGAGGGTGTAGCACTATCCAGGGTGCACCAGAAGTGGTGGGGCTACACACACCCTGACTCCTTGAGGGCCTTGAGCAGAAGGCAGGAGATACTGTGAGCCCCTGAGGGTGTAGCACTATCCAGGGTGCACCAGAAGTGGTGGGGCTACACACACCCTGCCTCCTTGAGGGCCTTGTGCAGAAGGCAGGAGATAATGTGAGCCCCTGAGGTGTAGCACTATCCAGGGTGCACCAGAAATGGTGGGGCTACATACACCCTGCCTCCTTGAGGGCCTTGTGCAGAAGGCAGGAGATACTGTGAGCCCTTGAGGGTGTAGCACTATCCAGGGTGCACCCGAAGTGGTGGGGCTACACACACCCTGCCTCCTTGAGGGCCTTGAGCAGAAGGCAGGAGATACTGTGAGCCCCTGAGGGTGTAGCACTATCCAGGGTGCTCCAGAACTGGGGGGCTACACACACCCTGCCTCCTTGAGGGACTTGAGCAGAAGGCAGGAGATACTGTGAGCCTCTGAGGGTGTAGCACTATCCTGGGTGCACCACAAGTGGTGGGGCTACACACACCCTGCCTTCTTGAGGGCCTTGTGCAGAAGGCAGGAGATACTGTGAGCCCCTGAGGGTGTAGCACTATCCAGGGTGCACCAGAAGTGGGGGGCTACACAAACCCTGCCTCCTTGAGGGCCTTGAGCAGAAGGCAGGAGGTACTGTGAGCCTCTGAGGGTGTAGCACTATCCAGGGTGCACCACAAGTGGTGGGGCTACACACACCCTGCCTCCTTGAGGGCCTTGTGCAGAAGGCAGGAGATACTGTGAGCCCCTGAGGGTGTAGCACTATCCAGGGTGCACCAGAAGTGGTGGGGCTACACACACCCTGCCTCCTTGAGGGCCTTGAGCAGAAGGCAGGAGATACTGTGAGCCCCTGAGGGTGTAGCACTATCCAGGGTGCACCAGAACTGGGGGGCTACACACACCCTGCCTCCTTGAGGGCCTTGTGCAGAAGGCAGGAGATACTGTGAGCCTCTGAGGGTGTAGCACTATCCAGGGTGCACCAGAAGTGGTGGGGCTACATACACCCTGCCTCCTTGAGGGCCTTGAGCAGAAGGCAGGAGATACTTTGAGCCCCTGAGGGTGTAGCACTATCCAGGGTGCACCAGAAGTGGTGGGGCTACATACACCCTGCCTCCTTGAGGACCTTGAGCAGAAGGCAGGAGATAACATGAAGAGAACAGAAGAGATGGGACCCCTCGAGGAATGAGGGATCATAAAAGATGAGACAAGGGCCCATTAAGGTGGGAATTTGAAAGACTCCCTAGGCTTCAGATACCCTAATACCGTTGAGGTCGGAAAAGAACAAGAGTTGACCAAGGGAGGTCGAGAAGAAAGATAACAGAGAGGAACCCGGCACAAGTAAGTGGAAGCAATGCCGGACTCAGCTGGGGTCCCGTGGTCGCCGACCCACGTCGCACAATTTGTGGGCCTCTGGGGGTGTGTTCTTGTAGAGAGTCATTCTTGTTGTGGAATACGTGTGTTGGTATCCATGTCTTTGAGCAGGAAGGCTGGCTTGAGTCTATCAATGCAAGCGGTCTTGTAACCACGATGCGTTTCAATAGTAAAGTACTTGATACGGTCCATTGTAAACAGGCTGGAGGTTTCCTTGCCACGTCCTGTCTGACAACGTAAACCAAGGAAATACGTACCCGGATTGATGAATAACACCAAGTGGCCATTCCCCTTTATGCATTTCTTTGAAACCATGTTATCATTTGAAGGTGCGTCGCGTCGAGCGTGACCGATGTTTACATTGTGATAAAAACAGTTGTGACATCTGCTGACGTAAATGAGTTTTAACCATCCCCACCATGTACGATGGATACCAACACACCCATTCCACATATTAAGAAAATACACAGCAAGAATGAGTCGCTGCAAGAATATTGAAAAACCCTCAGATACCATGCGAAAATATTGTTTTCGGTCATCTTCTCAGAATGGACTCTAATACGTTAACCAAATAAATCTTTGTGATTTCTTCCGTAACTGCAAAACAAAACGCACAAGGTTTAAAGTAACTGAATAAGACCTAGTACAATTAAACATTGCAGAAAATGTATTACTCAATCGATGATTGGTTGGTTCCTCAGTTTAGTTTTGCCGCCAAACGCCACCATCAACGACCAACTACTTCAGAAATTAGTTACCAGATTCCTCCGCAGTCGGCTCCTGACGACGAAAGTAGGAATCTAAGAATGTTAGTCCAATGTTTGTAACCCTATGAGGTTACATGTTCTTTTGCATGTTCTTTTGTTCGTAGCTATAGATTTTCACATCTGTGGACATAATACCTATGTATAATTTTAGTTTGTTTTTCTTATCTCTTTGATTTTTTTATTCCATGCAGATTATCCTATGCTAAGATGTTAGATCAGTTAAGTTTTGAATTCCATGAGGGATGATTATTGAGATTTGTATTCCGTGCTAAAAAGATAGGATTATTATTGAATTATTTCCTCTGTTCTTAGGCCCGTTAAACACGACACTCGCTAGCATGGAATGTGTTGTGATCGCTGGTATAAAATCCTGTATGATTCTGTTCATCCTCGCCCGTACACCTGCTTTTATGGCTGAAGTGTATCACCCGCTAGCATTTCGTGCGCCAAGTTGTAAGAAATAAAACATGGAGGACGGTTATCGTTTGGGGGTAAAATTTACAGTCAATTCGCATTATTAACGCAAAGCGGCCGTGAAACTTGCTTTAAGTACATTTGAAAACATGCCTGGTACTGAATGAATGAATGAATTCCAATCAATATTTAAGATATAACTGTAATAATTGGTATATAACCATACGCGCTAATAAGAAGCGTAACAAAATTCAGTAACGTCTGTTGCAAAAGTGTGCGAGTGGTATCGCGCCTGCTTGCTGCGTTAAAGATCCCGGGTTCAGGTCTATCCAATGGCGAAAAATTTTAGCCTACTTCTTTTTAATTGTTTTATTATATCCTCCTCACGTCGTACAACAATATTGCAACTTAGTTTTGTCTACATGATCTACGAGGACGATAGTAAACATGTTTTCTCTCATAAATATCTATTTTCCCTAAATACTGTTTAAAACCATGGACGGATACTATTCGTGATAACTATTAGAATTTAAACAGTTCAAAATAATTTATCCCAGATTAATAATGTTATGACACGTTCTGTATTTACTGGATATTCGCGAACTGAATCGAATGTAGGTGGCAGGTCGGTCGCGACAAGATTATAGATTTCATATAGCACCTTCAAGTATCTCGGCGTAACACTCCAGACGACCATCAAATCCTTCAGACTACATGTAAAATCGAGAGCTACGGCAGCCACAAAGGCAATGTATGACATCAGGACCCCTAAAATCTCTCACTAGATACAGCAATGTCGCTGTTCAACACAAAGATAATTCCAATTCTAACTTATGGAATCGAAATAATATGGGGCAAACTGGGCATCGGAGACCTCAAAACCATGGAAGCAGTAAAGGCACGCTACCTAAAGGTAATCCTGGGCGTGTCCAGATATACAAGGTCCAGACTGGTTTATGAGCTGGCAAAGGAAACTTTCCTAATGCAAGATCTGAGGTCTAAGCTCCAACTTCCATACACGGAGAGCTGGGAAAAATGCCTACAAGAAAGGGAAAATAAGAGAGGAGAGATCCGGATGGATTTCTACGCTACCGAGGCTATGACAAATAGATCTTGGACTGAAACAAATCAAGACCTCTAGCACTTTGTCAACTCATTGGCAGTGCATGGATATCATCATAAAGTGTGCAAAACAAAACACTACCATGAACCCAACGCCAACTGCTTGTGCGACAGATGTGACCAAGACTGTAGCCGATACCATGTCCTTTATTGTGAAAGACGTAGAAAGCCAATCATAGAGTTCTGTACAAAGTGAACCACAAACAAACTCTCTAGTTCTGCACTACTTTATTATTTATAATTTTGCACAATTTGTGCGCAATAAAACGTTAATATAGCCTAATGATTGTGTTGAATGTTGTTGGCAATTCTAGGCGGGCTCTTGTTGAAGGGCAGGCATTTTTAGACGCCAAGCACATAATTATGTGCGGGAAAGTGCTAGAAACAGAAGGTTTTATGAGACTTGAAGCTTTATGCTTACAAACTAGTAATTCGAAAGGAGTACCTTATCCGATTCAAAATGAAATTCGGTTACCAGTTGCCAAGAAAAAAATATTATTTTTTTTTCTTCAGGAAAATGTAGGCCTAATAAGCGTGGGGTCGGTACATTGCTTTACATACTTCAGTAAGTAGATACATTTAAATTTGGAAGATATACCGGTAGCCTAATACTGTCGAAGTCAATACATCAACGACTGTAGCTTAGCCTACAAGTTGACTACCGTATAAAGATTTTTATTAGCCTTCTTTTCACATTTTGCAACAAGAAGTTCCGTGAAGAACTATACAGCCTACTTTTCATGCCAATGATTATTCTACAGTATATGAACCTATCTAGAATAATGACAAAATTAAGTTGGTAATATCGAAATATCAAATTAGTTCAAAATATACCTGGTATAATGTAGCCTAATAGAGCACTACAGTTGGCAGCCCTGGTGACTGAATATATTCTTAGTTCCATCTCTTAAGGTACAGAATACAAAATTAGGTTGAAGTCCAATGGACGTTACACGCAGTTAGACACTGGATCTATCAGCACGCGTAAAAGCATGTTGCCAACAATACCATGCGTGTGCTGGTCAGAAATAATCTGAAATATTATGATATCTTGTTGTGCCAATTTTGGATGAAATCCATTTGTTAGTATAGAAGTTACATATATTTTAAAATTGGACATATCAGCAGGCATAGAATCATGTTGGCAGCACTGCCTTGTATTAATTACTCCAAATTAATCTACAATGTCAGGTGCTATACGTGTGCAAAGTATAGAGCTGTTGGCTTGCATATTTTCTGATATATTGATAGTAGGGTAAAAAATATGGACAGCATTTATTAACAGTTGGCAGCCCTGATTGATCTTAACAATACTTACAGTCATATCTGTTATGGTACACATAGCACATACGAAATTTGGTTGAAATCCAACTGATAGTATAGAAGTTACATGTATTTAAAAATTGGTACTATCAGCAGGCTTATAATAATGTTGGTAGAACTGACGTATATAAGTTACTCCAAATTAATCTAAAATGTCAGAATATATGTGTGCATAGTTTAAAGCTGTTGGCTTGCATACTTTCTGATATATTGGTACTTGGATAAAAAATAGAGAGAGCAATTATTAACAGTTGGCAGCCCTGGTGGCTCTTAAGAATACGCTCAATCATATCTGATTATGTACAGATATTACATACAAAATTTGGTTGAAATCCAATTGATAGTGTAGAAGTTATATGCATTTAAACATTGGACCTATCAGAAGGCTTAAAATTATTTTGGCAACACTGTCATGTATGGCCTCCTGGAAATTAAACTGAAATAGTATTATCTGCATGTGTACCAATTTTCGAATAGCTCCCATGCATACCTTGCGAGATATCCAACATGGAGCTCAAATTTCAATTGCGATTTTTTAGCAGTTGGTAGCACTGACATCATTTTCAAATATGGCCGTGAGATATTCAGGTGTAGATCTTTACTCCTACCAAATTTTGTTTCGATTGCTGGAGCCGTTTAGGAGTTGATAGGTGGGGACACACACACAGCCAGACAGACAGACAGACAGACAGACACACATTTGCCCGATCTCATAAGTCTACTTTTTCCTCATTTTTGCAAAATGTGAAAAGTAGGCTAAAAATGAGGAAAAAGTAGACTTATGAGATCGATCCGGGAAAATGTGGGTCTGTCTGTCTGTCTGTGCGTGTGTCCCCCCCCCCCCCCTATCAACTCCTAAACGGCTGCAGCAATCAAAACCAAATTTAGTATGAGTAAAGATGTGCACCGGAATATCTCACGTCCATATTTGAAAATGATATCAGTGCTACCAACTGCTGAAAAAACGCACTAGAAATTTGAGCTCCATGTTGGATATCTCGCAAGGTACGCATGGGAGCTATTCCAAAATTGGTACACATGCAGATAATACTATTTCAGTGTAATTTCCAGGAGGTCAACAATGACAGTGTTGCCAAAATAATTTTAAGCCTTCTGATAGGTCCAATGTTTAAATGCATATAACTTCTACACTATCAATTGGATTTCAACCAAATTTTGTATGTAATATCTGTACATAAACAGATATGATTGAACGTATTCTTAAGAGCCACCAGGGCTGCCAACTGTTAATAATTGCTGTCTCTATTTTTTTAATCCAAATACCAATATATCAGAAAGTATGCAAGCCAACAGCTTTAAACTATGCACACGTATATTCTGACATTTTAGATTAATTTGGAGTAACTTATATACGTCAGTTCTACCAACATGATTATAAGCCTGCTGATAGTACCAATTTTTAAATACATGTAACTTCTATACTATCATTGTCATTTAGACTTTCACGGCCCGTGTTATTATTCATAATGTTGAATTTTGGGCTTATGCCGTGTTTTATTATACTAAAATTCGACGCGTTTCGAAAGAAACCATGTCTTTCATCGTCAGGAATAATCTGGAATACGACAATGTTGCTAAGAGAAAGCAACGAAGAACATATAGCAGGTGCCCAAAGATGGATGCCATTATAGCCCCATGTTAGGGACAACGGAAAGCAGCAGTGAATTACTTTCTCAGGGTTCTGATAATAGGTAGCCAAGATTCACTGAGATAGTAGCCGGTGTCGCGGTTGAAATTATCAGGGTGTTTACGTATTTCAACCGCCTCCCTGATGATTCTGGGACGATATTGCTTTATACGGGCAAGAACATCCACTCCTTGGAACATGACATCATGGCCAGGTGTTAAAGCATGATCGGCAACAGCTGGTTTATCAGGTTGAATGAGCCTGATACATCTATTATGTTCCTTAATGCGAGTGCATATTGTTCTCGAAGTCTGCCCGATGTAAACCTTGCCACAAGTACAGGGAACTCTGTAGATACCCGGTTGTTGCAATTTAGGCAAACTGTCCTTAGTTGGTCGCAGGAGTTGCCTAATCTTAACGGAAGTTCCAAATACAGTCCGTATGTTGTACCGACGTAGGATTTTAGCAATACGATCCGTTGTGTTATGTATGTACGGAAGGTAAGCAGTTCCTCTTACATCTCTTTTCTCAACTGACGTCCTATTATTATTTGTTGGTTTCAGAACCGTAGAAATCAAAGCCTTGCTATAACCGTTGCTCTCAAAGGTGGTTCGCAGGGTGTTAATTTCTTCTTGTAAAGAAGACACTTCACAAATCCTCCTAGCCCTGGTAGTTAGAGTTGTAAGGATACCATGTTTCTGGGCAGGGTGATGGTGAGAACTTGCGTGGAGATATCTATTGGTGTGTGTTGGCTTACGAAAAACGCTGTGTCCTAAAGATCCATCCTCTTTCTTGGTGACGAGAACATCTAAAAAAGGTATTTTGCCGTCAGATTCCTTTTCCATGGTGAAACAAATAGAAGGGTGCTGGAGATTAAGGTGATCCAGGAAATGGCTTAGATTTTCCTCACCTTCCGTCCAAACAACGAACGTGTCATCCACATAACGCCACCAGATCTTCGGTTTGAAAGGAGCCGACGACAAAGATCTCGTCTTTGTTATCAGATCCTGTATATAGGATTAATAGTCGTGATCCTACTACTCGCTACTCAAATGTCACCGTCAAATTGATCAAGCAATCATCTATTCCAGCGGATGCAGCGAAGACTCTCCTTCCAGGGGATGCTATTCCTCCGAGACTCTATGGTCTTCCTAAAATACATAAGGAAGATGTTCCTCTTAGACCTATTGTTAGTACGATTGGTTCTCCTACATATGCCCTTTCCAAATACTTAGGTAGACTACTTCAGCCGCTTCTGGGTAACACGCCTTCGTACATTAAGGATTCCACACACTTCGTGGAAAAGTTAAAAGCTATAACACTTCAGCCGGGTGATATTCTAGTGAGTCTCGACGTGGTGTCTCTGTTTACGAGAGTACCTATTGATGGTGTTATGTCTCTCATTACTGGCTTTTTTTCCTGAAGACATCACAAGACTTTTTATCACTGCATGACCTCCTCCTACTTTCTATGGAATGGGAATTTTTATGAGCAGACTGATGGTGTGGCCATGGGTAGTCCTCTCTCTCCTGTTGTGGCTAATTTCTTCATGGAGAACTTTGAAGAGAAAGCTTTGTCGTCGGCTCCTTTCAAACCGAAGATCTGGTGGCGTTATGTGGATGACACGTCCGTTGTTTGGACGGAAGGTGAGGAAAATCTTAACCATTTCCTGGATCACCTTAATCTCCAGCACCCTTCTATTTGTTTCACCAAGGAAAAGGAATCTGACGGCAAAATACCTTTTTTAGATGTTCTCGTCACCAAGAAAGAGGATGGATCTTTAGGACACAGCGTTTTTCGTAAGACAACACACACCAATAGATATCTCCACGCAAGTTCTCACCATCACCCTGCCCAGAAACATGGTATCCTTACAACTCTAACTACCAGGGCTAGGAAGATTTGTGAAGTGTCTTCTTTACAAGAAGAAATTAACACCCTGCGAACCACCTTTGAGAGCAACGGTTATAGCTAGGCTTTGATTTCTACGGTTCTGAAACCAACAAATAATAATAGGACGTCAGTTGAGAAAAGAGATGTAAGAGGAACTGCTTACCTTCCGTACATACATAACACAACGGATCGTATTGCTAAAATCCTACGTCGGTACAACATACGGACTGTATTTGGAACTTCCGTTAAGATTAGGCAACTCCTGCGACCAACTAAGGACAGTTTGCCTAAATTGCAACAACCGGGTATCTACAGAGTTCCCTGTACTTGTGGCAAGGTTTACATCGGGCAGACTTCGAGAACAATATGCACTCGCATTAAGGAACATAATAGATGTATCAGGCTCATTCAACCTGATAAATCAGCTGTTGCCGATCATGCTTTAACACCTGGCCATGATGTCATGTTCCAAGGAGTGGATGTTCTTGCCCGTATAAAGCAATATCGTCCCAGAATCATCAGGGAGGCGGTTGAAATACGTAAACACCCTGATAATTTCAACCGCGACACCGGCTACAATCTCAGTGAATCTTGGCTACCTATTATCAGAACCCTGAGAAAGTAATTCACTGCTGCTTTCCGTTGTCCCTAACATGGGGCTATAATGGCGTCCATCTTTGGGCACCTTCTATATGTTCTTCGTTGCTTTCTCTTAGCAACATTGTCGTATTCCAGATTATTCCTGACGATGAAAGACATGGTTTCTTTCGAAACGCGTCGAATTTTAGTATAATAAAACACGGCATAAGCCCAAAATTCAACATTATGAATTCTATACTATCAGTTCGATTTCAACCAAATTTCGTATGTGCTATGTGTACCATAACAGATATGACTGTAAGTATTGTTAAGAGCAATCAGGGCTGCCAACTGTTAATAAATGCTGTCTATATTTTTTACCCTAATATCAATATATCAGAAAGTATGCAAGCAAACAGCTCTATACTTTGCACACGTATAGCACCTGCCATTGCGGATTAATTTGGAGTAATTAATACAAGGCAGTGCTGCCAACATGATTCTATGCCTGCTGATATGTCCAATTTTAAAATACATGTAACTTCTATACTAACAAATGGATTTCATCCAAAATTGGCACAACAAGATATCATAATATTTCAGATTATTTCTGACCAGCACACGCATGGTATTGTTGGCAACATGCTTTTACGCGTGCTGATAGATCCAGTGTCTAACTGCATGTAACGTCCATTGGACTTCAACCCAATTTTGTAATCTGTAACTTAAGAGATGGAACTAACAATATATTCAGGTCACCAGGGCTGCCAACCGTAGTGCTCTATTAGGCTACATTATACCAGGTATATTTTGAACTAATTTGATATTTCGATATTACCAACTTAATTTTGTCATTATTCTAGATAGGTTCATATACTGTAGAATAATCATTGGCATGAAAAGTAGGCTGTATAGTTCTTAACGGAACTTCTTGTTTAAATTTTAAATAGGTGCCTGATTATAAACTTAAAAGACCAGAGCACCGAGAGCATCACAGATTTGAAGCAGCAATGGGGAAAGTTAAATAAAGACGACCTCATGTAGGCCTACGATAAAGCGAACCCTAAAAGTAATTTTTGCCACATGGAAAGGACAGCTGTCAAATCGACCTTGCTAAGTCGCCTAGTTTGTAGTGCAGGGAAGAATGTAGGGTACTGGTTATTGTATTATTAATATATCATTCTCCTTTGTAAAATGCCAGCTGCATGCGATCATATCCTTCGAAATCGGCTTTGCGACGCGAAGTAATCGACTCCATTCCGTCTGAAAAGTTTTCTATTTGTGGAAGTAATGCATTGATATGGCAATTATTGTATGATACACCGGACCGGCAGTTTAGTGTTATAAAGGCATGGATTACTTTCGTACCTTTCAATAAGCGAAGAAATAACCTCATTTGCCCAAGGACGTGACATCCTGTGTTTATGAAATAGGCTACGTTCTTCTTCTTCTACCTTATCCGATACGGACGTTGGCTACCGCCATGGCTAACACCTTCTTATCCTGTGCAATACTGAAGAGTTCCGTGGAAGACAGCCCAAAACCAAGTTCTTAAATTATCCATCCAAGTTACTCGTCCCCTTCCCGGTCCACGCTGACCTTCAATTTTACCCTGAAGTATAACTGAGCCAATCTGTCCTTGCAGAGATCCTAGCGGTAGCATCTCCAACTAATCTTGGTTAACTAGGTGACTTAGCAAGGCCGATTTTTCAGCTGTTCTTTCCATGTGGCAAAAATTAGGCTACGTTGCCTTCGAGAAAACGATTAACCAAGATTACTTGGAGATGCTACCGCTAGAATCTCTGCAAGGACAGATTGGCTCAGGTGATGAACCCTCCATACAATCTTCCAGCGAAAATAGCACCGGACCAGTTACTGAGTTGCCATGAAGGCTGTCATAGAAGGCAGAATCTAGTATAGAAGGTAGAAATCACACGGTGCTAGACGCGGCTATACCAGCGTGTATGCCCGTACTGGTAGCAGCTTCCACGCTAGCGAGTGTCGTGTGATACAGGCTTTATATATATAAAGCGATATCTTAAGTTGATTGAGATGTTCATGGATGGAAGATAATAAATGATACAAGTTGGCGCACCCTTATGGTAATAATTACCACCACGGCCCTGATAACCACAAAAAGCAGTAAGTAAAGTTACATGTTTAACCTATATTAATTTATCTTCACACAGGTGTAATTAGTGGAAGGTTCTTTAACATGCCATAAATCTACATGGGACCGCCGGCTTTACTTCCCCTCCGAAGGAAGACAAACTGAGGGATTTTTAACGTTCTTAAAAAATCCGACGATTTCGGCCGGGTTTGAACCCGCGATCTTGGGCATAGAAGCTCAGCATGCTACCAACTACGCCACTTACTCAATCGAAAAGTTAAAAACTAAAATTACATGAAATTAATAAATTTATTAATCGCATGTAATTTTTTTCAGGTTTAGGGGATAACCCATCTCTCGTTTTGTATCGTCACGTGACGTGCACGCGTGCCCTCTATCGACGGGCTGTGACCTTCCACGCTCTGGTCGGAACCACACCTCGTTACACTCGCCGATATCGTCACCGGTTTGCGCATTCCAGCCTCCGGCTCGTTACTTTTTGAACGCACCTTATACTTCCAGATCTGCATCTCCAATGTTAACAAGCCCTTTTCCTTCTTTCTTTCCTCTTGTCATTACCATTGTCTTACTTTTCTCTACACTGATTCTCATTTCCCATTTCCCAATACTTTCCTTGAGTACCTTGGACCACATTCTCTTTCTCTCCCCAAATCTGAACATTTTCAGCAAAGAGGATTATGTTCATTCTTGTACCTGTGTTACCTTTAGTATATCATCCATCACCAGTATCAATAGCAAGGGTGAGAGTCCACTCCCTGTTCCATTCCAAACCATCCTACTTGAGTCTTGACACAGCTGCAATCGCTTTAATCATTTCTTCTCCAATACCTTTTTGTTTTAGACTTCATCATGTTGTTCAGTGCATATGCACCGAGTCTGAGTTTACTCCTGGGGTCTGGCGTTATGCGATACGGAGAGTGCGTGACGTCATGCAGCAGAGTGCACCTCCCGCTCTCCGTTCCCCGCGCGGGAAGCCTAAGTTAATGGGTAATGGAGTCTGTTGAAAGAGTCCTGGGACTTCGAGCGAAGCGAGAAGCCCTCCTGAGCCTTTCTAAAAAGAGTAGCATTTGTAGCATGCGTCATTTGAAATTATATAAAGTCTAGTCTCTCAGACTGACTGTAACTTTTTTCCATAGTTTGTCTTACAACAAGAATAGAGACTCGGTGGCGTAGTTGGTAGCATGCTGAAATTCTATGACCAAGATCGCGGTTTCAAAACTGCCCAAAGTCGTCGGATTTTTTAAGATCGTTGAAAATCCTTCAGTATGCCTCCCTTCGGAGGGAAATTAAAGCCGGCGGGCCCATGTCATAGATTTATGGCATGTTAAAGAACCTTCCACTAACTGCAATGGTGTGAAGCTAAATTTGTAGGTTAGATCTGATTAACACTCTATTAAGTTCCAACGTTCGCCACCAGGTGCTGGTTGCGGTGGCATCTAGTAGCCAAGTTCACAGCTAGGTGTAGTTGACTGTAGAATTTGGTAGCAAAAACTACTTGAAATTGATCGTCTGCAGTCCTTACCTGAATTACAGATAACACACACTAATACAGCCATCACAATTAACACCGGTTATCAGACAGATTCTACACACACCCAAAGTACACGGGGCTACATGACTGCGTTGTCGCGGCCCCTAATCAAAGGAACCAACCAACAACAAAAATAGGTTCCACTGTTTATCTTCCCCTTATGACTCCCAACAGTTACTCTTGAATTTGGCACTAGCACGTGTAAATATACAATTACTGGCCGGTTTATCTTCGTGCGTTAACGCGAAACACGTACCCTGTGACATCAGGAGGTGGCATGCAATAATACCTAAAACCAGATTTCTGCCAGAGTAGGCGCTGAGTGGGCTCGAATCCCACCGTCGCGTAGGTCGGCCTTCCGTAGCTAGCTAGTTATCAACTCCAGACAAATGCTGGGATTATACCTTCTAACAGGCTACGACCGCTTCCCTCAAACTCCAAGAGTCATCTGTATTTATTCATTTCTTGCCTCGTTAACATTTCTGGTAAAATTATAGTCAGGAATGACTTCCGGCTATAAAATCCACGTACCACACAAAAACTCGTCTCATTCCCCCTCCCCCAGGGGCTCACATCTAGTCGGACGTGGATTGGCGACCACGGGACCCCAGGTGAGTCCGGCATTGCTTCCACTTACTTGTGCCAGCCTCCTCTCCGTCTTCTTTCCTGTCGACCTCCCTTGGTCAACTCTTGTTCTTTTCCGACCCCGACGGTGTTAGGGTATCTGAGACCTAGGGAGTATTTCACTTTCCAGCCTTAATTGGCCCTTGTCTCAACTTTCCTGGTCCCTCTTTGTTAATTGGCTCCCCGTGTACCAAAATTCCCTTAAGCGATTTTTTTTTGCATCTCCACTACCTTTTGTAGGAATTTTCAATCTACTTTGCATTTTGTAAGTATTTTCCGTCTCACTTAATTTTCGTTATGGTTTCAATTTCATTGTCATTTTCGCTATCACCCAGACAATTAGGGGCCGATAACCTAGATGTTAGGCCCCTTAAAACAACAATTATCATAATCACCACCTTCATCATCATTCCCTGCCTCGAGAATGTTTTTATTTCTAATTAACTTTGACGATTGTTTCCGAATGTGCAGGAACTCCTTCCAGTTTTCTGGTTTTATGTTGCTATTAAAATGTTTCCAAGCTTTCAGTCTGTTTTCTATTGCTTGGTCGCATATTCTGTTCCGCCATCTGTGCTTGGGTGTTGGTCTATCCTCATAGCGTTCCTTAGAACATCCGATGATTCTTTCCACTTTGATGCGCTTGTTTGTGTAATTTCTTGCAAAATACTTCCCCTGTTTATTTTTAAATAATCAGGATCAGGCTTAAAAAATCTTGGTTGTTGTGGTCTTCTCCTGTTTGATTGCAATATCATCATCATGATATATTTTATTTCAGTAGTAGCCTATAGATCCCTCCAGCGGTGCTCACAAGTGACCGATCGTGACAAATGAGCATTGAAATGAAAGAGAATAGACATTAGCAATGACGAATTTCACTCTAATTTCATAAATATCTATAATTTACTTAAAAATGACTTTTAAAAAATGTACGAAGTGTGCGATTTGCATATACTGTTGCTGTAGGAAAATGCGCTCCATAATTGCTGTCCACTTCACATTTTGGCCGCTGTGACGCCTGTTTCATATCATTTTAACATTCTGAGGTCCTTTCTTTATCATTTTGCATGGATTTCAGAAACAGTAAATCAAAGGAATGAGTACTCAATTCGTATAATTTCATAAATATCGAATAACCGGTGAGTGTTATGTTGTTCCAATTTTCAGTGATTGCCATCTTAAGTTAGGGAACGTAGAACTTGGAATTCTAACTGTAATGTAAATAGTGTTGTATAATCATTTGGTTTTGCGGCTTCGGTGGCGTAGTTGGTAGCATGCTGAGCTTCTATGCCCAAGATAGCGGGTTCAAACCCGGCCGAAGCCGTCGGATTTTTTAAGAGCGTTAAAAATCCCTCAGTATGCCTTCCTTCGGAGGGGAAGTAAAGCCGGCGGTCCCATGTCATAAATTTATGGCATGTTAAATATCTTTCCACTAATTACACCTGTGTGAAACTAAATTGGATAGGTTAAGAATGTAAACAACGCTCTTAGGTTGCTACGTTCGTTGCCAAGAGCCGACTGCGGTGGCGTCTAGTAGCTAGTTCTGAACTAGGCCTAGTAGTCGTTGACGGTGGCGTTTGGCGGCAAAAGTAGGAACTATTTGAAAATTCAAAGTTGCAGTCCCTACTTGAATTAATAAAAACAGATACTCACACTAATACAGTCATCACAATTAACACCGGTTATCAGACAAATTCTACACACACCCAAAGTACACGGGGCTACATGACCGCGTTGTCGCAGCCCCTAAACTAAGGAACCAACCAACCAACCAACCAATCATTTGGTTGAAATAAAAAACATAACCTTTCTCCTTAAGTCTCATTATAAACCTATTAGGGAAAGTGTGGTTTATGAACATATAATTTTAATTTGTAACAAGTAGTGAACAGAATCGAAGAAACCATAAGGACCTCATTTTGGTTTGTGTGAGAGTTGGCGACATGATCGATTTGAAATTCACCCATATTGATGTTAGGTGCCCTCCAAGTGCAAAGCTTATGTCTGGGTTTCCTAAATTGTGTTAACATGATTTTTAGTGATAAATAGCATGCTATCTGAGAGATACTTTCGAGTGGTGTTCGGTAATCATTTAGGCAGACAGAAGAAACTTAATAATGGTCTTCCTAGAGGTTCTATTTTAGCTCCAGCGCTGTTTAACTTATATACTTCTGACCTCCCTGTAACAGTATCGAGGACGTTCATTTATGCAGATGATCTGGCTTTGGTCACTGAACATAAAAGTATTGAAGCTGGAGAAGCGGTACTTCTGCTGATTTTACGACAGTGCATGAATACTTTAAAAAGTGGAGATTAACACCAAACCCAACGAAGACTGAAGACTGCTTTTATCTTAATAATAGAATGGCTGATGTAAAGTTAAATGTCAACTATAAATATTTCTAGCACTGAAATCAGCAAACAAAGCGTATACTCTCATCAACGCACACGCCCCAACAAGCGACTATAATAACAAAGGTCCTAAAACATCGGATACCTTCTGGGAACAGTTAAAAGAAGTCACCAACCAAATTCCAACACATCACGTCAGGATTCTGTTAGGTGACTTGAACGCCCAACTGGGAATAGAGAAACATAAATTATTCTGAATATTACTCTATTCATACACAAGTCATATACCAATAACATTATCATAGGTTACTTGTGAGCGCTCCATGTGGATATACAACCCGCCCGGCTTTACTGTTGTGCGGGTTGGACGCGATACAGTTATGACAGGGGCTATCGTTTAAACGCACGTTATAAATCAATGCATATAATTCCGTTGACTTTTCAACAGTCCCCCAGGGGCTCACAAAATTTGGGTCGTGGGTTGGCGACCACGGGCCCCAGCTGAGTCCGACATTGCTTCCTCTTACTTGTGCCGGGCTCCTCATTGTCACCTTTTCTTTCGACCTCCCTTGGACAACTCTCGTTCTCTTCCGACTCCGACGGTATTAGGGTATCCGAGGCCTAGGGAGTCTTATACTTTCCCGCCTTAATAGGCCCTTGTCTCATCTTTCCTGACCCCTCGTTCTTCGATTAGTCAGACCTCTTGTTTTCTTTTCCTGATATCCCCTGCCTTTTGATCAAAGCCCTCAAGGAGGCAGGGTGTGTGTAGCCCACCACTTCTGGTGCACCCTAGATAGTGCTACACCCTCAGGGGCTGACAGTATCTCCTGCCTTCTGCTCAAGGCCCTCAAGGAGGCAGGGTGTGTGTAGCCCCACCACTTTTGGTGCACCCTGGATAGTGCTACACCCCCAAGGGCTCACAGTATCTCCTGCCTTCTGCTCAAGGCCCTCAAGGAGGCAGGTTGTGTGTAGCCCCACCACTTCTGGTGCACCCTGGATATTGCTACATCCTCAAGGGTTGACAGTATCTCCTGCCTTCAGCTCAAGGCCTTCAAGGAGGCAGGTTGTGTGTAGCACCACCACTTTTGGTGCACCCTGGATAGTGCTACATCCTCAAGGGTTCACAGTATCTCCTGCCTTCTGCTCAAGGCCCTCAAGGAGGCAGGTTGTGTGTAGCCCCACCACTTCTGGTGCACCCTGGATATTGCTACACCCTCAGGGGCTCACAGTATCTCCTGCCTTCAGCTCAAGGCCCTCAAGGAGGCAGGGTGTGTGTAGCCCCACCACTTCTGGTGCACCCTGGATAGTGCTACACCCTCAGGGGTTCACAGTATCTCCTGCCTTCAGCTCAAGGCCCTCAAGGAGGCAGGTTGTGTGTAGCACCACCACTTTTGGTGCACCCTGGATAGTGCTACATCCTCAAGGGTTCACAGTATCTCCTGCCTTCTGCTCAAGGCCCTCAAGGAGGCAGGTTGTGTGTAGCCCCACCACTTCTGGTGCACCCTGGATATTGCTACACCCTCAGGGGCTCACAGTATCTCCTGCCTTCAGCTCAAGGCCCTCAAGGAGGCAGGGTGTGTGTAGCCCCACCACTTCTGGTGCACCCTGGATAGTGCTACACCCTCAGGGGTTCACAGTATCTCCTGCCTTCAGCTCAAGGCCCTCAAGGAGGCAGGGTGTGTAGCCCCACCACTTCTGGTGCACCCTGGATAGTGCTACACCCTCAGGGGCTCACAGTATCTCCTGCCTTCAGCTCAAGGCCCTCAAGGAGGCAGGGTGTGTGTAGCCCCACCACTTCTGGTGCACCCTGGATAGTGCTACACCCTCAGGGGCTCACAGTATCTCCTGCCTTCAGCTCAAGGCCCTCAAGGAGGCAGGGTGTGTATAGCCCCACCACTTCTGGTGCACCCTGGATAGTTCTACACCCTCAGGGGCTCACAGTATCACCTGCCTTCTGCTCAAGGCCCTCAAGGAGGCAGGGTGTATGTAGCCCCACCACTTCTGGTTCACCCTGGATAGTGCTACACCCTCAGGGGCTCACAGTATCTCCTGCCTTCTGCTCAAGGCCCTCAAGGAGGCAGGTTGTGTGTAGCCCCACCACTTCTGGTGCAGCCTGGATAGTGCTACACCCTCAAGGGCTCACAGTATCTCCTGCCTTCAGCTCAAGGCCCTCAAGGAGGCAGGGTGTATGTAGACCCACCACGTCTGGTGCACCCTGGATAGTGCTACACCCTCAGCGGCTCACAGTATCTCCTGCCTTCTGCTCCAGGCCCTCAAGGAGGCAGGTTGTGTGTAGCCCCACCACTTCTGGTGCTCCCTGGATAGTGCTACACCCTCAGGGGCTCACAGTATCTCCTGCCTTCTGCTCAAGGCCCTCAAGGAGGCAGGTTGTGTGTAGCCCCACCACTTCTGGTGCACCCTGGATAGTGCTACACCCTCAGGGGCTCACAGTATCTCCTGCCTTCTGCTCATGGCCCTCAAGGAGGCAGGGTGTATGTTGCCCCAGCACTTCTGGTGCACCCTGGATAGTGCTACACCCTCAAGGGTTCACAGTATCTCCTGCCTTCTGCTCAAGGCCCTCAAGGAGGCAGGGTGTATGTAGCCCCACCACTTCTGGTGCACCCTGGATAGTGCTACACCCTCAGGGGTTCACAGTATCTCCAGCCTTCAGCTCATGGCCCTTAAGGAGGCAGGATGTATGTAGCCCCACCACTTCTGGTGCACCCTGGATAGTGGTACACCCTCAGGGGCTCACAGTATCTCCTGCCTTCTGCTCAAGGCCCTCAAGGAGGCAGGATGTATGTAGCCCCACCACTTCTGGTGCACCCTGGATAGTGCTACACCCTCAGGGGCTCACAGTATCTCCTGCCTTCTGCTCAAGACCCTCAAGGAGGCAGGATGTATGTAGCCCCACCACTTCTGGTGCACCCTGGATAGTGCTACACCCTCAGGGGCTCACAGTATCTCCTGCCTTCTGCTCAAGGCCCTCAAGGAGGCAGGGTGTATGTAGCCCCACCACTTCTGGTGCACCCTGGATAGTGCTACACAATCGGGGGCTCACAGTATCTCCTGCCTTCAGCTCAAGGCCTTCAAGGAGGCAGGGTGTGTATAGCCCCACCACTTCTGGTGCACCCTGGATATTGCTACATCCTCAAGGGTTCACAGTATCTCCTGCCTTCTACTCAAGGCCCTCAAGGAGGCAGGGTGTGTATAGCCCCACCACTTCTGGTGCACCCAGGATAGTGCTACACCCTCAGGGGCTCGCAGTATCTCCTGCCTTCTGCTCAAGGCCCTCAAGGAGGCAGGGTGTGTGTATCCCCACCAATTCTGGTGCACCCTGGATAGTGCTACACCCTCAGGGGCTCACTGTATCCCCTGCCTTCTACTCAAGGCCCTCAAGAAGGCAAGGTGTGTGTATCCCCACCACTTCTGGTGCACCCTGGATAGTGCTACACCCTCAGGGGCTCACAGTATCTCCTGCCTTCTGCTCAAGGCCCTCAAGGAGGCAGGGTGTGTGTAGCCCCACCACTTCTGGTGCACCCTGGATAGTGCTACGCCCTCAGGGGCTCACAGTATCTCCTGCCTTCTGCTCAAGGCCCTCAAGGAGGCAGGGTGTGTGTAGCCCCACCACTTGTGGTGCACCCTGGATAGTGCTACACCCTCAGGGGCTCACAGTATCTCCTGCCTTCAGCTCAAGGCCCTCAAAGAGGCAGGATTTATGTAGCCCCACCACTTCTGGTGCACCCTGGATATTGCTACATCCTCAAGGGTTCACAGTTATCTCCTGCCATCTACTCAAGGCCCTCAAGGAGGCAGGGTGTGTATAGCCCCACCACTTCTGGTGCACCCTGGATTTTGCTACATCCTCAAGGGTTCACAGTATATCCTGCCTTCTGCTCAAGGCCCTCAAGGAGGCAGGGTGTGTGTAGCCCCACCACGTCTGGTGCACCCTGGATAGTGCTACACCCTCAGGGGCTCACAGTATCTCCTGCCTTCTGCTCAAGGCCCTCAAAGAGGCAGGGTGTGCATAGCCCCACCACTTCTGGTGCACCCTGGATAGTGCTACACCCTCAGGGGCTCACAGTATCTCCTGCCTTCTGCTCAAGGCCCTCAAGGAGGCAGTGTGTGTGTAGCCCCACCACTTCTGGTGCACCCTAGATAGTGCTACAACCTCAGGGGCTCACAGTATCTCCTGCCTTCTGCTCATGGCCCTCAAGGAGGCAGGGTGTGTATAGCCCCACCACTTCTGGTGCACCCTTGATATTGCTACACCCTCAAGGGCTCACGGCTGGTGAGGTTGGGAGTTGGCGACCCCAAGGGATTCCTGGGCTGGGTCCAGTTCCTCTCCTTTTACCATTGCCTTTGGGGCGGAATCTCTCCAATTTCCCTTCTTCTCTGCCTTTCTTGGCTCTCCTTCCTTCAAGTCCCTCAATTCTCATTCTTCGAGGTTTGAGGGCATTTCCTTTGTTTCCTTCTGTCTTTTATCTACATTCTGCCTTTTATTTTCAATTTACTCTTCTAGTTAGAGGCAGATGACCTCGCAGTTCCGCCCCTTAAAATTCAACAACAACAATAACTAACTAACTAACTCTTCTAGTTTGTAAGTCAGTAGTTAGCTTTAGTTGTAAGTTACATTTCATCATCTTTCATTTTCACTATCCCCCAATCCATTAGGAGCCGATAACCTACATGTTAAGCCCCTTAAAGCAGGCTGTTCCATTCCAGCCGAGCAACTCTGCCGTGAGCAGCGGAGTAATCGCCACCTTACGTGAGTAAACCTGCAACATGCAATACAGCTCTGCTGCGGGGCGCTACCGTCACTTCGCGGTGGATACATCAAGACTGGCTGGAAGTGCATAGCTTGTACTATGACCTTCGTCCAGCGACGTATTGGCTATCACCCCCAGTCCCTCTCCAACCATACTCCGAGCACTACTGCTGAGTACTCGCGTGTACTCATACTCAAACTCGTGGATTTGGTACAGCCTGCCTTAAAGCAACAAATATCATCATCATCATCATCATCAACACCACTTTTCTACAAATGCAGACTTTTCCTGTACTACGAGGGCTTTTTCTTAAGTAAGGGCCGTTTCTTTTAAATTAACCGAACATTTTATTATGAAACCACATTTATTTTTAGGTTCTACATACATACCTTCCTCTATTTTTCTACATTGTTGCCTAGTTTATTTAGGCGCTTGTCATACCTTAAAACTAAGTTATGAAATCCCTCTGCATAAAAGTTTGCCGCTTGTTCTGACAACCAAGAATTCACACTTGAGGAAAATCCTTTGATAGAGTGGTTATCATGAATCTTCGGTCCTCGTGAATTTTCGTGTCAATTGCAGTCACCAAGTCATCTGTGATCACAGACCTAAGCGTTCATCATCAAGAACATTTTCACGGCCACTTTTGAACTCGCGTACCCATTTTCGCACTTTACTTTACGTCATTGCATTATCACCATACACCTCACAAAGCTGACGATGAATGTCTGCAGCCGACATGTTTCTTGCACTCAAAAAACGTATCACAGATCGTACCTCACACGCGGCGGGCGATTCAATAATCTTGAACATTGTAAAGATGCACAGTTCAGCGTACAGGTTAGCTACACAGCTGCAACTGATGCCTGCTTGTTCGCAGAGGATGCCGGGAGGTAGCGCGAACGCTGGTTGCGGCGTGCGCACTAACTACGGGCTTAAAGAAACGGCCCTTACTTTAAAAACAGCCCTCGTATTTAGACGATTTGTAAGATTTTGGTACAAACCACACCTTCTAACTCACTCTGGTTTAGGAGCTTGAGTTTTGTGAAACTTAGACCTTAGCTTTGTATGATGATTCTCCAATTGAAGTGGGTTCTTTCTCACTCTGCTTGTTTTATTCTCAGGTTGAAGATGAAGACTTGAGCTGAACTTTGAGCGAGTGACGATGGCTATGGAAATGTCCGAGACGACCCTTGACGGCGGGTTGCTCTGGTACCAACACGTATTGACTTCATCGCTGGTCGAGGAATCGCAGTCGGTTTTCGGGACGAACCACAGCGTGGCGCTAGCTACCGAGGATAATGTTACCACGGACTATGTCGATGACTATGTGGACCCGAGCAGTATAGAGCTCTTCAGAGATTACTCAGCGGGACTTCTCTACTTCGCTACTGCCTGCTGCGTCATCTTCATCCTCGTGGGCATCCCTGGAAACCTCATCACAATCATCGCGCTCTTCAGGTGCAAAAAGGTAAGGACAGTCTGTGTTTCCGCTAGTATATATTATTTCAGTAGTATAGATCCCTCCTGCGGCGCTCACAAGCGACCGATCGTGACAAATGAGCATTCAAATGAAAGAGAATATACATTAGCAGTGACGAAATGCACTCTGAATTCATAAATATCTATAATTTCTTAAAATAATGACTTTTAACAAAATGTACGAAGTGTGTGATTTGCAGATACTGTTGCTGTAGGAAAATACGCTCCATAATTGCTGTCCACTACACATTTTGGCCTCTGTGAAACCTGTTTCATGTCATGTTAACCTTCTAAGGTCTTTTCTTTATCATTTTGCATGGATTTCAGAAACAGTAAATCATAGGAATGAGTACTCAAATCGAATAATTTCATAAATATCGAGTAGCCGGTGAGTGTTACGGCTAAGCTGTCAATCAATGGACTCAGCACACAAATGACATTAGGAGTGACGAATTCCATTCTAATTTCATAAATATCGATCTTTGTAGGAAGTGTGTGATTTGCAAATACTGTTGCTGTAGGAAAATACGTGACATCATTTCTTTTCAGTTCGCATTTTGGCCGTAGGGACGCCGGAGGAAAGTGTGGCGTATGAACATGCGAGATTTCGCTAGTGTACATATATTTTGTGTGCTACAATGGTCGTGAAAAGTGGGCCCTGCAAGTGTTGCCGACCTTCCTGCAAACTACGTGTCGGCAAACGTGAGCGCAGTCGCCGTCACTGTGTTCCCGGTCGCCCGTAAATATCCATCACCTTGTCCCAACCGTCGGCTTCTCGTCTCGGTGGACAAATTCAACAGGACTAAAATTACACAAATCAACAGGAATTTTGTCTCTGGATCCTGTGTGTCTGATATTGATTTGTTGTGCCTAACTAATAAAAGAACAAGAAGTTCCGTGACGAACTAAAGAGCCCACTTTTCTTGAAATTTAAGATTCTTGCCAATCTCTATAGACCTACTGTATCTAGAATAATGACGAAATTAAGTTGGTAATATGGAAATTCCTAATTAGTTCGAAATATACCTTATATAATGTAGCCTAATAGAGCAGTACAGTTGGCAGCCCTGGTGACTGAATATAGGCTATTGTTAGTTGTATCTCTTAAGGTACAGAATACAAAATTTGGTTGAAGTCCAATGGATAGCATGCACGTTACATGCAGTTAGACCTTGGATTTATCAGCGTGCATAAAATTATGTTGGCAACAATGTCATGCATGTGTTGGTCAGAAATAATCTGAAATATTATGATCTCGTGTTGTACCAATTTTGGATGAAATCCATTTATTAGTATAGAAGTAACATGTATTTTAAAATTGAACCTATCAGCAGGCTTAGAATCATGTTGGCAACACTGGCGTAGGCCTATATTAGTTACTCCAAATTAATCTAGAATACCAGGTACTATACGTGTGCAAAGTTTAGAGCTATTGGCTTGCATACTTTCTGATATATTGATATTAGGGTAACAAAAATAGAGACAGTATTTATTAACAGTTGGCAGCCCTGGTTACTCTTAAGAATCGGCATAGTCATACATGTTATGGTACACATAGCACACACGAAATTTGGTTGAAATCCAAATAATAGTATAGAAGTTACATGTATTTAAAGTTGGACCTCTCAGCAGGCTTAGAATCATGTTGGTAGCACTGACGTATATATAATACTCCAAATTAATCTAGAATGCCAGGTACTATACGTGTGCATAGTTTAAAGCTGTCGGCTTGCATACTTTCTGATATAATGGTATTTGGATAAAATAAATTGAGAGCATTTATTAACAGTTGGCAGCCCTGGTGGCTCTTAAGAATACTCTCAGTCATATCAGTTTATGTACACATACCACATACGAAATTTGGTTGAAATCCAATTGATAGTGTAGATGTTATATGCTTTTAAAATTTGGACCTATCAGCAGGGTTATAATCATTTTGGCAACACTGCCATGTATGCCCTCCTGGAAATTAAACTGCAATATCATTATCTATACGTGTGCCAATTTTGAAATAGCTCCCATGTATACCTTCCAAGATATCCAACATGGAGCTCAAATTTCTAGTGCTTTTTTCAGCAGTTGGTAGCTCTGACATCATTTTCAAATATGGGTGTGAGATATTCCTGTATACATCTTTACTCATACTAAATTTGGTTTTGATTGCTGCAGCCGTTTAGGAGTTGATAGGGGGGGGGGGGACACACACACAGACAGACAGACAGACAGACAGACGACAGAAGGACAGACAGACACACATTTGCCCGATCTCATAAGTCTACTTTTTCCTCATTTTTGCAAAATTTGAAAAGTAGGCTAAAAATAAGTTTTACCTAATGAAGTTTGCATTTGTAGCTATCACATCATCATCATCAGTTTATATGGCTGACGGCAGGTTTCCCCTCTCCACCTTATCCGGTCTTCAGCAGCACGTTGCATCAGCGCATAAGATTTGTCAATCTTGATGGAATCCAGCATCTGAAACCTTCTTCTTCCTTTTCGAATTTTCCCTTGGACTGTCCCTTCTAATGCACTTTTCACCAAGCAATCTCTTCTTATGCAGTGCCCAATCCATTTCATTTTAGCCTACTTTTCACATTTTGCAAAAATGAGGAAAAAGTAGACTTTTGAGATCGATCCGGGAAAATGTGTGTCTGTCTGTCTGTCTGTCCATCTGCCTGTCTGTCCTTCTGTCTGTCTGTCTGGCTGGCTGTCTGTCTGTCTGTCTGTGTGTCCCCCCTATCAATTCCTAAACGGCTGCAGCAATCGAAACCAAATTTAGTATGAGTAAAGATGTATACCGGAATATCTCAAGCCCATATTTGAAAATGTCAGTGCTACCAACTGCTGAAAAAATGCAGTAGAAATTTGAGCTCCATTTTGGATATCATGGAAGGTATACATGGAAGCTATTCCAAATATTGCACACATGTAGATAATACTATCTCAGTTTAATTTCCAGGAGGCCATACATGACAGTGTTGCCAAAATAATGTTAAGCCTCCTGATAGGTCCAATTTTAAATGCATATAACTTCTACACTATTAATTGGATTTCAACCAAATTTTGTATGTAATATGTGTACATAAACAGATAAGACTTGAGTGTATTCTTAAGAGCCACCAGGGCTGCCAACTGTTAATAATTGCTCTCTATTTTCTTCATCCAAATACCAATATATCTGAAAGTATGCAAGCCGACAGCTTTAAACTATGCACACATATAGTACCTGACATTTTAGACTAATTTGGAGTAACTTATATACTTCAGTTCTACCAACATGATTCTAAGCCTGCTGATAGGACCAATTTTTAAATACATGTAACTTCTATACTATCAGTTGGATTTCAACCAAATTTCGTATGTGCTATGTGTAAATTAACAGATATGACTAAAAGTATTCTTAAGAGCAACCAGGGCTGCCAACTTTTAATAAATGCTGTCTATATTTTGTTTTACCCTAATATCAATTTATCAGAAAGTATGCAAGCCGACAGCTCTATACTTTGCACACGTATAGCACCTGACACTCTAGATTAATTTGGAGTAATTAATATAAGTCAGTGCTGCCAACATGATTCTATGCTTGCTGATAGGTCCAACTTCAAAATACATGTAACTTCTATACTAACAAAATGGATTTCATCCAAAATTGGCACAACAAGATATCATAATATTTCAGATTAGGCTATTTCTGACCAGCACACGCATGACATTGTTGCCAACATGCTTTTACGCGTGCTGATGGGTCCAATGTCCAACTGCATGTAACGTCCATTGGACTTCAACCAAATTTTTTATTCTGTACCTTAAGAGGTGGAACTAAGAATATATTCAGTCACCAGGGCTGCCAACTGTACTGCTCTATTAGGCTACATTATACCAGGAATATTTCGAACTAATTGGACATTTCGATCTGACCAACTTAATTTCGTCATTATTCTAGAAAGGTTCATATACTGTAGAATAATAATTGGCATGAAAAGTAGGCGCTTTAGTTCGTCACGGAACTTCTTGTTATTTTCCTTATCTTCTTTAGCATCATTCCTTCTTCTCCCACTTTTTTTAATACTTCCTCATTTCTCAATTTGTCCCTCCAACTTATTCTCCTCCACACCCACATTTCGGAAGCCTCTATTCTTATCTCGTCTTCTTTCCTAAGCGTCCAAGTTTCCGCTCCATACATTGCTACACTCCAAACAAAACCTTTCACTAATCTCTTCCTTATGCTTACTTTCATTGCTCCACAAAAAAACTTTCTTTTGTTACTGAAGGCTTCTTTTGATAGTGCAATCCTTTTTTTTAAATTTCTTTAGTGCATATCATTTCCTGTGTAACCCAACTTCCTATGTATTTAAAACTATCTACTTGTTCAATTTCATCTTCTATTTTATTGTAATTTTTTACCTTTTCTCATTTATTTTCATCCCATATATTTTAAAAATTTTACAACGAAAGTTCATTTTTGAAGGAAATTCTCTTCTTCTACTGCGCGAATGGGTCTCCTAGGACCACGCGGAATCAACACTTCTTGGCCTTGATGTTTGCCCAATAACTCTTCATGCGCAACGATTGAGCAAGTATTCGTTGCTGCGACCAGACGTGTCTGGTAGGTCTTCTCTCTTCTGCCTCAAAACCCCGTGTATGAGTAATTTTCCTAACTTCCTCTCGATCCTTGAGATTGGGGAAACCTAATTCAGCCAAGTCCTTTTCCGCCTGTTTGTACCAATTAGACCTTGTTGCCTTTTTCTGCAAAAACGTATAGATTTTATTTGTTAACCTAGTTGGGTCCATTCTGTCCAAATGTCCCATGAATTGGATCCTTCTCAAACGGATTGTGTCTGTGATTTTAGTAATTTTTAAATAGTTGTCAGCATTAGGTTTCGGAAGGTGAATTCCATCTTTAATTCTTGGTCCCTAAATTTTTCGCATGATTTTGCGTTCCTTAATTTCCAATTGATTTCTCAGTGTTTTATGTTGTAGATTAAGGGTCTCGGCTGCACAAGGGGCTGCAGGCAAGACTACTGTTATAATATTGAATTTCACAATTCCAAGAGAGGCATTTCTAGCCTACTTTCGATTTTTGCAAAAAATGAAAGTAGACTTGAGATCAACACAGGGCGAAAAAAGTGTGTCTGTCTGTGTGTGTGTGTGTGTGTGTGTGTGTCTGTGTGTGTGTGAGTGTGTGTACTCTGAATGTCTGCCCCCCCCCCCCCCCCCCCTATCAATTCGCACACGGTGAATGCGAATGGAACGAAATTTGGTACAAAGGTAGCACTAGCAAAGGACACCTCAGTGTCATGTTTTATATCGCCGCCATCTTGACGGAAACGTAATGGCGGCCACACGAATGTTCAAAGCTTAAATCAAATTACGACTAACCTAATCATCCGATCTCTACCAAACTTTGCAACAACTTACCTTTATGGGGGGAGCATCCTTTGACCAAACCAATAGGTCATCAGCGTAATAGTTTGCGGATGGCGGCCATCTTTGTGTGAAAATCGATTCCCCCTATTAATTCGAACACGGTGCAACCGAATGGAACGAAATTTGGTACAGAGGTAGTACTAACAAAAGGCACCTCAGTGTCATGTTTTATATCGCCGCCATCTTGACGGAAACGTAATGGCGGCCACACAAATGTTCAAAGCTTAAATCAAATTACGATTAACCTAATCATCCGATCTCTACCAAATTTTGCAACAACATACCCTTATAGAGGAAGCATCCTTTGACCAAATGAATAGGTCATTAACCTAATAGTTTGCGGATGGGGGCCATCTTTGTGTGAAAATCAATTCCCCCTATTAATTCAAACACGGTGAAACCGAATGGAACGAAATTTGGTACAGAGGTAGCACTAGCAAAGGGCATCTCAGTGTCATGTTTTATATCGCCGCCATATTGACAGAAACGTAATGGCGGCCACACAAATGTTCAAAGCTTAAGTTAAATTACGACTAACATAACCATCCGATCTCTACCAAACATTGCAACAACATACCTTTATGGAGGGAACATCCTTTGATCAATCTAATAGGTTATTAGCCTAATAGTTTGCGGATGGCGGCCATCTTTATGTTAAAATTGACTCCCCCTATTAATTCGAACACGGTGGAACCGAATGGAACGAAATTTGGTACAGAGGTAGCACTAGCAAAGGGCACCTCAGTGTCATGTTTTATATCGCCGCCATCTTGACTGAAACGTAATGGTGGCCACACGAATGTTCGAAGCTTAAATCAAATTACGACTAACTTAATCATCCGATCTCTACCAAATTTTGCAACAACATACCTTTATGGGGGAAGCATCTTTTGACCAAACTAATAGGTCATCAGCGTAATAGTTTGCGGATGGCGGCCATCTTTGTGTGAAAATCGATTCCCCCTATTAATTCGAACACGGTGCAACCGAATGGAACGAAATTTGGTTCAGAGGTAGTACAAACAAAAGGCACCTCAGTGTCATGTTTAATATCGCCGCCATCTTGACGGAAACGTAATGGCGGCCACACAAATGTTCAAAGCTTAAATCAAATTACGACTAACCTAATCATCCGATCTCTACCAAATTTTTCAACAACATACCTTTATGGGGGGAGCATCCTTTGACCAAACTAATAAGTCATCAGCGTAATAGTTTGCGGATGGCGGCCATCTTTGTGTGAAAATCGATTCCCCCTATTAATTCGAACACGGTGCAACCGAATGGAACGAAATTTGGTACAGAGGTAGTACTAACAAAAGGCACCTCAGTGTCATGTTTTATATCGCCGCCATCTTGACGGAAACGTAATGGCGGCCACACAAATGTTCAAAGCTAAAATCAAATTACGATTAACCTAATCATCCGATCTCTACCAAGTTTTGCAACTACATACCCTTATAGAGGAAGCATCCTTTGACCAAATGAATAGGACATTAGCCTAATAGTTTGCGGATGGCGGCCATCTTTGTGTGAAAATCAATTCCCCCTATTAATTCAAACACGGTGAAACCGAATGGAACGAAACTTGGTACAGAGGTAGCACTAGCAAAGGGCATCTCAGTGTCATGTTTTATATCGCCGCCATATTGACAGAAACTAAGTGGCGGCCACACAAATGTTCAAAGCTTAAGTTAAATTACGACTAACATAACCATCCGATCTCTACCAAACTTTGCAACAACTTACCTTTATGGAGGGAACATCCTTTGATCAATCTAATAGGTTATTAGCCTAATAGTTTGCGGATGGCGGCCATCTTTATGTCAAAATTGATTCCCCCTATTTATTCGAACACGGTGGAACCGAATGGAACGAAATTTGGTACAGAGGTAGCACTAGCAAAGGGCACCTCAGTGTCATGTCTTATATCGCCGCCATCTTGACTGAAACGTAATGGCGGCCACACGAATGTTCAAAGCTTAAATCAAATTACGATTAACCTAATCATCCGATCTCTACCAAATTTTGCATCTACATACCTTTATGGAGGGAGCATCCTTTGACCAATCTAATAGGTCATTCGCCTAATAGTTTGCGGATGGCGGTCATCTTTGTGTCAGAATCGATTCCCCCTATTAATTCAAACATGGTGAAACCGAATGGAACGAAATTTGGTACAGAGATAGCACTAAAAAAGGGTATCTCAGTGTCATGATTAATATCGCCGCCATATTGACAGAAACGTAATGGCGGCCACACAAATGTTTAAAGCTTAAATCAAATTACGACTAACATAACCATCCGATCTCTACCAAACTTTGCATCAACATACCTTTATGGAGGGAGCATCCTTTGACCATTCTAATAGGTTATTAGCCTAATAGTTTGCGGATGGCGGCCATCTTTGTGTGAAAATCAATTCCCCCTATTAATTCAAACACGGTGAAACCGAATGGAACGAAATTTGGTACAGAGGTAGCACTAGCAAAGGGCATCTCAGTGTCATGTTTTATATCGCCGCCATATTGACAGAAACGTAATGGCGGCCACACAAATGTTCAAAGCTTAAGTTAAATTACGACTAACATAACCATCCGATCTCTACCAAACTTTGCAACAACATACCTTTATGGAGGGAACATCCTTTGATCAATCCAATAGGTTATTTGCCTAATAGTTTGCGGATGGCGGCCATCTTTATGTTAAAATTGATTCCCCCTATTAATTCGAACACGGTGGAACCGAATGGAACGAAATTTGGTACAGAGGTAGCACTAGCAAAGGGCACCTCAGTGTCATGTTTTATATCGCCGCCATCTTGACTGAAACGTAATGGTGGCCACACGAATGTTCAAAGCTTAAATCAAATTACGCCTAACCTAATCATCCGATCTCTACCAAATTTTGCAACAACATACCTTTATGGGGGAAGCATCTTTTGACCAAACTAATAGGTCATCAGCGTAATAGTTTGCGGATGGCGGCCATCTTTGTGTGAAAATCGATTCCCCCTATTAATTCGAACACGGTGCAACCGAATGGAACGAAATTTGGTTCAGAGGTAGTACAAACAAAAGGCACCTCAGTGTCAAGTTTTATATCGCCGCCATCTTGACGGAAACGTAATGGCGGCCACACAAATGTTCAAAGCTTAAATCAAATTACGACTAACCTAATCATCCGATCTCTACCAAATTTTTCAACAACATACCTTTATGGGGGGAGCATCCTTTGACCAAACTAATAAGTCATCAGCGTAATAGTTTGCGGATGGCGGCCATCTTTGTGTGAAAATCGATTCCCCCTATTAATTCGAACACGGTGCAACCGAATGGAACGAAATTTGGTACAGAGGTAGTACTAACAAAAGGCACCTCAGTGTCATGTTTTATATCGCCGCCATCTTGACGGAAACGTAATGGCGGCCACACAAATGTTCAAAGCTAAAATCAAATTACGATTAACCTAATCATCCGATCTCTACCAAGTTTTGCAACTACATACCCTTATAGAGGAAGCATCCTTTGACCAAATGAATAGGTCATTAGCCTAATAGTTTGCGGATGGCGGCCATCTTTGTGTGAAAATCAATTCCCCCTATTAATTCAAACACGGTGAAACCGAATGGAACGAAATTTGGTACAGAGGTAGCACTAGCAAAGGGCATCTCAGTGTCATGTTTTATATCGCCGCCATATTGACAGAAACTAAGTGGCGGCCACACAAATGTTCAAAGCTTAAGTTAAATTACGACTAACATAACCATCCGATCTCTACCAAACTTTGCAACAACTTACCTTTATGGAGGGAACATCCTTTGATCAATCTAATAGGTTATTAGCCTAATAGTTTGCGGATGGCGGCCATCTTTATGTCAAAATTGATTCCCCCTATTTATTCGAACACGGTGGAACCGAATGGAACGAAATTTGGTACAGAGGTAGCACTAGCAAAGGGCACCTCAGTGTCATGTTTTATATCGCCGCCATCTTGACTGAAACGTAATGGCGGCCACACGAATGTTCAAAGCTTAAATCAAATTACGATTAACCTAATCATCCGATCTCTACCAAATTTTGCATCTACATACCTTTATGGAGGGAGCATCCTTTGACCAATCTAATAGGTCATTCGCCTAATAGTTTGCGGATGGCGGTCATCTTTGTGTCAGAATCGATTCCCCCTATTAATTCAAACATGGTGAAACCGAATGGAACGAACTTTGGTACAGAGATAGCACTAAAAAAGGGTATCTCAGTGTCATGATTAATATCGCCGCCATATTGACAGAAACGTAATGGCGGCCACACAAATGTTTAAAGCTTAAATCAAATTACGACTAACATAACCATCCGATCTCTACCAAACTTTGCATCAACATACCTTTATGGAGGGAGCATCCTTTGACCATTCTAATAGGTTATTAGCCTAATAGTTTGCGGATGGTGGCCATCTTTATGTCAAATTGATTCCCCCTATTAATTCGAACACGGTGGAACCGAATGAACGAAATTTGGTACAGAGGTAGCACTAGGAAAGGGCACCTCAGTGTCTTGTTTTATATCACCGCTATCTTGACGGAAACGTAATCGCGGCCACCCAAATGTTAAAAGCTAAAATGTAATTACGACCAACCTAATAATCTAGTCTCTACCAAATTTTGCAACACCATATCTTTATGTGGGAAACATATTCTGACCAAACTGCAAGAACATCAGCCCAATAGTTTGCAGATGGTGGCCAAGTATGAGTGCAAAGCGATTCCACCTATCAATTCAAACACGGTGAAACCGAATTGAACGAAATTTGGTACAGAGGTAGCACTAGCAAAGGGCACCTCATATTCATGTTTAATATCCCTATAGCACGTTGTATTTCAACAAGCTTCTACAACCAACATTCAATCATACTCCTTGAAAAGGACAAAGAGTTATAACATTACCCATGCATTTAGGAGAAAGTAGGCTATATGTTCATTACTGAACATCTTGTTTGTTATAAACTTGTTTTGTCAAATGGAAAGCAGTTTCCATTTTCTGTAGTCTTGCTTCTATAGCTTTTCTTTCGTTGCCAGTTTCATTGATCCATTCACATAAATACTTGAAGTCTTTCACTCGGGAGACCTGACAATTACCGATGCGGAGTGTATTCGGAGCAGTTTTAATATCCGTCATAAATTTTGTTTTGTCAAAGGAAATCCGTAAGCTTATTTTTGCTATTCTTTATTTTTATAAGTTGAAACGAAAACAAACGTTAATTTATTTGTTTACATAACGTTTATTTACAAAACATAGTTAACATTAATCTACAAATCAAAGAAACAATACAAAATAAGCTTTAAAAATAAATATTTTTGGTGCTTCTTCTGTGTGGGTACGAACTGCCTCGTCCATCACGTTGCTCAAAGTCCATCACTTTTTGATGAAAACTTCCCCTTGATCTTGTGAATATGTGAGTATGTAACATGTGTACTTTTGTGGACATTCTGCAACCCACGAGTTTAAAGTTCTCAAGCAAAGTGGAAATAAGCTCTTTGTAATTGTCAGCTTTCTTATTTCCAAGGAAGCCATGGATCGCTGCTTTAAGGCTGCACTGTGCTTGTTTTCCGTGTGAATCCTTCACTGGCCAATAGTTTCTTTATTTGAGGACCGACGAAAATACAAACTTTAATTTTAGCTTCTGACAATTTAGGAAAAAAGTATTTGTATATTGAAAAGCTTCAGAATCTTGACGAAGAGCCTTTACAAACTCCTTCATGAGGCCTAATTTTATATGCAGCGTTATTTATCATTGCATAAAGTACAAAAGCAAACGTTATTAATTATGAATGGCGTTTTTGTTTTCTGTTCGATGGAGACAGTCAGACTCGACACAAAATGTTTCGTTTGTTGACTTGTATATTTAATCATGGGTGCCCATTTGTTCCTTTTTTAATGATTAAGAAAAGTCAAAAATACCTACTAAAATAATAATAGATTAGTTACAGGGGGTATTTACTACTTTCGATATTAATAACTACACTTCAAAAGAAGCAAATATTCTGTACATTAAGGAATTTTGTAAATACAATTCTTAATGGCTTTTTCTGTCGTGATACAATTCGATCAAGATCGGAGACTTAGAGTTATAATGTCATGTCTTGCTAAATTCTGAACGTCACACACACATTGTTTCTATTGTCATCAGGATAACAAATGAACTCGCAACAGCAAAATTCGAAAGTTACTGAATAATATATCGATTTACCACAATCGACGGTGATATTCGGGATTATAGTTCGTTTCATTATGATACAGTTCCTCCATCAATGAGAGTTCAAGATTTTCATTGCGATACAGCAAACAGCTGTGAGGATAGCATTGCACCTGCGCAAAATCAAATCGCATAATCTAGTTTCCCATGGTGGTCGATATTTCATCCTTAAGAATTCCTGGAGAAATACCATATCATGTCAGAAAGTTTGATGAATCGATACTCGGAATGCAAAATAAATAGAAAAACGATAATTCTTCTAAAACTGCAATGGTTCCACGTATTATGCTCATGGTACCCGACATTTTATGCAACATCTATGTAAAATAACCTTCAAACCTGTCAGGTGCCAAGGCGTATTTAAGGTTATACACATCCAATTCTCATATAGTCTTCCAAATAAGTTTTGCAAGTGTACTGTATATAAAATGCAGAATAAGCATTTAAACAATATTAGACCTAACAAATTTAAATCTTGTGAGCAACACAGTGCCTTTATATGTTTTCTAGAAGATACTTTACTAGAAACCACATATATTATATATATATATATATATATATATATATATATATATATACAAGCTGTACCCGGCATGCGTTGCAATGCCAATCAAAGAAAGTGTTGGCGTTGAAATTCTGTTTCTTGAAGTGCTTTTGGATACACAACGTGTTAACTGCCTCTATGCTATCATAAAATGGATTTTCTAATTTAGAACCATACGTGGGAGCGTGCACAACAACTTTCAAAAAGTTTCATCGCTGTCACTCATTTGTTGAATCTAATCGTACGCTACCTATTGTGAAATGGATTTACTAAGTCGAAACCCTTCCCTGGCGTGTACACAATGACTCATCAATGGTTCATCGCAATCGGATGAATGGTATATGCACGTATAGGGTTTTTTGTTTAAAGGATTCGTGCGCTGTCACTCATTTGTTGAATCTACTCGTGCGCTACCTATTGAGAAATGTATTACTAAGTCGAAGCCCTTCCCTGGCGTGTACACAATACTTCATCAAGGTTTCATCGCAATCGAAGAATGTTATATGAACGCAATAGGGAATTTTGTTGAAACGCTTCGCGCGTCTTCACCCATTTGTTGCATCTACTCTTGCGCTACTTATTGTGAAATGGATTTACTAAGTCCCCTTCCCTGGCGGGTACAAAATAACTGATCAATGTTTCATCGCAATCGGATGAATAGTATATGAACGCATACCTGATTTTGTTTAAACGATTCGCACTCCGTCACTCATTTGTTGAATCTACTCGTGCGCTACCTACTGTAAAATGTATTTACTAAGTTAGAAACCGTCACGTAAGTGTCCACAACATCTCACCCAAGTTTCATCGCTATCGTCGTTCATTTGTCGAATCTACTCGTGTGCTACCTACTGTGAAATGTATTTACTAAGCCAGAAACCTTCCTTGGAGTGTCAACCATATTTCACCCAAGTTTCACCGCTAACGGCAGAATGGTATATGACCTTATACGGGACTTTGTTGAAACGCTTCGCGCGTCGTCCCTCATTTGTTGAATCAACTTGTGCGCTGCATATTGTATAGGGGATTTACTAAGCCAGACATTTTCCATGACGTGTACACAACATCTCACCCAAGTTTCATAGGTACGGACGAATGGTACATGTATGCATACGGGACTTGGTTGAAACGCTTCGCGTGTCGTCGCTCATTTGTTGATTCTACTCTTGCGCTACATATTGTAATATGGATGTACTCAGCCAGAAACCTTCCCTGGAGTGTACACAACATCTCACCCAAGTTTCATCGCAATCGGATGAATGGTATGTGAACGTATACGGGACGTTGTCGAAACGCTTCGGGCGTAGTCACTCATTTGTTGAACATAAACGTGCGCTTCGTATTGTAAAATGGATTTACTTAGCCAGAAACCTTTCCTGGAGTGTACACAACAATTCACCAAACATTTATCACTATCAGACGACTGGTATATGACTTTATACGGGACTTTGTTGAAACGCTTCGCGTGTCATCGCTCATTTGTTGAATCTACTGGTGCGCTACCTATTGTAAAATGTATGTACTAAGCCAGAAACCTTCCCTGGAGTGTACACAGCATCTCACCCAAGTTTCATCGCTATCGGATGAATGGTATATGAAATTAAATGGGACTTTGTTGAAACGCTTCGCGCGCCGTTGCTCATTTGTTGATTCTACTCGTGCTCTACCTATTTTTAAAGGGATTTACTAAGCTAGAAACCTTCCCTGGAGTGCACACAAAATCTCAGCCTAGTTTCATCGCTATCGGACGAATGGTATATAAACGCAAACGTGACTTTGTTGAAATGCTTCGCGCGTCGTAGCTCATTTGTTGAATCTAATCGTGCGCTGCCTATTGTAAAGTGGATGTACTAAGCCAGAAAATTTCCCTGCAGTGTACACAACATTTTACGCAAGTTTCATAGCTATCGGACGAATGGTATATGAATGCATACGGGACTTTGTTGAAATGCTTCGCGCATCGTCGCTCATTTGTTGAATCTACGCGTGCGCTACCTATTGTAAAATGGATTTACTAAGTCAGAAACCTTCCTTGGAGTGTACTCAACATCTCACCCAAGTTTCATCGCTATCGGACGAATGGTATATGAACACATACGGGACTTTGTTGAAATGCTTCGCGCATCGTCGCTCATTTGTTGAATCTACGCGTGCGCTACCTATTGTAAAATGGATTTACTAAGTCAGAAACCATCCTTGGAGTGTACTCAACATCTCACCCAAGTTTCATCGCAATCGGACGAATGGTATATGAACACATACGGGACTTTGTTGAAATGCTTCGCGCATCGTCGCTCATTTGTTGAATCTACGCGTGCGCTACCTATTGTAAAATGGATTTACTAAGTCAGAAACCTTCCTTGGAGTGTACTCAACATCTCACCCAAGTTTCATCGCAATCGGACGAATGGTATATGAACGCATAGGAGACATACACACCCACAGACAAACTATCACGTAAGATTGATTTTTATATATATAGATATATATTTGCATTTTCTGTCAGTAAAAATATTTTATGTTCGACCATGCCGAAATATACATATTATATGGCAGAAAACTGCATCTTAATGCGATTATAGTTCAAGTTTCATTATAATACAGGTTCTCCACCAATCAGAGCTCAAGATTTTCATTACGATACAGCTGTTTGACCAATTAGGTAAGATAGCATCGCACCTGAGCTGACTTCCACGGCCTCCTATTTTAAATTTCACTGCGTGACTAGTGTCATAGTGGGGTATTCGAAGAGGCCATGGTATTCATTGCGTCCCATGTGCTCTGTTCAGTAAATGCAACAGGCGGAATCTCGACAGATATTTATGAATATTTATGTTCGAACATAAAATAAAGTCATAATTATCGACGAACATAAACAGTCGTATGCATCTCGCCTATAATGTTAATTAAGATACTCGTATGGAAATCATAAAACTCGCTTTGCTCGTTTTACAAACATACTCGTGTCTTAATTATTGCCTTTATAGACTCGTTGCATAATGTACTATTTTGGTTAAATAACTGTGTGTAACAGATCTGATATCTGGAATATCTTCTTCTTCTTTCCGATGAGGCCTGCTAGGGACCACGTGCCAATTTCAATTCTTCACACTTTGTTGTTTTCTCTTCCGTTCCCTCCAGTACTTCTTCATCCGTTAACTATGCTGCTTCTTTCTGTCCTCGGACCACTTCGCACCAGGTTTCTTTGGCAATCTTCCTTGGAATCCTTTCATACTTAATACCCTTTTTCTTAAAGATCTCTCTGTTCACCGTTTCTTCTTCACTTATATTATTTCTTTCTAACTCTTTCTTTACTTCTTGAATCCAGCTAGTTGTTGCCCTTTTGTCCCAAAGGTACTTGAATATCCTTTTTGTTAATCTGGAATCATCCATTCTGTAAATATGTCCAAAAAATTGCAATCTCCTTTTTCTTATCGTATCTGTTATATTTTCTATGTTCCTGTATATTTCATCATTAGATCTTAATTTCCATACTTCTGCTGTTTTCACTGGGCCTAAAATTTTCCTCATGATTCTCCTCTCTAGTACTTCAAGTTTATCTAATCTATAGTTTAGTACCAGACATTCACTTGCGTATAGGCATTCCGGTTTCACCACTGCAGTGTAGTGCCTCATTTTAAGATTTTTAGATAAGCACTTTTTGTTATAACAATTCTTAGTGATGCCATATGCTCTTTCCATCTTGTCTGCCCTTTCTTCTACCGAATATCTATTATAATAAATTTCCACTTTACAATACAATACTTTTTTCAAACACTACTTCACTCTACTTGATACATGTATCGCCTTATCGAGCCTTCCTCATTCAAAGAGCCACAAAAAATTCTCAAAGTTCAATCTAAAACTAATAAACATAATATTTTCAATAAACAATTGTGCAATTCCACGAGCATCATCTTCAATTAAAACAGAAATTAAATTCTTAAAGAATAAATACAAATCTGGGTAAAAGCTCTTTGTCAGTATAATCTGTAAAATGAACGGAAAATCCGCTTTTTATAGCTTTCTCAATAGAGCGCTGACAATCCCACTAAATGAAGAAAATTTAAATAAAGAACTAAAAATTATAGCAAGCATCGCTAGAAAAAATGGGTACTCAAAAGATTACGTACATAGGGTCAAGAACAAGATACTCAACAAGTTTGAAACAACACTAGAAAAAGAACACAAAAAGAACCAAAAATTCTCTAGTTTTACCTACGTAAACTCCAAAGTACACACAATAACACACACATTCAGGAAATATAATATAGTTCAAGGACGTTGCGTCATTAAGGGCCGAATGGGCCCTGCCCACCCAAGGCCGTTTGGCAGCACTGCAAAGAATTTGTTTAATTAATGTCTTTTAAAATCACTTTATATTACAGATACTCAACTTAAAATAAGTGTTCTACCCTTCTAGAATCTCTAAAGAGAATTCATTATAAATAACACATCTCCAGCTTAAGATCCTGACAGTCTCGTACGGTGTATCGTCATAGCGAGGGCCGCTCCACAGCAAGTCCCATGTAAAGTATATGGCTTCATGGGCTGGGTGAGGAAATAGTGGACATAGCACTGTCTTGCACGCGAATTCTTCAGTGCTATGAAGGGAATTTTCTCACTCTTCAAGGGCCAGCAGATTGGGCCCATAGCGTTGCATCTGTCTCTGTCAAACAGGATTACGGGAGAAGGGTTTACCCCACCCCACGCTCTTAAACAGGTATTCAGCTATTCGCAGATTGCTGACATAAGACAAACATATAATTATACATTTTCAGTTGTCAGATATTCCAAGTACAGTACAAATGTGTTAGTGAGTTCCGTCGTTGAAGCTGTAATTTCTACTGTATAATGTTTTTTAAAAATTTGTGGCATGGTACGTAGTTATTTAATATGTCGATTGTATGCCGAAATAGGAAAATGAAAGTGGAATATTTAAACAAATCCATTTTCTTCTATAGCTCTGAACACTAAGTTAGAAATTAAATAATTATGACCTCATCAACCAAGCTGATGGATATATTTGCTTCATTGAAGCACAGGAGAGAATACATGTATTAATAAAGAGCCATGTGGGTACAGTTTTTAATGCATCAATTATTTATTAAAACTTGTTACAAATTTTGTGTTGTGAGGAATTATGATAATGGCAATATTGGCAACAATAAATGCCAAATATAAAACAATATTTAATATGTAACAACAATAGTATCATCTGGCTTACCCTAAAATTATAATCAGGAGCCGCCCCTGATATAATTATATCGTACAAAAGACAAAACAATAATATAACAACTTTTTCAATCGTAATAGTGTCAATGAAATCAATACATTTAATAAGTCAGGAGTGTACAAATTGAATTGCAAAGATTGCAACACCACGTATTTTGGACAAACTGGAAGATCGTTCAACATAAGATACGGGGAACACATCAACGCGATAAAATACAATAAATTCTCGGCTATGGCAAACCACATGGTCGATATGAAACATGGTTTCAAGTCTATAAGCGAAGATTTAGAAATAGTACACGTAATCAACAAAGGCAAAAAACTAAATATCCTTGAAAACATAGAAATTCATAATGCCCAAAATACTGACCCAATAAACAATCTTAATGAATTGACGTATAACGACAATATGTTATATAACACGATCACAAGTCGAACTAAACAAAGAGCCCTCCCTCCCCCTTAATGACGTAAGTCTCTTGCCCGTAAACTTAGCCCACCATTACGTCACACGCTGCCACCTAGCAAGTTAGCAGACCAGTCGGGTAGCGCACTCCAGGTGTAAGACACGCAGTGGTAAGTTGTGATACACATTATAGATTCCCTACTCAACTGGTGGTTTGATAAACATCAACTTCATCAACGGTATGTAAAAATCTTCTTTTTCACTTGGTGTTTAACAATGTTTGATAGGAGCAAATATTTTTAACGTTCGTTTTTACTGCAGTATACTAACTTATTATCTCTTTCTTTGACAGGACGACAATTCTATTGTACAAAATAAGTTAAAATAATTAATAACAACTCAGTGCCTGCACTTTCCAAACAATCAAATCAGGTGACAAATATGCGGCAGTTATACTGTAATGGGGTGAGTTTATATTTTATAAAGATTTTCAAATTTCAACACCCGGATTAATATTGATTTTAATGGGGCATTTCGTTTTACAGATGCACTATGAAGATTCGATGGGAAACTCAACCTGGCTTCCGTTCATTTTATAAATTATAGTGACAAAGGGCTTTTACCCAGATTATTACTTATTCTTTAAGAATTGTACGTCTTGTTTTAATTGTAGATTATGCTCGTGAAATTGCACAAATGTTTATTGAAAATATTATGTATAATAGTTTTAGATTGAACTTGGAGTATTTTATGTGTCTCTTTGAGGAATGTTCGATAAGGCGAAACATGTATCAAGTAGAGTGGAGTAGTGTTTGAAAAAAGTATTGTATATTGTGAAGTTTGAAGCCATTTTTCAGTGTTGCCTTAGTAAACAAAAGTTTGGTGCTTTTCAGTCGGTCAACACTAATGTACCCAAATAGAGGTGGGTTGTGCCCTAATCCTGAAATAAATTACATGCGATTAATAAATGCTCTAAGATGACCAGTTTCGATCGTCAAGCGATCATCATCGGATCCATTACACTTACAGTATGCTATAACGTCTATGTTTGAGAATACAGGTGAAAAATAGATACAATATGTACAATTATTTAGTTGCAGTGTTGGTAATGCAACTGCCGGTGTATGCTAAATGTAGTATATCTAATGTTAGGTGAACTTCTAAAATGGTTATAAAAATCCGGAATTTGTCAGTTTGGGCTGATTATATGGTTATACAAAATCAACTATGGTTATACTGTAATAATACAGGCTGATACATATCTGGTTGTCTCCCTAACACATTTCCACCGATAGAATCATTATTTTTGCTTTGCATTATAACCAATACCTCATTCTTTCATACATTATGTTCATAAAAGTAAATATGGCTTCCAAACATTTTTAATTGAGGTTATTCTCATAAATATTCAATTTTTCCATTTTGTTTTTGTAAAAAATCAGTTTTGGGCCTAAATTAAGGACATCTAAGAAACATAATCGAAGAAACACTACGTTTCCAGCTGTAGAAAGTTATTAGATACATCTGTAGGAAGAAGACTTCAACAATGAGAAAACAACTGCACCGCAATTTTGGCGGGAACGAGCGTGATTGGGGGAGCGCAAAGGGAGAGCGTGAATACAAACTCAATCCTATTGCGTAACGGACTTCGAAGGAGAGAAGTAAACACCGCACAGGCAAGCTTGAAACCTCACCTTTCCAACACTATGAAATAATCACGGGCATATGCCTACAGAAATCAACAAATATTAGATAAACAGCGCCTCGATTGAATCGGCTTTGGCACTTTTGGCGCGAGCAGCGAGCCGATCTGATCGGCGCGTGGTACTGAGAGGGTTAAATTAGGCTACGTCTCACAAGAATTTGTTGCACATGCAGCTCCATGATAATATAAATAATAGTCCATTCAGTGATTTAAACCCATCATGCCGAGACATAAAAGAGATATTGGTCGTTGTTCATTGACACTGAAAAAAAAAAGTCCTCTCGGCACGCCGGAAGGCGGAGGTACATTTCACCGGACAAACATTGGGATAAGCGAAAATAGGCAGAATATGCAGGTTTTCGTAGAAAGATCAGACCTCATTTATTGCGAGAAAGTATTTTATAATTGGAGCTTAATTAACTTTGTTTTGCATCATTTTATGCATATTTTAAACATTTTATTGTCTTATGGGGACGGTAACCTTCTTGTCATTTGGAGTCCATTTTAAACTTCTGGTCACACTGTCCTGATGCAAGGTTTCGACACTGATGTGTAACTATGTAACGGTCTGTTACTTCTTCACGCAAAATTTTATCTCTCGCAGACATTTTGGTTGATTCCTCAGTTTCGGGGCTGTGACAACACGGTCATGTAACCCCGTGTACTTTGGGTGAGTGTAGAATCTGTCTGATAAACGGTGTGAATTGTGATGGCTGTATTAGTCTGTAATTCAGGTAAGGACGGTCAATTTCAAGCAGTAGTTCCTAATGTTGCTACCAAATACTACCGTCAACGACACCTAGCTGTGAACTTGTCTACTAGATGCCACCGCAACCACCAACTCGCAACGAACGTTGGAACTTCCCCTCCGAAGGGAAGAATACTGAGGGATTTTTAGCGCTCTTAGAAAATCCGACTACTTCGGCCGGCTTGAACCCGCGACCTTGGGCATAGAAGTTCAGCATGCTACCAGTTACGTCACCGAAGCCACTTCACACTAGTCAGATGGAAAACTCAATGTGATCTCGTGCAAGTGCGTTGTCATGGCAACGTCTGATGGCTCATCCCTCATCAATTTAGTAGTGTTGTCATGGCAACCTCTGATGGCTCTTGGCATTTTCTTATAATTCCGAAATCATTTTTCTCATCCCTTGGCATAATGGTGGGTTATATCAAAAATTATTTCAGACAAAAGTTTTAGGTAATTATTAGGGGAATATTGTCCATTTTGTACGGTTTTGATATTGTGCCTATTAAGAGAGATATGATTAATGTTTCCCGAAAAACCCACTTTTTCTCACCCCTTTGGTCAATGGTTGGTTCTATCAAAATACTTTTCAAACATAAAATTTTGGACCTTATCCGTCACATAGTATGGACTTTGAATGGATTCGATATATCAAATATTAAGAGAGTTATAGCGATATTAACTTTTTCGAAAAATGACCCCCATTTTCACCCCCGTCGACCGATTGTGCCCATTGACGAACTCGATCGAGATTTTATAGGGATACATATTATGTAAAAATTTCGAAGTGATTGGTGCAAAATTGCGGTAGTTATCGTGTCCACAAGAAAGTGATATATACAGGGTGTATTTGATATGATGGAAGTCCGTTACACTGGTGATAGAAGAGACTATTCTAAGCTTCCTAGGTAAAAAATTTGTCACCTATCTTGAAATTGATAATTAATCATTAAAAAGTCAATGTTTTTAGTTATTTCAGAAACTAATCAGGCAGAAAGTGGTGCGGCAGGCTGGGGTAAACGAGGCGGAGCCAGGAGAGACGACGCGCGAAGGGGAAGTTGTTACGTAATCGGAGCATTGACCTTACCGGTTGACTTGAGGGGTGGTAGGCTATCAGCTGTTATGAGGATGAGCTCTACCGTCTCGTAAGAAAATGTGCATTGCCGTTGTTGTTGTTGTTGTTGACAACGCACGCAATGGCTTGGGACGTTAGGACCGGTAGTATTGTGTAGCCTACTTTGTAAGTGTGGAATTCATTGATTGATGTTCATGTATAAAATAATTTCGATACTCAGCCCTGATGTATCATTGGCGTCCGTGTCGGACCTTCTGCTGACTAGTTTCTGAAAATACTAAAAACATTCACTTAATGAAATGCAGTGTGGCAAAATTCCGACATCCCGTAGTCTGTTCAGAACTAGGCATTTAGGACGGAAGTAAAATACTTGATGTTTTGTTTGAGTGGCTTGGCGATTTTGGTCATTTAGCCCCATGTAGCTGGGTGTGGGTAGAATTTGTGAGATAACCTGTGTTTTGTGGTTTCTGTAGTAATGTGGGTATTTGTAATTCAGGTGAGGATTCGGAAGAAGGCGCCGGCCCTGTGGTGTTGGGGCAGTGCAACTACCTCTCACCTGGAGGCCCAGGGTTCGATACTGGCTCCATCAGGGATATTAGAAACTGACGTGAGGGCTGGAACGCAGTGCACTAAGCCTCGTGGGGGCAATTGAGTAGCTGTCTGACAGTGAGGCAGTGCCCGAGTCAGGAAAATCAAGATTAATGGCCGAGGGGACCCGATGCACTGACCACGCGTCACCCTAATATCTGCAGGCCAAATGGCTGGACAGCGGTCGCTTGGTAGGCATAGGCTCTTCATGGGCTGCACTGCCAGCGGTTATGATTATTGAGAAGAAGGCGGCCGTGGCCTTAAGTTAGGAACAATCCCGACATTTGCCTGGGGTAGAAGTGGGAACCCATGGAAAACTACTTCCAAGATTTAATACTAGTTCGGTACCACATGTTCATATTGTGAATTGTCCCATCCCATCTCCAGCCCTCGGGTGGCCATTAACTGGAGAGAGGGGGGGGGGGGGGGGGGGGGGGGGAGGGTTGATTTATTGGTCCATCAACAATGTAAATACATATGAATATACACGAAAATGAAAATAAAATACAAATACATTGTTATAATACAGTGTTATAATAATAATAATAATAATAGTCTAATAATAATAATAATAATAGTCTAATAATAATAAGAGTCAGCATGTGTAGTTCTGGTGGTAGAGTGCTAACCTTCCCGAGGGTGCGATCTACGTTCAGTCATGTAGTAAATGAATGGGATCTAATACGATCATCTCCATGGATTTCATGGCACATACAAGAAATCCTACGTACATTAAAGTCTGGCAACTCGACATAGGCTACCAAAAAGAAACATAAAAGAAGTTAGTGTGTCTAATAATAATGTTATTGGTTTTACGTCCCTTTTAACTACTGTGGCTTTTAGAGACGCCGGGGTGCCGGAATTTTGCCCCGAAGGGGATTTTTAACGTGCCAGTAAATGTACTGACACGGCTCCCTCGCATTTGCGCACCCTCAAATGCCAGCTGACTGCGCCAGGATACGAACCTGCAACCTAGGGCCCAGCAAGCGAGAACGTTACCGCTGAGCCACGCAGCCAGTCTGTTAGTGTGTCTAAAAGCCTATTATTACTATTATTAGTATTATTAATATGTTTATTAGAGTTGTTGCACTATCTTCACACAAAGATAGACCAACAGTTCCTTAAATTAATTTACCAAATCTTTAGGATTTCTATTTTCTATGTATAGTCCATGAAGCTGGCAAAATCCTAGACAGATCCACCATCACTAGTCATGTAGCCACTCCCCATGAAGGTGTGAATCAGCTGTTCATAGGCTCGGTTTGTGTATTTCAATGTCATTGGCAGACAAGGCGAGGAGGTCACTCAACTGCAGACTCTGGTCAACATTCCTCAGCGTAGGAGGGGAGGGTGACGAGGAGAAGTCAGCTCTGCTGCTGAGGGGAACGAAGTGAAAGCCCGTTTCCAAGACATTGACCGACGATTTTTGTGATTTAATTCCACCTACACTAATTAAGATCCGACTTAATTTCATGAAGATATTTGCTTAGAATACCATCTTCTATCACCAGTGTAAAGGACTTCCATCATATCAAATACACCCTGTATATATACATATATAGATAGATAGATACATATATACATAAATTATATATAAACTTTTGAACTGACGGTGGTTTTAGGGTCTAGGGGATGTGAAATGCGAAGATATGTCGAAATTTTCCGGAAGTCGAAACATGACCCATTGCAATAGTTAGCTTTCTAATGAAATCTACCTAAAAAGTGCTTATCACGTAATGCATTCATAACTGTTCCCGGGAGAAGCCGGGGCGGGTTGCTAGTAATAATAAAATATCGTATGCCCTTGGGTGCTGGGTGCAAGCTTTGTTATTTAACACCCAGAGAGTAGCTTGCATGTTGAATTTCGTCGTTCCTTGGAACACTATGAAAGTCAAGGAGGTTACATATCTAAGCTTCTGACAATATAGCGCTTTCTAGTAGAGAAAGGAGGAACTTTGTGTTGGAGGAAAATCCCGAGATTAATTTTGCCATTATAAACACGGCCTACTGAATTCAAATGGGTTCTTTAACATGGCAACAACGTACGACATGATGTGATTTTTGCCGCCTTTCAAAAATCACTTACAACGGCCAGGAGCCAACCTGCAAGCTTGGGGTTGGTAGTCCGACACGTTAACCACTCACCCACCGTTTAAGCGTCGCAGTGTCATGATACTCCGGTTCACTCCCCGCAATTCAACGTCTTGATTCTTCAAAATGTCGGTGCGAATTGCATTTTTAAGTTCTTCTATGGTGCAAAGGTTATTTTTTAAACTCTCTATGTTTCAAACTATCACACAAATAGAGGTCCCCCAGGGGCTCATATCTAGTAAGACGTTGGTTGGCGACCACGGGACCCCAGCTGGTTCCGGCATTGCTTTCACTTACTTGTGTCGGGCTCCTCTCCGTTTTCTCTCCTGTCGACCTCCCTTGGCCAACTCTTGTTCTTTTCCGACCCCGATGGTATTAGGGTATCCGAGGCCTAGGGAGTCTTTCACTTTTCCGCCTTAGTTGGCCCTTGTCTCATCTTTCCTGATACCCTCATTCTGCGAGGGGTCAGCCTTCTTTTTCTTTCCCTGTTATCTCCTGCCTTCTGCACAAGGCCCTTAAGGAGGTAGGGTGTGTGTAGCTCCACCATTTCTGGTCACCCTGGATATTGCTACACCGTCAGGGGCTCACGGCTGTTGAGTTCGGGAGTTGGCGATCCCGAGGGATTCCTGAGCTGGGTCCGTTTTTACCCCTTTATCCACTGACATTGGGGTGGGCCATCTCTTCTTTCCATTTCCTATCTGCCTTTCATGGCTCTCCTTCCATCCAATTCTCTCAATTCTCATTCTTCGAGGGTTGAGGGCATTTCTTTTCTTCCTGTCCTCAATTTGCCTTATCCTTCATTTGTTTACCATTTCTTCTTCTAGTATGTAAGTTTCTAGTTAGTATTAGTTAGTTATGCATGCTGCTGCTCGATTTGTATCGTCACGTGACGTGCACGCGTGCACTCTAGCGATGGGCTGTGACCTTCCACGCTCTGGTCGGAACCACACCTTGTTACACACGCCACGATTAGCCGATGTCGTCACCGGTTTGCGCATATCAGCCTCCCGCTCGTTACTATTTGAACGCACCTGATATATAAGCATTTTCGTTTCCAGGATACTCAGTCGACGTTCAGCGTCGGACGTGACCGGAAACATTCATGGGCAGGAGTACGGCGATCGAAAGTGACGTCATTCCATTCAGGCCAACCGCACTTGTGGGTGAAACGTCGGAAGATATCACGAAACATTACATATGACCTAATAACTTGAAAAGCATATCTAGTAAAGCCTGCGTTAAGCGGTACGCAATCGTTCCGGATTTATTTTTCTGTTTTCACAAGTTTCCGTTTTAATAAGACAAAATACATTACTGTATTATCGCATTGGATTACAATGTGATTGAAAGATGTTGTAGAACTCACATTTATTATATGAGGTAACGAGATACACACTTGAGAAGATAATTAGGATGTCGACAGTTACAAGAACAAAGTCAGTGATAAAACAAGATGTTCAGTGAGGAACATATATTCTACTTTCTCCTAAATGCATGGGTATTGTTATAACTCTTTGCCCTTTTCAAGGGGTATAATTGAATGCAGGTTGTAGTAGGTTGTTGAAATACAATGTGCTATACGGATATTAAGCATGAATATGAGGAACCCTTTGCTAGTGCTACCTCTGTACCAAATTTCGTTCAATTCGGTTTCACCGTGTTTGAATAGATAGGGGGAATCGATTTGCACACATACATGGCCGCCATCCGCAAATTATTGGTCTGGTGACATTGTAGTACGGTCGAAAGATTCTTCGTACATATAGGTATAATGTTGCAAAATTTGGTAGAGATCAGATGATTAGGTTGATCGTAATTTGATCTAAGCTTTTAACATTTGGGTCGCCGCCATTAAGTTTTCGTCAAGATGGCGGCGATATAAAACATGACACTGAGATGCCCTTTGCTAGTGCTACCTCTGTACCAAATTTTGTTCAATTCGGTTTCACCGTCTTTGAAATGATAGGGGGAATCAATTTGCATACATACATGGCCGCCATCTGCAAACTATTGGACTGATGACCTTGTAGTTTAGTCAAAAGACGCTCGTCATATAAATATGTTGTTGCAAAATTTAGTAGCAATCGGAAGATTAGGGTAGTCGTAATTTTATTTAAGCTTTGAACTTTTGGGTGGCCGCCATTACGTTTCCGTCAAGATGGCGGCGGTATAAAACATGACACTGAGGTGTCCTTTGCTAGTGCTACAACTGCACCAAATTTCGTTCAATTCGGTTTCACCGAGTTCGAATTGTTAGGGGGGGGGGACGACGACAGACATTTAGAGTACACACTCACATACTCACACACATACAGACTCACACACAGACAGACACACAATTTTTCTCCCTGTATTGATCTCATAAGTCCAATATATACATGATATTAAAGTTCTCTTCACGTCCATTGATTCCTGAATTGTTACTAGTCTCCACCACACTATGAAATAATTTGAGTTTTTCCCACTTTAAACAACACAATTAATTCTTTAGACGGACTTTTGATTTTTTCGTGTTCTTCAATAACTTTAATTTTCTCCTCCAGTGTAAGTGTCTTATGTTTAGCAGTCATTGTCACTGAATTACAGAACGTAAATAAATGCAGTGCACAGTAAAAGGAACATCTTTATAGATTACTCCAGTCCACTGTTTTCTTCTACTCTCATATGTCAGAAGGAAGCTGGAGTATTCCAAGAGGGTTGGAGGAAGTAATGGTACAGATCTTGTGAAATGTAGCAAACCTGCTGCATCCTTGAGGAAAAATTAGAGTTGATGTTTCCTAGGACTTTGGTGCAAGTACAGTCGCGCTATAGCTTTGTATTATTGATAAGATAATCCGTCTTAGTCAGGTAATTTACGCCTACAGTTCCGTAATTTCTTTCCGTTTCCGCGTTAGGCAGTTTTCCGGTTTACAGTGTCATTTTACATAGGAAATACCTCCGTTCCGAATTTTGTTTTCCGTTTGTCGAGGTTTCCGGTATATAGGGGATCCGATTTAGGTAGGTTTTACTGTATTGTGGTTGTTGAGCCGTAATTTGCTTACGACTCAATATTTATTTGAATTTCCCGGACTTTCTGTGCGGTATTACCTCCCGCTCGACCTAGCGGAGTAAGCGTGAACTGTCGGTAACGCTCTGCAACTTTCAACTGTTTTAACCAGATGTTCACGCAAACATCGCGTACGCTGGTTGATCTTCAGTTTATGTTGAATTGATTGTTACGTCTTTGGAAGGAATTGTTATGATTGTATTGAGAAGACGAGCCGTGAAGATGTAGAAAATCTCCGGAAAAGTTCTAAGGGCCCCTAATTATAATTTCATCACGATGCAATTTGTATAACCTTTGAATTCTACCGTCGCGGGAGATAAGATTTTTAAGATTTTACTGTATATTAAATTTACCAATTTGCCAACAGAAAAAGTTACTTGTTTTTCGGCATGTGAACCGAAGTTTTGTGAGTTTAAGATGTGACTTCTTCGGTTTCGTAAGTTGGGTTTCTAGGGTTACTTCGGAATTGTAGCATGTTTTTCTGAAGTTATTTGGGTTCTTTTCAAGTTTAGTTTTTGTTGTCCTGTGATTTTCATCTCATGGTTACTTCATTTTGTTTGTGTGGTTCAAGTTTCTTAACCTATATTTTTTTTTCTTTCGTAATTTATTTCCCTTGACCACACTGTAGTTTGCTTCATATAAGCCTGTTTATTGCCCTTGGACTTTATTTTATCCTTTTCGTTACCATGAAAACGTGGTGGATTGTTTTCCATGAATCTTTTATTCTAACAATCCGAGTAATGTTTCTTCAGTTTTTTCTGCGAGGAGATTGTTTTGCGATTTTGTTCAGGATGAACGTATGCTAGTATGCGCTCCGATAAATGATATGATTGGAAGTATTAATTGGTAGTAATCCATGAGATTATGAATACCTTCTATATATGAAAGATATTTTACTAAGAAAATAATTGTTTTGAATTCAAATAACCTTATATTAGGTTGATCTGGAACTTCTGTTTTTGGAATCGTATCTAACTAAACCCATAAGTATGTTACCTTGTCTTTTAATTTCCTTCGGCGTTTAGTCAATGTCAGGTTCGATACCTAAATTATTATTTATTTATTAATTTCATCTCTTCTTGTTTTGCTTTCTCCGATTCCTTGTTTTTTTTTTTTGCGGGAGTAATTAATTATAGTCGTAGTTAAATTTTGTTCTGTGAATACAACCTTCACCTCCTGTTGATGTAATGTGAAAGATATAATATATATTGTAATGTGATTGAAATTGATTTGATTTCTTCTATTAATTTTTAAAAATAGGTTAGGTTATTATTTTCCCCTTAGATTATAAAACTTGATCCCCTGGGTAGATTGGGTACGCTTCACACAATTCGTTATTATAATTAAACACCTTTTCTTGCGACTAAGGTAGTGGGTGTTACAGTTGTTGGTTAGTATGTGGGCCGCAGGACCGTTGGCCTGTAACGATGATTACCTCCTTTGCGGATACAGTGCAGCTTTGTTCTGGGTAACTTCTATAATTTGGTGAATGGCCAACATAAACCGAAGTAGAGTGCTGTTTGAAAGGAGCTAAGCTTGCGTTATTGATGTTAAACCTGGAGTCACTAGCACTTCGGTCAGACACACTTCTACAGAGAAAGCATTTTAATTCATCATAAGCAGATAGAATAGTATTACTTTGTGGGGAATGGAATGAAAGTGTGTGCTTCAGCACTTGCCTCCAAATGTTCCGTGTGTCAGGTAGTGCCAACTGTAACGAGGTTGGTGGGTTTGGGGGATTTTCTCATTTTTAAATTGTTATTGTTTGTTTCTTTCTGCACAAAGTTCATTATTTTCTTCTCTTCTTTGGTAGATATTTTAAATATTGTAATGTCGCCACCAAATGCCTCCATTTTCTAATAAAGAAAGAAATGAATAAATGAATAAATAAATGAATAACGAAATAAATTAATAACAAGTAGTTCTGTGAATAACTATACAGCCTATTTTCATAAATCCTACTTATGTTAATTGCCACTATCAACATACAAAATTTCAGTTTGATTGCTGTAATAGATTCGTAGATATTGAGAACCGACTAAATATTACGGATGGTCGCCATGTTGGATTTTTATATATGTAGGTCTTAGAGTTATGTACCTTTACATGGAGATTATTGTGTACGTGTAGTATCCAAACTTCAATCGCATGATTAGGACACAAGAAGTAAAAACGAAATTTTAAAATTTCGCACAGCTGCCATCTTGTGGTTATTAAACAATTGAAAAAATTAGATGCCAGTGGATTAGCATTTGTATAAGGGTTTACTGTACCAAGTGTCACTGCACTCGGATGGTTAAATTGCGAGAAACGACCATGTGAATATTTATAATTCGCGTCGCCGCCATGTTGTATTTGTGATCACCAGGTTATTGAAAGTCCTATAGCTGAACTTATGTTCATAGCCCCTATGAACATTAAAAAATTCAGTTTGATTGCTGTAATAGATTCGTAGATATTGAGAACAGACTAAATATTTTGGATGGTCGCCATGTTGGATTGTTAAATGTATTGGCCATAGAGTCATGTACCATTAAAGGGAAATTATTGCGTAGGTTCATTATTCAAACTTTCACTTCGATCGCATGATTACGACACAAGAAATAAAAACATAATTTTAAAATTCGCACAGCCGCCATCTTGAGGTTATGTAAACAATTGAACTAAATTAGATACCAGTGCATTACAATGTGTAACTTATAAACATTTCCTGTACCAAGTTTCATTGCATTTGGAACATTAAATCGCGAGAAAGGTCAATTTGAAATTGTCAAATTCGCTTGGCCGCCATGTTCGTTTTGTAGTTAACCGGTTTTTAAAAGTCTTATAGATGACCTTCCATTAGTGCCCTTTATCTCCGTACAAACTTTCAGGATGATACCGCTAATAGTTTCAGAGATACAGTATAGAATGCCGGTGAAATATTTCGCACATCCGCCATCTTGCGGTTATGTAAACAATTGAACAAAGTTGGATGTCGGAGCATGACAATGTGTATAAACATATACTGTACCAAGTTTTATTACGTTTGGTTGGTTAAATCGCGAGAAACGTCTATTTAAACGTCGCAAATTCGCGTGGCCGCCATGTTGGTTTTGTAGTTACCAGGTTTTCAAACGTCACATAAGTAAACTCTTAGTAGTTCCCTTTATCACCGTAAAAATTCCAGGGTGATATCGGGAATAGTTTCGGAGATATTGAATGCTGGTGAAATATTTCGCACAGCCGCCATGTTGGCTTGGTGAGACGTAACTAAATTTGAAGGGCACGGTCGGGGTCGTCCGGAATAGTGCTATGAACTTACCGAGTTTCATTGAAATCGCTCCAGCTGTTTAGAAGTTATTAGGGGACACACACACACACTTCTCTCTCATACACACACACACGCACACACACGGACAAAAGCTGATCTCATAAGCCTATTTTTTTTTTCAAAATTAAAAATAGGCTAGAAATGAATAAGTAAGTGAATAAAGAAATAAATGAATAAACTCGCTCACACAAAAGCCTCAAAGAAAATATATTCAAAATCTTCAATACGTAACAACCTATTCTAAAGACAAATTCGGATTCTGCGTCCAAGAAATCGTAAAGAGACATTTGTTTACCTCTGTTATGATTCTTGAAGAATCTCCTCCTTTAAATAAAATTTTGCATTAAAATCTAAAGATGCACAAATGAAGGAAAACATATCACATTTTTTTCTATTTCAATGCATATTTTTGTATTTCCACTGAATGAAGATGGCATATTGTATTCAATGGTGTTGGGATTACAAAAGGGCATTTCTAATGTTTTCCGGACTGGATTTACATAGGACTTAAGGGTCGTGCATTCTCTGCACCACACATCTGTTTATGAATATTGTTAAGAGGAACAAAAACTCCCTTCCTCATTTCTTGTTCTCCCGGACCAGGAATGTCTCTAATCTCAGAAGAGGATCGAGTTACCCACTTCACTTCTTATAGCCACGTAAAGAGAGCCTTCTTTTCTGACTGTCTACGCTCCTGCGTAGCCGATCGTGTTAGGTCTGGCTCCATAACTAGACTTGCTAATTCAGAGATGCAAGTTTCGAATCTCTATGGTGATAGCGATCATCCAGAGTAAAGATCATCTACTGTATAGGGCAGAATATTATTGAAGATCTTTTATTCGTAAAATAAATGAAATTCCACTGCCTGCTTCCAGTCTCCGACCGGGTCAGGAATGGAATGAATGAAGCCCCCATCTAGCGGCGAGGATATGAACTGTGCCGGCTGCCGAGGCCTGACGCACTTCTCTGGGGCAATGAGTAAATGAATGACAGATGAAATGATAGTGGAGAGTGTTGCTGGAATGAAATTTTGTCAGGGAAAACCGGAGTACCCGGAGAAAAACCTGTCTGCCTCCGTTTTGTCCAGCACACATCTCACATGGAGTGACCGGGATTTGAACCACGGACCCAGCGGTGAGAGGCCGGCGTGCTGCCGCCTAAACCACGAAGGCTCCTTTTATTCGTATTCGTATTCGTATTTATTATAATTTAATTTTTTGTTTTGTTTAACATTTTAATGTTATTAAATTAAAGATTATAAAAGAATATAATTTTTATAAGCTTCTTCATTTTTATTTCTAATTTTATTATCATTTTTTAACTTCTTAATTTTTATTGTTTCATCCTAATATTAATTAATAATTTTATCATTTTAAATGATTTTAAATGATTTTAAATGATCTTGTCGACTTCGTCGTTACGCTGAGGTCTGGCGTTACGTTACGGCGACGGGACGAAATGTACCGAAAATGCACTGAGGTGTGTGACGTCATAGTACCGCTTGAGCTCCCTCCTTTCCCCGCGCGCTCCGGTGAGCGTGACGTCATCCAGCCAGCTACCTTCTTTGACCTTGGTTTGCACTTGCTAATGGACTTTGATATCACTCAGTTCGCTGCATGATCATGAGGCTTTCACTCAGCATTTTTCAGCTTTTGTAGCATTTAAAATGATATAAAGTCCAGCCTTTCAGACTGACTCGCACTCTTTATCTTTTTATATTCTTTAACATTTTAATGTTGTAAAAATTAAGGATATAAAAGTATTATAATTTTAATTTTTATAAGTTTATTTATTTTTAATTATAATTTTGTTAGGTCAACCATTTTTTAATCTTTTTTATAATAATTGTTTTTAATGATTTTTGAAAGGCGGCAAAAATTACGACACGGATGTCATACGATGTTGGCATGTTAAAAAACCCACTTGAATTCAGTAGGTCGTGTTCATAATGACAAAATTACTCTCGGGAGTTTCCGCCATCACAAAGTTCCTCATTTCTCTACTAGAAAGCGCTATAGTGTTCAAGGAGCTTAGATATCTAACCTCCCTGACTTTCATAATGCTTCAAGGAACTACGAAATTCGGCATGCAAGCTACCCACTGGGTGTTAAATAACAAAGCTTGCACCCGGCACCCGAGACCATACGATATTATTATTATTATTATTATTATTATTATTATTATTAAAAAAATTGTTTCATGTACTTTAGGTCAAGGAGATAAAGAGATTTTGGTTTCAGTATATTAACGCTTCCAAAATAAAATGTGTTAGTCTATGGCTGAAAGATTCAACCTCCAGCATCGTTGACAATAAAAATTTTGCTTATAGTAGGTGGTTAATATATAGACCACGAAGCTATAAAGGGTTAATTCCTTCCAAAACATGAACATTGCCTTAGACGCTCGTAAAGGTTCTATAAGGTGCGTTCAAAAAGTAATGAGCCGGAGGCATAATTACAGAAACCAGTACCTGTATGTTAGAAGTATTGGCCCTGGCTATTGAGGCACTTGTCCCACTGTGACACGAGACGGTGAATCGCTGTCTCATAAAATTCCCTGGGCTGCGATGTGAACCAGTTCCGCACGTACAGCTGGACGTCGGCGTCCGAGGTGAATCGTTGGCCCCGCAGAGCCCTTTTCAGGAAACTAAACATGGCGTAATCACAGGGAGAGAGGTCTGGACTGTATGGAGGGTGGCCGAGAACCTCCCATTTGAATTTCTGCAGGAGTGCCGCGACTGTGTTGGCCGTATGAGGTCGTGCATTGTCGTGGAGCGACCACGGCGGCTATGGCGTTCACTGTCACTCGGCGGTCCTGGGTAATGAGTGCATCAACCAGCCGGACGTTGTCATCGGTAATGCAGGGGGGTGCCCCAGACCGGGCATCATCGGCTAACGACACCCGTCCTTCCCTGAAGCGCTTGTGCCACGCCTTGATCCTTGAAAGGGACATGCAGTGTTCGCCGTACACTTGTGACTTTCGGCGGTGAATGTCCGTTCCCCCTACTCCTTTCGCTGTCAGAAAGCGAACAACACCTCTTTGCTCATCGGTTGACGCCTCCATGTCACTGTTTGCAATGCGATTGGCAGCGTTGGACGATTGATGCATGCTGCGGCTCGCTTTGTATCGTCACGTGACGTGCACGCGTGCCCTCTAGCGGCGGACTGTGACCTTCCACGCTCTGGTCGGAACCACACCTCGTTACACACGCCACGAATAGCCCATGTCGTCACCGGTTTGCGCATTACAGCCTCCGGCTCGTTACTTTTTGAACGCACCTTATATAACTACGCTGACCATACTTCCCGAAAAGATCGGGACAGTCCAAATTTAAGGAGTTAGGGTACCGGTACAACTTTACAACTTATGACCTTCAAAAAAAATCAATTTTTCAAAATATTTTTTAAATTTTATGCTCGTATCCTTTAGGAACATTTTTGTGCAAGAAATATGTCGTTATGTGCCGTAGTTATTGAGTTATGATATAAAAGGCTAAGCCCTGCACCAAATGTTCGTCCTGGTTAATGGTTTGTAAGATTTATAAAACAATATGCAAATATATTCCGTCAATCAATACAAAACAAATGTTAAAAGTATGTTAACACTTACATTTGTGGTACAAGTTTCGGGACTATAAGTGCTCCCTTCGTCAGTCACTCATCGTCTCACTGACATCATGCGATCACAAAAATATCACTTAAAAGATGCTCATAACATACAAACATTAAAAACAAATAAGAACCACTATATTAACAACACATGGGTAAAACCTATACCACTAAAAACCATGAAATGTCTGTCACTTGATTTCATATTCTACGAAGAAACTTTGTCCAATCAACTGATTTGATCTTTTATATTATGTTCTTAACTGACGTATATGAAGTAACAGGGTCCTTGAATAATTGTAATTGATATGGAAAAATCTTCTAAGAACTGGTCCTTACGAATCACGAAGGGATATCATAACTATATCTGTACCGTAGGTAGCGATGGAACAACTGTAAATAACAGAAGAGAACCCATATCAACATAACCAAAATAAGACGGAAATTAATAAAAATCCATCAAAGAGTAAACTCATCACTCACTTGTCTCATAGAAACTTGTACCACAAATGTAAGTGTTAACATAGTTTTCACATTTGTTTTGTATTGATTGACGGAATATATTTGCATATTGTTTTATAATATATGTCAATAGGGACCATGATGGAGTCTAAAGTAGATGGTTTGTAAAACTTATGCACAAATGTTTATCGCTCATTTTCTCCGAGTTTTGTTTTGACAACCGTTTTAATGATAACTCAAAAATCAATTGACATACACTAACGAATATTTTTGTGTGTATTACTGCTTACTATATCTACAAAATAATATAAATTCATGTCTCTCTCTGAAATAGTTTCTCAAAAAAACAAAATGTAGCAAAAATATTTTGAAATTTTGACATTTTCTTTTCAATACAAACGTAAAAATATATTTTGTTAAGATATGTTGCTGAAAGTACTTGCGTTTCTAGAGGAATATCTTTTTAATGAAATAATATTAACAGAACCCAAAAATGTTGAACATTACAGGCGTTATCACTAAAACGCTGCAGTCTTGTTCGATGAACAACCACCATTTTGAATTTTGAAAAAATACCCAAACTATTTTTTGACATGAATGTAATGCCAGTGTTTCATGTGCACACAATTTCATTGCTGTAACTGTTGTGGTTTTGAAGGAAAAGAAAAAGATTATTGTTAATATTTTTCCATGGTAACCTGTACCTGACCCCTTAAAAGAGCATGTCCTGGCATCCCAAATATTAATAAAAGTGTCCAGATTTTCAAGTAAAAAATAAATAATAATAATAATAATAAAAATATATATACAATAAAAAGAACCTGGCTATCAATGAAAAATTAGGAAATTTTAAACAGTTGTTAGACCAGTCATCTTGTACGGCGCGGAAACTACAAATATAACCGGAATGGAGAATTTGCTCAAGATGGAAAGAAGAATTTTAAGAAGGATTTATGGTCCTAGGAAAACACAGGAAGGTTATAGACTGAGATCCAATGCAGAAATTTATAGTAAAATCGATACCCTTGAAGTGATGATCAGAAAACGGCGACTTCAGTTCTACGGACATATGGTCCGCATGGATTGCTCAAGGTTAAACAAACAAATTTTTGATAAAATCTGCAACTATGAAGGGCAAGGAGGCTATGTAAAACAAATGAAAGAAGAACTTCAAAAATTCAAAATTACTGAAGAAGATTGTCTAAATCGAATAGAGTACAGAAAAAAAATGGCCTCAAAATTCTTGTCGGGGAGAAGAGAATCTCAACAGAGGAGAATGGACTGCTGAAAGAAGAGCTGCGCAGTCGACCAGGATGAAAGACTTCTGGAAGAGAAAGAAGGAAACTAGACCTATAAAGAAGTGATATTTGCGTGGTCCTTGTTGGCCTGTATATATATATAATAATAATAATAATAATAATAATAATAATTCACTGAAAAAGATGCGTAATTAAACGAAAAATACGTTTTGTTGGAAATATCCACGACCCTGTCCTAGTTCGCAAAGACTTCAGGCGCTTGAAAAGACTGGTTGGTTGGTTCCTTAGTTTAGGGGCTGCGTGTAGCCCCGTGTACTTTGGGTGTGTGTAGAATCTGTCTGATGACCGGTGTTAATTGTGATGACTGTATTAGTGGGTATTATTTGTTTTTAATTCAAGTAAGGACTGCAGACGATAATTTCAAGTGGTTCCTACATTTGCTACCAAATGCTATCGTCCACGACACCTAGCTGTAAACTTGGCTACTGCTAGATGCCATCGCAACCAGCGCCTGGTGTCGAACGTTGGAACTTAGGAGCATTAATCGAATTTAACCTACAAATTTTGCTTCACACAAGTTTAGTTTGTGGAAGGTTCTTTTACATGCCATAAATCTATGACATGAATCCACCGGCTTTACTTCCCCTCGGAAGGAAGGCATACTGAGGGATTTTTAACGCTCTTAATTGAAAAGACTCAGTAAGAATTTTGTTTTGTTATTATAATCGTAAGATACAAAGTAAGAAACTTAAAAATAAAATTACTAATGTTTTCTTTTTTTTCTCAAAAAACTTGTAAGGTACTTGCATAGTAATAATAATAATAATAATAATAATAATAGTAATAACGTATGGCTTCGGGTGCCGGGTACAAGCTTTGTTTTTTGACACCCAGAGGGCAGCTTGCATGTCGAATTTTTGTTGTTCCTTTGATCGCTATGAAAGTCAAGAAGGTTAGATATCTAAGCTCCTTGACACTATAGCGCTTTCTAGTAGAGAAATGAGGAACTTTGTGTTGGCGGAAAATCCCGAGATTAATTTTGCCACTATGAACACAGCCTACTGAATTCAAATGGGTTCTATAACATGCCAACATCGTATGACATGCGTGTCGTGATTTATGTCGCCTATCAAAACTCACTTACCATGGCCAGGCGCGAACCTGCAAGCTTCGGGTTAGTAGTCCAACACTACAACCACTCACCCACCGTGGCAAGCAGTACTTGCTTAAAAATACACTAAAATAAAGTTTGTATTCATTTATCCATCTATATTGGATTTTTGGTGGATCGATTTTTGTGGAACTTATTAAATTTACATTTTGTAAGAGGCCATAACATAAAGAAATTCTATGTGTTAGAGTGAAACTATAATCTATCTATCCTCCAACAATCCCCCCCCTAACAAGGCTGCCCTGATTTTGACTGTACCTAAAGCCATTTTACTGTTTGGCGCCGAGCATGCCAACAATACCAGAAATTGGCGCTGTCCTTCTTCATTTTGAACGTTTGTTATGTGATTATTAGGGGCCGTATTAGCCTACTTTCGATTATTGCAAAAAATGAAAGTAGACTTATGAGACCAATACAGGGCGAAAAATTGTGTGTCTGTGTGTGTGTGTGTGTGTATGTGAGTCTGTGTGTGAGTGTGTGTACTCTGAAAGTCTGTCCCCCCACCCTATCAATTCGAACACGGTGATACCGAATTGAACGAAATTTGGTACAGAGGTAGCACTAGCAAATGGCACCTCAGTGTCATGTTTTATATCGCCGCCGTCTTGACGGAAACGTAATGGCGGCCACCCAAATGTTCAAAGCTTAAATCAAATTACGACTAACCTAATCACCCGATCTCTACGAAATTTTGCAACATTATACCTTTATGTACGAAGAATATTTTGACCGAACTACAAGGTCATCAGCCCAATATTTTGCGGATGGCAGCCATGTATGTGTGCAAATCGATTGCCCCTGTCTGTTCATACACGATGGAACCGAATTAAACGAAATTTGGTACAGAGTGAGCAATAGCAAAGGGCACCTCAGTGTCATGTTTTATATCGCCGCCATCTTGACGAAAACGTAATGGTGGCCACCCAAATGTTAAAAGCTTAAATCAAATTACGACCAACATAATTAGTTGATCTCTATTAAATTTCGCAACAACATACCATTTTGTGGGAAGCATCTTTTGACTGAACTACAAGGTCATCAGCCCAATAGTTTGCAGATAGCGGCCATTTATGTGTGCAAATATATTCACCATATTAATTCAAACACGGTGAAACCGAATTGAATGAAATTTTGTTCAGAGATAGCACTAGCAAATGGCACCTCATATTCATGTTTAATATCCGTATAACACGTTGCATTTCAACAAGCTACTACAACCAACATTGAATTATACTCCTTGAAATGGACAAAGAGTTATAACAATACCCATGCATTTAGGAGAAAGTAGGCTATATGTTCTTTACTTAACATCTTGTTTTGGTAATAGCGATACACGTGAGCATTTTTCATACCTCTGCTCTTGCCTATATGACCTTCTAGGTACTTAAAGTACCGTATTTTAGCAAAATGAACTTGCGAAATATCACGAAATCTGACTTATTGCGCGAATTGCGCAAATAATCACGAAATATACTCCACTAGTGCGAAATATGCTAAATATTATCGAAAAAGCTCTCCAATGCACGTTTAAATACTCCTGAGGAATTGAGCGTCGTGGTTACCTTCACATTTGATTGATAGTGCTGCATACTCTGTACACAAATGCCCTCAAAGCCGGAAGTATGTGTATTCAGTTTCGCGATCTCTATGAAAATCGATATCTGCTATCGATTACATCAAATGGCGTTGTGGTCGTAGATAGGCTAGAGCAGTACGAGTTCGCAACTTGATCGGCCAGCATCAAGCATTTAAGTATAAAAGTAAAGTCACAACAGTTTTCTCGAGGGCCGAGGAATACAACAGTTTGTTCGATTTGCCCCATACTATAAGGAAGATTTCAGAAGAAACATCGATCATTATGGCAATTCATGTCGGGACCCACCGAAATAGTTTGAGTTTTAACAGTGAAATCAACAGTTTTATTTTACCAAAAATTATGCCCTTGGAGATTATTAGCACACAAAAACAAAAAGAACTTAATAATTGTCACATTCCTCGATTGAGAGAATTGCGATAAGATTGATAACTGAATATTATAGTGTTAGAGGTTATTTTTCAGTGTTGTCTTAGTTATTTAATGCTTTTCAGTTCGTGAACACGATTGTATCCAAATGTAATGGGTGTTCCCATAATCCTAAAACAAATTACATGAGTTTTAATAAATACACTCCAATTAACGTGAGAACCAGCTCCCTATCTTGCCCATGTTAAATTTTCTATTTTTGGTGCAGATTACTCAAAACCTATTTGGGTTATTACAATGAAATTTTCAGAGATTGTTATATGCATCTTCTCTGTAATAATAGGATGGATTATTTACGGAAATTGGATCGATTTTTCAGAATGATGTTTTTAAAAATACATTATATTTTTCCAAATATTTTCTTTAAAAAATTTCATAACTTTAGTCTTAGGTAACATACTGAAAATTCCCTTGCTATTACCATTCTCAGAGGACTTATTAAGCCACATAAATGTTTCACTGGCCTAGCATAAGAACTTTTCTCAAAAATGGTACCAAAGTACAAATAAATATACAACTGAGAAAATTGAAGCTAAAGTTTTTCAGTGTAATTTCTTACGTGTGAAGGTTCTCAAGACATTCCTGCCCCATAATCTGGATTCTTTGCATCCTCCTCAGTCCCTTTAAGATTCCTCTTTATTTTCGTTCCCTTTTAGTCATGTCTTCACGCACCAATTCAATAACCTGGTGAGCACAAACCCAACATGGCGGTGACGCAAAATTTAAATTTTAAATGTTTAAATGGACTTTTCTTGCAATTTAACCATCCGAGCGCAAGTGTGTTGGTTTCTTCGGTGAACTTTGTTACAGCAAAGTCTACTGATCATGGTTATGAAGTCAATATGAGGTACGTTTATGCCATGAGATGTAGGCCTCTAGGGAAGGGGAAAACTGCTGGGACAAATGTTAAAAATTGAGACGGAATACAACACAGTGATTTTTTTGAAATGCAGTTTCACGGCTACCAAATTGTAAATTGATCATTACCAAGCGGAATGGTAGTGCATTCAAACAATTACCTCCAGTAGTTCATAAATTATCCGCAAAAGATTGAGTGTATGTAATCGTGTGCGCCTCTTTTCAAAGAGTAGCATGATTACAAAAAGTGTCATAACATGCACATTTTAAGACTTATTTCATTTTTTCAATATATTTTAGTTATCCGCATACTAATTATTCTAATTATTCAAAAACAATAAAAAACTAAATTTCGTTGTTTTTATTTTCACCCCAAACCAGGTGTTTCTCACCTTAAAGGAAAGAAAATTTTAAAGAAAAATCATAGGACAAAAATCTCAGGATAATTAGGTAATACACATCAGGAATGATACTATGCGAAAAAGGAGGACAAATGTTTACGGTCATCTTCTCAGAATGAACTCTAACCAAACAAATGTTTGATTTCTTCCATAACCGTAAAACAAAAGCCACGTGGTTTAAAGAAACTGAAAATGACCTAGTATATATTGTAAAGTACAGAAAATTCAATACTCAATCGAGAAGCAAAACTAATTACGGTACTAAAGACGAAAATATAAGCTTTCAAGACAAATCTACTGTGCACTAAAATCCAAACCCATCGTCTCGGAAGAAGAGAGGAATAGAAGACCAAAAAAAATGAAGAGATACTGGGCGCTAAGGAAAGAATAACGCACAACGAACCCCAAAGAGGATGAAACCAAATAAGAAGAAATACACAGGGATGACCAGTTTCGATAGTCAAGCGATCATCATCAGATCGTTTACACTTACGCTATTGAATCTATGTCAACAAGTATTTACTTAACCCTAGAATAGTAGCATTATTCAATTGATGCTTAATATTAATAATACGTTAAATTTACGTACATTACGAAATTTTTGCTAAGGCACCAATTAGTTAAATGGTTGAAATTAATATATATTCCGTATGTAACACTATTTATACAGGGTCTTTCATATAAAATAAGAGCGCCAAGCGGCGGCTTTGTTAATCACTGCTGCGGTCACCTTGTCCGAGCTTTTAGCGCACCAAGGCCCCCTCCTTTAAGCGTGTGTACAATCCTATATGATGCAGCGGCCTTGCTAGCGTGTGTACAATGCTGAAATCTTACTTTAGTTAGTTAGTTAGTTATTGTTGATGAAACCGAAACCCCTATAGTATTGAAAGCGCGCTCATAGTACATACGATGGCTGTTTTTTCATATATTTTTTTCAAGATCCGATGGACTGTATAAAAATAACAGATTGACATTACCAAACTTGACCTTGCAATAAGCGTGCAGTTGCTCAGTCGCCAGTCTAAACCTCAAGTGCTAACATGGTGAGACAGTTATCATTGCAACATCGTATTTTTTATGTAAGACTTATTTTAAGTACGAGCCGACTCGGCGGGAACGTGATGCATTTGTTCAGCAATTTCCTAATGAAGTGCCACCTTCACTAGTACAGATTCACGTAATTGCAAATAAGTTTGACACTACTGGCTCGGTGCTCAATAAAAAACATGCCCGCACACGAGCAGTTTTAACAGAGGATGAGCTAGATTACATTGGCGAGAATCTTGAACGGTCTCCGAATATATCACTCACAAAATTAGCACAAGTAGGGGTTTTGGTTTCATCAACAATAACTAACTAACTAAAGTAAGATTTCAGCATTGTACACACGCTAGCAAGGCCGCTGCATAATATAGGATTGTACACACGCTTAAAGCAGGGAGCCTTGGCGCGGCAAAAGCTCGGCCAAGGTGACCGAGGCGGCGGTTAACAAAGCCGCCGCTTGGCGCTCTTATTTTATATGAAAGACCCTGTATATACTGAATCCTCTGTGGTCTTTGTAGTTTAATGCGCCAAGTTCCATCTTAAATACAACAAATACAGAAGTCGTTTGCTTTGACAAATAGCTGTACGTAATCTCTCCAGCCTCTTATACTCTCTCTGGTTTTTATGAGGTTGTTTTTATAATCCCTCTGAAGTGATGTGACATGTCTACATCAAATTCCCCACCTCTTTGTTATTGCCATGGAGAAACCAATATGTTGTTAAATTCAAGGATAGTTTCTAGCCAATTCTTTGCCCCATGATTATGCCTCTAGAACTGATTGGGCATTAATAACAAAAGCATTTACATCACCACCATAGATCAGCAGACGCACTGCTGGGTGGAGGCAGATATAGAGGGAATTCTAAGCAGTTAAATAATTCATACACGTACATTTTACGTAGGCCTATGTTAGTATTGTACACTTAATACGTAATGGTATGAAATTAATCATATAGTTATTGACGTTATAATCAGTAAAATACCATTGTGAAGTTCGATTACAATAGGTGTTATTGTTTTAAAGAAGGGGCCATCTAGACGTCTACGCAATATGTTCTCAGTCAATGACCATCAGCTTCATCCATACCGTTGTGAGGCCATTTTTAGCCTACTTTCGATTTTTGCAAAAAATGAAAGTAGACTTATGAGATCAACACAGGGCGAAAAAGTGTGTCTGTCTGTGTGTGTGTGTATGTGTGTGTGTGAGTCTGTGTGTGTGTGTGTGTGTGTGTGTGTGTGAGTGTGTGTACTCTGAATGTCTGTCCCCCCCTATCAATTCGAACACGGTGAATGCGAATTGAACGAAATTTGGTACAAAGGTAGCACTAGCAAAGGACACCTCAGTGTCATGTTTTATATCGCCGCCATCTTGACGGAAACGTAATGGCGACCACACAAATGTTCAAAGTTTAAATCAAATTACGACTAACCTAATCATCCGATCTCTACCAAATTTTGCAACAACATACTTTTATGGGGGGAGCATCCTTTGACCAAACTAATAAGTCATCAGCGTAATAGTTTGCGGATGGCGGCCATCTTTGTGTGAAAATTGATTCCCCCTATTAATTCAAACACGGTGCAACCGAATGGAACGAAATTTGGTACAGAGGTAGTACTAACAAAAGGCACCTCAGTGTCATGTTTTATATCGCCGCCATCTTGACGGAAACGTAATGGCGGCCACACAAATGTTCAAAGCTTAAATCAAATTACGATTAACCTAATCATCCGATCTCTACCAAATTTTGCAACAACATACCTTTATAGAGGAAGCATCCTTTGACCAAATAACTAGGTCATTAGCCTAATAGTTTGAGGATGGCGGCCATCTTTGTGTGAAAATCAGTTCCCCCTATTAATTCAAACACGGTGAAACCAAATGGAACGAAATTCGGTACAGAGGTAGCACTAGCAAAGGGCACCTCAGTGTCATGTTTTATATCGCCGCCATCTTGACAGAAACGTAATGGCGGCCACACGAATGTTCAAAGCTTAAATCAAATTACGATTAACCTAATCATCCGATCTCTACCAAATTTTGCAACTACATACCTTTATGGAGGGAGCATCCTTTGACCAATCGAATAGGTTATTAGCCTAATAGTTTGCGGGTGGCGGCCATCTTTATGTCAAAATTGATTCCCCTATTAATTTGAACACGGTGGAACCGAATGGAACGAAATTTGGTACAGAGGTAGCACTAGCAAAGAGCACCTCAGTGTCATGTTTTATATCGCCACCATCTTGACTGAAACGTAATGGCGGCCACACGAATGTTCAAAGCTTAAATCAAATTACGATTAACCTAATCATCCGATCTCTACCAAATTTTGCAACTACATACCTTTATGGAGGGAGCATTCTTTGACCAATCTAATAGGTCATTCGCCTAATAGTTTGCGGATGGCGGCCATCTTTGTGTCAAAATCGATTCTCCCTATTAATTCAAACACGGTGAAACCGAATGGAACGAATTTTGGTACAGAGATAGCACTAGCAAAGGGCATCTCAGTGTCATGATTTATATCGCCGCCATATTGACAGAAACGTAATGGCGGCCACACAAATGTTCAAAGCTTAAATCAAATTACGATTAGCCTAATCATCCGATCTCTAGCAAATTTAGCAACAACATACCTTTATGGAGGGAGCATCCTTTGACCAAACTAATAGGTCATCAGCCTAATATTTTGCGGATGGCGGCCATGTTTGTGTGAAAATCGATTCCCCTTATCAATTCGAACACGGTGAAACCGAATGGAACGAAATTTGGTACAGAGGTAGCACTAGCAAAGGGCACCTCAGTGTCATGTTTTATATCACCGCTATCTTGACGGAAACGTAATCGCGGCCACCCAAATGTTAAAAGCTAAAATGTAATTACGACCAACCTAATAATCTAGTCTCTACCAAATTTTGCAACACCATATCTTTATGTGGGAAACATATTCAGACCAAACTGCAAGAACATCAGCCCAATAGTTTGCAGATGGTGGCCAAGTATGTGTGCAAATCGATTCCCCCTATCAATTCAAACACGGTGAAACCGAATTGAACGAAATTTGGTACAGAGGTAGCACTAGCAAAGGGCACATCATATTCATGTTTAATATCCCTATAGCACGTTGTATTTCAACAAGCTACTGCAACCAACATTCAATCATACTCCTTGAAAAGGACAAAGAGTTATAACAATACCCATGCATTTAGGAGAAAGTAGGCTATATGTTCTTTACTGAACATCTTGTTTTAGCCTACTTTCGATTTTTGCAAAAAATGAAAGTAGACTTATGAGATCAACACAGGGCGAAAAAAGTGTGTCTGTCTGTGTGTGTGTATGTGTGTGTGTGAGTCTGTGTGTGTGTGTGTCTGTGTGTCTGTGTGTGTGTGTGAGTGTGTGTACTCTGAATGTCTGTCCCCCCCTATCAATTCGAACACGGTGAATGCGAATTGAACGAAATTTGGTACAAAGGTAGCACTAGCAAAGGACACCTCAGTGTCATGTTTTATATCGCCGCCATCTTTACTAAAACTGAATGGCGGCCACTCAAACGTTCAAAACGTAAAATCAAATAACGACTAACCAAATCATCCGATCTCTACCAAATTTGGTAACAACATACCTTCGTATAGGATGCGTCCTGTGACCAAATTACAAGGTCGTCCGCCATACCATTTCAGGATGGCGGCCGTGCGAATTATGCAAACTTTATAATCCATATCATGGGACCCACCAGTTCCGATTATCGAGCCGAGAATCGTTTTAACTGTTCTAAAGGAAGAGGCACGTTCGAAATTAAAAGTTTATTTTGTAATACTATAGTGCAGACGTGATTTTAAAAAGCTGAGCTGATTTAGTAATAAGACAAGATGGCAGCGGATATCTTGTGCCTGACTTATATTTCACTAATTTGAGTATTGCATGCAATATAGCGTACTGATATAAAATAAATAAACTTTGTATGAAATGCTTTATATATAAATAATATACTCCAGTGATGAAATCGTTTAGTATAAATCACTATTTGCTAACAAGTTCTATGTAAGTCATTTTATATAGAACGATATTCGTTGACAGAATTAGCTCAGTGGTGGAGCGTTAGCCTATCACTCAAATGCCTATGGTTCAAACCCGATCAGAGCTAGTTTTTTTGCTTGAAATTTTATATGTTTATTGTTTTGTAATGACTCAGATGTTTTAAAATTAAGCGTTATATTGTGCATATTATGGTGTAAAATATATATTTAATTAAAACATAATTCGCCAGCAGATTTACTCGAGACATCTAGCTGCCAAAAAGGTAACTGCACGCCGACCAGATTTTATTGAAAAGTTTCTTCTTCTGGCCGCTAGAATGCACTCGCTCTGTTAGGATTATATTGTTAGATATTTCACCACTAGATATCACGACTAGTCTACGTGGGGCTCCATTGATTACTATACCATTTGCATTCTATGCGCATCGAATTTGAAGAATGACAAGATGATACTACGATACATTTTTACTTTCTATTTTAAAGGGTTTGTAACAGCCTATTGTGCGTTATTTGAAAATGTTAATTGAAGTAAAGAACAAAACGATTTCACATAGTATCTGAACTCTACCGTTGGTGATAGTTCAGGATATTAATTAATACTTCTATTTCAGCCAAATAGCAATCGAAAATATCCACATAGTTGGTATACACACGTCTCTGTAGGGTCATGGAAAGATTTGTTAATTCAATTAGGGTTGTGAAAGTCATACGCAGCCAGACGTGTAAAGACATGCCTCAACTCAAAGTTGGATGTTGCCCGCGTCAGGCCGATTATGTAATAATAATAATAATAATAATAATAATAATAATAATAATAATAATAATAATATTAATAATGTTATTGGTTTTACGTCCCTTTTAACTACTGTTGCTTTTAGAGACGCCGGGGTGCCAGAATTTTGTCCCGAAGGGGACCTTTAACGTGCCAGTAAATCTACTAACACGGCTCCCTCGCATTTGTGCACCCTCAAATGCCAGCTGACTGCGCCAGGATACGAACCTGAAACATACGGTCCAGCAAGCGAGAACGTTACCGCTGAGCCACGCCGCCAGTCCGGTCGATTATGTCTCCAGATCCATAACATTCTTTAGATACTTCTTATCTTTCTTTCTTCAATGATGGTAGCAGTTTTTATCTAGGTTGTGGCGTTTGGTAGAGGTAAATCGTTTCTAAGGTCTTCAACAAAGAATAGTTCTATTATACTCTTTGATAATAACAACGAGTTATAATTATACTCATACATTTAGGAGAAAGTAGGCTATATGTTCTTTACTGAACATCTTGTTCAGTGTTGCCTAAGTAAACAAAAGTTTAGTGCTTTTCAGTCGGTCAACACGAATGTACCAAAATAGAGCTGGGTTGTGCCCTAATCCTGAAATAAATTACTTGACCAAACTTTTGTTCATCCATACCGTATAGGAAATTTTCAATTGAGCAAGGAATAAATACAATAAATTTCCAATCCATGCACCCCTCAGCAAGGAGCCTTATTTCATCTTTTAAATATATTTATAAAATATTTTTTACCATCACCAAATATTTTAGCTATACGTATTTTTCAGAAAATTATTTTATAGTAACATCAATTCGAAGCACACATTGTTACGCATCTGTTTCTTTTTGCATATTTTTATGAAAAACTACACACATCAAAAAAAGTTTTGCATCACCTCGGTTCCAAGAGTTCCGGAACCTTTAAATACAAAGGGAATAGAGATCAACACAAACAACATTTCAGCTCGTTTTATTGCTCATGAGACCCACACATTGCATGTTGTACCATCATACAGCTAGACGTTCAGCATTTGTGGTCCAGATTGCAGTACACACCACTACCTCTAATACCCAGTAGCACGTCCTCTTGCATTGATGCATGCCTGTATTCGTCGTGGCATACTATCCACAAGTTCATCAAGACACTGTTGGTCCAAATTGTCCCACTCCTCAACGACAATTCGGCGTAAATCTCTCAGAGTGGTTGGTGGGTCAAGACGTCCATAAACAGCCCTTTTCAACATATCCCAGGCATGTTCGATAGGGTTCATGTCTGGCGAACATGCTGGCCACTGTAGTCGAGCGATGTCGTTATCTTGAAGGAACGCATTCACAAGATGTGCACGATGAGGTCGAGAATTGTCGTCCATGAAGACAAATGCCTCTCCAATATTCTGCCGATATGGGTGCACTATGGGTCGGAGGATGTCATTCAGGTATCGTAAAGCCGTTTCGGAGCCTTCCATGACCACCAGTGGCGTACGTCGGCCCCACATAATGCCACCCCAAAACATCAGGGAACCACCACCTTGCTGCACTCGCTGGACAGTGTGTCTAAGACGTTCAGCCTGACCAGGGTGCCTCCAAACACGTCTCCGACGATTGTCTGGTTGAAGGCATATGCGACACTCATCGGTGAAGAGAACGTGATGCCAATTCTGTGGGATCCATTCAGCATGTTGTTGGGCCCATCTGTACCGCGCTGCATGGTGTCGGGGTTGCAATGCTGGACCTCGCCATGGACGTCGGGAGTGAAGTTGCGCATCATGCAGCCTATTGCGCACAGTTTGAGTTGAAACACGACGTCCTGTGGCTGAACGAAACGCATTATTCAACATGGTGGCATTGCTGTCAGGGTTCCTCCGAGCGGCAATCCGTAAGTAGCGGTCATCCACTACAGTAGTAGCCCTTGGGCGGCCTGAGCGAGGCCTGTCATCGACAGTTCCTGTATCTCTGTACCTCCTCCATGTCCGAACAACATCGCTTTGGTTCACTCTGAGACGCCTGGAAACTTCCCTTGTTGAGAGCCCTTCTTGACACAAAGTAACAATGCGGACGCGATCGAACTGCGGTATTGACCTTCTAGGCATGGTAGAACTACAGACAACATGAGCAGCGTACCTTCGTCCTGGTGGAATGACTGGAACTGATCGGCTGTCGTACCCCCTCCGTCTAATAGGCCCTGCTCATGCATGGTTGTTTACATCTTTGAGCAGTTTTAGTGACATCTATGAACAGTCAAAGGGACTGTATCTTTGATACAATATACACAGTCAACGTCTATATGCCGGAGATCTGGGAACCGAGGTGATGCAAAACTTTTTTTGATGTGTGTATTATTAAGGAAAGGGAAACCCCATGGTTCAACTTTGCTCGTAATTCAATTAGTTGTAATGAATGTTATAAGACAGTTACTGAAGAGGCCCACAATGCGGCCGAAACTTGTGTAATATATTCTATTTTCACTATTTATTCACTAAGGTGGATAAATACTCATGGTATATTTACTATGCACTTTCTCTTGTAATTTAGTGTAAGTTAATATAATAACTAACCTGGGTTGTTGTTGCTGTTTGAGTCTTCATTCTTTCGACTGGTTTCATGCAGCCCTCCATAATCTACTTCCCTGTCCTGAGCTAATCGTTTCATCTCTACATAGCTACCACACCCTACATCCGAGGCAACCTTGGTCTACCCCTACAGTTCTTGTCCTCGACCATTCCTTACATAACTAAGCTTGCTATTCTTGGGTGTCTTAGTATGTGTCCTACCAACCTATCCCTTCTCTTCATTAGCAGTCGCCAGAAACATCTCTCCTCTCCCACTCGTCTTAATACCTCTTCGTTTGTAACCCTATCTACCCATCTGTACATCTTCATTCTCCTGTAACACCACATTTCAAACGCTTCAATTCTCCTCTTTTCTGCTGCACCAACAGTCCAAGTTTCACTTCCATAGAGCGCCACGCTCCAGACAAAGGCTTCCTAAAATGACTTCCTAACACCTAAACCTATATTCGATGTCAACAGATTCCTTTTCAGTAGAAATGCTTTCCTTGCCTGAGCCAACCTAATTTTTATATCCTCTTTGCTTCGTCCATGACTGTTTATTTTGCTTCCAATGTAACAGAAGTCTCCTACTTCCTTTAGCTTTTCACCTGCCAATTTGATGTCCATGGAGGTCTCTGATTTATTTCGGCTGCATTCCAATATTTATAGTATGGCTAATGAAGGCTAAGTGTTATACTGTAACTAGACGACTTGAACTTAGTTACATCATTTATTATAAACTAGGGCAACTTGTCAACTTTTTTTTAGTGGTGGTGATATCTTTGATTGTTAGTAAATGGTCAGGTTGGAGTGGATTGTGTACTTAGCTGTTTGTGTGGCCCGTTCCCGTGCAGCAGCCATGTCTACGCTGAACTGGTCATCCAAGCGTATTTCTTCTTCGCCTTTTGAGACCACAAATGATCCCTTTAACCAACCATTAGTTTGTCGACTTGTAGGAACTGTACGAGCCTTGCGGTCCTCCCAGTACTTCTTCATTCGTATTGATCGTCTTACCCTTTCCTAGGCGGAAATATTCTTGTTGAAATTTTCTTTTTTATGAGTGGAAAATGGAAAGTCATATTTTTAAGTGCTGTGGATAAACTTTTCTTATTTATAGCATCTTCTGTTGTTAGGCAAATATCTTTAAAGTCCTTTCTGATTTCTTTGAACCATCAGCATCCAGTTGTTGTGTTTATTGAAGCAAGATTGTATTGTACTAGTTGTTTTAGAAGACGTGAATCTGGCATTCCCACGATGTGCCCCAAGAATCCTACTCTTTTCTTTCACATTTGAGCAGTAATGGGTTCTAGGTTGTTATGGACCATATTGTTAGGTATATATTCGCCATTGCCCATCTATTTTATGACTTTTATCGATAAAAGTTCTTCCAATTCGCCTTCCGATCTTCTGTAATCTGTCAGTTTTAAAATGTTCATTTAGATGGAATATTTTTTTTGTGCTGCATATGTGGCTTCTGGTTTTATGACTGTATTGTAATGTTTAATTTTGCATTAATTCATAACCATTTCATTTTGTAAGTTTCCCATGTTAATTTTTGTGCCCTAGGTAACTTGTTTGTTCTTATTCGAATCGATGCTTGCTCATTTAAGATTCTCGTTATTAACTCTCCTAGAAAATTGAATCGTGTTACATTTTTAATTTTTGTAAAATTTATTAATATCATGTAATTTTTTTCAGTATTATGGAAACATCCATTACAGTTGTGCACGACCATGTTGACCTACACTTAGATTGGGAACTGAACTCGAACTTTTATTGCTTAGGACACCATCTAATAAACACTTCGATTTGTTCCCCATATTACCCTTAGCTTCACTATTCTGTCTGGCTTCCTCAATTCTCCATTTGATAGCCTAAAACATCATCATCCACCGGACTTTTAGTGGAGTCCATATCCTGGCGCTTTTAAAGGTCGTGCCGGAACACACATCCATGTGTTGAAAATGCAGCGAATGGCTTAATTTAGTGCAAAAGTGGGTTACAGTAACACAATGTAAACAGAGACTCCATTTGTGGCGGTAGTTAAACCAATTTACTGGCTACATCAAGCGTAATGGAGCGTTCCATTCTCAGTTCAATACCGCTTGCTTCGTTTGAATTACGAGCTAAAGTGCCAAGAATTATTATACCATATTATATTACATCACGGAATGACTTAAAAAATAAACACAATAGTGATTCGTCGTAACTGTTCCCATTTTATTGTATTTATCAATTCATGGAATTCAACAGCTTTCTATGTTTGTATTGATAACGCACTAGAGGCACTGCGGTCGCCTAAATTGGCCGTGATAGGTTGGTAAAGCCGGGTTTTCCTAGGCGCGGAAGCCGAGAGCGGAACGTTTGCTCAATACTAGGAGTGATAAGGTGAGGTCGATATGGACGTGGAATTTAGACTTTCTATTTTATTACACTTGGAAGAGGAGGAGGAGGAAGAGTTACTACTGCATTTAGTGAAGGATTGAAAATGTGCAAGTGACATATTTAAAACGCGTGAAAATCAGGGAGTGTTTAAAATTCTTATAAATAACCATTTAATTGATGACGAAATTAGATTCAAACAGTACTTTCGATTGACCAAAACCGAGTTCTACGATCTATATCAAGAAATAAAAGATGTAGAAGAACTGAAATCGCAGGTTTATAACAGAAAGCAGTACACCGACACACACTCATGGTGCACACACTTTATACTAAACACACAAGGGACACAATTGAATAAAACTACACACAACTTGTACAGACGTCCAGCCACTCCGCCAGCGGACTCGTCTGCTCTCGGAGCAGAGGAACGCGGAGGAGCGAGTTCCGCTCGTCAAGCGGCGGTCCGCTCCGCTTCTAGGAAAACCCAGCTTTAGGAAGAATACTGTACCTGGCGTAACCATTGAACTCTAAGTGATACTCTAGGTCAGTCATGGGCAAGGTAGTCTACAGCTCGCGGTCCAAGTGAGGCCCTTGAGCTATTCTAATCCGGCCTGCGACATGTTTCGAACTATACTCCCTACAATTGCACATAGGTCATACTTCCTGTTCTGTGTACCTAGAAGTGAAAAACTATATATTTCAATCTCATTGTGTTTATGCGTTTTGTGTAATATCTTTTTGTGCGAAAAATCTCCACGACGAATTTGAATGAAGATCTCAGGACTTCAAAGTTATTGAATAGGACTTGAACGTTTGCAGCATGTCATTTAATGTTGACTGTGAAACAGTAAAACCAGAGTTGCAGCTAGAACTGGTGAGTTGCAATGTAACAAAGAATTGAAGCAACTATTCCTCAATGTTTCGAAAATTGAGTTATGCAAGGCCCGACCAAAATCAAGCTTCCCAAACTTGAAATCTCATGCACAAAAGATAACTGCCATTTTCGCATCTTACTATATCTGTGAACAGGTGTTTTCTAAAATGAAGCTTCGCAAAAATAGCGTCAGAAATAGATTAACAGACCACCATTTAGCTGCGCTACTAACAAAGAATCAGCTCATCCCAGTTTCAACCACATTATGAAATACTTTTAGAAGCACAGTCACAGTTTCGCTTGTCACATTCTCCTTCCTCTTCTAACAAATAATGAAGGTGTGTTCTTTTTTCCACCATCGTAGTTTTGCTTGATTTAAAATTCAGATATAAAAAGTTTATAATTTATCTATAAACATGTGTTGTTTTTATTTCGGCACGCGTAGATTATTTTGTAATGCATCTGGCGCTGTCCCTGTCTGCTCTAGGTAATGCCGACTGTATGGTTTTTGGTGCGACTAGTACGCCAAGGAGGCTTGTTGGACGTATACGGACGCAAGGATGATGTACGTACGAATGTCGAGATACAAGAAATGGTACTTTTGAACAATTAGGTGAATGGTAAACTAAACGGACTAAGTTATTATAACGTTTAACTTGAGAAAAGTGTAAGGCAAGGCTGCAACTTATCACCCATACTTTTCAATCTTTACATTGGACAAACAATGAGGAAAATTGGAGAAAAATTTAAAGTGGGAGTGAAGATTCAAGGAGAAATAATTTCAACTCTGAGATTTGCCGATGACATACCGGTAGTCATCTTGGCCTACACGCCTGAGGATTTGAATGAGTTTTTGAATGATATGGACTCCGTCTTGAGAAAAGAATTCATGATGAAAATTAATAAATGTAAAACAAAAATACTGGAATGCAGCCGAAATAAATCAGAAACCTCTATGGACATCATATTGGCAGGTGAAGAGCTGAAGGAAGTAGGAGACTTCTGTTACTTAGGAAGCAAAATAACCAGTGATGGACGAAGCAAAGAGGATATAAAAAGTAGGTTGGCTCTGGCAAAGAAAGCATTTCTACAAAAAAGGAATCTGTTGACATCGAATATAGATTTAGGTATTAGGAAGTCATTTTTGAAGGCCTTTGTCTGGAGCGTGGCGCTCTATGGAAGTGAAACTTGGACTATTGGTGCAGCAGAAAAGAGGAGAATTGGAGCATTTGAAATGTGGTGTTACAGGAGAATGATGATCAGATGGGTAGATAGGTTTACAGACGAAGAGGTATTAAGGCGAGTGGGAGATGAGAGATGTTTCTGGCGACTGCTAATGAAGAGAAGAGATAGGTTGGTAGGACACATATTAAGACACCCAGGAATAGCATGCTTAGTTATGGAAGGAAGGGTCGAGGACAAAAACTGTAGGGGTAGACAAAGGTTAGAATATGTTAAACAGATTGCCTCGGATGTAGGGTGTGGTAGCTATGTAGAGATGAAACGATTAGCTCAGGACAGGGAGCCATGGAGAGCTGCATCAAACCAGTCAAAAGACTGAAGACTCAAACAACAACATAACTCGAGTCCCGGATTTTTTGTTTTAACGATATCTGCGAATTTTTTCAGCAAACATACACAATATATATGTAATCACAATGATATATTTACCCCAAATATGCCATTCCTTCGATATTGAAGCCGTGAAATATCGCGAAAAGAGTATGTTTTGCGAAATGAGTTACTTTCACCCTAAAATCCGAAATACCAACGAAATGCTGGTAATACGATTTTAGCCTACTTTCAATTCTTTTGCAAAAAATGAAAGTAGACATATGAGATCTACACAGGGCCCAAAAATGTGTGTGTGTGTGTGTGTGTGTGTGAGTACTCTGAATGTCTGTCCCCCCTCCCCTATCAATTCGAACACGGTGAAACCGAATTGAATGAAATTTGGTACACAGAGGAAGAACTAACAAAGGGCACCTCAGTGCCATGTTTTATATCGCCGCCATCTTGACGGAAACGTAATGGCGGCCACCCAAATGTTAAAAGCTTAAATCAAATTACGACTAACCTAATCATCCGATCCATACCAAATTTTGCAACAACATATTTTTATATGGCGAGCGTCTTTTTACTAAACTACAAGGTCATCAGCCCAATACTTTGTGGATGGCGGCCATGTTTGTGTGAAAATCGATTCCCCCTATCTATTCTAACACGGTGAAACAGAATCGAACAACATTTGGTACAGAGGTAGCACTAGCAAAGGGCACCTCAGTGTCATGTTTTATATTCCCGCCATCTTGACGAAAACGTAATGGCGGCCACCCTAATGTTAAAAGCTTAAATCAAATTACGACCAACCTAATAATCTGATCTCTACCAAATTAGACAACAACATACCTTTATGTGGGAAGCATATTTTGACCAAACTACAAGATCATCAGCCCAATAGTTTGCAGATAACGGCCATGTATGTGTGCAAATCGATTCCCCTATCAATTCAAACTCGGTAAAACCGATTTGAACGACATTTGGTACAGAGGTAGCACTAGTTTAGGGCACCTGAGTGTCATGTCTTATATCGCCGCCATCTTGATGGAAACGGAATGGCGGCCACCCAAATATTAAAAGCTTAAATCAAATTGAGATCAACGTAATCATTTGATCTCTACCAAATTATGCAACATCATACCTTTTTGTGGGAAGCATCTTTTTTACTGAACTACAAGGTCATCAGCCCAATAGTTTGCAGATAACGACCTTGTAGGGGTGCAAATCGATTCCCCACATCAATTCAATCGTGGTAAAACTGAAATGAATCAATATTTTTTTACAGAGGTAGCACTAGCAAAGGGCATCTCATTTTCATGTTTGATATCCCAATAGCACGCTGTATTTCAACAAGCTACTACAACCAACATTCAATTATACTCCTTGTAAAGGACAAAGTGTTATAACAATTCCCATGCATTTAGGAGAAAGTAGGCTGTATGTTTTTTTCTGAATATCTTTTTTGTTTTAAATATTTACTTTACAATTAATTGAAATAGTTTTATCGTTTGATAGTAAATAAGAAGTTTTAAATATAACTTAAATGTTTGATACATTAAGACCATGAAATAGGCGTTTCTGCCTAATCAGATAGTTGTACAATTCTGCGTCTGAAATGCTTCAACTTTGGGGACAGTATAAGTCTTACGAGTTATGAGAAAAGGAGTATGGTATGTCACGGAGAATATTTGAGTCGTACAATTGCAAAAATTGTGAATAAGGATCATGTCGTAAAATTATTTATTGTATTATTTTTTAAAATTTTAGTTTATTTGATTTTGATTAATTTTGCTTTGTTTTGTTTTTTATTTTGTTTTTGATTTTGTTTTGTTTATTTTGTTTTATTTTGTTTTGTTTTATTTTGATTTTCCAGAAAACAAACACAAAACCAAATACAAAAAACACAAAACAAAAAGCAAAATTAAAAAAGAGCAAAAGCAGAAAACCAACAAAAAAGCAAAACAAAAAAGAAGAAAAAAGGAAAATTCAAAAACAGGGAACAAAAATCAAGAACCATAAAGCAAAAAGCAAAATTCAAAAAAGCAAAAGCAGAACACACACAAAAAACCAAGAAAGAAAAGCAAAAAGAAAAATTCGAAAGCAAAAGCACAAAGCAAACACAAAACCAAAAACACAAAGCAAAAAGTAGAAAACAACAAACACAAAAGATACGTGAGGCAAAGTCCAGAGAAACGTTTCTCATGAAAATGATTCTTATTGACAAGTGGATTTAACGAGTTTTGTAACTGGACTGTTAATGTTAGGTTAGGTCCTGAACACAGAAAGTTGGTTAGGCTATTATTCCCCTAAATGTCTGTATATTGTACATCATTTAACCAAATCCGTGCACCGTGCACAAGTGGATTTAACGAGTTTTGTAACTGGACTGTTAATGTTAGGTTAGGTCCTGAACACAGAAAGTTGGTTAGGCTATTATTCCCCTAAATGTCTGTATATTGTACATCATTTAACCAAATCCGTGCACCGTGCACACTCGAGCCTCACATTTCTTAATTTCTCCGCGAAATATCACGAAATATATTATTTCACCGCTTTGGAATCTTTTATATTACCACAAATCAGATTCCCTACGTATAAACTATAATACCGGGTGAGTTAGCCGTGGTCGTTACGGCGTGGCTGCAGGCAGTCGCTCACATCCGGGAGGCGAGGAGGTTCGAATCCCCCCGCCGGCAACCCTGAAGATGGTCTTCCTTAGAGGCAAATGCCGGGGTTGATCCCTAACTATAGGCCAGAGCCGCTACCTTCCGACTCCTCGTCCTTACATTCGAAACTATCCTCCCCGGACAACACGCCACACGCGACGGTACTTGTATCCCACCCCATGGGTGTCCGCGTAGAAGCAGCTACAAAATCTGGCGAGCCGAACATGTCCTCGGACACTTCCGGCACTGAAAGCCATACGCTAAAAAAAAAAGAAAAAAAAAACTATAATAGGATCTGCGTGCGTTTGTCATATACAGTGGGACTTGGATAATTCGAACCTAAATGAACCAGTAAAAAACTACGAATTATCCCAAAATTCGAATTAAGAAAGTTTTTTGAATAGGGTAGAGAAAGTATTCAAATTTTAAGTTTTCATCCAAGAACCTATATTAAACATAATATTACATACGGTAGGTTTTTAACAAGTAAAATGCTTATATACTATGCATTACGTTTACATGATGATTTACGTTCAGATTAACAGACAACGGTACTGTATAATGATAGTGGCTGTATCGTGAATAACCTCAAAAGTGTGGAGCGTTGCAAAACAATGGGAGGGGGGAACATCACAGGCGTTTTGTTAGTTACGTAGGCAAAACAAATCAAGTAGGGACCGCATGCAACGTCGTTTTTCGGGAATTCCTGACCCAACTGTTTGGCCATCGATCGGCTTTTTACACGTATAAACTTCTAATTGTCCAAAATATAATTCGAATTAGCCACGATTTTTAGCATTGATTTTATATAAAATGCTAGGGATCGAGAGAAAAAATCGAATTAAAGAAGATTTCGAATTATAGAAGTTCGAATTAGCCACGTTCCCCAGTATTGAAAATGAAAATCCACAACCTGCTTCCAGTCTCCGACCGGGTCAGGAATGGAATGAATGAAGCCCCCCCATCTAGCGGCGAGGATATGAATTGTGCCGGCTGCCGAGGCCTGACGCACTCCTCTGGTTCCCCAGTATTATTTAGTCTTATTATGTCAAAATGTGTTGTAAGACGTATCCGTAAAGGCAGAATACTTAATTAAAAATCTCAATTCGATAATAAAGTAGACGTATGTACCGTATTGTTATACCCTGGTAACCCACAGGGTATATCTACAACTACTACCCCTTATCCACCCCACTACTTAGCACACTTCAACCCCAAACCCATACCCAGAATAGCAGAGAAGGCAACAGCAACAAACATTCCATTACTTCAAAACTTCTACAACACACCTGCAGCATGGAACAATTATTACGACATGCTTGCAGCACTTCATTAAACATTAACCACCAGTGATAAGTAGTACAGCTGATAACCAACTATCTGTGTCAGCATTAACGAAACTTATACAAGCTCATGGACGTCACCCCTCCTGGTTTTGTCTGTCCAACTGCGAGCCCAGCTGATTGCCGATGGCTACGAGCGTCTGATCTAAGGTGAGTGTGTGTTCTGGTATCTCCAAACATTATTCCATTCCAGCTACCGCCCCCAAAATACTCTGTAATCATCTCATAATTACGTATGCATTGCCACTCTCTAGAACATTGCTAGTGAAGCCTACTTAGTGCCCCAGAGGCGTCTCATTAAACTTACACATTTACCTATAACTGGCTGTCTGTCTCATTTCATTGAAACGCCTGCCACAACTTTCCATTTAGTGATATCATTTAGATTCGCTGAATCAGACCTAGCTACCGGTCGCCGCTTAGCCAGGCTGCTCGTACCCATGTTATTCAAGGTCCTCCCGCACACAATCTGTTAGTCAGCGGGTTCCGCGCCGCTCCTTCCATTGTTTGCTAACCATTGCTCTTAATTGTAAATACCTTCTATTTTAGCAAGTGAGCCCCTGAAGCCTTTCTACCCCCAACACACACCTAAATTATACGCCGCATGGAGAGATCAAACCTCATACATTAAATAACACTGCCAAGTTCATCTTGACAAGTCACCCCCTCAAGAACACATATTCATAACCACTTAAAAAGTGACAGTCAGTCTGAAAGACTAGATTTTGTATCATTTTAAATGCTACAAATGCTGAAAAATGCTAGAAAGCCTGGAGGTTTCTCGCTTCGCTCGAAGCCAAAGACTCTTGACATGTTAGAAAATTATCTGCATAATAATTATCTTGCTTTGTAATACTTTACCTTGTTTCAAATTACTCGCGAAAGGCAAGTGCAAACCAAGGGCAAAGCAAGGTCAAGCGCGCGGGATGCCTTCACGCTCACCAGAGCGCGCGGGCACGTGCCCCTTCCATGCAGTCTAAAAACACTTATAGTGGGCGATGTATTGAAGATAAGAGATATACTCTCGCGGACTTTTTTGTAGAACTTTTCATGCTGACCAATTCTTACGCTCATAGTATATTGATATGTTTAACGGTTTGCCCAGCGTAAGCTTAAGAAGCGCACGGACGCCAAGTTTGTTTTCGACTTTTTGACTGAAATCGTTACTGCTTGGCTTCCTTTGATCATACATAAATTATTTTATACAGAATCTTTCCTCGAGATATCCTTTACAGAATGGTGAAAACCGCATCAAAATCCATCCAGTGGTTCTCGAGATTACCCGTGATATCCAAGAATCGGGGATAGAGATTGTCGCGGTACACATGTACCAATCGGTACTATGACGTCACACACCTCAGTGCATCTGGGTACATTTCGGCCCGTCACCGTAACGTAACGCCAGACCCCAGCGTAACGACGAAGTCGACATGATCATTTAAAATGATAAAATCCAAACAGTATCATTGGAAGATACCATTATTATTTATAACGTTGCTCAGAGACAGTGCTTACCTGTGGAAATGAAGCCTATTGTTAATTCTTTTCCTGCCTAATAGAGCTTCTGTATGCCGGACAAGAAATAGGCATCTTGATTTTATAACACAATCGACGTATCATAATGGCGGCTTTAAGAGTAGCACCATGGTGAAATGTCATGGCATGCAAATAAACTGAGAATAGATATTTATTCTTAAAATATGTATAATGATGTTTAAAGAAAAGTAATTGGCAATTGTTTTCATAACCACAAGATGGCAGGTGTGCGAAATTTTAAAATCTTGATTTTATTTCTAGTGACTTAATCATGCGATTGAAGTTTGAATATTACACCTACACAATAATCTTCAGGTAGTCTAATAGTGCATATAAAAATCCAACATGGTGACCATCCGAAATTTTAGGCTGTTCTCAATATCTACGAATCTATTACAGCAATCAAACTGAAATTTTGTATGTTGATAGAGGCAATTAACATAAGTAGGATATATGAAAATAGGCTATATAGTTCTTCACGGAACTACTTGTTCAATTTATAATGCATGTTTTATCTCTTAGTAATACACCGTCCATGTATGGGGACGCCATGATGATATTGTTTTCACTAGCGAGTATGTCTAGCGATGCTATCTCTCGACCTCTCGTTTTGTGGTCGGGACGTGGAATGTGAATTTCTAAATTACTAAAGTTGAGTGCTGCCTCTGATAATAGAATAGCGAAGACGCTTCTACATTGTCTCGTCCCGGTGTTTTCCTGGTGCACGCTTATCGGCCCAATGAGGTCAAGCTAAAGGGTCGGGCGTAAGTTTTCTACGGCCGGATGTACTTCCTGATTCCGAAAGTTTTTGAGAGATGTGTGGCCTATTAGAAGTTGTTTTGTCTGAAGAAACCAGTTCAGGTAGTGTCTTACAAGTCCGAAGATAGCCTGGCTCTATGTTACAATCAGTAACTTGGACGCTTGCCACGGTGGGTGAGTAGTTATCGTGTCGGACTACCAACCCCAAGCTTTCAGGCTCGCTCCTGGCCATGTTAAGTGATTTTTAAAAAAAAAAATCAACGAAGTCAACCCCTGGCACTATACAGCCCATGTGCTAAGGCCGACCAAGCGACCGCTGCCCAGCCATTCGGCCTGCAGATATTGGGGTGACGCGTCATGAGCGCGTTGGGTCCCCTCGGCCGTTAATCTTGGTTTTCATGATCGGGGCGCTGTCTCACCGTCAGACAGCTACTCAATTGTCCTCTCGAGGTTGAGTGCACCCCGTTCCAACCCTCACGTCAGTTTTAAAATCCCTGACGGAGCCGGGGATCGAACCCGGGGCCTCCGAGTGAGAGGCAGGCGCGCTACCCCAACACCACGGAGCCGACAGTGGTTTTTGAAAGGCGACAAAAATCACGGCACGCATGTCATACGTTGTTTGCATGTTAAAGGACCTATTTGAATTCAGTAGGCCGTGTTCATAATGGCAAATTTATTCTCAGGTTTTCCCTCCAACACAAAGTTTCTCCATTCTCTACTAGAAAGCGCTATAGTGTCAAGGAGCTTAGATATCTAACCTCCTTGACTTTGATACAGTAGCGTTCCAAGGAACGACGAAATTCGACATAAAAGCTGCCCTCTGGGCGTCAAATAACAAAGCTTGCACCCGGCACCGAGGACGTACGATATTTATTAAGTTACTTTGACGATCTGCTGTGTTGAGGAAACATTAAAATAAATTCCCTTTTCCGGCTCGGCTCAGCGGTAACGTTCTCCCCTGCTGTTCCCAAGGTTTCAGGATTCAATCCTTGCGCAGTCAGCTGGCATTTCAGGCTGCGCAAATGCGAGGGGGCCGTATCAATAGATTTACTGGCACGTTGAAGATAAAGCCAAAATTCCAGTACTCCGTCGTCCCTAAAAGCCATAGTAGTTAAAAAGGACGTAAAACCAATGGCATTATTATTATTATTATTATTATTATTATTATTATTATTATTTCGGTCATGGAAGCTATCCAGATAACTATTCCAGAGCTCTCTCTCCAGATACCAAGGTGCTGGTGACGAGGACGAATACGAGGGAAGTGAAGATGGTGGAGTATGGACATGTCGCTAGCAAGTGCAAAGGCACTGATCGAAGTAAACTTTGCTACAATTGCGGAGGGACTGATCACAAAGCTAGAGGATGTACGGCCTCGAAGAAATGTGTTCTTTGTGAAGAGCGAGGTTTTGACAAAGAGTATTTAGCACATGCTGTGGGATCTGGCCAGTGTAAGGTCTTCATGGAGGCTTTGGACAAAGAAAAGGCTCTGAGGTTCAAATGATTCGTGTACTTGAAGCCAATCTACTTAGAAGTAAAACAGCCGATGATCTGCTGTATTGGCAACTCCAGCTATCTGATATGACATCTAGCGGTAAAAATGAGAAACTTACCAAGTAGGGTACATTTGTCACGTGGTGACTGTATATGTATTCTTGTATTGGTAAACAGATCGTGGTAAATTGTTCGTGTCTTTATACATAAGTAATAAGTTTTACTCGTTGATAGAGTGAAAAATGAGTAAAAGCAAAGTGTATTGCTCAGTTTACGGCTGTAAGTCGATGTATAAGAGTGCTGCGGATATACCTTTTCATCACTTTCCAAAAGATGCAAATAGCAATAGCCGAAATGTGATGATACCTAATAATACCTAATAATAATACCTTTCCACCCCGGGAAGGATCTAACACTTGTCGAGGTAGACAGACAGAAGACCTGCGACGTAAAGCCAGCGAAGGTTATTCAGTTTAAAAACAGCTGTTACGATGGGCGCGCTGGTAAGATTGAAGTTACTTGAATAATTAATTAAATAATTAATTATTGGCTGCTTGGTAGGGAGAAGGGATGAGTTTAACTTGTATTAAAACTCGTGGGGCGACAGGAATTGCTTGATTTGGATGGTTAAAAGGTGGGTTTGGTGTTGAATATTTGAATGGTAGCGGAATCACTCATTCTACAGTGCCCACGGGGAGGCAAATTAGGCCTATATGACTGATAGTGGAATAGCTCGAATATCGAAGAACTTAGCGATTACGAGGTGTAGGCTTGGCGGAAAGGCTGGCGGATCATCAGTTTGACATCAATTCACGATGTAAGTCGGAGCTTGGAACAGTGGCGTCTGGTTTGCGTGGATGCTAGTCTCGGAATGATAAAAGTAGCACAGCTTCGGTGTGTTATTTATTTGTTTATGTACCGTATTTCTCTATTTGAATGTCCTCGGCGTTGACTCAGGATCGACATTTACATTATATTGCGCATAATAGTACCGAAATAATGTCCGAAGTGTAGCCCTGTGTAAATTTGAATCAGCTGATCTACATGAACCATAAAAACTGATGCTTGATAATATGCAAATGACACCAAAAAATCCAGTGGAACACACAAATTAGATCACGTGTATCGCACAGTTATACATATATACAATTAAAAATAACACTGTCATTACTTTAGAGACCACATTTACTGATTATAACCGAAAAATAAAAAGTGTTCCATATCAAACGCGTGTTATTGAGTATTTTAAACCCTACTTATCCAGACCGACCGCAGCGCCCCAAGTGTTAGTTTGAGTTGCCAATCAGCTAGTTGCAGAGAAGCAAAGTGATCTCTTGTTAATCAGTGAACAGTGTAAAGGAAAAGATAGTTGAGGACAAGTGTTCCAGCATAATATGGTCCTAGCTTGAAGTAATGTGTTAAACGGTTCCAGGCTAAGTTCCAGAAGTAACAGGGGGAGTTTTAGTTGGTAGTCTGCCACACAGGAGCCCGACACTTTGTGCGTAAATGCATTTCTTCCCCTAAAAATTAAAAAAAAAATGTCTTGCTTTTGTCACTTTCAGAGGCGCTGTTTTGCAACTGCCTTAATTTCCTTCCTACAATTAGGCTATAAGGACTTCTTCATAGAAACTTATGTTGTTTTGCACTGTACATAATGCGTAGCAGTCTACAGAGCTCTATTCCCGTCTCAACTCATGTATGGTCCAAAGTGGACTTGAACGGTTTTGCATCTACGAGGACTGTTTTATTTTCCAAGTTCCGTTGGACTGTATAAAAGTAACAGATGACATACCAAACTGAATTTACTACTAAATGTTTGCTTGTTTTATTCTTATGTCTCAACATAATCGCAAAAACGATTGAAACATTTGTCGTATCGTTACACCAGCTTTCCAGTGCCATCGGCATTTAATTCTGCCGCCACTGAGGAGGGTACGTGTGGAGAGTCTCCTGAAGTGTTTGCTTATTGGCGAGGCGTTGTCGCCCAACCATACCTTCAATTCTCGAAAAAGGTGAAAATCATTCAGTGCTGGTTTGGACTAAACGGCAGATGGTCCAAAACTTCACACTTGAATTCTTTGAAAAAGTCTATCGTAACGTTGGCACAGTTTGGTAGTGAATGATTTTCACCCTTTTCTACAATTGAAGGTGTGGTTGGGCGATAACACCTCGCCAAAAAGGAAAAACTTCAGGAGACTCTCCAGATGTACCCACCTCAGTGGTGGCAAAAACTTTTGCCGAGGGCATTGGAAAGCTGGTGTAACGATACGACAAATATTTCAATCGTTTTGGCGATTATGTTGAGACATAAGAATAAAACAAGCACACATTTAGTAGTAAAATCAGTTTGGTATGTCAATCTGTTATTTTTATACAGTCCATCGGGACTTGAAAAAGAAAAACGGCCCTCGTACCTTCTTCAATTAATTGTATCCTATTTTTCTTGGACGTCTTAAGCAAGTATTCAGGCAGCGGTGTGCTGTGTGATGGTAGAAACCTTTAGATATTAATTATTAAACGTTGATGTTAATCGCTAGTAGTACAGTACAGCTGGAATGGTTTTGTTCCAAAAACTGTGCTATGGTTGGCTATTTGTAAATCGTTAGAAAAGCACAAAAAAAGCTTAACTCTGAATTTTAGAATAATTTGCAGGATCATTTTGTCGGAAAACTCAAAAATACATTGAAAAGCGTTTTTCTCTGAATTGACGTATTTTAAAGAATTGTTTTTTAAACAAAAAATGTAGAGGACATTGTCACCTACAATTCGTCTCATTGAGGTCATGTCATACGTTTTGAAATGCAGAAGCTAGGTGGCGCCAAAGTTTCCAAAAAAGTGTTTTTTTCACTTTTTGTTCTAGAAAAAATAGTTTTTTCCACAAAAGAGTGAATCAGAAATTTGTTCCTCTCAAAATTGTCTGCAACATTTATTTAAACGTTTGTTTCCTCCGACTTACCGTTCCAAAGTTATAGCGCAGCAAATGCAACGCTGCGTAGTCAAGGCTACTATTGTTACTGCGGAGAGAGCGGTGGGCATAATTTAGACAGGGACCGGTGTCGGACAGCTGCCTAAGGCTCGGTCAAACAGGACGCGGGCTGTGTTTGTTAATTAGCTCAAACAATCATATCTATTTCAATCGCAACGTATCAAGCATAACTGTACACATATTAACCTTTGTGCCATCTGAATAGTACAATTTTCACAATTCGGCAGACAATAACTTTGGAACGGTAAGGCGGAGGAAAAAATGTTTCAATAAATGTTGTAGACAATTTTGAGAGGAACAAATTTCAGATTCGCTCTTTTGTGAACAAAACATTTTTTCTAGGACAAAAAGTGAAAAAACACATCTTTGGAAACTTTGGTGCCACCTAGCTTCTGCATTTCAAAACGTATGACATGACCTCAATGAGACGAATTGTGGGTGACGATGTCCTCTAGATATTTTGTTTAAAAGACACAGTTTTTGGAACAAAAGGGTTTTTTCCTGTGCAGCTGTCCTGTACTACTTACTAGGTGGTATATTATATCAGTCGGGAAAACCTGCTTGAGTCGCTAAATTCAAGCTGTTATTAGGAGCGACGTATTTTTTTCTTTCTGCGAGTTAACGTTGCATGGCTTTCAGTGTTCAGTGAAATACTGTTTCGCAAATGACAGGTTTTAATCTAGAAAGGACAGGCAGTTAGTTATGAGATTGTATTTCTCGGCTCTGGAACGCTGCTAGCATTTGTCAGAGATGAACCAGTCCACAGCAGTAGCGACTCCGATATGCAAATCTCACTAATCAGCGCCCCAGCTAGCGGGCTATAAACTTACTTTATGTCGCATAACGTGGATGTTTCTATTCTGATTCCGTGTACGGTACCTCAAAAAGCATGACGTAATAATCATAAAACCTCCAGCGTTATTTCACATTTACGATTGTGCGGTCGCACTCAATGTATGGATTAACACAATATGAGCCGAGCATATTGTGTAGTGTCTTTGTTCATACACACAGGGGAGGAAGCGAATAATCTCGGTATCGTGCTGGCGGTTTATTAGACTATTATTATTGTTATTACTAGCATTATTATTATTATTATTATTATTATTATTATTCGTATTTCATTCATTTCACCACATAAGTGGGACATATCAACATATCGACGGCTTGTTTGCAAGACGGTATGGTTAAATCTCTTAAGGTGGCACATTGAGAAACGAGCGAACAATGGAACAGGTCTGCATGGTGATATGTAGACCAGGATGTATTCCCAATATTTGTAGATTGCGAGCCAGTGATTTGGGGATGATGCCGGTAGAAGAAATTACTATGGGCAGAACCACTACACTTTCCTGTCTCCACATTTGCCGTATTTCCTCAGCCAAGGGCAGATATTTGGTGATCTTATCACAGCAGGTTTGTTGCAGATTATGGGAATTGGGCACTGCAATATCAATCAGGAAGGTTCTCTTCTGCACCTTGTCCACAAGGACGATATCTGGCCGGTTTGCTGGTATGGTTTTATCAGTAATAACTGATCGGTCCCATAACAACTTGTGGCTAGGATTTTCCAAAACGGCGTCAGGAACATACTGATAGTAAGGCAAAATATTATCAGATAATAAGTGCTTTTGAGCAAGGTGTAGGTGCATTATTTTGGCCACTTGGTTGTGCCTTTTCATGTAATCAGTACAGGAGATTGCTTGGCAGCCTCCTGTGATATGTTGAATTGTTTCCGGTTCTAGTTGGCATCTTCGGCATTTATCATCCTGAATATTTTCCTTAACTATATATTTAAGATAGTTTTTGGTAGCCACAACTTGATCCTGGATTGCAACCATGAATCCTTCAGTCTCAGTGAATAGCTCCGCATGAGTCAACCAGCTGTTCGATGCATCAATGTCGACATGTTTCTGGTTGAGATCACACGGATGACGACCGTGCAGAGCTTTCTGCGTCCACTGCTGAAGCTTGTTGGCTGAACATTCCTCATCAGTGGCTAACTGTATATTCCTTACGTGAAGAAGATCCAGCGGGGTGCACTTCTCATCTGCCTTCACAGCGGCTTGATGTATGGGAGAGTCATGTCTGCCCAGAACGTATCTCTGAAGGTTCCTCACTTGCCTTGCATGCAATTGGATAATGTCCGTGAGCCCTCGTCCACCACTTTGACGCGGGATTGTCAATCGCTCAACAGCTGACTTAGGGTGGAGACATCTGTGTTTTGTTAAGATGGTACGTGTTCTAATTAGGATGTTCTGCAAGTCAGTCTGCGTCCATTTGATAATACCGAAAGTGTATGTCAGAGCAGGAATAGCATAGGTATTAATAGCCTTAAAGGTGTTCTTCCCATTCAACTTTGATTTTAAAATCTTGTTAAGGCATTGATTGTAGATAGCTGCGGTTCTATCTTTAATACCTTTATGATCTATTCGATTAGATTGCAGGAGACCAAGGTATTTGTAGGTCTCATTACCTTCCATAGGCTTTATGAAACAACCATCATCAAGTTGAAATGCTCGGGCCTCTAATTTTCCACGCCGAATGGTGAGGGTGCGACACTTATCTAATCCGAAGAACATTCCAATATCAGAAGAAAATGAAGCAGATATTGCAATTAGATTGTCGATTTGTTTCTCAGAGGATGCATATAGTTTATTGTCATCCATATACATCAAATGAGAAATTTTGTATTTCACTATACCATGGTGCTTAATTGGAAAGCCACACTTTGCATTGTTCAGGAATGATGATAGCGGATTGAGCGCCAAACAGAACCATAGAGGGCTCAAGCTGTTATTATTATTATTATTATTATTATTATTATTGTTACGAATGCTAGACTGTTTCGTCGCCCGCGCGTGACTCAGGCCGCTCCAGGCTACTCCATACTGTGTGTTACCAGCGCCTTAAGCAACAGGGCTGTAAGAACAAAAGGGCACGGTCTAGAATCTACGCAGTTCACTCAGAAATGAAACTTTCGAGAAGCTGTGAATCCTGGACTGCTCTGGAAACATCCATTGAATCACCAGCCCCGATATATAAGCGACCTGGCCAGCGAGGGGAGTGAGTTTTTTTTAGGAAGTTCTTTATGAGCAAGTGAGTGTGTTTTTCAGTGCGACAGAGGCTATTGCAGTGCGGTGAAGTGTTGTGTGGATTGCGAAACGCAGTGGACTGTTTTCCTAGCCTGCGGGACAGTGTACATTCAGAACAAGTGAGTGTCGGACTGTGGCTTGTTTACATGAGGAAGAGTGCCGTTACTTCTAGCGAGGAACGGGTCTACCTAATTATTGAAGGATTAACTGCGCGAGCAAGTGAAAAGGAGGTGAGTGAATTCCATAAGGGAGGGACCTGACTGAGACTGCCCATTGGTTTCCAAGTGTTTATGGTGTACTGTAACCTGCTAGACCTACAATAAAACGTATTTCTTTAAAGGGCCAATTGTGTTGTGCTTTCTACCTACTGTGATCCAATTTATGAACGTGCTACTAGGATTAACACGTAACATTATCAATTACAACAAAACGGAATACCTTACATTAGAGAATAATGGTGGTGAGAAACTACTGATCGGAAATGCAGATATTCAAACAGTCACTAAATTTAAATATTTGGGTTCAATAATAGAAGCTCGGGGAACAAGTTCATCTGAAATTGAGTAAATAGTAAGTGAGGCTAGGAGTACAATTATTGGAGCATTAAATTTCGTTTTATGGAGCAGAAATATTTTAAACAACACTAAGAAAAGTATTTTGTTATATGGAGCAGGAACTTGGACAGCGAGCAAACAAAATAGGGATGGATTATTGGTGGAGGGCGGCAAGAAAATCAAGATTGGATAAATTCAGAAATGCGAGAATCAGATAAATTATGCAGGTAAAAAGAAATGTACTAGAATTCGTCGAAGAAAGAAGAATGGAGTGTTTGGACATGTGAAAAGGATGCAGAATAGTAGAATAGGGATGTAGCGGGAGAAAGTTCGCGCCAGATAGCGCTCGTGTAGTACTGGGTAAGCGCACGGCGGTCGTTTTATGTTTCTCCCAGTCAGCTGCGAGGTATGTATAAATTGTGACCGAGTTTTCTAAGCTAAAGTAAATTATATCTTCTCTAATTATACTCCAAGACTAAATTATTTAATTCTATAGGTATATCTCCTAATATATTATGGACGATTTTCAGCGTTTAAGCGTTAAACAGCTGTAAAATGAGCCACGGACTAGAGGCACTAAAACTAGCGAGAGGAAGGAAAAATAGCCTACAACGGTAATAACAAAATTCTAACACGCTTTATTATTCAAATAATGAATATGAGTCCGCATGCTTTCTCCTAAAGATTACAATTACTAGAGTATTGTAGGCCTATATTGATAAATATATCTCCATAAGACTTAAATCATAAATAGAGATTTAAATATTCACTTGCTCCCCCTGCTTACAGACTTCGATTCATGTATTTTTTTAGGTTGATAGCTTACAGGAAACTGTCGTGTTTTAAGGTAAACATAATCAAAGAAGGTTGATACCGGTAATGTGTACCTCAAAAATGCATCGCAACGTTTGGTTCTTATGTAATTTTGTCAATTTCTCAATAAGAATAGTTCCCTTACCCCTGGGAAAGGACTTGGGGGTACAATTTTTTTAAAGTTTGAGAATCCCTGCTTTAGGGCCATGAACTGTTTCCATTCATCTGACTATGTCTCAAGAATGTAGAAGTCAGTCGCTACCACATTCTCCGTCGGGCAGATGGAAGTTGACGTTTAATTCTGATTTCAAGAAACCAACCATAATACGTTTGGGACTGTTAATGTTGCGACATTTATTCTTGAAGTATTTGACCGAGTAGCCTATTGATGTCTTTGAAAATGGGAGTCCGAAATGTTACTTTCATTTCTTCGTGTATATTGCGATTTCTTCCCGTAGGCTACTTCAATGGAGATGATTTCTGCAGATTCCGATATTGAAGGCTTATCGTGATAATCCGGCAATTTTCTTGTGTATGGCCTCTTCCTAAATAATTATTTTTGTTGTGTTTGTGGTCCACGGAAAAAGCGATGGAACAGCGTCCGGTTTTAATCTTGCTCTCTCACCTTCAAATACAAACGCATAAATTCAGTGGCTGTTATCGAAATGTCTAATTAGTTTATAGCTACAAAATAGGAATTATTTCCCTTTGTAAGTCCCACTTATCCAGCACAGTTTTCGTGAAGTCATCGGGTTGTAAATTATGGAAACACACATTAATATATTCGGTCGTATTTTTCTCACCGAAATTTTTCCTTCTAATAGCATGTGACCATTTCTTCCTCATTTCTTTATTTTGTGGAATTTGGTGAAACGAAAACGGGCTTCCCTGATTTTTGGAAAAAGGAACACTGCAATAGCTCGGCATAGTCACGAAAATAACAATTTAAACAACTTAAATTCGTACATATTAGCGGCATGAGAACACGGGAGACAAATGAAGAGCGCCTTGCGCTTACCCAGTACAACAGCAGTGCGCTCTATCGGTGCTAGTTCTATACATCCCTATTGCAAATGTAATGTTACATTGGCAAGCCGAAGGCAAACGGAAACGGGGTAAACCAAGAGAACAGTGGATGGATGGTGTAAAGAGAAACATGGCTAATGAAGAAGAAGATAATTATTATTATTATCTTCGTTATTTACTCAACTTACTGTTGGTGTTGACTCACATCCGTTATTTGCGTACAAGAAAATGAGTAAAGTAACACTTAAGCCTATAGCATACACTTTCGAATTATACGGTATAACATAGACGTTTGACAGTTAATTTTATTTTCTCTTCTTATCTTCCACGTCTCCTTTCCACAAGAGGGTCCAAAGTAAAATCCTAATGTGTATTTAAAAAGTCCTCTCGGCACGCCGGAAGGCGGAGGTAGATTTCACCGGACAAACTTGGGGATAGGCGAAAATAGGCAGAATATGCAGATTTTCGTAGAAGGATCAGACCTCATTTAATGCGAGAAGGTATTTTATAATTGGAGCTTAATTAACTTTGTTTTTCGTCATTTTATGCTTATTTTAAACATTTTATTGTCTTATGGGAACGGTAACCTTCTTGTCATTTGGGGTCCATTTTTATACTTGTGGTCACACTGTCCTTATGCTAGGTTTCGACACTGATGTGCAACTATGTAACGGTCTGTTACTTCTTCACGCAAAATTATATCTACCGCAGAGATTTTGGTTGGTTCCTCAGTTTAGGGGCTGCGACAACGCGGTCATGTAACCCCGTGTACTTTGGGATGGCTGTATTAGTCTGTAATTCAGGTAAGGACTGCAGACGGTCAATTTCAAGCAGTAGTTACTAATGTTGCTACCAGGTACTACCGTCAACGACACCTAGCTGTGAACTTGGCTACTAGATGCCACCGCAACCAGCAACTCGCAACGAACGTTGGAACTTCCCCTCCAAAGGAAAGCATACTGAGGGATTTTTGGCGCTCTTAGAAAATCCGACGACTTCGGCCGGCTTTGAACTCGCGACCTTGGGCATAAACATTCAGCATGCTACCAGTTACGTCACCGAAGCCGCTTCACACTTAGATGGAAATCTGAATCTGATCTCGTGCAAGTGCGTTATCTTGGCAACGTCTGATGGCTCATCCCTCATCAATTTAGTAGTGTTGCCATGGCAACCACTGATAGGTCTTGGCATTTTCTTATAATTCCGAAATTATTTTTCTCATCCCTTGGAATAATGGTGGGTTATATCAAAAATTCTTTCAGACAAAAGTTTTAGGTAATTATTATGGGAATATTGTCCATTTTGTACGGTTTTGATATTGTGCCTATTAAGAGAGATATGATTAATGTTTCCCGAAAAACCCACTTTTTCCCACCCCTTTGGTCAATGGTTGGTGCTATAAAAAAAACTCTTCAAACATACATTTTTGGGCTTTATCCGACACATAGTATGAATGTTGAACGGATTCGATATTTCACATATTAAGAGAGTTATAGCAATATTTCACTTTTTCGAAAAAAAAAAGCCCCCCATTTTCACCCCCCAACGACCGATTTAGCCCAGTAACGAACTCGACCGAGATTTTATAGGTATACGTATTCGGTAAAAAATTCAAAGTGATTGGTACAAATTTACGGCAGTTTTCGTGTCCACAATAAACTGATATACATATACATACATAAATTATATATAACTTTTGAACTGACGGTGGTTTTGGGGCCTGGGGATGTGAAACGCGAAGATATGTCGAAATTTTCCGGAAGTCGAAACATGGTACCCATTGCAATAGTTAGCTTTCTAACGAAATCTACCTCTGGTTGGTTCCTCAGTTTAGGGGCTGCGACAACGCGGTCATCTAACCCCGTGTACTTTGGGTGAGTGTAGAATCTGTCTGATACACGGTGTGAATTGTAATGGCTATATTAGTCTTAATTCATGTAAGTACTGCAGACGGTCAATTTCAAGCAGTAGTTCCTAATGTTGCTACCAGGTACAACCGTCAACGACACCTAGCTGTGAACTTGGCTACTAGATGCCACCCCAACCATCAACTCGCAACGAACGTTGGAACTTCCCCTCCAAAGGAAAGCATACTGAGGGATTCTAGTGCTCTTAGAAAATCCGACGACTTCGGCCGGCTTTGAAACCGCGACATTGGGCATAGACATTCAGCATGCTACCAGTTACGTCACCGAAGCCGCTTCCCACTTTATCAGGCGGCTTTGGTGGCGTAGTCGGTAACATGCTGAGCTTCTATGCCCAAGATACCGGGTTCAAACCCGGCCGAAGCCGTCGGATTTTTTAAGAGCGTTAAATATCCCTCAGTATGCCTTCCTTCGGAGGGGAAGTAAAGCCGGCGGTCCCATGTCATAGATTTATGGCATGTTAAAGATCCTTCCACTAATTGCACCTGTGTGAAGCTAAATTGGATAGGTTAAGAATGTATACAACGCTCTTAGGTTTCTATGTTCGTTGCCAAGAGCCGACTGCGGCGGCGTCTAGTAGCTCAGTTCTGAACTTGGCCTCGTAGTCGTTGACAGTGGCGCTTGGCGGCAAAAGTAGGAACTATCTGAAAAATTGTTAGTTGCAGTACTTAAATTAACAAACAGATAACACACACTAATACAGTCATCACAATTAACACCGGTTATCAGACAGATTCTACACACACCCAAAGTACACGGGGCTACATGACCGCGTTGTCGCAGCCCCTAAACTTAAGAACCAACCAACCAACCACTTAATCAGATGGAAATAATGAATCTGATCTCGTGCAAGTGCGTTGTCATGGCAACGTCTGATGGTCCATGCCTCATCAATTTAGTAGTGTTGCCATGGCAACCACTGATAGCTCTTGGCATTTTCTTATAATTCCGAAATCATTTTTCTCGTCCCTTGGCGTAATGGTGGGTCATATCAAAAATTCTTTCAGACAAAAGTTTTAGGTAATTATTAGGGGAATATTGTCCATTTTGTACGGTTTTGATATTGTGCCTATTAAGAGAGATATGATTAATGTTTCCCGAAAAACCCAATTTTTTCCACCCCTTTGGTCAATGGTTGGTGCTATCAAAAATCTTATTTGACATAAATATTTGGCACTTATCCGACACATATTATGAACTTTGAATGGATTCGATATTGCACGTATTAAGAGAGTTATAGCGAAATTTCACTTTTTCGAAAAAAGCCCCCCATTTTCACCCCCTTCGACCGATTTAGCCCAGTAACGAACTCGACCGAGATTTTATAGGTATACATCTTCGGTAAAAAATTCGAAGTAATTGGTGCAAAATTACGGCAGTTATCGTGTCCACAAGAAACTGATATACATATATATATATACATATATATATATAAACTTTTGAACTGACGGTGGTTTTGGGGTCTGGGGGATGTGAAACGCGAAGATATGTCGAAATTTTCCGGAAGTCGAAACATGGGACCCATTGCAATAGTTAGCTTTCTAATGAAATCTACCTAAAAACCCTCTAACGAAGCTGCAGGTTTTCAGAATTGCAGCCTTTTGTGCAATAGTTTGGGTGTATATGGTAAGGTTTAGTGTGGCTAGATTTACTGAAAAGGATTTAGGTGTCAGGCCAGTGGGAGAAAGGAGGAAAGGAAGAATCGTCACATTCTTTTGACTCCAGATTCTAGCAACCTCCATAGCTAGAGGAGTATATTTATCAACCTTCTCTCGGTATTTATGGTGGATAGTATGGCCATTCGGAACAGATATGTCAATCAAGTACGTGTGATGGTTCTTCTTATCAGTTAAAGTTATGTCTGGTCTATTATGAGGAGTTGTTTTGTCTGTTTGAATAGTGCGATCCCAATACAGCTTGTAATCTTCGTTTTTCAGCACACTTTCTGGAGAGAATTTGTATTAAGGCGTCCTGTCGTGTATGAGAGATTGGGTTAGGGCGAGTTCTTGATGAATGACTTTGGCAACATCGTTATGCCTCTCAGTGTAAGATGTTGGCGCTAGAATTCTGCAGCTGCTCTATGGTTTCTGGGCCGGTATTATTATTATTGTTATTATTATTATTATGGATCGTTGATAAGCGCGTACAGGTTTCCATGACAACACGTATTTATCATCAGTTGTTGTTTGATGTAGCTCTCGATGCCATCCTGTCCTGTGCTAATCGTTTCATCACTACATAGCTACCGCACCCTACTTCCAAGACAATCTGTTTATCATATTTTAACCTAACCCCTACAGTTCTTGTCCTCAACCCTTCCTTCCATAACTAAGCTTGCTATTCCTGGATGTTGCCTTCTGCACAAAACCCTCAAGGAGGCAGGGTGTATGTAGCCCCACCACTTCCGGTGCACCCTGGATAGTGCTACACTCTCAAAGACCCAAGGTTGGTGAGTTTGGGAGTTGGCGACCCCGAGGGATTCCTGAGCTGGGTCCGTTTTGTCCCCATTTTCCTCTGAACTTAGGGCGGGCCCTTTCTTACCCTTTACTATCTGCCTTTGATGGCTCTCCTTCCTTCCAAGACTCGCAATCCTCATTATTTGAGGGTTGAGGGCATTTCTTTTCTTTCTATCCTTTATTCGCCTTATCCTTTATTTGTTTACCATTTCTTCTTCTAGTATGTAAGTCTGTAGTTAGTATTAGTTATAGTTTTCATTCTCATCTCATCTTTCACTATCACTCAAACCATTAGGGGCCGATAACCTAGATGTTAGGCCCCTTAAAACAACAATTAACATGTTCATCCTGGGTGTCTTAGTAAGTGTCCTACCAACCTATCTCTTCTCTTCATTAGCAATCTCCAGATGCATCTCTCCTCTCCCACTTCTCCAATTGTTACTCTATCTAGCTATCTGATCTTCATCATTCTCCTGTAACACCACATTTCAAATGCTTCTATTCTCCTCGTTTTTGCTGCACCAATTGTCCAAGTTTCACTTCCATACAGCGACAATTTCTAGACAAAGGCCTTCAAAAATTACTTCCTAATACCTAAATCTATATTCGATGTCAGCAGATTCCTGCTTTCTTTGTCTGAGCCAACCTATTTTTTATACTTACTCATTGAGAGCGAGGCGCGGCATGCCACGCGGATGTTAGCCGTCACGGCAACGCTGTGCAACTTTCACCGTATCGGCTAGCAGCTGAGCCATGTCATTTTATCACGCACAAATACAAACCGATATAAAATTAGTGAAATCATTTGCGTATTTCACAGTCATACAGCATAACCCTTTGTTATATAAGGATTACAACGCGACTAAGAACTCAATTTTCCAACCACCACGAGCCGAGAAAAAGTTACCTTACAAAAGTGGTAACAACGTTGTTTGTTGGACACACATCATTTTGAAATGTATAAACTAGTTATAAAACATTCCAATGTATACTGTGTTAAAATTTGGATTCGATCTGATGACGAGTTTATGAGAAACTGACTCTTAAAGTTGACGCATGGTTGATACACGCTCAAATACGGGCTCGTTTTGTTTTCCAACTGCGACAAAAAACATTAAAATATAAATTAAAAATGCCAAACCTACATGAACTAACGTAAAAGTGAACGACGGAAATGATGATGGTATTGGATTTTATGTAGGCCCATTAGTTACTTTACTAACAACCTTCAAACTTGAGTGCACATAATATTTTGGTCGACAGTAAGTCTATTGTTTCCTGGCAATGCGGGCTGCATCACGTCGCCCCTACCAGTGTTCTGGTGCAGAATTGCGATCTGCTTATAAATTGCAGTCACGGGGAGTAATTAGTGCAAAAAGATTTCTTATGCCCCTTAAAACAGTTATCATCATGACAATAGTATGCCCCTGTATAAGGGCGATGGTATACTGAGGTTATCAGCTGCAATAAGCGTTGGTGCTTTCCGATCCTTATTCTTGGGCGCTCCAGTTCTGTAGTAGTATTCATTATCGTCCATAAAACAAATAAATCCACCGGGCGAAGCCGGGCGCTACTGCTAGTTTCTTCTTCTTCTTCTTTTCGTTTGGGCCTACTGAGGACCACGGGGCTCGTTTTGACTTCTTGTAAGGAATTTATGTTTATTCTTAGCCCAGGCAGCTTTCATCTTCTGGCTGTGTGTCTGCTTTCTTTCCTGTGTCCACTTCGGTCTGGTAGTCCCTGTACTCTTCCTGCTGGTGAGAGACACTGGAAAGACACCATGTTGAATCATCTGTCGGATTTGTGATCGATCCTGTATGTTTTTTTTATGAAATTCCAAGTTGCTGTAGGTCTGACTTCACTGTGGTGATCCATTTGTTTTTGGACGCTTTCCCTCTTCCTGTCGTGGTGAAGATCTGGCTGGTAAGTCTATCTGGACCCATGCGTGTCAGATGTCCGTAGAAAGCAAATCGTCTCTTCCTCATGGATGTGACGATATCTTCTTGATGATCATAGAGCTCATTGTTGTGCCTGATCCTGTAAGTACCACCCTCTTCCCTTATTGGTCCTAAAATCCTTCTAAGTATTTTCCGTTCCTTGAGTTCTAGTTTCCTCAGTGGGCGTTTCCGGTTCATCAGGAGACACTCAGAGGCATATAGATCGGAAGGTCTTACTACTGAGTTGTAATGTAGAAGTTTAAGGTTCCTAGAGAGGCACTTGGATGTGTAGATGCTCTTACAGGAGTGGTAGACCCTTTCCAGTTTCGTGCATCTAGTGTCTATTGCTAAGGCCTCACTCTCGTTTGCTGGAATCCACTCCCCTAGGTACTTCACTGCAGGAACTTTTTGAATTGCGGTGTCTTTCACAAGAATAGTAGATGGTAGATGGTAGATCCATCTACTGCTAGTTTATTGATAATCATCATGAATTCTTTCCTCAATTCAGAGGAAAAATCATTCAATTTCTCTGGTGTGTCTGCTCAGATGACAATGCCATCAGCAAATCTCTGAGTTGAAGTTATTTCTCCTTGAATCGTTACTCCTGCTTTAAATTTGTCTGTAATTTCCTTAATTGCGTGTTCAATGTAAAGATTGATAAGTATGGGTGATACGTTGCAGCCTTCTGAATACCAGCTTCTCTCTCATGAATTGATTCGGTCGGAGCGGAAAAGTATTAAATCAGTTTTCAGTACTTTTCAGCAGACAGATAAAACGTCATTGACAGAACAGAACTTATCAAACATACTATATTAGTCATCCATATTGTGAAGCAACTATTCAGGTTATATTTGTGTTAGCGGATTATCCCTCCCTATATTATTCTGCTAAGGTGCCATTCCAGTTTTGCACCGAAAATAAGGTCCCGTTAACACCAATTTACACATATGGGGTACCTACAGGTTCAACATAACCCAGTGCGTAAGCGAAACGCACTCACTTACTCTTTAAATGCCTCACAATTAAATAAATACCTTAAAACCTGTATATTTACAATGAAATAATGAAAGAATGCAACACGGTAACCATGGTAACAGAATCTCATCTATTTCTGTAAGACGCAATGCAATTCCAATTATTACATTACTGTGAAAGTTTCCAGACGGTTATAAGATTATCACTGAACCTAATTGAGCTGTAAAATTCATCAATTCATACAGTATAATGCGCTTAAGGTGGTCAAGGGGCACTCTAGAATATTTTCACGTGTGAGTGTGGTACGAAAGTATTTTTCACCCGACTAAAGAGGGTCTCCGAAAACCACATTTAAAGGCCCTTACATTAACAGTGTCTGTGATATTCTCAGAAAGCTAACTTCGCTCTGATATAACTATGAAGGAATGGCAAACCCCTAACCACTGCACCAGTAGCTGAATTGATAAAGTGTGATTATTCATACCAAGGATAAATCAGTCATAGCATTCAAGATTGCGATTTTGCTAAGTGTACTCTTTACAACAAGAATATTCGCGGACGAAGCCGCGACGGGTAATGCTAGTCAATTTTAATTTAATAAGCATATTTTTCAAATGAATTTTGGAAACTTGACTTAATGCCTTTCAGCTCCGTGGTCAGTTTGCGGCATTAAGCCATCCAGAATGGATATTTCACACGATTTGTTACATAAAAATCTCCTAAACCCTGAACAAATGTAATTTACAATAGCACTGTAACACGCGGGAATCTTACAGTGCGACCAACATTAAGTACGGAATACGGCGCTGAAAGCAGCAAGTCATTGCTTTTCTCCTCTGATTGCAGTACATGTAGCAAGGGTTTGTTGCTTAAACAGAAGGCTGAATTAATTCTTTCCTATGCCCTTCCAAGGCCCTTGGGTCAATACTTCACAATACTAATTGTTAAAAAAATGACCATGTTTGACTTAATGCTTAATAAAACAAAACAAAAACAAAAGTTTGGTGCTTTTCAGTCGGTCAACACGAATGTACCCAAAAGAGCTGGGTTATGCCCTAATCCTGAAATAAATTACATGAGATTAATAAATACACTAGGGTGACCAGTTTCGATCGTCAAGCGATCATCATCAGATCCATTACACTTAGGCTACAACATCTATGTTTGAGAATACAGGTGAAAAGTATTTACAATATGTACAATTATTTAGTTCCAGTATTGGTACTGCAACTGTCGGTGTATGCTAAATGTAGTATATCTAATGTTAGGTGAAATGCTAAAATGGTGTTAGAAATCCGGAGTTTGTCTGTTTGGGGTGACTATATGGTTGTAAAAAATCAACTATGTTTATACTGTAATAACACAGGCTGATACTTATCCGGTTGTCTTCCTGGCTGGAACTTCGAGCAGTTTCGTGTTCACTCTAGTACCAGTTGTGGTCGACTGAACGCGGGTGTTAACTGGACGTAACTGGTTTTTCCTTTCTCCCCCCTTTGTTCCTATGTTCTGTCTGAGGTCAGTGCAATGTTAATTTGTGTGACGTTGCCAAATCTAGATAAGAATGTATGTTATTGAATACAGGAAGATCTACAACTATTAAAGACCGTGGAACTGTCTTCGCCACGCGTGGACTAAAAAGTCATTCGAACTAAGCGCTGCCCGGTCCATTGAAGACGTCCCGGCACCTTTAATACTGCCGCGCATACCGGCCCAGGTTTATTGCAGAAAAAAGTACATAGTACACCTGATCCAGATAACATTTACCTATTAACCACCGCTATTTTCTCCCCTTTTATCTAGCTTGGCTGTATCGCTAAGTAGTGTCTTGTTTCCGACAGGGTGTGTTTTTTAGTAGAGTGAAAAGGGGTAAACTCTCCATAAAAGTGTGCTTAATGCTCTTCAGGTCCGACCGATTCAATTGAGGTAGGCTTTGTATTAGTTGTGAAAAAGATACACTGACAACAAAACCATCCTCCATGGTTCAGCGGCCTCAATGAGTATAATTAATGTAATCTTGTCCAGTTTCCGGCAGTTCTAATTGCCGTCGTGTGAAATGCGCAGATAGGTAATAGAGGTCGCAATACGGATACTGCGAAGATATGGCTTCACATCCGGAACTGTCGTCTGCTTGAGAGGCTTGAGGTGCACTTATTCATTTTGTTGTTTGAGTCCTCAGTCTTTTGAGTGGTTTGATGCAGCTCTCCATCCTTCCAGTCCTGACCTAATCGTTTCATCTCTACATAGCTACCACACCCTACATCCGAGGCAATCTGTTTAACATATCCTAACATTGATCTCCCCCTACAGTTCTTGTCCTCGACCCTTCCTTCCCTAACTAAGCTTGCTATTCCTGGGTGTCTTAGTATGTATCCTACCAACCTATCTCTTCTCTTCATTAGCAGTCGCCAGAAACATCTCTCCTCTCCCACTCGTCTTAATACCTCTTAAATTGTTACCCTATCTACCCATCTGATCTTCATTATTCTCCTGTAACACCACATTTTAAACGCTTCAATTCTCCTCTTTTCTGCTGCACCAATAGTCCAAGTTTCTCTTCCGCTCTTTCAGTGCCACGCTCCAGACAAAGGCATTCAAAAATGACTTCCTAATACCTAAATGTATATTCGATGTTATTCGATGTCAACAGATTCTTTTTTTTTAATGCTTTCCTTGCCTGAGCCAACATACTTTTTATATCCTCTTTGCTTCGTCCATCATTGGTTATTTTGCTTCCTAAGTAACAGAAGTCACCTACTTCCTTTAGCTTTTCACCTGTCAATTTGATGTCCATAGGGGTTTCTGATTCTTTCGGCTGCATTCAAATTTTTTTGTTTTACGTTTATGAATATTTTATCATGAATTCTTTCCTCAAGACGGAGTCCATACCATTCAAATCTCATTCCAATCCTCAGACGTGTCGGCCAAGATGACTACTAGAATTACAGCACATTTAGCAACTTGCACTGATAATATTACTACATATATTCCATTAGACAAGCCTCCGTGGCTTAGGCGGCAGCACGCCGGCCTCTCACCGCTGGATCCGTGGTTCAAATCCCGGTCACTCCATGTGAGATTTGTGCTAGACAAAGCGGAGGCAGACAGGTTTTTCTCCGGGTACTCCGGTTTTCCCTGTCACAATTTCATTCCAGCAACAATCTCCTCTATCATTTCATTTCATCTGTCATTCATTTACTCATTGCCCTAGAGGAGTGCGTCAGGCCTCGGCAGCCGGCACAGTTCATATCCTCGCCGCTAGATGAGGGCTTCATTCATTCCATTCCTGACCCGGTCGGAGACTGGAAGCAGGCTGTGGATTTTCATTTTTCATATTCCATTAGACAAGTGTGTGGCAGAGAACAGTGATGTTGGTATTTCTGACCACCATGTTTAAGGTGATATTAGTCTAGCTGAGAAGGTAACCCCAAGTGACATGTGCAGATTTATGAACAGAAGGAACATAACTCAAGATGGTATTTTATCTTTTCTAAATGTTCTTAAATGTACAAATTGGGAAAGAGTTTACGAAGTAGAGCATGCTAACAACAAATGGGTGCAATTTATGCTATTATTCAGTCTTCTTCTTCTGAATTTGGCCAACTATGGACCGCATAGAACTTAAGGCTTCTTGGCCTTCCTTCCCTTTTCTTCCCAGAACCTCTTCATTCTTTCGCTCCTTATCTTTCTCTCCTCTTCAGAAATGATCCGCACGGGTCTCTTTGTAATTGGTTTCTCTGCAAAAGATTTTAAACTCTCTACCTTTTTCCTAAACTCACTTCTATTGTGGATCAACTTTGGAGTAATTCCAACTTCTGCTGCATCCCTCTTGACCTCTTATGCCCACTTAGAGGTGGCCTTTAATCCCATGTTGTATTTGAAGATCTTTTTGGTCAGTCGGTTCTCGTCCAATCTTACCAGGTGTCCATGGAATTTCAGCCTTCTTTTCCGCATTGTGTCCGTGATCTTTTCAGAACACTTGTAGACGACCTCGTTTTTCCTCTTCTTCCAAGTCCCATCAGAAGTCTTCTGAGGTCCCAGAATTTTCCTCAGAATCTTCCTTTCCTTTTTCTCGAGTTCTTGCAGCTCCCCTTTTTTTAAATTAAAAATTAGACACTCTGGAGCATACAATCCTTGTGGTTTTATGACTGAGTTATAGCGTCGGATTTTGTCCTTGTATATTGCCCGTTTGTTATACCTGTTCTGTGTTAGCTTGTAGGCCAGGTCTAATTTTCTGGCTCTTCCCTTGTTTGCCTTTTTATCCAGTCCGTTGGGTTGGATCCATTCTCCCAGGTATTTGAATTTCTCTGTTCCTTTAATTTTCCCATATTTTACCTCCATATACCTTTCTTGTTGGTGCCTGTACTCTATATATTCCGTCTTTTAATACAAAACTTTAAACTGAACATTTGATTTCTAGGTTCTGTCGTTTCCTTCCAAGGTGTACTCCGCTTATTCCTTCCGATTAAGTTAGTAAGTGGAAAATAAAACATTATCTAGAAAGTTAGTTGGTTGGTTCGTAAGTTTAGGGGCTGCGACAAGCCGGCCATGTAGCCCCGTGTACTTTCTGTGTGTGTAGAATTTGTCTGATAACCGGTGTTAATTGTGATGACTGTATTAGTGTGTGTTATCTGTGATTCAGTAGTTCCTACTTTTGCCACCACGACACCTAGCTGCGGACGTGGCTACTAAATGCCATCGCAGTTAGCACCCGGTGGCGAACGTTGGAACTATTATAGCGTTCAGTAAAGTTTATTTTTATCATCCACCCTTTTTCAATACAATGGATTCATAGTATATGAAAAGTTAGGATACATGTTTCGGGACATTTAGTCCCTTCTTCAGTCCACTTCGTGACCTAAAGTTAACATTTTAACATCACTCAGACGAAATCGATATAATTATGGAGAGAGTCACACCTTATATATTACATTCTAAAACTAGTAAAACCCTATCAAAACATGCTATATTACGTGCCTATGTACAGGAAATAATTGATACACTAAGATCATATGTAGATAAATATACTAAAAACAACACTTCTGCATGTGGCCTTGAGTAGCCTAGTTAAAAACATTCTGCTCTGTACTTAAAAAAAAATAGAGAACATGTTAAAAGATAAATTATGAGTCAGATAGTTCTGTATTAGTGGCTTGTTGGTTATGGAACTGTGGTATGTCCATTCATTATGCAAATTGAATTGTCCAAGACTATAAATTCTTCTTTGGTTTGGTATTTTCTCAATTTATGCTGGCCCATTTTATAGAATTGGTGGATGGCGTAGAATGCTGCTCAAACTGCGTGATATACGGTGCCGATAGTATGCGTGATTGTGACGAATTTACGTTCTTGAAAATTTAAAAAAAAAGAAGACTATATTAGGATCGATATTCACTGAAAGAAATGTAGGTGGGAAAAAGGAATATGACGAATAATATAGCGTTATCGAACTAACCTACAAATTTTAGCTTCCACAAGTGTAGTTAGTGGAAGGTTCTTTTTCATGCCATACATCTATGACGTGGGACCATCGGCCGGTTTTACTTCCCCTCCGAAGGAAGGCATACTGAGGGATTTTTAACGCTCTTAAAAGATCCGACTACTTCGGCCGGGTTTGGACCCACGATCTTGGGCATAGAAGCTCAGCATGCTACTGACTACGCCACCGAAGCCACTCATCTAGAAGTTACAAACAAATATACACTCATTAATTCATCTAAACAGAACATGCTCTCTTCATTAATCACAGCCCAGAAAGTCAAATCAAAAGTGCTAGTAGATCAGGAAAAGAAAGCATAATGATCACAAAATCAAATCCTCCGACAACATTAGTAAAACTTCATTGGAAATAATTAATAACATCCAAAATAACAACAAGTTCCGTGACGAACTAAAAAGCCTACTTTTCTTAAAATTTAAGATTTAAGAACGTCATCCCAACGCCAACAATACCTCGTTCGTTAAAATCCGACCACGCGTTCGGGAGATATCGGCAAAGTTTTATATGAAAGTAGGGGGCGACTCAGAATCGGCCTTACCCCACTACTGCACAGTTTTAGTCCTAGAGACTTGAAATTTATTTTGGGGGTAGAGGGGGACCAGGCCCATTCATTTATGTCAAACAAAATTTTTTGTAAACTCTTTAGTTTCCAAAATATAAAAAATTCAATATTGAACTTTTTTCAAAAAAATTTAAAAATATAAACGTTTTATTATAAAAAATAAAGGACATAGAGACCGTTCGTTTAAGCTATTGCACAACGTTCTATCATGTTTGGTTTTCAAACTATCGCCTACTTTCAAAAACAAAAATTTTCAAAAAAAAATACAACAAGTGGTCCATAACAAAGCCCCCGTCAGCTCGAGTCCAAAGGTACTATCCGTGTGCATATTTTAAAGCTGTCGGCTTGCATACTTTCTGACATATTGGTATTTGGATAAGAAAATAGAGAGAGAGAGCATTTATTAAAAGTTGGCAGCCCTGGTGGCTTTTAAGAATACACTGAATCATATCTGTTTATGTACACATAGTACATACGATATTTGGTTGAAATCCATTTGATAGTGTAGAAGTTATATTCATTTAAATTTGGACTTATCAGCAGGCTTAGAATCGATTTGACAACACTGCCATGCATAGTCTCCTGGAAATTAAACTGCAATATTATTATCTATATGTGTGTCAATTTTGGAATAGCTCCCATCGATACCTTCCAAGATATCCAACATAGAGCTCAAATTTCAATTGCGGTTTTTCAGCAGTTGGTAGCACTGACATAATATTCAAATATGGACTTGAGATATTCACGTATAGATGTTTACTCATTTTGAATCGATTGCTGCAGCCGTTTAGGAGTTGATAGGGGGGTGGGAGGGGAAACACTCACAGCCAGACAGACAGACAGATATACAGACAGACATTTGCCCGGATCGATCTCATAAGTCTACTTTTTCCTCATTTTTGCAAAATGTGAAAAGTAGGCAAAAAATGTAAATAACAATAAATCAAACATAAAACTTAAGCAAGATAATACAACATTAAGCGATCCAGTAGATTATTGTGAAATGTATAAATACTATAGGCTATTATAAAAGTAGTGGAAAAGTTAATTCAGCTGTACCAACTGCTTCTGTTGGGGTGATGAAGATGATGATGACTTTACACTCAAGGTGAACCAATAATATACCGTATTACTTTACATTTGAAGTCCGTCGAAATGAAGAGCTGCACAAGTGAAATAGCATATTCTATCTATGACCAAAAGAGTCATAATTTATGTTCATTTTTTATACGATCCCACTGTGGATTATACCAATTTTCTGAACTAATTACACGATCGCATCAATTGGCGAAGTTGGCAATGCTAATGTTTAGTACAGGCAGAAGTATGTTTTTGTGATACGGTATTATTGTTTTTATATGTTGTATTATCTTGACGCCAGATGATCTTCTGGAAGTCTGGTTTTTTTTTCTTTTGGAAGTTGGCACACGTGTGTGGTCAGTTGATACTCTGCCAGAATATCCGTGTAATAATGAAGATAGCCTACTGGTACAAGCAGCTCTTCAGATATCATCAGATGTTATCAACACAACAAGAGTCTTTTCTTCCTAACTCAGCCAACTTGTGTCGTTACAGCAGAGATGTTTGGTGTATTATAGGACCGCGGTAGCTCAGCACGTTAACGTGCAAGGCCAGGCTATCTCTGGACGACTGCGTATTTCTTCTTAATTCCTTTATTACAGTAGAAAACTTAGAGGTGTTGCCTTGTTTGGCTCCCATGTATATCATCACTAAGGCGAAATCCTCCCTATATTATTCTGCTAACGTCCCATTCCGGTTTTGTAGCGAAAATAAGGTGCTGTTAACACCAACCTACACATATAGGGTACCTACAGGTTCCGCATAACCCCATGTGAGCCCGAAATGCACTCACTTTCTCTTTAAATGCCTCACAATTAAATAAATACCTTAAAAAAGGACATTTGCAACGGGAGCACCATAACCTGGCGAGCCTGCCGCTAGAGCGCAGGGCAGCGCGGCGGTGGTAGCCATCTGGCGGGAGCGCGGCGTACTGCTGCTGAGGAGTCTCTCAGCAGATACCTACATTCACGTTGCGAATGCTCGCAAGGGCCCACTAGTTCAAATTAATCGCTTAGACATCGATTTAGACGAGGCAATTTGTAGTACGGTAGTCGCACTTTAACGGTCTCTAGATGATTCAGCTCCACTATGCGTGATTTTGGTCGACTGAAGAACATTTTTCCGACAGAGATAAAATACTTGTTGGTTGGTTCCTTAGTTTAGGGGCTGCGACAACGCGGTCATGTAGCCCCGTGTACTTTGGGTGTGTGTAGAATTTGTCTGATAACCAGTGTTAATTGTGATGGCTGTGTTAGTGTGTGTTATCTGTTTCTTAATTCAAGTAAGGACTGCAGACTGTAATTTCCAGTAGTTCCTACTTTTGCTACCAAATGCTACCGTCCACGACACCTAGCTTGCGGACTTGGCCACTAGATGGCATCGCAGTCTGCACCTGGTGACGAACGTTGGAACTAATAGAGCGTTATCAATTCCAACCCACAAATTTTGGCTTCACACATGTGTAGTTAGTGGAGGGTTCTTTTCCATACCATAAATCTATGACATGGGATTTGAACCCTCGACGTTGGGCTTAGAAGCTCAGCATGCTACCAACTACGCCACCGAAGCCGCCTGATAAAATACTTGCATGCGTTTGACAAAAGGTGACTATGTAAATGTTCTGATTACAACAAGTTCTGATTTCTTGTGCAACTTATTTGTTCGTGATTGTTGCAAATAGATTAGCAGACCTGTACATATCATTCCAATATTCGACGATAAAAATTCGAAAAAAATCTTCTTTATTGGAATGTTCGGGCAATGTGGACGTCCGAATGCATCGCTTGTTCCAACCATTTGAACATTCTAACTACCCGAGTAGAGTATTTCGAACAGTCGATTGTGAAACAAAATCGAACGGTTCAAATATTTGAAATATTCGATGGTGATAAGTACCCGAAAATACCAGCAATTTGTACAAAGAAATATGTCCAGTGGACGAGTTGTTGGTGGCAGCGGCGAATCCAATGGGGTTTGCCTTTCCCCCATTGATCCTTATAAATAAATATCATTCACTTGTTATCTCTTTCTTTCTCTTTCTCTTGTTTTCTTTCTTTCTTTCTTTCTTTCTTTCTTTCTTTCTCGATCTTCCTTTCTCTTTATTTTTTCTTTCTTTTTCTTTCTTTCTCTTTCTCTTTTCCTTCTTTATCTCGCTTTATTTTTTCTTTCTTTTCTTTCTCTTTTTTTCTTTCTTTCCCTTTCTTTCTTTCTTTCTTTCTTTCTTTCTTTCTTTTCTTTCTTTCTTTTTCTTTATTTCTCTTTCTTTCCTTTTCTCTTTTTTCTTTCTTAATTTCTCTTTCTTTCTCGTTCTTTTTTGTTTCTTTCTCCCTCTTCTTTTTCTATTTTTTCTTTCTTTCTCCTTCTTTCCTTTTTGCTCTTTCTTTTCTTTCATTTTTCTTTCTCTTTCTTTCTCTTCCTTTCCCTTTCTTCTTCCTATCTTTCTCTTTCTTCCTTTCTCTTTCTTTTTCTTTCTTTCTCTTTATTCCTTTCTCTTTCTTTTTTCTTTCTTTTTTGTTTATTTCTCTTTCTTTCGCTTTCTTTTTCTTTCATTCCCTTTCTTTCTTTTTTCTTTCTTTCTCTTTCTTTCGCTTTCTTTTTCTTCCTTTCCCTTTCTATCTTTCTCTTTCTTTTTTCTCTTTCTTTCTTTCTTTCTTTCTTGATAAACCTTGACAAAGGGACAAGCAGTTGTCTCGAAACGTCGGTATTTAACATGTCACTCGACCTAACAGCCCCGCCCCAAAGCTATGTTATCTATGCAATTGGTCGAGAAAGTTCACGCAACAGTATGATAAAAATGTTTATGAATGAGGTACACAATTCTTGTCAAGTGTTCTCTTTCAAGTTATATATTATTTGTTAGCAATATTAACTACGATATATGTTAAATATTTTAAATTTCACCTGGTTTCAATAATCAATGATTCTATTATTTAAATCACTCATAATGGTTCCGTATTGATGTGCTTCAATATTTTTTAGCCTACTTTCGATTTTTGCAAAAAATGAAAGTAGACTTATGAGATCACTACAGGGCGAAAAAAAGTGTGTCTGTCTGTGTGTGTGTATGTGTGTGTGTGAGTCTGTGTGTGTGTGTGTGTGTGTGTGTGTGTGTGTGTGAGTGTGTGTGTACTCTGAATGTCTGTCCCCCCCCCCTATCAATTCGAACACGGTGAGCGCAAATTGAACGAAATTTGGTACAAAGGTAGCACTAGCAAAGGACACCTCAGTGTCATGTTTTATATCGCCGCCATCTTGACGGAAACGTAATGGCGGCCACACAAATGTTCAAAGCTTAAATCAAATTACGACTAACCTAATCATCCGATCTCTACCAAATTTTGCAACAACATACCTTTATGGGGGCAGCATCCTTTGACCAAATTAATAGGTCATCAGCCTAATAGTTTGCGGATGGCGGCCATCTTTGTGTGAAAAGCGATTGCCCCTATTAATTCGAACACGGTGAAACCGAATGGAACGAAATTTGGTACAGAGGTAGTACCAGCAAAGGGCACCCCAGTGTCATGTTTTATATCACCGCCATCTTGACGCAAACGTAATGGCGGCCACACAAATGTTCAAAGCTTAAATCAAATTACGACTAACCTAATCATCCGATCTCTACCAAATTTTGCAACAACATACCTTTATGGGGGCAGCATCCTTTGACCAAACTAATAGGTCATCAGCCTAATATTTTGCGGATGGCGGCCATCTTTGTGTGAAAATCGATTCCCCCTATTAATTCGACCACGGTGAAACCGAATGGAACGAAATTTGGTACAGAGGTAGCACTAGAAAAGGCCACCTCAGTGTCATTTTTTATATCACCGCCATCTTGACCGAAACGTAATCGCGGCCACCCAAATGTTAAAGGCTAAAATGTAATTACGACCAACCTAATAATCTAGTCTCTACCAAATTTTGCAGCAACAAATCTTTATGTGGCAAGCATATTCTGACCAAACTGCTAGATCATCAGCCCAATAGTTTGCAGATGGTGGCCAAGTATGTGTGCAAATCGATTCCCCCTATCAATTCAAACACGGTGAAACCGAATTGAACGAAATTTGGTACAGAGGTAGCACTAGCAAAAGGCACCTCAGTGTCATGTTTTATATCGCCGCCATCTTGACGGAAACGGAATGACGGCCACCCAAATGTTAAAAGCTTAAATCAAATTTCGACCATCCTAATAATTTGATCTCTACCGGATTTTGCAACAACATGCCTTTTTGTGGAAAGCATCTTATGACTGACTACAAGGTCATCAGCCCAATAGTTTACAAATAGCGGCCATGTATGTGTGCAAATCCATTCCCCAGATCAATTCAAACACGGTGAAACCGAATTGAATGATTTTTTTTTACAGAGGTAGCACTAGCAAAGGGCACCTCATATTCATGTTTAATATCCCTATAGGACGTTGTATTTCAACAAGCTACTACAACCAACATTCAATTATACTCCTTGAAAAGGACAAAGAGTTATAACAATACCCATGCATTTAGGAGAAAGTAGGCTATTTGTTCTTTACTGAACATCTTGTTTTATTATACCGCCTGAATCAATACTTTAATGAAAAAAGTACTAACAAAGTTGTTGTTGGTGCATGTTTCATGGACTAATGAACAGTTTTTGTCACCTTCATCAGCCAAATGTGAAGCATTAAAGTAACGACATTATGATAAAGCGTAGCACTAAAACTATCAAGGGTCTTCTAACCTGATATGGTGCACCATAATAGGTCGTTGAAATAATTAAGGTATAGATCAAAATAAAGTAGTTGTTGAAGGAAAGGAAGGAAGATTGTAGTTTTACGTGACCGTGAATCTTGTGATTATGAGCCACGGGACCTCCTTTTTACGTGGAATCCGAACCACAGGACGGTGTGACATGTGTGAAGATAGTATGCGGTCTGCAAATGTTATTGAAGGTGCATGAAGCAACCAGTAGTCGGTGCATTCATAGTCCCGCTTGAAGCAATGGGCAATAACTGGAGATAACAAACGTGGAATTAAAAGTGTGACAGTCAGTCTGAAAGACTAGACTTTGTATCATTTTAAATGCTACACATTCTGAAAAATGCTAGAAAGGCTTCGCTCGAAGCCAAAGACTCTTTACATGTTAGATAATCATCTGGATAATACTTATCTTGCTTTATAATACTTAACCTTGTTTCAAATTACTCGCGAACGGCAAGTGCGAACCAAGGGCAAAGCAAAGTCAAGCGCGCCGAGGGAGAAGGCTGGATGACGTACCCCTTCCATCCAGTATAAAAACACTTATAGTGGGCGATGTATTGAAGATAAAGATATGCTCTCACGGACTTTATTGTAGAACTTTTCATGCTGACCATTTCTTACGCTCATAGTATATTGATATTTTTAACGGATTGCCCAGCGTAAGCTTAAGAAGCGCACGGACGCCAAGTTTGTTTTCGACTTTTTGACTGAAATCGTTACTGCTTGGCTTCCTTTGATCATACATAAATTATTTTCTACAGAATCCTCGAGATATCCTTTACAGAATGGTAAAAACCGCATCAAAATCCATCCAGTGGTTCTCGAGATTACCCGTGATATCCAAGAATCGGGGATTTTTGTCTCATACTAATGAAGTGGTGATTGTCAAGGAACACATGCACCAAGCAGTACTATGACGTCACACACCTCAGTGCCTCTGGGTACATTTCGTCCCGTCACCGTAACGTAACGCCAGACCCCAGCGTAACGACGAAGTCGACAAGATCATTTAAAATGATAAAAGCTATATAATCAATGATGCAATTAGCGTCATGAAAGCCAACCGACCGGAACATAGACTGTAGAAGTGGTAGACTTACCCTGTCATAAGTTGTGAGGCGGACAGCGATGCCAGAAGTCCTCTCATTCATCGCTCTGTGCCAACAAACCTCCGCCCCGTGATTTATTCCGCACACGTTTTGGCAAAGCACTAATACAGCAGTTATGAAGATGCCTGTCTCCCTTCCAGAGATGTGGAGATTCTACAGAAATAACATGTGAATGTTGGTCTCAACGATTCCAAGGTCACACCGAGTTCCTTTAACAAGAATGTCTGCACATATTATTTTTGGGAACAAAATTGTTACCCTTATCGCAGCTTTGGGGCCGTTAGGTCAAGTTGTCATTTAAAAATCGACGCGTTTCGGAAAAACAGCTTGTAAAGGCACAGTATAGATTTGGGGACCATGTTGCATAAAAAACAAATGAAAGTCTAGTGTTATTCCAAAGCATCCGATTGCGACCTTATTACCATGCACAGCCTTCTAGATCACACACATAAGGCCTTGACCACAGTATATATATATCATTACAGTGTGGACATTTAGGCAAAACCGGAAGAACGGATTTTCCAAAAAAACAATTGAAAAGGGGCAGCCATAATTCTCCTGTAAGCCGCTAGGTAGCACCACTTATGGACAAACACATGATGAACAGCTGGGTGCTTAATGTATATTTTATGGAAATTATTTAACTCGATATCAACGCACTAGCTCTCTTTTTAATCAGATATTATAAGAAAATAGAAAGTGTTAATATTACTGAGTTTTAATTCTAAGAAGTGTGGAATTTAATGTTTATCACCACATTCCTCCAGCCCTGTGGTGTCGCATCGTAACGATGAAAGGTTAGAATTTAAATAAATGAAAGGTCACAACATTTTTTTAGAAAATACATAAGAGAAACAGGATTAAAGTTAACTAGATGAAACCCGTCAAAACATGACGGACAATGGAAAACAAAATTACTGAAGAAGCTTCTTATATAAGTTACATTCTTTGTACGATTACTTTTTAGCACTATTGCAAATTTAAGGGCGTCAAAAGATAGCACTCTCTGCATTGCAATATATTGCTGGTCATGACTGAAAACGTGATTAGGTGATCATCATCTTGCACAGTTTCCAGCCACTGGCCGAGTCTGTTTGGAACACAAGTCTCTCCAACGTCTTCTGTCTTCCCAACATCTCTCAGCCTCCACCCTTGTCCAGTCTTCTCCTCTCTTCTTCACGATTTCTTCCTCCCCCTTCAGCCACCTGTCTCTCGGTCTCCCTCTTGGTCTCTTTCCTTCCCACTTCGTCTCGTGTATCCTGCTGGGTATCCTCTTCTCCTCCATTCGTTTTACATGTCCATACCATCTAAGTCTAGATTTCTCTATACCAGTCTGTAATGGTTCATCCTTCATTAATTCTCCGGTCCTCTCATTTATTATTCTGTCCATCTTTGTAGCTCCAATACTGCTTCTCAAGAACCTCATCTCACTGGCCTGTATTTTGCTCTTCTCCCTTCCTTGCATAACCCAGGTCTCCGAGGCATACGTCAGGATAGGGACATTGTACGTCCGATATATGATCTTTTTGCTGTTCTGAGGGACATTCTTGCTCCATAACATGCTTCTCACACTACTCCGGAATGCTTCTGCCTGTCTCTCCCGCTCATTTATTTCTCTATCGTTTCTTCCATTCTCTTGTATCAGGCTTCCCAGATACTTGAAACTCTCCAATTCCTTCGGCTGTTCCCCACCAATTGTTATTCCCGTTGTGGTTCTTTCCTTCTTCCTTGTTGTGATCACCATCTCACTCTTATTTATGCTAAATTTCATCCCATAACCTTGTATTATTCCTTCCCACACGTCCAACTGTTCCTGTACCTGCTCCTCCTTGTTTCCCCAAATCATCAAATCATCTGCAAGCACCATTGCTTTCATCTTTCCTTCCCCAATTACTTGTGCCACTCGGGTCATTATGTCATCCATCACCACAATGAAAAGTAACGGTGACAGTGCACTTCCTTGTTTCAGGCCGTTTCTCTGTTCCAACCAGTCCGATCTCTCTCCTCCCACTTTCACATAGCTCACGCTTCCCTTGTACATCTCCTTAATCTTCCTTATAGTCCATTTTTATATTCCTCTATCCTCCAGGGACTACCATACTTTGTTTCTGCATACACTGTCATATGCTTTCTCAATGTCCAGGAAGGTCATCAGTAGATCTGTTCCATACTCATAGTGCTGTTCTTGTAACTGCCTTACAGCAAAAATCAAATCCACTGTGGACCTTCCTGATCTGAAGCCATGTTGTTCTTCCCTCATCCCTCCTTCTATCCTTGTCCTAATTCTCCTTTCCAAAACTTTCTCAAACAACTTTGCACAATGACTCATCAGTGTTATTCCCCGTTAGTTTCTGCATTCTGTTCTACTACCTTTCTTGAAGATCGGGACAATTATTCCCTTTTTCCAGTCCTCTGGGGTCTTCCTTTCCTTCCATGCTGTCTTCATCACTCGGTACAACCATTGTATCCCCACCTCTCCTGCTGCTCTCACCATCTCCACACTCAACTCATCCACACCCGGTGCCTTCCCTCCTTTCATCTTCCTCACTGCATCTTCCACTTCTTTCCATGTTAAGTCCTTTTTTGTTTGCAGTTCATCTACTGTACCTCTTCCCCGATTTCTTCCTCCTCGCCGTGGTTTCCATTTGGATTCAGGAGTTCTTCAAAATATTCTTTCCACATTTTCTTCAGTTCTTCCCTATTTTCTATCTCTTGTCCCCTTTTGTTCACCATTCTAACATAATCCGTAGGATCCTTCCGCCTCTTATTCTTTACCATCCCAAACAGGACCTTTTTTGCACCTTCACTATCCTGCTGGTCATGACTGAAAACGTGATGAGGTAAATAGCCCAATACGTTCAAGAGTTTCTCCTTGAGCTTGATTGATTTTGATAAAGTAGGCCGAGCGTATAGGACATTGTTGCCTATTAAATAAAAAGGAATTTTCCTGTAAGTGTTTTATCGGAAGGTGTTAAATCAAGTCGTAGGATTTGAGCTCTCTGCCTAATATTACTGCACCTATTATATCCGAATCCAAGCGATTTCTTACAATTAATATATTACCATATATGAGTCCTTGGGAAACGTTCAGATTTCTAAGAAGCATATCTACGGCTTAAACATTCGAAGTATGTGGAGGCGAATCTCTTAATTCCAAGGAATTGAAAAATTCAATAATAGGGAAATGAAGTAGCTGGCTTTCATCTTCAGTATCCATGTTAACGCTGATGTATGTGTTTGAACTACTGGATATAAGTTCAATGACTTTTAAATTAATATCATTACATTGTTGCAGCTTGGCAAATATTTTATATTCCAGCAGATCAATTTTACCCTCACAACAGTAAAGACCAAAGTAACCACCCATAGATTTTACGCAAGAGAAATACAATGTAGAACAATGTTTACATTTGATCGTCAAGGACCTTACAGTACACTGTATTGCATAATATCTGGAATTGTTTCTGAAATGGCCTATTTATATTGGATTTTAAATGTGGCTTCGTATTATTCGATAACACTATAGTGTCCTGTAATAACGGAGCCGCTAAATATTAAATGGCAAATAATACTTCCATTGCCGAAATCAACTACGTAGTTAGACTCAGTACTCTAAACAAATAATCATTAAACAATTGTCTTATACAATGAAGTTCAACATGACCGTCCAGAGACTTTCATACTCAAGTTGGCTGGTGAGGAGAATGCGATGAGACTGATCGCTTAAAAAAAAATCCTTATAATTGTTCCTGCCAGCGATTTTTTTTGCAATAGCTTGAAAACGCAGCTCAGAATGACGTTCTTCATTTTGTTATAAACAGTACGAAACTGCTCTAAATAAGCAATTTCCATCACCTGTTATAGGTTATGGCAGTACATTTTGCAGGGGAACATAGAATCACTTCACCAACTACTGGAATGACCATAGGCCTATACTCAATACTCACTTCGATAGTCACCCTAATGGAGGCAGTTTTTGAATTCTATGTCCCGTGCATGTCAAAAATCGTATTAACACATGGAGGCCCACCTATTCTTGTCTATCGCCCCGGAGACCCGGGTTACATTTCCTGCTCTGCCAAGAAATGTAATTCTGGTCTCAGGGCAAAATCGGGGTACATTCAGTCTCTTGAGGTATAACTAAGAAGAGGAAGGTTTAATTCCCACCTCGACAATCTTGGATGTGGTTTTCCGTGGGTTCCCACGGCAAATACCGGGATGGTTCCTAACTTAAGGCCTTGGCCGTCTCCTTGCCATTTACCACCTTAATTACAAATACACACAGTAATACAGCCATCACAATAACACAGGTTATCAGAGAAAATTTCACACATACACACCCAAGTACACGGGGCTGAGTGACCAAGATGTCGGAGTCCTTCAAACGAATTATATTTGCCAAGTGTCTCTCATGGCGAAAGCAATTGTGGAGACGCGCGAGTGCCTGGAAAACTACTTTTTTCTTTAATAATTTAAGAGTATATCGACGATGCATAATTATAACTTTTAGTCTAGGACGCTAATAACTTGACCACCGAAGCATTGGGAAGAAATTGCAATATTAAGGTACATAAACAACCTAGCCTACACATTCAACTGTCGGTTAATGTTCCTCAACATTTCCCTTCTTAAATATTCCCCTCCTTTATAATTTTCCATCACGTGAAAACATGCCATGTCTTGTGTTTTAAATATATCGATGCAATGGTGTTGCCATCTGCTGTCAGTTAATGGAACTATGTGGGCGAATTACTGCCATCTGTTGTCAGTTATAGGAACTCATTGCAGATATTTAAACGGCGTACTGCGGACAACAGTTTGCTCTTTTGATTACATGCTGCAATGCAATGGTAAAACGAAAATAAAACGTATTTAGAGGGAATGTAGAAATAAGTATCTTTAACAGACATAAATCCTTACTATTACTCCTTGATTAAACAATATTTCAGTGGTAAAAAAAAAAAAAAAACTGGCGAGGGCTAGGATCGAACCGGCGCTTCGTGGAACCACAGTCAGTCGCCTTAACCACATGGCTACTCTCGCACTCATGTTTAGCAGCAGACGCAGCCTTTCATTATATTCAAAAGCCGCTGTTTGAAGGAAATAATCAATTTCATTATCCAAATAAATCAATGTTGCACATTCGTATACGTTCATACTGTTATTATATTTTACTGTCAGAACTTGGTTAATGTTTGTTTTCAATTACATGGAAGCTTATTAAATAACTTACATTTTAATGGACTTCTCACCGCCATTTTGTCATGACCCCAGGCGGATTGTGCGCATGCGTGAGGGCCTAGAATTCTGCTATTTTCTATATTAATTTAAAAATATACCGTAATATATTTGTTTATTTTAGAGACACTCTGCAAATCTGCATGCCAAGAGCTTTCGTTAGAATGTCTTGCGAAGCCAATCGGTTAAGTCGTTTTCACAATCTCGTGTGTACAAAAAACAGCTTAGTGTTTTAAATATATAGATTACATTGTTGCAGCTTGGCAAATATTTTATATTCCAGCAGATCAATTTTACCCTCACAACAGTAAAGACCAAAGTAACCACCCATAGATTTTACGCAAGAGAAATACAATGTAGAACAATGTTTACATTTGATCGTCAAGGACCTTACAGTACACTGTATTGCATAATATCTGGAATTGTTTCTGAAATGGCCTATTTATATTGGATTTTAAATGTGGCTTCGTATTATTCGATAACACTATAGTGTCCTGTAATAACGGAGCCGCTAAATATTAAATGGCAAATAATACTTCCATTGCCGAAATCAACTACGTAGTTAGACTCAGTACTCTAAACAAATAATCATTAAACAATTGTCTTATACAATGAAGTTCAACATGACCGTCCAGAGACTTTCATACTCAAGTTGGCTGGTGAGGAGAATGCGATGAGACTGATCGCTTAAAAAAAATTCCTTATAATTGTTCCTGCCAGCGATTTTTTTTGCAATAGCTTGAAAACGCAGCTCAGAATGACGTTCTTCATTTTGTTATAAACAGTACGAAACTGCTCTAAATAAGCAATTTCCATCACCTGTTATAGGTTATGGCAGTACATTTTGCAGGGGAACATAGAATCACTTCACCAACTACTGGAATGACCATAGGCCTATACTCAATACTCACTTCGATAGTCACCCTAATGGAGGCAGTTTTTGAATTCTATGTCCCGTGCATGTCAAAAATCGTATTAACACATGGAGGCCCACCTATTCTTGTCTATCGCCCCGGAGACCCGGGTTACATTTCCTGCTCTGCCAAGAAATGTAATTCTGGTCTCAGGGCAAAATCGGGGTACATTCAGTCTCTTGAGGTATAACTAAGAAGAGGAAGGTTTAATTCCCACCTCGACAATCTTGGATGTGGTTTTCCGTGGGTTCCCACGGCAAATACCGGGATGGTTCCTAACTTAAGGCCTTGGCCGTCTCCTTGCCATTTACCACCTTAATTACAAATACACACAGTAATACAGCCATCACAATAACACAGGTTATCAGAGAAAATTTCACACATACACACCCAAGTACACGGGGCTGAGTGACCAAGATGTCGGAGTCCTTCAAACGAATTATATTTGCCAAGTGTCTCTCATGGCGAAAGCAATTGTGGAGACGCGCGAGTGCCTGGAAAACTACTTTTTTCTTTAATAATTTAAGAGTATATCGACGATGCATAATTATAACTTTTAGTCTAGGACGCTAATAACTTGACCACCGAAGCATTGGGAAGAAATTGCAATATTAAGGTACATAAACAACCTAGCCTACACATTCAACTGTCGGTTAATGTTCCTCAACATTTCCCTTCTTAAATATTCCCCTCCTTTATAATTTTCCATCACGTGAAAACATGCCATGTCTTGTGTTTTAAATATATCGATGCAATGGTGTTGCCATCTGCTGTCAGTTAATGGAACTATGTGGGCGAATTACTGCCATCTGTTGTCAGTTATAGGAACTCATTGCAGATATTTAAACGGCGTACTGCGGACAACAGTTTGCTCTTTTGATTACATGCTGCAATGCAATGGTAAAACGAAAATAAAACGTATTTAGAGGGAATGTAGAAATAAGTATCTTTAACAGACATAAATCCTTACTATTACTCCTTGATTAAACAATATTTCAGTGGTAAAAAAAAAAAAAAAAACTGGCGAGGGCTAGGATCGAACCGGCGCTTCGTGGAACCACAGTCAGTCGCCTTAACCACATGGCTACTCTCGCACTCATGTTTAGCAGCAGACGCAGCCTTTCATTATATTCAAAAGCCGCTGTTTGAAGGAAATAATCAATTTCATTATCCAAATAAATCAATGTTGCACATTCGTATACGTTCATACTGTTATTATATTTTACTGTCAGAACTTGGTTAATGTTTGTTTTCAATTACATGGAAGCTTATTAAATAACTTACATTTTAATGGACTTCTCACCGCCATTTTGTCATGACCCCAGGCGGATTGTGCGCATGCGTGAGGGCCTAGAATTCTGCTATTTTCTATATTAATTTAAAAATATACCGTAATATATTTGTTTATTTTAGAGACACTCTGCAAATCTGCATGCCAAGAGCTTTCGTTAGAATGTCTTGCGAAGCCAATCGGTTAAGTCGTTTTCACAATCTCGTGTGTACAAAAAACAGCTTAGTGTTTTAAATATATAGATAGTGAATCGGACGTTGCTGCTGAGTGTATGGGATGTTGCTTCCAGCCAAGTACAATGATATGGAACAACGCAGAAAATATTGAAAAGATGAAGTCATCTAACCTTAGAAATAAACCTGTTCAATCCTATTAGTCGTTTATAATAGGTTGTTTCCAGATGGTCGAAATCTATAAAATCTATACTATCTATACTAATATGATAAATTTAGATCGTAGACTTTCGCGGCCGGTGTCTAGTTTATCATCTTGGCTTACAGGATTGAGCCGCGTCGCATATCGGTTATTATTTCCCGACGTTTTGACTGACATTGCAGCAGCTTTACTCAAACTAACGGTTATTGCCAGTCACATGTGCTTGCTTGCCCTGCATTGTCGTCACGCTGCTCGCTGATTGGTCCCCGCTCCTGGCAGTCGAGCGCTAGGAGAACTTTCCAAACGTTGATAAGTTTGAAACCATCTTCGCGATTGAAATTATTGGAATGCTTCACGACCTCTATTGTGCCCAATTGGTCACGGCAGATTGGCATCGAACTCAGGTCCTATCTGAGAAGACCAGGCACATGATGCTAACTAGAATTGAACCATTGATCTCTGAGGGGTAACAGTGTTAGGGAACCCGAAGAGCAATGTGTTAAATAATGACATATGATAATGTAGCATGATTTCACGGCCTGTATGTGAATATCATAGCAGTTTTATGGTGAAGAATTGTAAGCAAATGCAAGAAAATATACGTTTTCGAAGCATACAAGAACGAAAGGAGGCCAGTTTGACGTTTTACTAATTGCAGTTGGAAAATGGGTGGAGATCGTAGACGCCAAGGGACCTACTTTCGTCTGGAGCGAGGAGACAGCTCAAAATTAATGACTCGGGTATTCACCGCTTGACAACGATGGAACCTAGGGTAGGGATGACTGCCCACGGAAATTAATTAATTAATTACAGCCAAGTGGAGCATTGAAATGGAGTGAAATGTACACCCAGGTGAATATATTTTAGGAGAGATAATTTAGGAATGATTTTACACCTAAATTAAAGCCTATATCTCTAAATGAACGCGTTACCACCGAGCCTACGCTCGAGAGGAGTGATTTGGTGACCAGGCAAGGGGGAATCACCATGGTGGCTTCCTGACGCGCTGAACTAAGGCAATTAATTGTAATTAATTGGCCGAAGCGATCGCCGGCACGCGAACGTTTATGAAACCTCCACACTTAAATAAACAAGGTGTATATGTCATTTCGGCTGAAAAGGTATTATTTCAAGGAAGGAGTCGCAGCCACATGTCCGGTGGACTAGTTTTTACGAGAAACCTTTATAAGGAGGGAGCAGTGCAGACCAAGCCAGTTCGTCTAGAGTTGTCTTCAGTCTGTTCTCCAGTATACACGTAACTAATACGCTGCCAGTAAGCGCGTGGAATGTTTAAGTATCGACGCTCAGCCGTTGAAAAACAATAGAAGAAAGTCATACAGCTTCATAAATAATCATGAAGTGCGTCGAAGTAAAATCAATACAGATATTTGTCTATTATCTGACGCAAATATAAATTCGCTACAGCGAAAAAGTAACTTATAATGTTTTTGAACATTACACATACCAGGAGGTATTGTCAGAGTTGTATATGACATTATCATCAGGATCACTACAATTATGGGAGCTTGGGAAGCATCGCCACTTAATCTTGACAGTGAGCTGAACGATATTGCAGGTGACGAGGATCGAACGTCCGTAAACGCTGTTAAACTTTCACGGAGACCAGCGGTTGGCGTAATTGCATCGCATCTCTGAGATCAGGCGTAGGAGGAGTCCAATTAAGAATCAACCTGTGAAGTAGTGAATAAGTGTACATAAATTGTGTAATAGTGATTTAAAAGTGTTCATGTGTATAGTGATTAATATGCATTGTGTAGAAGTGAAAGAGGCCACTGATAAGAGTATGTTTATCATGTGGGAAGTGTGAAATTAAGTGTTGTGAAAAATATAACATGATGGCTTAAATCAAGCGTCATGGTAGGCCTGAAGCTGAGGTGCTGGTACTATCCAGCGAAAATTAAAAAGTGAGTACCAATTTACAATGTTATTCTAACTAAATAGTTCACCATACAACGATGCATCACTTTGAGACTAAGATGTAACAGTCATTTATTGAACGAGTTTTTACCACTCGTCTTGAATAGAATATGGCTTGGAAGGTGATTTGTTTAGGGCCATTCAGGCCGAAAATAGTGATGAAGGTAACGGTAACGTTAAATGATAATAATAATAATCTGGGGTCGGCAACAGTAAAGTAATAGGCATTTTTGGCCTAAATAATGTTCAAAGTGTGTCATGTCTAATATAAAGATACTGTATTTTGATAAACAGTAAGAATGTAACGTGGAATATAGCGAGATACGAGAGTTTTCCAGTGTCAGTGAAATGTTGAATGAATATTTGATATGGTCAATTCTTAGGATTATATTTGAGGACCATTAAAGTAATGTAAGCCAGTAAATTTATATCTTGTTGTTAGGAGCTATTTAAAGCTTTGGCTTAAGTGTTATTACGGAGAGAACGCGGGTGCCTTAATAATTGAGTCATCTATGTGAAGTATTGTTTGAACCGCATGTAAGCGTGCAGAGTAACGTAGAATCCAGTGATTTACGTAAATATATTGCGGGGACCAAACTAATATAGCTTGCGCGTTAGGTGAGAAGTTGGCTAATCTACGAGTTGGTATCGCTGTTGAGCATACTTTATTATTCGCAGCGAATTGGACAGAGCCTGTCTGTATCCATCGCTTGCATGAATTATGGCCACGAATGACTTCCGTCGAGACTCCGTGAGCATGTGTATAATGATCTACCCTGAGAGGTAAGGATCATATTCGTCGTTTAGGAAACACAGATTTCCTTATTATGTTTATTGTGACAGCTGCTGGTGAGAATCCTGTGTTCTCATTATGATGCGCGTCCAAAAGCCACTAGTATTCACCATAGAACGACAAGACTATCATAGGATCCATCCCCAGCCATGAATGTTAATAAGGAGCCAGTTGTGCCCGATACACTTTAAAGATAGGTGTTATATAATTAAATGACTCAATTACTTAGGAACCACGCCTAGCGTATCTCTGCTGTGCTGCGATTGTAAACAAACCTGACCTTGCCGGCAGATGAGAGAAGTGGGTTGGCCCACTGAGTCGAGCAGCCATCTTGTGCCGTGGCCGGAACTAATTTTTATTGCCTGCTAGAAAGAGGGGACATCGGTCCGCCAGTCCTTTAAATTAGGGTCATAGTGGGACACTGAAGAATCTCGATATTTCAATATGCAATTAAGATATGAGTGTTATGATGATGCCAAGTGAATTAAAAGATGTGTTGCAACACACATACATTGTTGAATCAAAGAAATCGGATAATATTTGGCCCAGTTATTCTCTGAAGAGGAACACTGAACCAAATAAAGTATTAGGCATCCATTTAGAATGCATTTTTGCCAGTTCACGCTAATTTATGCAGACGGGTATGTGATTTCTAAGAACATGACACACTTGTAACGATAATAATTCCGACAAGACCCAGAAAATCGTTGTATGGTGAAACTATAAATATTTCTATCCATGTTTATTTTGGAAGGGAGATGTACCACTTTTTAAGCGTTTCATATTGATGGAAAGAAGGAAGATGATTCACACGACACAACAAATATTTGTTAATTAAGACATAAAATAATGAATTTATGCTAATCAAAGTAAATGCCATAAGAAACGGAGTAATGTTTTATTGTTTCAGTATTTAATGTCATTTAGACGTGATATGTGATTTTTATGTTGTAATAATCCAGTTATATAAAATTGTGTCACATGATGAACACTATGGAGATCCATAGAAGTCTGAGAGTATCAATGATAGGATGCTAGAAATAGATTCGAGTGCAGTATTGCAATAATGAAGAAGAGACTCACAAAATAACCCTATTTTTATTTGTGGGAAGTAAATACAATTTATCCTTTATTTGTATTTGTTGTATAGCCATGATTTTATACCAGTAAATATTTTATTTTAGGAATATGTTGTGTATTTCATGTATAGTAGTTACCTGGTAGACTCAAATCCTGAGCATGTGGTCGTATGGTGGGCAGGAACGCCCCATACCTCGAAAGACCGTGAGTTAGCTGGGATACGAACACATGTTCCACATGATGACAGTTGGGTACACTATTGCCTCTCTAATTAACAGTTTCGGCCTTATCGAATTCGGGAAACAATAACCGATATACGACGCGGCTCAATCCTGTAAGCCAAGATGATAATATGATAAAGCTGAAGAGTTGGTTTGTGTGTTTAAGCGCGCTAATCTCTGGAACTGCCAGTCGGATTCGAAAACTTATTTTTGTATATGATAGCCAGATTTAAGAGGAATAGTTTAGGCTATGTAGCATTATGCTACACCTCTCAGGTAACCTTAAAGATTGATTTTTGTTCAATAAGTCGGAAGAACAAGCGCTCCCGAACAGCTTCAATATTACCTAAGTCTATTGTTGCCTGGTAATGCGGGCTGCATCACGTCGCCCCTACCAGTGTTCTGGTGCAGAATTGCGAGCTGCTTATAAATTGCAGTCACGGGGAGTAATTAGTGCAAAAAGATGTCTTAGGCCCCTTAAAACAGTTATGACAATATTATGTCTCTGTATAAGGGCGATGGTGTTGGTGCTTCCCGATCCTTATCCTTGAGCGCTCCAGTTCTGTAGTAGTATTCATTATCATACATAAAACAAATAAATCCACCGGGCGAAGGCTAGCATTACTGCTAGTGTTTCTATAAATGGTAAAATCAACAACTTCGAACAAGACATTGCCGTCGCATCACAAGTGTTAGAGGCTTATTGCCATTCTTGGAGTTTAGTAGGCTGTCTTGGCGCCCATCTTAGTGACACTGAACACCAGCTTTTAACTGTTTGACGGGCCATGACGTCAGTTCCTTAGATGATCTCATATCTGTCATAGTGCACGTTAGCATGCCTGACCATGATGTTTCGTCCCTTAAAGCTGAGTTTCCTAGCTCCGCATTTTGTGCGGGGCGCACTGCGCAATGCGCAGTCCTCAGTGCGGAGCCTACTCAACAACACGGAATCAGACGCCATCGTTTTCCTACACCCCTCCGTGGTGCGCAGTGCGCTCTGCGCAACTGGACGACTCCTTTGAGTGCAGTCAAGTGCGGACCGCGCTACGCAACAGACAAGTATTTGGGCTGTTTGCTCTTGTGTACTGTAGATTTCTTTCGTTGCCACAAAATTGAAAAAGAACTAATTGAGTGTGTACAGTAGTTCTAAGTTAAGTTCAGTAACTTTGTCCAAAGAAACTATTTTTTTTTACCCATTTCATATTTTTTTAAATTTTACTATCGATTTTTATTAAATAAAGAAATAGTTTCTAGAATGATTCGCTATATTAACTATTTTTCATAGAAAGATGCATTAATTTAATTTAATTACACAAATTTAGTTAATTGATTAGATGTAGGCCTGATAAATTACCTTGTTTAAATTTTCCAATACATAAATTCTGCAAACTTACCTCAATGTAAGCACCAGCTTTTCCGCCGCTGATATCGGTATTCTAATCCTGCTGCAGGACTCGCTTGCAAGATCATTTTCTACCAAACTAAGCAAACATTCAAACTGACACCTAGTAACTCTGAAGTAAGATTTGAACTTCACTTCGTCGTCGAGAAAATGTCTGTGGATTAGATCTCTTCTTCCTCTTCTAATAACATCAATAACGCTATTTTATTCTTGCCTGGAGGACGAGAGCTCATGTTCACTCACTTCTTAAAGAAATGAAAACTTGAAATAGGCGCAGCGCATTGGTGAGCAAGGAAAACACTACCGCGCAGCGCATTGGGATGTGCGGAGACAGGTCCGCAGTGCGCAGTGCTCTTGGCACAAAATGCGGAGCTAGGAAAACACTCCTTTCGGGCAGGCCCAGATGCATTAAAAAATAATCTACAGAAGGCGCGCCGAAAATATAACAACACATGTTTACAAATCTCTACTTAGTATAGGGGGCGTGGTGGCTCAGCGGTCTAGCTGTATGCCTCTCACCAAGGCGGTCCGGGTTCGATTCCCGGTCAATGCATGTGAGATTTTCGAAGTGAAATGCCATGTCCTGTGGTTCGGATTCCACGTAAAAAGGAGGTCCCGTGGCTCATAATCTACAGATTAACGGTCACGTTAAACTACAAGCTTCCTTCCTTCCTTTTTCCTACTTAGTATAAAACGAAGTCCCCGATTCTTTGATGTCACGGGTAATCTCGAGAACCACTGGATATATTTTGATGCGGGTTTCACCATTCTGTAAAGGATATCTCGAGGGAGGTTTCTGTACACAATTATTTATTTATGATTAAAGGAAGCCAAGCAGTAACGATTTCAGTGAAAAAGTCTAAAGAAAACATGGCGTCAGAGCGCTTTTTAAGCTTCACGGGGGAAATCGTTAAAAATATCAATACTATGAGTATAAGAATTGTTCAGCATGAAAACTTCAAGAAAAATGTCCGCGAGAGCATATGTCTATCTTCAATACATCGCCCACTGTAAGTGTTTCTATTTTTTAAGTTTTCATTTCATTCCTTCCAAGAATCTCCATTCAGCTACTGAGGCGACAGTTCACGAGCCAGCTAGGGGCGAGTCTATCACCCCTGTTACAGCCTAGCTAGTGGCGAGCCTATTACCCCAGATACAGCCAGCAGCAAACTGTCGAGTCGTGTTGAGTTGAGATTTCAGAGAAGAGTGGTTGTGTTTGGAGTTTGCCTGGAAGTGCAACTCGGCTTTTCTTCATTTCGCCTCTGAACTTTTCGTTCTGCAAAGCACACAGTCAAGTTAAGATTAGACGGAAGGGAGATTTGTGTTCATACACCTCGCCATTCTTAAATTACGTCTGACAAGAATTTGTTGCACATGCATCTCCATGATAATATAATTAATAGTCCAGTCAGTGATTTTAACCCATCATCCCGAGACGTAAAACGGATATAGTTCATTGACATCGAGAAAATTACGCTTATCACATAATGCATTCATAACTTATTCCTGTTACTTCTGAATTTTAAAACAAACAAAACTTATAACTTAGGAAAAATGAACAAACATTCTTCGTTGAGGCCCCTAGGACCACGTTTCCTAACTTAACCCAGTATTACTTCATATTTACACTAACTCCTTTATTATTTGTTAGAGAGGAAGGAGTGTGTGACAAGCGAAACCGTGACTGTTCTTCTAAAGGTTTTTCATAATCTGGTTGAAACTCGGATGAGCGCAGCTAAATGGTGGTCTGTTAATCTATTTTTCTGACGCTATTTTTGCGAAGCTTCATTGTAGAAAACACCCGGTCACAGATATAGCAAGATGCGAACATGTCAGTTTTCTTCTGTGCATGAGATTTCAAGTTTGGGGAGCTTAATTTTGGTAGCTCCTTGTATAGAACTCAATTTTCAAAACGTTGAGGAATAGTTGGTTCAATTATTGTTATAAGGTGCGTTCAAAAAGTAACGAGCCGGAGGGTAGAATGCGCAAACCGGTGACGACATCGGCTAATAGTGGCGTGTGTAACGAGGTGTGGTTCCGACCAAAGCGTGGAAGGTCACAGTCCGTCGCTAGAGGGCACGCGTGCACGTCACGTGACGATACAAAGCGAGCAGCAGCATGCATTAATCGTTCAACCAAGACAGTAGGCCATTCGACATGCTTCCTGGTGTGGTTGAAGACTGTGGGGCACCCATTGGGCAAACACTTTGCGCAAGTGCAGTCGTTCCTTCATGATGGTGTGCACACTTCCGACGCTCAATCCGACCACGGCGGCTATGGCGTTCACTGTCACTCGGCGGACCTGGGTAATGAGTGCATCAACCAGCTGGACGTTGTCGTCGGTAATGCAGGGTGGGTGCCCCAGACCGGGCTTCATCGGCTAACGACACCCGTCCTTCCCTAAAGGGCTTGTGCCACGCCTTGACCCTTGCAAGGAACATGCAGTGTTCCCCGTACACTTGTGACATTCGGCGATGAATGTCCGTTCCCCATACTCCTTCCGCTGTCAGAATCCCAACAACACCTCTTTGCTCTTCGTTTGACGCCTCCATGTCACTGTTTGCAATGCTACTGTCAGCGTTGGACGATTGATGCATGCTGCTGCTCGCTTTGTATTGTGACGTGACGTGACGTGCACGCGTGCCCTCTAGCGACGGGCTGTGACCTTCCACGCTCTGGTCGGAACCACACCTCATTACACACGCCGATGTCGTCACCGGTTTGCGCATTACAGCCTCTGGCTCGTTACTTTTTGAACGCACCTTATAGAAAGTATAATTCGAAACCCTGTCGCAGGCCGGGTTAAAATAGCCGCACTTCGCCCATGACTGCTCTAAAGCACAAAAGCGCTTAAAACACGACGCGACGCTCTTCCAAATCCTCTATTCTTAGGCATCTGTAAAGTTTTAGCAAGTGCTAAAATATTCACGTCTTTTCTTGTAAGTAGAGCAAATAATTTGATCGACTGCGCTGTTTCTATATTTACGACGCGTATTGGTTACTAAAGCAACATCATGAATACATGAGACTCATCGCTGGCTGGACCGGTGATCCTTTATCTCTTCTCTCCTCGGTGTTATTTATCGAGCTCTGTCGCTGAGATACGGCTACTGCGTGTTTGGTAAACATCACTCCCTATTGTCACTCTATTGGTCTCTGGCCAGATGTTTCCAGCCAGGGGTGTACCACAGCGTGCATTTATTTACCTAGTTTTTATTTATTTATAGTTGGTATTTATTTAGTCTTTCTTCGAAAACTGCTCCATATTGATACATATGTTAAAATTGAAAACACTGGTTTCTACCTCGGCAATCCCTCCCTATATTATTCTGCTAAGGTCCCATTCCAGTTTTGTACCGAAAACACGGTCCCATTAACAGCAACCGACACATATGGGGTACCTACAGGTTCAGCATAATCCAATGCGTAAGCGAAACGCACTTACTTACTCTTTAAATGCCTCACAATTAAATAAATACCTTAAAACATGTATATTTACAATGAAATAATAAAAGAATGCAACACGGTAACCATGGTAACAGAATCTCACAGGTCCATCTATTTCTGTAAGACGCAATGCAATTCCAATTATTACATTACTGTGAAAGTTTCCAGACGGTTATAAGGTTATCACTGAACCAAATTGAGCTGTAAAATTCATCAATATATACAGTAAAATGCGCTTAAGGGGGTCAAGGGGAACTCTAGAATTTTTTCACGCAATTTTCACGTGTGAGTGTGGTACGAAAGGTATTTTTCACCCGACTATAAAGGGTCTCCGAAAACCACATTTAAAGGCCCTTAAATTAACAGTGTCTGTGATATTCCCAGAAAACTAACTTCGCTCTAATATACCTATGAAGGAATGACAAACCCCTAACCACTGCACCAGTAGCTGAATTGATAAAGTCTGATTATTCATACCAAGGATAAATCAGTCATAGCATTCATGATTGAGATTTTGCTAAGTGTACTCTTTATAACTAGAATATTCGCGGGCGTAGCCGCGACGGGTAATGCTAGTATTGAATAGAATTGTAAGAAAATACACAATATTGATATGGTTTCAATTTTAATTAGTTGTTTTCTTTTCTTTGTGCGAATTGACCACTTAGGATCACGCAACAACTGTATTTCTTTATCTTTTCCTTTTCCTGGAGTTCCCTCTGTCTCCAATATTCCTTCAAGCGTTCACTGGCGCGTTTCCTTTGATCTTCTGCCCAAGTTCGTCCACTACTCTTAGGTCTTCCTTCATCTTGAAACCCTTCACTTTACTCTTACATTCACTTTTTTCTAGCATCTGAGACTCTCTGATGTTCAACTTTTCTAAATCATTCCTAATATCCTTAGTCCACGTTGGAGTGGTCTTCTTCTTCCAGAGATAGTCAAATATTTGTTTAGTTAATTTATAAGGTGCGTTCAAAAAGTATTGAGCCGGAGGATACCTTTCCTGCACTCGTGTGGATGGCCTTGCCTTTTTTGGGTGGTGGTGACCCTGGATGCTTCCACTGGAGGCTTTGTCGTTTGGATTCTGGTTCGAAGTGATGGCACGATGACTCATCTCCAGCCACCACTCGTGCCAGGAACCCATTCCCTTCCCTCGCATAGCGCTGCAGATGAACAAGACAGTGGGCCATTCGACATGCTTCCTGGTATGGTTGAAGACTTTGGAGCACCCATTGGGCACACACTTTGCGCAAGTGCAGTCTTTCCTTCATGATGGTGTTCACACTTCCGACGCTCAATCCGATCACGGTGGCTATGGCGTTCACTGTCACTCGGCGGTCCTGGGTAATGAGTGCATCAACCAGCTGACGTTGTCATCGGTAATGCAGGGGGGTGCCCCAGACTGGGCATCATCGGCTAACGACACCCGTCTTTCCCTGATTCGCCTGTGCCAAGCCTTGACCCTTGCAAGAGACATGCCCTACTCCTTCCGCTGTCAGAAACCTAACCACACCTCTTTGCTCTTCGGTTGACGCCTCCATGTCACTGTTTGCAATGCGACTGGCAGCGTTGGACGATTGATGCATGTTGCTGCTCGCTTTGTATCGTCACGTGACGTGTACGCGTGCCCTCTAGCGACGGACTGTGACCTTCCACGCTCTGGTCGGAACCACACCTCGTTACACACGCCACGATTAGCGGATGCCGTCACCGGTTTGCGTATTCCAGCCTCCGGCTCGTTACATTTTGAACGCACCTTATATGTTCGTGCATTCTTTATGTCAGCCTCCTCTTCCGCATAGTCTCTGCGATTCTTTCCATATTCTGGTAGACTTCACAGTTTCCATCCGTCTTCAGTCCGAACTGCACCCATAATTTTTCTTAGAATTCTCGTTTCCAGGACTTCTAGTTTTTCGAGGCTATAGCTCATCGAGAGGCATTCACTGGCAAAGAGAAATTCCGTTTTTACGACAGTGTTATGATGCCTTATTTTGGTATTCCAGGAGATGCACTTCTTGTTGTCGATATTTTTTGTTAATCCATATGCTCTTTCCACTTTTAGAATTTGATCTCCAACAGCTGTTTTTTCATTTCGTAAATCTCACAAGCATTGATCAGAAATCGAACCTGGTCCGCCTTGGTGAGAGGCAAGCAGGTTGACGCCTCACGAACGAAACATGTCAAACAATTAATTTCTACCCCTCCCCCATTTCTACCAGAAGTGTAATTTATTACAGGTACAGGTATTAGGGTGTTACATTAATTGTTATTCCCCCCCCCCCCAATCTAATTAAGTACAATTTGTGTTGAGCGACTGAAAAGGATTTCTGTTAAAACATTTAAGTCCAGATTATCCTAACTTGATGGACCGAGGGACATTCGGTTTATCAAAAATTGGGCAATCCGGAAGAATTCTATTTCCGCGATATTGTTCTGCCCTTTTCGTGGGGGTTGAACTAGGGGGTGAGTATGTGAGGAGGGTGGTGTGCAGCTAGGGGAAGTTTAGCGGATGGGTGCTGGAAAGTGTTGAGGGTGTAGGGGGAAGCTCTACGGACGAAGGGTCACAATTACGGGATTCGCCCTCGGGCGGAAGACAATAATTGGCAATCTATAGTGGAATGAGCGAAGCTAAGTCTTGCTGACGACGCTGTGTTGCGACCAGTGGGCGCGCGTGCTCGCTAGAGGGCAAGGTCGGCCGTCATAAAAAACTGATAACGCTGATCCAGCGCTCTTGTGTATGAGAGGTGTGGTAGGGAAGCAGGCCGTGTAGTAGAGTGAGGACGACAATAAAACAATCGGGCGTTGATAATAAAAGTGTACTATTTTACTAATGCTTTTGTGTAAGTGCAGGTGCGCTTCCCTGAAAGTAGGGATAGCTTCAAATAAATGTGTTTACAGTGTAACTAGGTGTGGCAATTGGGAAGGATGACAATTAAGTATTAGGACCCTGAGAAGTACACACTTACCTGAAGTACGGAGATGGCGATATTCGTTCGGGCTGCAACACTGGAGGCGACAGACTCCCTCTCCTGTTTCGGAAGGTTATTTATGTATTTTCATACTGCTGACTTCTGAGTTTACACATAGCTGTTTTGGTAGCCGGTTTCCTGTGTTCTTGTTTATGAAGTGTTGTAAGCGTTTATGCAAGAGCTGTGGTTTACTCCGCTAGCTTGTGTAGTAATAAGTGTGTTGTTGCTGCTGTTGCTTACAGCCTAGGGGTACTTGAAGGGTGAAATGGTGAAGGGTGTTGGGCAGATAGGCGTAGATAGCAGGGGTGTGTTTATGGATAATTATAGATGTAGAGTTAGCTGTAGATTTACTTGTAGGTTCGTTGGCGTATGTGACTATATCTCTTAAGGGCGCTTAGGGCCCTTAGGACGAACATACGGCTCCTACAATTCATTTAATCTTAATGTGGAGGATTGGATGATTGTTTTCCGACCAAACGCTCAGTCCCTAAGGTGGTGGATTACAGAGGTTGTACTGTAAGTTGCTTAGGGTCAAAAAGTGGAATTTTAGATTTTAAGTACAGACCCTCAAATGAAATAATAATAACAACATGATTTTTTCCTTTCAACTTTCGATACGGTTAATATGGACGTTCGGTTAATTGGGTTCAGGATAATCGAGTACAGTAGAACCCCTCTCGACCACCCTCGGCAAGTGCGTCGCTCCGGTTGATCCGACCTTGCTCGAGCCGAACTGGCCCCGACTCGTAGCGGTGACTCACTACCCGTCGCGCCATTGTGGTTATCCCTTGTCCGGTTTAGTGCTCCGTCATCTCTCGAATCGTTTCTGTCGTTGTCCGTGTTCTGTACCGTACGTACTGCACTGTGATGTATTTAGTGGTTACGGTTCGTTGGTTTTATGACATTGTTCGCGTGTGTTCGTTACTGTGTGCACTGTACAGTTGTGTCTTTTCAACATGTCAGGTGTGAAACGTAAATACGTTACTCTTTCATTAAATGAAAAGAATAGCAGTGCTACGAAGACTGGACAAAGGGGAATCACTCCAAAATATTGCCAAGGAACTCAATGCAGGCGTTACGACAATAAAAGATTGGAGAAGAAATCGGAAAGACATTGAATCATGTACAGTGGCGATAGATGGTGAAAGCACTCTTAAGAATAGTAAAACATTGAAGAAGCCTAAACTTGATCAACGCATTGTGGATGCGGCTCGACCAAAAGGAACACCGATATCCATTGTTTATTTTAATTTAAATCCGTATTTTTCTGTGGTTTCTGATAATTAATCCGTCCTCTTTTGCGTTCCGACCAAACCCTCAGTCCCTAGGGTGGTGGATTACAGGGGTTGTACTGTTGCTTTGGGTCAAAAAGTGGAATTTTAGATTGTATGTTATTTTGATAGCCTGAAGTCCAATTTATAATGTACATATGCTTATTGGCTGAGAATGTTTGCTAAACACCATTTATAGGTCAATTAAAGCCACGCCCCCCCTTGGAGATCTGTTCCTGAGAACTGGTATATTATCGCCTCCTCCTCCTCCTTCTCCTGCTCCTCCTCCTCCTGCTCCTCCTCCTCCTCCTCCTCCTTCTCCTTCTTCTGCTCCTCGTCCTTCTCCTTCTCCTGCTCCTTCTTCTCTTTCTCCTGCTCCTCCTCCTCCTTCTCCTGCTCCTCCTCCTCCTGCTCCTCCTCCTCCTGCTCCTCCTCCTCCTGCTCCTCCTCCTCCTCCTCCTCCTTCTCCTTCTTCTGCTCCTCGTCCTTCTCCTTCTCCTGCTCCTTCTTCTCTTTCTCCTGCTCGTCCTCATCCTCCTTCTCTTGCTCCTTCTTCTATTTCTCCTTCTCTCCCTTCTTCTCTTTCTCCTGCTCCTCCTTCTCTTTCCTTCACCTTCTCCTCCACCTTCTTCTATTTCTCCTTATTTTCCTCCTTTTCTTTCTTCTCCTGCTCCTTCTTCTCCCTATCCTCCTCCTTCTTCTCTTTCTCCTTCTCCTCCTCCATCTCCTCCTTCTTCTCCTTCTCCTACTCCTTCCCTTTCTACTTCTTCTCCTCCTCCTCCTTTTCCTCCTGCTGCTCCTCCTTCTCCTTCTCCTGCTCCTTCTTCTCTTTCTCCTGCTCCTGCTCATCCTCATTCTCTTGCTCCTTCTTCTATTTTTCCTTCTCTTCCTTCTTCCCTTTCTCCGGCTCCTCCTTCTTTTCATTCACCTTCTCCTCCTCCTTTATTTCTCCTTATTTTCCTCCTTATCTTTCTTCTCCTGCTCCTTCTTCTCTCTATCCTCCGCCTTCTTCTCTTTCTACGCTCCTCCTCCTTCTACTGCTCCTCCATCTCCTCCTTCTTCTCCTTCTCCTACTCCTTCTTCTCTTGCTCCTTCTTCTCTTTCTACTTCTCTCTCCCCTTCCCCTGTTCCTCCTTCTCCTGCTCCTCCTGCTCCTTCATCTCTTTCTCCTTCTCCTGCTCCTCCTTCTTCTCTTTCTCTAGAGAAGCTAGGAAGTTAAAGAGAAACCAGAACAGGGACAGAGAAGATGAAGACACCCAGGTGATTCTGAATAAGGGCCTGGTGCTCTTCTCAGGAAGTATTAACAAGAGCGCTATGAATATTTTTTCAGTAATTCAATATGATCAACTAAAGGATTGTATGTTTTCTTGTAATTTTATCATAAATAGAAAAGATAACGTAGAGAAATAAGTTGAAAGTTTTAACATTGAAAAAAAAAAAAAAAAAAAAAAATATATATATATTAAAAATATTATTTACGAACACACACATTTCCAAAAACAAGCATTTAAAGGTAAAATATAGATCTAAATATCTGTAAGGTTTTGTTTCAATAGGTTAAATACTTAATGAGAAAAAGGAACATGAAGTTGACAAATTTAACATGGCGGAGAAAGGGCTTACAACCTGCCCCTTGATAATCGATCTCTGAGAAACAAGCAGCACTGCTATTTCAGGGCACCGTGTATAAGCATTTAGCGCTACTACTCGCCATCTCTGAAAGGCAGGTTTCATCAAATAGGCTGGGATACAAAGCACCCACCCGCATCTTAATTACCGCAATTACGCGTAGAATACTTTCCAGACGGTCCAGAGAGAAATCAGCGACCGGAACGGAAATAGCGACAGTGTCGCCTCCAGCGGAGCTTTGTGCGTGCTTCCCCTTTATGACGTAACGTCGCCCCTAGGTCTTCGCTTCGCTTCTTTCCATTGTTGGCCATAGCAGTGTGGCCAACCTAATAAATGTCTGTGGAATGTAAATAAGATCGCCCCGAAGGGGACTAGTGGTCAGTTGTAGGGGATGAAAAGAGAGTTATAACCACAGGAATTATAAAGCCTGCTCAGATTGTAGCGCCTAGGCTGCAGGCTAATTTTAATTATACACGCAGTTGCGTGGTTTGCGAGATTCAGCAAAGTAATTGCTTTTTAACAAGCGAGGATTCTTATCAGAGGCGGCCGCGTCTTTCAAATATAGAGGTGGGGGGAATTAATCGATCGTTACAATTATTTCAAGGCATTCATTCGGACTGTAGACATCATTTGGAAATTCAATTAATTCGACTACTTAGAATATTCGAAATTGGAATAAATTATTTGAATATCCGAACAATTAGGTTGTTAGTATCAAGAGTTTAGTGCTTTTCAGTCGGTCAACACGAATTTACCCAAAAGAGCTGGGTTATGCCCTAATCCTGAAATAAATTACATGAGATTAATAAATACACTAGGATGTCCAGTTTTGATCGTCAAGCGATCATCATCAGATCCATTACACTTAAGCTATAAAATCTATGTTTGAAAATAAAGGTGAAAATATTTACAATATGTACAATTATTTAGTTGCAGTATTGGTACTGCACTGTTGGTGTATGCTAAATGCAGTATATATTATGTTACGTGAAATGCTAAATGGTGATAGATATCCAGAGTTTGTAATTTGGAGTGATTATATGGTTGTAAAAATCAACTATGGTTAAAGTGTAATATTACAGGCTACTACTTATCTGGTTGTCTTCCTTGCTGGAGCTACGCGCAGTTTTCGTGTTCACTGTTACTCCAGGTGTGGTCGACTGTGATGGGCTGTTATCTCAACGACACTGGTTTTTCCCTTCTTCCCCCTGTTCATATGTGCTGTGCGGAGTCAGTTCGATGTGTTTATGCGGGGTGTTGCCAGCCTAGATAAGATGTATGTTATTTAATGAGGGGGTCTACAACTATCAGAGACCGTGGAACATTCCTCGCCATGCGTGGACCATAAGCCATTCAAACTAATCGCTGCCCGGTCTTATGAGGACATCCTGGCATCTTTAATACTGCCGCGAATAAGGGGCTTTGTTTATTGCAGAAGAAAAGTACATCGTACACCTGATCCAGATAACATTTACCTATTAAAACCCCCTAATTCCCCCCCCCCCCCCTTTTTTTAAATCTAGCTTGGCTGTATCGCTAAGTTGTGTCTTGTTTCCGACAGGGTGTGTTTTTTAGTAGCATGAAGAGGGCCATGAACGTGTTGCACCCTTATATCTGGATGATCCACCAAAATCCCAGGCTGGAAATAATAATGGATTGTAGCATCTTGAAGTCCCGGCTAAAAACAACATGGTGCCACTTGGCGAAAACACTCAGAATAAGGAATAGGATTTTTCTCAAATGGAATGTGCTATAGTAACTAACTACAGAACAGTAGGGTTCTACTCAGGAAAAATGAGAATCTATGAAAATCTCGGGCGTAAGGATACGGATCAGGTCCCTCGGGAACTTCCACCCTACAGCACATTCCACTACCATTTAACTACAAAGATAATGCCAATTTCCTATAAAAGATCAGGGAATCGTAACAACGTGCCTGTCGTATTTATTCACTAAAAATTACACGTTTCCTAACACTAGCATTGATTATATGCCTTAACAACTTTAATGCTCCACTTGCATAAAATACATGTTCGTTTCTTTCAGAAACCAAAATAAAAATAAAAAAATATTTCAAACGCTTTTATAAGCTTAAATAAAATCATGCCTTAAATAGCAGCAAACAACTGCTGTGCCCTAGGTAACGGGAGTTTTATAACAAGAAAATGTTATTAAGTTAAAGAAAGTTATTATTCCCAAAAATAAATGAAGTTACCACTGACGTAGATCTCCGTCATTACAAAAACTATTCATTACTCTATACAATTTATCTCCCGCCTCCTATCACTTCAATTCTTCTCACGGAAGCGATAAAAATCTCTATATACATTTAAATTACAAGTTAAAAAATTATAATGCGCGTAAATGTAACAATAAACCTTTCTTTCAATTTTTAATATAATTTATGTACAACACACATATTAACGTTGTAGTTCAGCAGTTACTCAATATAAAATAAAATATGTACAACGGTTCTCTACTGACTTTAGAAAATAATCATTCACCATACTATGTAAACAACACACACTAATACAGCCATCACAATTAACACCGGTTATCAGAGCGATTCTACTCACACCCAAAGTACACGGGGCTACAGGACCGCGTTGTCGCAGCCCCTAAACTGAGGAACCAACCAGTTATTTCTTTCTTTCTTTCTTTCTTTCTGTCTCTTTCTTTCTCTCTCTCCTTCTTTCATCTTTCCTTTATGCTTTATTTTCTCTTTGTTTCTCTGCAGATGAATTCCGGGATGGTTCCTATTTTGGAGCCATGGTTGCCTCCTTCCAAATCCAAACCTCTACACCACTACATCCATCACTATAACGCAGGTTGTAAAACAGATTTCACACGCACAACCAAGTACATGAGGCTACATGACCACGGTGTCGCAAATACCCTAAATGAATCAACAACAACAACAATAAAAGCTTTCAGAGCCATGGATTTTTCCCGCCTTTCAAAAAAAAAAAAAAAAACATCAGCTGTGCTTTGAATCCGAAGGGGGAAATGTTCTATACTCGTAATGTGCCCGTTTAGACCGGAGTCCGCACGACCACATATGCATTGTACCAATAATCAGTCAGCACGAGAGTCAAAATATACCGGGGCGCCAGATGGGTTAAAGCAAATCGCAAAAACGACATCAAATGAAAAAAAAACGCTTTACTGATTTTTGGCTCAATGCAACAATAAGGATAGAAGGAGATTCAACTGGGAGTAACACATCAAGTAAAATTATCTCATTTTATTTTGAATTTAAAATTGACTGCAAAAATGCTCAAAGCAGCATCACTCACGTGTGGCGACCCACACTCCTATTTACACAATATACAGAAATTTTCCAAACACATTTGACAATTATTTTTTGGAAACACAAGTCTGATTGTTAGTCCTGTAGACTGTGTTCCAAAATTATTTATGATTAAATCCAGTTCAAATTTAATTGTCTCTACTGGAAATATCGTAGTTCACTGTTTGAATTTTCACATAATATTAACACTCGTAGAATAAATGTTCATAGAATTTTTAACTTTCACTTATTTTTCCAGTTTCAAAAAATATATTGTCGAAAAATATTATTTCTCAATCAACACAAATTATTTACACATATTAATAACATCTGAAAAGTATTTGACCTTGAGCATAGCATCGAAGAACTATGCGAAGCACAACAAAAATTAATTGTTCTTCTGACATTAAACATTTCGAGAAGTGACTCGATTATGAACTTCAAGTTCCTAACAAAATATATGATTTCTGAATCATCAACTTGATTAATAAATTGTTGAACCATTGAACTATTTGACTTTCCACTTAGAATCATCATTAAGAAAAATATTTATATTTGTGGCCCTTTTAGTAACTTTCACAACTTGCAATTCTTCGACAGAATGCGGAAATAAGAATTGTAGCTTCATGATAAATTCATTTAGTTCATGGCACTAGGATTGAAAACATCCTTCAAATTATTCGTGGTTATAGAATTATTTTTAATTGGCAGTGGCCCATTCTATTATTTGTGTAAGAACACAATATTACAACAACAACGGCAAAGGTCTTCCTCTGAAGAAGAATAAACTACTATCATGACAAATCCGGGTTCTAGCAAAATCAAAGTCTAAATGGAATTCGTAAACAAGGTTGAAATAAGAACTGATGGTTTCAAAGAAATAACCTTCGGGTCATTCATACGACGAAATGTGTGGTTCCAATACTCCTACTATAAACCTGAGCCATCGAACCTGCTATTTGATTGATGCTCGAAAAAATCTCCTCATTCCTGCGACTTAAACATGCGCACCTGGGAATGGCATTTCAACTACTCCACACACATACATTTTCTTCCCAAAATTTATACAATAAATCAAGCCTCTGCTTGTTATCAACACTGGAAGATTAATAAACTTACAAGTTTATTTTATTTTACCATTCAGTTCAACCCGTGAATTTACCATACTTATGAAAATCTTTATTTCACTATCGAGTGTATTTACGTCATGATTTTATATAAATACAAAAATATCCTATTTGATACAAATATCAATTGCTTCCCGTTTCATGCCTCTCCGTGTTATCTGAAAAATATACTTTGCTCATTGCAAATATCAACTGTTCAACCAGAACTGAAATGTTGGTTGAATGCGGGCTTGCGCTAACCACTCTCCTTCGGAAAATCTCCTGTTCCAGACTAGAAATGATTAAACTACTTCATAGGCTCTTTCTCAATACATATGATTATTATAAAATATAATATCCAAGAATTATTTAGAAAAAAATTATAAAAATTATAATTATTATTATTATTATTAGTGGATTATTATTATTATTATTATTAATTATATTATTTTAAATATGTTTAATTATCATCTCATTATGTGAGAATCCACATGTTCGAACCTTCGAATATGGAAAAAAAATATCCATTCCTCAACAAAAATAATTTAACTCAACCTTCACATCGACGGTTTTCCGTGATATCCCTAAAATATGAAATATTCAAATAAATGCTCGAAATGCTCGGTCATCGATCCTAAACTGTTCTGAGTGCTGAAAATACTCAGAATAACTCTAACATATCTTGCGTAAATCATTGCAAGATTTAAATACGAAGAAAAATAAATGTGTTGGTCATCTGCAGAAAAAATAGTTTGTTCCAATTAGCTAGGCATAATATAATTCAAATGTGGCTTACATTTCTTGATGGTCTTGAAGCGTAGTAAACCTGGTTTGTACCAGATTTATCCATAGACATGCCCTAGCGGACAAGCACGTATAATCCTTGTATCGGCCGCCATTATATACCCACAATCCGTCTAGTCAGACATAGTGGTAGTATCTCTTGACGTTTGAATTAACTGTTGTTCCATTTTAATATGGGCTTCTATCAAAGCCATAACAGTTTGTTTAAATGGGGTCAGATCTAAGTGATCTATTCTTAGATATGTCAGTTGTAACATAACTCACGGTAATCTTATCAATACAAGAAGACACTGACAGTCTAACCAATCAACGGCTGTTCTGAAGATCGTTCCCTGGGCATGGCTTCTCGCCATCTACCATGCGCTAAGCAACCTGTAGTTTCCCTTGCGTAGACTAATGAACACCACCGTGATAGACTGGTCTTCAGTGTACTGATAGATCGAAGTGGTTAACAAGTTACCAATATGAAAACTGACTGAAATGGACTTAAACTTCCAAGTATTAGGTTATTACTGGACTGTGACAAAGTACTAATTCTAGACAAAGAGTAGCATATGTCCATGTAGAAACATAAATATTTCCACTAATGTCTGTAGAAAAAAAAATCAATCACCTCAGTGATTCTTCTTGCCGGAAACTTACTAAGTTCCAACTCGTAGCGCAGCACTTTCGTGACTATCACAACTTTGAAAATTACTTCTGCGTAGATCCGGCAACCATGTGCCTTGGCTCAGCGTAGAGGCACCTTGCTCGGCAAGTGCTTGTGTTGGAATGAGCTATCGATGCCTCGGCCGGCCGGCTTTTATTCAAAACTGCCAGGGTCACGCGTCATCAGCTGATATCTGGAAATCCTCATATCTCTGGTATCCCTGGTCCGATTTACTTGATACTAATTGCATTCTCTTTCATTTGGCCGTGCCAGTAATCTGATCCATGTCTCAAGTCTCTACTCCATGGCTAACTATTTAATCAATAAATAGCCTCGACCTCTGCTATTACTCGCTACGTCACTTGACATGCAAGTATCGGTAAATTCTTTCCAATTGCTTCGAGAAGCAATGTAGCGCGATATTCAAATATCTCAACTTTCAAAAGCGGCTGTAGCCTTTCCCTTGATATCTAGGTGTCTGAATCTTGGAATACCCATTCCTAGAGTTGGGCACAGTAATATAATAATAATAATATCGTATGGCCTCGGGAGCCGGGTACAAGCTTTGTTATTTGACAACCAGACGGCAGCTTGCATGTCGAATTTTTTTTGTTCCTTGAAGCACTATGACAGTCAAGAAGGTTAGATATCTAAGCTCCTCGACACTATAGCGCTTTCTAGTAGAGAAAGGAGGAACTTTGTGTTGGCGGAAAATCCCGAGATTAATTTTACCATTATGAACACGGCCTACGGAATTCAAATGGGTTCTTCAAGATGCCAACAACGTATGAGATGCGTGCTGTGATTTTTGTCGCCTATCGGCCAGGAGCGAACCTGCAAGCTTGGGGGTTTATAGTCCAACACGATGACCACTCCACCCACCGTGGCAAGCTGTACTCGGAATAATAATTACGGAGAGATTAAAGATATAACGAAACTTAATTTCTTAGTAATGTTTTCCGACATATGTAATAAAACAAATTCTAACAACAGGGGACGGTATTGTCCCATGACCATGCAATTATTTCTTATTTCAAAACAAAACCTGTGGGGAACTCTGATAATACCAATTCCTAAATATAAAATGTTCCTAACTGATCCACCGACGATGATGAACATTTAACCAGCGAGGACTGGCGCGTGGGTATTTTTGAGCCGGTGGTTAAATACTGCTCTATATTTTCGATTTGGTCAGCCCTTATTTCCTGTCGCTTACTGTATCTTCCTTCCTAGCCTTGAACTTCACCCTGCAAAAGTAACGAGCCCATAGCTTTTTAAACACTCAAGTTATTTCTATATTATTTACGGTCGGGTCAGATTTACCCATGGCGCCAGTCCTCGCGTGACAATTTTTGGCTTACGTTAGTCGGAACGATCTGTAAAATATAAGGGGGAAAATCCACCTATTTTGGTGCAGCACAATGCACGTTCTTGTTGATCCCTGTTTAGGGCCCAGGGACACCTTGGTCATCAGCTCCATTGTTCAAAAGAATGAAGGTGACTGCTTTACCGCCAGTATCGAGGCCATTTATACTGTTACAAATATTACTGTCATTTTTCTTTTGCATGTTAAATTTGAAGAATATAAATGAACCTCATTTCATATTGGGAATAGTTCATAGCAAGACACCAGGTGTAAAATTACTTCATTAAAATCCGTACGACTACAACAAAAAGGGAGCGACACACTATGGGTCAAAATGACCCGGCGTGAGCCCTCGTGTTATATATTTTTTTCACGCCAGTTGTCAAGGGCTGCCGCGTTTACACCGGAGTGGACAACAGTGTTGCCAACAAATGTTGACAACATTTACAAAAATCGTATTAAAATTTTTGTCAACATTGCTGCCAACAATACTGTCAACACCGAAAAAGTGTTGGCAACATTACCCACCAGCAGTCGGTAAAGGTCAAAGAGTGTTGTTAACATTTGTTGGCAGCAATGTTGACGTGACCCGCAACAATGTTGGCAACAATTCCCCTTCTACTGTCCAACGCACGTGGTTGGCCGATGCGGCTTCACTCTGGTCACGGCTGTTGCTGGTAGTACTGGACTTCTGTTTGTGGTGTCGAAGTGCAAGTCAATATGGACAACATTTTAAGTGATTTTGATTCGTCGCGGGATAATGTCCTAAATTTGATCGAGCTCTATCGTGAGCAACCAGTTCTCTGGAACCCGATGGTGCCAGACTTTAAAACAAACAGCTGAAGAACTATGCCTGGAATGACATTTCGCGGGAAATGAAAACCACCAATTCTGAAGTTCAAGTGAAAGTTAGATCTTTAGTCGCACAGTTCCAAAGGGAGCTTAAGAAAAATGAGCTAAATTGTTGTCAAGAAATCTTAACATTCTCGATATTCGCCAACATTGTTGCCAGCATTTATTGCCAACATGTTTTCAACGAAAGTTGGCAACAATTTGTTGGCAACATTTGGTGTAAACGCGGCTTAAGCAGTGAACTATTGTCAATCATATTTCCTTCGCAATGATTTGGTGATTCCTATTCCGGATTCATAAGGATTAATTCCTCCTGTTCTTTGGACTGAGCATTGATACCTGTCTAAAGCGGAAAGCAATCGTTCCAGATTAATTTTTCCGTTTTCACAGCTTTCCGTTTTACAAAGTGTTGAGTTTTAATAAGACAAAATACACTACAAGGAAATATTGTATTATCGCATAGGATTACAATCATCATCATCATCATCATCATTATCATCATTTATTGCATTAAACAGGCCATTGAGGCCTACAGCAGAATAACAAAAGGAAAATATAAATATTACAAATATTACAAAAACCAAAAAATTATTACAAAGGGAAAATTATTACAAAACACAAAAAGGATCCAATAAAAGGAAAGTCAGTAAATCATGAGAGGAGGTATTTGCTGCAGATGGCACTCCATCTTTTCCGGTCTCTAGCATCACCCTCCACAGCTGTTGGTTCCACTTCTTGAAGGATCATCGTCACTCGATCCTTCCATCGTGTTCTTGGGCGTCCTCTAGGACGTTTTCCCGTGGGTTGAGATTGGAAGACTCTCTTAGGAAGGGATCCGTCCGCTCGTAAGATGTGTCCAAACCATTGTAGTCGCCTCTGTCCCATTATCCGTCCAATGTGTGGCTTTCCAAACCTCTGGTACAGGTCTTCTTTCTTTCTTCTCTCCCATTTACCTTTCATGTTATTATAGACGGGCCCATATATCTTTCGAAGTACCTTTCTTTCAAAAGCACATATTGAATCTTCTGTCCTTGCTGATGTCGCCCAAGTTTCACAACCGTATAAAAGTGCTGGTCTCACTAGTGTCGTGTACAGTTGGACTTTGTTCTTCTGAGATATCAGACGAGATTTGAAGATATTGTTCAGACTAAAGAACACTCGATTAGCACTTGTTATGCGTTGCTGTACTTCTTTCGTCACTTCACTTTTGTTGGTTAATATTGAGCCCAGGTACTTGAACTCTTCAACTTCGTTCGAAGGTATGTCCGTCTACAACAATGTAAGGAGGGAGAACGCGACGACGTGATACTCCAAGATATTTAGTCTTGTCCACGTTCACCCCCAGCCCAATTTTCTCTGCATTTTGGAGGAATTGGGAAGTATCAGCGCACATTTGCTCTAGAGTGTCACCAAGGATCACAACATCGTCAGCAAATGCTAGAATTGTATCTGCTTCCACCATCTCCATTTCTGTGTTCGGCAAGTGTCACGGCTTACTTTTTTCCAAGGCCAAGTTGGATAATATTGGCGCCAATGGATCTCCTTGTCTCAATCCATTTTCGATAGTAAAAGGTGGTGATATTTGATTGCCAAACCGTACTTTAGAAGTTGACTGGGAGTAGCAGGCTGCGATTAGACGGATGTATTTCGATGGGATGCCAAGTTCCTCTAACGTTTCCCATAGTGCGACGCGGTCAGTGCTGTCATAAGCTTGCCGAAAATCGATGAAGATGAGGTGTAGTTCCCGACCAAACTCATAGAATTTTTCTATCAGCTGCCTCAAAGTGGTCGATGGTAGACCGTCCAGGGACGAACCCACATTGATATGTGCCTAAAATTCCTTCAGCCAGTGGTTTCATTCGGTTTAACAGCAGAGTTGTAAAGACTTTGTATTCAAGAAGTGAAATTCCTCGGTAGTTTGATACTTTGGTAGCATCACCCTTCTTGAAGATTGGACATACAATTGCTCCCTTCCATTCTTCAGGAATTACTTCTGCTGCCCAGATGGTGGATATCTGTTATCGCATAGGATTACAATGAAATAATAATTTAAAATATAGGTCTGTAAAAAAATAAAGTAGGTTCACATGTATTACACAGTATTTTCAACTGACGTAACAAAAATTTCAGTTTCTCTGCTCATTTCTTTGTTTCCACAAGTCTTTCAAAGCGCATTGTCGTGACTTTTATACAAGAGAACGTTGTATGATCTATTTTGCATCTTGCATTAACTCCAGGAGTTCTGGAACTTCTAGGAAGCTGCCAATTCCTGAAGGTCACTCACAACAGATAGTGCTTCTCCAAAAGTGTGTATATTTAGCTCCCTTTCGTTACTTTCATCGTCATCGTCGTCCATTTCTTCCTTGACTTCGCACCTGCTGTTTTCGGCAACAATATGCACTTTGAATGTCTTCAGCCGTTAATGTTTCCTAGAACTTTGCTGCAAGTACGGTCGCGCTCAAATGTTAGAACTGTAGGTAGCTTTGTATTAAGGATAAGATGATCCGTCATAGTCGTGTTATTTACGCCTACAGTTCCGGAATTGCTTTCCGTTTCCGCGTTAGGCAGTTTACCGGTTTACGGTATCATTTTACATAGGAAATACCTCCGTTCCGAATTTTGTTTTCCGTTGGTCCATGTTTCCGGTATATAAAGTGTCCGGTTTAGGCAGTACTGTATTAGCAATGTATGTATTCTTAGTAGTTTACAGTAGGATCTTTGGAGTTGGAATGGTGACGTGCTTTGTCAGGTGAAGGATAAATGAGGTTGCATTGAGTTCCGAGCCACAGGAAGGGAGTGAGGAATCTCTGATTTTAGGAGCGCGAAGGTTTATGGCCTTCTCTTGGAATGTGTAAAATATAGGCGAGAATGTGTAGTCCAGATTTATGGCCGGGTACAATGTGTGTGCTTCATTCTTTCATTGCCAAGTTCATTCATTGAAGCGATCCATTCGGCCAAGTCTAAACCAGTTCATTCCGGCCTCTTCTCTACCAGCTGAATCAGTTTCCTCCGTCCCCCTCAGGAGCTCACATCTAGTGGGACGTGGGTTGGCGACCACGGGACCCCAGCTGAGTACGGCATTGCTTCCACTTACTTGTGGCGGGCTCCTTTTCGTCTTCTTCTTCCCTATCGACCTCTCTTGGTCAACTCTTGTTCTCTTCCGACCCCGACGGTAACTTATTAGAGTATCCGAGGCCTAAGGAGTCTCTTCCTTTCCCGCCTTCATTGGCCCTTGTCTCATCTTTCCTGATCCCTCAGTCTTCGAGGGATTAACCTTCTTTTTAGATTTTTCCTTTTCTCTTTAAGATTCCCACCCTGTTTTACTGAATTGGCTCCTCGTGTATCTAAACTACATTTTGTAAGTATTTTCAGTCCAGCTTAATTTTCGTTATAGGTTTCATTCTCATCTCATTTTTCGCTATCACCCTGACCATTAGGGGCCGATAACCTAGATGTTAGGCCCCTTAAAACAACAATTATCTTCATCATCATCAGTTTCCTCCGTCGGTCAGTGGAAGAGTATCGGACTCATGGTCCCAAGAATGCGGTTTCGATTTCTAGCCGGTGAAACGTTCACGGCACAGAGAGCCGTACGTGTCGACACGTAAAAGATGTCTAGTATCGCCTTACAAGACAAAAGTAATAAAAAATCAGCGACAGATCGTCCGATAGCTAAGTCGACGTCATCGGTTTTTTTTACCATTAAAACTTCGTACGGGAAGTAAATCCGGCGGTCCCATGTCATAGATTTATGGCATGGAAACGAACCTTCCACTAACTACACTTGTGTGAAGCAAAATTTGTAGGTTAGAATTGATAACGATATATTAGTTCCAACGTTCGCCACTGGGTGCTGACTGTGATGCCATCTAGTAGCCAAGTTCACAAGTTAGGTGTTGTGGACGGTAGCATTCGGAAGCAAAAGTTGGAACTACTGGAATGTCTGCAGCCCTTACTTGAATTAAAAACAGACGACAGACACTAATACAGCCATCACTATTAACACCGCTTATCAGACAGATTCTACTCACCGAAAGTACACGGGGCTACATGACCGCAGCCCTTAAACTGAGGAACCAACCAACCAGTTTAGATTAAACGTCAATAAGGAAAGCTAATAAATATGACGCAGCTGGAATTTTGCTATATACCGTAAGTTGTGATCTAAAATGAAACTGTGGAGGAGAAATCATATATTTCTAGATGGTTTCTATCTATTTTCTTGTATGTTCCGGTCTCCTCTAGTGTTGTGGAAATATGCACCTCAATTCAGTCGTATCAGCGCGCTCCGTTTCTGGCTTGTCTGCAGCTGTCGTGTGAACAGCTGATGCGAGCATCGGTACATCCTCTTCCTCACGTAATACAGTTGGCTAGGTGTTACTAGGGCTCGGATTTTTAGGTAAATAAATATTATTTTATGTAAATACATATTTTAAGCAATTTTTCTATAAATACATAAATTACATTTCTGCTTTTCACTTATTAGCACATAAAAAGACATAATTTTTACATTTTTAAATCAGAATCTTTCAGTTTATTGCATTTCAGTTCTATGTTACTTCAACGGGAAAGAACCTGTGAGCTATCTAATCTTCATGCAGAGCGTATGTCAGCTTGCAACTGTGTTATTCTTAACTTGTCGCCCCGTGCCACTCACTGTAGAAGCCGGGGATTTCATTATCCATAGCCATATTGCACCACGTGCTAGACCTTCCCCTCCCCCCCAGCTACCTGAAACCAGTGTCACTCGCATGCAGTTAATTTCTGGCATTGTGAGTGAAGGCAGTTCTACGATGCCTAAAGTAAAAACAATTACAAGTTATCGTCTGTTGCAGAATTTAAAGATAATTTTACTTTTGATTGGGGCGTTCTGTTCTGCCAACGATGTGGGAAAGCAATCAAGACTAAACAGCGATCTCAAGTTACACAACACTTCAAGGGCAAGAAACATATTACCGCAGTTTCGCGATAATTGTCGGTCATTTGTGATGGACAGCCTGAAGGTGTATCGTAATGCTTCAGCAGTCAGTGAGTACTGCATATTGTTTATACATTAATAAACTAAATTATAATTAGATATTTTTCCTTTTTTGTCGGCTATTTCAGGTATTTTTAGTACATAAAAAATAAATATTTTCTCGATTTTTAGCACCTAAACATCCGAGCCCTGGGTATTCCACATGAAAAAAGCACACGGACGGTATCTGTTTATTTCGACTTTTTTATTGAAGTCGTTATTTCTCGGCTACCTTTGACCATAAATAATTTTTTTCTACAGAAATCTTCCTCCAGATCCTTTACAAAAGGACACCCTCACCTGCATCACCTTGGGGTGCTATATCCCGTATCGAGCAGCTACTCAATTGTCCTCACGGGGCTGAGTGCACCTGGTGCTGATCTTAAACCTGTAGCCCCCCAGGGGCTCACATCTAGTGGGGCGTGGATTGGTGACCACGAGACCCCAGCTGAGTCCGGCATTGCTTACACTTACTTGTGACGGGCTCCTCTCTGTCTTCATTCACGTCGACCTCTCTTGCTCAACTCTTGTTCTATTCCGACCCCGACCGTATTAGGATAACCGAGGCCTAGGGAGTCTTTCACTTTCTCGCCTTAATTGGCCCGTGTCTCATTTTTCCTGATTCCTCATTCTTCGAGGGGTCAGGCGTCTTGTTTTCTTTTCATTATATAAGGTGCGTTCAAAAAGTAACGAGCCGGAGGCTGTAATGCGCAAACCGGTGACGACATCGGCTAATCGTGGCGTGTGTAACGAGGTGTGGTTCCGACCAGAGCGTGGAAGGTCACAGACCGTCGCTAGAGGGCACGCATGCACGTCACGTGACTATACAAAGCGAGCAGCAGCATGCATCAATCGTCCAACGCTGCCAGTCGCATTGCAAACAGTGACATGGACGCGTCAAACGAAGAGCAAAGAGGTGTTGTTCGGTTTCTGACAGCGAAAGGAGTAGGGGGAACGGACATTCATCGCCGAATGTCACAATTGTACGGCGAACACAAAATGAGAAAAGTCTTCCTATAATTAGGCTTACATAGGTCTAGGATTAGAATAATTCCCACAGTGATCGTGGAAAACCATAGCTGGTGTCAGTGTCGAGATTCGAACCTCGGATTTTCTGAAAGTGAGGTGATGATTCATGCTCGCAAATAACAAGAAGTTCCGTGAAGAACTATACTGCCTACTTTTCATGCCAATGATTATTCTACAGTCTGTGAACCTATCTAGAATAATGACGAAATTAAGTTGGTAATATCGAAATATCTAATTAGTTCAAAATATACCTGGTATAATGTAGCCTAATAGAGCACTACAGTTGGCAGCCCTGGTGACTGAATATATTCTTAGTTCCACCTCTTAAGGTACAGAATACAAAATTTGGTTGAAGTCCAATGGACGTTACATGCAGTTAGACACTGGATCTATCAGCAGGCGTAAAAGCATGTTGCCAACAATACCATGCGTGTGCTGGTCAGAAATAATCTGAATTATTATGATATCTTGTTGTGCCAATTTTGGATGAAATCCATTTGTTAGTATAGAAGTTACATGTATTTTAAAATTGGACATATCAGCAGGCATAGAATCATGTTGGCAGCACTGCCTTATATTAATTACTCCAAATTAATCTAGAATGTCACGTGCTGTACGTGTGGAAAGTATAGAGCTGTTGGCTTGCATACTTTCTGATATATTGATATTAGGGTAAAAAGAATATAGACAGCATTTATTAACAGTTGGCAGAACTGATTGCTCTTAACAATACTTATAGTCATATCTGGTATGGTACACATATCACATACGAAATTTGGTTGAAATCCAACTTACGACATGTTACATGTATTTAAAAATTGGTACTATCAGCAGGCTTATAATCATGTTGGTAGAACTGACGTATATAAGTTACTCCAAATTAATCTAAAATGTCAGAATATACGTGTGCATAGTTTAAAGCTGTTGGCTTGATTACTTTCTGATATATTGGTATTTGGATAAAAAATAGAGAGAGCAATTATTAACAGTTGGCAGCCCTGGTGGCTCTTAAGAATACGCTCAGTCATATCTGTTTATGTACAGATGTTATATACAAAATTCGGTTGAAATCCAATTGATAGTGTAGATGTTATATGCATTTAAGCATTGGACCTATCAGAAGGCTTAACATTATTTTGGCAACACTGTCATGTTTGGCCTCCTGGAAATTAAACTGAAATAGTATTATCTACATGTGTGCCAATTTTGGAATAGCTCCCATGCATACCTTGCAAGATATCCAACATGGAGCTCAAATTTCTAGTGCGTTTTTTCAGCAGTTGGTAGCACTGACATCATTTTCAAATATGGACGTGAGCTATTCCGGTGCACATCTTTACTCATACTAAATTTGGTTTTGATTGCTGCAGCCGTTTAGGAGTTGATAGGAGGGGGGGGGGGGGGGACACACACACACAGCCAGACAGACTGAAGGACAGACAGACCGACAGACACACATTTTCCCGGATCGATCTCATAAGTCTACTTTTTCCTCATTTTTGCAAAAGGTGAAAAGTAGGCTAATAAAAATCTCTCCCTGGCTAGTTGACGTCAGGATGTTGCCTCTACTCCAAGGCACGACACATTAGCTGTGTCGAGAAGATTTATTAGCCTACTTTTCACATTTTGCAAAAATGAGGAAAAAGTAAACTTATGAGATTGGGCAAATGTGTGTCTGTCTGTCTGTCCTTCTGTCTGTCTGTCTGTCCTTCTGTATGTCTGGCTGTGTGTGTGTCCCCCCCTATCAACTCCTAAACGGCTGGAGCAATCGAAACAAAATTTGGTAAGAGTAAAGATCTATACCCGAATATCTCACGGCCATATTTGAAAATGATGTCAGTGCTACCAACTGCTAAAAAATCGCAATTGAAATTTGAGCTCCATGTCGGATATCTTGGGAGGTATGAATGGGAGCTATTTCAAAATTGGCCCACGTATAGATACTAATATTGCAGTTTAATTTCCAGGAGGCCATAGATGGCAGTGTTGCCAAAATGATTATAAGCCTGCTGATAGGTCCAATTTTTAAATGCATATAACTTCTACACTATCAATTCGAATTCAACCAAATTTCGTATGATGTATGTGTACATAACCAGATATGACTGAGCGTATTCTTGAGACCCACCAGAGCTGCCAACTGTTAATAAATGCTCCTAATTTATTTTATCCAAATACCAATATATCAGAAATTATGCAATTCGACAGCTTTAAACTATGCACACGTATAGTACCTGACATTCTATATTAATTTGGAGTAACTTATATACGTCAGTGCTACCAACGTGATTCTAAGCCTGCTGATAGGTCCAATTTTAAAATGCATGTAACTTCTATACTAACTAATGGATTTCATTCAAAATTGGCACAACACTAGATCATATTATTTCAGACTATTTCTGACCAATACATGTATGTCATTGTTGCCAACATGATTTTACGCGCGCTGTTAGATCCAATGTTTAACTGCATGTAACATCCATGCTATCCATTGGACTTCAACCAAATTTTGTATTCTGTACCTTAAGGGATGGAGCTAAGAATATTTTCAGTCACCAGGTCTGCCAACTGTAGTTCTCCATTAGGCTACATTATGCCAGGTATACAGTATTTCGAACTAATTAGAAATTTCGATATTACCAACTTAATTTCGTCATTATTCTAGATAGATCCATCCATATAGATTTATCATTGCATGAATCTTAATTTTAAGAAAAGTAGGCTGTTTAGTTCGTCACGGAACTTCTTGTTAAAATGGCCATACATCATTTTGTTCCAATCAGAGCGCATCAGACAGTCTTTGATCCCAACATAGATCGCCAATGAGCCACGGATTACAGTGTTGCCAAATGTAGATCTCCATAAAGTTAGTCGAACGAAAGCTTGAATATGGCATCGCGCTCTGTCACAGATTCTGTCGCAGAAAGCACTGTTCGAGTTCACGCCAGTTATCACAATGTACATGTTTGCTTGTCTGTTGGCACTAGCTAGGGTTACCAACTGTTCTTGAAGAAAATAATGGAGATTTCTATATTCTTGACCAAAAATAAGGGAGATATAGAACACGGCAAAATATACACTTTCCTTTTTCGAAAGATATTTACACATATACTTCATTTTCTCTTTTGGTGGCGTTTTAACTTCGTCATCACAGCCCATTATCTTCTTCTATATAAAAGCTAGCAAACCCGGGCTTTTCCCGGGAACAGTTATGAATGCTTTACGTGATAAGCCCTGTTTTTTTCGATGTCAATTATCTACGACCTATATCTGTTTTATGTTTCGGCATGCTGGCTTAAAAATCACTGACTGAACTATTAATTATATTATCATGGAGATGCATGTGCAACGAATTCTTGTCAGACGTAATTTAAGAATAGCGAGGTGCATGAAACACAAATCCCCCTTCCGTCCAATCTTAACTTGAGTGTGTATTTTGCGGAACGAAAAGTTCACAGGTGAAATGAAGAAAAGCCGAGTTGCACTCCCAGGGAAACTCCAAACACAACCACTCTTCTCTGAAGTCCTAACTCAACACGACTCGACAGTTTGCTGCTGGCTGTATCTGGGGTAATAAGCTCGCCCGCTAGCTAGGTTGTAACTGGGGTGATAGGCTCGCACCTAGCTAGCTCGTAAACTGTTGGAAGGAATGAAACCGTTAAAACACTTATAGTGGGCGATGTATTGAAGATATACAGTAGATGTGCTCTCGCGGATTTTTTGTAGAACATATCATGCTGAACAATTCTTACACACATTGTATATTGATATTTTTAACGGTTTGCCCAGCGTAAGCTTAAAGAACGCACGGACGCCAGGATTTGTTTCTACTTTTTTCACTGAAATCGTTACTGCTTGGCTTCGTTTGATCATTAATAAATTATTTTCTACAGAAACCTTCCTCGAGATATCCTTTACAGAATGGTGAAAATCGCATCAAAATCCATCCAGTGGTTCTCGAGATTACTCGTGATATCCAAGAATCGGGGACTTGGTTTTATACTAAGTAGAGATTAGTGTAACGTGATAGTCTGTGTGTGTGCCCTTTATGCGTTCATATATATAATTTATCCGATTGCGTTGAAACTTGGGTGAGTTGTTGTGTACACTCCGGGGAAGGTTTCTGAATTGGTAAATCACTTTAACAATAGGTAGCGCACGAGTAGTTTAGACAAATGTGTAACGGTTCGCGAATCGTTTTAACAAAGTTCCGTCTGTGATACCATTCATCCGATTGCAATTAAACATTGGTGAGTTGTTGTGCACGCTCCCACGAGTGTTTCTGAATGAATAAATCCATTTTAGAATAGTTTAGAGGCAGTCAATGGAAAATGAAAATAAACTTTGTGTATCCAAAAATACTTCAACAAACAAAATTATTATTCAATGCCAAACTTTCTTTGTTTGGCATTGCAAGGCATGCTGGGTACAGTTTGTTGTATTATAAACGGTTGCCTCTAGACGGCTCACAGGTGATGTAGAGTAAAACCAGGAAGCCAAATCACGTCAAAACACCGCCAGCTGAGCAACACATAGAACGGAAGATAGAAACGAAAGAAGGAAAGAAGGAAATAAGGAGATAAAGAAGGAAGGGAAGAAGGAAGGAAAGAAGAAAAGAAAGAAAGAAAGAGGGAAAGAAGGAAGGAAAGAAAGAAGGGAAGAAGGAAAGAAAGAAAGAAAGAAAGAAAGAAAGGAAGAAAGAAGAGCAGAAGGAAATGAGGAAAGAAGGAAATACGGAAAGAAAGAAGGGAATAAAGAAGGAAAGAAAACAAAGAAGAGAAGAAGGAAGAAAAGAAGAAAAGAAAGAAAGAAGGAAAGAAAGAAGGGAAGAAGGAAGAATAGAAGAAAAGAAAGAAAGAAAGAAGGAAAGAAAGAAAGAAAGAAGGGAAGAAGTAAAGAAAGAAAGAAAGAAAGAAAGAAAGAAAGAAAGAAAGAAAGAAAGAAAGAAAGCAATAAACAAGGAAAGAAAAAAGAAGAGAAGAAGAAAGGAAGAAAGAAGGAAAGAAAGAAAGAAGGAAAGAAAGGAGGGAAGAAAGAAAGAAAGAAAGAAAAAATAAGAGAAGAAGGATGAAAGAAGCGAAGAAAGAAGAGAAGAAGGAAAGGAAGAAAGAAGGAAAGAAAGAAAGAAAGAAGGAAAGAAACTACGCGTTCATTGGTTTAACCCTTTATACATGGTGTCGACAGGCAGGAAAAGTCAGGAATTTTGTTTTTGGTCAGGGAAAGTCAGGAAAATACGTGTTTTACAGCCATATTTTGATGTTACGGTTCAACTAATCTCTGAAGGTAAAAAGCAATAACTCACTGGGCATTATGGTAAGTTTCCATTTTTACAGTGCATCATAGTAAAAACCTCTTTTACCTAGTTTTGTACGCTTTTTTGGTGTTGGCGTAGGGATGTGGCAACCCCATCACTATAGTGTAGGTTATTAAGTACTTTGATTTATGTATTATTGCATTATAATTTACTTTATTTTGTATTTTAAATGAATAAAGAGGCGAGCATTGGGGCAGCTAAGGGGATGGTGGAGGCTGCAAATAATATATATATTGTGCCCATTTAGCAAGAAATATGCCAATCACAGTATACCAGCGTAGCTCAATTCGGGATTTCGGGGCAGCGGTAAGTTCCCCCACTCTGTGACTCACATATTTTGGATTAATTAGAGGATACACTTGCAAAAATAACAACAAAATCAACTCCTATTTAAACACATTTAATTAATAAAATTAATGGCGCTACAAACATTTAACAATTTAATTACTGACCCAAATATCAACTGCTTGTTCCAAATGAACAAGGGATCACAAATAAAATAAACAAATATTGTATTCAAAACCTGTGGTTTCCACATAAACCAACAATTCTTACTTAGTCTCACTTCCATAAAGCACTAACATTAAGTTTACATAACTCCGAGCTCTTTGGCTCCATGCTTTTACATTATTATGGTGTCATTCTTGTACACCTCAAACACTAGCTTTTATATTTTCTTATTTCTCAAAAACAAATATATAATTATATTTAAAATCTATGTGAATTATCTAATTCAATATTTTGGGCATGTCCACACATTCAGTTGTTATCATCTCTCTTTATTTCACAAATATATTAAGGTAATCAGAAAATCAATTGTGTACTCCAGAGCGTGAAGGTACTTGACACAGTCAAAAAACTATAGTTACTCCCGAACTCAGTTGCCTTCAATCAACTCGTGGAATCCCACGTCCTTACATTATTACCATAGGGATTGTTATTTATCTCTTATGTCTTAATAGACCATTATCATATAAGAAACTACGATCTGAACCGGCAAACGAAATATCCATCTTTAAGGACCTCGGTTCAACGCCCGGGTCGTTAACAACTTTAAACACTCCTGGTGTATTCATTTCTCTTTCTAACAGCTTACGAGACGGTCTCTGTTCCATCTCGCTTTAAGAAAGCTAGACTCTACTACTTGGGGTGCGATTTATGACCTGTTAGGGTGGCGGAGACATCCTGTCTGACCCAACATTAGTAGCTTATTTTCAAGGCTTTCAAAACAAACCTTCCCATTCCATCCAGTTCTGGGGAGACCGGGCTTTACTGTACCGTAACATTCAAACAACTATTCTTTGGTTCAAAGACCATTTCCACATCCTTGGCATTTATTAATTATGAGAGGGTCTTCATTGATTGGGAAGATTAAATACACATACGACGACGGAGAATTACAGGGGCTTTTATCATAAGAAGATCCTGCATTCGAATCTCTTCAGGTGCCTCGGGAACCAATCCCATACAGAGGCTTATACAGAATGCGATTTAGAGTCGGCCGTGGCCCATATGACATACGCTCAATAATACCATATATTAGCTCCCTTTTTAAATACATACACAATGCCTCGTGATACTAATATCACAACTAGAGGACTTACACAATTATCAATTCACTGCAATCAACTACCCTCCATAAGTAATGTACCAAGTATTTAACCACTACTCGTTCCTAGCGTGACACTTTAATATTATATTTGCGCTCATTATGCGCTATGCATTATTTTAAGCCGAAAATGTCTTCCCAAGAACTGATAAAATCTCTTAAGTAACAATTCATATTATTTTAATTCACATATTAATCTTTCTGTGGTCGATAAATCGCTCCCTGTTTTAAAATATTCCATTGAATCTCATTTCTTACACATACGTTAAGGCTTAACGCTCTTATATTCATATCAATTTATTTGATTTTTATTTAACATTTCCATATTTAATTATTATTATTATCTTTATTCTTTAGACAAGCTCAAAAGCTATTTCTTTCATATCTCAACTTTACTTTATTTCAATGTCTTTCATGATAATTACATGATATTTCGCTTGCTCTTATGACATTTGTTAAATACATTAACCCTTTATTCACCTATTTCCTCTACGGGATTTATTCTTTACATAATTATTCATAATTTCTCTATTTATTTTATTATTGTTCAGACCGTATTCTTGATTATTCAGCATTTATTTATTAAAACACATCCCTTTCACTCCAAAACTCCGGTGGGTTTTGTACACAATCAATTTCTGACACCAAAATAAAAATGAATTTAGTACTTACATATTTTCCAGATCATCCCCTGATCTTAAATCTGGTGCGGTGTTTCATTTTTGGGCCCACTTTGAACTTTTTACACCATATTAAAGGTATTCATTTTACGTAAAAACACAAATAAACATATATCTAACACACTTAATATTGACGACATTTTTATATACTGATGTGTCCCTTTTGAACACATAATAAACACTAAAAATATTATTTAACACACAATCTGGATTATTTTACACTTCACAACGATCACTAGGCCGTGTTTCTGAGCCTCTCACACGTGATCTTCTTAAATTCCCGTTTCCAAGGGTGAAATTTATCCGATGTCGGCTTCCTATTCTGAAGAATGCGAAAGTCCCGAAACATCTACTATTCCCTGGAGTTCAATTCTGCTATTCCTATCCTGGATAACTGGCTATTTATCTAGCTTGAACGGCTTCTCTGTAGATCTGTCTATCGATCCTAACGAAAGTCTATATGGATCGAGGTCTCCTCTAAGACCTATAGAATCAGTTTATAGCAGCTAGCCCTTCTCGATTCTAGTACTATTAGAATTGTTCGCCTGCTTTCTGGAGTTAATGTTTATAGTCTCCTATCCTATTTATTTGAACTGTTTTAACACTCCTACGTTCGAACCTTATTCTGTTCTTCCTTTTTAGGTTTCTTCAATTTAAATAACAGTTTATCTGTCTGGTACGATACTTCCGTACGTTATGATCTATTCGTTCGTACATTTAACGACCTATCGCCTTTAAGTCCGACGTTCGCAGCCTGCTCTGACTATATCTTGCGAATTTTCACTTTAACTTGTATACCGTCGGCCTAAATCCTATGATTAGGATTTTCCTAATATTTCACTACGGCGATACTTTAAAATTTCGCCTTGAATGCTCCTTATGGAGGCAAGCAAGTCGTTACTACTGTGACGCCTGTGGCTATCGGATCTTACTTCTGCGGGGAAAACAGCGTTTCTCCCCTCAAGGAGTACTGGTAGCTGTTATCGATGTGACGCAGAGTTACGTCCCTTCACGGACTGTCGGAATGACTACTTCTACGTCGTGGAGCAGCACTTCCCCTCACGGAATGCTCGTAGGACTGCATGCGATGCGACACAGTGACGTGCCCTCTGGCTGTCTGAATACTGCATGATTGGCTTGGAAACGCCCGAAGCTTTATACTGTTTTACTACAAAAAAATAAGACTCAAGCCTTTTCTGTGGTCAACTTCTAAAGTAATGGTGCCACAAATATAAAAATTATACCTTCCGAAAGCTCGTCTTCTCAATGTCAAATGATCTTATTGCACCTAAGAATCGATCGTGCAATTCGGAGATATTAATTAATTTCTCGTCCTCAATTGTGTGGGTGTTGCATTCTTTTTGCTCTCTCCCCTCCACAGAGGCTTAGGTAATTCCCAAATGACGTCGTCTTACGTCGGCAGTTTATTTCTGCACAATTATTACATGGTTTCTCTATACTGAAAAATCTCTCATTCAAAATGATTCACTGTGCTATGCTTGTTTACTCATTATTATGCTCGTAAACGTGTTAATTTTAATTATTCCTCTTCTGGTGCATATGCGACGTTGTCAAATTCCAGCAACGTCAGCTCGAATTCCGATTCAGGCTTCTCTTTCTATCACGGTGGAAATTTCCACTCAGTTATTAATACTCGTGACCAGCCCTCTCTGAAATGTCGAGTGGGGTGATCTCATCTAAGGAACATCTGTCCCTAGTCGCTTGCACAATGTTAAGCTATATTCCTGGCTTAAAATCTCTCTCTGTTCCTTTAAGAAACTATACGTTTCTTTCATTTCTTCCTTAAGGACATGGATTCGACCGTCATGGACCCTATGGCCCATGGGTTCATCTCTCCCCTCCTTAGGTAAATAAATTTTCGGAAATTCTTGAGGAAATTTATTTCAATTTAATTTGTATTTCTTTATTCGTCGAAGCCATCATAACGTCATCCGTATTTACTGTTGTTTTTACTTCTTTTAAGTCGTATCCGGTAATTGTGTAGGTCGGGTATGCTCTGTCCCTACCCTTTCTTTCTTTCTTTCTTTGTTTGTCTGGACTTTACGTTCCCAGAACCTCATTCTCCCTTACGGGTTTGGTCTATCCCTACCCGTTTCCTTATTTCATCATTTTCTTTTCTTAAATTGGAATTTTCTTCTTCAATAAATTCAATTATTTCTTTAATTTCCCAATATACTTTCTCCAATTCGCATTCGCACTCGAATGCTTGAGCTCTATTTTCTATTTCTCCCTTATTCTTGTTTATGTCAAAAGCGGATTCATCTCTAAATGTTTCCATGACCAGGGCTTGTTCATTTTCTTCATCAAAATCTTCGGGAGGGTAATATAATTTCAAATTTGCTGAATTCATGGTCACTTCGTGATCCGTTTCACAGTGCCGAATTCTATATGCGTTATTCCTCAAATCTCTGATTATCTGATATGGTCCGTGGTACATTTTCTGGAACTTCTTGTACACACGGTTCCCTGGATCCGAAATGGCTGGTCTTTTCACTAACACCATTTCTCCTGCTAATAATGGTCGATGATACCTCTTATGCCTATTTCTTCTCTGCCTCCTATCGGCTTGAGCTTTTAGATGCTCAAAGGCTCTCCTAATTCGTACATCTCTTCCCGGCTGAGCGTCTGCTGGTCTAGGAATTACCAGACTCCAAGGTCTTTCTGGTTGCTCATTCCGATGTAACGTTATGGGTATCTCTCCGGTGGATTCATGGATTGTATTATTTATACAAAATTCAATAATATCCAAAATATCTATCCACTTCCAATTTTCTTCGGCACAGTATATTCTACAATACTTGGCCGTTTCTCTCATAACTCTCTCTACAGGGTTTGCCTCAGGATGGCGAATACTTGACAAAATTTGACGTATTCCAAGTCTTTCTAATTCTCGTCTGAACTCTACACTGGTGAAACAACTGCCGTGATCCGACAACAAGTTCTCAGGTTTCCCCAGAATCGGTATCACTTTTTCTTTAAGTCGTTTTAACACCTGTTTGGTACTAGTCTTCTGTATGGGAGCAAAGACAACCATTTTAGTGAAGACATCCATAGCCACCATTATGTGTCGATTTCCTCTTCTTGCCTTTGGCAAAGGTCCAAAATTATCAATAGATATGATTTGGCCGGGCCTTTCAGGCAACAATGGTATAGGCTTCTGTCTCATCAGAAATGCATTAGGTTTGATCCTTTGACATAAAACACATGTCTTTAGCGTGTCCCTTACAGTTTCTCTCAGTCTCGGCCATATAAATGCTTCTTTCAGCATCGAGACTGTTTTGTCGACTCCCATATGTCCGAACGATCTATGGGCTAACCATACTATTTTCCTCTGCAAAATTGCAGGTACAACAATCCTTAATTTCGTATGGTCAGAGTCCACAAACTTATATAATAACCCATTGTAAAACGTGTAGTCTTGTGCTATCTTCTCAGCTTCTGTGTACGCTGGTGTTCCTCTTATCAAGCTTCCCTCAAGGAATGATATGAGCATGTTCATCCATGGATCCTCCCGTTGTCTTTGACTAATGCTTCTTAACTCATTTAGAGTACGCTGATCCCTGTCTTCCAAATCTATAGCCATTACTTCCTCTTCTATGGACTCTGGCTGTCTACTTAAGTAGTCTGGAACTATGTTTTCCTTTCCTGGGCAGTACTCTATCTTGACATCAAATTGTTGAATATATAAAGCCCAACGCATCAACCTTTGACTGGATAAATCAGTCTTCATCAAAAAGGTTAAGGCTTTATGATCCGTCCTTAGAATGACCTGAAACCCATATACGATCTTCCGCCAATATTGCAACGCGTGCAATATCGCTAACAGCTCGATCTCGCTGATCGTATAATTTTTCTCGTGTGGTTTCAGTCTCCTACTTGTGAAAGCTAGATAGTTCTTCTTATCAGGGTTTTCCGGGTTCTCCTGATATAGCATTGCCCCTATTCCAATCTGGGATGCGTCTGTCTGAATAATAAATTTCTGATTAAAATCAGGATATCCTAGCTTCACGTAATTTAAGAGCATTTCCTTGGCCTCCACGAATGCTTTTTCTGCTTCCTCCGTCCATTTCCACTTGCCCCCCTTCTTCAGAAGGTCCTGTAGTGGTGCAACAGTTTTGGTGTATGATGGACAATGTCCTGAGAAGAACCCAATCAATCCCAAAAACTGGCGAACGTTCTTCACTTTCAAAGGCCTTGGAAAATCCCTTATCGATTCCAATTTGCATGGATTTGGTTTAACACCATCCTTGTCAATCACATGCCCTAAAAATGTCACTTGCCTTCGACAAAAGTTCGACTTCTTTAAATTTATCTTAAAATTTGCCCTTCTTAGGTCTTCTAATAATTTCTTCAAATTAACTAAATGTTCCTCAATGTTTTCCGAGGTAAGCAAAATGTCATCTACGTATCGGATAGTGCACTCTTTCACTTCTTCTGACAGGTTTCGATCCAGTGCTCTTATTAATGCGGATCCTGCAGTCTTTAATCCAAACGGACATCTTCTAAAGCAGTATGTCTGTTGATCGAACTGAAATCCAGTCAACAAGCTGGTTTTCTCTTCCAGTTCGAGATGATGATACGACGAAGTCATGTCAATATTCGTAAAAATCTTCTTGCCTTTAAACTTCCTCAGTATTTCTTTTATGGGTGGTGCCGAATCATTTTCTGGTATAATTTTTGCATTTAAATTTCTGGCATCTAAACACACCCTTACTGAGCCATCCGGTTTACTCACAATCACTAATGGACTAACATATGGTGTCGCCATCTTTTCTATAACACCTGCATTCATCATCTCCTGCAGTGTTTTCTTGGTTTGTGGGTAATGTTTTTCCGCAACCGGGTATGGTTTTTGTTTGAACGGTGCCCAATCGTTGACTTGGAACGCGTATTTAAAATTTTCAATCTTCCCTGGCTTGGAATCAAATACGTCCCTATAATCCAATAATAATTTCTTTAAATGTTCCTTAATTTCGAGGCTGACTTTAGCTTCCTCCACTTTTCCTGACAGGTTGGTCTCAAACTCATTTTCCACATTATCTTCGAGTTCTATGTTGAGGACTTCAAATATCCTTTCTATGTCCTTATAATCTTCCTCAATCACTTCTTCCATATGCCATACCTGTTCTGCTATTTTCGCATCCTGTTCCTGTAGGTTAATGTTTTGCTCATCCACATCCTCTCTTTGAATTCTAATGCAATTTTGCGCTAGGTCTATAATGACCTTGTTCTCACGGATAAAATCAATACCTAATATGACATTATACGGTAATTGATTTACCAGCAAAAAGCACTGCGAAATTTCAGCGTTACCCATGATTAAATCAATGTATATCTGAAATTTACATGTCAAAGATTTTTCAGGGATAATTCCCTTAATCTTTACACTTGATGTGGGAATTTTTAGTACTCGGCCCCTTGTTTCCAATTCATTTAAAAGGGTTTGTGTAATTAAACTTATTGTGGATCCAGTATCAATCAATGCTCGGACCAGTAATCCTTCTATCCTAAGCATAATTATAGGTAGTTCTCTTTTAACAGGTGGGATTCCTTCCACATCATCGTTAATTAGTTCATCTGGTCTAGCTATCCAATTTACAATTTCTACTTCCTCCCAGCTCCTGGTATGTTTCCACTTTTGACAATTTAAATTTGGAGTTTTTTTTTATCCTGAGGGCTCCCTTTTCCCTCATTCTTTAGCTGAGCTTGTAATTCCAAGCTTTGAGCTCCGTCTAGTCGGTCGGGTGATTTCCGGTTTTTGATTGCCTCACTCCAACGGACTTTTTGCCTATCAGGTTCATCTGGTCTTTCGTTCATATAACGAAGACTCTCCTGATATCTTTCTTCTATTTCGGCCCGATATTCATCATCCCTATCGTCTGGCCTTACATTTCTCCTGGGATAATTCTCCCATTTCTTTCTGTTGTCCGGCCTTTGCTGGTTATTGTTATAGGGGCGGCTTTCCTGTTGCCTATAACCCGTCGTTCTAGGATTTCTTCCTCGATATCCTCCCCGGTAATATGGCTGTATCCTTCTAGGCTCCTGGTGCCCATACTCTCGATCTCGTCCTTGAGTATCCGTACTGGTGGACTGATTCCTGGTCGCTGGTTTTTCTCCAGTTTCCTGACTGCTGGCCATGTGTACTTGCTCAGTTTGTCTCTGATGCCGAGGTGTTACGTGCGAAGTCGTCATATCTAACTGACGTAATACGCTTTCCACTTCCACAGCACTTCTGGCTTTGGATGAGATTAGCAGCCTCTGAATCTCATACGGAAGCTGTCTCGCAATGGCGGCACACAGGTCGTTTTCTGCCGGAGCAATATCCAGTTCGCGGAATTTACACAGCTGAGCGGTGAAAAATTCCGAGTATTTAGTAGGTGCATTGGTGCTGTACTTCCTAGAGTACAGATCTAGCCTTAAATTTTCTTGGACATCTGCTGCCCAATATCGCTTTAAAAATGCTTCCCTAAAGCCTTCCACCGTATCAAAAGTGTATCTGAAGCTTCTGAACCAGGTGAGACAATCACCTGCCAACAGCTTTTCAATAGCTCTCAGTCTCCGATCCTGAGGAACCTTCATTTCATTTAGATACTCTGCCACTTCTTTTAGCCAGTATTTTGGAGTAATAGACATGTTATTACCCGTAAACTTTACTGGTCTATCCTCATTGGATTTAATAATGTTTATTATTTGGCCATTTGTCTGATTCGTGTACGGGGTTGACATCGCCATTGGATATCCTGGGATCTTATAAGGGCTCTCCCCTCCTAAGTCCCTCTCCGTATCTGTGCCTTGTTCACGGGAATCTACCCATCCTGTCTTTGGAAACTCCTCCTGATTTTCGAATTCTAACTTCCTTTCTCTTCGGGCACTTTCTTCATTTGCCATGAGTTGGATTTCCATTTGACTGTTCTTAAGTTCCGTCCTCTCCAATCGGGATCTTAATTCATTTTGAATTCTTTCTTGATTCCTTTTAATATCTTCCTCTACCTTTTGGAAGTGGAATTTCTCATCCTTGAAGCTATCCCTGAATTCATTTATTTGGTCTTCTACCTCTTTCTTAATGATCTTAGCATGTTGGTCTATAATTTCTGGCTTAACGTCACCTATGGTCTCCAGGCCCTCTCGTATCTCCTTTATTTGCTTCTCCACTTCTTTTCGTCCTTTGACTATATCTATTTTCATTCCTTCAAGCCTTCCCTCAGTCTTCTCTTGACTCTTATACAACTTCATCATTTCATCTTGGACCTGATTAATTTCCTTATTGGTTTTTCCTACATGAACCTTTAATGTTCCGATGGTTTCCTGAACCTCAATAATACCCTGACTTATTTCATTTATTTTATGGGTACTTTCCTTACTTTCGTTCTCTCGTTGTTTTCTTTCACTCTGGAGATGCCCCTCGTATACACCTAATCTTTGATCTATTTTCGTTTCGTATGTCTTCAGATTCTCATCTACCTGCCCGGTAAAATGATCAATTTGATCTTTCATCTCCTTAACATCCTTTAGATTTTGATTTTTCATCTCAGTTACCTCCGTCTGAACTACACCGATTTTGTTCTCGAGGGTCCCTACTTTCTCCTTTACCCCTTTAAATTCTTCTCCTAATTCCTTAAAACTTTCTTTTATCTCATCCCGGGAACGTTCACAAATATTCTTGTTAAATTCTATCTGAGCTGTCAATTTCGTCTGCACCTCTTGGATCTGGGTTACAAGTTCATTTTTACAATCGTCACCCTTTGTTTCTATCTCAACCAATTTAGTTTCTAAAATTTTAAAATTTTCTTGACATGTAGTTTGGGAATTTACCATATTTTTGTTCATAGTCTCTATTTGGACTTGCATTCCTGAGTAAAATCCTTTACTTTCCTTTTTAATTTCACTTAACTTAGTCTCCAACCCCTCATCAAGAATTTTAAATTTAGTATCCATTGTCTTTTCTATTTCAGCCTTCAGTACTCCATTGTTTTCGTTACTGTTGGCTTTCAGAGACTCTAACGTCTCCGTTTTCATCACTTCCCACTGTTGTTTAATGGTTTCCCCACTTTCTGTTTTCATCTTTTCTATCTCAGCCTTCAGTTCCTTATTCATGTTTATACCGTCGGCTTCGATAGCTTCTAATTTAGTGCCCATATTATTACCTTTAACTTCGATAGCTTCTAATTTGGTTCCCATGGTATCAGTCTTAACTTCGATATTCTCTAATTTAGTGCCCATATTAGCACTATCAATTTTTATTGACTCCAAACTTAGATTCATGGATCCTAACCTTTGGTTATTTTCCTCCTGTTGGCTGTCCAACTTATTCAAACTCTCATTTATGGATTCGAACACTTTGTTATTTTCATCCTTTTGGAGGCCCAATGTATTGTCTATTGTTCCCAATTTATTGTTTATGGCCTCCAACTTCTCATTGCTATCGGCTTTTATAGCCTCCAGAAGCCGTTGCATCTCTTCACTTAATGCCATCTGATGAGAATACAGTGGGCCACAAATGCCACCACACTAGTACATGCTTGAGAGATGATACTCTGAATCCGTGTGTCCCAATTTCTTTAAAACTTTACTTGGGTACGGGTATTCACTTACACCGTACCCTTTTACTACTTTTATTCAATTTCATAAACCTTTATGGAAGTGTTTAAAATTCAAAATTTCGAAAAACCATTTTTTAAAAAAAAATGAAAATTTTGATTTCTCGAGAAAACTCGGGTTTTTCCTAGGAAAACTCAGCCCTGCGTACTGGGCGCCATAATAAAAGATAGTTTTGCTAGGGGGTTCATAATATAATATATTCAGGGCTGCTCGGTATGAGTTTCCAGGGACCCATGCGGTCAGTTAATATTTTACGTTGTAGCTATCCCTATTATTACTTTAATTTTACATGATATGACCGACTTAAGTGTTCCTCTAGTTATTAATCCAGCACAGTATTTATATATCCCCCTGTGCCCATTTAGCAAGAAATATGCCAATCACAGTATACCAGCGTAGCTCAATTCGGGATTTCGGGGCAGCGGTAAGTTCCCCCACTCTGTGACTCACATATTTTGGATTAATTAGAGGATACACTTGCAAAAATAACAACAAAATCAACTCCTATTTAAACACATTTAATTAATAAAATTAATGGCGCTACAAACATTTAACAATTTAATTACTGACCCAAATATCAACTGCTTGTTCCAAATGAACAAGGGATCACAAATAAAATAAACAAATATTGTATTCAAAACCTGTGGTTTCCACATAAACCAACAATTCTTACTTAGTCTCACTTCCATAAAGCACTAACATTAAGTTTACATAACTCCGAGCTCTTTGGCTCCATGCTTTTACATTATTATGGTGTCATTCTTGTACACCTCAAACACTAGCTTTTATATTTTCTTATTTCTCAAAAACAAATATATAATTATATTTAAAATCTATGTGAATTATCTAATTCAATATTTTGGGCATGTCCACACATTCAGTTGTTATCATCTCTCTTTATTTCACAAATATATTAAGGTAATCAGAAAATCAATTGTGTACTCCAGAGCGTGAAGGTACTTGACACAGTCAAAAAACTATAGTTACTCCCGAACTCAGTTGCCTTCAATCAACTCGTGGAATCCCACGTCCTTACATTATTACCATAGGGATTGTTATTTATCTCTTATGTCTTAATAGACCATTATCATATAAGAAACTACGATCTGAACCGGCAAACGAAATATCCATCTTTAAGGACCTCGGTTCAACGCCCGGGTCGTTAACAACTTTAAACACTCCTGGTGTATTCATTTCTCTTTCTAACAGCTTACGAGACGGTCTCTGTTCCATCTCGCTTTAAGAAAGCTAGACTCTACTACTTGGGGTGCGATTTATGACCTGTTAGGGTGGCGGAGACATCCTGTCTGACCCAACATTAGTAGCTTATTTTCAAGGCTTTCAAAACAAACCTTCCCATTCCATCCAGTTCTGGGGAGACCGGGCTTTACTGTACCGTAACATTCAAACAACTATTCTTTGGTTCAAAGACCATTTCCACATCCTTGGCATTTATTAATTATGAGAGGGTCTTCATTGATTGGGAAGATTAAATACACATACGACGACGGAGAATTACAGGGGCTTTTATCATAAGAAGATCCTGCATTCGAATCTCTTCAGGTGCCTCGGGAACCAATCCCATACAGAGGCTTATACAGAATGCGATTTAGAGTCGGCCGTGGCCCATATGACATACGCTCAATAATACCATATATTAGCTCCCTTTTTAAATACATACACAATGCCTCGTGATACTAATATCACAACTAGAGGACTTACACAATTATCAATTCACTGCAATCAACTACCCTCCATAAGTAATGTACCAAGTATTTAACCACTACTCGTTCCTAGCGTGACACTTTAATATTATATTTGCGCTCATTATGCGCTATGCATTATTTTAAGCCGAAAATGTCTTCCCAAGAACTGATAAAATCTCTTAAGTAACAATTCATATTATTTTAATTCACATATTAATCTTTCTGTGGTCGATAAATCGCTCCCTGTTTTAAAATATTCCATTGAATCTCATTTCTTACACATACGTTAAGGCTTAACGCTCTTATATTCATATCAATTTATTTGATTTTTATTTAACATTTCCATATTTAATTATTATTATTATCTTTATTCTTTAGACAAGCTCAAAAGCTATTTCTTTCATATCTCAACTTTACTTTATTTCAATGTCTTTCATGATAATTACATGATATTTCGCTTGCTCTTATGACATTTGTTAAATACATTAACCCTTTATTCACCTATTTCCTCTACGGGATTTATTCTTTACATAATTATTCATAATTTCTCTATTTATTTTATTATTGTTCAGACCGTATTCTTGATTATTCAGCATTTATTTATTAAAACACATCCCTTTCACTCCAAAACTCCGGTGGGTTTTGTACACAATCAATTTCTGACACCAAAATAAAAATGAATTTAGTACTTACATATTTTCCAGATCATCCCCTGATCTTAAATCTGGTGCGGTGTTTCATTTTTGGGCCCACTTTGAACTTTTTACACCATATTAAAGGTATTCATTTTACGTAAAAACACAAATAAACATATATCTAACACACTTAATATTGACGACATTTTTATATACTGATGTGTCCCTTTTGAACACATAATAAACACTAAAAATATTATTTAACACACAATCTGGATTATTTTACACTTCACAACGATCACTAGGCCGTGTTTCTGAGCCTCTCACACGTGATCTTCTTAAATTCCCGTTTCCAAGGGTGAAATTTATCCGATGTCGGCTTCCTATTCTGAAGAATGCGAAAGTCCCGAAACATCTACTATTCCCTGGAGTTCAATTCTGCTATTCCTATCCTGGATAACTGGCTATTTATCTAGCTTGAACGGCTTCTCTGTAGATCTGTCTATCGATCCTAACGAAAGTCTATATGGATCGAGGTCTCCTCTAAGACCTATAGAATCAGTTTATAGCAGCTAGCCCTTCTCGATTCTAGTACTATTAGAATTGTTCGCCTGCTTTCTGGAGTTAATGTTTATAGTCTCCTATCCTATTTATTTGAACTGTTTTAACACTCCTACGTTCGAACCTTATTCTGTTCTTCCTTTTTAGGTTTCTTCAATTTAAATAACAGTTTATCTGTCTGGTACGATACTTCCGTACGTTATGATCTATTCGTTCGTACATTTAACGACCTATCGCCTTTAAGTCCGACGTTCGCAGCCTGCTCTGACTATATCTTGCGAATTTTCACTTTAACTTGTATACCGTCGGCCTAAATCCTATGATTAGGATTTTCCTAATATTTCACTACGGCGATACTTTAAAATTTCGCCTTGAATGCTCCTTATGGAGGCAAGCAAGTCGTTACTACTGTGACGCCTGTGGCTATCGGATCTTACTTCTGCGGGGAAAACAGCGTTTCTCCCCTCAAGGAGTACTGGTAGCTGTTATCGATGTGACGCAGAGTTACGTCCCTTCACGGACTGTCGGAATGACTACTTCTACGTCGTGGAGCAGCACTTCCCCTCACGGAATGCTCGTAGGACTGCATGCGATGCGACACAGTGACGTGCCCTCTGGCTGTCTGAATACTGCATGATTGGCTTGGAAACGCCCGAAGCTTTATACTGTTTTACTACAAAAAAATAAGACTCAAGCCTTTTCTGTGGTCAACTTCTAAAATAATGGTGCCACAAATATAAAAATTATACCTTCCGAAAGCTCGTCTTCTCAATGTCAAATGATCTTATTGCACCTAAGAATCGATCGTGCAATTCGGAGATATTAATTAATTTCTCGTCCTCAATTGTGTGGGTGTTGCATTCTTTTTGCTCTCTCCCCTCCACAGAGGCTTAGGTAATTCCCAAATGACGTCGTCTTACGTCGGCAGTTTATTTCTGCACAATTATTACATGGTTTCTCTATACTGAAAAATCTCTCATTCAAAATGATTCACTGTGCTATGCTTGTTTACTCATTATTATGCTCGTAAACGTGTTAATTTTAATTATTCCTCTTCTGGTGCATATGCGACGTTGTCAAATTCCAGCAACGTCAGCTCGAATTCCGATTCAGGCTTCTCTTTCTATCACGGTGGAAATTTCCACTCAGTTATTAATACTCGTGACCAGCCCTCTCTGAAATGTCGAGTGGGGTGATCTCATCTAAGGAACATCTGTCCCTAGTCGCTTGCACAATGTTAAGCTATATTCCTGGCTTAAAATCTCTCTCTGTTCCTTTAAGAAACTATACGTTTCTTTCATTTCTTCCTTAAGGACATGGATTCGACCGTCATGGACCCTATGGCCCATGGGTTCAATATATATGCACAATAAACCTTTTTCCGATGTTACGATGACTTCGCGAGTCAGGAATTTTGTTGAAAAATGGTCAGGAAAAGTCAGGAAAATTGACATTGAAAATTCTGTGGCCACCATGTAATAGGACAAAACTATTTATTTTTATTTTTATGTGTTTCTTTTATTTTAATTTATCCTCCCTATATTATTCTGCTAAGGTCCCATTCCGGTTTTGTACCGAAAATAAGGTCCTGTTAACACCAACCTACATATATGGGGTACCTACAGGTTCAGCATTACCCCATGTATGCCCGAAACGCCCTCACTTCCTCTTTAAATGCCTCACAATTAAATAAATACCTTAAAAATGTACATTTACAATGGGAGCACCGTAATCTGGCGAGCCTGCTGCTAGAGCGCAGGGCAGCGCAGCTGCGGCAGCCATCTGGCGGGAGCGTGGCGTACTGCTAGGCGAGCCTGCCGCTAGAGCGCAGGGCAGCGCGGTGGCGGCAGCCATATGACGGGAGCGCGGCGTACCGCTAGCTACAAAGGGGTGCTGTGACAAGTACAAAACACTAGTAGGAAATAAAGGCCGATGCTGGCACAGGGGCTAATGAGCAAGATGGCCGCCGCGCGCAACCAGCCCTATTATTCTTATGGAGGGGACAGTCAGAGCTGGCACAGGGGCTAATGCGCAAGATGGCCGCCATACTCTGAGACCGTGCATGACGTCACAGGGGGAGTTCGACCGTGTAGTTACTAAATGGAATATTTATTATTATTATTATTATTAATAATAATAATAATTTTATTAGGTAATTATTGATTGATAGCTTGCCACGGTGAGTGAGTGGTTATCGTGTCGGACTACCAACCCCACGCTTGCAGGTTCGCTCTTGGTCGTGGTAAGTGATTTCTGAAAGGCGGCAAAAATTAAGACACGCAGGTCATACAATGTTGGAATGTAAAAGAACGCAGGGAGAGGTCGGCTATGTAGTTGCTAAATGGAATATTTATTATTATTATTATTATATATTATTATTATTATTAGGTAATTATTGATTGATCATGTACAATCAAGACCAGCCTTATATTGCCCCCACTTTATGGTGTAGTGGCTAGCATTTTAGCTGTTACTGTGGAGGCTCGGGTTCGAGTCCTGGCTCTGTCAAGAAATTTAATTCTAGGCTGAGGGTTGGAATGGGGTACACTAAACCTTGTGAGGCAAAACTGACAGGAGCTGGCTTTTTGTTTCATACCGCAGCCATTCTGCCTAACCCACCTTACCTAACCTAACCTTAACTTACCTAACTTCAAAGTCAGAATGTACATATATTCATCGTTTTTTATACCCTCATAAATTAGATATAGAGAATGTCCACCACGATTTAGATCCTCGAGCACACTTTCTGACATATCATTAAAACGTGTAGAAAGGAATGTCTAAAAATTTTTACTAACACATAATACTAGCATTGTGAATATTTATTGTAGTAGCCTATAAAGAAACAAAAAAATCATATCTATTACAGTTTAGCTATAAGTGACCAGAACCACTATAACATTTTATTCTACTAAGGAGATTTCCATAATGATAAAAAAATGAGCTTACCATAATGATGGATTGTGTGTAAGTAAACGTCTTTTGCTGCTTGATGCCACTACTAAACTGATACTCATACAACAGACAAGTGAGTTCATGTTTCGCTGACGTAATCGTATGTTTCCACGCACTTCCTGTGTTGAGCGTGTCATAGTGGCTAAATTTGAAACTAGATGAGATGATTTGCTGATGTAATCGTATGTTGCCCCGCACGCACACGCAGGCCCTTGTGAATTGGTCCTTGTGGACGAGTCCCTGTGGACGGGTCCTCGTTGACGGGTCATTGTTGACGGTTCCCTGTGATCGGGTCCTTTTTGACTAATTCCTTTAGACCGGTCCCTTTGGACTGGTCCCTATGGACAGGCCCATGGTCCCTAATGCTATGATGAAATTAAACGTTGTTCCACATGAAACGCATGTGAAGAGCCGATTGCTACTATGAATTATCATGGTTTTTTTTTGTTTTTACGCATGCGTACTTGTTTTTTTTTTTGTAAGCGGACAGGCTTTTTTGAATAATGATTTATAGATGAGTTATTTTTTTAAATTACTAAAAGATCCAAAACTAATAGGTCATTAGCTTTTTAATATTTCATGAACCAATAAGGCTAGGGACTTGTATGAGAGGTCGTTGGACTTGAGGTGACATTCTGTTTTTGAATGTATTATTTATTTTTTGTCAAAAGGGCCTAACTACACTTTTGTTAATATCTCGCTAACTAATAATCAGAGAGGGTCAAGTGAGGTGTCATGGGACTCAGGATGGTCAACAATTTTCCATGACCAACGAATTTACCCAAAAGATCTAATACAGCATGGTCATTGACCTATGGTTTTATAAACTAATCATCAGAGAGGGTCAAGTGAGGTGTCATAGGACTTAGAATGGTTAACCCTTTCCCATGACCAATGAATTTACCCCCAAGAATCCAAAACAGCAAGGTCATTGACCTAAGATTTTATAAACTAATAATCGAATATCAACATGTGAGGTGTCATAGGACTTATAATGGTCAACCCTTTCCCATGGCCAATGAATTTACCCAAAATACCCAATAAATCAAGGTCATCGACCTGAGATTTTATATACTAATAATCGGATACGAACATGTGAGATGTTTACCATGTGTGATGAAACATAGCTAGATAGAAAAAGAATTAGTGTAGGCTACATATATGTTGACTGACAAGTCTTTTACCATTGAAACTTGTTTTCAGAGCAAACTGCTGTAGAGAGAGAGTATAGGTTGCAGGTATGGGTTAATAAATGAGAAATGGTGTACGCAAACCCTCACATGTCGATATCCGATTATTAGTTTATATACTCTCAGGTCAATTACCCTGTTGTTTTGAATATTTGGGGTAAATTCGTTGGTCATGGGAAAGGGTTGGCCATCCTATGTATTATAACACCTCACTTGACTCTCTCCCATTATTTAGTTATCGAGATATTAACAACAGTGCAGTTCGACCCTTTTGAAAAACATTAAATATATATTCAAAAACAGAGCGTCACCCCGAGTGCTAGGACCCCACATAGAAGTCCCTAGCCTTATTGGTTCGCGAGATATTAACAAAAGTGTACTTAGGCCCTTTTCACAAAAATCAAAAATACATTCATAAACGGGGCGTCATCCCAAGTCCAACGACCCCTCATACGAGTCCCTAGCCTTATTGGTTCATGAGATATTAAAGAGCCAATGACCTATTAGTTTTGGATTGTTTCGTTATTTTATTAAAATAACTCATCTATAATCATTATTTAAAAAGTCCTCCCTCTTACGAAAACCCCAAGTGCTCATGCGTAAAAACAGAAAACAAACATGTTAATTCATAGTAGCAATCGGCTCTTCACATGCGATTCATGTGGAACAACGTTTAATTTCATCATAGCATTAGGGACCAGTCCAAAGGGACCGGCCCAAAGGGATCAGTCAAAAGGACCCGTCCACAAGGACCTGTCAACAAGGACCCGTCCACAGGGACCCATCAACAATGACCCGTCCAAAGGGACTCTTCAACAAACACTCGTCAACAGGGACCCGTCAACAATGACCCGTCAACAATGACCTGTCAACAGGGATCCGTCATAAAGGACTCCCTTCAATAGGACCCGTCCAAGGGGGGGGGGGGGGGGGGCTAGTCAACAGGGAGAAGTCCAAAGGGGTGAATCAATAGTGATCAATCATATGGGGTTATCGTCTCAAGGTCTGACATACCCCTCTTTGATTATTGGTTTGCCAATCGACAAGCGTCGCTTGAAAACCTTTTTGATCACTCCTTGTGGGTTGGGTTAGGTTAGGTTACACTACAGCCGCCGTGTTTAAGAAGCCCGCCCTCTTACAAAAGCCATGAGTGGGCATGCGCAAAAAAAAAGGAAGCATTTTATTTCATATTGGCTTTCCACCGTACACATGTCTCCTGTGTGGAACAACGTTTAATTTCATATTTGCATTCAAACTCTCACATGTCGCACTTGGAAAGCGAGTTTTTCTAAAAAAATAAAATTTCACCCCCTAGTAGGGGTAGGTTTTATTTTGTGGTGGAAATATGTTGTCCATTGGAAAGCGGGTGTCAGCCCGAGTTCAACGACACCTCATTTGTTAAAATCCGACCATGGGTTCGCGAGATATCACACCACCGCCATCTTGTGTGGAGGAATGTGGAGATGGAGGGCCTTGAACTGTCCAAAAACCACTACTAATGTGAATATAAACAATATGCAGTACCCACGAATGCAATTTATGCTATGCCTCACTGACTACTGCAGCATTACAATACACAACGAGATACATCTTCAGGTTGTCCATCACAAATGACCGACGATTATCGCGAAACACTTCTTCTGGAGGCGCGAAACTGCGGCAATATGTTTCTTGCCCTTGAGGTGTTTTGTAATTAAAGATCGCTGTTCAGCCTTGATTGTTTTCCCACATGTTTGGCAGAACAGAACGCCCCCATCAGAAGTAAAATTATCTTTAAATTCTGCAAAAGACGATAACTTGTAGTTACTTTTACTTTAGGCATCGTAGAACTGCCTTACACTCCACAGTGCCAGAAATGAACTGAATGTGAGTGACACTGGTTCCAGGTAGCTGGAAGAGGGGGAGGTCTAGCAATATGGCTAAGGACAAGGAAATCCCTGGCCTCCACAGTGAGTGGCACGTGGCAACAAGTTAAGAATAACACAGTTGCAAGCTGACATAAGCTCCACATGAAGATTAGATTGTTCACAGTTTCTTCCTCGTTTAAGTGACACAGAAAAAAAAAAATGCAATAAACTGATTTAAAAAGATGGAAATATTATTTATTTTATGTGAAAATAAGTGGAAAGCAGGAATTTATGTATTTATAGAAAAAAAAAGCTTAAAATATGTATTTACATAAAAATATATTTATTTACCTAAAAAGCCCTAGTTATGTCCAGTCTATTTATCCAGTCCAGGCTCGATGGCGTAGCACTGTTAGGATCACCTAGGTACGCTTTTATTTTTCAATCTTCCACAATGTGCCTGATAGTCTGATTCGATGAACCACAATCACAGCAGGGGTCTGACGCTGCCCCCATTTGTGCAGGTTGTACGCACAACCTCCATGTCCTGTACGAATGCGGTTAATGGTCTTCCATATATGTCGTGCTTGTTCAAAGCCCTTGGTTTTCTTTACGGGATCAATGAGGTCACGTATTTCGGGTGGGACATTTCTAGTCCATATTTCACGCCATTTAGCTGCAATGTTGAAATTACTATCAGTAAGCTGTTGAGCCTGTCGCAAGGGTGGATTCTTGGACCGGTTTATTGCCAAAGTGGGAATGTCGTCATGGATTGGAAGTGCAGGGTTGTTCATTATTTTAGTATATGTTCACATTAATACTCCAACCGTAATGACATTATAAGTTGAGAAATTCAATTAAGTAACATTATAAAAGCGAGCATCAAAAGTGGAATGTTGTTTTAAGGCTTGTGTCATTAGTGTGGAACCTCCTAGCCACGGTTTCGGTTCAGAGAAGGCGACGAGCTATACCCTACGGTGGGTGTTCAAACACTTGCCATAGAAATTCCTGAAGAAGTTGTAGGGTTATAGGAGCAAAGGGAGGATGGGCTTTGTCGTGAATCAGAACTCATTCTTCCTTGAATTTTCGCTGCACAATTCCCTGCTGCTTGAAGAAACCGAATTATACTGCGCAACTTGGCGGAGGAGTCTATCAAGTCTGTAACTGAGATCAGAGTGGCGTAATGACGTTGGGAGTGACAGTGGTTAGAGAGTAGAAGGTTTTCTGTCGCTTTCCGGGGACATCTGCCTCCTACCTCTTCTTTTACTGTTTACCGGCGCCATCGGAAGTTGAAGCAAGTAACCTAGTTTCGTGACGAACTAAAGACCCTACTTTTCAAGATTCATGCCAATCTATATTGACCTATCTAGAATAATGACGAAATACATTTGGTAATACTAACATTTCTAACTACTGCAGTTTGAAATACACATGAAATAGTGCAACCCAAAAGAGTAATTTACTACAGTTGGCAGCCCTGGTGACTCTGAATATATTCTTAGTTCCATCTCTTGAGGTACAGTATAGAATGCACATACAACATTTGGTTGAAATATAATGGATAGTATGGACGTTACATTCTCTTTGATATTCTATTTATCTGTGCGCGTAAAATCATGTTGGGAACAATGTCATGTATGCGATGCTCAGAATTAATCTGAAATTAATTATTTATTAGAGTGCCTATTTTGGATAAAATCAATGTGTTAGTAAAGAAGTTACATGTAATTAAAAATTGAAACTCTCAGAAAGCTTAGAATCATATTGACAACGCTGAGGTATATTAGTTCTCAAAATTAATCTAGAATGTCAGGTACTAGGCCTATACGTGTGCAAAGTATAGAGTTGATGGCTTGCATACTTTCTGGTATATTGATATTAGGGTTAGAACAGAGAGCATTTATTAACAATTGGCAGCCCTGGTGGCTCTTTAAAATACGCAGTCATTTCTGTTGTAGTACACATTGTACATACGAAACTTGGTTGAAATCCAATCGATAGTATAGAAGTTACATGCATTTAGAAATTGGACATATCGGCACGCTTAGAATCATGTTGGAAACAGTGGCATGTATGGACTTCTGAAAATTAATCTGGGATGTTATTATCTATATGTGTGCCAATTTTGGAATTGTTCGCATGCATAACTTCTGATATATCCAACATCGAGCTCAAATTTCAGTTGCTATTTTTCTGTAGTTGGTAGCACTGACGTCAATTTTAAATATGGCCGTGAGATATTCAGGCATAGATCTTTACTCGTACGAAACTTGGTTTCGATAGCTGCAGCCGTTCAGGAGTTGATAGGGGGGACACACACAGACAAACAGACAGACAGACAGACAGATAGACAGACACACATTTTCACGGATCGACCTCATAAGTCTACTTTTTCCTCATTTTTGCAAAATGAGAAAAGTAGGCTAAAAACCCAGTCTTCCTATAATTAGGCCTACATAAGTCTAGGATTAGAATAATTCCTGCAGTGATCGTGGAAAACCATAGTTGACGTCAGGATGTTGTCGCTACTCCAAGGCACGACACATTAGCTGTATCGAGAAGATTTATTAAAATGGCCATACATCATTTTTTTTTTCAATCAGAGTGCATCAGACAGTCTTTGATCCCAACATAGATCGCCAATGAGCCGCGGATTACAGTGTTGCCAAATGTAGATCTCCATAAAGTTAGTCGAACGAAAGCTTGAATATGGCATCGCGCTCTGTCACAGATTCTGTCGCAGAAAGCACTGTTGGAGTTCACGCCAGTAATCACAATGTACATGTTTGCTTGTCTGTTAGCACTAGCTAGGGTTACCAACTGTTTTTGAAGAAAATAAGGGAGATTTCTATATTCTTGACAAAAATAAGGGAGATATAGAACACGGCAATATATACACTTTCCTTTTTCGAAAGATATTTACACATATACTTCATTTTCTCTTTTGGTGGAGTTTTAGCTTCGTCATCACTGCCCATTATCTTCTTCTATATAAAAGCTAGCAAACCGCCCCAGCTTCGCCCAGGAACAGTTATGAAACCATTACGTGATAAGCCCTTTTTTTTTCGATGTCAATGAACTACGACCTATATCCGTTTTACGTCTCGGCATGATGGGTTAAAAATCACTGACTGAACTATTAATTATATTATCATGGAGATGCATGTGCAACGAATTCTTGTCAGACGTAATTTAAGAATGGCGAGGTGCATGAAACACAAATCCCCCTTCCGTCCAATCTTAACTTGACTGTATTTTGCAGAACGAAAAGTTCACAGGCGAAAGAAGAAAAGCCGAGTTGCACTTCCAGGCAAACTCCAAACACTAACACTCTTCTCTGAAGTCTTAACTCAACACGACTCAACAGTTTGCTGCTGGCTGTATCTGGGGTAATAGGCTCGCCGCTAGCTAGGTTGTAACTGGGGAGATAGGCTCGCCCCTAGTTAGCTCGTAAACTGTCGCCTCAGTAATTGAATGGAGATTGTTGGAAGGAATGAAAACGTTAAAACACTTAAAGTGGGCGATGTATTGAAGATATACAGATGTGCTCTCGCGGATTTTTTGCAGAACATTTCATGCTGGACAATTCTTACACACATTTTATATTGATATTTTTAACGGTTTGTCCAGCGCAAGCTTAAAGAACGCACGGACGCCAGGATTTTTTTCGACTTTTTTCACTGAAATCGTTACTGCTTGGCTTCCTTTGATCATAAATAAATTATTTTCTACAGAAACCTTCCTCGAGATATCCTTTACAGAATGGTGAAAACCGCATCAAAATCTATCCAGTGGTTCTCGAGATTACTCGTGATATCCTAGAATCGGGGACTTGGTTTTATAGTAAGTAGAGATTAGTGTAACGTGATAGTCTGTGTGTGTGCCCTTTATGCGTTCATATACAATTTATCCGATTGCGTTGAAACTTGGGTGAGTTGTTGTGTACACTCCGGGGAAGGTTTCTGAATTGGTAAACCACTTTTACAATAGGTAGCGCACGAGTAGTTTTGACAAATGATTAACGGTACGCGAATCGTTTCGACAAAGTTCTGTCTGTGATACCATTCATCCGATTGCGATTAAACATTGGTGAGTTGTTGTGCACGCTTCCACGAGTGTTTCTGAGTGAATAAATCCATTTTACAATAGTTTAGAGGTAGTCAAAGGAAAAAGAAAAGAAATGTTGCGTATCCAAAAATACTTCAACAAACAAAATTATTATACAATGGCAAACTTTCTTTGATTGGCATTGCAAGACATGCTGGATACAGTTTGTTGTATTATAAACTGTTGCCTCTAGACGGCTCACAGGTGATGTAGAGTAAAACCAGGAAACCAAATCACGTCAAAACACCGCCAGCTGAGCAACACATAGAACGGAAGATAGAAACGAAAGAAAGATAGAAAAAAGAAAGAAACTACGCGTTCATTGGTTTAACCACAGGCAGGAAAAGTCAGGAATTTAATTTTTGGTCAGGAAAAGTCAGGAAAATACGTGTAAAAATGGCGTGAGTCAGGAAAAAATGGCGAAAAGTATTAGAAAGTTAGGAATTTTATTTTAACCATACAGTACTTTATGTTTTACAGCCATATTTTGATGTTACTAGTTCAACTAATCTCTGAAGATAAAAAGCAATAACTCGCTGGACATTATGGTATGTTTCCATTTTTACAGTACATCATAGTAAAAACCTATTTTACCTATTTGTTTACGCTTTTTTGGTGTTGGCGTAGGGATGTGCCAACCCCATCACTATAGTTTAGGTTATTAAGTACTTTGATTTATGTATTATTGCATTATAATTTACTTTATTTTGTACTAGCTGTACCCGGCATGCGTTGCAATGCCAATCAAAGAAAGTGTTGGCGTTGTAACTTTGTTTGTTGAAGTGCTTTTGGATTCCCAATATTTTTTTTTCTTTTCCGTTAACCACCTCTAAACTATTGTAAAATTGATTTACTATCCCAAAGAAATCATGGGAGCGTGCTCAACAACTCTCCAAAGTTTCATCGCAATGAAATGAATGGCATATGAACGCATACGGGACTTCGTTGAAACAATTCGAGCGCCGTTACCCATTTGTTGAATATACTCGTACGCTACCTATTGTAAAATGGATTTACTAATTCGAAAACCTTCCCTGGCGTGTACACAACAACTCATCAAAGTTTCATCGCAATCGAATGAATGGCATATGAACGCATACAGGATTTTGTATAAGCGATTCGCGCGCCGTCACTCATTTGTTGAATCTACCCAGCCATTGAAAAACGGATTTACTAATTCATACACCTTCGCAGGACTGTACTCAACTCACCAAAGTTTTATCACAATCGGATGAATGGTATATGAACGCATACGGGACTTGGTTGAAACGATTAACGCGCTGTCGCTTATTAGTTGAATCTACTCGTGGGCTACCATATTGTAAAATGGATTTACTAAATCAGAAATCTTCGCGGGAGTGGAAACAACATTTCAGGAAATTTCATTGCAATCGCATGTATGGTATATGAACTCATACGGAACTTTCTTTAAACGATACGCGTGCCGTTACTCATTTGTTGAATCTATTCATGTGCTACCTATTGTAAAAAGGATTAACTAAGTCAGAAACCTTTCCTGGAGGGTGCACAACAATTCACCAAAGTTTCATAGCAATCGGATGAATGGTATATGAACGCATACGGGACTTTGTTTAAACGATTCGCGTGCCGTCGCTCATTTGTTGAATCTACTTATGCGATACCTATTATAACGTGGATTTACTAAGCCAGAAACCTCCCCTGAAGTGTACACAACAACTCACCCAAGTTTAGTCGCTATCGGACGAATGGTATATGAACGCATACGGGACTATGTTGAAACACTTCGCGCGTCGTTGTTATGTTATGTTAATTCCTGCCGCTCCTTCCGGAGCATAGGGCCTTGGCGAAATTTCTCCACGCAGTACGGTTCCTGGCCATTCTCTTCACTTGACTCCAGTTCTTGTCCACCTCTGCTATTTCATTTTCGATCGTCCTCTTCCAGGTCTTCTTAGGTCGACCTCGCTTCCTGGCACCTTGAGGATTCCAGTCTAGCGCCGCCCTCTCAACAGCTCCGTCCGGCTTCCTTAGTGTGTGACCGATCCAGCGCCATTTCCTCTTCTTGATCTGGATGCTAATCGGTTGTTGATTGGTGATGGTCCAAAGATCTTCATTTGAGATTATTTCCGGCCACCTCACATTCATGATGCGACGCAGACATCTGTTAATGAACACCTGTAGCTGGTTGTTGATCGGTTTTGTGACTTTCCATGCTTCACAGCCATAGAGAAGAATCGACTTTACGTTGCTATTGAAAAGGCGGAGCTTGGTCTTCCTGGAAATGTTTCTATTTCTCCAGATGGGGCAGAGCTGGACAAAGGCACCATTTGCCTTCCTGATACGGCTTCGAACATCTTCCTCTGCTCCCCCATCATTTGTGACTATACTCCCAAGGTAGAGGAAGGACTCAACTCGCTCAATTTCCTTTCCGTTGACTGTCAAGCTAGTCGTGACGTCAGAATTTATCCTCATCTCTTTGGTCTTGTTGGTGTTGATCATCAGTCCTGCACGTTCTGCTTCTCTCTGCAACCTCCCCAGCTTATTTTCTATGTCTCAGTACCGTTGTGCCATAAGACAAATGTCGTCCGCGAAATCCAGATCTTCAAGCCTGTCATTTATACCCCATTGAATACCCCTCTTCCGTCCTCCCATTACCTTTTTCATCACACTATCCAGGACCAACAGGAACAGAGTGGGGGAAAGGACACACCCCTGTCTCACTCCGGAACTGACCTTTATCTTTTCTGTTAATTTGCCTTCGTGTAGAACCTGGCACTCATACCCTTCGTACATCTCTTCCATGATCCTGATGATCTTTGTTGGAATTTTATATTCCTCGAGGGTCTTCCACATGATTCTTTGATTTACGGAGTCGAAAGCTTTCTCGAAGTCGACAAATGTGAGGTAAAGGGAATTCCGCCACTCCACACTCTGCTCCAGGATGATTCGGAGGATGTTGATGAGATCCACACAGCTGCGATGTTGTCGAAATCCAGCCTGTTCCTTCCGAAGCCTTTTTTCTACGCAGTCTTTTATACGATTCAGGATGACTCTCGCCAGTACTTTGCTTGGAATGGACAGCAAGGTGATTCCCCTCCAGTTGATACAGTTTGCGGTGTCTCCTTTCTTCGGTAACTTGACGATCAACCCCTTCTTCCAGTCGGTTGGTATTTTCTCCTCCTTCCAGATCTTCTCCAACAGCGGGTGCAGCAGATTGATCGTGATATCCAGGTCTGCTTTCAATACTTCCGCTGGGATATTATCCAGACCTGGTGCCTTCCCGCACTTCATCTGCTTCAAAGCTGTCCGTATTTCGCCCCGAGTTGGGGAGTCAAGGCTGATGTCCGGGTCACTTTCTGCTTCCTCTTCATCTTCTCCTCGCTGCTTACTTTCTGGTCCTCTATCTCTATTAAGAACCTCCGCAAAGTGTTCTCTCCATCTAGTCAGCTGCTGTTCACACGTCGTGAGGATCTCGCCCGTCTTGCTCTTCACAGGCCTAGTTTTATTAAAACCTTTCTTCGAAAGCATCTTTGTGATGCCATAGAGCTCCTTAACGTCCCCCCTTCTTGCCGCCTGCTCATCAATCCACCTCCTATGATTCTTCCGCACACTCCTCTTTACCTCCCTGTTTGCTGTTGAATACTTTGCTTGTGTGAGAGCCTTCTGCTGCCTAGTCTTGCAGGTGTTGAGCTTGGCCTTAATCTACTTCCTATAATTTATCTTGTCCCAGGTCTGATCGGATATCCATTCTTTCCGCAGGTAGTTCTTGTACCCGAGCTGCATCTCACTGGTTTCCACGAAGATATTCTTTACCTCGCTCCACACAGTCTCCACATCCTTCTCTGTCTCGGAGTCCAACACCTGGAATTTATTTCTGAGCTCCAGTTTAAATTGGTCCAATCTCTGCTGGTTCTTAAGCTTGCCCACATCAAACTTGTTGTGCCGAGTGATAAACTTTCGGCGGACTGCCACGATCTTCATGCGGAAGTTGGCAACCACAAGATGATGGTCACTACCAACATCCGCTCCTCTCTTGTTCCTAACATCTTCCAAGCTTCTTCTGAACCTCCTGCTCACCGCGATGTGATCAATTTGATTTTCTGTGACTTGATCAGGAGACACCCAGGTGACCTTGTGGCACCGCCTATGAGGAAACACCGTGCCACCCATCACCAAATCCTGACTGGCGCAATATTCCGTAAATTTCTCCCCATTGTTATTCATCTCACCAAGGCCATGTTTACCCATGATCTGCTCCAACCCCTCATTGTTTGATCCCACCTTCGCGTTGAAGTCTCCCATAACAATGAGAATGTCCTTCTTACTTGTTTGTCTTGTGGCATCTCGCAGCATTTGGTAGAATTCTTCCTTCTTCTCTGGCTCCGTTTGTTCTGTAGGCGCATAGCATTGGATGATGATCACATTCCTGATCTTTGTCTTGAACCTAGCAAACATGAGCCTGCTAGAAATTGGCTTCCACTCCATAAGGCTCCTCTTTGCATTTCTGTTGAGCAGCAACCCCACTCCATCCCTGTGTTCTTCCTCATCGCCCCCAGAATAGAGAAATGTAATTCCATCTGTTGTCTGTATTTCACCAAATCCTGGCCACCTCACCTCACTCAATCCTAGGATATCCAGCCCATAGTTCTTCATCTCCCGTGTCACTTGTTTCAGTCTGGTTTTCTCCATCAAGGTCCTCACATTCCAGAAACCGATTTTCGTAGTCCTCTTCATGCCAAAAGTCGTCATCAGGTTATCCGTCCGGTTTTGTAATTTCGCTTCAGTTTCAGTAATCAGTTTATTTAAGAGGAGCGAGTGATTAACCCACTGCCTCCGAGTGCCTTGGAGGGACTGCCACCTTAGGCCTGAGGCACCAGGCTGATTTTCTGTCAGGGTTTCTTCCCTTAGCCTTTGAAGAACCAACTCCAAACTACAAGGCAGCAGTTGTTTCACCAGAGCCCCGTTAGCCGTAATTTCTTCAGGGTTCCTGTAGGGCCTTCACAGCTACCGTAGCGGTCTTGAGGCACACAAAGTCCCCACTGTACTTCACCCCTACAGGCAATCCCCTACTTCATTACGTTGCCCATCTCCCACGACGAGGACGAGGGGTTGGATTTGTGGGAGACTCGCGCGTCGTTGCTCATTTGTTTAATCTACTTGTGCGATACCTATTGTAAAGTGGATTTAGTAAGCCAGAAACCTTCCCTAAAGTGTACACAACATCTCACCCAAGTTTCAACGCTATCAGACGAATAGTATATGAACGCATACGGGACTTTCATGAACAAACGCACGCCATTTTATTGAAGCTACTCGCGCGCCATCTATTGTAAATTGGATTTACTACCCCTATAACTTTTCCGGGACAGTGCACAACAACTCACCAAAATTGATCGCAATCGGATGAATTGTATATGAGCGCATCGCCAACACGCATTTGTTTAAACTACTCGCGCGCTCTCTATTGTACATTGGATTAACTATACCTATAATGATTTCGTAAGTGTGCACAACAACTCACCAAAATTTGATCGCAATCGGATGAATGTTTTATGAACGCATAAAAGACGAACAAACGAACATCCTTTTCTATATATACTGTATATATATAAAAAGGTTTTTAATGAATAAAAGGCGAGCGTTGGGCAGCTATGGAGATGGTGGAGGCTGCAAATAAGATATATATTAATTGTAACTGTTCATGTTCGGGGTCATGGTTGATTATAATCAATGAGGGATACTTTAAAAAAACATCTTTCTCCATTTATTCTTTTCATTTAACAATGAGCATCAATCTCTAACACTTCACTTCTTGGGATCTTATCACACAAAACCAAATCATACTAGCTAATAAGAATCAGATCAAGTCAACAGATACTTCTCTTTTCCACAAAAACCTTATCTAAGTCCAAGACCGAACACAATAATCATCTAACTTCTTCCCTCATACATTTTCTACAATCTCCATTGATACTCTCAAAGATACTCACTACTAACTAAATCTTGCAGTATGGACGCCTAACAAAAAGTCAAAGATATATATAAAAACAAAATAGCATAAAAAAAAGAACATCGAAAAGAATCTTCATTGGTAAGGCCACCTGCCATGCCACACCGAAAATAAGGTCCTGTTAACACCAACGTACACATATGGGATACCTACAGGTTCCGCATAACCCCATGTGTGCCCGAAACGCACTCACTTCCTCTTTAAATGCCGCACAATTAAATAAATACCTTAAAAATGTACATTTACAATGGGAGCACCGTAATCTGGCGAACCTGCCGCTAGATAGCAGGGCAGCGCGGCGGCGGTGGCCATCTGGCGGGAGAGCGGCGTACTGCTAGGCGAGCCTGCCGCTAGAGCGCAGGGCAGCGGGGTGGCGACAGCCATATGACGGGAGCGCGGCGTACTGCTAGCTACAAAGAGGTGCTGTGACAAGTACAAAACACTGTTCTACATAATTATTTGTGTTCTTCTCATGTACATATACCGTCTAACAACAATAAATACATTCCTTCAATATTTAAAACTTGGTTCTCGCACATTCTTCCCTACTACCCCATAAACGTTGCGAAAGCTCGCAGGGGCCCACTACTATTACCATTACTATAACCGATACACGACGCGGCTCAATCCTGTAAGCCAAGATGATAAACTGTTTTTTTATTTAATTAATTAATTCCGAATTGATTTTTACAATTTATTTTCATAACTTTTGTATAGTTATATCTAGGGCTCGGATTTTTAGGAAAATAAATATTCTTTTATGTAAATACATATTTTATGCATATTTTCTATAAATACATAAATTCCTTTTTTTTTTCACTTATTAGCACATAAAAATACCTAATATTTACATTTAAAACAAGTAGTTCCGTAAAGAACTATACAGCCTATTTTCATATATCCTGCTCATGTTAATTTCTTCTAACAACATACAATATTTCAGTTTAATTGCTGTAACAGATTCGTAGATATTGAGAACCGTCTAAATATTTCAGATTGTCGCCAGGTTGGATTTTTATTTTTGTACTATTACATTAAGATTATTGTGTACGTGTGGTATTCAAACTTCAATCGCATGATTAGAACACAAGAAGTAAAAACGAGATTTTAAAATTACGCACAGCAGCCATCTTGTGATTATGCAAACAATTGAAATAAATTAGATGCCAGTGGATCAACATTTGTGTAAGAATTTAACGTGCAACGTTTCACAGCATTCGGATAGTTAATTCGCGAGAATGGTCCATTTAAATATTTATACTTCGCGTCGCCGCCATGTTGCATTTGTGCTCACCAGGTTACTGAAAGTCCTATAGGTGAACATATGTTCATAGTCTCTATGAACATAAAAAAATTCAGTTTGGTTGCTGTAAAAGATTCATAGATATTGAGAACCGTCTAAATATTTCGGAAGCTCGCCATTTAGGATTGTTATATGTATAGGCCATAGAATTATGTACCATTCAAGGACAATTATTGCCTAGGTTCATTATTCAAACTTTCACTTCGATCGCATGATTACGACACAAGAAATAAAAACTTAATTTAAAAATTTCGCACAGCCACCATATTGAGGTTAAGTAAACAATTGATTTAAATTAGATGGCAGTGCATTACAATCTGCAAAATCATTTACTGTACCACATTTCACTGCGCTCAGAGAGTTAAATCACGAGAAAAGTCTATTAAAATATTTCAAATTCGCTTGGTCGCCATGTTCGTTTTTTACTTTACAAGTTAATGAAGTATACATAGATAAACTTGTACCAGTACCCTTTATCACCGTAAAAAATGCAGGGTAATATCTGTAATAGTTTCGGAGATATAGAATGTCAGTGAAATATTTCGCACAGCCGCCATTTTGAGGTTATATAAACAATTGAACTAAATTAGACTCCAGTGCATTACTATGTGTATAAACACTTGCTGTACCTAGTTTCATTACGTTTGGATGGTTAAATCGTGAGAAAAGTCAATTTAAAAGTCTCAACTTCGCTTGGTCGCCATGTTCGTTTTCTACTTTACAAGTTTATGAAATATACATAGGTAAACTTGTATCAGTACCCTTTATCACCGTACTAAATTGCAGGGTGATATCTGTAATAGTTTCGTAGATATAGAATGTCAGTGAAATATTTCGCACAGCCGCCATTTTGAAGTTATGTAAACAATTGAACTAAATTAGACTCCAGTGCATTACAATGTTTATAAACATTTGCTGTACCAAGTTTCATTACGTGTGGATAGTTAAATCGCGAGGAAAGTCTATTTAAAAGTCTCAACTTCGCTTGACCGCCATGTTGGTTTTGTAGTCACCAGGTTTTTGAAAGTCTCATAGGTGAACTTCTAGTAGTACCCTTTATCACCGTACACAATTTCAGGGCGATATCGGTAATACTTTCGGAGATATTGAATGCTAGTGAAATATTTCGCACAGCCGCCATTTTGGATTGGTGAGACGTAACAAAATTTGAAGGGTACGGTCGAGGTCGCCGGGAATAGTGCTATGAACATACCGAATTTCATTGAAATCGCTCCAGCCGTTTAGATTTTATTAGGGGGGGGACACACACACGAATCACACACACACACACACGCACACACACACGGACAAAAGGTGATCTCATAAGCCTATTTTTTCAAAATTGAAAATAGGCTAATAAAACAAGTAGTTCCGTAAAGAACTATACAGCCTATTTTCATATATCCTGCTCATGTTAATTTCTTCTAACAACATACAATATTTCAGTTTAATTGCTGTAACAGATTCGTAGATATTGAGAACCGTCTAAATATTTCAGATTGTCGCCAGGTTGGATTTTTATTTTTGTACTATTACATTAAGATTATTGTGTACGTGTGGTATTCAAACTTCAATCGCATGATTAGAACACAAGAAGTAAAAACGAGATTTTAAAATTACGCACAGCAGCCATCTTGTGATTATGCAAACAATTGAAATAAATTAGATGCCAGTGGATCAACATTTGTATAAGCATTTAACGTGCAACGTTTCACAGCACTCGGATAGTTAATTCGCGAGAATCGTCCATTTAAATATTTATACTTCGCGTCGCCGCCATGTTGCATTTGTGCTCACCAGATTACTGAAAGTCCTATAGGTGAACATATGTTCATAGTCTCTATGAACATAAAAAAAATCAGTTTGGTTGCTGTAAAAGATTCATAGATATTGAGAACCGTCTAAATATTTCGGAAGCTCGCCATTTAGGATTGTTATATGTATAGGCCATAGAATTATGTACCATTCATGGATAATTATTGCCTAGGTTCATTATTCAAACTTTCACTTCGATCGCATGATTACGACACAAGAAATAAAAACTTAATTTAAAAATTTCGCACAGCCGCCATATTGAGGTTAAGTAAACAATTGATTTAAATTAGATGGCAGTGCATTACAATCTGCAAAATCATTTACTGTACCACATTTCACTGCGCTCAGAGAGTTAAATCACGAGAAAAGTCTATTAAAATATTTCAAATTCGCTTGGTCGCCATGTTCGTTTTTTACTTTACAAGTTAATGAAGTATACGTAGATAAACTTGTACCAGTACCCTTTATCACCGTACAAAATTGCAGGGTAATATCTTTAATAGTTTCGGAGATATAGAATGTCAGTGAAATATTTCGCACAGCCGCCATTTTGAGGTTATATAAACAATTGAACTAAATTAGACTCCAGTGCATTACTATGTGTATAAACACTTACTGTACCTAGTTTCATTACGTTTGGACGGTTAAATCGTGAGAAAAGTCTATTTAAAAGTCTCAACTTCGCTTGGTCGCCATGTTCGTTTTCTACTTTACAAGTTTATGAAATATACATAGGTAAACTTGTATCAGTACCCTTTATCACCGTACTAAATTGCATGGTGATATCTGTAATAGTTTCGGAGATATAGAATGTCAGTGAAATATTTCGCACAGCCGCCATTTTGAAGTTATGTAAACAATTGAACTAAATTAGACTCCAGTGCATTACAATGTGTATAAACATTTGCTGTGCCAAGTTTCATTACGTGTGGATAGTTAAATCGCGAGAAAAGTCTATTTAAAAGTCTCCACTTCGCTGGGCCGCCATGTTGGTTATGTAGTAACCAGGTTTTTGAAAGTCTCATAGGTGAACTTCTAGTAGTACCCTTTATCACCGTACACAATTTCAGGGCGATATCAGTAATAGTTTCGGAGATATTGAATGCTAGTGAAATATTTCGCACAGCCGCCATTTTGCATTGGTGAGACGTAACAAAATTTGAAGGGTACGGTCGTGGTCGCCGGGAATAGTGCTATGAACATACCGAGTTTCATTGAAATCGCTCCAGCCGTTTAGATTTTATTAGGGGGGGGACACACACACGAATCACACACACACACGCGCGCACACACACACGGACAAAAGGTGATCTCATAAGCCTATTTTTTCAAAATTGAAAATAGGCTAAAAATCAGTATGCTAGATCTTACATTTTATTGCATTTTTGTTCTGTGTTACTCACATGCAGTTCATTTCTGGCACTGTGAAGTGTAAGGCAGTTCTACGATGCCTAAAGTAAAAGCAACTACAAGTTATCGTCTGTAGCAGAATTTAAAGATAATTTTACTTCTGATGGGGGCGTTCTGTTTTGCCAACCATGTGGGAGAGCAATCAAGGCTGAACAGCGATCTCAAGTTACACAACACCTCAAGGGCAAGGAACATATTGCCGCAGTTTCGCGCCTTCAGAAGAAGTGTTTCGCGATAATCGTCGGTCATTTGTGATGGACAACCTGAAGAAGTATCTCGTAGTGTATTGAAATGCTTCAGCAGTCAGTGAGACATTCGTGAGTACTGCATATTGTTTATATTCACATTAATAAACTAAATTATAATTAAATAATTTTTACTTTTTTGTCACATATTTCAGGTATTTTTAATACATACAAAATAAATATTTTCCCGATCTTTAGCACCTAAAAATCCGAGCCCTAGTTATGTCTATTATTTTAATTTGTATTTTTCTTGTAATATTGTAGTTTTATTTTTATGATTTTTATGTCTATATTTATATTTTATTTTTTACACTTAATTGTTAATGTTTTTAGACTTTTTTTAAATTTTATCCTACACATTACGTCAAGTAGATACATAGCCTATATAATATTTGATTTTTAGAAATACTAGCACTTCGGCATGAACATTCCCCGAAATTTGGCTTTGAAAGCATAAACTGTCTTATGACAGGTGGTTAATATACAGAGACCACTATCCCTTAAAGGGTTAACAGACAAGGAGATTTAAACTCATTTCCAATCGAGATAATGGATAGAAAAATACTCCATTTAGAATCAATTGGGTCTGCTTTCGAACGTTTAAACGAATTGTGACCGTGTGGGCAAATTTTACATGATTGAAACTCAATGATTATACTTGACGAAAAATATACGGGAGAAATTGACCCAAAGAGACAGAAAATATGGGAGCCAGGAGATCGTGAATAAATAGGGTGAAATACGGAATAGTTGGTCACCCTGGCACAGGCTAGAGTAACATCGTAAGAGAGTAGTGGCTAGTATTCCGGAGGTCTGGGTTCGATTCCTGGTTCAGCCAAGAAATTTAATTCTGGCTTGAGGGCTGGAACAGGGTCAACTCAACCCCGTGCCGCAAAACTGAGATGAGGAGGGTTCGATTCCCGAATTGACGATCGTAAAAGTTGTTTTCCGTGGTTTCCCACTTCTACTCCACGAAAATGCCGGGATGTTTCTTAACTGAAGGCCATGGCCACCTCCTTCCCAATCCTCATCTGAATTACAAATGCATACACTAATATAGCCACCACAACAACACAGGTTATCAGACAAATTACATATATATATATATATATATATACACACACACACACAAGTGCAACACAGGGCAACGTGAGAGTGATGTCGTAAAGCTCCTAAAACAATCAATCAATCAATACCCCAGAAGGGCTCACAACTTGTGGGACGGGGGTTAGCGACCACGGGACCCCAGCTGAGTCCGGCATTGCTTCCACTTACTTGTGCTGCGCTCATCTCTGTTATCTTTTCTGTCGACCTCCCTTGGTCAACTTTTGTTCTCTTCCGACCTCAACGGTATTAGGGTATCCGAGGCCTAGGGAGTATTTCACTTTTCCGCCTTAATTGGCCCTTCTTTCATCTTTCCTGATCCCTCATTCTTCTAGGGGTCAGATATCTTGTTTTCTTTTCACTGTATCCCCTGTCTTCTGCTCAAGGCCCTCGAGGAGGCAGGGTGTGTGTAGCCCCACCACTTCTGGTGCACCCTGGATAGTGCTACACCCTCAGGGGCTCACAGTATCTCCTACCTTCAGCACAAGGCCCTCAAGGAGGCAGGGTGTGTGTAGCCCCACCACTTCTGGTGCATCCTGGATAGTGCTACACCCTCAGGGGCTCACAGTATCTCCTGCCTTCTGCACAAGGCCCCCAAGGAGGCAGGGAGTGTGTAGCCCCACCACTTCTGGTGTACCCTGGATAGTGCTACACCCTCAGGGCCTCACAGTATCTCCTGCCTACTGCTCAAGGCCCTCAAGGAGGCAGGGTGTATGTAGCCCCACCACTTCTGCTGCATCCTGGATAGTGCTACACCCTCAGGGGCTCACAGTATCTCCTGCCTTCTGCTCAAGGCCCTCAAGGAGGCAGGGTGTATTTAGCCCCACCACTTCTGGTGCATCCTGGATAGTGCTACACCCTCAGGGGCTCACAGTATCTCCTGCCTTCTGCTCAAGGCCCTCAAGGAGGCAGGGTGTGTGTAGCCCCACCACTTCTGGTGCATCCTGGATAGTGCTACACCCTCAGGGGCTCACAGTATCTCCTGCCTTCTGCTCAAGGCCCTCAAGGAGGCAGGGTGGGTGTAGCCCCACCAATTCTGGTGCATCCTGGATAGTGCTACACCCTCAGGGGCTCACAGTATCTCCTGCCTTCTGCTCAAGGCCCTCAAGGAGGCAGGGTGTATGTAGCCCCACCACTTCTGGTGCACCCTGGATACTGCTACACCCTCAGGGGCTCACAGTACCTCCTGCCTTCTGCACAAGGCCTTCAAGGAGGCAGGGTGTGTGTAGCCCCACCACTTATGGTGCACCCTGGTTAGTGCTACACCCTCAAGGGCTCACTGTATCTCCTGCCTTCTGCAAAAGGACCTCAAGGCGGCAGGGTGTGTGTAGCCCCTCCACTTCTGGTGCACCCTGGATAGTGCTACACCCTCAACGGCTCACAGTATCTCCTGCCTTCTGCACAAGGCCCTCAAGGAGGCAGGGTGTGTGTAGCCCCACCACTTCTATTGCAACCTGGATTGTGCTACACCCTCAGTGGCTCACAGTATCTCCTGCCTTCTGCTCAAGGCGCTCAAGGAGGCAGGGTGTGTGTAGTCCTACCATTTCTGGTGCACCCTGGATTGTGCTACACCCTCAAGGGCTCACAGTATCTCCTGCCTTCTGCACAAGGCCCTCAAGGAGGCAGGGTGGGTGTAGTCCCACCACTTCTGGTGCATCCTGGATAGTGCTACACCCTCAGGGGCTCACAGTAACTCCTGCCTTCTGCTCAAGGCCCTCAAGGAGGCAGGGTGTGTGTAGCCCCACCACTTCTGGTGCATCCTGGATAGTGCTACACCCTCAGGGGCTCACAGTATCTCCTGCCTTCATCTCAAGGCCCTCAAGGTGGCAGGGTGGGTGTAGCCCCACCAATTCTGGTGCATCCTGGATAGTGCTACACCCTCAGGGGCTCACAGTATCTCCTGCCTTCTGCTCAAGGCCCTCAAGGAGGCAGGGTGTATGTAGCCCCACCACTTCTGGTGCACCCTGGATACTGCTACACCCTCAGGGGCTCACCGTACCTCCTGCCTTCTGCACAAGGCCTTCAAGGAGGCAGGGTGTGTGTAGCCCCACCACTTATGGTGCACCCTGGATAGTGCTACACCCTCAAGGGCTCACAGTATCTCCTGCCTTCTGCAAAAGGCCCTCAAGGCGGCAGGGTGTGTGTAGCCCCACCACTTCTGGTGCACCCTGGATAGTGCTACACCCTCAACGGCTTTCAGTATCTCCTGCCTTCTGCACAAGCCCCTCAAGGAGGCAGGGTGTGTGTAGCCCCACCACTTCTATTGCAACCTGGATTGTGCTACACCCTCAGGGGCTCACAGTATCTCCTGCCTTCTGCTCTAGGCCCTCAAGGAGGCAGGGTGTATGTAGCCCCACCACTTCTGGTGCATCCTGGATAGTGCTACACCCTCAGGGGCTCACAGTATCTCCTGCCTTCTGCTCAAGGCCCTCAAGGGGGCAGGGTGTGTGTAGCCCCACCACTTCTGGTGCATCCTGGATAGTGCTACACCTGCAGGGGCTCACAGTATCTCCTGCCTTCTGCTCAAGGCCCTCAAGGAGGCAGGGTGTGTGTAGCCCCACCACTTATGGTGCACCCTGGTTAGTGCTACACCCTCAAGGGCTCACTCTATCTCCTGCCTTCTGCAAAAGGCCCTCAAGGCGGCAGGGTGTGTGTAGCCCCACCACTTCTGGTGCACCCTGGATAGTGCTACACCCTCAAGGGCTCACAGTATCTCCTGCCTTCTGCGCAAGGCCCTCAAGGAGGCAGGGTGTGTGTAGCCCCACCACTTATGGTGCACCCTGGTTAGTGCTACACCCTCAAGGGCTCACTCTATCTCCTGCCTTCTGCAAAAGGCCCTCAAGGCGGCAGGGTGTGTGTAGCCCCACCACTTCTGGTGCACCCTGGATAGTGCTACACCCTCAAGGGCTCACAGTATCTCCTGCCTTCTGCGCAAGGCCCTCAAGGAGGCAGGGTGTGTGTAGCCCCACCACTTCTGGTGCATCCTGGATAGTGCTACACTCTCAAGGGCTCACGGTATCTCCTGCCTTCTGCACAAGGCCGTCAAGGAGACAGGATGTATGTAGCCCCACCACTTATGGTGCACCCTGGATAGTGCTGCACCCTCAGGGGCTCACAGTATCTCCTACCTTCTTTTCAAGGCCCTCAAAGAGGAAGGGTGAGTGTAGCCCCACCACTTATGGTGCAACCTGGATTGTGCTACACCTTCAGGAGCTCACGGTATCTCCTGCCTTCTGCTCAAGGCCCTCAAGGAGGCAGGGTGTGTGTAGCCCCACCACTTCTGGTGCACCCTGGATAGTGCTACACCCTCAGGGGCTCACGGTATCTCCTGCCTTCTGCACAAGGCCCTCAAGGAGGCAGGGTGTGTGTAGCCTTACGACTTTCCACCTTTCCACTATCACCCAAACCATTAGGGGCCGATAACCCAGATGTTAGGCCCCATAAAACAACAATTATCATCATCATCGTCATCATCAATCAATCAACAACAACTCCGAAGTAAAGTCGGTGCATTACGGGCACGGCTTGTCCCTATACAAGATGTGACAGATTCAGTGCTGTTGTTCTGAGTAGGCGAGGAAAGCAATGGCAAATATTAATTATGAATGAACGGTCACTGTTCTTTTTTTTCGCTTTCACTTCGATAATATATGATTAGGGCTCGGATTTTAGGTGCTAAAAATCAGAAAATATTTATTTTTTATGTATTATAAATACCTGAAATATGTGACAAAAAGGTAAAATATGTAATTTCGATTTAATTTATTATTGACAATATAAGCAATATGCACCACTCACGAATGCAATTTATGCTATGCCTCAGTGACTGCTGAATAATTACAGTACACAACGAGATACATCTTCAGGTTGTCCATCACAAATGACCGACAATTATCGCGAATCACTTCTACTGAAGGCGCGAAACTGTGGCATTATGTTTCTTGCCCTTGAGGTTTGTGTAACTTAAGATCGCTGTTCAGCCTTGATTGCTTTGCACATGGTTGGCGGAACAGAACTCCCCCATCAGAAGTAAAATAACTATCCTAAATTCTGCAACATACTGCGGCAAACGACAACTTGTAGTTGCTTTTACTTTAGGAATCGTAGAACTGCCTTACAATTCAGTGCCAGAAATGAACTGCATGTGAGTGACACTGGTTCCATGTCGATGGGGGGGGGGGGGGGAAGGTCTAGCACGTGGTGCTATATGGCTATGGACAAGGAAATCACCGGCTTCCACAGCGAGTGGGACGGGGCGACAAGATACGAAAAACACAGCTGCAAGCTGACATACGCTCTGCATGAAGATTAGATAGCCCACAGGTTCTTCTCTGTTAAATTAACAGAACAAAAATGCAATGAACTGAAAGATCTAGCATACTGATTGAAAAATATGTAAATATTATATATTTTTTATGTGCTAGTAAGTGAAAAGCAGGAATTGATATATTTATAGACAAAATGTTTAAAATATGTATTTACATAAAAAATATTTATTTACCTAAAAATCTGAGCGCTATATATGATTTTCGTACCTTATTTAATCTTCCTGAGGGATATTATGAATTGTAATTTCTAATTTTGGTCACTTCTGCACCGACTGCACCGGACATATGTGCTTCTTCCTCTTCTTCTTCATCTTATCCCGCTTCAAAAGAGGTCGATGTTTCTGGTCGGTCTATACCACTTTTTCCTGTCCCACACATCATCTTCCTCTCCTTCAGATCTTCTCGGATATTGTCAGTCTATCTTCTTCTGGGTCTGCCCCTATTTCTCGTTCCATCCACAACCACCTCCTCGTCCCTTCGCATAATATGCCCATACCACAGCAAGCCTATTCTCCTGGATTTTCTTTGATGCTTCTGTCACTTTCACAGTTCCTCTGATTTCCTCATTTTTATGCCGTCCTTCTTAGTGACACCACTCATCCATTTAAGCATCTTCACCTCCGTCACATCCAGTTTATTACATTGTGGCTTTGTTGTAGCCCACATCTCTGCCTTACTGCTGTCTTGTAGGCTTTTCCTTTCACTTTTATATTAGTATCGTAAGCGCGGGTTGGCAATACTTCTATTGACGCTAACTCACGCGTAAAATGCCGGACGAGTAAACATCTATTATTACATCATCTCCAGATTTTTTTCCTAACAACTACTACAGGTATTTTGACTAATTTTTGTACTTTAGGAAAGTTATGAAGGAGAGATCGTTCTTTCATTTTTACTCGGCAAACTGCCTCATTATAGTGTTGCCTTGGGTTTTTGTGAGTTTCCACCCACATAACCAATAGGATACAATCAGACAGACCCCTAATTATGAATACCGAACTCTCCTTTTCATTCTTTCATGTTCGACCCTCACTATTAAGTGTCAGAAAACTGTATCATAATGATGGTCATTATAGCACTGTTTTTCATTACGATACAGTTTCTCCAGCCAATCAGAGTTCGTTCATTAACCAATTAGGTAACGATACCTTCGCGCATGCGCTCAAAATCCAACATGTCGGACATAAACACAACATCGAACTATAATAAATTACCGACATGGAATACGCACCGTCCATATCTTCGCGTAAATAAACTGGCGAATATGAGAAAAGAAATAGCACTGTACCTTAATATCACCAACGCTAATTTCTACACAGCGCATTGCCTTCAAACGACTCCGGTGACAGTGAGGGACGGCAGAAGCAAACATATGGCCTGCATAATATGGCATTGCAAGCACACAGAGCGCATGCGTCGGTCGTTCAGAGATCTTGAAAGACAGAAATATTACACCCAGCGCTCGCTCTCCGATCACAAAATTCAAGTGGCTGACTGTCAACAGATATTTATGAATATTTTTGTTAAAACATATAATAAAGTTATAATTATCGTCGAACATAAACAGTCGTATGCAACTCGCCTATAATGGTAATTAAGACACTCGTATGGAAATTATAAAACTCGCATACGCTCGTTTTATAAAAATACTCGTGTCTTAATTATAGCCATTATAGGCTCGTTGCATAATGTACTATTAATGTACTTTTTAATTACAATTGAGTCGATCATTGTTCTTGACGCATCATTGGAGATTCGACACGTCAGAAAGAGACCAATAAGAATTGACAACACGAAATATTATTGCAGACTACATTTTTGATATAGCTCGATATCTTCATTAAAGCGAATCATCCACATACAAGCTCTAGAGCTAAACTGCTGCCTTCTCTACATTTTAACGAAAAGAATCTCTCCATAGCTTAAAAGTCCCCGAGTCTTGGATGTAACCAGTAATCTCGAGAACCCCTTGATGGATTTTGATGCGGTTTTCACCATTACGTAAGGGATTACTCGAGAAAGGTTTCTGTAGAAAATACATTCATTTATGACCAAAGGAAGTCGAGCAGTTACGAGTTCAGTGAATCGAGTCGAAGGAAAACCTGCCGTCCGTGCTCCTTTTAAGCTTACGCTGGGTAAACCGTTCAAGATACCGGGCGAAGCCGGGGTGGGTTGCTAGTAGGCTATCTATATATATATAAATCAATCTTACGTGATAGTTTGTCTGTGGGTGTGTATGTCTCCTATGCATTCATATACCACTCAACCGATTGCGATGAAACTTGGGTGAGATGTTGAGTACACTCTAAGGAAGGTTTCTGACTTAGTAAATCCATTTTACAATAGGTAGCGCACGCGTAGATTCAACAAATGAGTGACAATGCGCGAAGCGTTTCAAACAAGTCCCGTATGTGTTCATATACCATTCGTTCGATAGCGATGAAACGTGGGTGAGATGTTGTATACACTTACGTGAAGGTTTCCAAATTAGTGAGTACATTTCACAGTAGATAGCGCACGAGTAGATTCAACAAATGAGCGACGACACGCAAAGTGTTTCAAAAATGTCCCGTATGCATTCATATACCATTCGTCCGATAGCTATGAAACTTGCGTAAAATGTTGTGTACACTTCAGGGAAATTTTCTGGCTTATTAAATCCACTTTACAATAGGCAGCGCACGAGTAGATTCAACAAATGAGCTACGACGCGTGAAGCATTTCAACAAAGTCACGTATGCGTTCATATACCATTCGTCCGATAGCGATGAAACTAGGCTGAGATGTGTGCACTCCAGGGAAGGTTTCTGGCTTAGTAAATCCCTTTAAAAATAGGAAGAGCAGGAGCAGAATCAACAAATGAGCGACGACGCGCGAAGTTTTTCATCAAAGTCCCATATAAGGTCATATACCATTCATCCGATAGCGATGAAACTTGGGTGAGCTGTTGTGTACACTCCAGGGAAGGTTTCTGGCTTAGTACATCCATTTTACAATAGGTAGCGCAGCAGTAGATTCAACAAATGAGCGATGACACGCGAAGCGTTTCAACTAAGTCCCGTATAAGGTCATATACTATTCGTCTGACAGTGATAAATGTTTGGTGAATTGTTGTGTACACTACAGGAAAGGTTTCTGGCTTAGTTAATCCATTTTACAATACGAAGCGCACGTTTAGATTCAACAAATGAGTGACTACGCGCGAAGCGTTTCGACAACGTCCCGTATACGTTCACATACCATTCATCCGATTGCGATGAAACTTGGGTGAGATGTTGTGTACACTCCAGGGAAGGTTTCTGGCTGAGTACATCCATATTACAATAAGTAGCGCAAGTAGAATCAACAAATGAGCGACGACACGCGAAGCGTTTCAACCATGTCCCGTCTGCATTCATATACCATTCGTCCGATAGCTATGAAACTTGGGTGAGATGTTGTGTACACTTCATGGAAGGTTTCCGGCTTAGTAAATCCACTATACAACAGGCAGCGCACAAGTAGATTCAACAAATGAGGGACGACGCGCGAAGCGTTTCAACAAAGTCCCGTATAAGGTCATACACCATTCTGCCGTTAGCGGTGAAACTTGGGTGAAATATGGTGGACACTCCAAGGAAGGTTTCTGGCTTAGTAAATATATTTCACAGTAGGTAGCACACGAGTAGATTCGACAAATGAACGACGACACGCGGAGCGTTTCAATACACTCCCCTATGTCTTCATATCCCATTAGTCCGATAGCGATGAAACTTGGGTGAGATGTTGTGGACACTTACGTGACGGTTTCTAACCTGGTAAATACATTTTACAGCAGGTAGCGCACGAGTAGATTCAACACATGAGTGACGGAGCGTGAATCGTTTAAACAAAATCCGGTATGCGTTCATATACTATTCATCCGATTGCGATGAAACATTGATCAGTTATTGTGTACACGCCAGGGAAGGGTTTCGACTTAGTAAATCCGTTTCACAATAAGTAGCGCAAGAGTAGATGCAACAAATGGGTGCCGACGCGCGAAGCGTTTCAACAAAATCCCATATTGGGTTCATATAACCTTCTTTGATTGTGATGAAACCTTGATGAGTTATTGTGTACACGCCAGGGTAGGGTTTCGACTTAGCAAATTCATTTCTCAATAGGTAGCGTACGAGTAGAATCAACAAATGAGTGACAGCGCACGAATCGTTCAAACAAAATCCCGTATACGTTCATATACCATTCATCCGATTGCGATGAAACTTTTGAAAGTTGTTGTGCACGCTCCCACGATTGATTCTAAATTAGAAAATCCATTTTACGATAGCATAGGGGCAGTTAACGGAAATTGAAAAACATGTTGTGTATCCAAAAGCACTTCAAAAAACAGAATTTCAACGCCAACACTTTCTTTGATTGGCATTGCAACGCATGCCGGGTACAGCTTGTAATATATAAAACAAAGCGATACAGCTGAACACCAAGGAGTTAGTAGTAAGGTTGCGTTGTCCGTGTTACCATAGCAACAAGATATAATATATTATATAAGATATAAGATATAATGGCGCTTTCTTGTCGTAAATAATAATAATAATAAACATCCATAGACTGGGAAACCAGACAGCTGTCATTCGAGCTGAAGGATATGAGAGAGATGCTGTTATTCAGAAAGGTGTAAAGCAAGGCTGCAACTTATCACCCATATTTTTCAATCTTTGAACAAGCAATGAAGGAAATATTTAAAGTGGGAGTGAAGTTTCAAGGAGAAATAATTTCAACTCTGAGATTTGCCGACACGCCTGAGGATTGCAATAGGTTTTTTGAATAGCATGGACGAACGAATTCATGATAAAAATTAATAAATGTAAAACAAAACTGTTGGAATGCAGCCGAAATAAATCAGAAACATCTATGGACATCTAATTAGCAGGTAAAAAGCTAAAGGAAGCAGGAGTCTTCTGTTACTTAGGAGGCAAAATATCCAGTGATGGACGAAGCAAAGAGGATCTAAAAAGTAGGTTGGCTCAGGCAAGGAAAGCATTTCTACAGACATCGAATATAGATTTAGGTATTATGAAGTCATTTTTGAAAGCCTTTGTCTGAAGCATGGCGCTCTATGGAAGTGAAACTTTGTCTGTTGGAGCAGCAGACAAGATGAGAACTGAAGCGTTTGAAATGTGGTGTTACAGGAGAATGATGAAGATCAGATGGGTTGATAGGGTTACAAACGAAGAGGTATTAAGACGACTGGGGGAGGAGAGATGTTTCTGGTGACTGCTAATGAAGAGAACAGATAGGTTGGTAGGACACTAACTAAGACACCCAGGAATAGCAAACTTAGTTATGGAACAAAGAGTTTTCCGTGGTTTCCAATTTTCAACACCAGGCAAATGCTGGGACGGTACCTTCGGACAGGCCACGGCCGCTTTCTTCCACAGCCTTGCCCAGTTTCATTCATCTTCATCCATTCCTTCTCTCATCCCGACGCGCAGGTCGTCCACGGGCGTTGGCTAGAAAAACCTTCACTCGGCCTCTCAGGAGGTCACACGAAAAACAAGAAGTTCCGTGAAGAACTATACAGCCTACTTTTCATGCCAATGATTATTCTACAGTATATGAACCTATCTAGAATAATGACGAAATTAAGTTGGTAATATCGAAATATCTAATTAGTTCAAAATATACCTGGTATAATGTAGCCTAATAGAGCACTACAGTTGGCAGCCCTGGTGACTGAATATATTCTTAGTTCCATCTCTTAAGGTACAGAATATAAAATTTGGTTGAAGTCCAATGGACGTTACATGCAGTTAGACACTGGATCTATCAGCACGCGTAAAAGCATGTTGCCAACAATACCATGCGTGTGCTGGTCAGAAATAATCTGAAATATTATGGTATCTTGTTGTGCCAATTTTGGATGAAATCCATTTGTTAGTATAGAAGTTACATGTATTTTAAAATTGGACATATCAGCAGGCATAGAATCATGTTGGCAGCACTGCCTTGTATTAATTACTCCAAATTAATCTAGAATGTCAGGTGCTATACGTGTGCAAAGTATAGAGCTGTTGGTTTGCATACTTTCTGATATATTGATATTAGGGTAAAAAGAATATAGACAGCATTTATTAACAGTTGGCAGCCCTGATTGCTCTTAACAATACTTCTAGTCATATCTGTTATGGTACACATAGCACATAGGAAATTTGGTTGAAATCCAACTGATAGTATAGAAGTTACATGTATTTAAAAATTGGTACTATCAGCAGGCTTATAATCATGTTGGTAGAACTGACGTATATAAGTTACTCCAATTTAATCTAAAATGTCAGAATATACGTGTGCATAGTTTAAAGCTGTTGGCTTGCATACTTTCTGATATATTGGTATTTGGATTTAAAAAAAATAGAGAGAGCAATTATTAACAGTTGGCAGCCCTGGTGGCTCTTAAGAATACGCTCAGTCATATCTGTTTATGTACAGATATTACATACAAAATTTGGTTGAAATCCAATTGATAGTGTAGAAGTTATATGCATTTAAACATTGGACCTATCAGAAGGCATAAAATTATTTTGGCAACACTGTCATGGTTGGCCTCCTGGAAATTAAACTGAAATAGTATTATCTACGTGTGTGCCAATTTTGGAATAGCTCCCATGCATACCTTGCAAGATATCCAACATGGAGCTCAAATTTCTAGTGCGTTTTTCAGCAGTTGGTAGCACTGACATCATTTTCAAATATGGACGTGAGCTATTCCGGTGCACATCTTTACTCATACTAAATTTGGTTTTGATTGCTGCAGCCGTTTAGGAGTTGATAGGGGGGGGGGACACACACAGCCAGACAGAAGGACAGGCAGACAGACAGAAGGACAGACAGACAGACAGACACACATTTTCCCGGATCGATCTCATAAGTCTACTTTTTCCTCATTTTTGCAAAATGTGAAAAGTAGGCTAAAAACCTAGATATTAGGCCCCTTAAAACATCAATTATCATCATCGTCATATTTATTGCCGAAGCCCTAACATACTGTTGGTAGTGTTATAGAAAAGGTTTTTCTCTGACAAATATTTGGTAAATTACCCCAAAATCTTCATTTGAACAAATATTTTATTTTAGGAAAACTTCAACAAAGCTCAGACATGTGAACATTCAGCAGGTTTTTGGAATAAAAATCTTAAAATGTCGTCTACAGTCGGTAGAGTTGGCAGCGCTGAGTGGTATTATTCAGTACGCCCTCGCTCGCACGTTGCAGATATACACCGGGGGATAATCTCCTCTCTCTGGCACAATACAACAAATTGAACTTTTTTATGGCTCACAAGGTACGTCGGATTCAAAGTTGATCCATTTCCATTCCTGACCATTTAAAAAACTGGTGGGTGACGAATAAAATAGAGAATAGAACGCTACAATTCCCTGGTTGTAATCAAATTCTACCGACAGTAGTGGCTACGCGGGCTAAAGCGCTGCGTTAGGTCAAGGGGCCAAGCTCTCTGCTGACTCGGTAGACGCGTGGGTTCGAGCCCCACCGTCGGCTGTCCTTGAAATGGTTTTCCGTGGTTTCCCATTTTCAACACCAGGCAAATGGTGGGACAGTACCTTCTGACAGGCCACGGCCGCTTCCTTCCCCATCCTTGCCCAGTTTCATTCATCTTCATCCATTCCATCTCTCATCCCGACGCGCAGGTCGCCCACGGGCGTCGACTAGAAAGACCTGCACTCGGCCTCTCAGGAGGCTACAAAAAAAAAACTAACACATTGGCCAAATCGCAAGAGTGACGCAATCATTGTTCAGTAGAACATGCCTATAACGGAAAAAAACGGGACTCTCAAATCTTCCCTTAAAGATAGGTTTCCGGTTGAAGGAGGTACAGTGCTTGTGGAAAGTTTAGGGACAGGTCTAAATTTCGTCTGATGCACATTTGTCCCTGAAGTAACAGCATTTCAGTAATTGTTTTACAAGATGTTATTAGACATCTATATGAGGGGCTTTCATTTAAAATTTCGCTTCTCTTGCTCTGATACTTTTGGAGATGGAATGTTTTACCTTTTTTAAACAGGGCGAAAACCCCTTGTTTTTCCTACTAAAATCTTTTTCTTTTTCAAAAACTGCTAGTCCTACAGCTATGAATTTTTTACTGCAGTTTTACAACAAGATATCAATCATAAAAATAATATACAACTTGGGAAAAAAATACTTCTCGTTTGGTCGCTTGTCAAAGAAACTTTTCCCCGGTAATTTTGGCGGCAAAATTGGTCAATTTCGTTCCGTGATAACTTCTGATTGGCAACACTTCGAGAAAGCGCCCACAGCATCACATCCATCACAAACAAGTCATGGAGAAAACAACTGCGCAGTCAGAATAGCTCCAATGTTTTGCCAACCCGAAGTTATCGCGGAACGAAATTGACCAATTTTGTCGCCAAAATTACCGGAGAAGAAAGTTTGTTTGAGAGGTGACCAAATGAGTATTATTTTTTCCCAGGTCGTATTTTTAGCCTATTTTCATTTATGAAATAATTTGATTATGAGATCACCTTTTGTACGTGTGTGTGCGAATATGTGTCTGTCTGTCTGTCTACCCTCCCCCCTAATTCTAAACGGCGAGACCGATTTCAATGAAACTTGGTAAGGTCATAGCACCATTTTTGCCAAATCCGACCGTGCCCTTGAAATTTTATTACGTCTCACCAATCCAACATGGCGGCTGTGCGAAATATTTCACCGGCATTCTATATCTCCGAAACTATTACCGATATAACTCTGAACTTTTGTACGGTGATATGAACTATAAGTTCACCTATGAGACTTTCAAAAACCTGGTAACTACAAAACCACCATGGCGGCCAAGCTTAGTTGAAACTTTTAAATAGACTTTTCTCGCGATATGACCATCCAATCGCAACCAAACTTGGTACAGAAAATGTTTATAGACATTGTAATGCACAGGCATCTAATTAAGTTCAATTGTTTACATAAACCCCAAGATGGCGGCTGTGAAAAATTTTTAAATCTTCATTTTATTTCTTGTGTCCTAATCATGCGATTGAAGTTTGAATACTACACCTGCACAATAATTTTCATGTAATAGTTCATGACTCTAAGACGTACATTTATAAAATGCAACATGGCGACCATCCGAAATATTTAGACGGTTCTCAATATCTACGAATCTATTACAGCAATCAAACTGAAATTTTGTATGTTGATAGAGGGAATTAACGAGATATATGAAAATAGGCTTTAGTTCTACACGGAACTACTTGTGATTTTTATGATTGATATGTTTTGGTAAAACTGCAGTAAAAATAGCTGTAGGACTAGCAGTTTTTTAGGAAAAGAACATTTTGCTAGGAAACACAGAGGTACAGCTCTGTTTAAAAAAGGTAGAACATTCCATCTCCAAAGTATTAGAGCTAGGGCAGCGAAATTGTAAATGCACACCCCTCATATAGATGTCTAATAACATCATGTAAGACAATGACTGAATGCTGTTACTTTAGGAAAATGTGTATCGAAGGAAATTTAGCTCTGTCCCTAAACTTTCTGCAAGCACTGTAGGTATATATATATATATATATTTCGTATGGCATGAAGATGCAATATACAATTATTTACATTTTACAGTATTTACAGTACAAATATATACAGATTGAGACCTTGATCTGCAAGTAGCTTCAGTTTTGTTAGAGCTGGATATCTAATTTCTCTAACCATTCTAAAGCTCCATCACTAGCTTGATGAATCTCCTTCATTGGACCATTGAACCTTCGGAATGGGCAATCCATAGCGATGTGACTGATGGTCTGAGGCACATCTGCACAGTTGCAGAAAGGATTCTCGGCAATTTTCCATTTGTGCTTCCAGAACTGACACCTACCGTGTTGAGTTCTTATACGGTTCAGCGACGTCCAGATTTTCCTGGAAAGGTCGAAACCAGGGGGCTGCTTAACTGGATCCGAGATAAGACCTAATCTGTCTGGATTTGAAGTCAGCCACTCATTGCGCCAAGCTTCATTCACTTTAAACTGCTCTTGGACCAACTTTCTTCCTGGTCTCCAAGAAGGATTCCGGGATTTCAGCCTGAGATCTTTAGGTGAGCAGTCTAGATGAATTGGCAGAAGAGGGTTGTCACAACATTTAAGCCATTCTCTCTTCAGAGCACTGTAGGTCTATGCATATGATGAACATACGGAGAAAACATAAAATGCGTTGTCGCTCCAAATAACTTTGACGGTAAGTGAGACTCAGTTTTCCGGTTATGATATAGAACAGGAAACACTCGGGACTATCAGCTGTTCACGTCACCATCAAGTGAAGATTAACCAGCAATGCAACTGCTTATGATATGGAATTATATGGAATGACCTCAGCTATAGTGACCTTCAAACCTTGGAAAGAGTTAAGGTGAGAACCACCTCCCTATCTTGCCCATGTTAAATGTTCAATTTTGTGGTACAGATTACTCAAAACGTATTTGGGTTATTACAATGAAATTTTCAGAGATTGTTATATGTACCTTTCTCTGTAATAATAATAATAAGAAGAATTATTTATGGAATTTGAATGTTTTTTTCAGAATGCAGTTTTAAAAAATACATTAAATTTCTTCCAAAAAAAAATCTTTAAAAAAAATCATAACTTTCTTCTTAGGTAACATATTGAAAATTCCCTTCCTATTACCATTCACAGAGGACTTATTAAACCACAGAAAAATTTTCATTGGCCTAGCATAATAACTTTTCTCAAAAATGGTAACAAAGTACAAAAAAAATATACAACTGAGAAAATTGATGCTGAAGTTTTTCAGTGCAATTTCTTACCTGTGAAGTGTCTCAGAACTTTCCAGCCCCATAATCTGGATTATCTGCATCTTCCTTAGCCTTTTAAGATTCCTCTTTATTATCCTTGCCCTTTTAGTCATGTCTTCAACCACTAATTCTGAGAAGGCAACAGTTTCTTCGATGAACGTGAAGAATTAGTATTGTTTACAGCTTGTTGCTTGTCACTAGGGGAGCTCGTGGCAATGTTGCCTACAACACTAACCTCTTCAACAGACGAAATTCCACCAACATCAACGATATTTTCACATTGTAGTTTCATTGTATAACGGTTTCCCGTAGACTTGCTCTTACCAAAAGATTTCAAACGACCTATTGCGCTAAAAAATACAAAAGACACCAAACTCACAACCACTTCACGACTTTCAACTCAGGAATGTAAACACAAACAAACTAAGGCGGGGGTTGACAGGGCTACCAACTTGAAGATTGATCTTTACCCAGCTGAATGGTAGTGCATTCTGAAATTTACCTCCAGTAGTTCAGAAATTATCTGCAAAATTATGAGCCGAGGTAAAAGTGGGCGTGCCCTTTCAAAGAGTAACATGATTACAAAAAGTGACATAACATGCACATTTTAAGACTTTTTTCATTTTCTCAACGTATTTGAGTTCTCCACATAGTAATTATTAAAAACCAATAAAAAAGTAAATTTCGGATTTTTTGACCCATTGAGAGGTGGTTCTCACCAGCTAGGTTCCCCTAAAGCCGCACTAGGGATTTCCAAATATGCCCCATCAAGACTTGCATATGATGATGATAATTGTTGTTTTAAGGGGCCTAACATCTAGGTTATCGGCCCCTAATGGTCTGGATGATAGCGAAAATGACAATGAAATGGAAACCAGAACGAAAATTAAGCTGGACTGAAAATACTTACAAAATGCAATTGAAATTCAAAACACTTACAAAATGTATGGTAGATTCAAAATACTCACAACATTTAATTTAGAGACACGGGGAGCCAATTCAGAAATTCACAAAAACAGGGCGGGAATCATAAAGAGAAAAGGAACTATAATGAAAAGAAAGAGAAAGTTGATCCCTAGAAGAATGAGAAATCAAGAAATATGAGAGTAGGACCAATTAAGGCGGGAAATGAAGAGACTCCCTAGGACTCGGATACCCTAATACCGTCGGTGGTCGGAAGAGAACAAGAGTTGACCAAGAGAGGTCGACAGGAAAGAAGACGTAGAGAAGCCCGGCACCAGTAAGTGGAAGCTATGCTAGACTCAGCTGGGATCCCGTGGTCACCAACCCACGTCTCACTAGATGTGAGCCCCTGAGGGGATTTGCATATGAATTAGCACGCGAAACATTCGTCATGGAAGAGATTCTTGCTGCCATCTACTCAACAATAATCGCAATTAAAGCAGAAGAGACAAGAAATACCGACCGATTTGATGATCACATGTGATACCACCATAATGAGACCATCGCGACCCGTCACCAGAATGAGTGTGTAAATTATGTGCAAGATACGATCTTAATGAATGCCTTTGAAGAACAAAATCGCTACTGGAGTATAGCAGGGACCAAGATTAATGTATATTAATACCTAGGAAGTTGGGTTACACAAGAAATGATATGCGCTAAAGAAATAAAAACGAGGATTGCAATAGCAAAAGAAGCCTTCAGTATATACCGGTATTACACTATCAAAGAAATTTGTCAAAGATCTTTGATAAAAGCCAAAGCCAAGCCAACTCCGTACAGGCCATGGAGGCCCTGGGAGTAGTGGAAGGTAGAGGCTTCCACTTTTTGTGACATCGGCACTAGATGGGATGGAGTTGTCAGCTCCATGCCCGGCCGCCTTTGCTCCCAGGGATTACCCTGGTACTCATTTCCGGTGTAGGCTGAGTGAAACCCAGGGCCATTTGCGTTTCCGAAAGTGGTAGTTTTGTTTCTAAAATCCACTACCTGGGTGGGGATCGAACCCACTCCCTTTCAGTTAGAAGCTCAGCGCCTCTACCGACTGCGCCACGCAGCCCCCTCTTTGATAAAAGATCTTTTATAAAATATATGACAGTGTAATGGGGAAATCTTTTTATAAAAGGTGGTTTTATAAAATTTCTTTTATAAAATGTATGAGCATCATGCTATCTTTGATAAAAGATTCAAGCCAAAATGGCGGATCATTACAGCTGGAATATTACCACAACAAAGATGCTCATATCAGAGTGTGAAATGTTACATAATATGTTACATAATGAATGATGTACAATATAAAACATAAATGACAGATAGAAAGTGAAGGTATAAATAGCCGAGACTCTGAGCGCCGCACATAAAGGGCGCACATTTCAGGACATAAAGAGGAATTAAATACTTAAATAGGCTGAAATAAGCCGTGAATAGTAGTGTGTTTTATGTTATAATACAATTCGTTAATTTCAGTTATGCTATTATAAGCGAATGTAAATAAGCACTTCATCTTTACCAGTATCTAATACATGTAACCAACCTCCGTGACCATGTGCCTAGTTGGCCGAACGAGTAGAGCGCTCAACTCCGGACCGAAACGACCAGGGATCGAATCTTATCTAATGCATAGTTTTTTACTTCGTGTGTTTCAATTTTATTTGCTCGGGCAGTGGTTGTTTCGAACGTCACCAAAATTAATTTTATTAGGTCTAATAATTATATAATAATGTAATTTTTCAAGTCTTCGTACTGCAGCTCTTTCGCCAAGATTTTACTCGTATCTTTCCTGTCACATGGCGACCCATGGTTTAACCCATAGACGTTTAGTTTATCTTTCCATTTCTTTTATAGACCGCTATTGCCGCTACAGAATTTCAACTACCGTAAAACAGTCAAGTGAACAAGGAACTGTCCTTCATCCATTTTGCTGAACTATGATAAAATATTTGATGTAGTGTAATGGTGTGATTATTGCTTTGTATAACTTTTATAAAAGTTCAGTTTATTTACATAGTTTACGCCCACATTGGAGCACTTAAATCAATCCATATACACTACAGTCTTTACAATATTAGTTTTAATGGCTTCTCAACTTCCTCTTCTCCTTCCAGAGCTTCTTTAATCTCTCCGACCTGGCCGCCCTCTCTTCATTTGTAACAGTGTACTGTTTTCGTTTGACTGTTTTAATTTCAATCTTGTATCCCTACTTCTCAGAATCCTCTTCTCTTTTCTTTCTGCAATTTGTTTCATTGTAATATTTAACTCGTCTAAATCATTCTGGACATCAACGAACCAGTTGTTCTTGGTTTTACTTTTCCAAAAGAAATTGAATAATTGTTTCAGTAGTCTGGTGTCTGGTAGTCTTACTATGTGGCTGAAAAAGGCAATTCTCCTTTTTCGCATTGTATCCACAATTGATTCATTTTCCCGATAGACTATTTCATTAGGCAGCAGTCTCCATTGTCCATTTACTTGATGTTTTTTTATTGATGATTGTCCTGATGATCCTTCTGTCTATTTTTTGGATTGTATCTGTTGTTGCTTTAGTATTCATCTTAAACAGAGTTTCACTTGCATAAGTTGCTTCAGGTTTAACTAAAAAAAAAAAAAAAAGTCAACCCCTGGCACTATCCAGCCCATGACGGGCTAAGGCCGACCAAGCGACCGCTGCCCAGCCATTTGGCCTGCAGATATTGGGGTGACGCGTGATCAGCGCGTCGGGTCCCCTCGGCCGTTAATCTTGGTATTCGTGATCGGGGCGCTGTCTCACTGTCAGACAGCTACTCAATTGTCCTCACGAGGCTGAGTGCACCCCGTTCCAACCCTCACGTCAGTTTTAAAATCCCTGACGGAGCCGAGGATCGAACCCGGGGCCTCCGGGTGAGAGGCAGGCGCGCTACCCCAACACCACGGGGTTAACTACTGAACCATAATGTTTGAATTTGGCGTTCATCGAGAGAGATTTTTCTTATAAGTTGACCATGTGACTCGTTGCGCTTGTCTCAGTTTTGTGGTTCTGTCCTCTATTGCGGCTTTCTCATTTAGGTTCCAAGTTATAGTTTCCACAAGATACTTGAAATTTTTTACAACCTTCATTTGTTTATCATTTAGTTGAAGGACAGGGGTGTCCACCTCGAAGGTTGGCATAATCTCTGTCTTTTCAAATGAAATTTGTAATCCCACTTTTGCTGCAATGTTTTCCAGTTGTTCAATTTGGACTTAGCCTCTTCCACATCATTTGCCAGTAGTGCAAGATCGTCTGCAAATGCCAGGCAGTTTAGTTTAATATTTCTACCAATCTTGATGTTTGGTTGGCATTTCTTTCTCCATTCTCTCATGAAAGTTTTATAAAATATTTTATAAAATGTCTTTGACAAACTTCTTTGATAGTGTAATACCGGCCTGAAGAAAGAAACTTATTTTGTGGAGCAATGAAAGTAAGCCTAAGGAAGAGATTAGTGAAATGTTGTGTTTGGAGAGTAGCAATGTATGCAGAGGAAACTTGGACGCTTAGGAAATAAGACGAGAGAAGAATAGAGGCTTTTGAAATGTGGCTGTGGAGGAGAATAAGTTGGAAGGACAAAGTGAGGAATGAGGAAGTATTAAAGATTAGATTAGATTTGTATTTATCCATTTGATCAATTACCTGTATACAATATATTTTTGATATAGGACACGTCAGAAATGACATCTATAAAAATAAAAGAACATGCAGGTGAGCTGATGAAACGTTCTGCTGAAGACCGGATAAGGTGGAGAGACCGACCATGAGGAAACCTGCCATCAGGCAGATAAACTGTTGATGATTATGAATGTTAGTAATACTTTTCATGAAATTAAGTTGTATTTTATGGCCATTGGCTGCAAAACTATTATTAGGAAACCATACAACTAGAAACACTTAATTTACATAATTGGGTGAAGTTTTGAAAGAATCACTCCAATAAATCTAATGCCCCTTGTCGCGCCCTGTAATTTATCATATTCATGTTCACATGTTACAATTTTATCAACTCGTGATAGGGCTTCTTTGGGATAAGCAAGTTCCTTTAGGATCGAAACTAATACTCTACAAGAGTTTCTTTGAACCTGTTGCTACACATAGCTTAGAAACCTGTACCCAATCCATGAGAAATACCAGCAAAACTACAGGCAGTGGAGATTACGTTTTTAAGAACTATAAATCAGAAGACAAGGAGGGACAAAATAAAAAATGATGAGATACGCCATCTTGTTCAAGTAGAACAATCTCTTAATGAGTGAGATCTGTGTTGAAGCCAGGATGAAATGATTCGGTCCTCTCAAAAGAATGGTCACACAAAGAACAGCTAGAGTGTGGTTTGAGAAAGAACTGAAAGGCAAGAGAGCAAGAGGTCGACAGAGGAAGGGATGGATCGACCAGGTTAGAAACGATCTTGCTGTGAGAGGTCTGGTTTTGCAGCAAATTATGGAGGAGGAAACATTCTTGGAGAGAAATAAATGGAGAGCGCTCATTCACTGCACCCGGGAAACTGGTTCAAGATTATGATGATATTCATTTGTTATTTTTTCAATTTATTATAATTTCATGTGTAGGTCTATTGTAGGTCAGTTGACTTGCGCAATAGTTGCTTCGTTCCTCTGGCGGAAGGATTTATACTTGCATTGTTGTTGAGATGGAGCACGCATATTGCCATTGTAATTAATTATACAGTCCACTAAAGTAATGGCAAGAAAATATTATTGAAGAGCTAGCAGGGAGATGTAGCTGACACTACAATGTACACACCTTCGTTGTTGTTGTTGTTGTTTGATTCTTCAGTCTATTGAATGGTTTGATGAGGACCTCCATGCTTCCCTGTCCTGAGCTAATCGTTTCATCTCAACTTGGCTACCACATTCTACATCCGAGGCAATCTGTTTAAACCTTTACAAGGCAAAACTATTGTTTATTTTTATGTTTTTTTTTTTACATTTTAATTTATTTTAACGAAAGAACGAAAGAAAGACAGAAAGAAAGAAAGAACGAGGAAAGAAAGGAAGAACTAAAGAAAGAAAGAAAGAAAGAAAGAACGAGGAATGAAAGGAAGCAAGAAAGAAAGAACAAAAGAAAGAAAAAAAGAAAGACAGAAAGAAAGAACGAAAGACAGAAAGAAAGAAAGAAAGTACGAAAGAAAGAAAAAGAAAGAAAGAAAGAAAGAAAGAAAGAACGCAAGAAAGAAAGAAAGAAAGAACGAACGAAAGAAAGTACGAAAGAAGGAAGAAAGAAAGGAAGAAAGAAATAAAGAAAGAAAGTACGCGTTTATTGGTCTAACCCTTTATAGGACAAAACTATTTTTTAAAATCTGTTTTTTACATTTTCATTTATTTTAATTATTATAATTATTAAAATGTAATTTTTTGTTTTTCTAATTTTAATGTTTACACCGGTATATTTATTTTTAGCCTACTTTTCACATTTAGCAAAAATGAGGAAAAAGTAGACTTATGAGATCGGGCAAATGTGTGTCTGTCTGTCCTTCTGTCTGTCTGGCTGTGTGTGTGTCTCCCCCCCCCCCTATCAACTCCTAAACGGCTGCAGAAATCGCAACAAAATTTGGTAGGAGTAAAGATCTATACCTGAATATCTCACGGCCATATTTGAAAATGATGTCAGTGCTACCAACTGCTGAAAAATCGCAATTGAAATTTGAGCTCTATGTTGGATATCTCGGAAGGTATGAATGGGAGCTATTTGAAAATTGGCACACGTATAGGTAATAATATTGCAGTTTAATTTCCAGGAGGCCATACATGGCAGTGTTGCCAAAATGATTATAAGCCTGCTGATAGGTCCAATATTTAAATGCATATAACTTCTACACTATCAATTGGAATTCAACCAAATTTCGTATGTGCTATGTGTTCATAAACAGATATAACTGAGCGTATTCCTAAGATCCACCAGGGCTGCCAACTGTTAATAAATGCTCTCAATTTATTTTTTCCAAATACCAATATATCAGAAAGTATGCAAGCCGACAACTTTAAACTATGCACACGTATAGTACCTGACATTCTGTATTAATTTGGAGTAACTTATATACGTCAGTGCTACCAACATGATTCTAAGCCTGCTGAGAGGTCCAACTTTAAATACATGTAGCTTCTATACTATCATTTGGATTTCAACCAAAATTTGTATGTGCTATGTGCACCATAACAGATACGACTATGCGTATTCTTAAGAGCAACCAGTGTTGCCAACTGTTAAAAAATGGTGTCTCTATTTTTGTTTCCCTAATATCAATATATCATAAAATATGCAAGCCAATAGCTCTAAAATTTGCACACGTATAGTACCTGACATTCTAGATTAATTTGGAGTAATTAATATACGTCAGTGCTGCCAACATGATTCTAAGCCTGCTGATAGGTCCAATTTTAAAATGCCTGTAACTTCTATACTAACAAATGGATTTCATTCAAAATTAACACAACAAGAGATCATATTATTGCAGATTATTTCTGACCAATACATGTATATCATTGTTGCCAACATGATTTTAAGCGCGCTGTTAGATCCAATGTTTAACTGCATGTAACGTCCATGCTATCCATTGGACTTCAACCAAATTTTGTATTCTGTACCTTAAGAGATGGAAACAAGAATATATTCAGTCACCAGAGCTGCCAACTGTAGTTCTATATTAGGCTACATTATGCCAGGTATACAGTATTTCGAACTAATTAGAAATGTCTATATTACAAATTTAATTTTGTCATTATTCTAGATAGATCCTTTTAGATTAATCAATGGCATGAATTTTAAATTTTAGGAAAAGTAGGCTCTTTAGTTCGTCACGGAACTTCTTGTTAATTTTCAATTTATGTTCTAATAGATTTCATTTTGATATATTTTATTGAATTAATACATTAACTAACTTTGAATTGATTTTTACAATTATTTTCATAATTTTTATGGTTATGTTCATTGTTTTAATTTTTAGCCTACTTTTCACATTTTGCAAAAATGAGGAAAAAGTACACTTATGAGATCGATCCGGGAAAATGTGTGTCTGTCTGTCTGGCTGGCTGGCTGTGTGTGTGTGTGTCCCCCCCCCCCTATCAACTCCTAAACGGCTGCAGCAATCAAAACCAAATTTAGTATGAGTAAAGATGTGCACCCGAATATCTCACGTCCATATTTGAAAATGATGTCAGTGCTACCAACTGCTGAAAAAACGCACTAGAAATTTGAGCTCCGTGTTGGATATCATGCAAGGTATGCATGGCAGCTATTCCAAAATTGGCACACATGTAGATAATACTATTTCAGTTTAATTTCTAGGAGGCCAACCATGACAGTGTTGCCAAAATAATTTTAAGCCTTCTGATAGGTCCAATGTTTAAATGCATATAACTTCTACACTATCAATTGGATTTCAACCAAATTTTGTATGTAATATCTGTACATTAACAGATATGACTGAGCGTATTCTTAAGAGCCACCAGGGCTGCCAACTGTTAATAATTGCTCTCTCTATTTTTTTTTATCCAAATACCAATATATCAGAAAGTATGCATGCCAACATCTTTAAACTATGCACACGTATATTCTGACATTTTAGATTAATTTGGAGTAACTTATATACGTCAGTTCTACCAACATGATTCTAAGCCTGCTGATAGTACCAATTTTTAAATACATGTAACTTCTATACTATCAGTTGGATTTCAACCAAATTTCGTATGTGCTATGCGTACCATAACAGATATGACTATAAGTCTTGTTAATAGCAATCAGGGCTGCCAACTGTTAATAAATGCTGTCTATATTCTTTTACCCTAATATCAATATATCAGAAAGTATGCAAGCCAACAGCTCTATACTTTGCACACGTATAGCACCTGGCATTCTAGATTAATTTTGAGTAACTAATATAGGACTACGCCAGTGCTGCCAACATGATTCTAAGCCAGCTGATATGTCCAATTTTAAGATACATGTAACTTCTATACTAAGTAATGGATTTCATTCAAAATTGGCACAACAATTTATCATATTATTTCAGATTATTTCTGACCATTACATGCATGACATTGTTGCCAACGTGATTTTACGCGCGCAGTTAGATCCAATGTTCAACTGCATGTAACGTCCATGCTATTCATCGGACTTCAACCAAATTTTGTATTCTGTACCTTAAGAGATGGAACTAAGAATATATTCAGCCACCAGGGCTGCCAACTGTAGTGCTCTATTAGGCTACATTATGCCAGGTAGGCTATACAGTATTTCGAACTAATTAGAAATTTCGATATTAGCAACTTAATTTCGTCATTATTCTAGATAGATCCATATAGATTAATCAATGGCATGAATTTTAAATTTTAAGAAAAGTAGGCTCTTTAGTTCGTCACGGAACTTCTTGTTATGATTTTAGTTTCTATATTTCTATATTATTTGTACACTTTTCTTGTTAATGGTTTTAGTTTTTTTTTTTTAATTTTATCCAACACTTTAAGTTACGTCAAGTAGATACGTAGGTATATTTGATTGTTAGAAATACTAGTACATCGGCATGAAAATTCTCCGAAATTTGGCTTCAAGATTACTATCAGCACCTTTGAAAGCATAAACTGTCCTTATGACAGGTGGTTAATATAGAGGTTAACATATTCTAACCCTGGTCTACCCCCTACAGTTCTTGTCCTCGACCCTTCCTTCCATAACTAAGCTTGATATTCCCTGGGTGTCTTAGTATGTGTCCCACCAACCTATCTCTTCTCTTTATTAGCAGTCGCCAAAAAAAATCTCTCTTCTCCCACTCGTCTTAATACCTCTTCGTTTGTAACCATCTGATCTTCATCATTCTCCTGTAACACCACATTTCAAACGCTTCAATTCTCATCTTTTCTGCTGCATCAATATAACATTGTGAAACGGTAGCAGCGAGAATCGAACCCGAGCCGGCGAGTTGGCAGACATTAACTTGAAACTTATTGGAAACGAATCCCTCAAACTCTACCCAAAATGTTTAGAGAGGATTTTACTTTTTCCTATGGCCCACGAGATATTCTTAGGACTCGAGTGGGGACCTGTTTCGGGACAGATGTACTCGTAGTTCCGCCCCTTAAAACAACAACTAATTACCTAACTAAATCTATCTGCTTCTACTGTCACAGCTTCAGTGCCCCCCCCCTCGTGAGTGGAATTTCTGTACCTTAGGGTTGTTTTCACCGACCCTTTATTAACAATTAGCTAATTCCTATTTAACTTCCCCACCAGGGGCTCACAACTATTCTTTCATAACAGTTTAAATTAACTATATTAATTAACACCCTCCAGGGGCTCACGACTTCAGGAGTGTGGGTTGGCGACCTCGGGACCCCAGCTGAGTCCGGCATTGCTTCCACTTACTTGTGCTGGCTCCTCTCTGTTATCTTTCCTCCTGACCTCCCTTGGTCAACTCTTGTTCTTTTCCGACCCTGACGGTTTTAGGGTATCCGAGGCCTAGGGAGTCTTTCACTTTCCCGCCTTAATAGGCCCTTCTCTCATCTTTCCTGATCCCGCATTCTCCTAGGGATTAGCCTTATTTTTTCGTTACACTCTATTTCCTTTTCTCTTTAAGATTCCCGTGCTTTTTTTGTGTGAATTGGCTCCCCGTGTATCTAAATTTCCTTTAGCTAAATTTTTAAACTACACTACATTTTGTAGGTATTTTCAATCTCAATTGCATTTTGTAAGGACTGCCAATCTAAATAGCTTTTTAGTAAGTCTTTAAATGTAGGTGGTGGCATTTTTGTGAGTATTTTGAATTGCAATTGCATTTTGGAAGTATTTTAAACCTAAACCGCATTTTGCAAGTATTTTGAATCTAAATTGCATATTGTAGGTTGGGCACTTTGTGAGTATTTTGAATCTGAAATGGCCTTTTTCAATATAAATTGCATTTTCTATTTTTAGCCTATTTTAAATTTCGAAAAAATAGGCTTATGAGATCACCTTTTGTCCGCGCGCGTGTGTGTGTGTGTGTGTGTGTGTGTGAGAGAGAGGTGTGTGTGTGTGTCCCCCTAATAAATTCTAAACGGCTGGAGCGATTTCAATGAAACTCGGTAAGTTCATAGCACTATTCCAGGCGACCTCGACCGTGGCCGTCAAATTTTGTTACGTCTCACCAATCCAACATGGCGGCTGTGCGAAATATTTCACCAGCATTCAATATCTCCGAAACTATTACCGACATCACCCTGGCATTTATTACGTTGATAAAGGGAACTACTAGAAGTTCACCTATGTGACTTTTGAAAAACTGGTAACTACAAAACCAACATGGCGGCCACGCGAATTCGCGACTTTTAAATAGACGTTTCTCGCGATTTTACAAACCAAACACAATGAAACTTGGTACAGTATGTGTTTATGCACATTGTAATGCACCGACATCTAACTTGGTTCAATTGTTTACATAACCACAAGATGGCGGATGAGCGAAATATTTCACCGGCTTTCTATATCTCTGAAACTATTAGCTGTATCACCCTGAAATTTTGTACGGAGATAAAGGGCACTACTGGAAGTTCATCTATAAGCCCTTCAAAAAGCGGTTAACTACAAAACGAACATGGCGGCCAAGTGAATTTGCGACTTTTAAATAGACGTTTCTCGTGATTTAACCAACCAACCAACCAACCAACCAACCGCAATGAAACTTTGTACAGCATATGCTTATACACATTGTAATGCACTAACGTCTAACTTCGTTCAATTCTTTACATAACCTCAAGATGGCGGCTGTGCGAATTAAAAAAATAAGTTTTTATTTCTTGTGTCGTAATCAAGCAATCGAAGTGAAAGTTTGAATAATGAACCTACGCAATAATTTTCCTTTAATGGTACATGACTCTATGGCCTATACATTTAACAATCCAACATGGCGACCATCTGAAATATTCAGACGACTCTGAATATCTACGAATATATTATAGCAATCAAACTGATTTTTTTAATGTTCATAGGGGCTATGAACTTAAGTTCACCTATAGGACTTTAAATAACCTGGTGATCACAAATCCAGCATGGCGGCGACGCGAAGTATAAATATTCACATGGACGTTTCTCGCAATTTGACCTTCCGAGTGCAGTGAAACTTGGTACAGTAAATCTATTTACCAATGTTAATCCCCTGGCATCTAATTTATATCAATTGTTTCCATAACCACAAGATGGCAGCTGTGCGAAATTTTAAAATTTCCTTGTTACTTCTTGTGTCCTAAACATGCGATTGAAGTTTGAATGCTTCACGTACACAATAATCTTCATGTAACATTACATAGCACTAGGACCTACATATATAAAATCCAACATGGTGACCATCCGAAATATTTAGTCGGTACTCAATATCTACGAATCTATTACAGCAATCAAACTGAAATTATATATTTTGATAGTGGCAGTTAATATAAGTAGGATATATGAAAATAGGCTGTATAATTCTCCACGGAACTACTTGTTCAATTTCTATTGCATTTTGTACGTATTTTTAAGCTCAATTACATTTTGTACGTGTTTTAAATTTCAATTCAATTTCGAATCTACATTGCATTTTGTTGGTATTTTGAACGTAAACTAGGTTTTGTGAGTATTTTCTTTCTAAATTATCTTTTGTTTCCACTCTATATTTTCGGTCTCACTTAATTTTCGTTCTGGTTTCCATTTCATTGTCATTGTCGCTATCACCCAGACCATTAGGGGCCTATAACCTAGATGTTAGGCCCCTTAAAACAACAATTATCATCATCATCACCTATTTAACTGCAATAGGAGAGTTATTGCATGGTTATTGTAAATGCATTTCATTAAGTCATTCGGGTTCGTAATTACATAATACGCTTTACAGCTCGCGCATGCGTGGACCCGGTTTCACCCTGGAGAAACATGGCGGACAAAGCAAGTAACGTGCAGCACTGAACGTTGTTTGCGATGCTTCCTCGAGATTTTCTGCAACATATCGGAATGTATTATGCAGAGGTGGAAGGTGTTCGAATTCCACTTCGGATTTTTTTTAAATATTTTCGTATTCTTCTTTCGTGGTGTATGATCCCTCCCTATATTATTCTGCTAAGGTCCCATTAACACCAACCTTCCCATATGGGGTACCTACAGGTTCAGCATAACGCACTCACTTACTCTTTAAATGCCTCACAATTAAATAAATACCTTAAAACATGTATATTTACAATGAAATAATGAAAGAATGCAACACGGTAACCATGGTAACAGAATCTCACAGGTCCATCTATTTCTGTAACACGCAATGCAATTCCAATTATTACATTACTGTGAAAATTTCCAGACGGTTATAAGGTTATCACTGAACCAAATTAAGCTGTAAAATTCATCAATGCATACAGTATAATGCGCTTAAGGGGGTCAAGGGGCACTCTAGAATTTTTTCACGCAATTTTCACGTGTGAGTGTGGTACGAAAGGTCTTTTTCACCCGACTATAAAGGGTCTCCGAAAACCACATTGAAAGGCCCTTAAATTAACAGTGTCTGTGATATTCCCAGAAAACTAACTTCGCTCTGATAAACCTATGAAGGAATGACAAACCCCTAACCACTGCACCAGTAGCTGAATTGATAAAGTCTGATTATTCATACAAAGGATAAATCAGTCATAGCATTCATGATTGAGATTTTGCTAAGTGTACTCTTTACAACGCCGGCCCCGTGGTGTTGGTGTAGTGCGCCTGCCTCTCTCCCGGAGGCCCCGATTCTCGGATTTTAAAACTGACGTGAGGTTTGGAACGAGGTGCACTCAGCCTCGTGAGGACAATTGCGTAGCTGTCTGACAGTGAGGCAGCGCTCCTGTCACGAAAACCAAGATTAACGGCCGAGGGGACCCGATGCGCTGATCACCCAAGTATCTGCAGGCCAAATGGCTGGGCAGCGGTCGCTCGGTCGGCCTAGGCCCTTTGTGGGCTATATAGTGCCAGGGGTTGTTGTTGACTCTTTACAACTAGAATATTCGCGGGCGAAGCCGCGACGGGTAATGCTAGTCTATTATAATGTCATGCCATAAACAAATCTTATATTCATATAGATAAAAGTTCGTATGAAGCTCGGAAACAAACCGCCATTGAAGGATGAGCGAGGGAGAATTCAGCTCTTGCCTTCCACATAATTGATGCTTTAGAGCAGGGGTGCCCAACCTTTTTAAACTAAGGGCCACATTGTAAATAGTTGGGATACCTAGCGGGCCAATAACACTCCGGTGGGTTTGGGGGGCATATAATTTTTTTCAAAAATACAGGAGCAATATGGTGAGTTTTGTGGCTGTCTGAGCTTAGTTTTCCGATTACTGTTACCATTTTCTATATTTATTTGTAGTGGATTAAAAAATACACTAAAATAAATTTAAATATTAAATAGAAGTACGATGATATTGAATACACTCGTACAGCGTGAAAGACAAAGAGTGAGTATTTATGTTCATTTGACTGAATTTTGGGGGAAATAGCGGTGGTTAATAGGTAAATGTTATCTGGATCAGGTGTACTATGTACTTTTTTCTGTAATAAACCTAGGCCGGTATGCGCGGCAGTATTAAAGGTGCCGGGACGTCTTCAATAGGCCGCGTACCGCTTAGTTGAATGGCTTTTTAGTCCACGCGTTGCGAAGACAGTTCCACGGTCTTTAATAGTTGTAGATCTTCCTGTATTCAATAACATACAGTCTTATCTAGATTTGGCACCGTCACACAAATAAATATTGCACTGACCTCAGAAAGCACAAAGGGGGGAGAAAGGGAAAACCAGTTTCGTCCAGTTAACACCCGGGTTCAGTCGACCAAAACTGGTGCTAGAGTGAACACGAAACTGCTCGAAGTTCCAGCCAGGAAGACAACCGGATAAGTATCAGCCTGTAATATTACAGTGTAACCATAAGTTTAGTTGATTTTTTATGACCATATAATCACCCCAATCAGACAAATTCCGGATTTTTATCACCATTTAAGCATTTCTCCTAAGATTAGATATACTACATTTAGCATACACCGACAGTTGCATTACCAATACTGCAACTAAATAATTGTACATATTCACCTGTATTCTCAAACATAGATGTTATAGCCTAAGTGTAATGGATCTGATGATGATCGCTTGACGATCGAAACTGGTCATCCTAGTGTATTTATTAATCTCATGTAATTTATTTCAGGATTAGGGCATAACCCAGCTCTTTTTGGGTACATTCGTGTTGACCGACTGAAAAGCACCAAACTTTTGTTTGACAGAATTATTAATCAAATTATGAAATAAAGTTCATGATAATATAGTTTATTGCGACGACTGGAACTGCTTTGGGTAGGGGTGCGCGCGCACTTCTTTGTCCAGTTGTCTTGAGTTGTTGCAAAGTTTTGGCGACACCGCGCGGGCTGGACAAAATAGTCTCGCGGGCCATAGGTTGGGCAGTCCCGCTTTAGAGAGTTGATTGGTCAGATTTAGCCATTAAACGTAATTCCTTGTTAGTGTTCAGTTAACGAGCGTTTCTGTTTAACCCTTACAGTGCCAAGATGCCGATTCGATCGGCACGCTCTTATATGTGTTGTAGTTATGCGGTGTGGTACTAGATTGCTCTACAAATCACGTAGTAAGAAGGTAGAATGTTTGTAATTCCTTCGTATGTCATCAGATGGCACTGTTTACTCGTACATTATGAGTGTATAGTCTGCGCGCGCTTGACGTCTATGATCCAATATGGCAGCCACCTTGTTTGTTTATGTCCGCGTGTTGTGATTTATTTTTGTTCATTTTACGCTCTAGCTGACACATTAGAGTTATTTATCGTGCTTGATATATTAAGTCTATTATTATTTCTACTGTAGTAATAGTTCAGTAGCAATTTATCCAGGACTTAGTAAAGTTGTCGCAAGAAGGCATGCCATCACCTAGGCCTATTTAGGGTGAAGAAATTGCAAAGTAGGCCTACTATAACAGTATAAATTGATATATATGATCCTAAATATGAGTTAACATTAATTATCTTCACTTATACACTTTTAATTTAATGTACAATGTGCTAATTCATTTCAAATCATATCTTTTTTATTTTTTATAAAAAAAATATTATAATTTTGTGCACAGTATTCCATGAAATATTTTTTGTCAAATGTAAGTCACATGTTTATAGTCCTTGGAGTATATCAAGCTAACATAGCAAATTGTATTTCCATATCTTTTAAACTGAGGCTTTTATTAATTTTTTTAAATGCAGTGATGCACAATCCATTGAAACATGCCTGGCATTCTATGCATATGATGACCTATTCGGGGTCGGCATCCAAAGGGTTAATGAAATGCTCGTGCATTTAATGATGAATTAAGAGCTATTTGACGCTGGTGAAGACGACCCTTAGCTAGCTCACAAAAGTTTGCCTACTTTCAAATCATCGTACTACTTCTAGATCGAACACAGAATCTCGGGTACTTTGGTGAGGAGTTGACTGCGGGTATTCGAAGCCCCGTCCTGTCCACTGTTATTTTGTGTTATTGTTAATTCATCCATTATCTATAAACTACTGGGCCTATTGTTTCAACTCAGTGGCTTATCAAGTGGCACAAATTTCATAGTTCCACCGGGAATCGAACTCTGTGTGTGTGTGTGTTTGTGTGTGTGTGTGTGTGTGTGTGTGTGTGTGTGTGGCGAGTGAGCGCTTCACGGTCCAGTGGTCGCTTTCATTGGATATCACATTGGAATTCTGTAATGCGTGCACTTGGCAGCACGTGACGTGCCGGTCCCAATATTTTAGTCGCTAATATCCAATATATTTCACTCTCCATCTCGTGCCCATCACCATCGCTGATAGCTAATTGGATCGGGCAGAAGACGTGTCTCTCTTGTGTCGTCCCAAAATACATTCATTCATTTCCATTTGAGACTGCTGTGACTTGCAGCGACTAGCCTGTCGCCTCTGTGATCCCATATTAGCATTTAGCACTGGGGCCTCCTCTATTTCTCTACCACTCACTTTGATCACTGATTCAAACCCCCCTCGCCTAATAATAATAATAATTATTATTATTATTATAAGGACAGGGGAAAATCAAGCAAACGAAAGCGTTCAAATATTTGGGTGAGTGGTTAGACCACAATCTCTCCGAGAAGGCAGCTTTCTAGTCACGAATCAGGAAAATTGAAATGGCATATAATCTAACTAAGGCCATTTACAACAAGAAATCCATATCAACAAATGCCAAGTTAAGACACTACCAAACAGTCATCTGTCCAGAGGCTTTGTATGCTGCCGAGTGCCTTGAAATGCATCGCAAGGGACTAACAGAGAATCTGGAAGTGAAAGAAAGAAATATTCTAAGAAAAATCTTGTGTCCGGTAAAAGAAAATGGGGAATATATGATACGGCACAACCACGAACTTTACACCCACGTGGAAGAAATAACTGATACCATGAGGAAACGGAGAATTGCCCTTTACTGTCATATAACAAGAATGAACCAAGCACGATTGACAAATAGAATTTTCACCTACTTTCTCAAAAAGAAAACCAAGGGAGCTTGGTTCACTGAGGTGGACAAAGATTTGCAAGAAGTGGGAATAACAGGCAACGATATTTGGGAACGTGGCCCTCTTAAACAAAAACTAACAGCACACCGATGTTTCCAAGAAAATCCAAAGCTTCCAACAGGCAAGAAGTGGACTGGGGAAAGGAAACAACAGCATCGAGAACTAATGCGAAAGTACTGGGAGGACGTTAAAGCTCGATGCAGCAAGAAGCAGTTGAAATGACGTGGTCCTTTGATGGCCGAATTGAAAGAAGAAGAAGAATAAAAACTAAATACGGAGAAATTGTACAAGTCAATGACTTCAAATATTTAGAAGAAATCATCAGAAATCTGGCCTGAACTCAAAGGCTAACGAAGAAACAGTCTCAAAATTACAGAAAGTTTACAAACTTAGCTGATCCCACTACAATAAAAGATGCATCTCCACGGCTGCGAAATTACGACATTATAAAACGGTCTTCTTGCCGGAAGCCTTATACTGTACGTATCAGAAACCACGAGCACCAAGGGAATGGCTAACATTATAGACATTGAAAAACAAGAAAGGAAAATTCGGAGAAAAGTTTACGCCGCTGGATTTCAGGGATAATTTCTGGCAAAACGGACCAACTGAAGAATAAAACAGAAATACTGAATCCATCACGACACTCATCAGAAAACGCAGAGTGAAGTTCTTTACACACATCGCCAGAATGAACGACACCAGACTAAAAGAATATTCAACACAATTTCTACGTCAAAATTGGGTACTTCTTGGTACAAAGAAACTATGGAAGATTTAACACAATTACATATCACCATCCAGGACCGCAGCATTTGTAGAGAAACAAGAAGTTCCGTGATGAACTAAAGAGCCTACTTTTCTTAAAATTAAGTTTCATGCCAATGATTAATCTACAGTATATGAACCTATCTAGAATAATGACGAAATTAAGTTGGTAATATCGAGATGTCTAATTAGTTCGAAATATATCTGGTATAATGTAGCCTAATAGAGAATTACAGTTGGCAGCCCTAGTGTCTGAATATATCCTTAGTTCCATCTCTTAAGGTACAGAATAAAAAAATTGGTTAATGTCCAATGGACGTTACATGCAGTTAGGCATTCTATCTATCAGCACGCGTAAGAGCATATTGGCAACAATGCCATGCGTGTGCTAGTTAGAAATAGCCTAATCTGAAAAATTATGATATCTTTTTGTGCCAATTTTGGACGAAATCAATTTGTTAGTATAGAAGTTACATGTATTTTAAAATTGGACATATCAGCAGGCATAGAATCATGTTGGCAGCACTGACTTATATTAATTATTCCAAATTAATCTAGAATGTCAGGTGCTATACGTGTGCAAAGTATAGGGCTGTTGGCTTGCATACTTCCTGATATATTGATATTAGGTTAAAACAAGAAGTTCCGTGACGAACTAAAGAGCCTACTTTACTTAAAATGTAAGATTCATGCCAATGATTAATCTATATGGATCTATCTAGAATAATGACGACATTAAGTTGGTAATATCGAAATTTCTAATTAGTTCGAAATACTGTATAGCTGGCATAATGTAGCCTAATAGAGAACTACAGTTGGCAGCCCTGGTGACAATATATTCTTAGTTCCATCTCTTAAGTTACAGAATACAAAATTTGGTTAAAGTCCAATGGATAGCATGGACGTTACATGCAGTTAAACATTGATATAACAGCGCGCGTAAATCATGTTGGCAACAATGACATACATTTATTGGTCAAAAATAATCTGAAATAATATGATCTATTGTTGTGTCAATTTTGAATGAAATCCATTAGTTAGTATAGAAATTACATGCAGTTAAAAATTGGACCTATCAGCAGGCTTAGAATCATGTTGGCAACACTAGCGTAGGCCTATATTAGTTACTCCAAATTAATCTAGAATGCCAGTTACTATACGTGTGCAAAGTTTAGAGCTATTAGCTTGCATACTTTCTGATATATTGATATTAGGGTAACAAAAATAGAGACAGTATTTATAAACAGTTGGCATCCCTGGTTACTCTTAAGAATCGGCATAGTCATATCTGTTATGGTCACAAAGCAAACATGAAATTTGGTTGAAATCCAAATGATAGTCTAGAAGTTACATGCATTTAAAGTTGGACCTCTCAGCAGGCTTAGAATCACGTTGGCAGCACTGGAGTAGGCCTATATTAGTTACTCCAAATAAAGCAAGAATGCCAGGTACTATACGTGTGCAAAGTTTTGAGCTATTGGCTTGCATACTTTCTGATATATTGATATTAGGGTAACACCAATAGAGACAGTATTTATTAACAGTTGGCAGCCCTGGTCACTCTTAAGAATCGGCATAGTCATATCTGTTATGGTACACATAGCACATACGAAATTTGATTGAAATCCAATTGATAGTGTAGAAGTTATATACATTTAAAAATAGGACCTATCAGCAGGCTTATAATCGTTTTGGCAACACTGCCATGTATGGCCTCCTGGAAATTAAAATGCAATATTATTATCTATACGTGTGCCAATTTTGAAATAGCTTCCATTCATACCTCCCAAGATATCGAACATGGAGCTCAAATTTCAATTGCGATTTTTCAGCGGTTGGTAGCACTGACATCATTTTCAAATACGGCGGTGAGATATTCAGGTATAGATCTTTACTTCTACCAAATTTTGTTTCGATTGCTGCAGCTGTGTATGAGTTGATAGGGGGGAGACACACACACAGCCCGCAGACAGACAGACAGACAGACACACATTTGCCCGATCTCATAAGTCTACTTTTTCCTCATTTTTGCAAAATGTGAAAAGTAGGCTAAAAATAGGCGTAAATGGACAGATGAAGAGAAGAAGGCGCACAGTGAACGGATGAAAGGTGTTTGAGAAAATAAAAAGAATTAAAAACAGCCACCTACAAAAGCTAGATTTTTGTGTTTTAGCGCCCTTCTTATAGAAAAATGTACGCAAATAATAATAATAATAATAATAATAATAATAATAATAATAATAATAATAATAATAATAATAATAATAATAATAATAATAATAATGGAAGATTGGTTATCTCCATAATAGTTGAATTTGGTCCTGGAAAAAAGTGATTAGAATATGGCAAAATGAGACCAGTTAGTTAGTTATTGATGTTTTAAGGGGCGGAACTACGAGGTCATCTGCCCTTCTTAACACAAATTAAAGTATACAAATTTGGAATGGATTTTAAATTTTGAGGTGGACACCTAAATTTGAAAAGACCGAAAATTAGTAAAACTAAACATTAAATAAAAATAATAAATATAAATAAACAAAAATTACCGAAAAACAAATATTCATCATTCAAAAACGCGCAGGTCGTTGAGTCAATGTTCACTGGAAAATCTAGGTTGCAGGCCCTAACCGACTCTCACTTACAAAGCACCGACAGCAGTGGCTACGCTGGCTAAAGCGCAGTATTAGGTCATGGGGCCAAGCTCTCTGCTGACTCGGTAGACGCGTGGGTTCGAGCCCCACCGTCGGCCGTCCTTGAAATGATTTTCTGTGATTTCCCATTTTCAACACCAGGCAAATGCTGGGACGGTACCTTCTGACAGGCCACGGCCGCTTCCTTCCACATCCTTGCCCAGTTTCAGTCATCTTCATCCATTCCATCTCTCATCGCGACACGCGTCGACGGGCGTCGACTCGAAAGACCTGCACTCAGCCTCAAAGGAGGTCACACGACAAAAACAAAAAAAAAAAACTTACAAAGCGGGTGACGAGATCAGCAGCCACCGCGTTATCGGCTAATATAAGTTTGAGTGTCATCTGCAAACCAAGGTTTCTTCGTAAGTCAGCAAGATCCACACACTCGGTTAGAATGCGGGCCACGGTGAAAACGGCTCCACGGGTACAAAGTGGGGGGGTCTTCCCTTCTCATCAGATACGAGTGGGTGGATCTTGTATGACCTATACCTAGCCTACACAAAATGACGGACTTCCTCCGTGAAAGAGCTCCGCCACACGAGTAGTTCCCTTGATCGCTCTCAGTTTACTGGGCAGTGGATCAGCTAGCCACTGACTCTCCCAAAAAGCCAGATCTTACCGGCGTAACTGAGAGCGAATATCTCTAGCGGGTACCTCCATTGGTCGAGGTGGTAGTGATACCGCCTCTTTTGCAGCTTGATCCGCTAACTCATTTCCCGCAATTCCCATGTGGCTTGGAAGCCAATAGGGAGACTTGCGGGAAACATGTAGCAATTGACTGCAACGAACTCAAAAGAATCGGTACACACGAGAAAGTGGATTCGTGCATTCTGTGGTGCAAACTGCAGAGCTTCATAGATGGCAACGAGCTCCGCAGTAAACAGAATGAAACTAAAGGTATAAAAATTAGTAGATGTCTCCGAAATAAAAAATCATTTTGATTGCCTAGCATTTGGTGATGGCATTGCTATCCTATCCAACAACAGACAAGAAGCAATTCATTCTATAGAAAAACTCCATGAGATAGCAGACTAAACAGGACTCCACATTTCGTTTGAGAAGACCAAGTTTGCTATATGGAAGGGACTACATCTGGTTTCAACAATCAACCATTAGCGGCTTCGGTGGTGTAGTCTGTAGCATGCTGAGCTTCTATGCCCAAGATAGCGGGTTCAAACCCGGCCGAAGCCGTCGGATTTTTTAAGAGCGTTAAAAATCCCTCAGTATGCCTTCCTTCGGAGAGGAAGTAAAGCCGGCGGTCCAATGTCATAGATTTATGGCATGTTAAAGAACCTTCCACTAATTACACCTGTGTGAAGCTAAATTGTATAGGTTAGGAATGTAAACAACGCTCTTATGTTTCTACGTTCGTTGCCAAGAGCCGACTGCGGTGGCGTGCAGTAGCTAAGTTCTGAACTAGGCCTAGTAGTCGTTTACGGTGGCGTTTGGCGGCAAAAGTATGAACTATTTGAAAAATTCAAAGTTGCAGTCCTTACTTCAATTAAAAAAACAGATACAGACACTAATACAGCCATCACAATTAACACCGGTTATCAGACAGATTCTACACACACCCGAAGTACACGGGGCTACATGACGCGTTGTCGCAGCCCCTAAACTGAGGAACCAACCAACCAATCAACCATTAATCACAAACTAAATTAAACTCAATGCAGCCTACTATCCATCACGTAATCGCTACAACAACAGGTGTATTTCAAAAAATGCTAAGATCTGTCATTATAAAACCGTTATAGATGCTGAAGAGACCCTCTTGATGAACAAGAAAGGCAACATGGATGATTTGGAGAAAGTCGAGAGACGTATCCTTCGAAAAATTCATGGACTAAAATTGCTCCCAGATGGCTTAAAGCAAACACCGAACTATACCGTCAGTTGGAACCAGCCACCACTATCATGGGACGCAGACGACTGAAATCTACGGCCACCTCTTCCGGAAAGGGAACGATAGAATCACTTGATTAGTGGCTACAAGACTGGCGGCTTGTGGCTTAATGAAGTGAAACAGGACTTGAATAACGCTGGCATTGTTGACTGTGATATTCTTGACCGTTGCAAATGTTGTGATAGTGTTAACTCTTGGTGCCCACCCGACCACCCCTCACACAGGAGAGGAAGGACAAGTTATTGGCTGGACTGAGGAGAACTAGTCATAAGCGCTTCTTAGTGGGCTTAAATCGTGTCCTCCCTTGAGTTCCAAATTCTTTAACGGATTAGCTATCTGCCTATTACACTACCTGAGCGAGTCCCACCAGTTCCAAATTCTTTAACGGATTAGCTATCTGCCTATTACACAACCTGAGCGAGTCCCATCAGTTCCGAATTCTTTAACGGATTAGCTATCTGCCTATTACACTACCTGAGCGAGTCCCACCAGTTCCAAATTCTTTAACGGATTAGCTATCTGCCTATTACACTACCTGAGCGAGTTCCAGCTTAGTTTTCTATAGTAAAATTGTATTAATTTGTTTATTACTGAAATAAATAAGGTCCATTGTTAGCTGCAGCCGGGAGTGCGGGCCCTGTTTAATGAATTGGCTCCTCTAACAGAGGGGGGCGGACGCCAAGGACCGTTAGCTCCCATAAGCAGCTTTCGCCTTGTCAGTATCTACATCAGCATGTGCCTTCGTCAAAATAATCAGTTTTGAGTTATATTTACAAAGTTCTTAAAATAGTAGGCTATCAGCATGTCGCTTTTCCGGCACATGGTTTTGCAGCACAAATCCACACTTCACTTGATTTGTTGTCGCGTTTCTTATAAAAACTGTAAACGTTAAATATCACAATTTGGTTTCCTTTAATGCTAGTTGTGAACTCCATGTTTATCTGCTCCACTCAAAGACACAGACACAAATGACATACCTGGTGATAAGGCCATTGACTCTTCTAGGTTGCGTCGTACTATTATTAGCCGGTCAAACCTCAGAACTGACAGCTGGGTTTCCCAGAGATATTCGGAACTAGCTTATTTACTCAGGCGTGAATACGCGTTCGGAACTCATGGGAATAGAACTCGTGGGACGGAACCGGCTCAAATCACTCATTATAACTGACTGTCTAGCAGGTATTTCACCTGCGGATATCCGTCGTGAGTCTGCAGCCACACTAGAAAAACTAAGGCATTAAACCAGAGGACCCATAATTTGCATGGATATCTTCCAGCAACTTCGAGTCTTAAATCAAGAAAAAGTTTTCTTCTTTCTATAGCAAGATTAACTGAACCACCTTCAAACATCAGAATAAATTCATGGCGTTCCAAATCGAACTGCACTGTATGATGGATGGTTCCATCTGAAAGCTTGCCTCCAGGTCATGAGGAAAATTGGTCGACAAGGAAGGCACTAAACAGGTCCTGATCCAAAAATACCATGAACAAGTGGGGTTTTGCATGCGACTCCACACTGTGCGAATGCGGTGAAGAGCAAACCATGGACCATCTCCTCAGCTGCAAGTTATGCCCGACGACATGATCTCCTCAGAATATATTAGCTGCCTCCAAAGAAGCATGTGAATTGGCAAGATACTGATCACCTTACATATAGATTTCATTTTTGGAGGTTTAGTCCAAAAAAAAATGTTGTATTTATATTACCAACTAGCTGTTACCCGCGCCTTCGCCCGCAATAACATTTGGAATCCCGTTATAAAATTAGTTATATAGATAGATAAGCATGGGTCCTAGTGGAAAATAATTATATCACCTGAAACCAAAAATGCATGGGACGAAAAAAAAAACATCAAAATATCATGTTGGTTTCGGACCCTAAAAGACGTGAAAAATATTATAAAATTATTTAAAAAAACTATTTTTTGAAATTTCATTCGAATCAATTTTTATGTCATTCCTGGGACTTAGAAAATTCCGGCCAAAAAGTACAAAATCATTAATAACTCCTTAAGTATTCGTCGTATGATGAAATATCAAGAGACAAAAAAGATGTAATGTGTTATTGTGTACAACATAGGCCATGTATAATTTTCCACTCAGACATATTACCTGTTTTTTTTTCAGAATTTCACCCCTCCCCATGGGCCCCTTAAATTGGATTTATGAAAAAAAAACGGTCAAACACCCATTTACTTATTTTTATGCTGATTTTTTTCCGCTGAGTTTCAAACTCCTTGCCTATGTCGTTTAAGAGATACACGCTCCGTTAGGAATCCTTTAACTCCGACTTTTCACCCCTTTCGCCTCATAATATACACCACATCGAAAAACCCTCAGACACGTCTTCTTATTTTTAATGATGAGTTTATATGCCGAGTATCACATCCCCCAATGAAACCAATCGGGAAATGCAGGTCTACCCCTTAACACCCCTTTAGAACCGGAATATCCAAAAATCCTTTCTTAGTGGGCATTTGCGGCCCTTGAGGAAGCTGGATACCAAATTTCATTCCAATCCGTTTGGTGGTTTCTGAGATTTCGTGATGAATGAATGAATGGTATTTGAGCTTTATATAATAGATAGGCTATATAGATAAGCATGGGTCCTAGTTGAAAATAATTCTATCACCTGAAACCAAAAATGCATGGGACAAAAAAAATACATCAAAATATCATGTTGGTTTCGGACCCTTCGTAAAAAGGGACGGAAGCGGGACGGAAATACAACGTAAACAATGAGCGCGCGCGGCAGCGGAGATTGGTACCACGACATACTGTCGGCCATGTGGCTATGTGGAATGTAAATCGCATACGGTTTACTTCAAGGTTTGGAGGACCCATTACAGATATTCCTACAATAAATCATCTTCAAACTCGTTCTTTGGTGTGAAAATATTCATTAAATCATATTTGCTGAAAACAATTATGGTTTATTAAATCTTACTACTTTTTGCTGTGTTCTTATTTAATGTAAGCACTCGAGATACTGTCGGCCAAAATACAGCACTATTATATCATATTTGCTGAAAGGATTTGTCACTGGAGTTTTACAAGTAGTTATTGCAAAAATAATGGTAATGGTAATAACACGAAAGAATCCTTCATGTTTGCTGACACAAGGTAGCACTACGAGTTCATTCTTAAAAGAATTGCGAGTACGAATAACATGTCAGATGTTACACATCATATGCGACTACTGTAAGGCTCGTTTTTTTTTTTTTTAATATTGGTGTATATTTGTAAATATCACATTGTTATATGTTTTCTGATAGATTAAATAAACTAATTAGGAATTTCGCTCAAGTATACAAATTTAAATTATTGAACCAGAGGGGTTAAATCAGCAAGCTAACAGAATGTGAGAAAGACCTGATGAAATTGTTATACCAGAAACGAAAATCCACAACAGATGTGACTTTCGAGAAATAATTAAAAACTACCAGGGTTCGAAAGTGGAATCAGCGCGCAGGAGACGAAAGAACACTGGGAAGTCGTCAAGTCCGGTAGAAGAACTAGATATAGGCCTAGGCACTGAAGGAAAATTGGTTACAAATAGTGCCCCGATGTTGATGCCGTAAAAAAGTTTAGAAAATGCACTTAAATTTTTCAAAAATGACTGTAATAAAAACTAATAGTAATAATAATATCGTTTGGCCTCGGGTGCCGGGTGCAAGCTTTCTTAATTGACACCCAGAGGGCAGCTTGCGTGTCGAATTTAATGCTCCTTGGAGCGCTATGAATGTCAAGGAGGTTAGATATCTAATCTCCTTGACGCTATACCGCTTTCTAGTAGAGAAATGAGGAACTTTGTGTTGGCGGAAAATCCCGAGATTAATTTTGCCATTATGAACACGGCCTACTGAATTCAAATGGGTTCTTTAACATGCCAACAACGTATGACATGCATGTCGTGATTTTTGTCGCCTTTCAAAAATCACTTAGGAGCGAACCTGCAAGCTTGGAGTTGGTAGTCCGACACTATAACCACTCACCCTATAAATTCGAAAAATGCACTATAAAATGGAGAAAATGATCTTATAATAATAAACTCACCAATATTTCAAAAATGACATCTTAAGCTCCAACTGAAAAGTCAATCAAAATAGATTTCTAGCACTCAACGAAAGGTTTATGTTCACTTTAGTCTGAGTTGCACTGCAAACTTTAAAAAAATGCTCTTAAAATGGAAAAGTAGCAAAAAATGCAAAAAGTTGCAAAATAAAAATGACATATTTGAAGACGGGATGGCCCGTCCGGAGTTTTTATGTACTTCAGCATTGTTTTAGACAGCTCAGTAAAAAGATGACATGTCATCAACATCCGGGCCCTATTTATAAACGTGCTGTCCCTAGAATAGTTGTAGTTCTTTCAGTCTTTTGACTGGGGGCATGGAGGCCCAGCGGTCAAGCTGTTGGCCTCTCACCAAGGTGGACTGGGTTCGATTCCCGGTCAATGCATGTGAGATTTTCGAAGTGAAATGCCATGTCCTGTGGTTCGGGTTCCACGTAAGAAGGAGGTCCCGGGGCTTATAATCATGCAAAACTACAATCTTCCTTTTTCCTTCTTTCGACTGGTTGGATGCAGCTTTCCATTACCCCCTGTCCGGAGCTGATCGTTTCATCTCTACATAGCTACCACATCCTACATCCGAGGCAATCTGTTAAACGTATTCCAACGTTGGTCTACCTCGACCCTTCCTTCCATAACTAAGTTCGCTATTCCTGGGTGACTTAGTGGTGTCCTACCAACCTATCTCTTCTCTCATATATTTTGATGGAAAACGTGTGATTCATAACAAATACCCAAAGTACCTTGGAGTGACACTTGACAGAACACTGTCATTTAAACAACATCTAACAAACACTGCAGCCAAATTGAGGTCAAGAAATAACATCCTACAAAAACTGTGTGGTACAACATGGGGTTCCACTGCGTCTACCCTCCGATCAACTGCCCTAGGTCTTGTATACTCAGCAGCAGAATATTGCAGCCCTGTTTGGCTAAACAGTAGTCACACGAAGCTAGTAGATGTTCAACTAAACCAAACTATGCGGATAATTACTGGTACAATCAAGTCCACACCAGTTTTCTGGCTACCTGTCCTGAGCCGTATTCCACCTCCTACGCTGAGAAGAAAGAATATCCTCCTGAGAGAATTTAACAAAATCTGCAACAACCAACAGCTGCCAATCCATGAGGACATACCTGCAATCCAAATCAATAGACTCCGCTCCAGACACCCTGCAATCAGAACAGCCAACAACCTGGCAGACCATAACTTCAATCTTCATGAAGCCTGGGCAGAAAATTGGTACACAAACACTCCACCAGAGCTACATAGTTTTCTCCATAGTAACAACAATCCATGGGAACTTGATCTGCCCCGTAGGACATGGTGTACACTGAACAGGATACGCACCAACCATGGGAGATGTGGTGATCTACTATACAAATGGGGAAAGATCACCTCTCCAGAGTGCACGTGTGGCTTCCAGTGTCAGACCATCAAGCATATAGTTGAAGAGTGCCCTCAGAACTTATATCCTGGAAACCACTTTGACTTTTTGTTTTCTACAGCAAATGTGTTAAACTATGTAAATAATATGTCTGTAAATTTGTAAATTATGGTTATATTTTCTCTGTGTTCCAAAAAGTGATGTGTAATTGCCATACGATTAATTAATAATAATAATCTCTTCTCTTCATTAGCAGTCGCCACAATCATCTCTCCTATCCCAATCGTCTTAATGCCTCTTGATTTGTAACCCTATCTACCCATCTGATCTTCATCATTCTCCTGTGACACCACATTTCAAACGCTTCAATTCTCGTCTTTACTGCTGCTCCAACAGTCCAAGTTTCACTTCCATAGAGCCTCCTGACAAACATTTTCAAAAATGTCTTCCTAATACCTAAATCTACGGATATTCGATGCCAATAGTTTTTTTTAGAAATGCTTTCCTTCCCTGAGCCAACCTACTTTTTTATATCCTTTTGCTTCGTCCATTACTGGTTATTTTGCTTCCTAAGTAACAGAAGTCTCCTACATCCTTTAGATTTTCACCTGTCAATTCGACGTCCATAGAGGTTTCTGATTTATTTCGACTGCATTCCAATATTTTTGTATTGCATTTATTAATTTTCATCATGAATTCTTTCCTCAACACAAAATCCATAGCATTTAAATCCTCAGGCGTGTCGGCCAAGATGACGATGTAATCAGCAAATCTGAGTTGAAATAGTTTCTCCTTGAATCTTTACTCCTACTTTGATATTTTCTCCAATTTCCTTCATTGCTTGTTCAATGTACATATTGAAAAGTATGGGTGATAGTTGCAGCCTTGCCTTACCCCTTTCTGAATACCAGCTACTCTCTCATGTCCTTCAGCTCGAATGACTGCCGTCTGGTTTCTGTATAGATTGTAGATCACTCTCCTATCCCTGTACTTTATTCCAATCGTTTTAAAAATGTCAAACAACTTAGTCCAATCAAATGTGGACTACTTAGAGACTCAATTCAAATGTAAATAATAATAATAATATTGATACGATAACAAACGAAATTTGAAAACGCAGAGCCAAATTTTGCACTCACATACACAGGATGGCCAAAGAAACAACTTGGTAGGTATCATAACACAGAGTAAATGCGGCACAGAATGGCTTAAAGAGGTAGAGAGAGACTTGCAAGTAACCAGCATAGAACATTTCGAAGACCGAACTGAGTGCCAGACGAAAATGGCGAATATTAAGTTTGAACCAAGATCATTACGAGAAATTGGGAAAAAGTGGACGGATCAGAGGAAGAGGGTGCATTCTGCGAGAATGAAGAGATTTTGGGAGGAGCGGAGGAGACACACCTCCAAATAACATCATGTTATCAAGTTTAATCGCTCTCCTGAAGGAGAATTTTCGCTTAAATAAATAAAATAGTAAATAATAATAATAAAAATATGGGACTAATTGAATCTAAACAGAAAGAAAGAAAGAAAGGGTGGTTCTTAGAATGATCCTTGGAGCCAGGAAAACTGCAGATGATTTTACCTTCCACAAAAGACCAAACTGAAAGATTTGAAAATATCACTACTACATTGAAGAAAATGAGATTGACTTTTCTATGGTCATGTTAAAATGATGGGAGCAGAGAGGCTCCCCAAGAGGATTCTCACCTCCCATGAAAACTGAAAGACAAGTCTTAAGAAGTCCACCGGGATTTAGAAAAGAGTGGGAAGAAATATCGAACAGAGAAATGTTGAGAAGGAAAGTTGCGGGAGTGAAGGGGGAAGAACAGAGTATTCGCAGCAGAAGAACGAGCACGAGCAAGTCACTGGAGGAATGAGAGAGAAGTTGTGTAATCGCAGCCCAAAGGAAAATAATAATATTTTATTTATTTACCGTATGGTATGGTACACACTTACAGTACATCTTAACACATCTTAATGAGAAAAAAAGAGAGAACAGATAATCTCATAATTTTATATCTAAATTCAAAATGTAGTCCACTGATGCATGAGTCGCTGAGAGAAAATCCAATATGTTACCACCATAGGCTCTCAAGAGGACAGTCCTGAATTGTGTGCTTCACCGTTTGTCTAACGGCTCCACAGTCACACTGTAACCTGTTCCACTTGAACAAAGAGTCCGCACAAGCACCAGAATTGGTCCTGATCCGGTTTAATTTCGACCATATCCCACGAGGAAGATCAAAGCCAGGTACTTTAGAAGTGACCGATACCATGTCTCGGCACTCCTGTGGAGCAAAAATCTTCCAATCATGAGACCGCTGCTGGACTATGTCAAAGTTCTCATTGATAAGTCTCGTAGCTGTCTTCACAAGGGTTGCCTTGAGCGAATTCTACGTAGACAAGCAGCAGGTATATCAGCGTGAATAGGGAGATCGTGATTTTGAAGTATCTTTTGGTATGTTTTGACCAGGATATTACAGCTGCGGTCATGGGGTGGTGGAATGTAGCTCAGAACAGGAAACCATTCAATGGGAGTGCAAAAAAGTGTTTGTCTAAAGATCTTAAAATACAGCACTACAACACAGGAATGCCTGTATGTCTCGTACTGAACTACACATTGGATGAATTAGAACTAGTAAAAAGAAGAATTATAAGCAAAATACTCGGTCCTTGAAGAGCTGCAAAATTCTGGAAACTAAGAGGTAATGATGAAATATATCGAAAACTTGAAAACATATCAGAAACCAAACGGAAGAGGAGATTGCTGCAGGATGGATGACAGTAGGTTAACAAGCAGATCTTCACACTCCTGTGGAACAACAAGTCAACAAGTAGTTCCGTGAAGAACAATACAGCCTATTTTCATATATCCTACTCATATTAATTGCCTCTATCAACATACAAAATTTCAGTTTGAAGGTTGTGATAGATTCGTAGATATTGAGAACCGTCTAAATATTTCAGATGGTCACCAGGTTGGATTTTTAGCCTACTTTTCACATTTTGCAAAAATGAGGAAAAAGTAGACTTATGAGATCGATCCGGGAAAATGTGTGTCTGTCTGTCTGTCTGTCCTTCTGTCTGTCGGTCTGTCTGGCTGTGTGTGTGTCCCCCCCCTATCAACTCATAAACGGCTGCAGCAATCAAAACCAAATTTAGTATGAGTAAAGATGTGCACCGGAATATCTCACGTCCATATTTGAAAATGATGTCAGTGCTACCAACTGCTGAAAAAACGCACTAGAAATTTGAGCTCCATGTTGGATATCTTGCAAGGTATGCATGGGAGCTATTCCAAAATTGGCACACATGTAGATAATACTATTTCAGTTTAATTTCCAGGAGGCCAACCATGACAGTGTTGCCAAAATAATTTTAAGCCTTCTGATAGGTCCAATGTTTAAATACATATAACTTCTACACTATCAATTGGATTTAAACCAAATTTAGTATGAGTAAAGATGTGCACCGGAATAGCTCACGTCCATATTTGAAAATGATGTCAGTGCTACCAACTGCTGTAAAAACGCACTAGAAATTAGAGCTCCATGTTGGATATCTTGCAAGGTATGCATGGGAGCTATTCCAAAATTGGCACACATGTAGATAATACTATTTCAGTTTAATTTCCAGGAGGCCAACCATGACTGTGTTGCCAAAATAATTTTAAGCCTTCTGATAGGTCCAATGTTTAAATGCATATAACTTCTACACTATCAATTGGATTTCAACCAAATTTTGTATGTAATATCTGTACATAAACAGATATGACTGAGCGTATTCCTAAGGGCCACCAGGGCTGCCAACTGTTAATAATTGCTCTCTATATTTTTTTAAATCCAAATACCGATATATCAGAAAGTATGCAAACCAACAGCTTTAAACTATGTACACGTATATTCTGACGTTTTAGATTAATTTCGAGTAACTTATATCCGTCAGTTCTACCAACATGATTATAAGCCTGCTGATACGACCAATTTTTAAATACATGTAACTTCTATACTATCAGTTGGATTTCAACCAAATTTCGTATGTGCTATGTGTACCATAACAGATATGACTATAAGTATTGTTAAGAGCAATCAGGGCTGCCAACTGTTAATAAATGCTGTCTATATTTATTTTACACTAATATCAATATACCAGAAAGTATGCAAGCCAACAGCTCTATACTTTGCACACGTATAGCACCTGACATTCTAGATTAATTTGGAGTAATTAATACAAGGCAATGCTGCCAACATGATTCTATGCCTGCTGATATGTCCAATTTTAAAATGCATGTAACTTCTATACTAACAAATGGATTTCATCCAAAATTGGCACAACAAGATATCATAATATTTCAGATTATTTCTGACCAGCACACGCATGGTATTGTTGGCAACATGCTTTTACGCGTGCTGATAGATCCAGTGTCTAACTGCATGTAACGTCCATTGGACTTGAACCAAATTTTGTATTCTGTACCTTAAGAGATGGAACTAAGAATATATTCAGTCGCCAGGGCTGCCAACTGTAGTGCTCTATTAGGCTACATTATACCAGGTATATTTTGAACTAATTAGATATTTCGATATTACCAACTTAATTTCGTCATTATTCTAGATAGGTTCATATACTGTAGAATAATCATTGGAATGAAAAGTAGGCTGTATAGTTCTTCACGGAACTTCTTGTTATTTATGTACTATTACATGAAGATTATTGTGTACGTGTGGTATTCAAACTTCGTACAGCTGCCATCTTGTAGTTATGCAAACAATTGAAATAAATTAGATGCCAGTGGATTAACATTTGTATAAGCATTTAACGTGCAACGTTTCACTGCACTCGGATAGTTAAATCGCGAGAAACGTCCATTTAAATATTTATAATTCGCGTCGCCGCCATGTTGGATATGTGCTCACCAGGTTACTGAAAGTCCTATAGGTGAACATATGTGCATTGCCTCTATGAACATAAAACATTTCAGTTTGATTGCTGTAAAATTTTCGTAGATATTGAGAACCGTCTAAATATTTCGGATGCTCGCCATTTTGGATTGTTACATGTATAGCCCATAGAGTTATGTACCATTCAAGGAAAATTATTGCCTAGGTTCATTATTCAAACTTTCACTTCGATCGCATGATTACGACACAAGAAATAAAAACTTAATTTTAAAATTTCGCACAGCCGCCATCTTGACGTTATGTAAACAAATGAACTAAATTAGATTCCATTGCATTACAATATGTATAATCATTTACTGTACCACATTTCACTGCGCTCAGAGAGTTAAATCGCGAGAAAAGTCTACTTAAAAGTCTCAACTTCGCTTGGCCGCCATGTTGGTTTTGTAGTCACCAGGTTTTTGAAAGTCGCATAGGTGAACTTCTAGTAGTGCCCTTTATCTCCGTACATAATTTCAGGGCGATATCGGTAATAGTTTCGGAGATACTGAATCCTGGTGATATATTTCGCACATCCGCCATGTTGGATTGTTGAGAAACAATAAATTTTGAAGGGTACGGTCGGTGTGGCCAGAATGGTGCTATGATCTTACCAAGTTTCATTGTAATCGCTCCAGCCGTTTAGAAGTTATTAGGGACACACACACACCATCATACACACACACACACAGACAAAAGGTGATCTCATAAGCCTATTTTTTCATAAAATGAAAATAGGCTAACAACAGCCTGGGTACAAGAAGTCAAAAAGGATTTGGAAAGAAACAATATCAGAGAAGAAGATACACCACAGAGAGATATTTTTAGGCAAAAAGTGCTAAAAATGGAAGGATTCCAAGGGAGGAAGGGGTAGAAAACCGGCTCGAAATGGTCCGAGGAAAGGAAGAGGAGACATAGTGAGATGATGAGGGAATACTGGAGGAAGAAGGAACAGCAAAGGACAAAGCATTGAAATCGGCTCGTGGTCCCTAGACGACCGAAACTATAATAATAATAATAATAATAATAATAATAATAATAATACGAGGGCAGATCAAAAAGTAAGTTGCACTTCCCAGTTATGGCCATTTATTACACCACCTATACAACAGCAACACGACATACAATGTAACGTCACTTTTCCACATAGTTTCCAAGAGACTCCAAACATTTCTGCGAACGCACAACCAACTTTTCGATGCCGTATGCATAGAAAGTTCCTCCAGTGTTCTGCAACCACACGGAGACAGCGGCCTTCACCTCCTCATCACCGGGTGAGTTGGCCGTGGTCGTTACGGCATGACTGCTGGCAGTCGCTCACATCCGGGAGGCGAGGAGGTTCGAATCCCCCCGCCGGCAACCTTGAAGATGGTCTTCTGTGGTTTCCCATCTTCCTTCCAGGCAAATGCCGGGGTTGGTCCCTAACTATAGGCCACAGCCGCTACCTTCCATCTCCTCGACCTTCCATTCCAACTTCCCTCCCCAACGGTACTTGTAGCTCACCCATTGGGTGTCCGTCTCGAAGCAGCTACAAAACTGGCGAGCCGAACATGTCCTCGGACACTCCCGGCACTAACAGCCATACTCTAAAAAAAAAAACAAAAAAAAAACCTCCTCATCGGTCTGGGAATGTCGACCACCGTTCTGTCTAATGATCGCATTCACACTGTTGACATTTGCACGGGTCCTGGACGTTGCGGGCCTGCCCTTGCGATATTCGTCCGTGATATCCGTGCGTCCGGGTTCGAATTGCTGACACCACTTTAGGATCCCTTGCCGGGAAATGGCCCGCTCCCCATACACAGCACTAATTTCACGACGAATGTCCGTGCAATTCTTCCTTTTGGCCCATAGGAATCGGATTGTCGCACGCACCTCATATTTGGAGTGAACGTCCAGTCGACGAGCCATTGCATTTGGCCGCTATTCACACCATACAAGACAAGACACCACAGCGACCTGTGGGCAGTGTCTGTCCCTTTCTCCGCTGTGCCCACGTTTGCGACACAAAGCGCGCTGCTGCAGCACGTTAGTGCAACTAACTTTTTGATCCACCTTCGTATTTGATTGGGTGCGTGCCGCAGCTGTAAAGTTCTCGACGGTTATTTCCAAGGAAGTTGCACATTCAGTTGTCTATTGAGAGTGCTTAAATACTGGAAAGCTGAGTCGGTATATTTACTGGAACGTTAAAGATGTCCTTCTGGTCTAAATTCCAAATCCCTGGCGTCTCTAAACGCCACAGTGGGGAGTAGCTTCGCCCAGAAACAGTTATCAATGCATGAAGTGGAAAGCGCTTTTCGATGTCAATGAACTACGCCCTATATCCGTTTTACGTCTCAGCATCATGAGTTAAAATCACTGACTGGACTATTAATTATATTGTAATGGATATGCATGTGCAACGAATTCTTGTCAGACGTAATTTAAGAATGTCGAGGTGCATGAAACACAAATCCCCCTTCTGTCCAATCTTAACTTGACTGTGTATTTTGCGGAACGAAAAGTTCACAGGCGAAATGAAGGAAAGGCGAGTTGCACTTCCAGGGAAACTCGAAACACAACCACTCTTCTCTGAAGTCTTAACTCAACAAGACTCGACAGTTTGGTGCTGGCTCGCCCGCTAGCTAGGCTGTAACCGGGGTGATAGGCTCGCCCCTAGCTAGCTCGTAAACTGTCGCCTCAGTAATTGAATGGGGATTGTTGGAAGAAATGAAAACGTAAAAACACTTATAGTGGGTGAAGTATTGAAGATAGAGATATGCTCTCACGGACTTTTTTGTAGAACAAGTCATGGTGAACAATTCGTACACTCATAGTATATTGATGGCTTAGGCGGCAGCACGCCGGCCTCTCACCGCTGGGTCCATGGTTCAAATCTCGGTCACTCCATGTGAGATATGTGCTGGACAAAACGGAGGCAGACTGGTTTTTCTCCGGGTACTCCGGTTTTCCCTGTCAAAATTTCATTCCAGCAACACTCTCCACTATCATTTCATTTCATCTGTCATTCATTTAATCATTGCCCTAGAGGAGTGCGTCAGGCCTCGGCAGCCGGCACAGTCCATATCCTCGCCGCTAGATGGGGGCTTCATTCATTCCATTCCTAACCCGGTCGGAGACTGGAAGCAGGCTGTGGATTTTTCAACGGTTTGCCCAGCGTAAGCTTAAAAAGCGCACGGACGTCAGTTTTTTATTTTACTTTTTCACTGAAATCGTTACTGCTTGGCTTCCTTTGATCATGAAGGAATTATTTTCTACAGAAACCTTCCTCGAGATACCCTTTACAGATTGGTGAAAACCGCATGAAAATCCATTCAGTGGTTCTCGAGATTACCCGTGACATCCAAGAATCGGGGACTTGGTTTTATACTTAGTAGAGATATAATCTGAAAATTTACACCTTATGTCAATAATACGTAACTTTGGCCGGTTTCGGCCACACTTTGATCGTCCTCGGCGGCAATATACAGGGCGATTTTTATTAACGTTTGAAACTCTCTATAGCGGCGTAGATGGCATTGAGACAAGTAATTTGATATGGGACACTTAGGGTCGCAAGTGTCCGGAAATACCTTAAAAGTGAACCACAACTGTTAAACATATGACGTCATCAGGTGACGGCTACGCTCGAGCGGTCTGGCCCGTGCGCACACCAAAGCATCCAAAGCAAACGTTGAATGTCACATCTCTCTGGCTCCGAGTCTGCGTGTGCGACTCGGGCGCGTGGGGTTCGAGTTTCAAATCCGGGGCCTATCCATCACCTTTCTTTGTTCTCTCTCTTCTCCTTTCAAGTGGAAGCAGGACACGGAACCAGAGTGATATGATATTCAACGTTTACTTTGGTGTGCGTAAGGGAGCACGAGCTTGTAGGCTCGAGCTGAGCCGTCATCTGATGACGTCATATGTTTAACGGTTGTGGTTCACTTTTAAGGTATTTCCGGACACTTGCGACCATAAGTGTCTTATCTCAAATTACTTGTCTCAATGCCATCTACGCCACTATTGAGAGTTTCAAACGTTAATAAGAATCACCCTGTATACAGTACTATATGCTGAGTTGCAAGCCTTACGTTCAAAACTTTTTCATAACAAAGGTTGTTTTCAAAAATATTTCTAAAGTAAATACTAGTTGTCTAAAAGCTAAATAATACATTAAAATTCTAAAAAATCAAATCTGTTGCAAATATATATTAAAGTCGAAAGGTCGCAAGTGTCCGGAAATACCTTAAAAGTGAACCACAACTGTTAAACATGTGACGTCATCAGGTGACGGCTACGCTCGAGCGGTCTGGCCCGTGCGCACACCAAAGCGTCCAAAGCAAACATTGAATGTCACATCACTCTTTTTTCTTGAAAAAAAAAAAAGCCAGCTTGAAGTTGAAAGAATCAGTAATCTGGATATTACATATGCGTAAAAATGTTGAGGTCGTGAATGATGAGATCATGTGTTTGAGTAAGAATTAATATCTTTGTGATGATGTTACTGTGAAAATATTATCGAGGGAAATTGAGTTTTCAAAGATAGAGTTAGAGCACGGAATACATTTATTTTGGGATTTTCATAATAACTTTTATCACGCATAGTCTTAGAACATAATGTTCTGAATCTCTGATATTTGATGTGTTTTTTCCAAAACTCATTATTTGGTATCAAGGAAGCGAATCAGAACCAACACATGCATAATTACAGAACATTATTATTCACGACTGCGGGAGAAATATCGCTGCAATTTTCTACCATTTCAAACATGTCACAATAATTAGTAGGCTGTAATTAAAAAGATGAAGTTTAATTCCATTCGAATTTTATATTGGTAGTAATAAATCGCGCTGGTGATGCCATCTGTGTGGTTGTGATAGCAATTAAACTGTTGTGTGATGTTCTGCTGTGCCGTATAATGATTGGAGATTAGATATTCAGTGGTCCGTAGTGCAAATAACGTGCGGTGTCAGCTAACAGATCTGTGGTATCCGGTCTATAATAAAAACATTTTTTAGCCTACTTTTCACATTTTGCAAAAATGAGGAAAAAGTAGACTTATGAGATCGGGCAAATGTGTGTCTGTCTGTCTGGCTAGCTGTCTGTCTATCAACTCCTAACCGGCTGCAGCAATCGAAACAAAATTTGGTAGGAGTAAAGATCTATACCTGAATATCTCACAGCCATATTTGAAAATGATGTCAGTGCTACCAACTGCTGAAAAATCGCAATTGAAATTTGAGCTCCATGTTGGATATATTGGAAGGTATGAACGGGAGCTATTTCAAAATTGGCACACGTATATATAATAATATTGCAGTTTAATTTCCAGGAGGCCATACATGTCAGTGTTTCCAAAATGATTATAAGCCTGCTGATAGGTCCAAATTTTAAATGCATATAACTTCTACACTATCAATTGGATTTCAACCAAATTTCGTATGTGCTATGTGTACATAACCAGATATGACTGAGCGTATTCTTAAGAGCCACCAGGGCTGCCAACTGTTAATAAATGCTCTCAATTTTTATCCAAATACCCATATATCAGAAAGTATGCAAGCCGACAGCTTTAAACTATGCACACGTATAGTAACTGGCATTCTAGATTAATTTGTAGTAACTAATATAGGCCTACGCCAGTGCTGCCAACATGATTCTAACCATGCTGATAGGTCCAATTTTAAAATGCATGTAACTTCTATCTAACTAATGGACTTCATTCAAAATTGACACAACAATAGATCATATTATTTCAGATTATTTCTGACCATAACATGTATGTCATTGTTGCCAACATGATTTTACGCGCGCTGTTAGATCCAATGTTTAACTGCATGTAACGTCCATGCTATCCATTGGACTTCTACCAAATTGTGTATTCTGTACCCTAAGAGATGGAACTAAGAATATATGCAGTCACCAGGCCTGCCAACTGTAGTTCTCTATTAGGCTACATTATGTCAGGTATACAGTATTTCGAACTAATTAGAAATTTCGATATTACCAACTTAATTCCGTCATTATTCTAGATAGATCCATATAGATTAATCATTGGCATGAATCTTAAATTTTAAGAAAAGTAGGCTCTTTATTTTGTCACGGAACTTCTTGTTAAACTTCAAGTTCAACCAGCGTGGTTTACGCAGACATTAAAGGATCTTAAGTAAGACGATATTGACATTACAGGTACAGTTTATAGGAATTTATTTCGGGACAGAAATGAAAAAGTGTTCTTCAGGGAGGAAAAAGAAAGACAACGAAAGCAGCCACGGAACATTGAAGAGCTCCGGAAGCAAAGATTAGAGAGGTTGAAGCGATTGTGGGCAGATTGAAAAAATACATATGGTAAGTTTTGAAGAATCCATTTTACGTACTCTGTAATAGTGTTGTATGAGGCTTTAGTCTTTTGACTGGTTTGATGCAGCGCTCCATGCCTCCCTGTGCTGAGCTAATCGTTGCATCTCTACATAGCTACCACACCCTACATCTAAGGCAATCTGTTCAACATATTCTAACCTTGGTCTACCCCTACAGTTCTTGTCCTCGACGTTTTCTTCCATAAGTAAGCTTGCTATTCCTGGGTGTCTTAGTATGTGTCCTAACAACCTATCTCTTCTCTTCATTAGCAATTGCCAGAAACCTCTCTCCCCTCCCACTCATCTAGTAATAGTGCTATTCGATTACATAAATAATAAATAACAATAATATCACACAACAGGCCGGATCTGGTTGTTGTCAGCAAGAAAATGAAGCTAACTATCTTGATTGATGTTGCGATTCCTAACAACAAGAATCTCCAGTCAAAACACACAGAAAAGATCAGCAAATATAGGGAGATGGTCGACCCTATCAAAAGGCAATGGGATGTAGAACGGGTACAGACCATACCTAGAGCATTATGTTTCCGCACTAATTTTTGAACGATTTCGCTAGAAGGATATTGCTGTATTGCATTCAAGCAGCTACAAACTCTGGCGAGCCGAACTGTCCTCGGACACGGCACAAAAAGCCATCGTCATCATCATGTATTCCCCCCAGGAGCTCACATCTAGTGGGACGTGGGTTGGCGACCACGGGGCCTCAGCTGAGTCCGGCATTGCTTCCACTTACTTGTGCCGGCCTCCTCTCTGTCTTGTTTCCTTTCGACCTCACTTGGTCAACTCTTGTTCTCTTCCGACCCCGACGGTATTAGGGTATCCGAGGCCTAGGGAGTCTCTTCATTCCCCGCCTTAATTGGCCCTTGTCTCATCTTTTCTGATTCCCTCCTTCTGCGAGGGGGTCAGCATTCTTTTTCTTTTCATGTAATCTCCTGCCTTCTATTCAAGGCCCTCAAGGAGGCAGGGTGTATGTAGCCCCACCACTTCTGGTGCACCCTACATATTGCTACACCCTCAGGGACTCATGGCTGGTGAGTTCGGGAGTTGGCGACCGCGAGGGATTCCTGAGCTGGGTCCGGTTTCCTCCTTTTGTCCCTTACCTGTGGGGTCGGACCCTCTCCTCTTTCACTTTCCTATCTGCCTTTCATAGCTCTCCTTCCTTCCAAGTCCCTCAGTCCGCATTCTTCGAGGGTTTAGGGCATTTCTTTTCCTCCTGTTCTTTATTTGCCTTATTCTCCTTTAGTTTTCCATTTCTTCTTCTAGTATGTAGGTTAGTAGTTAGTTTTAGTTTAAAGTTTCATTTTCATCTTCACGATCACCAAAAATATCAGGGGCCGATAACCTAGATGTTAGGCGCCTTAAAACAACAATTATCATCATCATCATTTATTGCACTTATGGCCTTTAAGGCCTACAGCAGAAGAACAAAAGAAAGAAAAAGAAGAGAAAACTGGTAACAAAGGAATCAGTCACGAAGGAGGAACAGCCGTTCTCTAACTTCATCTTCCACCGCATTCGGCTCCACTTGTCAATACTCGATCCTTCCATCGCCCCTTGGGCGTCTCCCAGCAGGTTGTGAATGAAGGACTCTGTTTTGGATTGATTCTTCAGCTCGAAAGATGTGGCCAAATCACTGTCCTAGTACTCGGCCAATTTGTGGTCTTCCAAACCGCTAATACAGGTCATCCTTCGTTCTTCGTTCCCATTTACCTTCCATGGCATTGAAAACGGATCCATAAATCTTTCGTAGTACCTTTCTCTCGAAGGTAGAGATGGTTTCTTCGGTTGTTGCTGACATCGCCCAGGTTTCACAACCATACAAAAGTACCGGCCGTACTTGTGTCGTTTAGAGCTGAATCTTATTCTTCTGCGACAGTAGACGAGATTTAAATAAGTTATTCAGACTATAGAACATGCGATTGACGTTTATTATTCGCCATACGCTAAAAATATAAATATTATACGCATTGTAGCCCGCTCAGTCTTGGGCCAAGTTCGTGCTGACCTACTGGGGAGCGACAACAGTGAATTTCCAAGAGGGTTCTTTGCCAATTTCAAACCCATGCACAGTGGGTCAAAATAGAAATCTAGGAGGACAAAATTATTTATTTTCATAATTAAAACAAGTAGTTCCGTGAAGAAATATACAGCCTATTTTCATATATCCTGCTCATGTTATTTGCCTCTATCAACCTACAAAATTTCAGTTTAATTGCTGTAACAGATTCGTAGATATTGAGAACCGTCTAAATATTTCAGATGGTCGCCACGTTGGATTTTTATTTTTGTACTATTACATTAAGATTATTGTGTACGTGTGGTATTCAAACTTCAATCGCATGATTAGAACACAAGAAGTAAAAACGAGATTTTAAAATTACGCACAGCAGCCATCTTGTGATTATGCAAACAATTGAAATAAATGAGATGCCAGTGGATTAACATTTGTGTAAGCATTTAAAACGTGCAACGTTTCACGGCACTCGGATAGTTAATTCGCGAGAAACGTCCGTTTAAATATTTATACTTCGCGTCGCCGCCATGTTGGATTTGTGCTCACCAGGTTACTGAAAGTCCTATAGGTGAACATATGTTCATAGTCTCTATGAACATAAAAAAAATCAGTTTGGTTACTGTAAAAGATTCATAGATATTGAGAACCGTCTAAATATTTCGGGAGCTCACCATTTAGGAGTGTTATGTGTATAGGCCATAGAGTTATGTACCATTCAAGGACAATTATTGCCTAGGTTCATTATTCAAACTTTCACTTCGATCGCATGATTACGACACAAGAAATTAAAACTTAATTTTAAAATTTCGCACATCCGCCATCTTGAGGTTATGTAAACAATTGAATTAAATTAGATGGCAGTGCATAACAATCTGCAAAATCATTTACTGTACCACATTTCACTGCGCTCAGAGAGTTAAATCACGAGAAAAGTCTATTAAAATATTTCAAATTCGCTTGGTCGCCATGTTCGTTTTGTACTTTACAGGTTTATGAAATATACATAGGTAAACTTGTATCAGTACCCTTTATCACCGTACACAATTGCAGGGTGATATCTGTAATAGTTTCGGAGATATAGAATGTCAGTGAAATATTTCGCACAGGTTATGTAAACAATTGAACTAAATTAGACTCCAGTGCATTACAATGTGTATAAACATTTGCTGCACCAAGTTTCATTACATTTGGATAGTTAAATCGCGAGAAAAACCTATTTAAAAGTCTAAACTTCGCTTGGCCGCCATGTTGGTTTTGTTGTCACCAGGTTTTTGAAAGTCTCATAGGTGAACTTCTAGTAGTGCCCTTTATCTCCGTACACAATTTCAGGGCGATATCGGTAATAGTTTCGGAGATATTGAATGCTAGTGAAATATTTCGCACAGCCGCCATGTTGGATCGGTGAGACGTAACAAAATTTGAAGGACACGGTCGAGGTCGCCGGGAATAGTGCTATGCACTTCCCGAGTTTCATTGAAATCGCTCCAGCCGTTTAGATTTTATTAGGACACACACACACACACACACACACACACACACACACACACGGACAAAAGGTGATCTCATAAGCCTATTTTTTCAAAATTGGTAATAGGCTAAAATTCATGTAGAATCTGTCTGATAACCGGTGTTAATTGTGATGACTGTATTAGTGCGTGTTATCTGTTTTTTAATTCAAGTAAGGACTGCAACTTTGAATTTTTCAAATGGTTCCTACTTTTGCCACCAAACGCTACCGTCAACGACTACTAGGCCTAGTTCAGAACTTAGTTACTAGACGCCACCGCAGTCGGCTCTTGACAGCGAACGTAGAAACCTAAGAGCGTTGTTTACATTCCTAACCTATACAATTTAGCTTCACACAGGTGTAATTAGTGGAAGGTTCTGTAACATGCCATACATTTATGACATGGGACCGCCGGCTTTACTTCCCCTCCGAAGGAAGGCATACTGAGGGAATTTTAACGCTCTTAAAAAATCCGACGACTTCGGCCGGGTTTGAGCCCGCTATCTTGGGCATAGAAGCACAGCATGCTACCGACTACAAAAAAGGGAAGGGGAAGGGGGGGGGGGGAGGGAGGGTGATGGAGGAGGGGTGGGGCGGGTGGAGGAGGGAGGGGGGGGGGATCACTTAGACTAAAATTCTAAAAAATGAGTAATTTAAATAATATGAATTAACCCTAGAATATTAACATTTTATTCAGTTGATGCTTAATATTAATAATACGTCAAATTAACGTACATTACGAACTTTGTGCTAAGGCACCAATTAGATAAATGATTGAAATGAATATATATTTCGTATGTAAAACTATTTATATACACTGACTCCTCTGTGGTCTTGAAGTTTAATACGCCAAGTTCCATCTCAAATACAACAAATATAGAAGTCGTTTACTTTGACGTAAATAGCAGTACGTAATCCCTCCAGCCTCTGATACTGTCTCTGGTTTTTATGATGTTTTTATAATCCCTCTGAAGTGATGTGACACCTCTTTGTAATTGCCAAGGAGAAACCAATATGTTGTTAAATTCAAGGATAGTTTCCAGGCAATTCTTTGCCCCATGGTTATGCCTCTAGAACCTTTTTTTAAGCGTATGGCTTTTAGTGCCGGGAGTGTCCGAGGACATGTTCGGCTCGCCAGTTTTTGTAGCTACTTCGAGGCGGACACCCAATGGGTGAGCTACAAGTACCGTCACGTGTGGAGTGTTGTCTGGGGAGGAAAGTTTGAATGTAAGGACGAGGAGTTGGAAGGTAGCGGCTGTGGCCCATAGTTAGGGACCAACCCCGGCATTTGCCTGGAAGGAAGATGGGGAACCACAGAAGACAATCTTCAAGGTTGCCGGCGCACAGTGAGTCAAAATCGAAATCTAGGAGGACAAAATTATTTATTTTCATAATTGAAAAAATGAAAATCCACAGCCTGCCTCCAGTCTTCGACCGGGTCAGGAATGGAATGAATGAAGCCCCCATCTAGCGGTGAGGATATGAACTGTGCCGGCTGCCGAAACCTGTCGCACTCCTTTGGGGCAATGATTAAATGAATGACAGATGAAATGAAATGACAGTGGAGAGTGCTGCTGGAATGAAATTTTGACTGGGAAAACCGGAGTACCCGGAGAAAAACCTGTCTGCCTCCATTTTGTCTAGCACAGATCTCACATGGAGTGACCGGGATTGGAACCACGGACCCAGCGGTGAGAGGCCGCCTAAGCCACGGAGGCTCTTATTTTCATAATTAAAGAATCAAAATGTATTACTTCTACAGCATTCTCATATAATTGCCGCTCTCTATTCTGGGATATAAACGCATCTTAGTGTAAATCTGTCACCACTGTTCGAGCAGTCTGAATTGGAGGGTGAATGTAAGTGGCTGTGGTTTGGTTGTCTTTGTGGTTAGTGTGATGCTTTAAGATGGAACATGCAGCTGAAGGTATGATTTTTGTAACGTGTTTCAGTTATTACTGGGCGTAATTGTTGCGTAATTTTAGCTATATTTGCATTATATAATATTTAACTATTATTTTTAAAATTATATTTTCAATTATATTTTTAGCCTACTTATCACATTTTGCAAAAATGAGGAAAAAGTAGACTTATGAGATCGGGCAAATGTCTGTCTGTCTGTCCTTCTGTCTGTCTGTCTGTCTGGCTGGCTGGCTGGCTGGCTGTGTGTGTGTCCCCCCTATCAACTCCTAAACGGCTGGAGCAATCGAAACAAAATTTGGTGGGAGTAAAGATCTATACCTGAATATCTCACGGCCATATTTGAAAATGATATCAGTGCTACCAACTACTGAAAAATCGCAATTGAAATTTGAACTCCATGTTGGATATATTGGAAGGTATGAATGGGAGCTATTTCAAAATTGGCACACGTATATATAATAATATTGCAGATTAATTTCTAGAAGGCCATACATGGCAGTGTTGCCAAAATGATTATAAGCCTGCTGATAGGTCCAATATTTAAATGCATATAACGTCTACACTATCAATTGGAATTCAACCAAATTTCGTATGTGCTATGTGTACATGAACAGATATGACTGAGCGTATTCTTAAGACCCTCCAGGGCTGCCAACTGTTAATAAATGCTCTCAATTTTTTAAATCTAAATACCCATATATCCGAAAGTATGCAAGCCGACAGCTTGAAACTATGCACACATATAGTACCTGGCATTCTATATTAATTTGGAGTAACTTATATACGTCAGTGCTACCAACATGATTCTAAGCCTGCTGAGAGGTCCAACTTTAAATACATGTAACTTCTATACTATTATTTGGATTTCAACCAAATTTCGTGTGTGCTATGTGTACCATAATAGATATGACTATGCCGATTCTTAAGAGTAACCAGGGCTGCCAACTGTTAATAAATGCTGTCTCTATTTTTGTTACCCTAATATCAATATATCAGAAAGTATGCAAGCCCATAGCACTAAACTTTGCACACGTATAGTACCTGCCATTCTAGATAAATTTGGAGTAACTAATATTGGCCTACGCCAGTGCTGCCAACACAATTTTAAGCCTGCTGATAGGTCCAATTTTAAAATGATTGTAACTTCTATACTAATGGATTTCATTCAAAATTGAGACAACAATAGATCATATTATTTCAGATTATTTATGACCAATACATGTATGTCATTGTTGGCAACATGATTTTACGCGCGCGCTGTTAGATCCAATGTTTAACTGCATATAACGTCCATTCTATCCATTGGACTTCAACCAAATTTTGTATTCTGTACCTTAAGAGATGGAACTAAGAATATAATCAGTCACCAGGGCTGCCAACTGTAGTTCTCTATTAGGCTACATTATGCCAGGTATACAGTCTTTCGAACTAATTAGAAAATTCGATATTACCAACTGAATTTCTTCATTATTCCGGATAGATCCATATAAATTAATCATTGACATGAATCATAAATTTTTAGAGAAGTAGGCTCTTTAGTTCGTCACGGAACTTCTTGTTAGTATGTCGCGTCACTCTGCGTCACTTTCTACTTAATGTTAAAATGTAGATAAAGTCTTGTAGTTTACGCCTGTTATAAGATTGTTTGCATCTTTTTGCAACTTACTTAGTTACTTTACGTTTTAGAAGATGCCGCGCAACCAGTTCTCACACGTTTACAACTGTTTGAAGCACTGGGTTCAACGATTATGTCAAAAGTGGAACTTTGTGACTTTGTTAAAAGTAAATTAAGGGTAGAAAATTGTTCTGAAGAGATAACTGAATGCTCTATCCAATTCCTAGTCATAGACAATTTCTTGCATGTGTAGACGTAGCTTAAAAAGTTCTTAACTGATGTTTATTATGAAGTAAACAAATTATATACGTTGCTTTCACTCTAAATTCTTGATTAAAACGTAAAAATAATTTTGTCCCCCTAGATTTCGATTTTGACCCACTGTGCGATTGTAGACGCTACCGAAGTAATTGCCATGGATGCTGTTAGACCGTGCTATTGTCCTTGACTACGGGTATTAGCAAGTACGCCTTCCGTTCGAGCGCGATGTTGTGACAGCTCGGGTTATGAGGAGGAACGGTTTATTTTGAAAAGTAACTTGCTCCGCTCCGCCCACAGGACGTTCTAATAATATCTAGAAGAGGCTCCGTGCGGTGACAAGCAGTACTCAGACAGTGGCCCACTTAGTAGGAGGAAATGTTTATTGTCGCGTACGTCGGTTTCACAAGAGAACACGAGTTGACCAACGGAGGAGGAAGCAATGCCGTGATAGACGTCTCTTGTTGTAAGGCCGTGCGTGAGGAAGGGACGCCCGAAATCTAAGGGTCGAATCCTCAAATCCCGGCACTGCCAGCAACTATTTGGAGCGTGTTTTCTCTCTGGTTATTTTTGTTTTTAGTGAGATGATTTTAGCCTATTTTCATTTATGAAAAAGAAAAGGCTTATGACATCACCTTCTGTCAGCGCGTGTGTGTGTCCTTAATAACATCTAAACGGCTGGAGCGATTTCAATGAAACTCGGTAAGGTTGTAGTACTATCTAGTCCGACCCCGATCATACCCTTCAAATTTTATTACGTCTCACCAATCCAACATGGCGGCTGTGCGAAATATTACACCGGCATTCTCTATCTCCGAAACTACTACTGATATCAACCTAAAATTTTCTATGGTGATAAGGGGCACTACTAGGGTTCACCCATATGGTTTCCGAAATCGAACATGGTGGCCAAGCGAAGTTGAAATATTTAAATAGACTTATCTCGCGATTTAACCATCTGAACGTAGTGAAACGTGGTACAGCAGATACACACTGTAATGCCCTGATATCTAATTTAGTTCAATTGTTTACATAACCCCAAGATTGCGGCTGTGCTAAGTTTTAAAATTTAGTTTTTATTTCTTGTGTCCTAATCATGCGATCAAAGTCAACGTTTGAATAATGAATCAACTCAATAATTCTCATCTAATAGTACGTAACTCTATGGCCTACATAAAATCCAACCTGGCGACTATCCGAAATATTTTGACGGTTCTCAATATCAATTGATCCATGACAGCAATCAAACAGAAATTTTGTATGTTGATAGAGGCTCTAAATATAAGTAGGATATATGTTAAAGAAACTTGGGTGGGAATCACTTGAGGCTAGGAGGATGAAATCTAGACTCTTAGCTATGTACAACACGTATACAAATCAACCAGCATGAGGTGAGCTTAGCAAACGTATGGGAAAGCCCACTTACATGAGCAGGAGTGATCATCCTTTCAAAGTTAAGGGCCGACCACAGCGAACAAATTATGGTAAATATTCTTTCGTAAACCGTGCCGTTGATAATTGGAACTCTCTACCTGCCGCAGTCTTAGAGCCTTTTCCCAAACATATAGGTGTGTTTAAGAAAAGACTGACTATTTGTGTAAATACTCCAGTTTAATTGTTAATTGTTATTGAATTGTTATGTATAATTATGTATTTGTTATGTATACCCAATTTGCCACCGGGGGACACACCCCCAATTGCAAATAAACGAATGAATGAAAAAATATGAAAATAGGCTGTTGAGTTCTTCACGGAACTACTTGTTTGTTTTGTTTTAGGACTTGCCACCAGGGTCCTTTGCTCAAATTGCTGATATTAATAATAATTTTAACAATAATAATAATAATTAATTATTAAACCTGAGGTGCTTTATGCCAGTGAGACATTGAAGTTACACACTCAGGGCGACGTGGAAAAAATCCTCACAGAGGAAAGAAAAATAATAAGGAAAATTATTGCACAAAGCACACAGATGAAGGATACAGGCGGGACCACAGAGAAATTGTCTAACCTCGCAGCAGATATCAGAAAGAGGCGACTAAAGACTCCCACAAACCAAATTATTAGATACATACAGCGGCTCAAGATTATCACACCCTGGATGATGCAGGTCAAAATTGATCTGGAAAAAGCACAGGTCGACCCAGAAGACGTCATAGACACCAGGTATACATGTGGGAAGTAAGCACTTACAGCCCAAAGACCAAAGTGGACCAAAGAAAGGAAGAGGGCCTTTAGTGAACGAATGAAAGAGTACTGGAAAAACAGGAAGAACAAGTAGTCATGATTGCTTCGCGTGGTCGGATAAAAGGTCTGGTTGGTTGGTTCCTCAGTTTAAGGGTTGCGACAACGCGGTCATGTAGCCCCGTGTACTTCGGGCGTGGGTAGAATCTGTCTGATAACCGGTGTTAATTGTAATGGCTGTATTAGTGTGTGTTATCTGTTTTTAATTCAAGTAAGGACTACGGACATTCAATTTTCAAGAAGTTCCTATTTTTGTTACCAAACGCCACCGCCAACGACAACTAGTTCTGAACTTGGTTACTAGATGCCACCGCAGTCGACTCCTGGCGACGAACGTTGGAACCTAACCTATAATTTAGCTTTACACACGTGTAGTTAGTTGAAAGTTCTCTTACATGCCATTAATCTATAACACTAGCCCGCCGGCTTTACTTCCCCTCCGAAGGAAGGCATACTGAGGGATTTTTAACCCTCTTAAAAAATCCGACGACTTTGGCCGGGTTTGAACCCGCGACCTTGGGCATAGAAGCTCAGCATGCTACCAACTACTAATAATAATAATATCGTATGGCCTCGGATGCCGGGTGCAAGCTTTGTAATTTGAAACCTAGAGGGCAGCTTGCATGTCGAATTTCGTTGTTCCTTGAAGCACTATGAAAGTCAAGAAGGTTAGATATCTAAGCTCCTTGAACACTATAGCGCTTTCTAGTAGAGAAATGACGAACTTTGTGTTGGCGGAAACTTCCGAGATTAATTTTGCCATTATGAACACGGCCTACTGAATTCAAATGGGTTCTTTGACATGCCAACATCGTATGACATGCGTGTCGTATTTTTGCCGCCTTTCAAAAATCACTTACCATGGCCAGGAGCGAACCTGCAATCTTGGGGGTTTGTTTACTGACACGTTAACCAATCACCCACCGTGGCTCAAAATGAAAGAAAATAATAATAATAATAATAATAATAATAATACAGTAGACTCTCGAAAATCCGGACCAATGTGGCGGACGGCCGATCCGGATTCCGAAAAATCCGGATTTCCCGGAGACAGAGTGACGTCGGTCGCGGCAGTGGTTTGCGTGCCGCGATCGCCGCCACTCCGTGCCGATATGTGTACTTTATTGTTACTCGCATAAAACAGTTCTGAACTGCAATTAACTGAACACAGGGGTAGAAAAAATAGATGGTTAATAGTATTGAACAACTTTAATAAGACTTAAGAATTTACATTACAGTACTACAGTATGCAAAATAAATGAAAATAAATCATCAGAAACAGTGTGTAAAAACAAACTTACACATGCTTGAAAAAGTCTTGAATATTTTTCTGCTTCACAGTTTCAGCACGTTTTCTTGCCGCAATGTCTCTTAACTTCATTAAACAAATGATGTCAGCTGAAGATATTCCATCCTGCTGAGTAATGTACTCTAGGGCTCGGTCCAACATTTTAAATCCTTCTGAATGTGGAATCAGGTTTATGTTGCTCTCAGGTAGTTCCTCTTCTTCCAAACAATCTTCATTTGTCACCATTCTGACACAACACGAGGTAGCCACCGAAAATAACGTCTGCACAGAGAGAGTGAGCGCGGTCAACTAAGTACTGTATGAGTAAACAAAGAGCTGTTGGGGAGGGGGCGAGTCAATGACCTCCCGCCGTGCCGCACAGCCAGTAGAATAGAAAAGACGTCATTCTTGTAATGCGGAATGGTCGCGGAGAAATTGAAGGCGCTTAAGCATCACGTTACCTACATTTTACTGATTTTGTATTACAAAAAATATTTTTTGAGCGGTCCGGATTTGCCGGAGTCCGGATTTTTGAGGTCCGGATTTGTGAGAGGCTACTGTAATAATATTAATAATAATAATTGAAATTGTACTGGTTTTCAGTCGATTGCACTCAAGTGTATTACGCTCTATCGCTCATAAGCGGCTTCGGTGGCGTAGTCGGTAGCATGCTGAGCTTCTATGCCCAAGATCGCGGGTTCAAACCCGGTCGAAGCCGTCGGTTTTTTTAAGAGCGTTAAAAATCCCTCCGTATGCCTTCCTTCGAAGGGAAGTAAAGCCGGCGGTCCCATGTCATAGATTTATGGCATGTTAAAGAACCTTCCACTAATTACACCTGTGTGAAGCTAAATTGGATAGGTTAAGAATGTAAACAACCCTATTTGGTTTCTACGTTCGTTGCCAAGAGCCGACTGCGGTGGCGTCTAGTAGCTAAGTTCTGAACTTGGTCTAGTAGTCGTTGATGGTGGCGCTTGGCGGCAAAAGTAGGAACAATTTGAAAAATTCTAAGTTGCAGTACTTAAATTAAGAAACAGATAACACACACTAATACAGTCATCACAATTAACACCGGTTATCAGACAGATTCTACACACACCAAAGTACACGGAGCTACATTACCGCGTCGTCGCAGCCCCTAAACTTAAGAACCAACCAACCATCAAACAATTACATGAGATTAATACATAAGATGACCAGTTTCGACCGTTCATCATCAGTTCCTTTACACTTAGGCTAGGTCTACATCCAACGTGAGTTCAGTTTTTTACGATATGAACACTTATTTAGTTAGAAATGGTCAGTGCAAACTTGCACTGTGGACAGTGTTACTAATAGCAGGTGCACAAGAACGCTCCAACAACCCGCTAAGTTATTTGTTCAAATCCAAGTTACGACCTGACCACTACAGATTATCACAGGCCAATAGCCGCTAACATTATCATAATAAAACAACGCAAAACTAACATTCTTGATAGGGCAGATGACCTTTCTGTTCCGCCCCTTAAATCAACAACTAACAAATATCAGGTGCTTTCAAAAAGTAACGAGCCGAAGTTGGAATGCGCAAACCGGTGACGCCATCGGCTAATCGTGGCGTGTGTAACGAGGTGTGGTTCTGACCAGAGCGTGGAAGGTCACAGCCCGTCTCTAGAGGGCACGCGTGTACGGCATGCGTGCACGTCACGTGACGATACAAAGTGAGCAGCAGCATGCATCAATCGTCCAACCAAGACCAAGACAGTAGGCCATTCGACATGCTTCCTGGTATGGTTGAAGACTGTGGGGCACCCATTGGGCACACAATTTGCGCAAGTGCAATCGTTCCTTCATGATGGTGTGCACACTTCCGACGCGGCTATGGCGTTCACTGTCACTCGGCGGTCCGGGTAATGAGTGCATCAACCAGCTGGACGTTGTCATCGATAATGCAGGGGGGTGCCACAGACCGGGCATATCATCGGCTAACGACACCCGTCCTTCCCTGAAGCGCTTATGCCACGCCTTGACCCTTGCAAGGGACATGCAGTGTTCGCCGTACACTTGTGACATTCGGCGATGAATGTCCGTTCCCCCTGCTCCTTCCGCTGTCAGAAACCGAACAACACCTCTTTGCTCTTCGTTTGACGCCTCCATGTCACTGTTTACAATGCGACTGGCAGCGTTTGACCTATATTTGTCCTATATTTGATTTTATATTCCTCAGGTATTGGTTAAATAATCAAAACTAGCATTACCCGTTGCGGCTTCGCCCACGAATATTCTAGTTGTAAAGAGTACACTTAGCAAAATCTCAATCATGAATGCTATGACTGATTTTTCCACTTGACGTTACAGACAGTTAGGAACGGGGCTTCGAGTGAAAGCCGAAGTTAAACGATTGACTTCGCGTCACCACATGGTAGCTTTACGATTGGTTACAAAGTGAGAAGCTTATTATCCTCTCTGTTTCAAAATAAATCATGTGATTGTGCCAGAACTTATCTATATTTACGACACTTTACTAAATGTAAAATACTGTAGTGTAATATTCAACATATCATATTCTCAGAATACAGTACATTGAAGTAACTCCATTTTCTGCGCAATTCTCATCGCACTGTTGGTCTAGGGGTATGATTCCTGCTTTGAGTGCCGGAGGTTCCGGGTTCAAATCCCAGAAGGGCACAGAATTTTTACTATTGTTTTATCTCTTGAAAATATTCAAAAAGTATATAAAAGAACCTTACGAACTTTTTTTTTCGTGCGAGACTTGTACTTACTGTGTGCCAGTAATATAAATACATAGTTTGAGGTCAAACGCAATTTTTTATTTTAGTCGCTTTACCCTAGAGGTTAGCTTTTCCCTCGGATTCTGCGGGGATCCCACCATTACCGCCACCAGGGCGGTGTCCTGGAGCTTGAAACACCTGGACGAAGGATAAAACTGGGGAGGTGGGACCAGCACCTCGCCCAGGCGGCCTCACTTGCAAAGCGAACATGGGCCTCATGAGGGATGAAAAGTGAGGGGAAGATTGGGAGGGATAGGCAAGGAAGAGGCAAGGAGGGTGGCCCCACCTCCCCAGTGGTATCCCCCAACCAGGTGTTTCAAGCTCCAGGACACTGCCCTTACGGTGGTTATGGTGGGATCCCTCGCTGAGTCCAAGGAAGGGTAGCGGCTTTGGTGGCGTAGTTGGTACATGCTGTTCTTCTATGCCCAAGATCGCGGGTTCAAACCCGGCCGAAGCCGTCGTTAAAAGTCCCTCAGTATGCCTTTCTTCGGAGGGGAAGTAAAGCCGGCAGTCCCATGTCATAGATTTATGGCATGTTAAAGAACCTTCGTTCTTTAACGAAGAACGTTCGTTGCCAGGAGCCGACTGCGGTGGCGTCTAGTAACCAAGTTCTGAACTAGTAGTTGTTGATGGTGGCGTTTGGCGGCAAAAGTAGGAACTACTTCAAAAAATCATTGTCTGCAGTCCTTACTTGAATTAAAAACAGATAACACACACTTATACAGCCATCACAATTAACACCGGTTATCAGACAGATTCTACACCCACCCAAAGTACACGGGGCTACATGACCGCGTTTTCACAGCCCCCAAACTGAGGAAGCAACCAACCAACCAAAGTCCGAGGGAAAAGCCAACCTGGAGGGTAAACCGACGGGGAAAAAAGAAGCGTTTACCTCAACCTATGTATTTAAATTACCGGAAGTCTCGCCCGAAAAAAAGAACGTCCCTAAGGTTCTTTTACATATTTTTGAATCTTTTCAAGAGATAATTAAACAAAAGTAATAAAAATGCTAGGATCTTCCGGGGTTTGAACCCGGGACCTCTCGCACTCAAAGCAGGAATCATACCCCTAGACCAACAAAGCGATGTGCATTGTGCAGAAAATGGAGGTACTTCAATGTAATGTATTCTGAGAATATGATATGTTGAATTAATAGTATTACACTACAGTATTTTACATTTAGTAAAGTGACGCAAATATAGATAAGTTCTGGCACAATCACATGATTTATTTTGAAACAGAGAGGATAATAAGCTTCTCACTTTGTAACCAATCGTAAAGCTACCATGTGGTGACGCGAAGTCAATCGTTTAACTTCGGCTTTCACTCGAAGCCCCGTTCCTAACTGTCTGTAACGTCAAGTGATTTTTCCTTGGTATGAATAATCAGACTTTATCAATTCAGCTACTGGTGCAGTGATTAGGGGTTTGCCATTCCTTCATAGGTTTATCAGAGCGAAGTTAGTTTTCTGGGAATATCACAGACACTGTTAATTTAAGGGCATTTAAATGTGGTTTTCGGTGACCTTTTATAGTCGGGTGAATAGACCTTTCGTACCACACTCACACGTGAAAATTGCGTGAAAAAAATCTAGAGTGCCCCTTGACCACCTTAAGCGCATTATACTGTATGTATTGATGAATTTTACAGCTAAATTTGGACCAGTGGTAACCTTATAACCGTCTGAAAAATTTCACAGTAATGTAATAATTGGAATTGCATTGCGTCTTACAGAAATAGATGGACCTGTGAGATTCTGTTACCATTATTTCATTGTAAAGATGCATGTTTTAAGGTATTTATTGAATTTTGAGGCATTTAAAGAGTAAGTGAGTGCGTTGCGCTTACGCATTGGGTTATGCTGAACCTATAGGTACCACATATGTGTAGGTTGGTAATAATGGGACCTTATTTTCGGTACAAAACTGGAATGGGACCTTAGCAGAATAATATAGGGAGGGATTAATAAGCAGTCAATCTGTAGATGATCTCTAGACAAATTTACTGCGCTGTCTGAGAACTTATCGATAATATCTGGAACTGTCGTTATAATAGTGCAGATACAGGTTGGCCATGACATGAGCTCTGTATGGTTGGCAGCAGGCATTGTCGGCCTCTTTGCTACAGCAAGTCAGGTACAATCACTCAATAGCATTCCTGGAGGTCTCCTCATTCGCTGTCTCGCCACGTGCGTACTTAGACCTTATATAGCGCCCATCTCACGCAATGTATGGCTTGATTTAATCTTCCAATGTTGGCAGACTTTGAACACAAGTAACGTCTAGATCAGGGGTTCTCAACCGGTGGATCGCGACGCCCTGCGCAAGATACGGAAAAAAAGTAAATAAAATGAGTTATTGCTGCAGTTTTTTATTTAAACAAGAATAAACTCACGTTGTACTAAACGTTTACGTTTTTTATTCTATTAATGAGAAAGGTTGGTTGGTTCCTCAGTTTAGGGGCTGCAACAACGTGGTCATATAGCCCCGTGTGCTTTGGGTGTGTGTAAAATCTGTCTGATAACCGGTGTTAATTGTGATGGCTGTATTAGTTTGTGTTATCTGTAATTAGGTAAGAACTGAAAACATTCGATTTTCAAGTAGTTCCAAGTTTTGCTACCAAACGCCACTGTCAATGACCAACTAGTTCTGAACTTTGTCACTAGATGACGCCACAGTCGGCTCTTGCGACGAACGTTGGAACCTAAGAGCGTTAATCAAATATAACCTATAATTTAGATGCACAGAGGTGTAATTAGTGGAAGGTTCTATGACATGGGACCGTCGGCTTTACTTCCCCTCCGTAGGAAGACATAGTTAGGGATTTTTAACACTCTGAAAAAATCCGATGACTTCGGCCGGGTTTGAACCCGTGACCTTGGGTATAGAAGCTCAGCATGCTACCCACTACGCCACCAAAGCCGCCATTATTAATGAGAAACTTGATGTTGTTTGGAATTAACCAAGTTTTGAATGTCTGGAATGACTTTTGTAACACGCAAAACAATGCCATTTTCCATTTTCTTGATTTGGTTTTTGAATTCACCATTATAGAGAATCCTTGTTCACAGTTGTAACATGCAGCGCTGTTGTGGACAGTTCTGGGCATTCCTTTTTAATATTTATCCAAAATTTGTCGGCACAAGCATTGTTAAAAGTTAGTTTCACTGACTGATCACTTCAAATCTCTATCAGTTCATCACGAAGACGAGCTTTTGTTACGGCTGGCTCACTGAACGGATCGAATACCCACAAAACCCCACTCAAATCCTTAACTGGGATGTAATCTGTCAATAATTGTTCAATCAAGGCTTCGAGATGAGATGATATGAGTAAGTAGAGAGATGAAGATGTGGTGATGATGATGATGATGATGATGATAATTGTTGTTTTATGGGGCCTAACATCTAGGTTATCGGCCCCTAATGGTTTGGGTGATCGTGAAAGATGAAAATGAAATGTAAACTCTAACTAAAACTAACTACTAACTTATAGACGAGAATAAGGCAAATAAAGGGCAGGAGAAAAAGAAATGCCCTCAACCCTCGAAGAATGCGGATTGAGGGACTTGGAAGGAAGGAGAGCCATGAAAGGCAGATAGGAAAGTGAAAGAGGAGAGGGTCCTCCCCACAGGTAAGGGACAAAAGGGCGACACCGGACCCAGCTCTGGAATCCCTTGGGGTCGCCAACTCCCGAACTCACCCGCCTTGAGCCCCTGAGGGTGTAACAATATCCAGGGTGCACCAGAAGTGGTGGGGCTACACACACCCTGCCTCCTTGAGGGCCTTGAGCACAAGGCAGGAGATACTGTGAGCCCTTGAGGGTGTAACAATATCCAGGGTGCACCAGAAGTGGTGGGGCTACATACACCCTCCCTCCTTGAGGGCCTTGAGCACAAGGCAGGAGATACTGTGAGCCCTTGAGGGTGTAACAATATCCAGGGTGCACCAGAAGTGGTGGGGCTACATACACCCTCCCTCCTTGAGGGCCTTGAGCACAAGGCAGGAGATACTGTGAGCCCTTGAGGGTGTAACAATATCCAGGGTGCACCAGAAGTGGTGGGGCTACATACACCCTCCCTCCTTGAGGGCCTTGAGCACAAGGCAGGAGATACTGTGAGCCCTTGAGGGTGTAACAATATCCAGGGTGCACCAGAAGTGGTGGGGCTACACACACCCTGCCTCCTTGAGGGCCTTGAGCACAAGGCAGGAGATACTGTGAGCCCTTGAGGGTGTAACAATATCCAGGGTGCACCAGAAGTGGTGGGGCTACACACACCCTGCCTCCTTGAGGGCCTTGAGCAGAAGGCAGCAGATACTGTGAGCCCTTGAGGGTGTAACAATATCCAGGGTGCACCAGAAGTGGTGGGGCTACACACACCCTGTCTCCTTGAGGGCCTTGAGCAGAAGGCAGCAGATAGTGAGCCCTTGAGGGTGTAGCAATATCCAGGGTGCACCAGAAGTGGTGGGGCTACACACACCCTGCCTCCTTGAGGGCCTTGAGCAGAAGGCAGCAGATACTGTGAGCCCTTGAGGGTGTAGCAATATCCAGGGTGCACCAGAAGTGGTGGGGCTACACACACTCTGCCTCCTTGAGGGCCTTGAGCACAAGGCAGGAGATACTGTGAGCCCTTGAGGGTGTAACAATATCCAGGGTGCACCAGAAGTGGTGGGGCTACACACACCCTGCCTCCTTGAGGGCCTTGAGCAGAAGGCAGCAGATACTGTGAGCCCTTGAGGGTGTAACAATATCCAGGGTGCACCAGAAGTGGTGGGGCTACACACACCCTGCCTCCTTGAGGGCCTTGAGCAGAAGGCAGCAGATACTGTGAGCCCTTGAGGGTGTAGCAATATCCAGGGTGCACCAGAAGTGGTGGGCTACACACACCCTGCCTCCTTGAGGGCCTTGAGCAGAAGGCAGCAGATACTGTGAGCCCTTGAGGGTGTAACAATATCCAGGGTGCACCAGAAGTGGTGGGGCTACACACACCCTGCCTCCTTGAGGGCCTTGAGCAGAAGGCAGCAGATACTGTGAGCCCTTGAGGGTGTAGCAATATCCAGGGTGCACCAGAAGTGGTGGGGCTACACACACCCTGCCTCCTTGAGGGCCTTGAGAAGAAGGCAGGAGAGATCATGAAACGAAAAAGAAGGCTGACCCCTCGCAGAAGGAGGGTATCAGAAAAGATGAGACAAGGGCCAATTAAGGCGGGAAAGGAAGAGACTCCCTAGGCCTCGAATACCCTAATACCGTCGGGGTCGGAAGAGAACAAGAGTTGATCAAGTGAGGTCGACAGGAGAGAAGACGGAGAGGAGCCCGGCCTAAGTAAGTGAAAGCAATACCGGACTCAGCTGGGGCCCCGTGGTCGCCAACCCACGTCCCACTAGATGTGAGCCCCTGGGGGTAGATGAAGATGTGGCGCCAATACTGCATACAAACTCCATAAACTCTTGAGTAACTGGAGAATTTCCAAAATCATCTTTCTCAACTTTTGCGTTCCAAACACGAAGTTTTTTAACAAATGCGTTAACTCTGTCTTGAGCTTACAGAACAGTTTTAGTTACAAGTGTTTTTTATGAATAAAACTTAACAATTATTATTATTGTAGTTTTTTATTATTGTTTTTATTATTATTTTGATTTCTTGTGTATAAATCATGCGATCGAAGTGAACGTTTGAATGATGAACCTACGCAAAAATCGTCATCTAACAGTGCATAACTCTATGGCCTACATATATAAAAATCCAACATGGCGACCAACCGAAATATTTAGACGGTTCTCAATATCTACGTATCTGTCGACGCCGAATATAGATTTAGGTATTAGGAAGTCATTTTTGAAAGCCTTTGTCTGGAGCGTGGCGCTCTATGGAAGTGAAACTTGGACTATTGGTGCAGGAGAAAAGAGGAGAATTGAAGCGTTTGAAATGTGGTGTTACAGGAGAATGATGAAGATCAGATGGGTAGATAGGGTTACAAACGAAGAGGTATTAAGACGAGTGGGAGAGGAGAGATGTTTCTGGCGACTGCTAATGAAGAGAAGAGATAGGCATACTAAGACATCCAGGAATAGCAAACTTAGTTATGAAAGAAAGGATCGAGGATAAGAACTTTAGGGTTAGACCAAGGATAGAATACGTTAAACAGATTGCCTCGGATGTAGGGTGTGGTAGCTATGTAGAGATGAAATGATTAGCTCAGGACAGGGAATCATGAAGATCTGCATCACACCAGTCCAAAGACTAAAGACTCAAACAACAACATTCAAGTAAATAAAATCGTATACATTCTCCGCTTTGTAATTTTCTGCATCGATAGTTGTAGAGGAAAATGAGGAGTTGAAACTCATTCTATTCCTTCTTCACCCCCAGGGGCTCACATCTAGTGGGGCGTGGGTTGGCGACCACGGGGCCCCAGCTGAGTCCGGCATTGCTTCCACTTACTTGTGCCGGGCTCCTCTCCGTCGTCTTTCATGTCGACCTCACTTGGTCAACTCTTGTTCTCTTCCGACCCCGAAGGTATTAGGGTATCCGAGGCCTAGGGAGTCTCTTCCTTTCCCGCCTTGATTGGCCCTTGTCTCATCTTTTCCGTGAGGGGTCAGCCTTCTCTTTCTTTTCATGATTTCTCCTGCCTTCTGCTCAAGGCCCTCAAGGAGGCAGGGTGTATGTAGCCTCACCACTTCTGGTGCACCCTGGATAGTGCTACACCCTCAGGGACTCACAGTACCTCCTGCCTTCTGCTCAATGCCCTCAAGGAGGCAGGGTGAGTGTAGCCGCACCATTTCTGGTACACCCTGTATATTGCTACATCCTCAGGGGCTCACAGTATCTCCTGCCTTCTGCTCAAGGCCCTCAAGGAGGCCGGGTGTATGTAGCCCCACCACTTCTGGTGCACCCTGGATAGTGCTACACCCTCAGGAGCTCACAGTACCTCCTGCCTTCTGCTCAATGCCCTCAAGGAGGCAGGGTGAGTGTAGCCGCACCATTTCTGGTACACCCTGTATATTGCTACATCCTCAGGGGCTCACAGTATCTCCTGCCTTCTGCTCAAGGCCCTCAAGGAGGCAGGGTGTATGTAGCCCCACCACTTCTGGTGCACCCTGGATAGTGCTACATCCTCAGGGGCTCACAGTATCTCCTGCCTTCTGCTCAAGGCCCTCAAGGAGGCAGGGTGTATGTAGCCCCACCACTTCTGGTGCACCCTGGATATTGCTACACCCTCAGGGGCTCACGGCCGGAGAGTTCGGGAGTTGGCGACCCAGAGGGATTCCTGAACTGGGTCCTGTTTTCCCCTTTTATCCATTGCCTCTGGGGCGGACCTTCTCCTCTTTCACTTTGCTATCTGCCTTTCATGGCTCTCCTTCCTTCCAGGTCCCTCAATCCGTGTTCTTCGGGGGTTGAGGGCATTTGTTTTCCTCCTGTCCTTTATTTGCCTTATTCTCATTTTGTTTTCCATTTCTTCTTCTAGTATGTAGGTTAGTAGTTTTAGTTATAGTTTGCATTTCGTTTTCATCTTCACAATCACCTAAACCATTAGGGGCCGATAACCTAGATGTTAGGCCCCTTAAAACAACAATTATCATCATCATCATCATCAGATTCCTTCTCCCCTCGCTTTCGTTCGCGTCAGGGAACCAGGACGGGTGAATCGATAGGAAAATGGAGCTTCCGATATTTAGTTACATATCTCAGAAACTACAATAGATATTTCCTTCAATGTTCTTTTGGTATATTCAGGGTACATTCATCATTATTTATGTAGAATTTGTAACTTTAATGTTGAATATTTTGAGTCAGAGAGAGCATTTCAAAAACAATCTTTAATCAAGATGTTCAGTAAAGAATATACAGCCTACTTTCTCCTAAATGCATGGGTATTGTTATAACTCTTTCTCTTTTTCAAGGAGTATAATTGAATGTTGGTTGTAGTAGCTTGTTGAAATACAACGTGTTATACGAATATTAAACATGAATACGAGGTGGCCTTTGCTAGTGCTACCTCTGTAAAAAAAATCATTCAATTCGTTTTCGCCGTGTTTGAATTGATATTGTGAATCGATTTGCACACATACATGGCCGCTATCTGCAAGCTATTGGGCTGATGACCTTGTCGTTCGGTCAAAAGATGCTTACTACAATAAGGTATATTGTTGCAACAATGCATGTGAGATTTTCGAAGTGAAATGCCATGTCCTGTGGTTCGGATTCCACGTAAAAAGGAGGTCCCGTGGGTCATGATCTCAAGATTAACGGTCACGTTAAACTACAAGCTTCCTTTTTTATTGTTGCAAAATTTATTAGAGATCAGATGATTAGGTTGGTCGTAATTTGATTTAAGCTTTTAACATTTGGGTGGCCGCCATTACGTTTTCGTCAAGATGGCGGCAATATAAAACATGACACTGAGGTGCCCTTTGCTAGTGCTATCTCTGTACCAAATTTCGTTCAATTCGGTTTCATCGTGTTCGAATTGATAGGTGGGGACAGACATTCAGAGTACACACACACACAGACTCTCACACACACACACACACACACACGGACACACAATTTTTCGCCCTGTGTTGATCTCATAAGTCTTCTTTCATTTTTCGCAAAAATCGAAAGTAGCCTAAAAATATATTGTTAAAAATTCCCATGTATCTTTTTCTGAGCAAATACTCAATCCAGACCCAACAAACGTTGCATGCATAATATTTAAACCATTTTTGAGCTAGTGAAGTAAAAGTATTGTCCTATTGTTTACAGGAGTTGAGTTTTTTTTACATCCTCGTTGAAAACTGACATTGTCTGTAAAAATTGTCAGTGCTTTTTAAGCTGGGCTCCATGAACTAATCAAGATACCTGAATAAATTTACTTCCACTAGTAGATCTATATAGTGTCTTAGAAGCTACCAAGTTTCAAATACATTGATCAGATAGTTTCTGAGAAAAATGGAGCATGAAATTTCAAAAAATACGTCTTACAGAAAACACAAAAAGAATGTTTGGCCAGTAGGTAGCTACAATATAGCCTTAAAACATAATGTTTAAACTAATTTAATTGCATCAAATATCACTTCAGCGCAATAATTGATACACCAAATTCTTCACGAAAGATGGGAGATTTTTTGTAAGATTAAAAAAAAAGTTTTTGAGCCTATCACGTTTCGGTTACCTTCGTTCATCGACTGGCATCAGTGGCTACGCTGGCTAAAGTGCAGCGTTAGGTCATGGGTCCAAGCTCTCTCGGTAGACGCGTGGGTTCGAGCCCCACCGTCGGCTGTCCTTGAAATGGTTTTCCGTGGTTTCCCATTTTCAACACCAGGCAAATGCTGGGACGGTACCTTCTGACAGGCCTCGGCCGCTTCCTTCCACATCCTTGCCCAGTTTCATTCATCTTCAACCATTCCATCTCTCATCCCGACGCGCAGGTCGCCCACGGGCGTCAATTAGAAAGACCTGCACTCGGCCTCTCAGGAGGTCACACGACAAAAAAAAACACATGATACGAAGGACGAAGCCAATAAATTCGTAACAAGACAAAGTTCTTTTCTTCGCGTTATTTGTTTGTTGTGAAAAGTTGGCGTTTTCCGGCCAATAGAAGTGGTGCAGTGTAGAGGTCGGTAACCCCGTGGTGGCAATGTAATCAGCTAGTGCGTGTCTTGTATTTATTGCTCAGGGACTTTGGGGGTAGCTGTCACTAACCTCGCCCAACCCTCATTTGGCTGAGTGGACCATTGCTTTCTGTCCTACATCCCATCTCATTTCCATAGCTTCCTCTTCCTCAACCATAAAACACACATATTCGCAAATTCCTTCCCAATTTTGTTAATTACACAAGTCAACAAACGAAGCATTTTGTGCTGAGTCTAGTGTTTAATGCATATATTCCTACTGTCTACATCGGACAGTAGCGGCTTCGGTGGCGTAGTGGGCAGCATGCTGAGCTTCTATGCCCAAGATCGCAGCTTCAAACCCGGCCGAAGTCGTCGGATTTTTTAAGAAGGTTAAAAATCCCTCAGTATGCTTTCCTTCGGAGGGGAAGTAAAGCCGACGGTCCCATGTCATAGATTTATTGCATGTTACAGAACCTTCCACTAGTTACACCTGTGTGAAGCTAAATTATATATAGGTTAAACATTTGACTAACGTTCTTAGGTTCCTACTTTTGTTGTCAAGAGCCGACGGCGGAGGCAACTGGTAACTAATTTCTGACCTAGTTGGTCGTTGACGGTGGCGTTTGGCGGCAAAAGTAGGAACTGTTTGAAAAATTCAATGTCTGCAGTCCTTCCTCGAATTAAAAAGATACGGATTGTCAGTCTGAAAGACTGGACTTTATATCATTTTAAATGCTATCAGCCGAGTACCAAGAAGGCAGTGCGAGAACAGAGTTTCAAGATTCTATTTTGTTTCTTCACTGCCTACTTGATTGTTCTCGCACTGCCTTCTTGGTACTCGGCTGCTACATCGTCACGGCCATGCTACATCGTACTATGACGTCACACACATTTCGTCCCGTTACCGTAACGTAACGCCAGACCTCAGATAATAATCATTTAAAATGTTAAAAGAGATACACACATTAAAACCGGTTATCAGACAGATCTACACACACCCAAAGTACACGGGGCTACATGAACTCGTTGTTGCAGCCTCTAAACAGAGGAACCAACCAACTACATCGAACAGTAACCAAATGTTGCTCAACGTCCGTAGGTTTCAACCTGAAATTACCCTACACCTGTTCCCTGGGTGGTGCTAACTGAGCAATAATACTGGTAGCCAGATAATCCTTTGGATATCACATCACACACAATGGATAATAGCCAGTGCTAAGTCACATTCCACCTCTAAGTATGAGACGAGAACATGGACATAGGAAGGTGTACAGCGCCATCTGCAAAAATCCTCAACTTCCCGTGCATCATGATTTTCCTGATATAAGTAGGAACATAATTCGCCACCCACTTCGGAATCCTTCATGTTTCCTGGCACAAGGTAGCACTATGAGTTCATTCTTAAACAAGTAGTTCCGTGAAGAACTAGACTGCTATTTTCATATATCCTACTTACGTTAATTGCCTCTTATCAACATACAAAATTTCAGTTTGATTGCTGTAATAGATTCGTAGATATTGAGAACCGACTGAATATTTCGGATGGTCGCCATGTTGGTTTTTTTTTTTTAGATATGTAGGTCTTAGAGGTATGTACTGTTACATGGAGATTATTGTGTACGTGTAGCATTCAAACTTCAATCGCATGATTAGGACACAAGAAGTAAAAACGAGTTTTTAAAATGTCGCACAGCTGCCATATTGTGGTTATGGAAACAATTGAAATAAATAAATTAGATGCCAGTGGATTAACAATTGTATAAGGATTTACTGTACCTAGTTTCACTGCACTAGGATAGTTATATTGCGAGAAACGTCCATGTGAATATTTATACTTCGCGTCGCCGCCATGTTGGATTTGTGATCACCAGGTTATTGAAAGTACTATAGGTGAACTTCTGTTCATAGCCCCTATTAACATAAAAAAAAAATCAGTTTGATTGCTTTAATAGATTCGTAGATATTGAGAACGATCTAAATATTTCGGATGGTCGTCATGTTGGATTGTTATATGTATAGGCCATAGAGTCATGTACCATTAAAGGAAAATTATTGCGTAGGTTCATTATTCAAACTTTCACTTCGATCGTATGATGACGACACAAGAAATAAAAACTTAATTTTAAAATTCGCACAGCCGCCATCTTGAGATTATGTAAACAATTGAACTAAATTAGATACCAGTGCATTCCAATGTGTATAAACATATACTGTACCAAGTTGTATTGCGTTTGGTTGGTTAAATCGCGATGAACGTCTATTTAAATGTCGCAACTTCGCTTGGCCGCCATGTTGGTTTTGTAGTTACAGGTGAACCTCCAGTAGTTCCCTTTATCAGCGTACAAAATTCCAGGGTGACATCGGTAATAGTTTCGGAGATATTGAATGCTGGTGAAATATTTCGCACAGCCGTCAAGTTGGATTGGTGAGATGTAACAAAATTTGAAGGGCACGGTCGGGGTCGCCCGGAATAGTGCTATGAACTTACCGAGTTTCCTTGAAATCGCTCCAGCTGTTTAGAAGTTATTAGGGGGGACACAAAAAATCCATCACACACACACACGCACACACAGACAGACACACGGACAAAAGGTGATCTCATAAGCTTATTTTTTCATAAATGGAAAGGAAGGAAGGAAGCTTGTAGTTTAACGTGAATTTCATAAATGAAAATAGGCTAAAAAATGCGAGTAAGTAATATGGAATTAACATGTCAGATGTTACACATCGTATGCGACTACTGTAAGGTTCTTTTTTTTTTTTTTTTTAAATGTGTATGATATTTCCACTCTATAGCTGGAGCTGGACATTTTTGTGGGAGTGGTTTTGGAAAAGGGACGGAAGTGCATGGAACGGAAACAATGAGCGCGCGTGATGGCGGAGGTAGGCACAACGACATACTGTAGGCCAAGCCATGTGGCTATGGGGAATGTATATCGCATAAAGTTCAGTTCAAGGTTTGGAGACCCCATTTAAGATATTCTTACAATAAATCATCTTCAAGTTGTCGTTCTTTGGTGTGAAAATATTCATTTTATCATATATGCTGAAAACAATTACGATTTATTAAATCTTCATACTTTTGCTGTATTCTTGTTTAATGTAAGCACTCGATGTACTGTCGGCCATGTGGCTATGTGGAATCTATATCGCATCAACAAACACTCCAAACATCGTAGGAATTCAGTATATTAACGCCGACTACTAACAATAATTGAAACTTCGTTGGTCTGAACATATCACTGGGAGAAACCATTTAATATACCTTTCGCACACCTAATTTTTAATCTTGCCTAAACTTGGCAGTGCGCTGATCGGCAAAACGAGGCCATTTTCAATAACATCGCTGGCATTGGTTCACTAACTGGCCGGTATGGAGCGCAGCTCGCATCAAGTAAGCAGTGGTTTGCTTCCTCCACGGCAAATAATAATTATGATTCATTCACTGCCAGCTGGATCGCATCCCTCCTGGCTGCTTTAGACTGCCTGCCCATTCAACGCTCAGAGCCGTACAAGATAGGTTGCAGCACCAACGCACTGTGATCACCGCGGCTTTTTTACTACCAGCTTCATCGCGTCCCTCCTGGCTGCTCATTCAACACTTGGAGGCGTATAAGATATATATTAATTGCAGATTTCATTTCTGATTTACAAAAGAGCACGCAGCAGTACGGCATTCTAAATTCCAAAACACAACTTCGCGGATAACAAACAACAAACGGTTGAACATCGTAATTCAGCGAGGCTCCAAAGCCTTTCACACTCAAAGCAATGGCTTCTTACAAAGGAAGTCAGACCGTACCCAACCTTACCGACAGTTCTACCCACAATGAGCCCGAGAAATCCCAGAAAAGTTATGCTTCTGCAATACAGGTAACACCGAATAAATAACAGGCTATTATTATTGACGCCATTAACATCAATACAAAACAAATGTCTGCAACAGTGACTTGAAAAAGTGTCGATCACAGAGGATTGGTGCTGCTCTTAGCGTCTATATTTGGAAACGAGGTTGAACGCATAAGTCAATGCTGGAATAATTGAATGGGCAGGCAGTGGATTCATTACGGTCAGGATTTGGCACTGGATTTTTACAAGTAGTTATTTCAATGACCAACAGAGTTCACTGTCAACAAGGGATTTGTGCTCCCGAGACACACATGTTACACATCATATGCGACTACTGTAAGGCTCGTATAATTATTTTATTTTATTATTATTTTTTATTTTCTATATTGTCAGAAGGTAAAATGAAAGCTGATATTTTCGTCGGATAAGGAAACTAATGGCCAGTGAAGACTTCCCATGAAAGATAACCGTTGGTACAGCCTTAAAGCAGAGATCCATGGCTTCCAAGGAATTAAGATAGCTGACAGTTACACAGAATTTATTTCCACTCTGCTTGAGAACTTCGAACTCATGCACTGCCATCGTTTTGTACATTGACAGTGACTCATACTTCTGTCTCGGGACAGGCGGATGAGGAGCCGGAAAGATGCGCGCGCACCCGGCAGCGAGGAGCATTTGAATAGCGCCGACTTGAAATGCTCCTCGCTGTCTCATTGTGTGATTGTTATCTACAACAACAAATCAACGACAGTGAAAAAAGTGAACACAAAAAAAACCTATTTAGCGATAAAAAAAATTGATACATTCGTCGTTATCATTTCCACACCACTTATTGAAGTAGATAACTCGGTCGGGGTCCATGCACGGATGATCCAGCTTGGTGTTTCTGGACAAACCCCACACAAGACAGCGCATGAACCTAGAAAAATTGCTGAGTTTTAAGATTCCCATTCCTTGTAATATATCCACATAGCAACATTTCTGCAAAGTACGGGATCAACGGCGAATTCAGCCGAGTGTTAGACGCAGCCTGGAGCAAATGAAATTCATGAGAAAACAGTCCAAGGAGATGAAATTGGGTGAAGAATACGCCATAAGAGAAAAGGAAGGGAAACATATGGTTCTGGGGACTCTTAGACAGTGGGTGAAGAAGAAAAATATTCTAATGTTTTAAAATTGTTTTGTTGCACAATTCATTTTTTTGGACTTTACACCAACTATTCAGTAGCAAATATTTACCAATCTCAATAATATTTTTGTAGCATGTGAATATATCTATCTCCCATAATTCTGTGCATCCATATTAGTTAAAATAGTTATAAAATAATTTTTAACTTTAATTTTTGGAAATAAAAATTAATTTTGTGAAACAATTTTTTATTTCAGGAACTGTTTCATATTTTTCCAAACCCATACAAAAAATTATTAGTCTGTGCAATGAGTACATAGTGTAAAAAGATTGTAAAGTTTCAGTAATTTTTAGTGGTAAATAGTTGGTATCAATTTTTTTTTGTAATTTTTAGTAATTTCAGCCCATACTGATCAACTGAAAGGAATAATTTTTCAATTTTTGCTTTATGAAAGATGTTGGTCGTATGGAAATAAAATTTGGTACAGTTTGGATCACTGGGAGCAAAAAAAAAAATTTTTGGGTAGCCTATAGTGTCACCTTAAAGAACCTTCCACTAATTACACCTGTGTGAAGCTAAATTGTATAGGTTACGAATGTAAACAACGCTCTTAGGTGTCTATGTTCGTTGCCAAGAGCCGACTGTGGTGGCGTCTAGTAGCTAAGTTCTGAACTAGGCCTAGTAGTCGTTGACGGTGGCGTTTGGCGGCAAAAGTAGGAACTATTTGAATAATTCAAAGTTGCAGTCCTTACTTGAGTTAAAAAACAGATACACACATTAATACAGCCATCACAATTAACACCGGTTATCAGACAGATTCTACACACACCCAAAGTACACGGGGCTACATGACCGCGTTGTCGCAGCCCCTAAACTGAGGAACCAACCAACCAAATACAGAACGTGTCATAGGCTAATATTATTATTCGGGGATAAATTTTGAACTATTTAAATAGAATCCTCCATGGTTTTAAACAGTATTTAGGGAAAATAGAATTTTAAATGAGAGAAAACATGTATACTATCGTCCTCGTAGATCATCTAGACAAAACTAAGTTGCAATATTGTTGTACGACGTGAGGAGGATATAATAAAATAATTAAAAAGAAGTAAAAAAATCGTCCTTGGATAGCCTTGAACCCGGGATCTTAAAAACAACAAGCGAGCGCGATACCTCTTGCACACTTTTCCAACAGACTTTCCAGTGTTTTGTTACGCTCCTTAATAGCGCTTATGGTTAAATATCCAATTATTACAGGTAGATCTTAAATATTGATTGGAATGCATTCATTCTGTACCAGGCATATTTTGAAATGTACTTAAAGCTAGTTTCACGACCGCTTTGCGTTAATAATGCAAATCGACTGTAAATGTTACCCCGAAACGACAACCGCCCTCCATGTTTTATTTCTTACAACTTGGCGCACGAAATGCTAGCGTGTGATACACTTCAGTCATAAAAGCTGGTGTTCGACGAGGATGAACAGAATCATACAGGAATGAAAGACAAGTACAGACCGGACGTTTGTTTTAGACGATTGCCCTTGACCTTCAAGCCTGCGGGCGAGCCTACACACACTCAATCTCTCACCCTATCGCTTCACACTTGTCACCACCGATCTGATGTAATTGAATTCCAGACTTAGCAGACAGTACAGTCCACGCCGAAGTATTGAGTGACGCGGAAGTACAAGTTACATAGTTGCGATCAGATCACCATTATATTTGCCAAGGTGGGATAATTCTTGTAGGTAACAATCACACAATGAGACAGCGAGGAGCATTTCAAGTCGGCGCTATTCAAATGCTCCTCGCTGCCGGGTGCGCGCGCATCTTTGCGGCTCCTAATCCGACTGTCCCGAGACAGAAGTGTGACACATGAGTTGCAGAATGTCCCTTAAAGTACACACGTTACATGCCCACTTGGGAACGTTTTGAGCAACTTGATGGACGACACAGTTCGTACCCACATAGAAGAAGCACCAAAAATATTTATTTTTAAAGCGTGATTGTCTTGTTTCTTTGCTTTGTAAATTAATACTATGTTTTGTAAATTAACGTTTGTTTTCGTTAGAACTTATGACAAGATGTCCAGTAAAGAACATATAGCCTACTTTCTACAAAATGTATGATTATAGTTATAACTCTTTGTCTTTATGAAAGAGTGTAATAGAATCATTTCTTGGTTGAAGACATTAGAAACTATTTACCTCTACCAAACACCACAACCTCGGAAAGAATACTACCATCATTGAAGAAAGAAAGAAAGAAAGAAAGAAAGAAAGAAAGAAAGAGAAGACATATCTCAAGATCTTTATGGAACTGGAGACATAATCGACCGGACGTGGGCAACATCCAACTTTGAGTTGAGCCATGTGTTTACACGTCTGGCTGTCCATGATTTTCACCACCTTGCCACGGTGGGTGAGTTGGATAGCGTGTCGGTCTACCAACCCCAAGTTTGCAGGTTCGCGCCTGACCGTGGTAAATGATTTTTGAAAGGCGGCAAAAAATACGATACGCATGTCATACGATGTTGGCATGTCAAAGAACCCATTTGAATTCAATAGGCCGAGTTCATAATGGCAAAATTAATCTCGGGAGTTTCCGCCAACACAAAGTTCCTCATTTTTCTACTAGAAAGCGCTATAGTCTTCAAGTAGGTTAGATATCTAACATCTAACCTCCTTGACTTTCATAGTCAAGCAACTACGAAATTCGACATGCAAGCTACCCTCTGGGTGTCAAATAACAAAGCTTGCACCCGGCACTCGTGGCCATACGATATTATTATTATTATTATTATTATTATTAAGTAAGGGCACTTAAGATTGCGCACTTAATGTATTTATGTCCATAGATAAACAACTTTTGTGACCAATTTAACACAAAATTTATTAACAAGACTTAAAATAATTACGAACACAATGCGTATACAAAAAACACGAAAAATAATATAAATTAAATGTAAATTAATATTTTTAAATTAATTGCAAATGCTCAATCTTACAGGCACTGTCCTTTAAGAATGCGCAGGGTGTCCTGTAAGAATGCGCATTTGCATAATTCATATTTGAAGAGTCCTATGCCTTCATAGTTCGAACACCCTTCATGCCACCACCGTTTGCACCTACTACATTGCACCCAGTCTTCAATAATTGGATCCCCATACTCTTCGTCATAGCAAGGACACGCGATTTTCTCTTCTTCGGCAGTTGTGACAGCTGACGAAGTTGACGCTACTGAACTTCCATCGTAGCGAAGAAATTTCCTGTCCTTTTTTTTTTCGCTTGTTCTTCGCTAGAAGGCCCTTCTTATAAGGAGAGGAAGATAGAATTTTAGATCTTTTGAGTAGTGGAGTAGTGGGTGTTCTGCTTAGTGTCATGGCCGCCGCGTGAGTCCAAGCCAATATCTCTCGAACGCATGGTCCGATTTTGACAAATGAGGTGTCGTTGGACTCGGGTTGACGCCCTTTTTTCAATGGACCACTCATTTCAACCCCTAAATAAAACCTACCCCTACTAGGGGGTGAAATTGTAATTTTTAGTGAAAGCCTTTTTTCAAATGGGACATGTATAAGGTGCGCTGCTAAAATGAACTAAACGTTGTTGCTCATATCGCGCATGCGTTTTTCTGGCTGCCGCTATGGATGAACATTTTTGTTTTTGTTTTTTACGCATGCGCACTGGGGATTTTTTTAAGAGGGCGAGCTCTTTGAAAAAAATGATTGATAAGAAGGGGTTTTGGTGGTGAGGAGAGAGCCAGATAGTCGCCTACTTTCCTACGAAGTTTGTCGATATCTCTCAAACGCAAGGTCGGATTTGGACGTGTGACGTGTCAAATCGATTGTCTCAAAGCCCTATACATGTTATTAATAGGTTAAAGTTTTGAGAATGAGGGAAACAGGCTTTTTGGGGGTAAAACCGTGATTTTAGACTTTTTTCGATATTTCACGAATGCATGGTCGGATTTGGTCCTATGACGTGTCAAATGGCTTGTCTCGAAACCCTGTGTATTTTGGTAATAGGTTAAAGTTTTTGAGAATGCTGGAAACACGGTCTTTTTGGGGTAAAAACGTGATTTTAGACTTTTTGCTATATCTCGCGAACCAAGTATGCTAGAGGCGTGTACGACGGGTCCAAGGACTCGGGCTGACGTCCTCTTTGCTATGGACCACTCGTTATATTTTTTTAAAAAAATTGGAAACTCGATTTTGAGGTAAACACGTGTTTTTTGTGATTTTTACCGATATGTCACGAACCAATAAAGCTAGAGACGTGTACGAGGTGTCCTAGGACTCGGGCTAACGCCCCCTTTCAAATGTGGTAGATATTTTTTTCGAAAAAATAATTCACAAAGGGCCTAACGCCGTACATGTTGAAAAAAAAATCATTACCGTTACCTGTTTATAATGTTTATAAAGCGTGGTGGTTGAGAGAGACGATACGGCTGGGTATGTGTGTGTTTCAACGAACCTGTCGCTAACCACAAGGACCATGCTTAATAGAACAATCGCTATTTCGGCGGATCGGTGTATGACAGAGCGAGCGTGCGTTTTTCCTGATATTTTACCTTTAACGTGTAAACGGTGATGAGAACTTGATTCTATGTTGGTCGAAGCGAGTATCGAAAACAAACGAGCAGGAGGTGAAGGTCATTTGAGCTTATTGGAAGGCTCCGATCTGACTTGACAACAGGTGCAATGGAAAAAATGACCAAGACGCTTGAAGGTGAAATAATCTGACCATCGTGGTGGCAGGGAAGTGCGAAATGCATGTGAACTTGTGTGAAACCACAGGCACGCTAAACCAGTGACATCCTGTCTTGCTTCGTACGTGACAAAATGCAAGTCCATGTGACATTTGATCTACCGCAGGTGTTCACCTTGGACGTTATCTGTCCACGTGCATGATAACTGTTAACAAGTCACATCCTGTTTTGCTTCGTACGTGACAAAATGCAAGTTCATGTGAAATTTGATTCGCCACAGGTGTTCGCCTGGGACGTTAGCTGTCCACGTGACCGATAACAGAATGGTCAAAGCGTGGGAAAAAATGATTATACATGCAACGTAGCATATATAAAGACATGTCGTTATCATTTCCACTCTCACTTGGGTGGACTACCTTTGAACACATTGCGTTGCGTGAAACACTTGGTCTTGTTTAACAGTTTTGGTGTTGGTGGAAAATACTTAACCTTGTTGTGGGGTAGGTATATACATATATATATTTATTTATTTATACATTTATTGATTAATATATATATTTACAAGTAATTATTTATTGATTAGGTAATTAATGATTTTATTTATTTGTTTGCAGATAACCGGCATACCTTACATGTCTGAGGGAGAAGAAACCATTGCACTTTTGAGCCCACTAGAAGGGAAGAACAACAAGTCACTGCAAGTAAAGGTGAGATGATTTTTTTAAACTAACTTGTTTCATTTTTGTTTTGTTTTATGTTTTATTTTATGAAATGTATGTATTAACTTGAATTTAGGTATTTATAGCGGTTTATTTTATTTATTTTTAGAAACTTGGAAAGAATAGTCTTACCGACGTAGTAGTCGCTGAAAAAAAAACGAAACGCACTAAAGCGAAACCACTGCCAAAGAGTGAACTGTTTAAAACTCAGGTAAGTCCAACTTAAAAATGCTATTCCATTTTACCACTACTGAAAACTCGTAGACAAAAAAAATTCATTACCTGTACATGACTGGGACAATGATTGCTTTCTTGATTAATGGCTATGTTGTTGTTGTTGTTGACTGGGAAAAGTACAAGGCCATGTTGGATTTTCTAAAAATAAAAATAATAAATTTAATTTATGGGTGGTTCCCTATGGACTCAACGAATATTCACAGGTTTGAACATGATAATGTGAACAAAATGATATGACATTCATTTTTGTTTATATATTGGTTAAAGGGAGGGTGGGGGAATGTTAATGACTGTAGCTTTATAAAAAAGAAAATAAGTACATGAGTTACTGTTAGTGCCAACATACAGTTTATTTTTAATGGTGTTTTGATATATTAATGCCAATTAACGTTAACGTTTTATTTACAAGTATTGATTGATTGATTGATTGAGTGATGGGTTATTTTGTTTGCTTTTAGGTGTCGTCATGTGCCATTAACGTAATGAACAGACAGTGAACAAGCATGCATTATGCTTTAAAGTACTCTGTGCTCTTGTGCAATGTTAATAACTTACAATAAGAAAAAGTTTTATTATAACACATGGCGTTAGTACCAAATACAACAAGTGAGCAAGTTGGTTTACCACGTGGGATAAATTTAAAATCAGAACATGATCGATGGTTAACATTTGAATCCTGGCCTGTAGGCTTTTTGTCGACGCATGAACTTGCAAAAGCCGGTTTTTTTTACTTGAACCGAGAAGATGTGGTGCGCTGTGTGTTTTGTCGTATTGAACTTTCACACTGGGAAGAAGGGGATGATCCCTTTAGAGACCATTTGCGATGGTCTCCTCACTGTCCTTACATGCTTGGAAAGCAAGTGGGTAACCTACCCGTGCATTCATTTTACCGAACCACAAGGCCTTTGGCTGCTACTTACGTTGCTGAATCACAAATAAATAATAATAATGATGTATTACCAGTCAACGGTAGTGTCGATATATGTGGTCCATATGCCATAGACAGTGTTGAATTGGCGTGTGCTTTTGAAAAATTGGGAGTTTGCAAGACTAAAGCACTAGCACACCCAGAGTACAGCTCTGTTGAAAAACGTTTCGAATCTTATAAAAATGTTTGGCCATTAATATTAAAACACTTTACCAAACAGCTAAGTGAAGCTGGATTTTTTTATACTGGTGAAGGGGATAAAACAATATGTTTTTATTGCGGATTTGCTTTAAAGGATTGGCAAATGACTGATGACCCTTTAGTGCAACATGCTCGTTGGTTACCAAACTGTAAATACATGGTGTTGCTTAAAGGTCAGGAATTTGTGAACACTATTCGTAAAGAAAAAGTGATTGCAGCACAAGACATAAAAGTGCCTTTAGAGTTAGAGCACGCGGAGCAAATACATAAGGCTGAAAGAAAAGACTTGTCTCACGAACAGATACAAAAGTGTGACCAACAATTATGTAAAATTTGTTATCAAGATGAACTAGGTGTTGTATTTTTACCCTGTGGACACATGATAGCCTGTGTCAAATGTGCATTAAAACTTAACACTTGTGCTATATGCAGAAAAGTAGTATCTGCTACAGTTAGGGCATTTCTTGCATAACTAGTATAATTTATTCGCCATGCATAGTGCAAAATCCCTAATTGCACAATATTATTAAAACTGTTTTAGAGTGTAATAGATATGCTTTTGTTTTGTTTATAGACTACTACAATGAATGTTTTGAATGCTGTGGGACAATCATGTGGCTTAGAGACAAAGAAGCTCAGCGAATTGCCAACGCATATTCCATTCCGCATTATCAAGATTCGGAAATTGAAAACAGCATATGGTGATCGTGTACTTTGTGTATGTGAAAACTTTGAGACATTTCTGCCTATACGGTTTAATGATATGTCGGAAAGTGTTTTTGATGAAGTCAATAATGCTGTGCAACCTGTACACTTAATTTATGAAGGTTTTAAAAACAATAGGTGCATGATTCGTTTTAATTAAATAAAAAAGTCAAATAATAATGGAAGATATAAGTCATGACAATGGACTGAAAGAAAAAATATGTGTATAGAATAATAATGTCTTAGTGTTTAGTATTGTCTTAAAAATATTATCATGAAACCAAAAAATGTATATAAAGTTTGTAAATAAATGAAAATAATGGTACAATGTTGTTTTATTTTCTATAGAAGTCAGAATATTTAACATTGCAGAGTATACATGATTATGACAATAAAAAGCACACTTAATACAAGTCTTTGCCTTTACGATAGTGTGTTATAGTTTTAAAAACAAAGCTTGTTGTAGATCTTTTTTCTTCCACGGTAAACAATAGGCATGAAAACGTTATTGTCCTGTTTTGGATCATTATCACTATCATAATCATAAGCTGCATGATCTATATCACTATTATTATAATCACTATAATTATCCTCAACATTATCCTCAACATTACTAAAACCAGTTAAATATTCCTGGTCCTCTTCCTGTTCCTCTTCCTCTTCCTCTACAGTGTCCTCGTGTAGAGTCTGCGTGGCTTTTGATAATGTTAAGGGTTTTTTGAACATTGAATTATTTTCAATAGTAGTATTGTTTTGTAGCACTTGCTTTTTAACATTTTCATGATTTTCTGTTGACAGCAACAGTGTTTCATGCAGTACACTACATTGATGATCACTGACACTTAAAACCACACTATTTTTGCTTTTTAGCTCACTACGACATTGTTTTGAACGTTGTTTTGTACAACGCCAAATAACAGTTCCATTTTTATTGGTTCGTTTCACAATATATGAATATCCTTTATAGAATGCATGAGGCTTACCATACCTAGTCACAGATACTTCCATATCAACTGTCAAGCTTAGACTAAGCTCTAGTAAAGACAACTTGGTAATCAATAGATTAATGTGCGAGCATATATGGGTGCAAATGTGGGAGCAAAAAAAAAGTGGGAGCAAAAAGTGGGAGCAAGAATTGGGAGCAAAAAAGTGGGAGCAAAAAGTGGGAGCAAAAATTGGGAGCAAAAAGTGGGAGCAAAAAGTGGGAGCAAAAAGTGGGAGCAAAAGTGAGTGTAAAAGTGAGTGCAAAAGTGAATGTAAAAAAAGTGGGTGCAAGAGTGGGTGCAAAAGTGGGTGAAAAAGTGGGTGCGAAATTGGGTGCAAAAGTGAGTGCAAAAGTGGGTGCAAAAGTGAATGCAAAAGTGGGTGCAAAAGTGGGAGCAAAAAGTGGGAGCACATTCTTGTTCTGTAGAAATAGTTCATATCTAGGATATTCTTTCTTTCTTGCAGACGTCTATTTAACGGCAGTATGAGCTAAACATACTCAAGAAAATCACACAGGAAACTTATATTTATGTCAGAAATCTTAGAGGAAGCCAGAAGGAGAATTGAAAATGGTGAAAGTCAAGCAAAAGTGGCTACTTCATAGGGGACCAAGGAATCCACTTTGAGAAACAGATTAAAATTGGTAAGGAAGAAATTCACGATTGGTCTGCAAAAAATCAAAAAAGTCCGAAAATTTAAATACCTAGGGGAATGGATTACTCCTAATAATTCAGAAATAGCTGCCATTGAGAGCAGATGTAACAAATTGGAAGTTGCCTTTCAAACCTGCAAAAACATTTACAAAAGTAAAAGCTTGTCCCGGAATGTCAAACTTTGTCATTATAACACAGTAATTAGGCCGTCAGCACTGTATGCCGCAGAATGCTTACAGGTGACAAACAAAGGCCCATTGAGAAAATTAGAATTTAAGGATCGGAAAATTCTAAGGAAAATATTGGGACCTGTTAATGATAATGGTACTTACAGAAGGAGACATAACAATGAATTATTTGAACATATAGAAGATTTGGTGAGTGTGATGAGAAAAAGGAGAATGTCTTTCTTTGGACATTTGGAACGGATGGAGCATCATCGACTTTCATATCGAATACACTCATCAATCTGTAAAAAAAAATCCTATTTTAAATGGTCGATGCAAGTTAAAAAGGACCTAACAGAAGCTCGAATCAATCAAGCTCTGGTTTGGGATAGGAACCTGTTCAGAAAGGCGGTTAAATCAACCAGTAATCTACACACTTTAACAACTGTGATGCCTCGCCCTCACTGCAAGTGGACGGAAGAAAGGAGAGCTGAACATTCGTCAAGAATGAAGATCTACTGGCAGACAAGAAAACAAGCATTACAGTGATCATATGAGTGAAGAATATCGTGGTCCATTGATGGCCAAAATGACAAAAAAATGCACTTGGATGACCAGTTTCGATCGTCAAGTGATCATCATCAGATCCCCTACAATTACACTATTACCAATGTTTACTAGTGTAAATAATCTGATGATGATCGCTTGACAATTGAAACTGGTCATCCAAGTGTATTTATTAATTTCATGTAAATATTTTCAGAATTAGGGAACCACGCATTAAAAGTGGATACAAACGTGTTGAACGACTGAAGAACATCATATTTCTACTACGAAGGCAACACTGAACAAGTAGTTCCGTGACGAACTAAAGAGCCTACTTATCTTCAAATAGAGACCATATATCAACAGTTGGCAGACCTGGCGACTCTAAATATATTCTTAGTTTCTTCTCTTAAGGTACTCATTACACATGCAAAATTTGGTTGAGATCCAATAGATAGTATGCTCCTTACATGTGTTTAAATATTGAATTTATCAGCATGCATAAAATCAGGTTGCCATAAATGTGATGCTCAAACTTAAATTGCAATATTATGATCTATATATGTGCCTTTTGAGAAGGATGGTTGTGTTTGGACTTTTCCTGGAAGTGCAACTCGGGTTTTCTTCATTTCGCCTGTGAAACACAGTCAAGTTAAGATTGGACGGAAGATTTGAGTTTCATTCACCTCGCCATTCCCTGGAATTGCAACTCTCGTTTCGCCTGTGAACTTTTCGTTCCGCAAAATTCACAGTCAATTTAAGATTGGACGGAAGGGGGATTATATTATATTAAATTATTCTGATTGGCGTATAATTTCTACTTAGTATAAAACAATGTTCCCGATTCTTGGATGTCACGGGTAATCTCGAAAACCACTGCATGGATTTTGATGCGGTTTTCACCATTCTGTAAATGATACCTCAAGGAAGGTTTCTGTTGAAAATAATTTATTTATGATCAAAAGGAAGCCAAGCAGTAACGATTTCAGAGAGAAAAAGTCGAAAAAGAATCCTGGCGTCCGTGCGCTTTTTAAGCTTACGCTGGGCAAACCGTTAAAAATATAAATATACAATGATTGTAAGAATTGTTCAGCATGAAAAGTTCTACAAAAACGTACGCGAGAGCACATCTCTATATTCAATACATCGCCCACTATTAGTGTTTTTAGATTGGACAGAAGGGGGATTTGTGTTTCATGCACCTCGCCATTCTTAAATTACGTCTGACAAGAATTCGTTGCACATGCATTTCCATGACAATATAGTTATAGTCCAGTCAGTGATTTTAACCCATCATGCCGAGATGTAAACCGGATATAGGCCGTAGTTCATTGACATCGTAAAGAAGCGCTTATCACGTAATGCATTCACAACTGTTCCCGGGCGAAGCAGGGCCGGGTTGCTAGTAATATATATGATGGTAATATTATGATTCTGATACCTTTTCAGGGGTTCCAGGGGAAAATAGGCTACCTAATGAAATTGACATTCATTATGACTAATATACCGTACTGGAAATATGTGGTGAAAATGAAAATCCACAGCCTGCTTCCATTCTCCGACCGCGTCAGGAATGGAATGAATGACGCCCCCATCCAGCGGCGAGGATATGAACTCTGCCGGCTGCCGAGGCCTGACGCACTCCTCTGGGGCAATGATTAAACGAATGACAGATGAAATGAAATGATAGTGGAGAGTGTTGCTGGAATTAAATTTTGACAGGGAAAACCAGAGTACCCGGAGAAAAACCTGTCTGCCTCCGTTTTGTCCAGCACAGATCGCACATGGTGTGACCGGGATTTGAACCACGGACCCAGCGGTGAGAGGCCGGCGTGCTGCCGCCTAAGCCACGGAGGCTTACTGGAAATATGTGGTAAATTACGTAATTATGTGCGTTTCTTTCTTGTTGAATTTGTACTACGGTGGTCATGATGGCTCACTCCAGCTGGACGAGACATGAGGCAGTGTGGCCAATATGTAAGGTATAAAGTACACCACCACTAGGAGAAACTGGAGGCGTTAGGATGTAACCATTGTCAAAAACCAATGGATTGGACAAAACGAGGGTTAGAATGGTCGGGTGCAAGTTTAGTGCCGTATGCATGGGGTTGGCAATACTGTTCTAGCGCGGAAATTGGCTGACACAGCTGGAAATTTATTAATAATTCTTGTTATAATTTGGGTCGATGGGTGGGTTATAGACAGCCGAGAAGTGAACTACATCATTCCCAGATCAAGTTTACTCATTAGAAAAGGTATTTATTTATTTATTTACATATTTTACGCCCACATTGGAGCACTTAAATCAATACATTTGAGTAAATGTCTTATTTTTCTTCTCCCAGAACTTTCTCATTCTCTCCGAACTGGAAGCCCTTTGTGTGCCCGATATAGTATATTGTTTCCGTTCAACTGTTATTAGTTTGAGACTTATGCTTTGGTTCTTCAAAATCCTCTTCTCTGTCTTTGATTTGTTGCCGAGTTATACCCAATTCTTCCAAATCATCCTGAACTTATATGAACCAATTATTATTGATTTTATTTTTCAAAAAGTAATGAAATAGTTGTTTCAATATCCTGGTTTCTCGCAGTCTTGATATGTGACAGAAAAAGGAAATTCTTCTTTAACGCATTGTAGTTATTTTTGATTCACATTCACGATAGACGATGTTAGGCAACAATCTCCAATGTCCATTAACTTGGTGTTTTTTTGTTAAGAATTGTTCTAATAATTCTTCTGTCAGTTTTCTTTAATGTGTCTGTTGTAGATTTTATATTCAATTTGAATAAAGTTTCACCAGCATAAGTTGCCTCTGGTTTATTGCAAATTTCAGAATTTCTTTCCCCTTCGGTTCATGTCTCCTGCACTGTTACCAAATATTCATTACAAATTCATTTCACAGTGAAGTTAAATTTATTTGAACAGTATTGTGAACGAGTATTTTATTTCACAATTCAATAAGTATGGTATGTATATTATTGTAGGGGGCGTGGTGGCTCAGCGGTCTAGCTGTATGCCTCTCACCAAGGCGGTCCGGGTTCGATTCCCGGTCATTGCATGTGAGATTTTCGAAGTGAAATGCCATGTCCTGTGGTTCGGATTCCACGTTAAAAGGAGGTCCCGTGGCTCATGATCTCGAGATTAACGGTCACGTTAAACTACAAGCTTCCTTCCTTTTCCTTATATTATTGTAGGAGGATAGATATAAAACATAAAAGTAATTACGTCACTTTATGTCTTTTGGTTGTGGTGATAAAAAATAAATGAATATCGTTGAAATTGACTGGTTTTCAGCATTTGGTACAAAAGAATAGCCTGGTACGGAGAGTGTTAAAACACAATTACTGAGGAGAACCGTAATGTGGCCGAAACTAGAGTACTTAATTCTTCATCTTCGTTTGGGCCAGATATGGACCACGTTACTTCAACTGTTTCCGTCTCTGAGCCCAGTAGTCCTTCATCCGTTTCCTGTGCGCCTCCTTTCTGTCCGCCGGCCACTTCTTGCCTGTTCACAGTTTTGGCTTTTCTTGGAATCGCTGAAGTGCTCCAAGTACTTTTCTGGAGAGGAAGACGTTCTTGAATGTCCTCAAACGAAATCCCTACTTCTAGAAGACCTTTTTCGACCTCGGAGAAACATGGGCCCTTGGTTTTCTTGTCTACAAAGTAGGAAAATATGCGGTTGTTCAGTCTCTGCGAGCTCATGCGTGTTATGTGGCCATAGAAACTAATTCTCCTTTTTCGCATCAAGTCCGTTATCCTTTCCATACGTCTGTAGAGTTCGTTGTTATGTCGCCTCCTGTACTCTCCATTTTCTCTGACTGGTCCTAGGATCTTTCTCAGGATATTTCGTTCTTTCAGAGAACTCATAAAATAAATAAATAAATAAATAAACCCTGGCACTACAGCCCGTGAAGGGCCTAGGCCTAACAAGCGATCGCTGCCTAGTCAATTGGCCTGCAGATATTGGGGTGACGTGTGATCAACGCATCGGGTCCCCTCGGCCATTAATCTTGGGTTTTCGTGATCGGGACGTTGCCTCACCGTATGAAAGCTACTCAATTGTCCTCACGAGGTAGAGTGCACCCCGTTCCAGCCCTCACGTCAGTTCCTAAACTCCCTGATTGAGCCGGGAATCGAACCCGGGGCCTTCGGGTGAGAGGCAGGGACACTACCCCTACACCACGGGGCCGGCTCTTAGAGTACCTAATTAATGTTATTAAATCAATTTTATGGACATTGGGTGTAATAAAATTATTAAATGCTTATTAGTATTTCTGTTAGTTTGGTTGGTTGGTTCCTCAGTTTAGGGGCTGCGACAACGCGGTCATGTAGCCCCGTGTACTTTGGGTGTGTGTAGAATCTGTCTGATAACCGGTGTTAATAGTGATGACTGTATTAGTGTGTGTTATCTGTTTTTTTTAAATTCAAGTAAGGACAGCAGACTTTTGAATTTCTCAAATAGTTCCTACTTTTGCCGGCAAACGCCACCGTCTACGACTACTAGTTCAGAACTTAGCTACCAGACGCCACCGCAGTCGGCTCTTGGCAACGAACGTAGGAACCTAAGAGCTTTGTTTACATTCTCAACCTATACAATTTAGCTTCACCGAGGTGTAATTAGTGGAAGGTTCTTTAACATGCCATAAATCTATGACATGGGACTGCCGACTTTACGTCCCCTCCGAAGGAAGGCATACTGAGGGATTTTTAACGCTCTTAAAAAATCCGACGACTTCGGCCGGACTTGAACCCGCGATCATAGGCATAGAAGCTCAGCATGCTACCGACTACGTTCTGTTAGTTTAAACGTCAATCAAACTTTTAGAATGACATCACTAAGTAAGTTAAATTTAACAATACAAAATGCAGATCACTCGAAGTAATCCGCAATCATCTTCTGTTTTATTTTCTGTGTCCGAGCTTCCACCACTACATTCAGTGAAGTCGCACTGTGATGATGATGATGATAATTGTTGTTTTAAGGGGCCTAACATCTAGGTTATCGGCCCCTAAAGGTCTGGGTGAAAGCGAAAATGACAATGCAATGGAAACCAGAACGAAAATTAAGCTGGACTGAAAATACTTACAAAATGGAACTCGGATTGAAATGATTCACAAAATTGAGAGTGGTAATACTTATAAAAGGTAATTTAGAGACACGTGGAGCCAATTTATAAGAACAGGGCGGGAATGTAAAAGAGAAAATGGAGGCTGATCCCTCGAAGACTGAGGGATCAGGAAAGATGAGACAAGGGCCAATGAAGGCGGGAAAGGAAGAGACTCCCTAGGCCTCGGATACCCTAATACCGACGGTGTCGGAAGAGAACAAGAGTTGAGCAAGGGAGGCCGACAGGAAAGAGCCCGGCACAAGTTAAGTGGAAGCAATGCCGGACTCAGCTGGGGTCCCGTGGTCGCCAACCCACGTCCCACTATATGTGAGCCCGTGAGGGGAATACTATTTTAAGTTCGAGATAAAGAACAAGGAACATAATTCAATCTTCGAGATATCGACAAATTCGAGTCAAAGAGAAAAATGCACGTGAATTATAGGAACTTTAAAACTCAGCAATTCTTCTAGGAATGCCGTGTCTTGTCTGGGGTTTGGCCTAGGATCACCTAGCTGGCTCATCAGCGGGCTCTTAGTGTCCGTGCGCTTCATAAAAAGGGAGGTAGCGCGCAGTTCGCTACTCCTGTGGGGGTCCGGGTGGGGACACCAAGAGCCCGATGATGGGCCAGCTTGGTGTCCTAGGCGAAACCCCACACAAGACACGGCATTAACCTAGAAAAATTGCTGACAAGGAGAGGATCCGATGTATGGGTCACCGATTCGAACTATCTTTAATACACGTTGCAAGTAGTAAGGTGCGCTTCTCGGCCGTTTCCAACAAATTAATTATTGGTAATTGCAGTGCGGCGTCTATGTGTACGTTGTACGCTAGCAAAAATCCAAATAGCGCGTGGTGCAGCTGTAAGAGCCCTTCTTCGTAAGCGCGGGATCACTTGATCGAATCCCACCGCACTGTGGGTCAAAATCGAAATCTAGGGGGACAAAATTATTTTTACGTTTTAATCATGAATTTGGAGTGAAAGCAACGTATATAAATTGAATACTTCATAATAAACATCAGTTAAGACCTTTTTTAAGCTACGTCTACACATGCAAGAAATTGTCTATGACTAGGAGTTGGATAGAGCATTCAGTTATCTCTTCAGAACAATTTTCTACCCCTAATTTACTTGTAACAAAGTCACAAATTTCCACTTTTGGCATTATCGTCGAACCCAGTGCTTCAAACAATTCTAAAATTGTGAAAGCTGGTCGCGCGGCATCTTCCAAAACGTAAAATAACTAAGTAAGTTACAAAAAGATGCAAGAAATCTTATAACAGGCGTTGTACTATATTTTAACATTAAGTAGAAAGTGACGCAGAGTGACGCGACATACTGAAAATCTAAGTGAAAATATAATTTTAAAAAGAATAGTTAAATATTATATTATAAAAATATAGCTAAAATTACGCCCATTAATAACTGAAACACGTTACAAAGATCATACCTTCAGCTGCATGTTCCATCTTAAAGCATCACACTAACCACAAAGAAAATCAAACCACAGTCACTTACATTCACCCTCCAATTCAGACTGCTCGGACAGTGCTGACAAATTTACACTAAGATGCGTTTATATCCCAGAATAGTGAGCGGCAATTATATGATAATGCTGTAGAAGTAATCAATTTTTATTTTTAATTATCAAAATAAATAATTTTGTCCTCCTAGATTTCGATGTTGACCCAATGTGCACCGGTGAGCTTTTGCAGTGTGTGTTTATTTTTTTATTTTTTGTAACCATTGGCAATTACCAAACAATACGCATAGCATGAGTCACTGCTTGAGGGGTACGGGATGGTCTGATGGTTCCCAGACGTGCAATGAACGGAACAGACTGGGCCTTCAATGTATAGCCTATACCGGTACGTATAATAGAATACACCTGACCAATGTATTTGTAATGCCGATACTGTACATTATGTAATGTCACAAACGTTGACGCCCATACGATGATTTCATAATCCGTTTTCCCGCTCACATAACAAGTTATTATATAAGGTGCGTTCAAAAAGTAACGAGCCGGAGGCTGGAATGCGCAAACCGGTGACGACATCAGCTAATCGTGGCGTGTGTAACGAGGTATGGTTCTGACCAGTGCGATTGTCGTTTGGATTCTGGTTCGAAGTGATGACACCATGACCCATCTCCAGCCACCATTCGGGCCAGGAACCCATTCCCTTTCCTCGCATAGCGCTGCAGATGACCAAGGCAGTGGGTCATTCGACATGCTTCCTAGTGTGGTTGAAGACTGTGGGGCACCCATTGGGCACACACTTTGCGGAAGAGCAGTCGTTCCTTCATGATGGTGTGCACACTTCCGACGCTCAATCCGACCACGATGGCTATGGCGTTCACTGTCACTCGGCGGTCCTGGGTAATGAGTGCATCAACCAGCTGGACGTTGTCATCGGTAATGCAGGGGGGTGCCCCAGACCGGGCATCATCGGTTAACGACACCCGTCCTTCCCTGAAGCGCTTGTACCACGCCTTGACCCTTGCAAGGGACATGCAGTGTTCGCCGTTCACTTGTGACATTCGGCGATGAATGTCCGTTCCCACTACTCCTGCTGCTGTCAGAAACCGAACAACACCTCTTTGCTCTTCGTTTGACGCGTCCATGTCACTGTTTGCAATGCGACTGGCAGCGTTGGACGATTGATGCATGCTGCTGCTCGCTTTGTATCGTCACGTGGAGTGCACGCGTTCCCTCTAGCGACGGGCTGTGACCTTCCACGCTTTGCTCGGAACCACACCTCGTTACACACGCCACGATTAGCCGATGTCACCGGTTTGCGCATTCCAGCCTCCGGCTCGTTGCTTTTTGAACGCACCTTATAATTGACTGCAAATAATAAACATTGTTCACGACACCTACATTTGTACGAATTGCCAATGGTTATAACAACAACAACAGAAAACAACACACTGAAAAAGCACAACGGTGGGATTCGATCCAGCAATCCCGGGCTTACGAAGCAGGGCTTTTACCGCTGCATCACGCGCTCGTTGGCTTCTTGCTAGCGTACAACGCACATGGACACCGTACAGCAATTGCGAGTAATTCATTTCTCGGAAACGGCTGAGAAGCGCACCTTACTACTTGTACCTGGTCATGCCTTACACGTGTACTAAAGATGATTCGAATCGGTGAACCGTGCATCGTATCCTCCCCTTGTAAGTGCTTGTCTTCATGATGAACTGATAGAGATTTCAAGAGATCAGTCAGTGAATGCTTGTGCCAACACATTTTGGATAAGTATTAAAAGGAATACCCTGAACTTTGATGGCATTTTCTACATCTTACAACTCCATTATGGAGACATAGTGGTGAATTTAAAAACCAAATCAAGAAATTATTTGACACTGGACAATGGCATTGTTTTGTGTATTACAAAAATCCTTCCAGAGATTCAAATAATTAGGTAATTCCAAACAAGCTCAAATTTCTCATTAATAGAATAAACCCCGTAAACGTTTAATAGAATGTGAGTTTTTTTAACAGAAAACTTCAGCAATAACTCTTTTTTTTAACTTTTTTTACGTATCTTGCGATCCCCAAAGACAAATCCTGCAACCCCCCAGGGGGTTGCGACCCACCGGTTGAGAATTACGCTTTGTGGTTATTTTTGTTTTTGGTTTTGTGTTTGCTTTCTGCTTTTTTTTTTAATATTGCTTTTTGCTCTGTGTTATTGTGTTTTTGATTTTGTATTTGTTTTCTGCTTTTAAAAAAATCTTGCTTATTGCTTTGATTTTGTTGTTTTTATTTGTGTTGTTTTCTGCTTTTGCTTTTTAATTTTGCTTTTGGTTTTTTGATTTTTTTTTCTTTTCTGCTTTTGCCTTTTTTGCATTTTGCTTTGTGATTTTTTTTTTTTTTTTGGTTGTGTGTTTGCTTTCAGCTTTTGTTTTTAAATATTGCGTTATGCCTTTTTTATTTTTTTGGTTTTGTGTTTGTTTTTTCCTTTTGCTTTTTTGAATTTTGCTTTTTGCTTTTTGTTCTTCTTCTTCTTATTTTTTTGTTGTTTTCTGCTTTGCTTTTTTCTTAAATTTCTCTTTGTGTTTTATGAATTTTAATTCACTGGCCGTGAAATCCAATATAGCCTACCATCTTTTATAGGAAATTGTTCGGGAAATAATAATCACTGCGAGTTATCGAGATATCGATAACATTTTTAATATCTTCCGTATTACCCGGCACATGTGTTAGGAGGATGTTGGCGTGCTTAGTGAACCCTACAACACAATGTTTGGTGGACTGAATCTTGCAAGAACACTATTAAACACCAGCATTGAGGCTGATAACCATTCAGGGGATGCGACTTTTAATGTCCTCGTAAATCCAACTTGTTTGATAGTTTTATCGCGTACTGCTTTATGACGTCACGTTAAGATACTCACGATTTATGAATATTAAACTTCCCAACACGCGTATTTAGTGGCAGTGTCACTGTATTGTGCACGCTTTTATGGGCTGGGGGATGCAGTGAGATGAATTTAAATGTAGGCTACCTGATGCCATTATCATGACAAGATTAAGGGGGCCTTAAACACCGTCAGTACGAATTTTCGCATACAGTTACGAATCATATCATAGCTTCACTAATATGTAACATAGAGTTATGAAAACTGACGTATGTATAGTAAATGTATAGAGCTTTCATCTAAAATAGAGAGAGGCACACTATATAAAGTACAAGCTGTACCCGGCATGCGTTGCAATACCAATCAAAAAAGTGTTGGCATTGTAATTTTGTTTCTTGAAGTGCTTTTGGATACACAATATTTTCTTCAATTTCCGTAAACTGCCTCTAAGCTATCGTAAAATAGATTTACTAATATATACCGAGGATGAACCACCATGAATGTTATGTTGTAAATAGTAAATGTTTTAAAAAATATTTAATTTGTCTTTCAAAAAATGAACAGTTTTTTTTATCATTTCAAATAATCTTGTCGACTTCGTCGTTATGCTGAGTCTAAAGTTATGCGTTACGGAGACGGAAGTGACGTAATGCAGCCCCGCAGGAAGCCCAAATTAATGGGCCAAGGACGGCGAGTTAATACTTAATGGAGTCTGTTGAAAGAGTCTGGGGCTTTGAGCGAAGCGAAAAGAATACAGGGTGACTCCTAAGAGGTGTACAAGATGCCAGATAAGAATACAGGGTGACTCCTAAAGTGATATACAAGAAGCCAGATAAGAATACAAGTTGACTCTTAAAGAGGTGTACAAGAAGGCAGAGAAGAATAAAGGGTGACTCCTAATGAGGTGCACAAGATGTCAGACAATAATACAGGATGACTCCTAAAGAGGTGTACAAGATGTCACACAAGAATACAGGGTGTGCAGGATGTCAGAGCAAATTTTTAATTTTCCAAGTATATCTGAATTGTTTTTTTAAGATAATTTCATGAATGAGGAACATCCTCTATAGATTATAGGTTGGAATATATCTGACGAGTTTCATCCAGTTTCATAACATAGTTCATGAGATATTGTGTTATTCCTGCCAAAAAAAATTACTTTCGGAAAACCTCTTTGAATATTAAACACTCCATTGACAGATAAGCGCAGGGTCTCAAGTAATACGCAATATCTCTGCCAAAACACGAATTTAGTTATAAAACTTAACAGATATATTGAGAAAGGTATTTTCTTTCATTTAAATGTAAAATAAAAATAATAAATTTTTGACATCCGACGGTGTATGAGACCCCTTAATGAAACTGTGGGAAATGTTGGAAGGAACAGGCCGTGGTCTATGAGAATGTACCGTTCCGACATTTTTGCCAAATGGTAAAACTTAGTAAATTATTTCAAGGTCAACCAATGGGGGGGGCTTCGAATCCACTGGTCTTATTTACTTAATAAATATCTGCAAGTAGGGCATAAAACCAAAATGTCTAATCTACAACAATGCAATTGATAAAAATGCCATTTCAATACAAACTACATGCTTATTTCTTTCCGAGCGAAATCAGCATTTTGGCACTTTAAATTAGGTTATTTTTTAAAATTTAGGCTAATTTCGGAAATTACTCAAATTATGTCTAGAATTTTCAGCGAAACCAGTATTTTGGTACTTGAAAATACAAGTACTCCAATTCTCTGACTTATGAGCGACGACCAAAATATTTCGGATGTCAGGAACTGAAGACTGCAGCTCATCAAAAATGGGTCGATTTTATTTGAAGGTACATTTATATGGCAACAGGTTGATCTCTCAAGTCGGAGCAGTTATTTTGGATTAATTCAAGAACTGCTTTGAATATCATAAACAAAAAAAAAGAAAGAAAGAAAGAAAGAAAGAAAGAATGAAAGAAAGAATGAATTAAAAAAGTATGAAAAAGAAAGAAAGAAAGAAAGAAAGAAACGAACAAACAAACAATGAATGAAACAAAAATTAAGTAAGAAAGAAATGACGAGAGAATGATAATTACCCACAATTAACCTGGAAAAAAATGTAATTGGGTAATTCTAGAAATCCAATTAACCCCACCCTCCTTATTTCTAGAAGCGTATAAAAGTTATATTTCCAGGTTAATTGTGCTTAGAGAATTTACACCCCGCTCCAGTTAATTGAGCACATTAACATGTCGACCGACTGAATAACAATTAATATTTGACCGATTACGAAGGCAAAAGTGGCTTGGTTAGCTTGTGCTATATTGGCGGTTCTCATTATCTCAAGTGTTGGGCGAGCTGCGCTAAGATACACAACATGTTGTGTGATGTCTAAACTGCGGCTTGGCTTGGCTTGGCTCTCCGTGTAATTACACCACTCGCTCCTTGAGGGCTCTCTAACACACAAACACCTAATTGCTCACATCACAGACAATGCGTCTTCATCGTCATCATCATATTATTATCACTATTATTTATTTACTTACAAAAATTTTGCCGACAATTTATGGACGGCGGATAGAGAAAGGACACGCAGTGTTTGCATCTCCGTTCATTAAATCTATACGCTTTGTTATTTGACACCCAGAGGGTAGCTTGCATGTCGAATTTCGTTGTTCCTTGAATCACTATGAAAGTCAAGGAGGTTAGATATCTAAGCTCCTTGAACACCACAGCGCTTTCTAGTAGAGAAATGAGGAACTTTGTGTTGGCGGAAACTCCCGAGATTAGTTTTGCCATTATGAACACGGCCTACTGAATTCAAATGGGTTCTTTGACATGGCAACATCGTATGACATGCGTGTCGTATTTTTGCCGCCTTTCAAAAAAATCACTTACCACGGCCAGGAGCGAACCTGCAATCTTGGGGTTAATATACCGACACGCTATCCACTCACCTACCGTGGCAAGATAAATCTGAATATGTTACATATTAGTACACTATGCAACAAGCCTATAATGTTGTTGTTGTTGTTGTTGTTGTTTGAGTCTTCAGTATTTTGACTGGTTTGATGCAGCACTCCACCTCTCCCTGTCCTGAGCTAATCGTTACATCTCTACATAGCTACCACACCTTACATCCGAGGCAATCTGTTTAATTTATTTTGTCTTGGATTCCGTTCTGCTTAAAGATCTTTTCCACTCCCAAATCTTTTCCTTTTTCTCGAATCATCTTCCCTCGGGTAGTGTCTAAGCCCAGGCTTAAGCTACCAGTAACAGTTGACGAATTCTCACCGAGAAAGCAACATGGCTGCTATGAGCAGGATCAAACACACACACATAGCTCAATTTCCAGTGCACTAGCCATAATGGATGGCCCCTGGATCCCCTGTAAAGGTATGAAAATCAGATATTTTCCATGTGAGGTGCTCGGCTCCTTCACAATTAATACGGCTCGCTCCGTAAACTGCATGGTTCCTCAAAAGAATTGCAGACTCGTTTTACGTTCAAAAACAACAGATAATTTTATTGGCTAATAGGTTACAGACAAATCAATGGAGTCATCAGGTGTCCAAGTGACGCATCATGTCAGCCTTGATCTGATCAAAACCCGGAAGGCGGTTCAACTGAGAGTCTAGATCCCGTTTTTGTCTTAGGAGATCTCGCCATCCGTCGCGCACCTGGCGTGGATAACGTTCACTCTGCAATCTCAGGATGTAGTTTTCTATCTTGTCTATGAGTGTCATCAAACGATGAAACTCTTACTCTAGCCGAAGTTCGTCTGCTTGCTCGAGAAGTCTCTCTCTCTCTTCTGTTGTCATTATATGTCTACCAAGATCCGCTAGTAGTTCCTATAGTTCAGACGCCAGGATCTCCGCATAATCCATTTTCGTGGTGCCACTCGAGGGTTGTGCTTAGAAGGAATTGTTACCTAGTAAGACCGCATATTGCGATGCATCACAGATCTCGTGGGTCCCAGGAGCCTTAATTCCTGCTCATCGAGTAGTAGTTCTCCGGGCTTAGGTATCTCCATGACCAACAAAGGAATTTAAAGTTAAATATACAAATAAATTATTGTAATATAATTTGCTGGAACGTTTGGCCCCTGGGCCCTTTCCCAGATATTTTCCGAGGAGGTAAGAAGTTCCTACATATTAAACCTATGTTTCCAAGGTTTCGGCTCTTCATCAGCATATCAATAATAGCAGGGTGTCGGGTGCATTGTTGAGGGCTGGGACACGGTGGTCCATTTGTATGGAAACACACTCTATGCAAGTAACTCATCGTTGAAACCATTTTTAATGTCATAGACCAAATATTCATGAACTCGATTCCTTTACGGGATATTTACTTGGGAATGTACGTACATTACATCTTTAGGAGATACTAGCATAACGCCCGGCGTTGCTCGGGATCACAATAGGATATTAAGAGATCGTACCTTGGCTCGCTATGTCGTATTGTGTGCAACCCTGAGGAAGGTCGTTGTTATAATGAGCAATATTGTTGCCACTCAAAGTCCTTGAGCGTGCTTTTTATCTGATAAAAATTGTGTTGAAGTTGTTAAGTGGGTGGGTACGACGGCTCCATACTGCTTTTAGCTTATAATAGATTAATCCTATTCGGAACACCATATCACCCAGATGACCTAATCTGGAGGTGAAAACCACACTCCAAAGGGACCCAGGTTCTATGTGATGACGAAATTTGACGGAAAAAAATAGTATAAAATCATCTCTGAAGCTATATTTACCAAGACTCTTCTTCTTCCTCATAGTACAGGACAGCTGCACAGAAAAAAAACTTTTGTTCCAAAAACTGTGCTATGGTTGGCTTTTTGTAAATGGTTAGAAAAGCACAAAGAAAGCTTAACTCTGAATTTGAGAATAATTTGCAGAAAAGAAAAAAAACCATTGGAAAGCGTTTTTCTCTGAATCGACGTAATTTAAAGAAAAGTTTTCTAAACAAAAAAAGGAAAGAGGACATTGTTACCTACAATTCGTCTCATTGAGGTCATGTCATACGTTTTGAAATGCAGAAGCTAGGTGGCGCCAAAGTTTCAAAAAATGTATTTTTTCACTTTTTGTCGTTTTGTTCACAAAAGAGCGAATCAGAAATTTGTTCCTCTCAAAATTGTCTACAACATTTATTGAAACATTTTTTCCTCCGCCTTACCGTTCCAAAGTTAGAGTCTGCCGAAGTGTGAAAAATGTACTATTCAGATGGCACAAAGGTTAATATGTGTACAGTTATGATTGATACGTTGCGATTGAAATAGATATGATTGTTTGAGCTAATTAACAAACACAGCCCGCGTCCTGTTTGACCGAGCCTTAGGCAGCTGTCCGACACCGGTCCCTGTCTAAATTATGCCCACCGCTCTCTCCGCAGTAACAATAGTAGCCTTGACTACGCAGCGTTGCATTTGCATTTGCTGCATGTAAAGTCCATGCTATCCATTGGACTTCAACCAAATTTTGTATTCTGTACCTTAAGAGATGGAACTAAGGGCTGCCAACTGTAGTGCTCTATCAGGCTACAAAATGCCAGGTATATTTCGAACTAATTAGACATTTCTATATTACCAACTTTATTTCGTCATTATTCTAGATAGCCTAGGCCCATATAGATTAATAATTTGCATGCATTTTAAATTTTAAGAGAAGTAGGTTCTTTAGTTCGTCTCGGAACTTCTTGTTATTATTTCAAATGATCTTCGTCATTATGCTTTGGGCCTAACGTTATACGAGACGGAGACGGAGACTGTGACATCATGCAGCTACGCGGGAAGCCTAAGTTAATGGGTAATGGAGTCTGTTGAAAGGGACCTGGGGCTTCGAGCGAAGCGAAAAGAATACAGGGTGACTCCTAAAGAGGTGTACAAGATGGCAGATAAGAATACAGGGTGACTCCTAAAGAGGTGTACAAGATGGCAGATAAGAATACAGGGTGACTCCTAAAGAGATATACAAGACGCCAGATAAGAATACAAGGTGACACTTAAGGAGGTGTACAAGATGGCAGATAAGAATACAGAGTGACTCCTAAAGAGATATACAAGACGCCAGATAAGAATACAAGGTGACTATTAAGGAGGTGTACAAGATGGCAGAGAAGAATACAGTGTGTCTCCTAAAGAGGTGCACAAGATGTCAGACAAGAATACAGGGTGACTCCTAAAGAGGTGTACAAGATGGCAGATAAGAATACCGGGGACTCCTAAAGAGATATACAAGACGCCAGATAATAATACAAGGTGACTCTTAAAGAGGTGTGCAGGATGTCACACAAGAATACAGGGTGACTTCTAACGAGATATACAAGGTGCCATATAAAAATACAGGGTGCCTCCTAAAGAGGTGTGCAGGATGTCAGAGCAAAATACAGTACAAGATGACAGATAAGAATACAGGGTGACTCCTAAAGAGATATACAAGATGCCGGATAAGAATACAAGGTGACTCTTAAAGAGGTGTACAAGATGGCAGAGAAGAATAGAGGGTGACTACTAAAGAGGTGTACAAGATGTCACACAAGAATACAGCGTGACTTCTAAAGAGATATACAAGATGCCAGATAAGAATACAGGGTGCTTCCTAAAAAGGTGTACAGGATGTCAGAGCAAAATACAGGGTGACCCTTAAAGAGGTGCCCACGTGGGAAGCCTAAGTGAATGGGTAATGGAGTCTGTTGAAAGAGTCTTGGAAGCCCTCCTGGGCCTTTCTAACATGTGTACAATTCGTAGCATGCGTCATTTGAAATGATATAACGTCTAGTCTTTCAGATTGACTGTAATATTTTCGTTTAGCCTTACATTGCTATGAGCCTGAAAACAAGTCATATTTCATACTGCTACGACCACCCAGACCCGAGAAGACGTTGGTTTACAAAATTAACAACAACTATTCTCAGATCCGTCAGATTAGATTAGAACTCCGTACACTCGTTAACAATAAGTTCCTTTAAGACACTTTAAAGGTTCATTGCGATCTGGTTAATTCTTTTAATGTAATGAGCTTTCTAAGTGAGCGCTCCATTAGACTTGTTAAAAAAAACGTCACTTTTTATCTTCAATCTGCTATAATATTTTAACGGGTTACACTACAAATGTTTAGCTAAACGAAGGGAAAGTTCGGTGTAGCTTATTTTTATGTAAGACGTATAAACTCAAGTGCCTATACTTCATTCCCCGATGAGTAAACTACGGTACAATGCAGAAATTACCTCCAAGTACTCTACTGATCTGAAACATACAGAAGCAGTGTTTGTCTACTAAAAATGTGTTGATATGGGTACTTAAGGGACGACCTACACCTATAAGGATCAAAATTTGTCATTTTTCAATTTTTTTTATGTCTAAGATCTTTCCACTCGGTTGCTGGATATTTTTGTGGGAGTGATTTTGAAAAATGGGACGGAAGTGGATCGGACGGAAGTGTGTAAGACGCTGCTTTAGCAGCCAGGGGAGGGATGCGATCCAGTTGGCAGTGGTACTGTAGCACCAGAGTATCAAGACGGCAGTGCGAGAGTAGAAATATCAAGTAGGCAGTGATAAAATAAAGAGTCTTGGAAATGTTACCGTTTGTATTCTTGACACTAATCAACACACAAATATCTTTTTTATTTACATTCTAATAATACATAACAATTATTAGACTCTCTTTTTAAGACCACTGCCTACTTGATATTTTTACTCTCGCACTGCCTTCTTGATACTCTACTGCTACAGTTTCATTCCACCTCTTAATTTATAATATAATAAGTTATGTGATGTTTTGTGCCCATTCAACAATGAAATATGCAAATCACAGTTTGCCAGCAATGCTCAATCGGGAGTATCGAGGTTCATGGTTTGTTCTCCCACTCTGTGACCTACACACTTTGGATTAAATAGAGGATACACTTCCAAAAATAAACAAAAATCAACTAATACTATTTAAAACATTTAATTATCCAAATATATGGCGCTACAAAAATTAAACAAATAAAATACTGACCCTTCACTTCATACTTGTTCAAAGTTGAACAAGGAATTCATATTAAACAATTATAAAATCATAATAATTGGTTTTCCATACACCAACAAACTTCTACTAAGTTTCACTTCCATATAGTGTCCTTTTAAATTCATTAAAATCAAGAGCTCCAAACGGCTCGGTAATGTTTATCTACACTGTGTTATCCATTTAATACACATCACTTCCTATTACATGAGAATATCTTTTTTTTTAAATATCAACATTTACCAAAGTATTGTTAATCATCACTTAATTTTTGGGCTTTCACAATGCTCATCTGTTACCATCCCTCTCTCTCAAGTCAACAACTCACTACTGTGATTGGGAAAAACTTGCGTACTACCGAGCTACAGAAGACTACTTGAACAAGTCAAAATTTAGATCACTCCCGGAATCTAAATGTCCTCAATAGAACTCGTGAATCACTGAATCATATAATCATAAAGTTAGGGATTTATCATTATTTGTCTTAAAAGACCATTATATTATAAGAAAGCAACGATCTGAACTCTGCAAGCGATAATCATTTATAAAGGAACCTCGGTTCAAAGACCGGGTTGGTAAAACAAACTCTAAACACTTCTGTGTATTATAACTCAAACAGACCGTTCCCCGACCTACCGCGATACATCGAGGGTAAGAGTCTAGCCTTCACTACTTAGCGTGATTTATTGCAGGGAGACAGAGATTTCTCAGTCTCGCTTCTATACGAGACTGGCTACTATCAGCTTTCATACAGCTGTTTCAAATGTCATTCTCTGAATGACCAGGCTTCTCATACTGATTCTTAAAACAACATATTTAGGCTCAAACAGACCCATTCTCTTGGCTTCGGTATATAATAATTATAAAGTGTCCTCATTGGCGGGTAAGAATAATTCAATAATACAACCAATATTTAGGGGCTTCAACACGGACGACTCTGAGTTCGATCCTTTCACATGCCTCGGGAGCAATATCCCAAATTGGAGGACTTATAACATCTGCGACTTAGGGCAGGCCTCGCCTATTACCAGCGCTCATAATACAACATAATTTGCACCCTTTTTACCATACAACACACACTGCCTCGTGATCACATCACCACTTTTGATGACTTACCATAGTTCAATTACCCCGACCAACTGTCCCTCATAATTAGTTTTACCGAGCATTTCAACGCATTCCTAGCGTGACAAATTACTTCAATGCGCTACATGGCGCTTATACATTAATTAGCCAAATTGCCTTCAGAGAACTAATAAATTCAAAATCAACGTATGATCTACATCTCAAATATATTTTACTCTTCTCCCTTGACAATAATCATTTTTACCATAAAACATGTATTCATAACATGTATTAATTCATTTAAAGGAGCTCGGAAGCTACTACTTTGCATATATAATTCATCCTAATATTCATTCATTTATACACTTATTATTATTATTATTATTATTATTATTATTACGCTTGCTTTATCATATTTATATCATTTATCAATTTTACTGATATTTTACTTAATACATTCCCTGAGGGATTCATTTACATTTCACATATTTATTATATATTTTTTAAATTAATCGTTCAGATCGCGCTATTATTATTTTATTTGTTATTCAACATCCCTATTCTCTCTCTTTCATGAGGATTATACACAAATCTTCCCAAACACATAACATAATGAAATAGTTACTCACATGATTGTCCGGTGAGCGACCGAATCCTCCAGCGATGGAACATTTTTACCCACTCACTGCTTTTTTAAGCCATTTCCATGGATACACTTACACTCAATGACACTTCTTTAACAACACATAAAATATTTACCTTAATCACTTGTAATATAATGAATACCATTTTGTATTCGTTTCCCTTAACACAATATAATTTCACTAAAAATATTACACTCCAAAATTTTCACTATATTTACATTACATAGCTTTTTTTATCACTTGGGCGTTAATTTTTCGCCTTACACACGTGATTTGTTTTCTTCCCCGTTTCCAAGGGTGACACTTTTAGAACGTCGGCTCCCTAATCTGACGAGATGATGGAAAGTCTCGATCGAACTACACCTCACTGGAACGGCTGATCTTCAAATCCAGGGTTTGACTATCGGCTTCTATACTTTACTTGCACGATGTCGTTTCTTTCTAGACGCTAGCTAGTTCGTCTAGATAAAAGTCTGTCCCTAATATATTACTATGACGGCCGCTCGAAAAGTTTATCGGTGACCTAGTAATTTCCTTGCATTAACTGCTATTACTTTAATTCGTAGCCTATTGGAGTTACTCCCCAAAGTTTACTGTTCATTTGTCTACTTAGACAAAGCCTGGAATTACAATTCCTAATTCTTATCGTTCTGCGCTCTAGTCCCTACGTTTCCGGAACACTAGGCGTTACTTATTTTGTTCGACCCTGATCGGGTTCCTTAACGTCGATAGAACTGTCTATTTCACTTCCTTGGGTACTTCGAAACTTTATGATGCGTTGTTTCTTTCACTGAACTATTATTCGAGTACCTATCGCTTATTATTTCTTCGAGTCCACAGCCTGACTTTGACTGTACTAATGAATTTTAACGATAATTGTTTCTGAGTGCAGCGTCTACGCGCTCACTAAAATATACTTGTTATACTTTGCTACACAGTATTTCGCTCTCGGGCGTCTTTTATAACTGAATATACTTTGATGCAGGTTCCTGTACCAGGAGTTTACTTGTAACTTATCTTGTAGTCGATTCTTCATCGTGCAGCGTCTCGGCGCTCACGGAACTGGATTGTTGGTGAAACAGTACCACGCTCTCCGGAGTCTCTGGTAAACTGAATTGTTGTCGAAACAGTACCATGCGCTCCCGCGCCCTTGGTAGACTGAATGATCTTCCTGGCTCCGCCAGGGTTTTTATACAAATCGACGGCAAAAAGATAAAATCCACATCTTCTCCAGCACTAACTTTTGAAGTAATCGTCGTATAATTTTGAAAAATATATCTCTGGAACGCTCTTGTTCTAAACGTCAACTGGTTTCTTTGATCATGAAAATCGATCGCACAATTCCAAGATATTAAATGATTTTCCACTTCGGATACGTGGGTCTTGCGGTTTATTTTTCTATCCCTACCAACTCTGGTCTCGGGGAATTTTTAATTACGTCATGCTGCGTCGGCACTTCTTTCCTGTACAAATATTATAATTTTTCCCCACACAAAACTCTCTATTTCAGAATGATCCACAATGATATGTTTCTTTTATTAATTAAATGCTCGCAAATGACTTATTTCTAATTATTTCTCTTCTTACGCAATTGCGAGGTTGTCATTTTATAGCTGAGTAAGGTCTATATCCGAAACCTCTTCTCTCTTACTCGCGTGGAAAGTTTTTATCGTTCTATTAATAATCATGAGCCAGCTCCTTATCGATGCGTCACGCATGATATCATGTCTGTATGACTAGTGGTCACCTATTCTTGCGCCACATTATAACAGCCCACTTCTAAAATCTTCCCAAGTCATTCTAAAGACTGTATTTTTTCCTCTCTTCTTTTGCTAATAAAATATGGATTCGACCCTTGAACCAATAGCATATGGGTTCAGTTTGTTCAAACAAGTGTGACAGTAGCATATCTCCAATTCAATCTGTACATTCATCATAGTACCAGTATGGAAACGGAGCGTAAATTAACATGTTAAGAATCTCCAAGCTGTGTAGTATACGAGTAGGATAACATTTCAGATGACTTCACATGCATTTCATCTCAATTTTATAGTAGGATATCATGTCAGATGTTACACATCATATGCGACTACTGTAAGGCTCGTATCTTTTTTTCTACGTTTATTGATAGTTCCTCTTCAAATCACTGCAACAATTTCTTTGATATGTAAAATACTTTCAAAGTTATGACAAAAAACGTGCAGGGGAGTTTTAGATGTTTTCCTACACACTGGTAACTTTCTTACTCGTTTCCCGAAACTTTGGATTTTCAAATCAGTTTCCTTTGTAACTTCCAGATTTTTCAAGATAATGAAGTGAATAAATTTTAGTATACATTTGTATCTTATAGGAAAGAATAATATGACCTAGAACTGTTGCTGTACATGTCATAGTTTCAGTTTCTTAAAATATTCAGTGAATAAAACTTGCAAAACAATTACACTTTAATATACAGTAAGCTTTGAAAAAAATCTTTATAGACTCCAATGATTCTAGGTCAATCTCTAGTTACTGCATTAGTAAATAAAATGAAAAAAGAATTTTTGAAAAACAATTATATTCGTGTAAAATATTAGGGAAACGGGGGAACAGTGCGCAATATGCAGCCGCCATTTTAAATGCCTAACTTCCTGAAATCAAATCAGAAAACACGCTATAAGAAGGATTAACCTAACATAATCATGGCTTCTGGCAAAACATACTTGGTAATTTCAACTCTCGAGTTACACTGATCAATCTTATGAAGTCCAATACAGCGCCACAATTTACTTCATTATTCATTACTCTAAGTACAACCAGCAGATCCCTTATCTTTAATCGATCCCTTATCTTTAATCGTTGTAGTTGATCACACGATAATGCTTTTATATTCGATACAAAACGAATGTTATATTTCCCTTGTTGATTATGTGGAATTACTTGACGATCACAAAGTGTTCAGGAAGGTTATGAAAAGCTATGAATGACGCCGGACAATCCATGCATGTATAACTCTTATAATCAAACGATTTGATAATAGATAGATATTCACGAACCTAATATTCTATGGCCTTCGTTTTACTGCCGGAAGGGAGGTGTGTTAGTCATCTTGTCAGCACCATTGAACCTGTACGAAGGTTGGTATTCATTTACCACTTGTCTTCATAGAAGGTATTGATACGAGCCGTTAGTTGGTGGCGAGTGTATTCCGCAGATCCCTTCTATAAACGTATTAATTTCTGTTCCGCTCCTTAAAACTACAATAACTAAGTAATACTTTCAATGCAAGATCATTTTATCTACTTATATGCACAACGAAGGTCACAGGCTCTACAACTCAAATTACTTGTATTCGTTGCAGCTATTAAAGACACAACAAACCCTCGAATCCTACTTCGAGTGAATTTTCGTAACGAGCAACTTCAACAGGTGAATGGGCTATCTATATCTGGCGTAGTTTTGTAAACCTATGCAGTGTAATTTATCGTGTTTGAAAACACTAAACTGCGTCCATTTTAAGATGATTGATATAAAATATAAGATTTCTGCTGCTCATGATGCACTCGACTTAAACGTACAAACACCATCAAGCACTACATTCCCTACGTCACAGAAGGATTTGGTTTACGCGCCACGGCCTATCTTTCTCGTTGGCCGTGTCTTGTTCCAAAGCTGCTTAGCATATAGCATTCAAGTCTGTAGTAGCTAGTGAACAAAAGTGCTTGCTTGATTTTCGACTTGGACAAAGAATTGATAGACGTTTGGCACCACAATGTAAACCTTGTGCGTTTCAGATCACAAGTCTAACAAGTAGTTCCATGATGAACTAAAGAGCCCACTTTTCTTTAAATTATAGAGACCATATATCAACAGATGGCAGACTTGGCGATTCTAAATATATTTTTAGGTCCAATATCTTATGGTACACAATGGACATGTAACATTTGGTTGAGATCCAAAAGATAGTATGCACGTTACATGTATTTAAATCCCTCCCTATATTATTCTGCTAAGGTCACATTCCAGTTTTGTACCGAAAATAAGGTCCCATTAACACCAACCTACACATATAGGGTACCTACAGGTTCAGCATAACACAATGCGCAAGCGAAACGCACTCGCTTACTCTTTAAATGCCTCACAATTAAATAAATACCTTAAAACTTGTATATTTACTATGAAAGAATGCAACACGGTAACCATGGTAACAGAATCTCACAGGTCCATCTATTTCTGTAAGACGCAATGCAATTCCAATTATTACATTACTGTGAAAGTTTCCAGACGGTTATAAGGTTATCACTGAACCAAATTAAGCTGTAAAATTCATCAATACATACATTATAATGCGCTTAAGGGGGTCAAAGGGCACTCTAGAATTTTTTTCACGCAATTTTCACGTGTGAGTGTGGTACGTATGGTCTTTTTCACCCGACTATAAAGAGTCTCCGCAAACCACATTTAAAGGCCCTTAAATTAACAGTGTCTGTGATATTCCCAGAAAACTAATTTCACTCTGTTATACCTACTGTATGAAGGAATGACAAACCCCTAACCACTGCATCAGTAGCTGAATTGATAAAATCTGATTATTCATACCAAGGATAAATGAGTCATAGCATTCATGATTGAGATTTTGCTAAGTGTACTCTTTACAACTAGAATATTCGTGGGCGAAGTCGCGACGGGTAATGCTAGTATTGAATTTATCAGCATTCATAAAATCAGGTTGGTGACACTGTCGTAAACGAGATGCTCAAACTTAAATTGAAATATTATGATCTATATATTTGCCAATATTGAAAGAACTTCATTTATTAGTATGGAAGTTACATGTGATTCAACATTAAACCTAACAGCAAGTTTAGAATCATGTTCGCAGCACTGTCGTATATAGGTTGCTGAAAATTAACGTACAATTGCAGGTATTATAGGTAGGTTGCAAAGTTTAGAATTTGTTGGCCTGCATACTTTCTGATATATTGAGATTAGGATAAACATGTATAGAGTGCATTTTTCAACAGTTGGTAGCCATGCTGACACTGAAAGAAATGCATATTCATATCTGCTCCGGTGCACAAATCACATACCAAATTTGTTTGAAATCCAATAGATAGTGTAGAAGTTACATGCGTTTAAAGATTGGACCTTTCAGCAGGCATATAATCATGTTGTCAACACTCACATGTATGGGCTCCTGTAAATTAGTCTGATGTAATATTATCTATGTGTGTGTCAAGCGTGGAACAATTCCCATGCATATCTTCTGAGGTATCCAACGTAGACCTAATTTTCAATTGTGACTTTCAGCAGATGGTAGCACTGATGCCATTTTTAAAAATGGCCGTGAGATATTCAGGTATAGATCTTTACTCATACCAAATTTGGTTTCGATAACTGCAGGAGTTGATAGGGGGGGGGGAAACGGACAGACACACATTTTCCCGGATTGATCTCATAAGTCTACTTTTTCCTCATTTTTGCAAAATAAGAAAAGTAGGTAAAATATTAAATATAGGTATAGTTGATGGATTCTTTAATGTTATGATAGGCTTTGCCTGCGCGAGGGTCAAAGGACAACATTATTTTGAAACAAACGCCTTAAGTTCTTTTTATTTATGTATTGCCACAACAGGGCAGTGCCCCAATTACAGTAGCAAACAATTGTGTACGCACAGAAAATACATTGTAATACAAAATAAAAATTGAGAATTGAAACTAAAAAATTTAAGGTTAAAAATTAAAAATTTAAATTTAAATTTAAAAAAGAAATTAACAGGAAATATACACAAGTTCAGTCGCAATATCTTTGTAAGAGTCAATCATTTGACAGCTAAAACTAAGTGTAATTGTCTTCTATAATTTAGCAAGGTCATTCCAAAATCTGAATCGTTGTCAGCTGAGAGCCTGTTGTAAGTACAGCACATATTCAATAATGGTGAATTTTTATGGAAATTTGTATTAGATGTTTTAGCTATTAGGAGTTCACTTTTTCTGAGACATTTCTTTCTCACGTAGAAATTTATTTGCCCTAAAGTTTCACTCGTGTCTGAGATACCATTGATGATTTTATACAAATACTAGCAGAAGTACCCATTCTTCGAACGGTCTTCGGTATTAATAACCAGACGTAATCAATTGAGCTACTGTTGCAATGGTTAGGGGCTTGGAACCTGTTTGTCGACAAAGAAAAATGATTCGTTGAAATATGCTCTGAAACTAATTTACCTAACGTGTACTTCCTGACGTGAAAATAAAATTGAAAACCTTGTAGATGAAACGCAATACACGTCACATAAAAACTGACCCTCACTGATGTGTCAAGTCCGCATCCAGAGGAAGACCCCTTTAATAAATTATAAAGGCTTGTGGTGCATGAAAATTCAGGTTTTTTAGCCTCCAATGGCCCAAATTCCTAAAAGCAAAAAAATAAAATAAAAAATAAACTATTTCAATTCAGGAATTTTTGAAAATAATCTTGCTGTTTGAAGATATAATAGACCTTCTCTACGACATATCGCACGTTTAAGTCATGTGAAATAATGTAGGGTACCCCTTGACCACCCTTAAGCGCATTAATGAATTTTACAGTTTTTGTTGGTTCCGTGATTATCTTATAGACATTTGCAAACTTTCACAGAAATTTAATAAATGGAGTGGCATTACTTCTTGTAGAAATAGATGGAAAGTTGGATGTAACTTTTTGAGACACTGTTGTCATGGTTACTGGCTTGCATTCCTACATTAGTTTATTAAATGAAATTAGTTTTCTGGGAATATTTCACAAACTCTTGATTTTAGAGCCTTAAAATGTAGTTTTCGGGGACCCTTTACGGCTGTTTAGGGGCCCCGAGTTTTGTTTCTGACACCAAGAGGCTGAAAATAAGCATTGTCTTGTCATTGTAGGCCATAGTATAATAATAATAATTATTATTATTATAATAACATAACAAATTAGGAATAGGGATATAATAGACCTTCCGTACCACACCAGCTCGTGTGAATCGTGTGAAAAAATTCTAGAATACCCCTTGACCCCCTTAAGCGCATTATATGTATTGATGAATTTTACAGCTTAATTTGGTTCCGTTATAACCTTATAGCCGTTTGCAAACTATGTAAGTAATGTAATAAATGGAATTGTATTGCGTCTTACAGCAATAGATGGACCTGTGAGTTTCTGTTGCCATGGTTACTGGCTTGCTTTCTTTCATTATTCTTCTTCTTTCCGATGAGACCTGCTAGGGACCACGTGCCAATTTCAATTCTTCACACTTTGTTATTTTCTCTTCTTTCATTATTGTATTAAATGAAATTAATTTTCTGGGAATATCTCAAAAACTGTTCGTTTTATGGCCTTACAATGTGATTTTCGGGGGCCCTAAGTTTCGTTTCTCACATTGAGGGGCTGAAAATGAGGTCTGTCTCGCCCTTCTACGCCTATTTCAGCAAGTATTTTAATGGGATAGACCCCCTTTTATGAGAGGTGCAGAGAAGAGTTATATCAATGATAGTGTCGTGCCTCTGAAGGATATCTGTACCAAATTTGACGTTGATCCACCCAGCCGTTCTCGAGTTATAAGGGAACAAATTTGTCCACAGACAAACAGACATACATACAGACAGACAGACAAAAAATATTTTCGTGCGAATCCGTCATAAAACAGTCTGAAACGCGTAAATAACGCAAATTTCCGTAGAAATTCAGAAGAAACAGACAAACTTTCATTCTTATATAGAGAGAGATATCTGTTGAGCATTAATCCTGCGTGTTGAAGGTTTAGTCATTTGGAATTCTGACAACAAGTTGAGTAAGGAATTCTACATCGGATGGCTGATACTGTGTACTTCTTGTAATATAGGAAGCGTAACAGTTTCTTTTGCAGTCTTTCTATGTGAATTATATGTGACTCGTACATTGGAGACCAGACTACCGCATTAAACTCCAGTTTACTTCTCACATATGCATTGAAGAGCGTAATGATTGTCTTTGCATTCGTCCACTCCTTGGAATTTCTTCCAAAGTCTAAAATCTATGTTCATGCAAAATTTCAGCTTCATTGGTTGACTAGTGTTATAAAACTGCCCCTCCCCTCTAAGCCTACCGGGTTTAATTCGGCGAGAAGAAACATATTATAAGTGATTAAGTTCAATAGAATTCTTTCTTTCTGCTCTGAAACACATAATTCTGTTCGCTCTAGTGTATTTAATCACGATGATAAATGGTAGCAACTTTGAACTGACAAAAACGAACTGTTTCCCTTTGCTATTTTTAAACTTCTTTGTTCGTTTTTCCAGCTCTCTGCTCCTTTTGTTGGACTCCATTCTGGGCTTGATAAATGAGGTCATATATGAGTGGTGAGAGCTCTCCATCTATGGTAATAGGGGCTTTTACCTCAAACAATTGCATAGACTAGGGCTCTACACTTCATTCGAATACTCCATTACTTCGCCAATTCGAAATTTGATTGTTCTCTACTAGAGAGCGATATAGTGTCCAGGAGTTTAGGCAGGCTTATCTAACCTCCTTGATTTTCATATTGTTCCAAGGAACGACGAAATTCGACATGCAAGTTGCCCTCTGAGCGTCAAATAACAAAGCTTGCACCCGGCATCCGAGGCCATACGATATTATTTTATCATTTTAAATGATCTTGTCGACTTCGTCGTTGCGCTGGGGTCTGGCGTTACGTTACGGTAACGGAACGAAATGTGCCCAGAAGCGCTGAGGTGTGTGACGTCATAGTACCGCTTGGTGCATGTGTTCCCCGACAATCTCTACTTCGTTAGTATAAGACAAAAATCCCCGATTCTTGGATGTCACGGGTAATCTCGAGAACCACTGGATTGATTTTGATTCAGTTTCCACCATTCTGTAAAGGATATCTCGAGGAAAGATTCTGTAGAAAATAATTTATGTATGATCAAAGGAAGCCAAGCAGTAACGATTTCAGTGAAAAAGTCGAAAACACACTTGGCTTCCGTGCGCTTCTTAAGCTTACGCTGGGCAAACCGTTAAAAATATCAATATCCTATGATAGTAAGAAATGGTCAGCATGAAAAGTTCTACAAAAAAGTCCGCGAGAGCATATCTCTTATCTTCAATACATCGCCCACTATAAGTGTTTTTAGACTGGATGGAAGGGGCACGTCCCCGCGCGCTCTGGTGAGCGTGACAGCATCCCGCGCGCTTGACCTTGCTTTGCCCTTGGTTTTCACTTGTCGCTCGCGAGTAATTTGAAACAAGGTAAAGTATTATAAAGCAAGATAAGTATTATGCAGTATTATGCGAGAGTCCTCCAGCCTTTCTAGCATTTTTCAGCATATGTAGCATTTAAAATGATACAAAGTCTAGTCTTTCCGACTGACTGTTACTTTTTTTTATAATCGTTTCGGTCTTCTATGGACCACGTTATTTCAACCGCCTTTTCCCTAGCTCTTTCACATTGGCCCAGTATTCACGCATTCTTTTTCGGTGAGCTTCATTTCGTTCTTCGGTCCACTTCTTGCCGGTTTTCAATATAGGTTTTGGCTGAAAACTCTGTATCTCCCCAAGTTTCTTCATCAAAGAGTTACGTTCCGAGATGTCCTCATGTGATCTCCCCTGTTCTTGTAGGTATTTTTCCACCTCTGTAAACCAGATCCCTTTGGTTTTCTTTCCCACAAAGTAGGCACAGATTCGATTGGACAATCTTCCGGAGTTCATTCGTGTTAAATGGCCATAAAAGGAGAGTCTTCTTTTGCGAATGGTGTCCGTTATTTTCTCCACATGTGGTAGATAAAAATACGATTTTATTATTATTATTTATTTATCAAAAATTCTACCTACAATTTTATGGACGCCAGATAGAGAGAGCGCAAGCCCCACATACACAGCAGTGTCTCCTTCTCCGCTCATTCTATACAAATTCCTCCCTATATTATTCTGCTAAGTTCCCATTCCAGTTCTGTACCGAAAATAAGGTCCCATTAACAGCAACCTACACATATGGGGTACCTACAGGTTCAGCATAACCCAATGCGTAAGCGAAACGCACTCACTTACTCTTTAAATGCCTCACAATTAAATAATTACCTTAAAACATGTATACTTACAATGAAATAATGAAAGAATGCAACACGGTAACCATGGTAACAGAATCTCACAGGTCTGTAAGACGCAATGCAATTCCAATTATTACATTACTGTGAAAGTTTCCAGACGGTTATAAGGTTATCACTGAACCAAATTAAGCTGTAAACTTCATCAATTCATACAGTATAATGCTCTTAAGGGGGTCAAGGGGCACTCTAGAATTTTTTCACGCAATTTTCACGTGTGGGTGTGGTACGGAAGGTCTTTTTCATCCGACTATAAAGGGTCTCCGAAAACCACATTTAAAGGCCCTTAAATTAACAGTATCTGTGATATTCTCAGAAAACTAACTTCGCTCTGATATACCTATGAAGGAATGACAAACCCCTAACCACTGCACGAGTAGCTGAATTGATAAAGTCTGATTATTCATACCAAGGATTAATCAGTCATAGCATTCATGATTTGATATTTTGCTAAGTGTACTCTTTACAAATAGAATATTCGCAGGCGAAGCCGCGACGGGTAATGCTAGTATATACAAATCTGATATGTTACATATGTACAATTTACAACGTTACATTGCTATAAACACATAATCTGCTGTGCATGACGTCTATATCATACAATTCATAAATAAAAGGGAAGATACCGGCACGCACACACATACACACGCTCACACACGCACACACACACGCACACATACACGCACGCACACAGTCCCACTCACACACAAAGTTACATAATATATGAATTCAATTTACATGGGGTTTTAGTCCCTTTAGAGCCTTCACTTTGCGGCATAATTGTCGGTGCTATACTTTTTTGAAATGCTGGCATTATTTCTCGATGACCCTGTACTGTTTGTCATTGATGGATGTTAGTGGTTTTGTCAAAACTTTTGTTACCCTGTGAATTGTTCGAATCATTCCAACATTCGTGTACCGCCCACCCTCGCGTTATCAAGAATACCGCTTACGTTGTGCTAGAGGGTTATTTGATAAAAAGGGGCAGATAACCTCGTAGTTCCGCCCCTTAAAACAACAATAAATAACTAACTAACTAACTTATTTGATAAAATCGTGGAGGGTAAGAGATTAGGAACCACGTGAGTAGTGAATGGAAGACTAATTAGGTTGAGGGTCTATTTTCGACAGTACTAAATCAGTTCGTCTAACAAGGGAAGTAAGCGGCTTCGGTGGCGTAGTTGGTAGCATGCCCAAGGTCGCGGGTTCAAACCCTGCCGAAGTCATCGGATTTTTTAACCCGGGACGGGTCGCGTCAAAATAGTTTCGTGATGGGTCGCGCACGGTCATTAGGACCGGGGTGTATAAAATACAATTTTTTGTTGCAAAACACATATTATTATTATGGAAAAATATATCCATGAAACTAAATACCAGGTTTTGTACAGAAACACATTGTACTGTATTATTGAAGAAAAATATATCAATAAAACCCACTTAATCTATTGATTTATTCATCCTCGGAATTATCCTGGGCAGCATCAGGATTGGTGCATTCCACCCAGGTAACACATGTAAGTTCCTACGAAACATCTTCCAGATCCACCAATTGGTTGAACTAGCCTTGAAAATACAGCGAGTCCAGAATTATCAACGGGAGGCAGCTTACCAGCGTACACTTCCATGTTCATCGTGTGAAACAAAGCTCTCCACTAACTGACTGGGAATGAAAGTGGGAACAGCAAACGCAGACACGTGCAGTGGATGAGTCCATTGAAAGGTATAGCAGGGGAGGAAGCCTTACGCCGTGAAATTATTTCGGAGGAGTAAAAAATGTATGCGCCCGGTCTAAAAGACCGTGACGCGACCCCTCACGGGTTAAGAGCGTTGGACTGCTGTTTTCGCGTCATCGTTGCACGTGAATCGCTGTCCTGCTAGGAACTTCTTCAGCGGACCATGACAATGCGGGACCACATGCGGCTACCAGAACCGCCAACAAGCTCCGGTCATTTCACTGGGAGAGTCTGTACCATCTGTCCAGACCTCGCCTCTAGTAATTTCCACGCTTTTGGTCCGCTGATGAAGTTCCTGGTAGGATGGCGATTTACGTGCAACGATGACGCCAAGATAGCAGTCCGACGATGGTACCACAGTCAGCCGGCTGAATTCTACCACAGGAGCATCTCAAATGGACACTATGTGGAACAAGTAGTTCCGTAAAGAACTAAGTAGCCTATTTTCATATATCCTACTTATATTAATTGCCTCCATCAACATAAAAAAATCAGTTTGATTGCTGTAATAGATTCGTAGAATTGTGAACCGTCTAAATATTTCGGATGGTCGCCATGTTGGATTTTTATACAGGGTGTCCCACCTAACTTTGCGACCTCAAATATTATCGAAAAGAAAAAAGATTTGAAAAATCTACTTGCGCAGGAATGTAGCCACGTCAGGGGGTCACACAATGGGAGGATATGCACAATCCAGGAAATTATAACAATATCACTTTCAACGCAAAGTTACCTTTTTTTTAATGGAACATGCTATAGAGTTATGTACTATTAGATGACGATTTTTGCGTGGGTTCATTATTCAAACGTTCACCTCGATCGCATGATTAATAACAAGAAATAAAAAGAAGTAAGAAATATCGCACAGCCGCCATCTTGAGGTTATGTAAATTGAACAAAATTAGATGCAGTGCATTACAATGTGTATAAACATTTACTGTACCACATTTCACTGCGGTCAGATGGTTAAATCGGGAGAAAAGTCTATTGAAATATTTCAACTTCGCTTGACCGCTATGTTCGTTTTGTACTTTACAGGTTTTTCAAAGTTACATAGATGAACTTGTAGTGGTACCTCTTATCACCGTACAAAAGTTCAGGGTGATATCTGTAATAGTTTCGGTGACATAGAATGCCGGTTAAATATTTCGCACAACCGCCATGTTGGATTGGTAAGACGTAATAGAATTTGAAGGGCACGGTCGGGGTCAGCCAATGTGGTGCTATGACCTCATCGAGTTTCATTGAAATCACTCCAGCCGTTTAGAAGTTATTAAGGGGACTCTCACTTACGCGCACACACTCGGACAGAAGGTGATCACATAAGCCTTTTTTTCCCATAAATTAACTACTTCTTCTTCTTATTATTATTATTATTATTCTTCTGCTTCATTTCCCGTTTCCAGTTCCCCGGGTCGGGTTGCGATTCAAGGACCTCCACAGTTGTCTATCCCTCCACCATTCATTTTCTTCTTTCAATACTTCTTTTTCTTTTGTTCCTCTTTTCTCTATGCTTTCCTTCACCTTATCTATCCTCCTATTTCTGGGTCTTCCTCGTGGTCTTCTTCCTGGTATTTTCTCCATAAATATTCTTTTTGGTACTCTATATTCTTCCATTCTCATCATATGTCCGTACCACTTCAGCTTACTGGTTTGTATCTTGTCTTGCAGTTTTGGGAACCCAGTTCTCTCCCTAATGTCCACATTTCTGATTTTATCCCTCCTTGTCTTCCCAATTATTCCTCTAAGGAACTTCATCTCGGCTGCTTGGATTCGGCTTTCATCGCGTTTTTTGTTGTGGTCCAAGTACCTGCTGCATATGTCAAAATTGGTGTGTAATACATTGAGAATAGAACTTTCTTGCATTTCTCTGCGACTTCCTGGTTCCATACTAAACCTCTCACTCACACGTAAAACCCATTAGCTCGTTGGATTCTCTTTCCAATTTCTTCATTTCTTCTTAAATGAACATAGTATACAGTACGTAGACCTTGTACGTCTATTTGAAATTACTTGTATGTATTTTTGTTTGGCTGAAATAAATATGGGCAAATAATTTTCGAACCACCCTCGTATAATATTGTATTGTGTGACTTAGGTTTATTAGTTGTGAGAATCTAAACTAAAATGTGTAATGTCTGACTGTGGCCCACGGGATATTAATGTTCTTTGTTTTCCATTGTTGCAGGTAAGCTGCTGTGAACTTCTAGTCTGAGGTAAATACCGCGCTGTTTTTTAGACAAGTGTAAGAATAACTTCGACATAATTGCTATGACTATTTTTGTTTGTTATTTCGCTGTTTAACTTCATATTGGCGAACCGTCTTTTCGTGTGGAAAATACAGGCTCACAGAAGAAGGTTGCAGCGATTTTAAAGACTAATAGCTCAGGAACTGTTTGAGTTATTAAAACGAGTATTCTTTTGCTAAATTCACCAACTAAAAAAGTTTTTTTTCATACGTTATAATGTTTTTTGCGCTCACTAGAAAAACACCAAAAATTATAAATATATGAACGGCTTTTTACTTACATTTATGTCATTAAAAATCGTATTCTTCTTTTGTGGAGCCTGCTACCGCTCTTACATCTTTGGAGCAGGAAGGTGTAGTACTGCTGTAGTTCTGCATACTTCCGATTTTGGCCACTATTATATCCTTCGGAAGTTCGTTGGCATGATATCATTTTCCCTCTGTTTTAGTCCAAATCGCACTCACAGAATGGAATACAATTTTTGATCTTTCATTAGATTTCTTTGCTTTGTTTCCACCAATTAAACTTGGCTAAACACTCTCCCTGCATCTGCATTAGAGTGAGGGAGCCAAAGTACATAAACTGCCTTCGCATGAAACTGGGAAATCCCCTGGGAGCTTGGAAGAAAATAGATGATAGGTCGATTCTTTGTACAAGTGCACCTGCACTGAGCCCTGCATGTTGCGCTTACTTAGCACTTATGCACGGGAATGAGAATAACAGGGACTTCCCGTGCTGGAGTGTTGATCTTGACACGTGTAAGGCTGAACATTGCCTATCGTAATTGATTAACTTTATTAAAACTATTACATGGCTTCCAGGATTTACTTATTTGTCATAGGAGACAATTTCATGGAAAAATCCGTTATGCACCAGATTTTGCACTGGTTTTATTGAAATAACACCAGTATTTTGCTATGGCGCTATTAGAACATTTCTGGCACAAACTTCAGAAACACCAGATCTGGTGCCTAAAGCACCAAATTGGCAACATTGGTTCTAGGGCATCTGGGGGACTTCTTCACGTCAACGCTCCCAGTTTCCTGAAACCGTTCATACCACCGTCTAATGCTATTAGCATGAGGGTGATCCCTACAATATACAGTGCGCTGAACAGTAATAACACACAACACACACTCGCGGTAAAACAGACATAGGATGCCATCTATGGATGGAAGTTGTTACCAACGGTATAGTTCATCATGGAGGATAGAATATGAGGAGATGCCCTGAGCTCGTTTGAGTGAAGCCAAGCGCTGCACCCAAATTGAGCGTAACCTTATCCTATATTCGGTGTTCCGTGACTTGCACGAGGCAATGTGCATGGCGTTTTCTAAGTTATCCTTGCAGGATATCTTCCCAGCCTTTTCTCGCCTTAACTCATGCTGGAGCAGTAGTGTAAAGTTATATATTGTGCCCATTCAACAATGAAATATGCAAATCACAGTTTGCCAGCAATGCTCAATCGGGAGTATCGGGGTTCATAGTTTGTTCTCCCACTCTGTGACTTACACACTTTGGATTAAATAGAGGATACACTTCCAAAAATAAACAAAAATCAACTCCTACTATTAAAACATTTAATTATCCAAATATATGGCGCTACAAAACATTAAACAAATAAAATACTGACCCTTCACTTTATACTTGTTCAAAGTTGAACAAGGAATTCATATTAAACAATTCTAAGATCATAATAATTGGTTTTCCAAAAACCAACAAACTTCTATATAGTACAGCTTTCACCGGAGCGGCTAACTGGTGAACCATGTATTAATTCCTCATACAAATACAAACCGATATAAAATAAGTGAATTAATTTACGTATTTCACAGTCATACAGCATAACTTTTTGATCTATAAGGATTACAACGCAACCAAGAACTACATTTTCCAACGACTCCGAGCCGAGAAAAAGTTACCTTACAAAAATGATAACATCTTTCGTTCTTGAACACACAAAATTTTTAAATTAATAAACCAGTTATACAACATTCCAATGTTAGTTGTGTTAAAATTTGGATTCGATCTGATGACGGGTTTGTGAGATAATAATTCATAAATATGACGCATGGTTGAAACACGCTTAAAAACGGGCATTTTTTGTGTTCTAACTGCGAAAAAAATATTAAAATATAAATTTAAAACTCCACTCTACATGAACTAACGTAAAATAGAACGACGAAAATGATGATCTTATTGGATTTTATGTAGGTCTACTGGTTACTTCACAAACAACCTTCAAACTCGAGTACACATAATATTTTGGTCAACAGTAGATGTTAGACCCCTTAAAACAACAATTATCATCATCATCATCATCATGGTGACATGAAGAGACTAGCAGAATGTGACTGTAGCGACAAGGTTTTTCCTTTAGTAAATGACGATGATGATTGTAATATTCGGAGGGGAGGGGTCAGGAAAATAAAAATCTACGTCAATGGGTTTATTAATCACACACACGGTTGTAGGAAAGTAGGCTTGGGTAACACATAGAGTCCAGGCCGGATTTCGAATGTATGCGCTCCTAAGCCCGTGGGTTTTTACCGCCCCCTCTTCATACCATCGTGAACAGTGGCGAATCCAGGACTTGCGGGGCCCTGGGCGATATGATAAGATGTGGCCCACAACAATGGGAAATAAAAAAAATACCAAATCAAATGGAAAGTAGTTTTGTAATAAAAAAAATAAGAATAGTTACAATATTTTGAATACACTACAGTAATTTTTTAATAATATGAAAGAAACCTTTAACTTCCCTTGAAGAAGATTATGCAAACTAAGAAATATTAAAATATTACTTTGCGACTTTTTTTCCGGCTGAAGTCTTCTATTTTTTCACTAATATCTAAACTTGCTAAACGGTCAAGGGAGGTCATACCTGCACTGAAAAAATTAATTATAGATTAGTTTGAAAAGTTTGAAAAGTATAATTAATTAATTAATGTATTTTTTTAAATCCATGGCGTGGGGCTCCCCGCCCTCCCCTTGATCCGCCCCTGATCGTGAAGGAGGGAGAGAGGTCTTTGTGAATGTAATTGTTATTTTATTCTAATGTATCGTGAAGTAAAATCAATTAAATATATTACAATAATGCGAGAATCAACTGTTTCTAAATTTCTATATAAACTATAAATAAATAGGCCAACGAGATATTAAAATAAGTTTATGTTCGACCCTGACTATTATATTTCTGAAAACTGGATCATAATGGTGGTCATTATTACACTATTTTTCATTATGAAACAGTTTCTCCCACCAATCACAGCTCAAGAAACAGTTGTTTGACCAATTAGATAAGGATACCTTCGCGCATGCGCTAAAAATCCAACATGTCTATATAAATTACCGAAAGTGCACCGTCCATATGTTCGCGTAAATAAACTGGGGAATATGAGACACTGTACCTTAATATCCCCAAATCGAATTTCTACACAGCCCGTTGTTTTCAAACTACTTCGGTGACATTTTTACTGAATACTGGTGCACAATCTGCACATACGGCATTGAAGCACACAGAGGGCATGCGTCGGTCGGCCAGAGAGCTTGGAGAACAGAGATATCCTACCCATCACAGCACCCGATTACAAAATTCTAGTGACCGAACAGATATTTATGAATATTTATGTTAAAACATATAATAAAGTTATAATTATCGTATGGAAATTATAAAACTCGCTTACGGTCGTTTTATAAACATACTCGTGTCTTAATTATAGCCATTATAGGCTCGTTCCATAAAGTACTATTAAACCATTTAAGACTTTTCTTTATCGTGTGTCCTCCTGAGAGGCTCATTATACACTTACAGATATTCAGATATACATATTATACACTACAGGGGCGTATATAGAGTTTCATTTCGGGGGGTGCCCAACCGGGAGTTAGGGGGAATGGCATAGGCCCAAAGAATAGGGGGTCCGGGGTTCTACACGGGAAACGTTTGTATAATTTGGTGCAAAATGATGAATTTTAAGGCTATCTGGCTTCACTTTTTCAACCAATTTGTTGTGATGTTTTATGTTTGGTTAATGTCAAACACCACTAAGACTATTTTATGATATTTTTAGCCTATTTTAAATTTTAACAAGATGTTCAGTAAAGAACATATAGCCTACTTTCTCCTAAATGCATGGGTATTGATATAACTCTTTGTCCTTTTCAGCGAGTATGATTGAATGTTGGTTGTAGTAGCATGTTGAAATACAACGTGCTATAGGGATATTAAACATGAATATGAGGTGCCCTTTGCTAGTGCTACCTCTGTGCCAAATTTCGTTCAATTCGGTTTCACCGTGTTTGAATTGATAGGGGGAATCGATTTGCACACATACTTGGCCACCATCTGCAAACTATTGGGCTGATGTTCTTGCAGTCTGGTCAGAATATGTTTCCCACATAAAGATATGGTGTTGCAAAATTTGGAAGAGACTAGATTATTAGGTTGGTCGTAATTACATTTTAGCTTTTAACATTTGGGTGGCCGCGATTACGTTTCCGTCAAGATAGCGGTGATATAAAACATGACACTGAGGTGCCCTTTGCTAGTGCTACCTCTGTGCCAAATTTCGTTCATTCGGTTCCACCGTGTTCGAATTAATAGGGGGAATCAATTTTGACATAAAGATGGCCGCCATCCGCAAACTATTAGGCTAATGACCTATTAGATTGGTCAAAGGATGCTCCCTCCATAAAGGTATGTTGTTGCAAAGTTTGGTAGAAATCGGATGGTTATGTTAGTCGTAATTTGATTTAAGCTTTAAACATTTGTGTGGCCGCCATTACGTTTCTGTCAATATGGCGGCGATATAAAACATGACACTGAGGTGCCCTTTGCTCGTGCTATCTCTGTACCAAATTTCGTTCCATTCGGTTTCACCGTGTTTGAATTAATAGGGGGAATCGATTCTGACACAAAGATGGCCGCCATACGCAAACTATTAGGCGAATGACCTATTAGATTGGTCAAAGGATGCTCCCCCCATAAAGGTATGTTGTTGCAATGTTTGGTAGAGATCGGATGGTTATGTTAGTCGTAATTTAACTTAAGCTTTGAACATTTGTGTGGCCGCCATTACGTTTCTGTCAATATGGCGGCGATATAAAACATGACACTGAGATTCCCTTTGCTAGTGTTACCTCTGTACCAAATTTCGTTCCATTCGGTTTCACCGTGTTTGAATTAATAGGGGGAATTGATTTTCACACAAAGATGGCCGCCATCCGCAAACTATTAGGCTAATGACCTATTCATTTGGTCAAAGGATGCTTCCTCTATAAGGGTATGTTGTTGCAAAATTTGGTAGAGATCGGATGATTAGGTTAGTCGTAATTTGATTTAAGCTTTGAACATTTGTGTGGCCGCCATTACGTTTCCGTCAAGATGGCGGCGATATAAAACATGACACTGAGGTGCCTTTTGATAGTACTACCTCTGTACCAAATTTCGTTCCATTCGGTTGCACCGTGTTCGAATTAATAGGGGGAATCGATTTTCACACAAAGATGGCCGCCATCCGCAAACTCTTACGCTGATGACCTATTGATTTGGTCAAAGGATGCTCCACCCATAAAGGTATGTTGTTGCAAAATTTGTAGAGATCGGATGATTAGGTTAGTCGTAATTTGATTTAAGCTTTGAACATTTGTGTGGCCGCCATTACGTTTCCGTCAAGATGGCGGCGATATAAAACATGACACTGAGGTGTCCTTTGGTAGTGCTACCTTTGTACCAAATTTCGTTCAATTCGCATTCACCGTGTTCGGATTGATAGGGGGGGACAGACATTCAGAGTACACACACTCACACACACACAGACACACACACACACACACACACACACAGACTCACACACACACATACACACAGACACACACACAGACTCACACACACACATACACACACACAGACAGACACACTTTTTTCGCCCTGTGTTGATCTCATAAGTCTACTTTCATTTTTTGCAAAAATCGAAAGTAGGCTAAAAAATAGGCTTATGAGATCACCTTTTGTCCGTGTGTCTGTGTGTGTGTGTGTGTGTCCTCCTCTAATAACTTCTATACGGCTGGAGTGATTTCAATGAAACTCGGTAAGTTCATAGCACTACTCCGGGCGACCCCGACCGTGCCCTTCAAATTTCGTTACGTCTCACCAATCCAACATGGCGGCTGTGCGAAATATTTCACCAGCATTCAATATCTACGAAACTATTCCCCATATCACCCTGGAATTTCTTACGGTGATAAAGGGAACTACTAGAAGTTCACCTATGTGACTATTGAAAATCTGGTAACTACAAAACCAACATGGCGGCCACGCGAATTTGCGACATTTAAATAGACGTTTCTCACGATGTAACCAACCAAACGCAATAAAACTTGGTACAGTTTATGTTTATACACATAGTAATGCACCGACATCTAATCGTTCAATTGTTTACATAACCACAAGATTGCGGATGTGCGAAATACTTCACCGGCATTCTATATCTCTGAAACTATTAGCGGTATCGCCCTGAAATTTTGTACGGAGATAAAGGGCACTACTGGAAGTTCATCTATAAGACTTTCAAAAACCGGTTAATTACAAAACGAACATGGTGGCGAAGCGAATTACAAATTTTAACTGACCTTTCTCGCGATTTAATGTTCCAAACGCAATGAAATCTGGTACAGGAAATGTTTATATACATTGTAATGCACTGGATTCCAATTTAGTTCAATTGTTTACATAACCTCAAAATGGCGGCTGTGCGAATTTTAAAATTAAGTTTTTATTTCTTGTGTCGTAATCATGCGATCGAAGTGAAAGTTTGAATAATGAACCTACGCAATAATTTTCCTTCAATGGTACATGACTCTATGGTCTATACATTTAACAATCCTACATGGCGGCCATCCGATATATTTAGACGGCTCTGAATATCTACGAATCTATTATAGAAATCAAACTGAATTTCTTTATGTTCATAGGGGCTATGAACATAAGTTCACCTATAGGACTTTAAATAACCTGGTGATCACAAATCCAACATGGTGGCGACGCGAAGTATAAATATTCACATGGACGTTTCACGTAATTTAACCATCCTAGTGCAGTGAAACTTGGTACAGTAAATCCTTATACGAATGTCAATCCACTGGCATCTAATTTATTTCAAATGTTTCCATAACCACAAGATGGCAGCTGTGCGAAGTTTTAAAATCTGCTTGTTACTTCTTGTGTCCTAATCATGCGATTGAAATTTGAATGCTACACGTACACAATAATCTTCATGTAGCAGTACATAACTCTGGGACCTACATATATAAAATCCAACATGGCGACCATCCGAAATATTTAGTCGGTTCTCAATATCTACGAATCTATTACTGAAATCAAACTGAAATTATGTATGTTGATAGAGGCAATTAACATGAGTAGGATATATGAAAATAGGCTGTATAGTTCTTTACGGAACTACTTGTTATTAATACAAGCATCTTGCTCACTTGATAGTGTTTACATGGAAAGAATTAATGTTACTGTTTTGATTTACAGCTCACAATATAATATAAAGTCAAGGTTTCTTGCAGCATTGCCAAATCGGTTCATAACTTCATCGTCAGTGAGATGTATGTCTCTGTGAATAGATGACAATACTAGACCGTTGAATCTGTTTTCAGAAGTAGAATTTCTTAAGTATGTTTTCAACCAACTCAAACTGTACCAGTAGCTACAGAGAGAGGCAAATTTGCCAAACGTTTGATATGAGTATAAAAGTTAGGGAAAGAACTATTAGCACACGCTTCAAGGGCACTTGTTGCTGTTCATGGTCAGTTCATAAGAGCGAAGGCACTGGAGAGTAATAAGAGGTTATGTTGTTACACATAAGATCAGAGCAAACTGATTGTCACATTGTTTACATCACTCTACCGTCGCCTTGCTTTGCAACGTTGCCACACGTCACTTAGTAACAATAGTACATTAACATATTTGTTTTCAATGTTTTAATTCATAAACAAATAATATATGTGACAATTTTCAGGGGGGGGGGGCACCCTTATATACGCCCCTGATACACTACATCATACAAACTACAGCTATGCATGAATTATTCAAATTAAACTTATACAGTGATGTTCAAGACTTTAATTTTTTCCTAATAATCATAAAAATTCCTGTTCTAAAGCAGAAGTTGAAAAATCTGTTGTTGCAAAACATTTGTTGAAAACTGATGGTCACAATATAAATTGGAAAAGTGTCAACATTTTGGAAAGTTTAATTTAAATCATAAAATTATACGAATTGGTTAAACAAAATTATAAGTACTAAAAGTCTATTGAGTCTATTTTTGAACTGTGAAAAGAACTTTTTGAAGTGCAACAAGATTTAAAAAATTGTGGATTAATTTTGCACCCCTCAGCATGGTGCACCCATAGGCCGGAGCCATTGGTAAATCTAGCCCTGGGTATGCAGTAGGCTGTTAGAAAGCCAAGGGTCCGTCGCTTAATATGACGCAACAATCACATTTCGAAAAGTTTGATGCTTTTCGGCATTCCCAAGGCCTCTTAAGTGTGTTTGAGGCCCGAGGGAACCTACAGCGATTCTCGCCTCTATGGCTGTGAGTACTAATTGCTCGACAGTGGAGCTGTTTAAGTTTATAGATGTCGCACGAGGCTCAGTATTCCCTTGTTACATGTTGCCCACTTAACGCCATGGCCATGGGAAGGGAGGGTGTGTTCCATCCAGACAAGGTAGAGCTTAGGAAGCTACAGGGGTGTTAAAGCTAAGGAATTTAAATGAGTCAAAATATTTTATTCACAATCATTTTACTGACCATCTGCTGGCATCTTTTGTAACCCTACTTAGTAATGTTTTATCATTTTAAACGATCTTGTCGACTTTGTCATTACGCTGGGGCCTGGCGTTACGTTACGTTACGGTGACGGGACGAAATGTACCTAAATGCACTGAGGTGTGTGACGTCATAGTACCGTTTGGTGCATGTGTTCCCCGGCAATCTCTACTTCGTTAGTATAAGACAAAAATCCCCGATTCTTTGATGTGACGGATAATCTCGAGAACCACTGGATGGATTTTGATGCGGTTTTCACCATTCTGTAAAGGATATCTCGAGGAAAGATTCTGTAGAAAATAATTTTTGTATGACCAAAGGAAGCCAAGCAGTAACGATTTCAGTGAAAAAGTCGAAAACAAACTTGGCGTCCGTGCGATTCTTCAGCTTACGCTGGGCAAACCGTTAAAAATGTCAATATACTATGAGCGTAAGAATTGGTCAGCCTGAAAAGTTCGACAAAAAAGTCCGCGAGACCATATCTCTATCTTCAATACATCGCCCACTATAAGTGTTTTTAGACTGGATGGAAGGAGCACGTCCCCGCGCGCTCTGGTGAGCGTGACGGCATCCCGCGCGCTTGACCTTGCTTTGCCCTTGGTTTGCACTTGCCGTTCGCGAGTAATTTGATACAAGGTAAAGTATTATAAAGCAAGATAAGTATTATGCAGATAATTTTCTAACATGTCAAGAGTCTTTGGCTTCGAGCGAAGCGAGCGAAGCTTTCTAGCATTTTTCAGCATTTGTAGCATTTAAAATGATACAAAGTCTAGTCTTTCAGACTGACTGTCACTTTTCTCCCCCGTGGACTTACACCTGTTCCTATAAGGAGTTGTGTCTGGAAACCTTCAGAATATTGGGTATTCCGATGGATACCTGAGGTTGGCCGGTTTGCTATGTTTTCATTATACCCTCTAAGTCAGGTGATATCAATCTTTGAATAGTTCAAGAGCGGATCATCAGTAAAATGCCTGCCACGGTGGGTGAGTGATTATCGTGTCGGACTACCAACCCCAATCTTGCAGGTTTGCTCTTGGCCACGGTAAGTGATTTTTGAAAGGCGACAAAAATCACTATACGCATGTCATACGATATTGGCATGTTAAAGAACGCATTTGAATTCAGTAGGCCGTGTTCCTAATGGCAAAAGTAATCTCGGAATTTTTCGCCAACACAAAGTTCCTCATTTCTCTACTAGAAAGCGCTGTAGTGTTAATGAGCTTAAATATCTAACCTCCTTGACACCCTCTGGGTGTCAAATAACAAAGCTTGCACCCAGCATCCGAGGCCGTACCATATCATTATTATTATTATCATCAGTAAAATGGCTCCAAATCCCTCAGCTCTAAATACACACGAAAAGTAGAGTGAAGTAATGAAAACAAAACGTGTGGCTTTTTGCAGTAGCAAAGCTCCTCTGTTAGTGGACATTCTAAAAAATAACTTTACGTTGAGTTTATTAAAAATAAAATATGACAAATATAAAGGGAGCCCCGTCTACTATTCTTGTGAAAGACACCGCAATTCAAAAGTTCCTGCAGTGAAGTACCTAGGGGAGTGGATTCCAGCAAACGAGAGTGAGACCTTAGCAATAGACACTAGATGCACGAAACTGGAAAGGGTCTACCACTCCTGTAAGAGCATCTACACATCCAAGTGCCTCTCTAAGAACCTTAAACTTCTACATTACAACTCAGTAGTAAGACCTTCCGTTCTGTATGCCTCTGAGTGTCTCCTGATGAACCGGAAAGGCCCACTGAGGAAACTAGAGCTCAAGGAACGGAAAATACTTAGAAGTATTTTAGGACCAATAAGGGAAGAGGTGGTACTTACAGCATCAGGCACAATAATGAGCTCTATGATCATCAAGAAGATATCGTCACATCCATGAGGAAGAGACGATTAGCTTTCTACGGACATCTGACACGCATGGGTCCAGATAGACTTACCAGCCAGATCTTCACCACGACAGGAAGAGTGAAAGCGTCCAAAAACAAATGGATCACCACAGTGAAGTCAGACCTAGAGCAACTTGGCATTTCATCAATAAACATACAGGATCGATCACAATTCCGACAGATGATTCAACATCGTGTCTTTCCAGTGTCTCTCACCAGCAGGAAGAGTACAGGGACTTCCAGACCGAAGTGGACACAGGAAGGAAAGCAGACACACAGCCAGAAGATGAAAGCTGCCTGGGCTAAGAAGAAACATAAATTCTTTGCAAGAAGTCAAAACGAGCCCCGTGGTCCTCAGTAGGCCCAAACGAAAAGAAGAAGAAGAAGAAGAAAATATAATTAAGACTCTTGGTTAAACATTGGAAGTAATGTCACCGCCTTGCAAACATATTGTATTTAGTACATTAAGCCGTGAAAAATATTAATGTTATTTTCGGAGACTGGTGTCGAGTATAATAATTTTCACACCCCTGTAATAATAATAATACTAATAATATCACAGCAGGCTGCCAAGCAATCAAAAATGTCTATTTTTATTTTTCAGCTTTAAAAAATCTCCTATCTTTCTTAAAGAATTTGGTGTATTAATTATTGTGCTGAAGCGATATTTGATTGAATAAAATTAGGTTTAAACTCAATGTTTTAAGGCTATGTTGTAGCTACTAGTCAAACATTCCTTTTGTGTTTACCGTAAGTCATATGTTTGGAAACTTCATGTACCATTTTCTCAGAAACTATGTAACCAATGTATTTGAAACTTGGTAGTCTCTAAGAAACTATGTAGATCTACTGGTGGAAGTAAATTTATTCAGGTATCTTGATTAGTTCAGGGAGCACAGCTTGAAAATCACTGACAATTTTTACAGAAAATGTCAGTTTTCAAAAAGGATGCAAAAAAAAAGATAACCCAGCTCCTGTGAACGATAGGGCAATACTTGTACTTCAGTAGCTCAAAAATGGTTGAAATATTATGCATGCAAAGTTTGATGGCTCTGGTTTGAGTATTTGCTCAGAAAATGGGACATGAGTTAAGGAAATTTTTAACAATATATTGTTTTAACATATTTTTTGTGATGTTCTCTCTGACACAAAATATTTAACATAGAATTTTCAAATTCTACCCAAATAATGATGAATGTACTCTGAATATACCCAAAGAACATTCAAGGAAATATCTATTGTAGTTTCTGAGATATATAACTAAATATCGGAAGCTACATTTTTCTATCGATTCACACGTCCCAGTTCCCTTATTTGATTTAATCGTGTCAGACAACATACAATACTCACAGAAACAATCCTGCAATTGGTACCAAAAGCATAATAATAAAGCTGGATAATATTTCAACTAGTAAATATAATAAAAAATAAATAAAAAATAAAATAAAACTTAAATTTCCAAATTTCAATAAAACACCCTAAAATTAAAATAAAATTAACATTTTAAAATTAAACATAATAAATAAATAGATAATTTTTAAAATTTATTCAAAAAAATATCGAATATTAAAATAAAAATTAGAGTTGAAATGAAAATTTAAATAAAAAAATTAAAGTAAAAATTAGAAGAAAATAGTCTGCTCTATAAAGGGTGAATTGTGTCAGACAACACACAGCGGCCACCCTCATAGGCTCTACAAACACGCACAAAATTCAAGTGCAATGTGACCAGTATCCAGAGAGTTCACAGGCCTCTTGGGTGGCTTGCATCAAGTCCTCCAGACAGCAGCTTGCACATAAGGTCTGCTCTTCACCACATTTGCAAATCCCCTCTTTTTCAGGTTGCTTTTTATTACATGAAAAGGCGCAACCAAAATAATGCACCTACAGCTTGTTCAAAGTCACTTATTATCTGAAAATATTTTGCCTTTCTATCAGTATATTCCTGACGCCGTTTTGAAAAATCCTACTCACACGTTCTTACGGGACAGAACAATTATCTCTACTTAGTATAAATCAAAGTCCCCGATTCTTGGATGTCACGGGTGATCTCGAGAACCACTGGATGGATTTTGATGCGGTATTCACCATTCTGTAAAGGATACCTCGAGGAAGGTTTCTGTAGAAAATTATTTATTTATGGTCAAAGGAAGCCAAGCAGTAACGATTTCAGTGAAAAAAATCGAAAAACAAACCTGGCGTCCGTGCGTTTATTAAGCTCACGCTGGGCAGACCGTTATAAATATCAATATACTATGAGTGTAAGAATTGATCAGCATAAAAACTTCTACAAAAATGTCCGAGAGAGCGTATGTCTATCTTCAATACATCGCCCACTATAAGTCATTTTACCTTATCATTTCTACCAACATTCAATTACTGAGGCGACAGTTTACGAGCCAGCTAGGGGCGAGCCTATCACCCCAGTTACAGCTTAGCTAGCGGGCGTGCCTATTACTCCAGATACAGCCAGCAGCACACTGTCGAGTCGTGTTGAGTTTAGACTTTAGAGAAGAGTGGTTGTGTTTGGAGTTTTCCTGGAAGTGCAACTCGGCTTTTCTTCATTTCGCCTGTGAAAGTTTCGTTCCGCAAAATACACAGTCAAGTTAAGATTGGACGGAAGGGGGATTTGTGTTTATGCACCTCGCCATTCTTAAATTACGTCCGACAAGTATTCGTTTATATGCATCTCCATGTTAATATAATTAATAGTCCAGTCAGTGATTTTAACCCATCATGCCGAGACGTAAAACGGATATAGGTCGTAGTTCATTGACATCGAAAAAAAAAGCGCTTATCACGTAAAGCATTCATAATTGTTCCCGGGCGAAGCGTTGATAGTTACTGATAAAACCATACCAGCAAATTGACCAGATATCGTTCTAGTGGTCAAAGTGTGGAAGAGAACCTTTCTCATTGATATCCCAGTGCCCAATTCCCATAATCTGTAACAAAACTATTGTGAGAAGATCACCAAGTATCTGCCTTTTGCAGAGGAAATACGGCAAATGAGGAAACAGGAAAGTCGAGTGGTCATCTCTTCTACCGGCTTCATCCCTAAATCATTGGCTCGCAACCTTGAAAAATTGGGAATACATCCTGGTCTAGGCGTACATATCATCATGCAGAAGGCCGTCATCTTATACAGCTGTGCCATAGTTCGCTCGTTTCTTAATGTCCCACCGTAAGAGAAGTTGCCACACCGTCTTGCAAATAAGCCGACGATATGTTGATTTGTACGCACTGATGTGGTTAGCCTAAATGAATATGTAATAATAATAATAATATTAATAATAATCATAACGATGGAAAGAGCGTATGGCATACTAGGAATCTTCTTCTTCTTCTTCTTCCTAGAGTCGTCCCGCTGGTGCAGGGTCCGCTGTTTTGGTCATTGACCTCCATTTTGTCCGGTTTCGTGCGTCAGCTGGATTTAGGCCGGTAACCTTCAAGTCACCATTTATAGTGTCTTGCCAACGCTGCTTCGGTCGTCCTCTGGGGCGTAGGCCTTCAACCTCAAAATGAAGGATAGAGTTAGTAACAGTATCAGGCGCTGCACGCAGGGCATGGCCATACCATCGGAGCCGTTTCTCTCTCGTTTTGTCCACAATTGGGGCGACACCCATTTGCTCCCGAATTGTGTCGTTTCTGACATGGTCAATAAGGGAGATGCTTATTGTCCAACGGAGCATTCTCATTTCCATGGCGTGCAGGCGACGTTCTGAAATTTTGTCTGATTGTCGACATTCAACTCCATACAGCGAAACTGGCCGAGCCAATGTCCGATATATCTTCATTTGGGACGAAGTGGCATTTTCTTGTCGCAAAGCACACCAGTGACCTCCTTCCACCGCAACCAGGTTGCGTTTACCCTGGCTCTTACTTCATCATTGAAGTTGCCATCACTCTGAAGACGAGATCCAAGGTACCTGAAGCATTGTGTCTTGACTAGATTTTGTCCAGCGACTTGAATGCTACCGTCGCTTGGGTTTAACTCCAGATACTCCGTCTTCTTTACATTCAGACACAGGGTATGGCATACTAGGAATACCTACAACAAAAAGCGTTTGTCTAAAGATCTTAAAATACAGCACTACAACACAGGAATGTATGTATGTTTCGTAATGAACTATAAATTGGATAAATTACAAGTAGTAGAAAGAAGAATTATACGCTAAATACTCGGTACTTTAAAAACTTCACAATTCTGGAAATTAAGAAGTAATGATGAAACATATCGAAAAATAGAAAACATATCAGAAACAATACGCAAGAGGAGATTGCTGCAGGATGGATGACAGTAGGTTAACACATTCCTGTGGAACAAGAAGTCAACAACAACTTGGGTACAAGAAGTCAAAAGGTTTTGGAAAGAAACAATATCAGAGAAGAAGATATGCCACAGACAGATATGTTTAGGCAAAAGATGCTAAGAATGGAAGGATTCCACGGGAGGAAGGGAAAGAAAATCAGCTTGAAATGGTCCGAGGAAAGGAAGATGATGATGATGATGATGATAATTGTTGTTTTAAGGGGCCTAACATCTAGGTTATCGGCCCCTAATGGTTTGGGTGATCGTGAGGATGGAAATGAAATGTGAACTATAACTATAACTAAAACTAACTTATATACTAGAAGAAGAAATGGAAACCAAAAGAGAATAAGGCAAATAAAGGACAGGAGGAAAAGAAATGCCCTCAACCCTCAAAGAATGTGGATTGAGGGACTGGGAAAGAAGGAGAGCCATGAAAGGCAGATAGGAAAATGAATGAGGAGAGGATTCGTCCCACAGGTAATGGATAAAAGGGGGAAAACCGGACCCAGATCAGGAATCCCTCGGGGTCGCCAACTCACGAACTCACCAGCCGCGAGCCCCTGAGTGTGTAGCAATATCTAGGGTGCACCAGAAGTGGTGGGGCTACACACACCCTGCCTCCTTGAGGGCCTTGAGCAGAAGGCAGCAGATAAGTTGAAAAGAAAAAGAAGGCTGACCCCTCGCAGAAGGAGGGTATCAGAAAAGATGAGACAAGGGCCAATTCAGGCGGGAAAGGAAGAGACTCCCTAGGCCTCGGATACCCTAATACCGTCGGGGTCGGAAGAGAACAAGAGTTGACCAAGTGAGGTCTACAGGAAAGAAGATGGAGAGGGGCCCGGCAGAAGTAAGTGGAAGCAATGTCGGACTCAGCTGGGGCCCCGTGGTCGCCAACCCACGTCCCACAAGATGTGAGCCCCTGGGGAGGAAAGGAAGAGGAAACATAGTGAGATGAAAAAAATAATAGTAATAATAATAATAATAATGATAATAATTCAATCAAATACCAATTGATAAGTAAAATGAATCCACCAAGTGGGAATATCCAGTGACGTCAGCATAAGCCGTGTGATAGTATTTTTTATTCCATAACAAACTGTTTTTGTTCGATGGCCATGGGACTGCGATAAACAAGAAGGGTGCACTTGGAATGGTTGCGCTATACAGTAGTTACCAGATGCCCTATGTAACGTTACGTTGTCGAAATGTTCTAATGGAGTGTTGCCATGTTGATAGTCTGATCTCCTTGCAGACCCCCCGGTGAACTCTGAACGTGTCCGATACCGCCAGCTTTCTTGGAATTTACATATAAGACTGATGTGTCAAACAGAAACATTTATTTACGTTATCAGTCGCAGTGCGTGTGGAACTCACCCAGATGGGATCTAATTGTGAAACAGCACATAAATACAATGTCGTGTTACTAACCCAATCCACCGAGACACGTTCAAAGCGTGCAGGATTGAGCCAATCGTAGTTATAACTTGAGCAAATATATGGAGTATTACTGGGGTTGTTAATTTAAGGTGTGGGACATTTCTGACTTTGTACGTCGCGGTAAAGAAAATTTGGAAGCCATATTGCATGGAAAACAAATGAAAGTGTCCAAGCAACAGCGGCGGCTTCGGTGGCGTAGTCGGTAGTATGCTGAGTTTCTATGCCCAAGATCGCGGGTTCAAACCCGGCCTAAGTCGTAGGATTTTTTAAGAGCGTTAAAAATCCCTCAGTATGCCTTCCTTCGGAGGGAAAGTAAAGCCACCGGTCCCATTTCATAGATTTATGGCATGAAATAAAACCTTCCACTAACTACAATTCTGTGAAGCCAAAATTTATAGGTTAGATTATTTGATAACGCTATATTAGTTCCGACGTTCGCTGCTAGCTGCGATGGTATCTGGTAGCCAAGTCTGCAGCCAGGTGTCGTGGACGGTAATATTAGGTAGAGAAAGTAAGAACTACTTAAAAATTCATCGTCTGCAGTCCTTACCTGAATCACACTAATACATTCATCACAGACAGATTCTACACACACCCGAAGTACACGGTGCTACATGACCGCGTTGTCGCAGCCCCTAAACTAAGGAACCAACCAACCTACCAAGCAACAGCAATATCTCTATACTAGCAGTAGTGCCCGGCTTCGCCCGGTGGATTTATTGGTTTATGGATGATAATGAATACTACTACAGAACTGGCACATGATACTTAAACTTAAAATAACAATAATAATAATAATAATAATAATAATAATAATAATAATATAACTTTTGGTGGTGGTGGTTGTAGTGAGGGTGATAAGCAGTACAGTATGATGGACGTAACATTTAGGTCATTTTCTCCTAATGATAATAATGAATAGGGAAACGGCTATTTACTAACTACAGCACTGACACATGTAATTTATAAACAAATTTCTAAAAAAAATTATTAGAAAGAGGAGTAAGTTAAATAAAAGACACTGCCTGGGGCCTATATCTCATTGTCTGTTAGAAATGTAGAGACCAATAGTGTCGTCTTTTGTCGCAGAGCGCCGTAGGAAAATAATCAGAACACTTTGGAAAACTTCGGCTGTCCCGTGCTCCTGAGGTAGAATAGTAGGCCACCGCCACATAGCGCTCAGCGATAAGTTTCGGAATAAATTACGGTAAATTTGAAAGCACCAACGCTTATTGCAGCTGATAACCTCAATGTATTGCACCAACACCATTACACTTATACAGATGCATAATAAGTTCATGATGATAACTGTTTTAAGGGGCAAAATACATCTTTTTGCACTAATTACTCCCCGTGACTGCAATTTATAAGCAGCCCAAGATTTAACTATTTTCGCAATTCAGCACCAGAACACTGGTAGGGGTGACGTGATGCAGCCCGAATTGCCAGTTAACAATATACTTATTAAAATACACTACTACGGACATGAATGATTCTAGGGCCTTAATACATGGTTTTCAAGTTCAGTTAGTTTGTTATTCTAAATGTAGGGAATTGAGAGCGTTGCCCAAAATATCAAGTGGACAGTGTTATCAGCAGGGTTTCAAAGTGTGTGTGTAATTTGGTGCAATTAGGAGGAACGGTGTAGATTTGTGATAAAAGGCCTAAATGCAGGAAATGGAGTAGTCTGTCCGAAATTTAAAGTGGACAGTGTCACCTGCAGGGTTCCAAAGTGTAAGTGTACAAAATGTGATTCAGATCGGTGTAGATTTGTGCCACTGGACCTAAATGCAGGGAATGGTGTGGTCTGTCCGAAATTTCAAGTCTGCGAGAGCATATCTCTATCTTCAATACATCGCCCACGGTAAGTGTTTTTAGACTGGATGGAAAGGGCACGTCATCCAGCCATCTCCCTCCGCGCGCTTGACCTTGCTTTGCCCTTGGTTTGCACTTGCCGTTCGCGAGTAATTTGAAACAAGGTAAAGTATTATAAAGCAAGATACGTATTCAGATAATTTTCTAACATGTCAAGAGTCTTTGGCTTCGAGCGAAGCATTTTTCAGCATTTGTAGCATTTAAAATGATACAAAGTCTAGTCTCTCAGACTGACTGTCACTTTTTATAAGTGGGGGCCAAGTTTTTCACATAATAAGTGTCGGGCCGCAAGTCACCTTCCCACATAGGCACTTGCCAAACCCTACCGCTAAAGGTAATTTTACTATTATCTGAATAACCTATTTTACCAGCAGGCAAGAAATGTGTTTCAATGCCATTTTTGTGTCCTCTGAATGGTTTAAATCCATTTTTGAAGTTTTCCCCCCAAATTGCGTTATTAAGTTGTTAAAACACTGAATTACAATCAACTTACTCCTAATTCGAAAAGGTTCAGGGGTATATGAAATGAAATAATACTATCACAAGGATGTACAATTATTATTTTTACAAAAACAGTATTCCTACCATCAAAGTATATAACAAGAAGTTCCATAACGAACTAAAGAGCCTACTTTTCTTAACATTAAGATTCATGCCAATGATTAATCTACAGTATATGAACCTATCTAGAATAATGACGAAATTACGTTGGTAATATCGAAATGTTTAATTAGTTAGAAATATACCTGGTATAATGTAGCCTAATAGAGCACTACAGTTGGCAGCCCTGGTGACTGAATATATTCTTAGTTCCATCTCTTAAGGTGCAGAATACAGAATTAGGTTGAAGTCCAATGGACGTTACATGCAGTTAGACATTGGAACTATCAGCACGCGTAAAAGCATGTTGGCAACAATGTCATGCATGTGTTGGTCAGAAATAATCTGAAATATTATGATATCTTGTTGTGCCAGTTTTGGATGAAATCCATTTGTTATTATAGAAGTTACATGTATTTTGAAATTGGACATATCAGCAGGCATAGAATCATGTTGGCAGCACTGACTTATATGAATTACTTCAAATTAATCTAACATGTCAGGTACTATACGTGTGAATAGTTTAAAGCTATCGGCTTGCATACTTTCTGATATATTGGTATTTGGTAAAAAAAATAGAGACAGCAATTATTAACAGTTGGCAGTCCTGGTGGCTCTTAGGAATACGCCCAGTCATATGTGTTTATGTATACATATTACATACAAAATTTGGTTGAAATGCAATTGATTGTGTAGAAGTTATATGCATTTTAAAATTGGACCTATCAGAAGGCTTAAAATTATTTTGGCAACACTGTCATGTAAGGCCTCCTGGAAATTAAACTGAAATTGTAGTATCTACATGTGTGCCAATTTTGGAATAGCTCCCATGCATACCTTCCAAGATATCCAACATGGAGCTCAATTTTCTACTGCGTTTTTTCAGCAGTTGGTAGCACTGACGGGTTCGATTACCGGTCAATGCTTGTGAGATTTTCGAAGTGAAATGTCATGTCCTGTGGTTCGTATTCCACGTAAAAAGGAGGTCCCGTGGCTCATGATCTCAAGATTAACTGTCACGTTAAACTACAAGCTGCCATTTTTATAAAATATCGTATTTCTGCTGCTTATGAATTGCTCTCGACTTAAACGTACAAGCACCATCAAGCACTACATTGCCTACGTCACAAAATGATTAGGTTTACGCGCCATGGCCTGTCTTTCTCGTTGGCCGTGATCACTACATTGCCTACGTCACAGAAGGATTAGGTTTACGCGTCATGGCCTGTCTTTCTCGTTGGCCGTGAACACTACATTGCCTACGTCACAGAAGGATTAGGTTTACGCGCCATGGCCTGTCTTTCTCGTTGGCCGTGATCACTACATTGCCTACGTCACAGAAGGATTAGGTTTACGCGTCATGGCCTGTCTTTCTCGTTGGCCGTGATCACTACATTGCCTACGTCACAGAAGGATTAGGTTTACGCGCCATGGCCTGTCTTTCTCGTTGGCCGTGAGCCCATCCGTCACCTGTTCAGACCATTCAGACTCCTCATGACGTCACGAAAGCGCACCACGGCCATTATTTCTCGTTGGCCGTGTTCAGACTCCTCATGACGTCACGCTAGTTCTCTAGGAATACAACCTAGGCAGCTGTGGTGCTGGTATAAACGGCTCGATTCCCAAACGAACGCTAGGAAAGGAGCATGTGTTCTTTGAGCACATACGTGGATGGAAACTGGAGTCCTTATATTGAGAGATATTTTTACCCTGAGAAGAGTTATAGCCGAGATTATTTGAGTTGAGAACTTGGAAACTTTATATGAAAGTGCTGTTTTAGGTTGAATGAAGTGCGAGACGGGAAGTATGGAGCAGAGAAATGGTTTTATTGAAATATGTCTGTTGAAAGACTTTCCGCTGTGCGTGCTTGCGTGTGAGAGGGAATTTCTTTTTTAGACGATTCCGGCGATTTTTTCTTCGAGTTTATTAACCTGTTAGTCCAAACGCGACACGCCTCGCCAGTTGGAATGAATGAGAGAAACTTTTAATGCTGCCGTGGTTTCACCCATTCTTTTAAAGTCCAGTCTGGCAAAGAGGGAAGTTTAGTGGCTTGAGATCCGCCTGCTTCAGCAACACTCACTATTGCAGATACTTGGGCTGAATATCCATATAATTACATTATATTGTTACATATTTTACATATTTGATCATGACATTTTTAAACATATTTTTACTTTCTTAAATGTTGACATCGAATTTAGATTTATGTTTTAGGAAGTCATTTTTGAAGGCCGTTGTCTGGAGCGTGGCGCTCTATGGAAGTGAAACTTGGACTGTTGGTGCAGCAGAAAAGAGGAGCATTGAAGCGTTTGGAATGTGGCGTTTCGGGAGAATGATGAAGATCAGATGGGTAGATAGGGTTACAAACGAAGAGGTATTAAGACGAGTGGGAGAGGAGAGATGTTTCTGGCGACTACTAATGAAGAGAAGAGATAGGTTGGTACGACACATATTAAGACACCCAGGAATAGCAAGCTTAGTTACGGAAGGCAGGGTCGAGGATAAGAACAGTAGGGGTAGACCAAGGTTAGAATATGTTAAACAGATTGCCTCGGATTTAAGGTGTAAGAGATGAAACGATTAGGGCAGGACAGAGAAGCATGGAGAGCTGCATCAAACCAGTCGAAAGACAGAAGACTCAAACAATAACATCAACAAATGTAAACAAGAAGTTTCGTAACGAACTAAATAGCCTACTTTTCTTAAAATTAAGATTCATGCCAATGATTAATCTACAGTATATGAACCTATCTAGAATATTAGGGTAAAAAATATAGACAGCATTTATTAACAGTTGTCAGCCCTGATTGCTCTTAAGAATACTTATAGTCATATCTGTTATGTTACACATAGCACATACGAAATTTGGATGAAATCCAACTGATAGTATAGAAGCTACATGCATATAAAAATTGGTCTTATCAGCAGGCTTAGAATCATGTTGGTAGAACTGCCGTATATAAGTTCCTCCAAATTAATCTAAAATGTCAGGTACTATACGTGTGCATAGTTCAAAGCTGTCGGCTTGCATATTTTCTGATATATTGGTATTTGGAAAAAAAAAGAGAGAGAGAGAGAAAGAGAGAGCAATTATCAACAGTTGGCAGCCCTGGTGTCTCTTAAGAATACGCTCAGTCATATCTGTTTATGTACACATAATATAAGTTCCTCCAAATTAATCTAAAATGTCAGGTACTATACGTGTGCATAGTTTAAAGCTGTCGGCTTGCATATTTTCTGATATATTGGTATTTGGAAAAAGAGAGAGAGAGAGAGCAATTATCAACAGTTGGCAGCCCTGGTGTCTCTTAAGAATACGCTCAGTCATATCTGTTTATGTACACATATTACATACAAAATTTAGTTGAAATCCAATTGTTAGTGTTGAAGTTATATGCATTTAAAATTGGACCTATCAGAAGTCTTAAAATTATTTTGGCAACACTCTCATGCATGGCCACCTGGAAATTAAACTGAAATATTATTATCTACATGTGTGCTAATTTTGGAATAGCTCCCATGCATATCTTCCAAGATATTCAACATGGAGCTCAAATTTCTAGTGCGTTTTTTTCAGCAGTTGGTAGTGCTGACATCATTTTCAAATATAGGCTTGAGATATTCCGGTATACATCGTTACTCATACTAAATTTGGTTTCGATTGCTGCAGCCGTGTAGGAGTTGATAGGGGGGACACACACACACACATTTTCCCGGATTGATCTCATAAGTCTACTTTTTCCCCATTTTTGCAAAATATGAAAAAGAGGCTAAAAATGCACCCCTGTATTCTGTCACTTTTTTACGACAGTGTTCCCAACCAAAGAGCGCAATTTAAATTATCTTTCTTCTCTCACTATGATGTTTCTGCTGTCAATGCAGTGGCGGCTCTCATTCGGAAGTTACGTCTGTCCCATAACAATTCGTCTGTTACATTGATATATTATCCAGTATAATATAATAATAATAATATCGTATGGCCTCGGGGCGGGTGCAAGCTTTGTTATTTCACGCCCAGAGGGCAGCTTGCTTGTCGAATTTGATCGCTTCTTGGAGCACTATGAAAGTCACGGAGGTTAAATACGAAGGTTGGAACTTAAGTAATGGCAACTATTTATTATCAAGATGTACAAAAGTGGTACACGTTAGCAACCTTTACAGTCCTTCCAATTAGTCACCAGTGTGGCGTAGAACCCTTTGCCAGCGATGTGGAAGTCGTAGTTTACCTTTCGCCGAGCCCGTTCTGTCGATGGTGTGCATGGAGCGGTCCTCAGCCTGTCGAATCTCTGCAACAGTCCGGTAGCGAGTGCTCTTCCAATCTAAATTTTCAATCTCCGTTAGTTCTCGTTATGGTTTCCGTCTCATTGACATTTTCGCTGTCACCCAGACCATTAGGGGCCGATAACCTAGATGTTAGGCCCCTTTAAACAACCGTTATTATCGTAATCATCATCATCATCATCATCATCATCATCATTTCAGTTGAATTTTATCTAACTAGCTTGCCGATATTGATCCCCTTCATTTTTACCCTATTTTCTATTTTGAAAAAAAAAAAAAAGGCTTATGAGCTCACCTTTTGTCCATGTGTCTGTGTGGTTGGTTGTGTGCGTTTGTTATGGTGTGTGTGTATCCCCCAAAAAACTTTTAAGCGGCTGGAGCGATTTCAATGGAACTCGGAAAGTTCATAGCACTATTCCGGAAGACCCCGACCGTGCCCTTCAAATTTTGTTACGTCTAACCAATCCAACATGGCGGCTGTGCGAAATATTTCACCAGCATTCAATATCTCCGAAACTATTACCGATATCACCTTGGAATTGTTTACGGTGATAAAGGGAACTGCTAGAAGTTCACCTAAGAGACGTTTGAAAACCTGGTAACTACAAAACCAACATGGCGGCCAAGCGAAGTTGTGACATTTAAATAGACGTTTCTCTCGATTTAACCATCCAAACGCATTAAAACTTGGCACAGTATATGCCTATACACATTGTAATGCACCGACATCTAACTTGGTTCAATTGTTTACATAACCTCAAGATGGCGGCTGTGCGAAATATTTCACCGGCATTCTATATCTCTGAAACTATTAGCGGTATCACCCTGAAATTTTGTACGGAGATAAAGGGCACTACTGGAAGTTCATCTATACGACTTCCAAAAACCAGTTAACTACAAAACGAATATGGCAGCCAAGCGAAGTTGAAAACTTTTTAATACACCTTTCTCGCGTTTTAATGATCCAAACGCAATGAAACTTGGTACAGGAAATATTTATACACATTGTTATGCACTGGTATCTAATTTAGTTCAATTTTTTACATAACCTCAAGATGGCGGTTGTGGGAATTTTAAAATTAAGTTTTATTTCTTGTGTCGTAACCATGCGATCGAAGTGAAAGTTTGAAGAATGAACCTACGCAATAATTTTCTTTAATGGTACATGATTCTATGGCCTATACATATAACAATCCAACATGGTGACCATCCCAAATATTTAGATGGATCTCAATATCTACGAATCTATTACAGCAATCAAACTGATTTTTTTAAATGTTCATAGAGGCTAAGATCATAAGTTCACCTATAGGACTTTCAATAACCTGGTGATCACAAATCCAACATGGCGGGGACGCGAAATATAAATATTCACATGGTCGTTTCTCGCAAATTAACCATCCGAGTGCAGTGATACTTGGTACAGTAAATCCTTATACAAATGTTAATCCACTGGCATCTAATTTTTTCAATTGTTTCCCTAACCACAACATGGCAGTTGTGTGAAATTTTAAAATGTCGTTTTTACTTCTTGAGTCCTAATCATGCGATTGAAATTTGAATACTACATGTACACAATAATCTTCATGTAACAGTACATAACTCTAAGACCTACATACATAAAAATCCAACATGGCGACCATCCGCAATATTTAGTTGGTTCTCAACAACTACGAATCTATTACAGCAATCAAACTGAATTTTTGTGTGTTGATAGAGGCAATTAACATAAGTAGGATATATGAAAATAGGCTGTGTAGATCTTCACGGATCTACTTGTTTACATACTTTTACTCTTTTATGTAAAATTACATCTTCTGTCTCATCTTCTTCTTATTATTCTACTTCTTCGCCTTTAGAGACCACAAAGGATCACTTTGTCGACTTGTAGGAACTGCACGAGCCTTGCGGTCCTCCCAGTACTTCTTCATGCGTATTGATCTTCTTGCCCTTTCTTGGGCGGAAAATATTCTTGTAGGAATTTTCTTTTTTGTGAGTGGAAAGTGAAAAGTCATATTTTTAAGTGCTGTAGTTAAACTTTTCTTATTTGCAGCATCTTCTGTTGTTAGGCCAATTTCATTTAAGCCCTCTCTGATTTCTTTTACCCATTGGCATCCAGTTGTTGTGTTTTTAGAAGCAAGATTGTACTGTACTAGTTGTTTTAGAAGACGTGAATCAGGCATTCTCATGATGTGCCCAAAGAATTCTCGTCTTTTCTTTCGCATGGCATCAGTAATGGGGTCTAGGTTATTATAGACCATATTGTTAGGTATTATTCACCATTGCCCATCTTTTTTATATCCTTTATTGATACAAGTTCTTCCAATTCGCCTTTCGATCATCTGTAATCTGGCTCTTACTGTAAAAAATATATTTATTTATTTTCGCACGTGAAATATATGCCAATTCAAAAGAGTCTGTATGACAATACTTGTTTACTAGATACTCAGGTACATGCAACGGATTTTCCAAGCAATTTATAAGCTGCTGAGAAAAGGTCAGGGAACAAAGATATTACTGGAGATGAGAGGATGGGAGACTTAGCGGCTGGACTTTGTAATCGTGTGTCAATCAATCAAGCATGGTGTCCATCATTCATTTCTCACGAACCATAGACTCTGTCTCCGGCCAGGAGATTCCCTTCTCTACTATTTTATATTTATTACTGTCTGATTCCACTGGTATATTTAGACAAAGGATGTGCAGTAGTATTCAATTAATCTTTGTGAAATATCGAGTTAGTGTAATTCACTCCAATATTAGTGATTTATGAGGCAGGCTGTCCTCCATTTTTATGTCATACGACCAGTGGCGGATCCAGAGGTTCACCTCGGAGGGGGCACTCTAGAATTTCAGAGTAGCTACAGAAAATATGTAATAAAATTACTAAATTTGTATTTTATCTACACACATAACATCCAACCACCAGATTTTATAATTCTTCAAGAAATTCATTATATTAAAATGGTTTATTGGTTTCAGTTTCAAGTCATTGTCATTATGTAAAAAAGAAAACTTTTTAATTCTACAGAATATGTATATTGCCACATTTTAATGCACATTACAAGTCTAATATGTATTAAAACATTTGCAATCATAGTGGCTATCTGAAGACAATATACAAGTCTACTACACAAATGTTACAAGATATGTAGGCTACATAGTACCAACATTGTCAGTCACTGAGTCACTACTAGTCACATAAATATAAATACAAAAAACAATTTATTGAATACTGATTGGGATTCTATTTGGTGACTATCCTAGACAAAATACATGCCTATTAAAAAATAAAATCCAGGCGATCATTCGTTTACCCCCTTTAGAGAAACGTTCTAGAACTTTTTCTATTCAACATTTATATCACGGCGAACAAATAACAGACACGAGCCATTCAAACTTTCCTATGTCGTTCGCATTCGTAGCCATGATTTACCAAGTTGCAGGCTGCTGAAAGATCTCTCTGCATTTGCAACACTGTCGATGTAGCGATAATATTAACAGTGTTACCATTACATACTATATAATAGCAAACATTGATCACATTCATGAATGCAGGCAATACAGCAAAGATTTTACTTGCAGTGCAGTTTGGAGAGACAATCATTTTTATCGGCAATATCAATGTAGCAGACAACTGGTTTTTCGGAGGGGGCACTTGCCCCTGGTGCCCCCCCTCTGGATCCGCCACTGCATACGACTTTTCTCGGTGGCGGGGAGATGACCTAGTAGTTGTCTTTCTTTATTCTATGAATCCGTGAGTGAAGTGGAGCTAAATGAAGTGAATGTGGTGAACGTTTCAAGTATTCGCTGTGAACAGTGCGGTTCATCTTCGGGCGTCTTGCGTCATGCACGAGACTTTACTTTTGAGGTCGATGTGCCAAGGAATGCTCTTGTTTACCTTTCTCGTTGTAATGTAATGGATGTGGAGGTGCTAACGGAGGAATGGCCTACTTCTTGTACAACCAACATCCGCGTTATCTTAAATAAGTTACTAACAATGTAACCTTACCATTTGTCCCCTATCACTACAAACATGGTGATTATATATCGTCCACGTCACTTTGAATAAGTTACTAACAATGTAACCTTACCATTTGTCCCCCATCACTACAAACATGGTGGTTATAGGCCTGTATAGTCCACGTCACCTTAAATAAGTTACCAACAATGTAACCTTACTTTGTCCCCCATCACTACAAACATGGTGATTATATATCGTCCACGTCACCTTGAATACGTTACTAACAATGTAACCATACCATTAGTCCCCTATCACTACAAACACAGTGATTATATGTGCTATAGTCCACGGCACCGTAAATTAGTTACTAAAAATAATAACAAAAATGGATTATCGACAACTTGCCGTCTAAGGTGTTCTATGGGGCAATCAGAAGTAGATATTAAGACCTTGAGTATTTTCACTTTAGGTTTAGGTATCTTATTTCGGTGACTGTCACTTCGCTCTTGATCAGTGTTGCCAAGTTTAGCGGTAAGTCCCGACAGTTGTTCAAGAATGTGTTTCTCAGCTGATAGCTACTACATGTAGCGATTGTAGCAAGTATAATACTTAGCTACTTAGCTGAACGTAAAATTTAGTCTACTTTCATGGAGATGCATGTGCAACGAATTCTTGTCAGGCGTAATTTAAGAATGACGAGATGCATTAAACATAAATCCCCCTTCTGTCCAAACTTAACTTGACTGTGTATTCTGAGGAACGAAAAGTTCACAGGCGAAATGAAGAAAAGCCGAGTTGCTCTTCCAGGGAAAATCCAAACACAACCACTCTTCTCTGAAGTCTTAACTCAACACGACTGGTCAGTTTGCTGCTGGCTGTATCTGGGGTAATAGGCTCGCCCGCTAGCTAGGTCATAACTGGGGTGATAGGCTCGCCCCTAGCTAGCTCGTAAACTGTCACCTCAGTAATTGAAAGGAGATTGTTGGAAGAAATGAAAACGTAAAAACACTTCTAGTGGGCGATGTATTGAAGATAGAGATATGCTCTTCCGGTCTTTTTTGTAGAACTTTTCATGCTGAACAATTCTTACACTCAAAGTATATAGATATTTTTAACGGTTTGCACAGCGTAAGCTTAAAAAGCGCATGGGTGCCAGGTTTTTGTTATCGACTTTTTCACTGAAATGGATACTGCTTGGCTTCCTTTGGTCATAAATAAATTATTTTCTACAGAAACCTTCCTCGAGATAACCGTCACCGAAAGGTGAATACCGCATCAAAATCCATCCAGTGCTTCTCGAGATTACCCGTGACATCCAAGAATCGGGGATTTCGTTTTATACTAAGTAGGGATATGTTTTCTGTTGAATATGGCAATGAGATATTAACAGCTGGCGTATAAATCCCAATTCCCGAGCCATATTTCACGCTGTGATGGAGCGCCTTGTAGAATCCAACAAGCACTGAACCAGACATGACGGCCGCTAACAGCGCCATTGCTTATTTTCCCTCACTGCTCCGGTCATCATCGAACTGACCGATATATCAGGACTGGTTTATTTACCTCCTTCTGTTTGTTATGATGACTGCTCTTGTAAACAATCTCATACCTGGGCTACATTAGCCATAACGACTCGACGATCCTACTGTATGATTCATTTATGTTCTTAGGAAAAGTATACACAAATCTCAGTTGAAGGTGGCGATATCGACCATTCACTTCATGAAAAGCTTCTGTAAATTACATTTGCTTTAATTATCTCCCCCCAGGGTCTCACAACTTGTGGGACGTGGGTTGGCGACCACGCGACCCCATTGCTTCCACTTACTTGTGCCGGGCTCCTCTCCGTCTTCTTTTCTGTCGATCTCTCTTGGTCAACTCTTGTTCTCTTACGACCCGACGGTATTAGGGTATCCGAGGCCTAGGGAGTCTCTTCTTCTCCCGTCTCAATTGGCCCTTCTCTCATCTTTCCTGATCCCTCATTCTTCGAGGGATCAGCCTTCTTTTTCATTTCCCTTTAAGATTCCTGCCCTGTTTTGTGAATTGACTCCCGGTGTATCTAAATTACATTTTGTAAGTCTTTTTCCACCCAAATTCTCTTTTGTGAGAATTTTCAACCTAAATTGCATTTTGCAAGTACAGTATTTTGAATTGCGTGCCGACATATTGTATTTTGAATTTAAATTAAATTGTGTAAGTATTTTCAATTTCAATTTCATTTTGTGGGTATTCTTAATTTCATTTGTACTTTGTGAGTATTTTGAATCTGGTTGGGCATTTTCAATTTTAATTACATTTTGTAAGTATTTTGAACCTGAACTAAATTTTCTGAGTTTTTTTAAATCCAACTTCCTTTTGTGAGTATTGTCCGTCTAAATTCCCTTTTGTACGTCTTCCCACTCTACATTTTGTGAGTCTTTTCAATCTAAGTTCCATTTTTGTACGTCTTCCCACTCTACATTTTGTGAGTATTGTCCGTCTAAATTCCCTTTTGTACGTCTTCCCACTCTACATTTTGTGAGTCTTTTCAATCTAAGTTCCATTTTTGTAAGTATTTTCAGTTTACCTTGGTTTTCGCTATGGTTTCCTTTTCATTGTCATTTTCGCTATCTGCCAGACCATTAGGGGCTGATAACCTAGATGTTAGGCCCCTTAAAACAACAATTATGATCAACTTCATCTTAAATTGTCTCTATATATAAAGTAGGGCAGTACATAGTCTATCATTCGAATAAATTGTTCGAATGTCCGAATACTTGGGTTGTTTGAATCATTGGCACATTCCAAGTTCTTAAGTATTTCGATTATTAATATAAATCGAACAGTTCAAGTATTTAAATTATTCCAAGATGATAAGTACCGGTAGGGTAAAGGGAGGTATCTTCGTGATACAGGTAAGTTCGTGATAAAACTTTGAATAAGTATCATGAACTTCCCTATTGCAGACTAAGCGTTTCAACGTCAGTAGTAGTTCCCTGAGTTCTCAACAGATGTCTCATTGATCTTCATCGCGGTCTAGCGGATACAACCAAACCTTTTGTTTGTAGTGTGGTGTTTTCTTTCATAGTGGTGGCAGGTTTTGTGCTGTGTCTGTTATTATAAAGATTCAAACGCTAATAACAAGATAGGATATATGTGTTTAGTATCATATTATAGCTTTAGGAGTGTAATGTCGGCATGTATGTTTGGGAAAATAATTCTCCGAAAGTACAAACCGTTATCGCTTAATTCGTGAAGTACTTTTCTTAGCTGATTGTCATATCAAAAACGTTTGACTGAGTGCGCTCTTACATTTTCGCCTGTTGCAGGTAAACTGACCAATTTAAGATAAGAATGCATATGAAGAAATTTGTTCAGGATTAAATTTACTATCAAGCTATTATGCTATCATGTTAAATTTTTAATTTAGGGTATCACGAAATTACCTTACTGATAATGCATTAAGTTACTGCGTTACTTGATAGTTATGACTGTAGTGAGTTAAGTGTGCACTTAAGCATTAAACCATATTTTATACCAACGAAATTATTCAGAATAAAATTTATTCTCTAGATTTGCATATGTTTTCCTAATTTAAAGCATCACGAAATTACCTGACCCTCTTGTAATTCAATATTCTCCCTTGCATTATCGGTCAATATGCCAAAAGAAAAAAGAAAATACCGGCAGTATGAATCAAAACAGTTAGTCACAGCTGCTAAAATGGTAACAGAGCAGAAAATGTCAGTTTATCAAGCATCAAAACGAGCTGGTGTTCCCTGGAGCTCCTTGAAGGATTTTATAACAAGAAATTCCGATCAGTTACGGTTGCTGTACTGATGAAATGGGAAGTGATTCCGAGTAAAGTCTATGAAAATGAAGAGTATATAACTGTGACATTCATTAATTGCTACGATATCATGTATTTCTTGTGTGATAAATTAGTATACACCAAAAGTAGTAAGTATTTTTTCATTCACGAAGTTACCTTACCATTATCATGAAATTAACTATCCCTGTCACAAGTTATCTGCGATATTTAGAATAATATAATATATTTTCTTATGTACAATATGGATTTAAAAATATAACAATGCTATTTCAGTTATACTACAATAGCATAGTTTACTGCTATAAATTGGCTAGTATGGATACTCGTTAATAACATACATATCAAAAAAACGTAATTTTATCACGAACATACCTCCCTTTACCCTACACGAAAATTTGTGTAAAGATATCCCGGTTACGGAGACCAATATTTACGACTGAGAGGACCCGACGCGCTGACCACGCTGCACGCCAAATGGCTGGGCAGCGGTCGCTTGGTAGGCCTAGGCCATTCACGGGCTGTAGTGCCAGGGTTTTGGGTACAGAAATACGTCCAGTGAACGAGTTGTTTTTAGCAGCGGCGAATCCAAGGGGGTTATCTTCTTCCCCATTGATCCTTATAATGCAACTGTCAGTGTGTGCTAAATGTAGTATAGCGGTGGTTATAGGTAAATGTTATTTGGATCAGGTGTACTATGTAATTTTTTCTGCAATAAACCTAGGCCGTTATGCGCGGCAGTATTAAAGGTGCCGGGACGTCTTCAATAGACCGTGTACCGCTTAATTTAAATGGTTTTTTAGTCCACGCGTGGCGAAGATATTTCCACGGTCTTTAATAGTTGTAGATATTCCTGTATTCAATAACATACATTCTTGGCAACGTCACACAAATAAACATGGCACTGACCTCAGAACGAACATAGTAACAAAAGGGGGAGAAAGGGAAAAAACAGTCTCGTCCAGTCAACACCCGGGTTAGTCGACTATAACTGGTACCAGAGTGAACACGAAACTGCTTGAAGTCCCAGTTAGGAAGACAACCGGATAAGTATCAACCTGTATTATTACAGTATAACCATAGTTGATTTTGTGTAACCATATAATCACCCGAACAGACAAATTCCGGATTTTTATCACCATTTAAGAAGTTCACCTAACATTAGATATATCACATTCGGCATACACTGACAGTTGCATTACCAATATTGCAACTAAATAATTGTACATATCGTATATATTTTTCACCTGTATTCTCAAACATAGATGCTATAGCCTAAGTGTAATGGATCTGATCATGATCGCTTGACGATCGAAACTGGTCACCCTAGTGTATTTATTAATCTCATGTAATTTATTTCAGGATTAGGGCATAACCCAGCTCTATTTTGGGTACATTCGTGTTGACCGACTGAAAAGCACCAAACTTTTGTTACAGTGTAACACATGTGAATCTATTTTCATTTTTATTTACAGACCTATCTTTTAATTTATTTCCATTATGTTTGAATATGCACAGCCCTAGTAAATGTGCTTGTGTGCCTCAAGTCGCTCGCTTGAGCCTGTGGGATGTGTGGACATCTAACGTGGTACTGTCACTCAAACACGTGCGCTGTTGACATACAAACCCTTCCCTGTGACAGGAAGTGACGTACTCAGGCACTGCCACGTGCGAGGAAGTCTCCAGGTATTTATTTGTTCCGCCCGCAGCGCTGCTACTCTGCTTCCGGAACAGGGCTCTGTAAAGAGCCATTTTGGATCCCTTATATTGTAATTTGCCTGCAAGCATCTGAGTCTGTTTCTGTAGGTCACCAATTGCGGGTTTGAGCACCACGCTTGGTCTAGTTCGAAATTAGTGGCTGTGGTATATTAGTGCAGTGACAACGCACATATAGAACAACGTCCCCCAGGGGCTCACATCTAGTGGGACGTGGGTTGGCGACCACGGGACCCCAGCTGAGTCCGGCATTGCTTCCACTTACTTGTGCCGGGCTCCTCTCTGTCTTCTTTCCTATCGACCTCCCTTGGTCAACTCTTGTTCTTTTCCGACCCCGACGGTATTAGGGTATCCGAGGCCCGCCTTAATTGGCCCTCGTCTCATCTTTCCTGATCCCTCCTTCTTCGAGGGGTCAGACCTCTTGTTTTCTTTTCATTATATATCCTTTTCTCTTTAAGTTTCCCGCACTGTTTTTGTTAATTGGCTCCCCGTGTATCTAAATTCACTTTAGCAATTTTTTTTAAGCCTCTACACTCCATTTTGTAGGTCTTTTCCATCTACGTTGCATTTTGTAGGTTCTTTCGATCTAAATTGCATTTTGCGAGTGTTTTCAACCTCAATTGCATTTTGTAAGATTGCCAATTTAAATTGCTTTTTAGTAAGTCTACATTTGCGAGTATTTTGAATTTCAATTGAATTTTGTATTTTCAACCTAAACTGGTTTTTGCAAGTATTTTCAACCTAAATTGCATTTTGTTGGGTGCGCATTTTGCAAGTATTTTGATTCGCAATTGCATTTTGTGGGTATTTTGAATCTAAATTACATTTTGTAAGTATTTTCAATCTAAATTGCATTTTGTAAGTATTGTCCATCCAATTGAGTAGTTTGAATCTACCATATATTTTGTAAGCCTTTTCAATTTCAATTGCATTTTGTAAGTATTTTGATTTTCAATTGCACTTTGTGAGTATTTTGAATTTCACTTACATTTTGTAAGTATTTCGACTCTACATTGCATTTTATACGTATTTTGAACTTAACCTACATTTTGTGCATATTTTTCAATCTATTCCTTTTATGAGTATTTTCGTTCTAAATTCCCTTTTGTAAGTATTACCGATCTCCATTTTGTGAGTAGTTTCACTCTGAGTTCCTTTTTGTAAGTATTTTCCTTCTCACTTATTTTTCGTTCTGGTTTCCACTTCATTGACATTTTCGCTATCACCCACACCATTAGGGACCGATAACCTAGATGTTAGGCCCCTTAAAACAACAATTATCATCATCATCATCATCATTTAGAACAACGAATATTATTAGAACTTTGTCCTTAGATGTTCCTTCTTCTTCCTCCAGTAGTCCATCTCACATGTTTCCTCTTCCTTTCCTCGGACCATTTCGAGCCGGTTATCTTTCCCTTCCACCCTTGAAATCCTTCCATTTTTGCACTTTTTGCCTAAACTATCTCTCTGTAGTGTATCTTCTTCTCTGATATTGATTCTTTCCGAAACCTTTTTGACTTCTTGTACCCAAGTTGTTTTTGACTTCTTGTTCCACAGGAATGTGAAGATCTGCTTGTTTACCTACTGTCATCCATCTTATAGCTATCTCCTCTTCCGTATTGTTTCTGATATGTTTTTATATTTATCGATATATTTCATCATTACTTCCTAATTTCCAGAATTCTGCCGTTTTTAAAGGACCGAGTTTTTGCGTATACTTCTTCTATCTACTAGTTCTTCTGGCATTCCGGTTTGACTTCGGTGTTGTTGTGCTGGATTTTAAGGTCTTTAGACAAATACTTCTTGTTTTAGGTATTCCTAGTTATACCATACGCTCTTTCCATCTTTCGTATTCTTTCTTTTCTTCTTCTATTATATAAAACTAAGTGTCCTGACTGACTCACTCATCATCGCCCAGCGAAAACTATTAAAGTTAGAAACATGAAATTTTGGGGATATGTTCGTTGTATGTCGAAAATGTCCACTAAGGACGGAGTTTTTCATTCAGGTTCTAAAGGGGTGTTAAGGGGGGTAAACGTGCATTTCATTGAATAACAATATTTCACGAGTGGTTTCATTTGGGGATATGATACTTGGCATATAAACTAATCATTAAAAAAATTAAGCAGACACGTGTCTAATGTTTTTCCGATGTGGTGTTAGGGGTGAAAAGTGGAGGTTGAAGGATTCCTAACGGAGCGTGTATCCCTTAGAGGACATAGGCGAGAAGTTTGAAACTGAAGGGAAAAATGTCAGCTTAAAAAATAAGTAAATAGGTGTTCGACCGCTTTTTCATAAATCCAATTTAAGGGGTCCATGAGGAGGGGTGAATTTCTGGAAAAGAAAAAGGAAAGAAAGTGTCCTAACTTACTGACTCACTCATCAAACTCAGGGAAAAAACACCTTATACATAAGTAAATATGTGTTCGACGTTTTTTCATAAAGCCAATTTAAGGGGCCCATGGGGAGGGGTGAAATTCTGGAAGAAGAACGTCCACTAAGGAAGGATTTTTGGATATTCACTCATCATCGACCAGCCAAAACTATTTAAGTTAGAAACATGAAATTTTGGGGATATGTTCGTTGTATGTCGAAAACGTCCACTAAGGAAGGATTTTTGGTTATTCAGGTTCTAAAGGGGTGTAAAGGGGGGTAAACGTGCATTTCATTGAATAACAATATCTCACGAGTGGTTTCATTTGGGGATGTGATACTTGGCATATAAACTAATCATTAAAAATAAGCAGAGACTTGTCTAATGATTTTTCGATGTGGTGTATATTATGAGGTGAAAGGGATGAAAAGTGGGGGTTGAAGGATTCCTAACGGAGCGTGTATCTCTTAAACGACATACGCGAGGAGTTTGAAACTCAGAGGAAAACAATCAGCTTAAAATAAGTAAATAGGTGTTCGACCTTTTTTTTTCATAAATCCAATTTAAGGGGATCATGAAAAGAGGGAGCGGGGGTGAAATTCTGGAAGAAAAATGTCGACTAAGGGAAGAATTTTTGTATATTCACTCATCATCTATCAGCCAAAACTATTAAAGTTAGAAACTTGAAATTTTGTGGCAATGTTTGTTGTATGTTGAAAACGTCTAGGGAAGGATTTTTGGATGTTCAGGTTCTAAACGGGTGTTAAGGAGGTTAAACCTGCATTTCATTGACTAACAATATCTCACGAGTGGTTTTATTTGGGGATGTGATACTCGGCATATTAACTAATGAAACAAAAAAAGCAGACACGTGTCTAAGGATTTTTCGAAGTGGTGTATACTGTATTGTGAGGTGAAAGGGGGGGGGGGGGGGAGATTGTGGCCGTAGAGGTTTTTTATTTACTTGTGCAATTTTATGATGTGTTCTTTCCCCACAGGAATTTAGGTAAATGGATTTTGCGTTTAGTCAGTGTGTTTAACATACTATATCTCATTTATTTCCTATTTACGTTTGTGGTCGAAAACCGTGTTGTGATTTTGAGTCGAATTTTATACTTGCGATGCGACGTGACGTTGGGGAGATTCAGATATGTATGTGCCATTGTTTTGTTATATTGTCTGATTGTTTACCAAATTATCATTATTATTATTATTAAAAATTAAACGATAATTCAGTCGTAGCATTCATGATTGAAACGTTGCTAAGTGTACTCCTTATAACTACAATATTCGCGGGCGAAGCCGGGACGGGTAATAAGAGCCCAGCGCGAATAAACAATACGTTATCCGCATTTAGACAATTTAGGAGAAATAGTTTTTAAACAACAATTATACATCCGCCCTAGTCAATACATAAACGAAAGGAAATATAAATAGATTTGCTCCTGGTACATGTTTCAGGGATTGATAGCTTGTATCCCCTTCATCAGCCATGATTAATATCTGAAAAAATAAAATAAAATAGCGTAGCACTCAAAAGAACAAATGGCTATTAGACCTTATATGGTGCACCATATAAGTAGGTCACAGAAAAATATTTTAAAGCATAGAACAAAAACTAAAAAATATGAGACGGAATTATATTTTGCCATCAAACACAAGCGAAGATATACGTAGAGAACCAGTGGACAGTTCATTCACAAATCCGCTCAAAGCTTGAATTGGCAAAAATAGGACCACAATACTTCACCATATGTACACTACCAATAAAGAATCCTTATAAGCCAAATCAAATGCCTGCATGCATAACTTCAAGTTAAATCAAGGTATCGCTTGTGTTTGATGGCAAAATATCATTCCGTCTCATATTTTTTAGTTTTTGCGCTATGCTTTAAATTATTTTTCTGTGACCTACTTATATGGTGCACCATATTAAGTCTAATAGCCATTTGTGTTTTTATGATTGCTACGCTATTATATAATTTTCTTCACATCTTTTTTAGCGTATGGCTGTTAGTGCCGGGAGTGTCCGAGGACATGTTCGGCTCGCCAGGTTTGTAGCTGCTTCGAGACGGACACCCAATGGGTGAGCTGCAAGTGCCGTTGGGGAGGAAAGTGGGAATAGCATTGGCTGATGAAGGGGATAAAAGCAATTAATCCCTAAAACAGGTACCAGGAACAAATCTATTTATATCTCCTTTGGTTTATGTATTGACAAGGCGGATGTATAATTGTTCTTTAATAACTATTTAGTACGTTAATACGGACCCATGATAAAGGAAGTACCAAAGAAATCGTATCGTAGGTTTAAGATTCTCCTTAAAATAACAAGAGCATAGGTTTTATCCGTAAGATATTGCACATGTAATGGTAACACGCCATTCGTTATGGCAATATATGTATTATTAGCTTGTTGCACAAGATACAAATATTGATTTTAGTGGCTTTAAAATGTGTTAAGTTTAATGATTACAAGTTTCCTTATGAGTAATTTGTTTTTTAAAGCAACAATACAATAACTAATAGAGATAATTGCCATAGCACTGTCAGAGTTCAACATACAGAGTATTCTTACGGTGAGAAAGAGAACTACTTCATTCCACACTTTCCATATAGCTTTTGAAATATTCCGTGAGAGGCGCAGTAACTTTTCACAGCTTGCGTAATTTGTGTTTGCACTTCATGTCATTGTGTCCAATAATCAGAGTCCGCCAGAAAAATGTATACACTCTTCGTGAGACGATATCGGGATATAGACATTGTCAACTGTTATCATTGTTTTTAAATGTTGTAGTATGATCTTTCGCTCAACAGATGTAAGTAGGCCTACTTGCATCACGATACTGGGAAAACATAATGGCTGGAGCACGCTTGACATTCGAGCAGCGAAAGTACATTCTGAAGTGGTTTATCAGGTTTGATAATGCCGTTGAAGTGCAACGTCAGTGAAGGAGGGAGTTTGAAACAGAACCCCCAACACGCCTAACCATTAAACGCATTACTGGGAAGTTTGAGACGCATGGAACAATTTGTGATATTCACAAAGGAAGATCGGGAAGAACGCGTGCAGCTACTAGTTATTTATATTTATTTATTTTGGATCGTTTCAACCTCCTATGGGTTACGATTACACAACTTCCTTGACTGTTGATGTTCTTTCCTGTTACGCCAATACCCTCTCATTCGTTGGCTCACTCTTGCTCATTCCTCGACCGAGAACACCCTTCCAATTCTCTTGGGTTTCTCTACGGACAGATCTGTCACCACCGCAATTTTCCTTCTGAACACTTTTCTGTTTGCAATATCTCCCTCCTCAATGCCACATTTTTTTTTAAAGATCCTGATAAACTTCTTTCAACCATGGTACTTGAGTCTTTCTCCTTTCCTGAAATATGAGGATTTTATTTGCTAGGCGTTCCGGTCCCATTCTTCTCAAGTATCCATAGAAAGTTAGTAGCTTGCCACGGTGGGTGAGTGGATAGCGTGTCGGTCTACTAACCCCAAGATTGCAGGGTTGCTCCTGCCCGTGGTAAGTGATTTTTGAAAGGCGGCAAAAATACGACACGCATGTCATACGATGTTGGCATGTCAAAAACCCGTTTGAATTCAGTAGGCCGTGTTCATAATGGCAAAATTAATCTCGGGAGTTTCCGCCAACAAAAAGTTCCCCATTTCTCTACTAGAAAACGCTGTAGTGTTCCAGGAGCTTAGATATCTAAACTCCTTGACTTCCATAGTGATTCAAGGAACAACGAAATTCGACATGCAAACTACCCTCTGGGTGTCAAATAACAAAGCTTGCACCCGGCATCCGAGGCCATACGATGAAAGTTAGTCGTATTTTCCTCATACATGTTGAAATGTTCTCGCATTTTTATATAGCTCCTGATTTGAACTCAAACGGAAGGTAAAATCATTTGTTTCTGCTTTCTTGGGTCCCAGAATTTTCCTGAGAAATTTACGTTCTTTTTTTTATCTCTTTCTATGATTCCCTTTCTGGCAATTGTCTCCGCTGCATAAAGGCATTTCAGGTTTCTTCTTCTTATTATGAACATTATTATTAATATGTTCTTATTAAACCATAACATTCGGCGTCTGCTTTCCTAACTACGTTGTGCGCGTGTATGCCTATTGACATATGTAAGGATGGATAGTAAAATTAAGAATTTCGAAGTACTTACAGAACATGTCCTCTCTACAAAATGGTGACTTGAAGCAATTTATTGAGGTGTTTGGTAATTTGGAAAATGGATGTTTTTTAGTTGTTCCCAGAACGTCCTGTTTGCTCTATAGGTTACATTAGCGGTGTGATTGTTTGCGACGGTGTCGTTTGTCAATCTCGAGTCCATTGAGACAAGATGATTAATGCGCGTCCTACTTTCTTAGGCTAATGATGGGTGTGGTTCTTCTGCTGTCACTAGAGGTCTCTGCTTACCTCATCAAATCTCTCTCTGATTATAATCTCCTGAAAGCAAACGTCCGATCGTTGGGAAATGAAAAGAGATGGTATACAATAACATGAAAAATGGTGAAAGCATTCCTAAATTCAAATATATTTCATCGTGATGTGAAGGTTTTGTAAGTCTTTAGGAGGTTTGTCTCAAAGAGGATCTCATACTTCTCTCTTAATTTTTGGTAAAGCACAAACAGTATTGAAATGCTGTATTTACCAGTCCCATTGGATATATTTTGTTTGTTTTCTGTCGACCATCAGTTGTCTGTTGGCCCAGAGCAGGGCTGCCATCATTATTTTTCATGGAACCTCGTACAAGAGCGACAAAACCTAGGGCTAGGATTTTTATCTAAATAAGTCACATATCCTTTCCCTTTGCTTGTAAACTAAAAATGAAGGAAATTGGAGAAACATTTAAAGGAGAATTGATTTCAACTATGAGATTTGCTGATGATATCGTCATCTTGGCATGCGGCTTCGGTGGCGTAGTTGGTAGCATGCTGAGCTTCTATGCCCAAGATAGCGGGTTCAAACCCGGCCGAAGCCGTCGGATTTTTTAAGAGCGTTAAAAATCCCTCAGTATGCCTTCCTTCGGAGGGGAAGTAAAGCCGGCGGTCCCATATCATAGATTTATGGCATGTTAAAGATCTTTCCACTAATTACACCTGTGTGAAACTAAATTGGATAGGTTAAGAATGTAAACAACGCTCTTAGGTTGCTACGTTCGTTGCCAAGAGCCGACTGCGCTGGCGTCTAGTAGCTAAGTTCTGAACTAGGCCTAGTAGTCGTTGACGGTGGCGCTTGGCGGCAAAAGTAGGAACTATTTGAAAATTCAAACTTGCAGTCCCTACTTGAATTAAAAAACAGAAACACACACTAATACAGTCATCACAATTAACACCGGTTATCAGACAGATTCTACACACACCCAAAGTACACGGGGCTACATGACCGCGTTGTCGCAGCCCCTAAACTAAGGAACCAACCAACCAACCATCTTGACCGATACGTCAGACGATTTGAATGAGTTTTTGAATGGTATGGACTCCGTCTTGAGGAAAGAATTCATGTTCAAAATCAATAAGTGTAAAACAAAAATATTGGAATGCGGCCGAAATAAATCAAAAACCTCTATGGTCATCAAATTGGCAGGTGAAAAGCTAATATAAAGGAAGTAGGAGACTTCTGTTCTTTAGAAAGCAAAATAACCAGTGATGGACGAAGCGAAGTGGGTATAAAAAGTTGGTTGTTTCAAGCAAAGGGAGCATTTCTATAAAAAGGGAATCTGTTGACATCGAATATAGATTTAGGTATTAGGAAGTTAAATTTGAACGCCTTTGTCTGGAGCGCGGCGCTCTATGGAAGTGAAACTTAGACTATTGGCGCAGCAGAAAAGAGGAGAATAGAAGCGTTTGAAATGTGGTGTTACAGGAGAATGATGATCAGATGGGCATATAGGGTAACGAGGTATTAAGACGAGTGGGAGAGGAGAGATGTTTCCGGCGACTGCTAATGAAGAGAAGAGATAAGTTGGTAGGTGACATACTAAGACACCCAGGAATAGCAAGCTTAGTTATGGAAGGAAGGGTTGAGGACAAGAACTGGAGAGGTAAACCAAGGTTAGAATATGTTAAACTGATTGCCTCGGATGTAAGGTGTGCTAGCTATGTAGCTCAGGACAGGAAGGTATGGAGGGCTGCATCAAACCAGTCAAAAGACTGAAGACTCGACAACTAAAATGTATGTCCATGAATTAGAACCCTAGCTATCACATTTGGTTGTAACATATTTTACATACTTGATTATAATGACATTCGAAGAGTCCAAAGGAAAGACAAGCTAACCCAGCATGTAACCTTTCAGGAGAGCCATTTTGAAGTTTGGGTTACCTGATTTTTCCATGTAACGCTGTTTCTTCAAACTGCGCTATCTAAGTGGATTGGTTTGGTTCTCACGTTTGGTATCGGATATATTGTGGTATATAGAAAGGAGAACCAGAGGGTGCTGAAATCCCCATTTTTGATATTTTGAGGGTTAGCTGAATTTTCCTTTGGACTCTTCATGTGTTTTACATTTTTATGTAAAAATACAATTGAGCCTCCGTGGCTTAGGTAGCAGCAGGCCGGCCTCTCACCGCTGGGTCTGTGGTTCGAATTCCGGTCACTCCATGTGAGATTTGTGCTGGACAAAGCGGAGACAGACAGGTTTTTCTCCGGGTACTCCGGTTTTCCTTGTCACAATTTCATTCCAGCTACACTCTCCACTAACATTTCATTTCATCTGTCATTCATTTAATCCCTGCCCCCAGGGGAGTGCGACTGGCTTCGGCAGCCGGCGCAGTTCATATCCTCGCCGCTAGATGGGCGGCTTAATACATTCCATTCCTGACCCGGTCGGTGAGTGGAAGTAGGCTGTGGATTTTTTCAAAATTTAAAAATACATATTCTGTCTCTTACTGTAAAACAAATTCGCAAGTGAAATAAACGGTAATTCAAAACAGTCTCTATGACAATATTTTTTCAGGAGACGAAAAAATCGTTTCTTGTTCAACTTCGGTTAAATTCATGTTTATTATATTGTGGTATATGCCCTTATTCATATACCTGCGATCTGCATACAACTCGTGATCTACAAGGAAGATATTAACAAATTAATATTGGATAAGGAGGGTTCTGGAACTGTTTTGGTATATAAGGGTGGATTTTGCAAACGTAACTAAAACTTTGTAATGATAACTTTCGTCTTAAAGTGATATTATAATCGAAATTGTTTGATTGTTTAAGTTCTTTAAAGTCATAAAATATGTTAAAATTTTAGAAATGTTTATCCAGAAAATAAGTAATGTGCGTGTAAGAAACTGGCGCGAAATAATAATTCGGAACAGCATAGCCATCAGTTTCAAAGAATATACACTTACACAGTATACATAGAACTTCATAAATATAATGCTGACGCCTTCTCCATGGAGTATTCCTTGAGATACGTTGCCACATATATGAATAAGGCGGACTTTGGAAACATCATCTTAGGATAAGGCAGGCTTAAGAACTATTCTCTTGTTGATGTTAAATCATATGAGCTATGGAGATGAGCGAAAGACTTAATTTTCCTAAAATCTGGCTAAGGCGGATTTTGGAACCGTGTGCCTCATTTATTCACTAGAAACACGGGTACATGAAACGGTTTCTCCAAGCCATTCCTAAGCTGCTGAGAAAGGGCCAGGGATTAAAGATATTAGTGGGGATAAGGAGATGGAGATTCAGCTCAGTTGTACAGTGAGTGCCTGAGACTCTGTTGTTCAGAAAGGCTGCTAGGCTATATTTCCTCCCACCCCGCAAAGAAAAAGTGCCCCTGACAAAACTTATTCTTCAGTTCGTACGCGTTTTCTCAGACTTAACAATGGAATTTATTTTAATTTGCTATAATAGGGACTTGCTTAATTAATTAATTAATTAATTAATTAATTATTAATTTTTATTGTGCCAAACTTTATTTTGCCAAATTATAATGAATAAAATGAGGTACCTTGAAATACTATATATTATTTATATAAAAAATATTATTTTTTTGGCGGGAAACTACAAAATGCTAAAAGAAACCATCGAATGTGGGGAATAATGGGGGCATACGCTACGAATAAATGGACTACCGGTGTATGAGGAGGTATCTCGTTTGGCTGCTGAATCTCTACTTAGTGTAAAACGAAGTCCCCGATTCTTGAATATCATGGGTAATCTCGAGAACAACTGGATGAATTTTTATGCGGTTTTCACCATTCTGTAAAGGATATCTCGAGGAAGGTGTCTATAGAAAATAATGTATTTATGATTAAAGGAACCCAAGTAGTAACGATTTCAGTGAAAGAGTCGAAAAAGAAAACGACCTGGTGTCCGTGCTCTCTTTAAGCTTACGCTGGGTAAACCGTTAAAAATATTAATATACTATGAGTGTAAGAATTGTTCAGCATGAAATTTTCTACAAAAACGTCTGCGAAGTCTCTATCTTCAATACATCGCCCACTATAAGTGATTTTACGTTCCATTTCATCCAACAATCTCCATTCAATTACTGAGGCGACCGTTTACGAGCTAGCTAGGGGCGAGGCTATCACCCCAGTTACAGCCTAGTTAGTGGGCGAGCCTAATACCCCAGATACAGCCAGCAGCAAACTATCCAGTCGTGTTGAGTTAAGACTTCAGAGAAGAGTGGTTGTGTTTGGAGTTTCCCTGGAAGTGAAACTCGGCTTTTCTTCATTTCGCCTGTGAACTTTTCGTTCCGCAAAATACACAGTCAAGTTAAGATTGGACGGGGGATTTGTTTTTCATGCACCTCGCCATTCTTAAATTACGTCTGGCAAGAATTCGTTGCACATGCATCTCCATGATATTATAATTAATAATCTAGCCAGTGATTTTAACCCATCATGCCGAGACGTAAAATGGATATAGGCCGTAGGTCTTTGAATCGAAAAGAAAGCGGTTATTACGTAATGCATTCTTAACTGTTCCCGGGCGAAGCTGGGGCGGGTTGCTAATAAAGTAATAAACGTATCGTAATTCAAACCATAATCAAAGACCGGAGTGATCTTGGGCTCAAACCCGGAATGAGGGAAGAATTTGAAACAACGATGAAACAGTAAACAGCATTAACCAGAACGTTAATTTCGCCATCACCAGTGATAAAGCGCATTCCACGAGAAATACAGACTAAGATATGGATCTGTATTTGAACACGCTTGACCCTAAAACCAAATGGGCCCGGTCACGAATCATACTTATTCCCAGAGCAAACAAAATAATGTCGACGGTAATTTTTTTACCGGTCAATGTAGATAAGGTTATGTTGTATCAGTACTTGAGGTATTTTAAATGGCGTCGTTACGGGTCTGAGAATGCGCGTCGCAGTATTCTTGGCACGCACGTCCATTACCGCCACTGTGGAATGTTGATTACATCTCGCTATGACGATGAGAGAAAGGGCAACTTTTTGAGTGGTTCTCGGTGATCCTCGGTTCAGGGTTCAAGTCCGCATGCCTGCACCGTGAGTATGCGACTGGTGATATGGTAATTGCACTCTATGAAATCCAGGAAACGTTTTCATTTGCGGTTTGAAACTATTTGAAGCCGTGTCGCTTTGTCGGTCAGCACGTTCATGAGAGCCCCTTGGATATTAACTCTTGCAGGCGCTTGGTAACACCTCACATGTTTTTATTCAGCAGTTTCATTTGTTCTACCCAAATGAAGTACATTACACATCAGTTGTTACGTCCTCCTTCTCAACATAGGCTTCGGTGGCGTAGTCGGTAGCATGCCCAAGATCACGGGTTCAAACCCGGCCGAAGTCGTCGGATTTTTTAAGAGAGTTAAAAATCCCTCAGTATGCATTCCATCGGAGGGGAAGTAAAGCCGGCGGTCCCATGTCATAGATTTATGGCATGTTAAAGAACCTTCCACTAATTACACCTGTGTGAAGCTAAATTATAGGTTAAACATTTGGCAAACGCTCTTAGGTTCCGACGTTCGTCGCCAAGAGCCTACTGCGGTGGCATCTGGTAACCAAGTTCTGAACTAGTAGTCGTTGACGGTGGCGTTTGGCTGCAGGAACTAGGAACTAGTTGACAAAAATGCAATATCTGCCGTCCTTACTTGAATTGGAAACAGTTAACACACATTAATACAGTCATCACAATTAACACCGGTTATCAGACAGATTCTACTCACACCCAAAGTACACGGGACTACATGACCGCGTTGTCACAGCCCCTAAACTGAGGAAGCAACCAACCACCTTCTGAACATCCTGTAATCTCCTTGTTACTTAATGCACTTTTGCCATGGATGTGTGAGTCTCTCCAGACCTTCCTCTCGTAGAGCTGCGTACCCCTGCCTTGACAGCTGGGTCCAGTTCTCCAAAATCCGCAAAACTGCGCAAGCATAGGGGGCAGTCCACCGCCAAAGAAATGTCGAACAGTTGGCAAGCGAAAGGCGACAGTGTTCTGGGACACAAAGGGCATCATCCTCATTGACTGGCTGGAATTGGGGGCCACAATTAATAGTGTAGCATATGTGGCAACCCTTACGCCCTTACGATGTGCTTCTGCAACATGACAATGCGCGCCCCCACACTAGCCGAGAGACCGCCGCTGCCATTGATCAAATGGGATTCACGGTGCTGCCAGACTTACCATACTCTCCCGACTTGGCATCAAGTGATTATCACCTGTTCGGGAACAGCTGTCAAGGCAAGGGTATGCAACACTCTGAAAGAATGGTTTCAGGAACGTCTGGAGAGACTGACACATTGATGGCAGTGCATAGAACTACAAGGAGATTATGTTGAGAAGGTGGACGTAACAACTGATGTGTAATGTACTGTACTACATTTGGGTAGAAAAAATGAAGTGTAAAACAATAACTTATAGTACGCCCCTCGTAATAATATAGAGAGCTTTGAAGATGTGATTTTTCCTTTCATAGGCTGTGTCCCATATAGCCCAGGCATTTTAAGTTTTAACCTAAAAAAATAATGTAAAGCTGAAATTTGGCATAGATGTTCCCTAGTACCCTAGTAACAAATCCTGAAAAGTCCCCATCTCTGCGGTGTCCGCGTCATAGTTTTTGGAGAGTTCAAAAGGGCTTAAGTGCCAAAAACAGCATTTTTGCTTCCAGCGTTCAAAATATTGATCCAAAATCAGTTCTAATGAGCCTTGATAGCAATAAGAGAATGACTGCGTTAAATATAACGCTCCTATTGGTCGTAATTATTGCCATACATTTCAACCGATGAGTAATCAAATATTTTTAGCTCAACTTTTCTCACGAAAATTTAGCTAATTTGTCATTAGCTGGGACTTATCGTGCAAACAGCTGCTGATAGCGACTAATGACCCGAAGTAAAAGTTGTAAAGCACACTTGTAGCTTTAAAACGATACATTGTCCATGTGCATCCGACAAAGAGCAGCAGAGATACAGTTACAAATATCAAAGTGGAAGTGTGGGAGTCGCTTTCCGAACGAACGTCCATTTACGCTGGTGGGCTCCATCTATTCACCTTTGCTGACACCATTTTGTATCTTTGCTCAAGAGCTTTTAGGATGGTATTCCTTTGAATCCAGGTAAACTAGCAGAAGCAGTTTGCATAGAACAAAACGGGTTTAATGCAGTTGGCAGTTAAACGTACATTCATAATATGCATAATGCAAATAATAACAAAACAAAGCTTAAAAATCTTTCTTTAGACAAAGAACACTTGCAAAACAAAGCTTACATCGGTCTCAATCGTCCTCCTCATTGTCTGAGCCATCAAATGTGACGTTGCCACACGCCTTTCCACTGCAGTGCCCACATATTAAGGAGCATTCTAAACCGGAACGTACACACTCACACCGGCTGCCACAAGAGCTCTTGCAGTTGCAGGACACCAAATTGAGGAGATGATCTGGAGCAGCTGGAAGACGAGTTGTCAATGGTACTAAAGCCGAGTGTTGGATTTTCCATCCCCATTGGGTCGGGTCCAAAGAAAATCCTAACCATTCCTGAACTTGCAAATATACCCGCAGTGAATGTTGTTTGCATGCCGCCGAAGTCGGCGGAAGTGAAGCCAGCTGAAACGACGCTGTGACCGGTTGTTTGGCAATTTTTCGGCTGTATTTCACTACCCGAAGTTCGTCGAGGCTTTTGCACTCCGATTTGGCACTATCGTAGAGACAAATGGCGAACTTCTCTCCAGCTGATATTATGGCATTTTCATCTGGAGCCGTAGAGACGAATAGCTTCATTTCCTCGCGTAATGATGCGGAATCCTTCAATATTTTCCAGGCTTGCTGTTTGATGTACTCTACCCATAGCTTTCCTGTGCGAGATTTCTGGCTCATTGAAGAAAATGTGTCATGAAGCGACTCTGTGAGGCGTAGAAAGCAAGGATATGATAGCAAGTTGTTGGCGGTGCCATCTTGGAATGCGGTAAAAAGCGCCTGAATTTCGTCCTAGTCATCCTTGAGCCCGCCGTTCATGTTGAGTGACATTGTCCTGACAGCCTGTTTTGTCAGAAAATGCGCTCTGAGGGCCCTAGAACATACACAGTTTCGCGTTATTGATACATTTAATTGAAGGCATAACGTTATCATTTTTAAGAGCGAGCTAATTGCAAGCCTACCTAGAATATGCGTGTCCAGACATCATGTGAGTCACTGACGATTTAGCGTATATTTCCGCCCAGAGCTCCTCCAAACCGCTTCCATTCATCACGTAGCCGATTGCCCCAAGAAACCATATTAGAAGGTGAAATCCGCCTGGACGAACAACCACGTTTTTGAGTTCCTCTGAAGTGTCCGATGCGACTACCTCTGCAGCTTTCGCGTATAGAGGCTGGTCAAAGGTTACGAAACAAGTGCTTTGTTCCAGTTCCGCGCACTCTCTTGCGGCAAACTTCAAAGCGGAATATATAGTTGATGGATTGCTTGGTTCCAAGTTAATGAACGGCAGGGCATCAATTGACTTCGTCTGGGGAGCTGGTTGAGCATGAGCAGACAGTGACGTATTCATAAAGCCGTTCCATGAAACGGGTAAATTAATACCTGACCGACGTCCAGATAACCACAAGGAATCCATCATCCACGCAATAGCCACAGAGTTTGGGTCTTCCACAGTTAACTCCTTAATCTTGACGTCCTTTGAACCAGGAGAAGAGGGCTTCCGATACCACGAAATGTTCAACTTTTCCATCGCCGCAATCACACCAGCATTAGGAACTTCTCGTGTGCGTGGGAGTGAAGATATTTCACTGTCAGGCATTGCACCTGTGCACTTGATGCCTTCCATGCAGTGAAATGTGTTTCGCCCGTCCAATGTCCTTATGTTAAAGTCAGCGTTGTCAAAGCAAAACTGCGTGAACGCTCCAGCATTCGGGATTGGACGTTCTTCACGAAGCGCCGAAACTTCGTACCTGTGGACTTCCGCCACATTTACTGAAAATCCAAGACTGTTTAGAATCTGAATTGATTGTTTCGAGTATTGTTGGCCTGCTCCGACAGGACGATCGAGCGCTGTCACCTAGAAACGCGATCGGTTGCCCTTTCAACAGCGATTATGCTTTGGGACCGTAACTCGGTAACCGTTTCTCGCAGAGACATGGGTAATGTACCAATGTAAAGCTAAAGGTATGCTTTATAACTTTCATTCTGGGTCTTGAGTCAATATCAGCAGTTTTTTAAAAAATAATGACCTGCTAATGAAAAATTAACCAAATTTTCGTGTAAAAATTGTGCTATAAATGTTAAATTAGTCGTTTTTTTCCTTCATCAATAGCAATAATTAGGCCTGATAAGTCCGTTATCCTACTGGTTCATTTTTATTAATTGCTAAAGCTCGCGAGGACTAAATTTGGATCAATATTTTGAACGCAGGAAGCAAAAATGCTATTTTTGGCACTTAGGCCCCATTTAAGCCCTTTTGAACCCTCCAAAAACTATGACGCGGACACCGCAGAGATGGGGACTTTTCAGGAATTGTTTCTATGGTACTAGGAAACATCTATGCCAAATTTCAGCTTTACATTTTTTTTAGGTTGGCAGTGTTTTTTGCATATAATGCCTGGGCTAATAGCGAAAGTTGATATCTATTAATTAATTGCTAGTAACTACTCGCTACGGAGCTTTGGGACATGTGTACTTGAAGTTAGTTAGTTATTATTTTTTAGGGGGTGGAACTACGTGGTCATCTGCCCCTACGTGTGTGCTTGAAACATGACCACCCTCATAGCCTTGTGATCTGAAACACACAAGGTTTACATTACGGTGCCAAACATCTATAATTCTTTGTACAAGTCGACAATCAAGCGAGCACTTTGGTTCACTAGCTACTACAGACTTGATTGCTATGTGCTAAGCAGCTTTGGATCAAGACACTGCCAACGAGAAAAACAGGCCATGGCGCGTAAACCAAATCCTTCTGTGACGTAGGCAATATAAGCTTGTACGTAGGCCTACATTATGAGCAGCAGAAATGCGATATTTTATATCAATCATCTTGAAATGGACGCAGTTTAGATGTTCGTGTGTTTTCAAGCACGTTAAATTATACTGTACTAGCATTACCCGTCGCGAACATCGTAGTTGTAAAGAGTACACTTGGCAACATCTCAATAATGAATGCTATGACTGTTGTTTCGTATAATTTTGAATAATAATGATAATAATTTGGTAAAGGCCGTAAACAATCAGACAATAAAGACACTATAGCACAACAATGGCACATAAATATCAAAATCTCCCCAACGTCATGTCGCATCGCATGTATAAAATTCGCCTCAAAATCATAACACGGTTTCCGACCACAAACGTAAATAGGAATTAAATGAGATACAGTATATTAAACACACTGACTAAACACAAAATCCATTTACCTAAATTCCTATGAAAAACAGTACACATCATAAAATAACACTAGTAAATAACCTCTTCGCCCACATTTTCCCCCTTTCACTTCATAATATGCACCACATTGAAACCCCTTAGACACGTGTCTGCTTATTTTTTAACTCATTAGTTAATATGCCGAGTATCACATCCCCAAATGAAACCACTCGTGGGATATTGTTATTCAATGAAATTCAGGTTTAACCCCTTTAACATCCCTTTCGAACTTGAATATCCAAAAATCCTTCCTTAGTAGACGTTTTCGACATACAACAAACATATCCTCCAAAACAAAAGTTTGGGGCTTTTCAGTCGGTTAACCCGAATGTACCCAAAAAGAGCTGGGTTATGCCTAATCCTGAAATAAATTACATGAGATTAACAAATACACTCTTTTTTGGGTATATTCGTGTTGACCCACTGAAAAGCACCAAACTTTTGTTTACTTAGGCAACACAGAAAAATGGCTTCAAACCACACAATATCCCCAAAATGTCATGTATCTAACTTTAATAGTTTTGGCTGGTCGATGATGAGTGAATATCCAAATATCCTTCCTTAGTAGACGTTTTTCTTCCAGAATTTTATCCCCCCCCCCCCCAATGGGCCCCTTAAATTGGATTTATGAAAAGAACGGTCGAACACTTATTTACTTATTTTTAAGCTATTTTTCCCCTGAGTTTGATGAGTGAGTGAGTGAGTCAGTCAGTTAGGACACTTTCTTTCCTCTTTTTTTTTCAGAATTACACCCCTCCCCATGTGCCCCTTAAAATGGATTTATGAAAAAACGGTTGAATATCTATTTACTTATTTTTAAGCTGTTTTCCCCTGAGTTTGATGGTCAGTCAGTTAGGACACTTTCTTTCCTTTTTTCCCAGAATTTCTCCCCTCCCCGTGTTCCCCTTAAATTGGATTTATGAAAGATCGGTCGAACACCTATTTACTTATTTTTTTTTTTAAGCTGAGTTTCTAACTTCTCGCCTATGTCGTCTAAGAGATACACGCTACGTTAAGAATTCTTCAACCCCCACTTTACACCCCTTTCACCTCATAATATACTCCACATCGAGAAACCCTTAGACACGTGTCTGCATATTCTTTCAAACATGAGTATCACATCCCCAAATGAAACCACTCGTGATAAATTGTTATTCAATGAAATGCAGGTTTAACCTCCTTAACACCCCTTTAGAACCTGAATATTCAAAAATCCTTCCTTAGTAGATGTTTTCGACGTACAACAAACATATCCCCAAAATGTCATGTTTCAAACTTCAATAGTTTCGGCTGGACGATCATAGTGAGTGAGACAGTCAAGACATTTTCTTTATTTTTATTTTTTTCAGAATTTCACACCTCCGCTTTGGCCCCTTAAATTGGATTAATGAAAAAACGATCGAACATCTATTCACTTATTTTTAAGCTGATTTTTTCCCACCGACTTTCAAACTTCTCGCCTATGTCATTACACGTTCCGTTAAGAATCCTTCAACCCCCCTTCAGCCCTTTCATCTCATAATATACACCACATCGAAAAACCCTTAGGCACATAGACTGTCTGCTTATTAGCCTATTTTCAATTTTGAAAAAATAGGCTTATGAGATCACCTTTTGTCCGTGTGTGTGTGTGCGTGTGTGTGTGTGTGTGTGTGTGAGAGAGAGAGAGGTGTGTGAGGTGTGTGTGTGTGTGTCCCCCTAATAAAATCTAAACGGCTGGAGCGATTTCAATGAAACTGGGTAAGTACATAGCACTATTCCCGGCGACTTCGACCGTGCCCTTCAAATTTTGTTACGTCTCACCAATCCAACATGGCGGCTGTGCGAAATATTTCACTACCATTCAATATCTCCGAAACTATTACCGATGTCGCCCTGAAATTGTGTACGGTAATAAAGGGCACTACTAGAAGTTCACCTATGAGACTTTCAAAAACCTGGTGACTACAAAACCAACATGGCGGTCAAGCGAAATTGAGACTTGTAAATAGACATTTCTCGCGATTTAACCATCCAAGCGTAATGAAACTTGTTACAGCAAATGTTTGTACAAATTGTAATGCACTGGAGTCTAATTTAGTTCAATTGTTTACATAACCTCAAAATGGCGGCTGTGCGAAATAATTCACTGACATTCTATATCTCCGAAACTATTACAGATATCACCCTGTAATTTTGTACGGTGATGAAGGGTACTGATACAAGTGTACCCATGTATATTTCATAAACCTGTAATGTACAAAACGAACATGGCGACCAAGCGAATTTGAAATATTTTAATAGACTTTTCTCGTGATTTAACTCTCTGATCGCAGTGAAATGAGGTACAGTAAATGATTTTGCAGATGGTAATGCACTGCCATCTAATTTAATTCAATTGTTTACATCACCTCAAGATGGCGGCTGTGCGGATTTTTAAAATTAAGTTTTTATTTCTTGTGTCTTAATCATGCGATCGAAGTGAAAGTCTGAATAATGAACCTAGGCAATAATTGTCCTTGAATGGTACATAACTCTATGGCCTATACATATAACAATCCTAAATGGCGAGCTTCCGAAATATTTAGACGGTTCTCAATATCTATGAATCTTTTACAGCAACCAAACTGATTTTTTTTATGTTCATAGAGACTATGAACATATGTTCACCTATAGAACTTACAGTAACCTGGTGAGCACAAATCCAACATGGCGGCGACGCGAAGTATAAATATTTAAATGGACGTTTCTCGCGAATTAACTATCCGAGTGCCGTGAAACGTTGCACGTTAAATGCTTATACAAATGTTGATCCACTGGCATCTAATTTATTTCAATTGTTTGCATAATCACAAGATGTCTGCTGTGCATAATTTTAAAATCTCGTTTTTACTTCTTGTGTTCTAATCATGCGATTGAAGATTGAATACCACACGTACACAGTAATCTTAATGTAATAGTACAAAAATAAAAATCCAACCTGGCGACCATCTGAAATATTTAGACGGTTCTCAATATCTACGAATCTGTTACAGCAATTTAACTGAAATTGTGTATGTTGATAGAGGAAAATAACATGAGCAGGATATATGAAAATAGGCTGTATAGTTCTTCACGGAACTACTTGTTTTTAATGATTAATTTATATGCCGAGCATTACATCCCCAAACGTAACTCGTGAGATATTGTTATTCAATGAAATGCAGGTTTAAACCCCTTAACACCCCTTTAGAACCTGAATATCCGAAAATCTTTACTTAGTGGGCGCTTTCGACTTACATCGAACATATCCCCAAAAGTTCATTTTTAGCCTATTTTCAATTTTTCAATAGGCTTATGAGATCACCTTTTGTCCGTGTGTGTGTGCGTGTGCGTGTGTGTGTGTGTGAGTGTGAGGAGTGTGTGTGTCCCCCCCTAATAAATTCTAAATAGCTGGAGCGATTTCAATGAAACTCGGTAAGTTCATAGCACTATTCCGGGTGACCACGACCGTGCCCTTCAAATTTTGTTACGTCTCACCAATCCAACATGGCGGCTGTGCGAAATATTACACCAGCTTTCAATATCTCCGATACTATTACCGATATCACCCTGGAATTTTTTACAGTGATAAAGGGAACTACTAGAAGTTCACCTATGTGACTCTTGAAATACTGGTAAATACAAAACCAACATGGCGGCGAAGCGACGTTTAAATAGACGTTTCTCGCGATTTAACCAACCAAACGCAATAAAAGTTGGTACAGTATATGTTTATACACATTGTAATGCACCGACATCTAATTTCGTTCAATTGTTTACATAACCACAAGATGGCGGCTGTGCGAAATATTTCACCGGCATTCTATATCTCTGAAACTATTACCGGTATCACCATGACATTTTGTACTGAGATAAAGGAAAGTTCATCTATGAGACTCTCAAATACCGGTTAACTACAAAACGAACATGGCGGTCAAGCGAAGTTGATTGTTTAAAATAGACTTTTCTCGCGATTTAATCCAAACGCAATGAAAATTGGTACAGCGAATGTTTATACACATTGTAAAGCACTGGTATCTAATTTAGTTCAATTGTTTACATAACCTCAAGATGGCGGTAGTGAGAATTTTTAAATTAAGTTTTTATTTCTTGTGTCGTAATCATGCGATCGAAGTGAACATTTTAATAATGAACCTACGCAATAATTTTCCTTTAACCCTTAGCTACACGCATCTCTTTCACTAACATTCGTACACGCTAGCGGCATTCCATGCCGCAATATATTTTTTCATTCTTTTTCGTAATTTAGTGACTTGCTAAACGGCTAAAATTGATCTGTATGGAGAATTATACAGAACACATGAGAATACATTGAAAAAATCTTATCAGTATGTATGAAATTCTTATTAAAATATATTATTTTGAGGGATGGGATAAGGACATATTTACTAATGTATTAAAAAATTCTTATCATCATTTATTGGACAACGGAGAAAAGATAATAATTTTCGCACTCCACAGAGATATTGAGAATTATTGGATTGAGATTGCCCTTTTTTCAGGCTCATATTACAAGACATTGTACCTGATGGTCAACAAGCTCAAAAAGTACACTAGAGTAAAAGAAAAACTGTTTGTCGGAATAATGTAGGCCTATACACTTAGATTCTTGGCTTGGAAAAGGACACCTTCTGCTAATTTACAGTACGAAATAATATACAGTGCCTAAATGCACAAAATAACTCTGCTCTAGGACCTAAAAATCGAATAGATCCTCTTCATCCAGTGACCCTTCCTGCTCATCAAGTTCTGGGAGCAACCTCTCAATCTCCTGTTGTTGACAGCCATGCCGAGACCTATAAATAGAAGGCAAGCGTGCAGACTATGTGCTGACATCGATAATAATGATTGAAGCATAGAAAGAAACAACAAAGGTAAAATAAGTTAAATACTTACATTATTTCACAACGCCGATTCCAGCCAGTTGTTACACGCTAGCGGTACGGAATGCCGCATTCGCGCACCTCGCAAGTTTGACAACCTGTCTCAGACTAAATGGGAACCAGACAGGTTCCGAACCTACTCCCTCCCCTGTAGCACATGTCGAACAAAGGATATAGCGGGCGATCTCACGGAACTCGTAAGTGTTTACCTCGTCAAACAAAATTTAGCAAAAAAAAAGCGGCACTCAGTGCCGCTTAGCGTGTATCTAAGGGTTAATGGTACATGACTCTATGGCCTATACATTTAACAATCCAACATGGCGACCATCCGAAATATTTAGACGGCTCTGAATATCTACGAATCTGTTAGAGCAATGAAACTGAATATTTTTTTTATTCATAGGGGCTATGAACATAAGTTCACCTATAAGACTTTAAATAACCTGGTGATCACAAAGCCAACATGGCGGCGACGCGAAGTATACATATTCACATGGACGTTTCTCGCAATTTAACCCTCCGAGTGCAGTGAAACTTGGTACAGTAAATCCTTATACGAATGTTAATCCACTGGCATCTAATTTATTTCAATTGTTTCCATAACCACAAGATGGCAGCTGTGCGAAATTTTAAAATCTCCTTGTTACTTCTTGTGTCCTAATCATGCGATTGAAGTTTGAATGCTACACGTACACAATAATCTTCATGTAACAGTACATAACTCTAGGACCTACATAATTATATAAAATCCAACATGGTGACCATCCGAAATATTTAGTCGGTTCTCAATATCTACGAATCTATTACAGCAATCAATGTGAAATTTTGTATGTTCATAGTGGCAGTTAACATAAGTAGGATATATGAAAATAGTCTGTATAGTTCTTCACGGAACTACTTGTTTTTAATGATTAGTTTATATGCCGAGTATTACATCCCCAAACGAAACCACTCGTGAGATATTCTTATTCAGTGAAATACAGGTTTAACCCCCTTAACACCCCTTTAGAACCTGAATATCCGAAAATCTTTCCTTAGTGGGCGCTTTCGACTTACAGCGAACATATCCCCAAAATTTCATTTTTAGCCTATTTTCAATTTTGAAAAAATAGGCTTATGAGATCACCTTTTGTCCGTGTGTGTGTGAGTGTGTGTGAGGTGTGTGTGTGTGTGTGTCCCCCTAATAAAATCTAAACGGCTGGAGCGATTTCAATGAAACTCGGTAAGTTCATAGCACTATTCACGGCTACCTCGACCGTGCCCTTCAAATTTTGTTATGTCTCACCAATTCAACATGGCGGCTGTGCGAAATATTTCACTAGTATTCAATATCTTCGAAACTATTACCGATATCGCCCTGAAATTGTGTACGGTGATAAAGGGCACTACTAGAAGTTCACCTATGAGACTTTCAAAAACCTGGTGACTAAAAAACCAACATGGCGGTCAAGCGAATTTGAGACTTTTAATAGACTTTTCTCGCGATTTAACGATCCAAACGTAATGAAACTTGGTGCAGCAAATGTTTATACACATTGTAATGCACTGGAGTCTTAATTTAGTTCAATTGTTTAGATAACCTCAAAATGGCGGCTGTGCGAAATATTTCACTGACATTCTATATCTCCGAAACTATTACAGATATCACCCTGCAATTGTGTACGGTGATAAAGGGTACTGATACAAGTTTACCTATGTATATTTCATAAACCTGTAAAGTTTAAAACGAACATGGCGACCAAGCGAATTTGAAATGTTTTAATAGACTTTTCTCGTTATTTAACTCTTTGAGCGCAGTGAAATGAGGTACAGTAAATGATTTTGCAGATTGTTATGCACTGCCATCTAATTTAATTCAATTGTTTACATAACCTTAAGATGGCGGCTGTGTGAAATTTTAAAATTAAGTTTTTATTTCATGTGTCGTAATCATGCGATCGAAGTGAAAGTTTGAATAATGAACCTAGGCAATAATTGTCCTTGAATGGTACATAACTCTATGGCCTATACATATAACAATCCTAAATGCCGAGCTTCCGAAATATTTAGACGGTTCTCAATATCTGTGAATCGTTTACAGCAACCAAACTGATTTTTTAAATGTTCATAGAGACTATGAACATATGTTCACCTAAAGGACTTTCAGTAACCGAGTGCCGTGAAACGTTGCACGTTAAATGCTTATACAAATGTTGATCGACTGGCATCTAATTTATTTCAATTGTTTGCATAATCACAAGATGGCTGGTGTGCGTAATTTTAAAATCTCATTTTTACTTCTTGTGTTCTAATCATGCGATTGAAGTTTGAATACCACACGTACACAATAATCTTAATGTAATAGTACAAAAATAAAAATCCAACCTGGCGACTATCTGAAATATTTAGACGGTTCTCAATATCTACGAATCTGTTACAGCAATTAAACTGAAATTTTGTATGTTGATAGAGACAATTAACATGAGCAGGATATATGAAAATAGGCTGTATAGTTCTTCACGGAACTACTTGTTCTAACTTTAATAGCTTTGGCTGGGCGATGATGAGTCAAGTCAGTCAGTCAGTCAGTCAGTCAGTCAGTCAGCACACTTTGTTTTATAAAAGAGATAGGTTTACAAAACTACGCCAGCTATAGATAGCACATTTACATGTTGAAGTTACTCGTAACAAAAATGCATGCGAACTAGGATTGAAGGATTTGTTGTGTCTTTAATAGCTGCAACGAGTACAGTAAGTTGAGTTGTAGAGCCTGTGAACTTCGTTTTGAGTTAAATTATGTGCTCTTGAGTATAATTAGATCAAAGAAACTTGCAGTGAAAGTATTAATTACCGTAGTTATTGTTGTTTTAAGGGGCGGAACAGAAATGAATACGTTGATAGAAGAGATCTGCGGAATACACTCGCCACCGACTAACGACTCACATCGATACGTTCTATGAAGACAAGTGGTAAATGAATACCAGCATTTATACGGGTTCAATGATGTAGACAAGATGACTACCTCACCTCCCTCCCGACAGTAAAACGAAGACCATAGAATATTAATAATATGTTCGTGAATATCTTTCTATTATCAAAACTTTTGATACATTTATGTATATCGTTCAATAAATGAAGTAATTAATAAAGAAGTAAATTATGGCGCAGTATTGGACTTGATAAGATTGATCAGTGTAACGCTTGAGGTGTAATTACCGTGTATGTTTTGCCAGAAGCCATGATTATGTTGGGCCAATGCTTCTTACAGCGTGTTTTATGATATCGGTTAAGTAAGATATTCTAATCATACATAGGAAGTGGTGTAACAGAACTGCATTGCTGACGTCATGAAAGCGCACCAGGGCCAGTATGTCTCGTTGGCCGTGGGATCATGGTTTGTGACGTCACATCCGGAATATTAGTCGACTATCTACAGTAGTTCACTACGGCTGAAAATGTAGCTTTGGGACACAGCCTTAGTAATCTATTGTTTAAATATAACCTTGGATAAAGTGCATCATCATTAGGCTTAATCTAAAAAGTTGAAATATGAATCTGTTTTTATAACAGCTCCTTAAATTACAAAAGTTAATGCTGGTATTGGTGATTTGCGAGTGGCTCCACGCAGAGATTGACATTGCTTGTCAGAGCAGTTTGTAGACATTCAACAATTCAGTTAAGGGGGGACCTACACCTATAAGGATCCAAAAATCCTGTATATTTCACTTTTTCATTCGTCAGCAACAGAAAGTACTAAAGAATTGTAATTTCGTCTGCCAATCACAATATGCTTTGCCAATATGTTCGTGTATTTACAAGTCATTTGGCGAATGCATTTCAGGAAGTTAGGCATTTAAAATGGCGGCTGCATATTGCGCACTGTTCCCCCGTTTCCCTAAATATCATTGTTTTTCAAAAAATCTTTTTTCATTGTATTTACCAATGCAGTAGCTAGAGATTGACCTAGAATCATTGGAGTCTATAAAGATTTTTTTAAAGCTTGCTGTATATTAAAGTGTATTGTTTTGCAAGTTTTTTCACTGAATAAAAAAAACGAATCTATGACATGTACAGCAACAGTTCTAGGTCATATTGTTCTTCCCTATAAGATACACATGTGTACTAAATTTCACTTCATTATCTTGAAAACTCTGGCAGTTACTAAGGAACCGGAATTGAAAATCCAAAGTTTCGGGAAACGAACAACAAAGTTACCAGTGTGTAAGAAAACATCTAAAACTCCCCTGCACGTTTTTTTGTCATAACTTTGAAAGTATTATTCATATCAAAGAAATTGTTGCAGTGATTTGAAGAGGAACGATCAATAAACGTAGAAAAAAAAGATACGAGCCTTACAGTAGTCGCATATGATGTGTAACATCTGATATGTTATCCTACTATAAAATTGAGATGAAATGCATGTGAAGTCATCTGACATGTTATCCTACTCGTATACTACACAGCTTGGAGATTCTTAAAATATTAATATATGCTCCGTTTTCATACTGGTACTATGATGAATGTATAGATTGAATTGGAGATATGCTACTGTCACACTTGTTTGAACAGACATCACATATTATATTATAAATTAAGAGGAGGAATGAAACTCTAGCAGCGGAGTATCAAGAAGGCAGTGCGAGAGTAAAAATATCAAGTAGGCAGTGATTAAAAAAAGAGAGTCTAGGAATTGTTATGTATTATTAAAGTGTAAATAAAAAAGGTATTTGTGTGTTAATTAGTGTCAAGAATAATAAAAATGATAAAATTTCCAAGACTCTTTATTTTATCACTGCCTACTTGATATTTCTATTCTTGCACTGCCTTCTTGATAGTCTGCTGCTACAGTACCACTGCCAACTGGATCGCTTCCCTCCCCTGACTGCTAAAGCAGCTAGGAGGGATGCGATCTAGCTGCTAGTGCGTCTTACACACTTCCTTCCGATCCACTTCCGTCCCATTTTTCAAAATCACTCCCACAAAAATATCCAGCAACCGAGTGGAAAGATGTTACACATCAAAATAATTGAAAAATGACAAATGTTGATCCTTCTTCCCTCAAGTGCCCATATCAACACATTGTTAGTAGACAAACACTGCTTCTGTATGTTGCAGATCAGTAGAGTACTTGGAGGTAATTTCTGCATTGTACCGTAGCTTACTCATCGGCGAATGAAGTAAAGATACTTGAGTTTAGCTAAACAATTGTATTGTAACCTGTTAAAATATTATAGCAGATTGAAGATAAAAAGTGACGATTTTTTAACAAGTCTAATGGAGCGCTCACTTAGAAAGATCATTACATTAAAAGAATTAACCAACCGGCCACGGTGGCCGAGAGCGCTAACGCGTTTCCTCGTGCCTCGCTGGCATCGGGAGAGCGTGGGTTCGAATCCCTCCTCGGCCGTCCTGAAAATGGTTTTCGTGGTTTCCCATTTTCACCACCAGGAAAATGCCGGGACGGATCCTTTCAATAGGTCCACGGCCGATTTCCTTCCAATATCCCTTCCCTGACCCGTCCTGAAAAAAGTACATGGCCATTGGCTGCATTAATAAAATTATTAAAAGAACTAACCAGATCGTAATGAAACTCATTGTTAACGTGTGTACGGAGTTTTAATCTGATCTGACGGTTCTGAGAATAGTTGTAGTTAATTTTGTAAACCAACTTTTTCTCGGGCCTGGGTGATCTTAGCAGTATGAAATATGACTTATTTTCAGGCTCATAGCAATGTAAGGCTAAACGAAAATATTACAGTCAGTCATTTCAAATGACGCATTCTACAAATGCTACACATGTTAGAAAGGCTCAGGAGGGCTTCTCGCTTCGCTCGAAGCCCCAGGACTCTTTCAACAGACTCCATTACCCATTAGCATAGGCTTCCCGCGCGGGCACCTCTTTAAGGGTCACCCTGTATTTTGCTCTGCCATCCTGCACACCTCTTTAGGAAGCACCCTGTATTCTTATCTGGCATCTTGTATATCTCTTTAGAAGTCACCCTGTATTCTTGTGTGACATCTTGTGCACCTCTTTTGGAGTCACCCTGTATTCTTGTCTGACATCTTGTGCACCTCTTTATGAGTCATCCTGTATTCTTCTCTGCCATCTTGTACACCTCTTTAAGAGTCACCTTGTATTCTTATCTGGCATTTTGTATATCCCTTTAGGAGTCACCCTGTATTCTTATCTGGCATCTTGTACTGTATTTTGCTCTGTCATCCTGCATACCTCGTTAGGAGACACCCTGTATTCTTATATGGCATCTTTTATATCTCTTTAGGAGTCACCCTGTATTCTTGTGTGACATCTTGTACACTTCTTTAGGAGTCACCCTGAATTCTTGTCTGACATATTGTGCACCTCTTTAGGAGACACACTGTATTCTTCCCTGCCATCTTGTACACCTCTTTAAGAGTCACCTTGTATTCTTATCTGGCGTCTTGTATATCTCTTTAGGAGTCACCCTGTATTCTTCTCTGCCATCTTGTACACCTCTTTAAGAGTCACCTTGTATTCTTATCTGGCATTTTGTATATCGCTTTAGGAGTCACCCTGTATTCTTATCTGGCATCTTGTACTGTATTTTGCTCTGACATCCTGCATACCTCGTTAGGAGGCACCCTGTATTCTTATATGGCATCTTTTATATCTCTTTAGAAGTCACCCTGTATTCTTGTCTGACATCTTGTGCACCTCTTTATGAGTCACCCTGTATTCTTCTGCCATCTTGTACACCTCTTTAAGAGTCACCTTGTATTCTTATCTGGCGTTTTGTATATCCCTTTAGGAGTCACCCTGTATTCTTATCTGGCATCTTGTACTGTATTTTGCTCTGACATCCTGCATACCTCGTTAGGAGGCACCCTGTATTCTTATCTGGCATCTTGTATATCTCTTTAGGAGTCACCCTGAATTCTTGTGTGACATCTTGTACACCTCTTTAGGAGTCACCCTGAATTCTTGTCTGACATATTGTGCACCTCTTTAGGAGTCACCCTGTATTCTTGTCTGACATATTGTGCACCTCTTTAGGAGTCACCCTGTATTCTTTTCGCTTCGCTCGAAGCCCCAGGTCCCTTTCAACAGACTCCATTAACCATTAACTTAGGCTTCCCGCGCGGCTGCATGACGTCACAGTCTCCGTCCCGCATAACGTTAGACCCAAAGCATAACGACGAAGATCATTTGAAATAATAACAAGAAGTTCCGAGACGAACTAAAGAACCTACTTTTCTCAAAATTTAAAATGCACGCCAATGATTAATCTATATGGGCCTAGGCTATCTAGAATAATGACGAAATAAAGTTGGTAATATAGAAATTTCTAATTAGTTCGAAATATACCTGGCATTTTGTAGCCTGATAGAGCACTACAGTTTGCAGCCCTGGTGACTGAATATATTCTAAGTTCCATCTCTTAAGGTACATAATACAAAATTTGGTTTAAGTCCAATGGATAGCATGGACTTTACATGCACTTAATGCAGCGTGCGTAAAATGATGTTGGCAACAATGTCATGCATGTGTTGGTCAGAAATAATTTGAAATATTATCACCTATTGTTGTGCCAATATTGGATGAAATCCATTTCTTAGTATAGTAATTACTGGTATTTTAAAATTGGACCTATCAGCAGGCTGAGAATGATGTTGGTAACACTGACGTACATTAGTTGCTCCAAATTAATCTAGAATTGCAGGTACTATACGTGCGCAAAGTTTAGAGCTGTTGGATTGCATACTTTCTGATAGCCTATATTGATATTAGGGTAAAAAATATAAACAGCATTTATTAACAGTTGGCAGCCCTGATTGCTCTTAACAATACGCATAGTCATATATGTTATGGTACACATAGCACATACGAAATTTGGTTGAAATCCAATTGATAGTGTAGGAGTTATATGCATTTAAACATTGGACCTATCTGTACGCTTAGAATCATTTTGGCATCACTGTCATGTATGACCTCCTCAAAATTAAACTGAAGTATTATTATCTATATATGTGCCAATTTTGGAATAGTTTCCATGTATATATTCCAAGATATCCAACATGGAGCTGAAATTTCAATTATGATTTATCAGCATTTTGTAGCACTGACATCATTTTCAAGTATGACGTTGAGATGTCCCGGTATAGATCTTTACTCATACCATATTTGGTTTCGATTGCTGCAGCCGTTTAGATAGATAGATAGATAGATTTATTTTGTCTGGCAAAATTAGGGCCCTTGGGCCCTCTCTTCCATCTAACCAGATTTTACAATTAATACATTATTACATTATTTGCAAAACTTAACAATGGTACTTAAATCTAACAGGAATACATTTCAGATTTGATCACAATACATATAATGGCAGGTAAGCATGGTGTAGGAAAAATTATTGTAATTAGTTAATTATTGCTAAAGTAAGAAAATAATTGGGAAACACAAACACTAATAAAACAGAACCTGATGATGATGTGATGATGTTGATGATGATGATGATAAGCATCATGGATGAGTTATTACTATAGCCTAATATTGATTTTGCAATGCGCATTTAAAAGGATGAAAAAAAAAACATTTAGGCAACTAAACAGAAAATAAATAAAACGTAAATTAGAAACACGAATATACTCAGCATATGGATTCAAATATTTGACGTGTTGAGTTCAGGTTTCATTTCTTTTGTGATCTGTACAGCTGGCATTGCTGCCTGAAGCTAGACGGGGTTGCTCCTCTGACAGAGCGCGGCAGGTTGTTCCACAGTCGTGCAGTAGAAACTACGAAGGAGTTAGTGTAGCGTACCGTACGGTGTATTGGTATGAGCATGAGTGAATCATTTTTTGACCGTGTACCAAGACTATGTTCGTGTGAGAGGCAGTGAAACTGAGAATGCAGGTAAGCTGGAGAGGAACTTAAGAGTATTTGTCGGAAAAGACATAAAGAATGAAGATCGTGGCGTTGATTTAGTCGCAATCAGCTGAGTTGTTCGTACGCAGGGGTGACGTGGTCGTAATACCGTAAGTTGCATATGTAGCGTACACAGGCATTTTATGCTAGTTGGAGTTTGTTTTTAAGAGTAGCAGACAGGTCATTGTATACCACATCGCAATAGTCAAAATGAGGCAGTACTAGGGAGGAAACAAGTCGTTCTTTTAACACGCGAGAGAAAATATTCCCAAATCGTCTCAATGAATTCAGTGCGGAAAATACTTTTCTAGAGACGTTGTGGACTTGCTGCGTCCAAGAGAGTTGTTCGTTAATTATCACGCCCAGATCTTTGACTGATTCTCGGAATTCGATTGGGGAGTCGCGCAAGCGTAAGTTTGGTAGGGTGGGATAATTTTTTATTTTACGGAGAATTTTTGGGTGGGAGATTATGATAGCTTGAGTTTTTGTCTCATTGAGTCGTAGTCCATGTGCATTGGACCAATTACAAATTTCAGTTAAGTTGATTGGGGACACACACACACACACACACACACACACACACACACACACACACACACACACACACACAGACAGATAGAAGGACAGAGAGACATTTTCGCGGATCGATCTCATAAGACTACTTTTTCCTCATTTTTGCAATATGTGAAAAGTAGGCAAAAAACTTCGTTTTATCTACAGGTGATTGGTGATTTTATGTGGATAGGGCGTATTGCTACACGTCCATGGTGGAGGGAGACTGATTGTGGATGGGATCGTCATTTCTCAGTCTTGTAATTGTAGATATTAAAATAAATGGCTCGTTTTATGATTTAGTAACTCACTCCGGCTTCGCCCGGTATCTTTAACGGTTTACCCAGCGTAAGCTTAAAAGGCGCACGGACGGCAGATCCCAGACGCATTTCAGAAAAGCCGAGGTGAACAGCGAAACTCCAAACACAAGTCTTAACTCGACACGACTTGACGACAGTTTCATACTGGCCAAAGGTGAAGTGATAGGCACGCTCCGAAGCTATTAATTTAAATTTCCAGTGAATGGAGATTGTTGGATAAAATGAATACGTAAAAACACTTCTAGTGGGCGGTGTATTAAAGATAAAGATATGATGTCGTGGACTTCCTTTTGTAGAACGTTTCATGCGGCACAATTCTTACACTCATAGTATATAGATATTTTGAACAGTTTACCCAGCGTTAGCTTTAAAAGCGTCTCGATTCACTGAAATCGTTACTGCTCGGCTTCCTTTGGTCATAAATGAATCTTTTTCTACAGAAACCTTCCTAGAGAAATCCTTTACAGAATGGTGAAAACCGCATCAAAATCCATCAAATGGTTCTCGAGATTATCCGTGACATCCAAGAATCGGGGGCTTTGTTTTATACTAAGTAGAGATCTACAATGTCGCAACACTTTCTAAGTTTTTGTCGTGCTTTTTTGTTTGAAGAACATACCAATTGCCAGTGTTTAGTAGAGCTATTTTATCTTATATATTTTATGGAGCTGATGATGGTCGCTTGACAGGCGAAACATGTCATCCCATAGTTTACTCCTTCTTCTATAGTCCATAACCAATATATCTATATTTACTTACCTGTCCCAGTTATTGGGATTGCCCGACTGAAACGTTATATTATCCAAAGTAATGAATTGAATACTGTAATTGTAATCTAACATTTCCAATAAAATAGCAGCAAATTGATTTGTATTACACCACCATGTGTGCGTGTGTTATCTTCCCTTTTATTTAAGAATTGTACAGCAGATTATGTGTTTATAGCAATGCAAAGTTGTAAATATTGTATTTATGTTCGACCATGGCGAAATATAAATATTATGTTCGACCCTCACTATTATGTGTCAGATAACTGTATCATAATGATGGTCATTATAACACTGTTTTCCATTATGATACAGTTTCTCCAGCCAATCAGAGCTCGTTCATTGACCAATTAGGTAACGATAACTTCGCGCATGCGCTCAATATCCAACATGTCGGACATAAACACAACATCGAACTATAATAAATTACCGACATGGAATACCCACCGTCCATATGTTCGCGTAAATAAATTGGCGAATATGAGACAAGAAATAGCACTGTACCTTAAAATCACAAACATAATTTCTACACAGCGCATTGTCTTCAAATGACACCGGTGACAATATTACTGAGGGACGGCACATGTAAACATATGGCTTGCATATGGCATTGCAAGCACACAGAGCGCATGCGTCGGTCGTTCAAATATCTTGAAAGACAGAGATCTAACACCCAACGCTCGCTCTGCGATCACAAAATTCCAGTAGCTGACTCTCAACAGATATTTATGAATATTTATGTTAAAACATATAATAAAGTTATAATTATCGTCGAACATAAACAGTCGTATGCAACTCGCCTATAATGGTAATTAAGACACTCGTATGGAAATTATAAAACTCGCATACGCTCGTTTTATAAAAATACTCGTGTCTTAATTATAGCCATTATAGGCTCGTTGCATAATGTACTATTATATGTCAGAAAACTGTACTATAATGAGGCTCATTTCATTATGATACAGTTTCTCCCACCAATCAGAGCTCAAGAAACAGTTGTGTGACCAATTAGGTGAGGATAGCATCGCACCTACGCTCACTTCCACGGCCTCCTATTTTATATCACTGCGTGGCTAACAGTAGTGTCATAGTGAGATATTCGAGGAGGCCATTGTATTCTCTGCGTCCAATGCGAATTGATCAGTACTGTACCCATCCGACATCAGGTGGAGAACATGTATTCACATCCCGACTTGCTCTGTCCTTTCGGGTCATGGTGCGTCACCCCACAGTGCGAACACATATTCAGGATCCGAATACTACCAGGTACTACTCTACAAGAAAAGGGTAAACAACTTCCTAAAATACAATATTTAATCTTAAATCATGGCTATTACACACCAATAAACATCCACTTACATTTAAATTAATCCCACAATAATCAAAATAAACTTTGGATCACACAGATGATAATGGCAAAGGGACACTGAATGCTAATCTACATCATCTGCGGTCCGCAGCTGAGATCGCAATTCGACCTCACCAGGCATGCTGCCACATCTCTTCCTGTGAGTCTGGTGTCTCAATACACCTTACTCTACACCTCACTAAACAGTTCCATTTATGGTAATGCACTCTTGTCATTTGACAAATGTTCATATCTTATGCACATCACTTAAATAATAATAATAATAATAATAATAATACGCAAGTAGTGGTTTTGTGGGGGTTCTAAATCCACCGCCACCGCCACCGCTGGAATACTAAAATGGCAATATCTCGCGAACCAATCAGGCTAGCGACTTGTACGAGGTGTCAAATAACTCAGGCGAACACCCCCTTTCCATTGGACAACATATTTCCACCCCATAATAAAACCTACCCCTACTAGAGGGTGAAATTGAATTTTTTAGAGAATCTCTCTTTCCAATTGCAACATGTGAGAGTTTGAATGTCGATATGGATGTAACGATGTTCTACATAAAGTGCATATGTGCGGTGGATAGCCACTGTGAATTAACATGCTTGTTTTCTGTTTTTACGCATGCCCACTCATGGCTTTTGTAAGAGGGTGGGGGAGTGGATCCCTATGGATGGGTTATTGTTGACGGGTCATTGTTGGCGGGGTCATTGTTGTCGAGTCCTTGTGGACAGGTCCTTGTGGACGAGTCCTTGTGGACAAGTCCTTGTGGACAGGTCCTTGTGGACAAGTCCTTGTGGACAGGTCCTTGTGGACGAGTCCTTGTGGACAAGTCTGTGTGGACAGGTCCTTGTGGACAAGTCCTTGTGGACGAGTCCTTGTCCCTTTGGACTGATCCCTTTGGACGGGTCCCTTTGGCCTGGTTCCTACGGACTAGTCCATGAATTTATTTAAATTATGTCAAAGGGCCTAACTACATTTGTGTGTGTTGAATTGACGTTGTTCACCACTACTATAATGGAATAACGATATGAAAGGAAAGTGACGAAATACATGTGAACACGTGTGAAATGACCTTATTACCGTCCTCCTTGTGAAACAAGTCACATCCTGTTTTGCTTCATACGTGAGAAAATGTGAGTTCGAACCCGTGGTCGGATTTTGACGAATGAGGTGTCATTGAACTCGGGCTGATACCCCCTTTCCAATGAACAACATATTTCCACCCCAAAATAAAACCTACCCCTACTAGGGGGTGAAATTGTAATTTTTTTTAGAGAATCTCTCTTTCCAATTGCAACATGTGAGAGTTTGAATGTCGATCTGGAATAAAACGTTGTTCCACACAAGAGAGATGTGTTTGGTGGATAGCCACTATGAATTAACATGCTTGTTTTTTGTTTTGTTTTTACGCATGCCCACTCATAGCTTTTGTAAGAGGGCAGGCTTTTTAAAAGATGGCGGCTGTAGTGTAACCTAACCTAACCCAACCCACGAGTGGTGATCCAAAAGTATTTTAAATGACGCTTGTCGATTGGCAAACCAATAATCAAAGAGGGATATGTCAGGCCTTGAGGTGATAGCCCCTTTTGATTGATCCCTGTTGATTGATCTCTGTTGATTTGTCCCTTTGGACTGGTCTCTGTTGACTAGCCCCTTTTGGACGGGTCCTTTTTGACAGGGGGTCATTTTTGATGGATCCTTTTTGACAGGTGCTTTTCGACGGGTCCCTGTTGACGAGTCATTGCTGACGGGTCCTTGTTGATGAGTCCCTGTGGACGGGTCATTGTTGACGGGTCCCTATTGACAGGTCATTGATGACAGGTCATTGTTGACGGGTCATTGTTGATGGGTCCTTGCTGACAAGTCCCTGTTGATGGGTCCCTGTGGAAGGGTCCCTTTAGACCGGCCCCTTTGGACTGGTCCCTATGGACCGGCCCATGAAATTTATCCAAATTATGTCAAAGGGCCTAACTACATTTGTGTGTAAAGCAGTGTGTTGAACTGACGTTGTTCACCAGTCGTTACTACTACAATTGGATAACGATATGAAAGGAATTGATTAACTAGACATGAGTTAACTACCAACGAAACACTTTGGCGACTCTGCTTGTTATTGACCAATGAGTAGGGTTTTAGAAAAACTGTTTGCTATTTTGGGTTATATACAAGAAATGCTTAGACCTTTTGAGTGACTATGTTTGCTAAACAAGACATTATACCAGACACGATTAGGATTCTTATGTAGCTCAGACAAGGAAAGAATTTCTACAGAATCTGTTGACATTGAATATAGATTTAGGTATTAGGAAGTCATTTTGAAGGCCTTTGTCTGGAGCGTGGCACTCTATGAAAGTAAAACTTAGACAATTGGTGTAGCAGAAAAGTGGAGAATTGAAGTGTTTAAAATGTGGTGTTACAGGAGAATGATGAAGATTAGATGGGTAAATAGGGTTACTAACAAAGAGGTATTAAGACGAGTGGGGGAGAAGAGATGTATCTGGCGACTATTAATGAAGTAAAGAGATAGGTTGGTAGAACACGTACTAAGACACCCAAGAATAGCAAACATAGTTAAGGAAGAAAGTTTCGAGGACGAGAACTGTAGGGGTAGACCAAGTTTAGAATATGTTAAACAGATAGCCTTGAATGTAGGGTGTGGTAGCTATATAGAGATGAAACGATTAGCTCGGGACAGATAGGCGCCGAGATCTGCATCAAACCAGTCAAAGGACTAAAGACTCAAACAACAACATGTAAGTTCACTAAAATAATGTTGTGTAACGGAATATGTTAGTCAACGAACAGTAATGCATTGCTAAAACCCATGACACGATACCTAAGAGCTTTTCTAAAATGATTTTAAAATGCCTTTAACCCTATATTGAACACCCAGTTCACAAGACTCATAACTGCAATGTTATGGTAAAACAAAATCTATATTTCAAAACAAGCAAGTGGTTTAGTCAATGTATACTGGAAAAAGTTTTGTAAACACTCAAGTCCTCAAGACTAATTAAATTAGTTACTGTCAGGTTGACCGAGTGGTTAAGGTGTTTGACTTAAGAACAAATTTTCTGTATAAGGAAGCAAGGGTTCGAATCCCTTACCTGACATAACTATTGCCTTGACAAGGCTTGGCCACACTGCATTATTATGATAGTCGGTACACAAACCATAGATATAGTGTATTGTTTAAGGCCACTCTCTTTCTGATCATAGTCAGAGACTGTTGATGGTTAACAATTGTATTAATAGTGGGACATGGGGATAGTAATTAAGAAAAACAGACAATACCCATACAATATTTTTATTAAATTCATTTTATAATAGTTACACACTGAATTCAACTCTATCTCTTTACCATTGTTCTATGTAGTTTTTTAAACACAACGCTTGTTGTAGATCCTTTTACAACTTTCTCCAGGTACTCTTGCTCTTAAAAACTGGGGAAGCCGCAATGGTCTTATAAACATAAAACCCTCATCCTCTTCTTTTTCATAATTATCATCATCATCATCATCATTATGAATATTATCATCAAAATTATTATAGTCATTGTCACCATCATTATCATCATCATCATCATTCTCAACATCACTAGAACTATCCAATTCCTCTTGTTTGTTTTCCACAGGGACCTCTTGTAGAGTCTGCGTTGCTTTTGATAGTGTTAAGGGTTTTTTGAACGATGGTAATTGTCCTAGCATGTCTTTTTGAGGTGATGATGAATGCTTTTTAACAAACAATGCACTATCTTGAGCAGCAATATATTTTTCTTGGACTTGCTTTTTTACCTGGGTTAGAGTATTTTGCGTATTTAAATGTGTATTAATTTGAGATTCACAATGATGTTCTTTTGAAGTAAGTACGTTGGAGTCTTTTGTTTTAATCATTCCTCGACACTTTTTGGATCGTTGTTTTGAACATCGCCAAATAACAGTTCCATCTTTATTGGTTGTTTTTACAATATATGTATATCCTTTATAGAAGACACATGGCTTGCCATGACTGGTTGTTGAGACTTTCATATCAACTAATACATATGAATTAAATTTGAGTAAAGTCACATGAACAATCTTTAGATTACAAGTGATTTACACACACACACACACACTTTCCTAAATGTCAAGATTTATGGATGTTGTTTTCCGCCAACAGCTGTTTACTGCGTATGACAAGGCTGGAGACTGGTAGGTGAGACGGTCTTTCACGATGTGAACACTGTAACAGGCAGTAGTCAACTGACAATATTCTTATACCCTAGTCAAGGTTAACAGGTACTTACTGCGTATGACAAGACCGTACACTCGTAGGTTAGACCGTATTTTTTGTTTGTTGCTAAGGATCCCATATATACCCTAGACATGTTAGTTCTGAACACTTAGTGGTTAATTGTATATATTGAATTTAAATACACAGCTCATACAAGCACGTTTTGCGGATGGGAGGGGTGAGAGGCTGGCAAAAAAGGAAATGTTTTAGTTTAATGAAACGTCATGTCCTAGTAGGCGTGATTTATAGTAGACGCAATTGATAGTAGACGTAATTGATAGTAGGTGTAATCGATACTAGACGCGATTAATAGTAGACGCAATTGATACTAGGCGTGATTGATAGTAAGCGTGATTTGTAGTAAGCGCGATTTATAGTAGACGCAAATGATAATAGACGCGATTGATAGTAGGCGTGATTGATAGTAGACGCGATTGATAGTAGGCGCAATTTGACATGGGCGCGACTCAGATCATTTTTGATATCATAAAGTTACGGTGTCAATGTTTATACAAAGTACAAGGTAGAGGGTATTTTAAGACATAACCTCAGCTCACTTAACATAACCTAACTTTACCTAACCTAACTTTGTCACGTGACATGTTCTACAAGTTTAGACTTGCTTTAAGACTGATTATGACGTCATAGATTGATGGGAGGGGTGAGAGACTGACAAAAAAGGAAATGTTCAGGTTTAATGAAACGTCATGTCCTAGTAGGCGCGATTTATAGTAGACGCAATTGATAGTAGGCGCGATTAATAGTAGACGCAATTGATAGTAGACGTGATTGATAGTAGGCGTGATTTGACATGAGCGCGATTTATAGTAGACGCGAAAGATAGTAGGCGCGATTGATAGTAGGCGTAATTAGACATGGGCGAGATTTATAGTAGACGCAATTGATAGTAGGCGCGATTGATAGTAGGTGTAATTGGTAGTAGGCGCGATTTGACATGAGCGCGATTTATAGTAGACGCAAATGATAGTAGGCGTGATTGATACTAGGCGTGATTGATAGTAGGCGTGATTTGTAGTAAGCGTATTTCATAGTAGGCTCAATTGATAGTAGATGCAATTGATAGTAGGCGCGATTGATAGTAGACGTGATTGATATGGACGCGACTTAGATCATTTTTGATATTACAAAGTTACAGTGTCAATGTTTATACAAAGTACAAGGCAGAGAGGGGGTATTTTAAGACTTAACCTCAGCTCACCTAACATAACCTAACTTTACCTAACCTAACTTTGTCACGTGACATGTTCTACAAGTTTAGACTTGCTTTAAGGCTGACTATGACTATGACGTCATAGATTGATGAGAGGGGTGGGAGGCTGACAAAAAAGGAAATGTTTTGGTTTAATGAAAAGTCATGTCCTAGCAGGCGCGATTGGTAGTAGACGCAATTGATAGTAGACGCGATTAATGGTAGGCGCAATTGATAGTAGGTGTGATCAGGTACTTACTGCATATCAAAAGGCTGTACACTCGTGTGTTAGACACTCTATCTTGTTAAGGACCCCTACATATTCCCTATACAAGGCTATACATGTTAGTTCTAAACACTTAGTGGTTATTTGTATTTTAAATTTATATACACAAGTTATACAAGCACGTTTTTTCACACAGTAAAACTTTGTCAAATAGCCACATGCGACACGCAAAGTATGTTTCCGCTATCTAGCGGTGACTATGGAAACTACCTGAACATATCCTAATCTAATCCTAGCTAACTTCACCTGACGTGACCATACCGGTTTGTAAGCAACTACAACAACACACTAAGATTCCATGAATTCCAGAGTACTTTTAGATTAATTATCGACTCTCAACTCTTATAACTATGTCTATCCCACTCTGTCAAAAACACGATATATTTTTTTAAAATTTTTGCTTGATGTCAATACTAAAGTGATAATGGGTATTCCGATCCTATCACTATAAATTCATTACCCCCACTCTTATCTCGGTCTCGACAACAACCATGCCTATTTTTATTATGTCAGATAATGTAATGTTCGAGTGCAAAGTGGGTGTAAAAGTGAGTGCAAAGTGAGTGCAAAAGTGAGTGCAAAGTAAGTGTAAAAGTAGTTGTAAAAGTGAGTGCAAAGTGAGTGCAAAAGTGAGTGCAAAAGTGGGGTGTAAAAGTGGTACCCTATTTGTAATGGCTTATTTGACAAGTTATTTTGTGGTACCCTATTCGTAATGGCTTATTTCACAAGTTGTTTTTGTCAATGTATTTAGAGGATATTTCTCTTGTTCATGGAAAGTATCTCAGCCCTTTTTATGATAGCATAATGCTTACCGTCATGTTTGTAAGCAACAACAACAAACTAAAATTCCAAGAATCCAAACTACTCTACGGTTAATGATGGTCTCTCAACTCCATTCCACGCCTAGTCAAAAACATTATACATTTCAAATTTTTCAAAAAAGGTAAATTGAGAAAGTAGGCTATATATTTAAACTAAAAAATCATATGCTAACTCCAACACCTACGTCTATCCCATTCTCAGTCAAAAATATATATATATTCTTTAAATTTTTCCAAAAAATATTTGGAAAGTAGGCTATAATTTGAAAACTAATCATCCTAAAAAGTCATATATAGACTCAAACCAATGGCTTTTATGTCCTTAATCGTTAGAACAAAACATGGAATTTGACATTTTTCCAAATATTGATTATTTTAAAAATGGGCTATATTTTGTAAACTATGAATTACACAAAAAATGTGTTTGACATAAAAATGACAGGTATTTACCCCCTCTACCCACAAACCAAGTCCCAGGTCTCTGGGACAAAATCCAAAAAGGTTCAAATTTGAAAGTAGACGATATTTTGAAAACTAATCATTCTAAAAAGTCATATATAGACTCAAACAAATGTCCTTTAAGTCCCTTAACGTTAGAACAGAACTTAACATTTTTTTCATTTTTTCAAAAAAAAGTCCAATTTTCAAAATTGCCTATATTTTGGAAACTAAGAATTAGTTCCAAAATGGCGGTCGTAGCGTAACTCAACCTAACCTAACCCTACGAGGTGTGATCAAAAAGTTCCAAAATGGCTGCCGTAGCTTAACTTAACCTTTGATTGATCCCTGTTGATTGACCCCTTTTGATTGATCTCTGTTGATGTATCCCTTTGGACTGGTCCCTGTTGACTAGCCCCTTTGGACGGGTCTTTTTTAAAGGGGGAGACATTTTTTTACGGGTCCCGAAGGACGGGTCCTTGTTGACGGGTCCCTGTGGGCGGTTCCTTTGGACTGATCCTTATGGACTGGCCCGTGCATTTTATCCAAATTATATCAAAGGGGCCCGCCCACAGGGACCCGTCAACAAGGACCCGTCCTCCGGGACCCGTAAAAAAATGACTCCCCCTTTAAAAAAGACCCGTCCAAAGGGGCTAGTCAACAGGGACCAGTCCAAAGGGATACATCAACAGAGATCAATCAAAAGGGGTCAATCAACAGGGATCAATCAAAGGTTTAGTTAAGCTACGGCAGCCATTTTGGAACTTTTTGATCACACCTCGTAGGGTTAGGTTAGGTTGAGTTACGCTACGACCGCCATTTTGGAACTAATTCTTAGTTTCCAAAATATAGGCAATTTTGAAAATTGGACTTTTTTTTTAAATGAAAAAAAAATGTAAAGTTTTGTTCTAACGTTAAGGGACTTAAAGGACATTTGTTTGAGTCTATATATGACTTTTTAGAATGATTAGTTTTCAAAATATCGTCTACTTTCAAAATTGAACCTTTTTGGATTTTGTCCCAGAGACCTGGGACTTGGTTTGTGGGTAGAGGGGGTAAATACCTGTCATTTTTATGTCAAACACATTTTTTGTGTAATTCATAGTTTACAAAATATAGCCCATTTTTAAAAATGATCAATATTTGAAAAATGTCAAATTCCATGTTTTGTTCTAACGATTAAGGACATAAAAGCCATTGGTTTGAGTCTATATATGACTTTTTAGGATGATTAGTTTTCAAATTATAGCCTACTTTCCAAATATTTTTTGGAAAAATTTAAAGAATATATATATTTTTTGACTGAGAATGGGATAGACGTAGGTGTTGGAGTTAGCATATGATTTTTTAGTTTAAATATATAGCCTACTTTCTCAATTTACCTTTTTTGAAAAATTTGAAATGTATAATGTTTTTGACTAGGTGTGGAATGGAGTTGAGAGACCATCATTAACCTTAGAGTAGTTTGGATTCTTGGAATTTTAGTGTGTTGTTGTTGCTTACAAACATGACGGTAAGCATTATGCTATCATAAAAAGGGCTGAGATACTTTCCATGAACAAGAGAAATATCCTCTAAATACATTGACAAAAACAACTTGTGAAATAAGCCATTACGAATAGGGTACCACAAAATAACTTGTCAAATAAGCCATTACAAATAGGGTACCACTTTTACATCCCACTTTTGCACTCACTTTTGCACTCACTTTGCACTCACTTTTACAACTACTTTTACACTTACTTTGCACTCACTTTTGTACTCACTTTGCACTCACTTTTACACCCACTTTGCACTCGAACATTACATTATCTGACATAATAAAATAGGCATGGTTGTTGTCGAGACCGAGATAAGAGTGGGGGTAATGAATTTATAGTGATAGGATCGGAAAACCCATTATCACTTTAGTATTGACATCAAGCAAAAATTTAAAAAAAAAAAAATCGTGTTTTTGACAGAGTGGGATAGACATAGTTATATGAGTTGAGAGTCGATAATTAATCTAAAAGTACTCTGGAATTCATGGAATCTTAGTGTGTTGTTGTTGTTGCTTACAAACCGGTATGGTCACGTCAGGTGAAGTTAGCTAGGATTAGATTAGGATATGTTCAGGTAGTTTCCATAGTCACCGCTAGATAGCGGAAACATACTTTGCGTGTCGCATGTGGCTATTTGGCAAAGTTTTACTGTGTGAAAAAACGTGCTTGTATAACCTGTGTATATAAATTTAAAATACAAATAACCACTAAGTGTTTAGAACTAACATGTATAGCCTTGTATCGGGAATATGTAGGGGTCCTTAACAAGATAGAGTGTCTAACACACGAGTGTACAGCCTTTTGATATGCAGTAAGTACCTGATCACACCTACTATCAATTGCGCCTACCATTAATCGCGTCTACTATCAATTGCGTCTACTGCAATCGCGCCTGCTAGGACATGACTTTTCATTAAACCAAAACATTTCCTTTTTTGTCAGCCTCCCACCCCTCTCATCAATCTATGACGTCATAGTCATAGTCAGCCTTAAAGCAAGTCTAAACTTGTAGAACATGTCACGTGACAAAGTTAGGTTAGGTAAAGTTAGGTTATGTTAGGTGAGCTGAGGTTAAGTCTTAAAATACCCCCTCTCTGCCTTGTACTTTGTATAAACATTGACACTGTAACTTTGTAATATCAAAAATGATCTAAGTCGCGTCCATATCAATCACGTCTACTATCAATCGCGCCTACTATCAATCTCGTCTACTATCAATTGCATCTACTATCAATTGAGCCTACTATGAAATGCGCTTACTACAAATCACGCCTACTATCAATCACGCCTAGTATCAATTGCGTCTACTATCAATCACGCCTACTATCATTTGCGTCTACTATAAATTGCGCTCATGTCAAATCGCGCCTACTACCAATTACACCTACTATCAATCGCGCCTACTATCAATTGCGTCTACTATAAATCTCGCCCATGTCTAATTACGCCTACTATCAATCGCGCCTACTATCTTTCGCGTCTACTATAAATCGCGCTCATGTCAAATCACGCCTACTATCAATCACGTCTACTATCAATTGCGTCAACTATTAATCGCGCCTACTATCAATTGCATCTACTATAAATCGCGCCTACTAGGACATGACGTTTCATTAAACCAGAACATTTTCCTTTTTTGTCAGTCTCTCACCCCTCCCATCAATCTATGACGTCATAATCAGTCTTAAAGCAAGTCTAAACTTGTAGAACATGTCACGTGACAAAGTTAGGTTAGGTAAAGTTAGGCTATGTTAAGTGAGCTGAGGTTATGTCTTAAAATACCCTCTACCTTGTACTTTGTATAAACATTGACACTGTAACTTTATGATATCAAAAATGATCTGAGTCGCGCCCATGTCAAATTGCGCCTACTATCAATCGCGCCTACTATCAATCACGCCTACTATCAATCGCGTCTACTATCACTTGCGTCTACTATAAATCGCGCTTACTACAAATCACGCTTACTATCAATCACGCCTAGTATCAATTGCGTCTACTATTAATCACGTCTAGTATCGATTACACCTACTATCAATTACGTCTACTATCAATTGCGTCTACTATAAATCACGCCTACTAGGACATGACGTTTCATTAAACTAAAACATTTCCTTTTTTGCCAGCCTCTCACCCCTCCCATCCGCAAAACGTGCTTGTATGAGCTGTGTATTTAAATTCAATATATACAATTAACCACTAAGTGTTCAGAACTAACATGTCTAGGGTATATATGGGATCCTTAGCAACAAACAAAAAATACGGTCTAACCTACGAGTGTACGGTCTTGTCATACGCAGTAAGTACCTGTTAACCTTGACTAGGGTATAAGAATATTGTCAGTTGACTACTGCCTGTTACAGTGTTCACATCGTGAAAGACCGTCTCACCTACCAGTCTCCAGCCTTGTCATACGCAGTAAGCAGCTGTTGGCGGAAAACAACATCCATAAATCTTGACATTTAGGAAAGTGTGTGTGTGTGTGTGTGTAAATCACTTGTAATCTAAAGATTGTTCGTGTGACTTTACTAAAATTTAATTCATATGTTTTAGTTGATATGAAAGTCTCAACAACCAGTCATGGCAAGCCATGTGTCTTCTATAAAGGATATACATATATTGTAAAAACAACCAATAAAGATGGAACTGTTATTTGGCGATGTTCAAAACAACGATCCAAAAAGTGTCGAGGAATGATTAAAACAAAAGACTCCAACGTACTTACTTCAAAAGAACATCATTGTGAATCTCAAATTAATACACATTTAAATACGCAAAATACTCTAACCCAGGTAAAAAAGCAAGTCCAAGAAAAATATATTGCTGCTCAAGATAGTGCATTGTTTGTTAAAAAGCATTCATCATCACCTCAAAAAGACATGTTAGGACAATTACCATCGTTCAAAAAACCCTTAACACTATCAAAAGCAACGCAGACTCTACAAGAGGTCCCTGTGGAAAACAAACAAGAGGAATTGGATAGTTCTAGTGATGTTGAGAATGATGATGATAATGATGGTGACAATGACTATAATAATTTTGATGATAATATTCATAATGATGATGATGATGATAATTATGAAAAAGAAGAGGATGAGGGTTTTATGTTTATAAAACCGTTGCGGCTTCCCCAGTTTTTAAGAGCAAGAGTACCTGGAGAAAGTTGTAAAAGGATCTACAACAAGCGTTGTGTTTAAAAATCTACATAGAACAATGGTAAAGAGATAGAGTTGAATTCAGTGTGTAACTATTATAAAATGAATTTAATAAAAATATTGTATGGGTATTGTCTGTTTTTCTTAATTACTATCCCCATGTCCCACTATTAATACAATTGTTAACCATCAACAGTCACTGACTATGTTCAGAAAGAGAGTGGCCTTAAACAATACACTATATCTATGGTTTGTGTACCGAGTGTCATAATAATGCAGTGTGGCCAAGCCATGGCAAGGCAATAGTTATGTCAGGTAAGGGATTCGAACCCTTGCTTCCTTATACAGAAAATTTGATCTTAAGTCAAACACCTTAACCACTCGGTCAACCTGACAGTTACTAATTTAATTAGTCTTGAGGACTTGAGTGTTTACAAAACTTTTTCCAGTATACATTGACTAAACCATTTGCTTGTTTTGAAATATAGATTTTGTTTTGTTTTACCATAACATTGCAGTTATGAGTCTTGTGAACTGGGTGTTCAATATAGGGTTAAAGGCATTTTAAAATCATTTTAGAAAAGCTCATAGGTATCGTGTCATGGGTTTTAGTAATGCATTACTGTTCGTTGACTAACATATTCCGTTACACAACATTATTTTAGTGAACTTACATGTTGTTGTTTGAGTCTTTAGTCCTTTGACTGGTTTGATGCAGATCTCGGCGCCTATCTGTCCCGAGCTAATCGTTTCATCTCTATATAGCTACCACACCCTACATTCAAGGCTATCTGTTTAACATATTCTAAACTTGGTCTACCCCTACAGTTCTCGTCCTCGAACCTTTCTTCCTTAACTATGTTTGCTATTCTTGGGTGTCTTAGTACGTGTTCTACCAACCTATCTCTTTACTTCATTAACAGTCGCCAGATACATCTCTTCTCCCCCACTCGTCTTAATACCTCTTTGTTAGTAACCCTATTTACCCATCTAATCTTCATCATTCTCCTGTAACACCACATTTCAAACACTTCAATTCTCCACTTTTTTGCTACACCAATTGTCTAAGTTTTACTTTCATAGAGTGCCACGCTCCAGACAAAGGCCTCCAAAATGACTTCCTAATACCTAAATCTATATTCAATGTCAACAGATTCTGTAAAAATTCTTTCCTTGTCTGAGCTACATAAGAATCCTGATCGTGTCTGGTATAATGTCTTGTTTAGCAAACATAGTCACTCAAAAGGTCTAAGCATTTTTGTATATAACCCAAAATAGCAAACAGTTTTTCTAAAACCCTACTCATTGGTCAATAACAAGCAGAGTCGCCAAAGTGTTTCGTTGGTAGTTAACTCATGTCTAGTTAATCAATTCCTTTCATATCGTTATCCAATTGTAGTAGTAACGACTGATGAACAACGTCAGTTCAACACACTGCTTTACACACAAATGTAGTTAGGCCCTTTGACATAATTTGGATAAATTTCATGGGCCGGTCCATAGGGACCAGTCCAAAGGGGCCGGTCTAAAGGGACCCTTCCACAGGGACCCATCAACAGGGACTTGTCAGCAAGGACCCATCAACAATGACCCGTCAACAATGACCTGTCATCAATGACCTGTCAATAGGGACCCGTCAACAATGACCCGTCCACAGGGACTCATCAACAAGGACCCGTCAGCAATGACTCGTCAACAGGGACCCGTCGAAAAGCACCTGTCAAAAAGGATCCATCAAAAATGACCCCCTGTCAAAAAGGACCCGTCCAAAAGGGGCTAGTCAACAGAGACCAGTCCAAAGGGACAAATCAACAGAGATCAATCAACAGGGATCAATCAAAAGGGGCTATCACCTCAAGGCCTGACATATCCCTCTTTGATTATTGGTTTGCCAATCGACAAGCGTCACTTAAAATACTTTTTGATCACCACTCGTGGGTTGGGTTAGGTTAGGTTACACTACAGCCGCCATCTTTTAAAAAGCCTGCCCTCTTACAAAAGCTATGAGTGGGCATGCGTAAAAAACAAAACAAAAAAACAAGCATGTTAATTCATAGTGGCTATCCACCAAACATATGTCTCTTGTGTGTAACAACGTTTTATTCCATATCGACATTCAAACTCTCACATGTTGCAATTGGAAAGAGAGATTCTCTAAAAAAATTACAATTTCACCCCCTAGTAGGGGTAGGTTTTATTTTGGGGTGGAAATATGTTGTTCATTGGAAAGGGGGTATCAGCCCGAGTTCAATGACACCTCATTCGTCAAAATCCGACCACGGGTTCGAACTCACATTTTCTCACGTATGAAGCAAAACAGGATGTGACTTGTTTCACAAGGAGGACGGTAATAAGGTCATTTCACACGTGTTCACATGTATTTCGTCACTTTCCTTTCATATCGTTATTCCATTATAGTAGTGGTGAACAACGTCAATTCAACACACACAAATGTAGTTAGGCCCTTTGACATAATTTAAATAAATTCATGGACTAGTCCGTAGGAACCAGGCCAAAGGGACCCGTCCAAAGGGATCAGTCCAAAGGGACAAGGACTCGTCCACAAGGACTTGTCCACACAGACTTGTCCACAAGGACTCGTCCACAAGGACTTGTCCACAAGGACTCGACAACAATGACCCCGCCAACAATGACCCGTCAACAATAACCCATCCATAGGGATCCACTCCCCCACCCTCTTACAAAAGCCATGAGTGGGCATGCGTAAAAACAGAAAACAAGCATGTTAATTCACAGTGGCTATCCACCGCACATATGCACTTTATGTAGAACATCGTTACATCCATATCGACATTCAAACTCTCACATGTTGCAATTGGAAAGAGAGATTCTCTAAAAAATTCAATTTCACCCTCTAGTAGGGGTAGGTTTTATTATGGGGTGGAAATATGTTGTCCAATGGAAAGGGGGTGTTCGCCTGAGTAATTTGACACCTCGTACAAGTCTCTAGCCTGATTGGTTCGCGAGATATTGCCATTTTAGTATTCCAGCGGTGGCGGTGGCGGTGGATTTAGAACCCCCACAAAACCACTACTTACGCAAAACAAATCAAATAAACATGACATCAACTGTACACAAATAGCACTTCAATATTATTGACGTTACAGTATTTATTGCTTGACTATCCATAGTGCTTATGGAATATTTACTTTACTTCATGGTTCAACAATGCGTTAGCCATTGTTGCGATAGGTTACTTGTAAAACAATGTACTTTAATTCTGTGTATTGTTTCCTTCCTCCGCTTTCTCCACAAACGCTAACAATAGTACCTTCCTATTCTACGCAACCAGTGCTAGTCTGCTATAACGATACTGTACGTCTCTAAGTCGTTCAAAATATAAGTCGATGTTTGCATCAAATCCACATTCGCCGTACCCGTATGCAAATATGCATCTCAGACTGGGTTTTAAACTTCAAATAATGTGTCAGTTGCCTTTTAGCTTAGTTAGTGTTAAGCACAGCTAACTTTGCTAAATATTACTCGATTTCAACAATTAAAAGATGGATATAACATCCTTATAATGCTAAGAATTGATTTCTGCCGTCAAAATAAACAATTTCTTATTAATTAAAATGCCAGACCTTGATATCACAGCCTCCAGTACACTTTACAATAGGGTTTGGTCGTAAAACTACCACCCGCAGTGAATACAATAGCTTATGCCTGGATCGCCAGAAACCCTGATGGCCGCCTCGTCTGACCCTCGGTCGACCAGCTTTCTTGCCCCCAGCTGTCTCATTACTCATTCACACAACTCCAACAAGATTTTTAAAGTCGCATTCTCACTCTGCTTTTAGTATAAGGCGAAACTGTGTCATCATTATGAACTGGATATCCAAATATTTAACATCCTGTTAACAAGTTAACATTAATTGGCTCAACGTGGCTCAATAACATAATATAGCAAAGGAATGGGTTTTACTAGGCACGAAAGTCTTGGGGAACGGCATACGGCTTTTAATGGCGTGGTCTAGCGGTCTTATTGCTTGCCACTTTTACGCACGAAGTCTCGGTAAGGCGTCCTTGACCCTTCCGTACAAATAGATTCTCGCATCACAATGCGGATCATTACAAGGAGTAGCTCATTGAGTTGGCAAACGTTATTCCTCAATGGCCCTCATGATGCTGGTATGGCAGCTCAGACGCCTGTCTGTCTCCATCCGCTATCGTCAATACAACGGTATGCCCCATGGCTATACATCAATACAAACCTTCGTAGAATAGCCCGTTTGGTCCTGACAATGTCCTAGAAACGTTCCTTGCATTAATTAAGTAATCATCTTGATTTTACTCTTAAATTGCTCGCATATCAGCGGCATAAACACTAGGTCTGTTGGTATATCGCAGATCATATGACACCTCTAGTTTCCCTTCTATCTGGCGTGCTTTATGATTTTCTCATATCATCCCTTATCATACTGGTATATGTTTTACTGGCATTTGTAGTGGCTTTTACATTACAACAGTTACTGCGTGATTCATTACACTCATTACATTTTGATCATGTATAACATTAATTGCTGACACATTATGACATCATTCTTACATATAACCTTTACCTTGTAATTACCTGGGATTTGATGCAATTTTATCACTTCATGCAAACATGCTGAATATTTCATTATTTCGACTTGTCTCACTCATAAAGTTACTGTTTAACTTTAACATTAGACTTATTGTGGTCTTACGCAAATCAGCTGTAAGCCAAATCATTCTCAATTTGCAAATGCTTCTATAGCAATTACGAGGAATGCAAGCTCGAATAAATATTACTTCAAAATACCTATTTTGACATGATTTCGACTTAGACATATCGTATCGGTAGCCTTGTACATTACATCATTGGAATTTGGTGCTCACATTGTGTTCCGGTGGTCGAATGCTATGACACCACATATAACCCACCATCTTGACATTTACTGATGCATCATGATGGATACGTTATATTTCCTCTGTGGACACTTTTCACTTTCGTAATACACATTTTCTCTATATTTTATCATACGACATATTATTTTTAACACTTACATACATTAAGATTTATATTACACATACACTTTTTCACACGATTTGCTTCATTAAGGGACACTAGGGCTGAGTTTTTAGGCAAAAATGACAAAATAGCTATTTTTTGTTTTTCCCATATATATATCTTATGGACCCCTGTGGATCATTTCGGTAAAACAATTTTCATGCACTGCCATTTTTAAACGCTCAGCGACATTTTTAAATCTCCTCTGCCTAAAAAGAAGATGGAAGGCAAATCATAGAAAATAGGCTATACTTTTAAAACTAGAAATCCTAGAAAGTCGTAGGTTAACTCAAACGAAAGGTCTCCATGCTCTTTATCTCTACAACAAAACATTGTATTTTTCACATTTTTTCCACAAAAGTTTCATTGGGTGAGCCAAACTGGTTAATATAGTATGCGATTTTATAAAAATGCTTTTATCTCCAAATATCGTTTTTAGGTAATCAAAATGCTCCATCTGCATGAGGTATTCACCAATTTTACTAAAAAAATCACTGGATATTCAGAAACACATGTGTTGCAAGATAACATTGCAATATCTCCAGCCTTTTTGTAAATTACAGACAAAAAAAACACTATGAAAAATTTTCAAAATTCATAAGACATGATGGCACATAAAGAAAAAATTAATCTGACAGCATACATGTATCACTTTCCTGAAATGTCTCAATGTTATAATATTTAGAATAGTTTTATGTATATGTAATAAAAACATCAAGCGCTTTACACAATTGCTAATGCGCATGGAGCATTTTGATCACACGCTATATTTTAATAATATAATTAGTAAAAAATCAATTACATTTCATCCAATTGTTTTCAAATTTGGTATATGACTTAGTGTTACTATTCTAAGTATGCAAGTTAAATTTCAACTCATTCTGACAATAAATGTGGAAATTGAAGAACTCAGCCCTAGTGTCCCTTAATTTCATATTTGCATGATAACAGAGTTGCAGGTGACGCGATTTCCGACAATTAACTCCAATGGAAGTCTCTATCAAACGCGATCCTGGCTAACACTCTTTCAAACGGCTGCTAGTGTGAATGTTCCTCCACGTCATATATCCTCAGTGTCTTTGTTTGTACTTCAATAAGATCACAATGCCTGTGACGTCCTTCCCATCCCATGATCTATAATAATGGATATAGTGTGACCATTGTTGACAACTAGATCATGACTTGCACGCTTTACAAAATTACCCAATATGACGGTGTCATTTACTGTTCATGCCACATTATTTTACTTACTGCGTGGCTTGATAATTATAAACTTTACTTGGCTTCTATTATTATTACGGCATCTGCGCACTCGTAATTTCGTCCATCAGTTCAGTACTGAAGAACATCTTCCCGACCGAAACACTTCTATAGACTTTAGATTAAACATCCAAATGTTCCTTTACATACTTGTGCAAATAGTTTGTTCATTTTCGCGGCCTTTGTTCACAATATTCGAACGTGCTGGAGTAACCTTCTCTCCACGTGAATTCTCACGGTTGACTTGATAATACATTTTACACTTGCACTTGTAAATTACTTTGTTCGTTGCGCGCGCGGCTTGTTTATAAATTCCCGAGCGAAGGAGTAGCACCCTCCTCGTCTGAGCTCTCCAAGTCGACTTTATATAACATTTGCACTTGTACTTGCGCGGTCTTTGTTTATAAATTTCCGAGCTGACGGACAGCACCCTCCCGGTCTGAGCTCTCCAAGTAGACTGACTTCCCCATGGCTTCCTGCTCTATTTAAGGGTTTCCTCTCAAAAGATAGTTCTCTCAAATCCACGGAGCGACCTTTCCTTTAAAACTGCAGTTTCCAGGGCTGAAACTGCCTTCATCTGGTCCAATTTTGCACGGAGGTTACAATTCCAGTCTCGTGCCAGTGATTTGATCGTTCAATTAATTAATATTAATTGATCTTGGTGATGGCTTGGGCACGCTATACTCCGGGATTCCCCTTTTCTACTTCCGCTAACGGTCTGACATCCGCGTTTGTGTGTTCGCCGTGTAATGCTGCAATAAGCATACTTCTTGGGATCATAATTATCCTCTCCGGATTTTATTCATCTTGGTGTTGATTTCAACTCTCTCGGATGCCTCGTTTTCATGTAATCAATTATTTTCGTGTGGCCTCCTTCCCACTCCAACCATTCTTCCTTATGTTTCGGTGGTTCCCACAGTCATTACTCTCTGTCTTAGCTCCCCATTGTAGACGTAAAAAGTCCGTAGGCGCCGAGCTGACACGCCCCTCTGAACAAGCTAATTTATCACTTGTCAGTCTTGCCTCAAAACTGTGCTTTTAGCTCAAATACTGCATCTTACAGTATTATGGATACCTTCTATTTTGTACAATATTGCTTATAATTCCTACAAGACATCTGGAATTAAGCTGATATTTCATGAATAGTCTTATATTATGTGGTTCTTGGTTACAATGAGGTTTTCCCCCTTAAAGACCTCTGGTTCGACACCCCGAAAATCATATGCGTGATTTTTCCTCTCTGGAGCATCAGGTTCGACGCCAGTCAGCATAAGTACCATGGGTACAGTACATAAAACTAGCGAAATATCGACACATATTTATGAATATTTATGTTAGAACATAAAATCTTTTTATATAACTAGCAACCTGACCCGGCTTCACCCGGGAACAGTTATGAAGGCATTACCTGTTAAGCGCTTTTTTTTTCAGTGACAATGAACAACGATCAATATCCGTTTTACGTCTCGGCATGATGGTTAGAATCACTGACTGGACTATTAATTATATTATCATGGAGATGCATGTGCAACGAATTCTTGTCAGACGTAGTTTAAGAATGGCGAGGTGCATGAAACACAAATCCCCCTCCCGTCCAATCTTAACTTGACTGTGTATTTTGCGGAACGAAACGTTCACAGGCGAAATGAAGAAAAGCCGAGTTGCACCTACAGGGAAACTCCAAACACAACCACTTTTCTCAGAAGTCTTAAATCAACACGATTCAACGGTTTGCTGCTGGCTATATCTGGGGCAATAGGTTCGCCTGCTAGCTAGGCTGTAACAGGGATGATAGACTCGCCCTTAGATAGCTCGTAAACTGTCGCCTCAGTAGTTGAATGGACACGGTTGGAAGAAATTAAAACGTAAAAACACTTACAGTGGGCGATGTATTGAAGATAGATATGCTCTCTTGGACTTTTTTGTAGAACTTTTCATGCTGAACAATTCTTTCACTCCTAGTATTTAGATATTTTCAATGGTTTGTCCAGCGTAAGCTTAAAAACCGCTCGAACGCCAGGTTTTTTTCGACTATCCCCTGAAATCGTTACTGCTCGGCTTCCTTTGATCATGAATAAATTATTTTCTACATAAATCATCCCCGAGATATCCTTTACAAAATTATGAAAACCGCATCAAAATCCATCCAGTGGTTCTCGAGTTTACCCGTAACATCCAAGAATCGGGGACTTTGTTTTATACTAAGTAGAGATTATACGCTAAGGCTAAGGTGTAAGTTTCACAAATCTCAAGCTCCTAAACCAGAGGGAGTTAGAAGGTGTGGTTTGTACCAAAGGCTTCCAAGTCGTCTCAATAGTACAGGAAAAATCTTGCATTTGTTGAAATATCAACGGAAATATATTTATTTGTTTATAAAGTGCTTTTAAACAAATAAACAAGACGATAGCCCCTGCGATAACTCTGTCGCCTACAGCCCGCACAGCACTAACGCCGCGTGGGTAGTCTGTACACATGGGGCGCACGCAACCCATTATGCGAGAGATCTCGTTCTGGTACGCTAGTAGTTATAATTATCGTCGAACATAAACAGTCGCATGCAACTCGCCTATAATGGTAATTAAGACACTCGTATGGAAATTATAGAACCCGCTACGTTCGTTTTATAAAAGTACTCGTGTTTTAATTATAACCAGTGATGGACGAAGCAAAGATGATATAAAAAGTAGGATAGCACAGGCAAGGGAAGCATTTGCTACAGAAAAGGAATTTGTTGACATCGAATATAGATTTAGGTACTAGAAAGTCATTTTTGAAAGCCTTTGTCTGGAGCGTGGCGCTCTATGGAAGTGAAACTTGGACTGTTGGAGCAGCAGAAAAGAGGAGAATTAAAGCGTTTGAAACGTGGTGTTACAGGAGAATGATGAAGATTAGATAGGTAGATAGGGTTACAAACGAAGAGGTATTAAGACGAGTGAGAGAGGAGATATGTGTCTGGCGACTGCTAATGAAGAGAAGAGATAGATTGGTAAGACACTTACTAAGACACCCAGGAATAGCAAGCTTAGTTATGGAAGGAAGGGTCGAGGACAAGAACTGTAGGGGTAGACCAAGGTTAGAATATGTTAAGGCGGGAAAGTGAAAGACTCCCTAGGCCTCGGATACCCTAATACCGTCGGGGTCGGAAAAGAACAAGAGTTGACCAAGGAAGGTCGACAGGAAAGAAGACGGAGAGGAGCCCGGCATAAGTAAGTGGTAGCAGTGCCGGACTCAGCAGGGGTCCCGTGGTTGCCAACCCACGCCCCATTAGATGTGAGCCCTTGGGGGAACAAAACAATAGAACAATTACATTTGGTACTATAAGAAAACCATGAAATCCCTGAACACATCAAAAGCGTCAGGTGTTCCGTCCATCAGATTCCGTGGGGAACATGTGATGGGACACAACTCGCAAACGAGGAGGTGACTCATAATCTGCTCCTCACCACACTCACACAAAGTCGAGTCACAGGCAAATCCCCACTTTTTCAAATTCGTCTTTGACCTTCCCACTCCTGTGCGCTGCCTGTTGAGGGTCTTCCACGTTGACCAGGTTTCTTCGTGTCCTGCGGGCAGGTGTTCAGATGGGTTGTATGGAACTGCGCCCAAGGTTCACTAATGACCCTGGTCATTAGCATCAACCTTTTAAAAGTGGCAGTGGAACTGCGCCCATTGAGAGCGGTCAGGTAGGTTCCCTCCCTCCACCCCTCTACCGAATTATGTTGTGTCGAGTGGTGTGAATTTGAAGTGACTCATTTCAAATCGGTTGTGTCTTGATTGAGAACAAGTCAAAAACCGTTCAGATTGCGAACAACTAAATATACGCTGTCCAGATTGCGGACAAGAGATTAGTGTTGGGATACATAAAACAGGTACAGTTTTCAAAACAGACTAATATTTAATTTTTGTTCTAGCAATATTAGCATTAATTGGTACATTGGGATGTTTTCGACAACCTAAGCATATTTTAAAAATAGTTTTGTTATTGCAAATGTTAAATAATCTAGTTTGAGGTAATCTTACCATTTAGAAGTTTTATTTTATTTTATTGTATAACAAAACTAGAGGGGTAGTTATTTATGGTGGATTAGAGAGAGTTTTATTATTATCATTATTATTATTATTATTATTATTATTATTATTATTATTCGCTTCTGTGGTGTAGTGGTTAGTGTGATTAGCTGCCACCCCCGGAGGCCCGTAGTACAGCTGCTTACCGGGACGGGCGACTACCTCTTATTTTCAGCAGTGCAGAAGCTAGTGGTGGGAGACAGTCCGTCACTTCCCCTTAAACCGACTTTGGGCTAACAGCCGACTTGACTATGGGAGCAGTTCAATCGGCCTAATTAAAAGGATCTGGAAATACCACTGTTTATGGGCGCAGTTCCATATCTCCCGTTCAGATGGTAGCAGAGTTGTTAGATCTGGAGCGCCAAGAGAGCAATCTAAATACTGAAAGAGACACTGTCAGATTTTCAGTGGCGTGAGGAAAACTTCTTCCTGATTTGAGTGTTTGAGCTGCCGGTAAGTAACCATACAAAGGTTGGGTCTATTGGGCCAAAGCTTTAGATTCCTCTAATCTGGCTGCCGATTCACGGCGGATATCTGGAGGTTTGATACCCCTCATATAGTAGATTTTATCAAGAGGCGTAGATTTGAGACAACCTGTAATAAGTCTGCAGGTCTCATTTAATGCAATGTCTACCTGCTTAGTGCTATTTGTAAGATCTATCCAGTACAGGGGAAGTAAAGCCGGCGGTCCCATGTCATAGATTTATGGCATATTAAAGAACCTTCCACTAATTACACCTGTGTGAAGCTAAATTGGATAGGTTAAGAATGTAAACAACGCTCTTAGGTTTCTACGTTCGTTGCCAAGAGCCGACTGCGGTGGCGTCTCGTAGCTAAGTTCTGAACTTGGCCTAGTAGTCGTTGACGGTGGCGCTTGGTGGCAAAAGTAGGAACTATTTGAAAAATTCTAAGTTGCAGTACTTAAATTAAAAAACAGATAACACACACTAATACAGTCATCACAATTAACACCGGTTATCAGACAGTTTCTCCACACACCCAAAGTACACGGGGCTACATGACCGCGTTGTCGCAGCCCCTAAACTTAAGAACCAACCATCTATCCAGTACGCTGCATCCCCTGAAAATCTTTATTTCAACAACTAGGCCAGATTTTATTTTCAAATAAATATAGACTTACCTTTGTCCAGATAATAATGTGACCATCCCCACATTTTCACTCCTATCATGCCAACCAAATCCAGGTGAGGCAATTTTAACCACCTAAGGTCTTCCCGCAGTTTCCGTCTGAATTTCTGAGGATAAAATAGAAGTTACTTAATGCCCTGGCCTACTGAGATATGTTCCATTAGTTTAAGTCTGATCTAGATCTGGTCGTTTAAATGTTGAAAACATAAAATTAATATTTTTTTTCCAATCGTGCCAAACACTGAAAGGCTAAAGGTTGGTTGGTTCTTCAGTTTAGGCGCTGCGACAACGCGGTCATCTAGCCCCGTGTATTTTGGGTGTTAATTGTGATGACTGTATTAGTGTATGCTATCTGTATTCAATTCAAGTAAGGACTGCAGACATTTAATTTTTTCAAGTAGTTCCTAATTTTGCCGCCAAACGCCACCGTCAACGACTACTAGTTCGGAACTTGGTTACCAGATGCCATCGCAGTCGTCTCCTGGCGAGGAACGTCGGAACCTAAGAACGTTTGTCAAATGTTTAAGCTAATTTAGCTTCACACAGGTGTAATTAGTGGAAGGTTCTTTAACCTGCCATAAATCTATGACATGGGACCGCCGGCTTTACTTCCCTTCCGAAGGAAGTCATAGGCTACTGGGGGATTTTTAACGCTCTTAAAACTAAGACCCACGATCTTGAGCATGGAAGCTCAGCATGCTACCGACTACGCCACCGAAGCCGCCCAAAGGCTAAAGGACTCGGATGGGGTTCAAATTGTGTATCTTGGAGAACTCTATCCAACTAAAATACCAAATTTCAAAAATCACTTCTGGCCTGGATGTAGTTCCAGAAATACAGCCTGACCTCGCTTGCTTCTTTACTCGCTTTCTTCTTGATTCCAATCCTAGCCAAATTAACTTATTTACACAATTCTTTCTTTAATGTGTGCCTTGGTTCAATACCCACAGTAATTTTTTGTTTCTTTTTAGAAACCACATCACACTGGAAGTTGTTATAAGGGTTTAAGTGAAACTTCGCATTGACTCACACTAGCGCTCGCAGTGATAGAAGAGGCAAACCGTTAATCCAACCGGATATGGTTGAGTTTCCGGTGAACAGTCATCTTCCTGCCGGCTCCTCGTAATAAAGTTTAGGGTGTGCTTTATGTTTCGAAACGTGGAGATTATAACGAAAATTAATTCCAAATGCTCCAACAATAAGATTCAGTGATGAACTGAGAATTCCTAGCTCATATCCCTACGGGTTGATGGTACGTAAATTACCAAATCTATCTATGCCCTTTGCTCACGGTAAAATTTTCCTTCAAATTTATTGTACAACTAGCAGAAGTACCCATTCTTCGAACGGTCTACGGTATTAATAATCAGATGTTATCAATTGATCTATTGGTGCAATGTTTAGGGGCTTGGAACCTGTTTGATGCCAAAGGAAAATGATTAGCTAAAATGTGCTCTCAAACTAAATTTACCTAACGTTGTCTTCCTGGCGTGAAAATAAAATTGAAAACCTCGTAGACGAATCGCAATACACGTCACATACGAACTGACCCTAACCGTTGTGTCAAGTGCCCAACTACAGGAAGACCCCTTTTATAAATTATAAAGGCTTGTGGTGCATGACAATTCAGTTTTCTTTAGCCTCCAATGGCCCAAATTCATCAATGCGCTTAAGGGGTTCAAGGAGTACCCTACATTTTTTCACACGACTTACACGTCTACTATTTCAAATCAGGATTTTTTGAAAATAAAGTTGCTGTTTGGAGATATAATAGACCTTCTGTACGACATATCGCACGTGTAAATCGTGTGAAAAAATGTAGGGTACTCCTTGAACCCCTTAAGCGCATTGATGAAATTTACAGTTTTAGTTGGCTCCGTGATAACCTTATAGCCATTTGCAACCTTTCACAGAAATATAATAAATGGAGTGGCATTAGGCTACTTATTCCAGAAATAGATGGAAAGTTGGATGCCACCTCTTGAGATACTGTTGTCATGGTTAGTGGCTTGAATTCCTTCTTTAGTTTATTAAATGAAATTAGTTTTCTGGGAATGTCTAAGAAACTGTTGGGTTTAGAGCCCTAAAATATAGTTTTCGGGGACCCTTTCCGGCTCTTGAGGGGCCCCGAGGTTTGTTTCTGACACCAAGGGTTTGAAAATTAGTTTTTCTCTTCGTTGTACGCCATAATAATGATAAAAATTAAAATAATAGTAATAATAATAATATAACAAAATAGGGATAGGGATATAATAGACCTTCCGTACCATACCCGCACGTGTAAATCGCGTTGAAAAATTCTAGAGTACCCCTTGAACCCTTAAGCGCATTATATGTATTGATATTGATGAATATTTCAGCTTAATTTGGATCCGTTATAACCTTATAGCCGTTTGCAAACCTTCACAGTAATATAATAAATGGAATTGCATTGCGTCTTACAGAAATAGATGGACCTCTGAGATTCTGTTGCCATGGTTACCGGCATTCATTCTCTCATTAATTTATTAAGTGAAATTTGTTTTCTGGGAATATCTCAAAAACTGTTGGTTTTAGGGCCTTAAAATGTGGTTTTCGGGGGCCCTTCGTTTCTCACATTGAGGGGCTGAAAATGAGCTTTGTTTCACCCTTCTACGCCTATTTCAGCATGTATTTTAAGGGGGTAGGGCCCTTTTTGTGAGAGGTACGGAGAAGAGTTTCATCAATGATTAGTGTGGTGCCTCTGAAGGATATCTGTATCAAATTTTACATTGATCCACTCAGCCGTTCTCGAGTTATAAGGACACAAAAAATTGTCCATAGAAAAACAAACAGAGAGACAAATATTTTATTTTTGCGCGCATCCATCATAAAACTGTCTGAAACGCGCAAATATCGCAAATTTCCGTGGAAATGCAGAAAAAACAGACAAACATTCATTTTTATATAATAGAGAAGGGATATATTAGACCTTCCGTACCACACCCGCACGTGTAAATCGCGTGAAAAAATTCTAGAGGACCCCTTGACCCCTTAAGCGCATTGTATGTATTGATGAATATTTCAGCTTAATTTGGATCCGTTATAACCTTATAGTCGTTTGCAAACCTTCACAGTAATGTAATAAATGGAATTGCATTGAGTCTTGCAGAAAGAGATGGACTTCTGAGATTCAGTTGCCATGGTTACCGGCATGCATTCTTTCATTAATTTATTAAGTGAAATTAGTTTTCTGGGAATATCTCAAAAACTGTTGGTTTTAGGGCCTTAAAATGTGGTTTCGAGTTTCGTTTCTCACATTGAGGGGCTGAAAATGAGCTTTGTTTCACCCTTCTACGCCTATTTCAGCATGTATTTAAAGGGGGTAGGGCCCCTTTCATGAGAGATACGGAGAAGAGTTACATCAATGATTGGTGTCGTGCCTCTGAAGGATATCTGTATCAAATTTTACGTTGATCCACCCAGCCGTTCTCGAGTTATAAGGACACAAAAAATTGTCCACAGACAAACAAACAAACAAACAAACAAACAAACAGACAGACTAACAAAAAAATATTTTTGCGCGCATCCATCATAAAACAGTCTGAAACGCGCAAATATCGCAAATTTCCGTGGAAATTCAGAAAAAACAGACAAACTTTCATTTATATATATATATAGAGATAATTTAATTTTATAAAATTTCTGTTGCTCACGGTCAAATTTAAGTTTTATGAAACCTTTGATAAAACTTTCCATAAAATAGGACGTGTTCTATTCTGTAAAATTAATTTTACGAAACGAACCAATATGGGAAGCTGACATGAAGATGATGCTGGCGCTATGTGGTGAGAAGATTGTGAAGCTCACTTGTAATATCAGTGTTTGTATGAGGTTAAAACGCCCATATACCACAATAGGAATGCATGAAGAGAGGCATAAATCTCAATATGTTTCTCAAATTCGAACGAACACAAGCGAAAATAAACGGGCTTGGAACTCACTTGCGGTCTCATTTCAGGACAAATGGCTTGCCTCATGTTAGTGTCCTGTCAAATAATTTTGGGACCAACAAGATCTAGTAGTTTTTTAAAACTGCTTTCCTCCATTCTTAGAAAATTCCTATATGAATTCTGATCTTCTAACCTCAACTCATTTTCGACCAACGACAGCATTCCTCTACTCTTCTCTTCTTTTTGCCCATTCCCGAGTCCAGGACTTCCTAGCATTTCTTTTCTTCCTTTTTACCACTGTACGACATATAATTGTTGCTAAAGCACCAATTTTTGCTTTGTTTGTTGGAGCCATACTCTCAAACCAATGTGTGTTGAACAGCTGATTCTTGGTCCAGAAGTTTTTCGGTAGATGGCGATCCTGATACATCCACGGATTTTATAAAATTGAAGTACCCGTGCTTCGCTACGTGTCATAAATAAATTAAAATGTGAAGGTGACAGTTAAAACAGGGGATAGGCGAGGTGCTGTGCCGAGGGAGATTAAGGATGGAACATTTTGTCCAACTACACCGCTCGGCGTTGACCGTGTTTTATAGCACAAATTTAGGTTTTACTCGCTAACCGTTGGAGATACCTTTCGGATAGAAAATGTAATTTTAAACCTCGTATATGCCATCAAAAGTTTGCTATTTCTTAGCGTTTTCTTTTTATTTGAAATGGAAATATGAAAGTTTGAAACCAAAGGGTGTAGTGACGTCACTAAAATGGTCGCCTTTTTAAATAGTGCAAAGTATTGAAATCAAAAGTAACCTATATGTTAACCAGGTAAATCAGCTACTTCCATGTAAAATTCATGTAAATCGGACCAGTGGTACTTGCGTGATTGAGTAATACACAGACACACACCATCTCATTTTTAGCCTAGCTTCGCTCGCGTCATAGTCGTGTGATATTGTTATTCAATGAAATGCAGGTTTAACCCCGTTAACACCCCTTTAGAACCTGAATATCCAAAAATCCCTCCTTAGTAGACGATTTCGACACACAGCAAACATATCCCCAAAATATCATTCTTCTAACTTTAGTAGTTTTGGTTGGTCGATGAGAGTGAACATCCAAAAATCCTTCCTTAGTGGACGTTTTCTTCCAGAATTTCACCCCTCCCCATAGGCCCCTTAAATTGCATTTAAGAAAATACGGTCGAACACCTATTTATTTTATTTGTTTATTTATTTATTTATTTTTAAGCTGATTGATTTCCTCCGAGATTCAAACTCCTCGCCTATGTCGTTTAAGAGATACACGCTCTGTTAGGAATCTTTCAACCCCCACTTTTCATCCCTTTCACCTCATAATATACACTACATCGAAAAACCATTAGACATTTGTCAGCTTATTTTTAATGATTAGTATATATGCCAAGTATCACATCCCCAAATGAAACCACTCGTGAGATATTGTTATTCAATGCAATGCACGTTTACCCCCTTAACACCTCTTTAGAAGCTGAATATCCAAAATTCTTTCCTTAGTGGACGTTTTCGACATACAACGAACATATCCCCAAAATTTCATGTTTCTAACTTCAATAATTTTGGCTGGGCGATGATGAGTGAGTGAGTCAGTCAGGACATTTTCTTTCATTTATTGTTGATAATTTCACCCCTCGAAGGCAAGAAAGTGGAAGTGGGTTGGACATACACTGCGCAAAACCCAGATGGCAATAGAGAGACAAGCCCTGAGTTGGAATCCTCAGGGACATCGCAGAAGAGGAAGACCGAGGGAAACTTGGAGGAGGACAGTGGAGAGGGAAGCTGCAGAAGCGGGGAGAACGTGGGGAGAAGTGAAGGCAATGGCACGCAACCGAGTCCGATGGCGATGCTTCGTTGAAGCCCTATGTTCCAGCGATGCGAACAACAGGACTTAAGTCAAGTCACCCCTCCCCATGAACCCCTTAAATTGGATTTATGAAACAAACGGTCGAACACCCATTTACATATTTAAAGCAGTTTTTCCCCCTGAGTTTGATGAGTGAGTCAGTCAGTCAATCAGTTAGGACACTTTCTATCCTGCTTCCCCCTTCCCCGCAGAATTTCACCCCTCCCCATGGGCCCCTTAAATTGGATTTATGAAAAAACGGTCGAACACCTATTTACTTTTATTTTAAGCTGTTTTTTCCCGCCGAATTTCAAACTTCTCGCCTATGTCGTTTCAGAGATACACGCTCCGTTAAGAATCCCTCAACCCCCAATTTTCACCCCTTTCACCTCATAATATACACCACATCGATAAACCCTTAGACACGTCTGATTATTTATAATGATTAGTTTATATACCGAATATCACATCCCCAAAGAAACAACTCATGAGATATCGTTATTCAATGAAATTCACGTTTACCCCTTAACACCTCTTTAAATCCCGAATAAACAAAAATCGTTCCTTAGTTGACGTTTTCGACATACAGTGAACATTTTCCCAAAATTTCATGTTTCCAACTTTAATAGTTTTCGCTGGGCGTGATGAGTGGGTGAGTCAGACAGGACATTTTCTTTCAATTATTTTTACCAGAATTTCACCCCTCCCCTAGGGCCCCTTGAATTGGATTGATGAAAATACGCTTGAACACCTATTAACTTATTTTTTTAAGCTGCCTTTTCCCCTTGAGTTTGATGAGTGAGTGAGTTAGTCAGTCAGTTCGGACACTTTCTCTCCTTTTTTCCCCCAGAATTTCACCCCACCCCATTGGCCCCTTAAATTAATTTATAAAAAACGGTCGAACACCGATTTACTTACTTTTTAAGCTGATTTTTTTTTTCGCTGAGTTTCAAATTTCTCGCCTATGTCGTTTAAGAGATAGGCCTACACGCTCCGATACGAATCCTTCAACCCCCACTTTTCACCCCTTTCACCTCATAATAATACACCACATCGAAAAACCCTTAGACACATGTCTGCTTATTTTTAATGATTAGTTTATATGCCGAGTATCACATCCACAAATGAAACCACTCGTGAGATATTGTTATTCAATGAAATGCAGGTTTAACCCCCTCAAGACCCCCTTAGAACTTGAATATCCAAAAATCCTCCCTTAGTAGACGGTTTTGACATACAAGGAACATATCCCCGAAATGCCATGTTTCCAACTCCAATATTTTGGCTGGGCGATGATGAGTGAGTGAATGAGTCAGGACATTTTCTTTCAATTTCTTTTCTTCAGAATTTCACCCCTCCCGATGAACCCCTTCAATTTGATTTTTGAAAAAAAACTGTCGAACAGCTATTTAGTTACTTTAAACCAATTTTCCCCCCTTGAGTTTGATGAGTGAGTCAGTCAGTTAATCAGTTAGGACACTTTCTTTCCTGTCCCCCCCCCCCCCCCGAATTTCACCCCTCCCCATGGGCCCCTTAAATTGGATTTATGAAAAAACTGTGAAATACATATGTACTTAGTTTTTATGCTGATTTTTTTCCGCTGAGTTTCAAACTCCTCGCCTATGTCGGTTAAGAGATACACGCTCCGTTAGGAATCTTTCAATCCCCGCTTTTCACCCCTTTCACCTCATAATATACACCACATCGAAAAACCCTCAGACACGTGTCTTCTTACTTTTTAATGATGAGTTTATATGCCGTGTATCACATCCCCCAATGAAACCAATCGGGAGATATTGTTATTCAATGAAATTCAGGTTTAACCCCCTTAGGACCCCTTTAGAACCTGAATATCCGAAAATCCTCCCTTAGTAGACGGTTTTGACATACAACGAACATATCCCCGAAATGAAATGTTTCCAACTCCAATATTTTGGCTGGGCGATGATGAGTGAGTGAATGAGTCAGGACATTTTCTTTCATTTTTTTTCTTCAGAATTTCAACCCTCACCATGAACCCCTTAAATTTGATTTTTGCAAAAAACTGTCGAACAGCAATTTACTTACTTTAAAGCAATTTTTTCCCCCTTGAGTTTGATGAGTCAGTCAATCAGTTAGGACACTTTCTTTCCTGTCCCCCCCCCTCCCCCGAATTTCACCCTACCCCATGGTCCCCTTAAATTGGATTTATGGAAAAACTGTGAAATACATATGTACTTAGTTTTTATGCTGATTTTTTTCCCGCTGAGTTTCAAACTCCTCGCCTATGTCGTTTAAGAGATACACGCTCCGTTAGGAATCTTTCAATCCCCGCTTTTCACCCCTTTCACCTCATAATATACACCACATCGAAAATCCCTCAGACACGTGTCTTCTTATTTTTAAAGATGAGTTTATATGCCGAGTATCACATCCGCCAATGAAACCAATCGGGAGATATTGCTATTCAATGAAATGCAGGTCTACCCCCTTAACACCCCTTTAGAACATGAATACCCAAAAATCCTCTCTTAGCGGGCATTTGCGGCCCTTGAGGAAGCTGCATACCAAATTTCATTCCAATCCGTTCAGTGGTTTTTGAGATTTCGTGATGAATGAATGAATGAGTGAGTGAGTGAGTGGTATTAGACAAATATGTAGTAGATAGATAGTGTTAAGTCTTTGTTATGCTAAACTCGGTTGACAGTGCTGTGTCAGTAGTTGAGTAACTAACGGGATTTCAAGTAAAGATCCTAATTTTCTATACCGGTAGTGCAGAGCGCAACTGGCATCCAGTCGGCCGTGTCTCGACTTGAGCTATGTTGCCATGGAAACTATCTGCTTTGCCATTCCTTCATGAGTATATTTTATGATTTGATTAGCCTGTGCTTGAGTGCAAAAGGGCCGAAATCAGAAGAATGAGAAAGACTATCGAAAATTCATGTAGCCAACAGTTCCTTCTGGGTCCTAAACTATGCGTATGCAAAATTTGGTTGAGTTTGGTGGAACGGTGTAGATTTGTATACGGAACAGATCCACATACATACATACATACATACATACATACATACATACAGACAGACTTTCACTTTTATATATAAGATTTTACCGCGAACAACACAGCTTGCTTTCGTCAAATTTTTATAAAATTAGTTGTAAAATTAATTTTAAGAAACATTTTACCGTGAGCAACGGGCATTTCAGTATAATATAAAACTGTAAATGTTTATTTGTCCGACGTTAATGGACTCCGACATCGCTTAACCGATTGCATTGACATTTTGTAGGGTTGTAGTGCACGCCCCAAGGAAGGTTTTTGGCAACAATAATTTTAGATAGCCCTCTCCATCCCTTTCATTTAGGTCCTTTGGCACAAATCGACACCGTTTCACTGGGCTCAAATCTACACCGTTTCACAAATCTGAACCAAATTTTACGTACTTATCATTTGGAGCAAGACGAGTAACACTATCTACTTGAACATTCGGACAACCCTCTCCGTTCCCTTCATTTAGGCCCTACAAGCTTTATTATTTTATTTATTGGTGTCATCACGGGGATGGGGACTTACAGCATTGGTGAGGATTCGTTATTTTACAGTATGAGCGGAAAATATATTACTTTCCTTGCTTCTATTCATTTTTTAGGGTTATTCTTTTATACTATTTTGTTGCTTTTCGTGTACGAGTAAAGAAAAAGAAGAGTCTTGCTAAATATAGCTTCAGAGATGATTTTATACTAATCTATTTTTAGCCTATTTTCATTTTTGAAAAAATAGGCTTATGAGATCACCTTTTGTTCGTGTGTCTGTGTGTGTGATGGTGTGTGTGTGTGTGTGTGTGTGTGTCCTAATAACTTCTAAACGGGCGGAGCGATTTCAATGAAACTCGGTAAGATCAAAGCACCATTTTGGGCGACCTCGACCGTGCCCTTAAAATTTTATTGTGTCTCACCAATCCAACATGGCGGTTGTGCGAAATTTTTCACCATCATTCAGTATCTCCGAAACTATTATCAATATCACCCTGAAATTGTGTACGCTGATAAAGGGTACCACTAGAAGTTCACCTATGAGACTTTCAAAAACCTGGTAACTACAAAACCAACATGGCGGCCAAGCAAAGTTGAGATTTTAAATATACTTTTCTCGTGATTTAACCATCCAAACGTAATGAAACATGGTACAGCAAATGATTATACACATTGTAATGCACTGGCGTCTAATTTAGTTCAATTGTTTACATAAGCTCAAAATGGCGGCTGTGCGAAATATTTCACTGGCATTCCATATCTCCGAAACTATTACAGATATTACCTTGAATTTTTTTACGCTAATAAAGGGCACTGGGACAAGTTTATCTATGTAACTTTCATATACCTGTAAAGTAAAAAACGAACATGGCGGCCAAGCGAATTTGAAATATTTTAATAGTTTTTTTATCGTGATTTAACTCTCTGAGCGCAGTGAAATGTGGTACAGTAAATAATTATACATATTGTAATGCACTGGCATTTAATTTAGTTCAATTGCTCACATAACCTCAAGATGGCGGCTGTGCGAAATTTTAAAATTAAGTTTTTATTTCTTGAGTCGTAATCATGCGATCGAAGTGAAAGTTTGAGTAATGAACCTATGCAATAATTTTCCTTTAATGGTACATAACTCTATGGCCTATACATATAACAATCCAAAATGGCGAGCATCGGAAATATTTAGACTGTTCTCAATATCTACGAATCTTTTACAGCAATCAAGCTGAAATTTTGTATGTTCATAGAAGCTATGAACATAAGTTCACCTATATGACTTTTAATAACTTGGTGAGCACAAATCCAACATGGCGACGACGCGATGTATACATATTTAAATGGACGTCTCTCGCGATTTAACCATCCGAGTGCAGTGAAACTTTGCACGTTAAATGCTTATGCAAATATTAATCCACTGGCATTTATTTTATTTCAATTGTTTCCATAACCACAAGATGGCAGCTGTGTGATTTTTAAAATCTCGTGTACCACATGTACACAATAAACTTCATGTAACAGTACATAAATAATAAATCCAACCTGGCGACCATCTGAAATATTTAGACGGTTCGCAATATCTACGAATCTATCACAACCTTCAAACTGAAATTTTGTATGTTGATAGAGGCAATTAACATGAGTAGGGTATATGAAAATAGGCTGTATAGTTCTTCACGGAACTACTTGTTTTTCGTCAAATTTCGTCATCACATAGAACCTGGGTCCTTTTGGAGTGTGATTTTCACCTCCAGATTTGGTCATCTGGGTGATATGGTGTTCCGAATAGGATTAATCTATTATAAGCTAAAAGCAGTCTAGAGCCGTCGTACCCACCCACTTAACAACTTCAACACAATTTTGATCAGATAAAAAACACGCTCAAGGACTTTGAGTGGCAACAAAGTTTCTCCGGGTTGCACACAATACGACACAGCGAGCAAAGGTACGATCTCTTAATATCCTATTGTGATCCCGAGCAACGCCGGGCGTTATGCTAGTATCTCCTAAAGATGCAATGTACATACATTCCCAAGTACATATCCCGTAAAGGAATAGAGTTCATGAAGATTTGGTCTATGACATTAAAGAATGGTTTCAATCGTTGCCTACGTTATAATACAAGGCCGGGAGATGCCGCACCGCGACTGGGGGGCAACTGAGTTCAGCATTCTGCCGCTAGGATCGCATTGTAACACTCTCAATATGAGCGTACTAAATGAATTTAGTATTGAGATGAGAGAATACCCGGGCTATTTCATGCACCTTTACAAAAGTGTGGTTTATCATTCATATCTATAACTCACCGGAATATCATAAACAAGCAGTATTTTCTTAGAGCTTCAGTACTTTCCTGTTCAGAGGCTTATTGTAAAGCGGTAAAAATCGTTCATTCCTACTCGTGCGATTGAAGGCTAGGTTGTCCAGGATCGGCTTCAGGAACTTCTTCAAAAGGAGAATCGGAAGTTCAGATTCGTTGCATTGGCCACACTTAATTGTTTGACAGAATTTGTCTTTTAATAAAAGTGTGCAGTTTGTCAGTAAGTTCTTCCGTGGCAGATACTGGACAGCACGTGATACGCATTGCATAATTTGCTCTAGTAATACCACAAATGATGTTTTGGGGTACCTCAGTCCTCCACGATCTTGAAATCCTATCAGGCTGAGGACCGGGCTTTCACTCGCAGGAAGAGAAATATGTTGCAAACAACCTTCACAGCTGGTATTTTCTTCTGCTACACGCGCTAGGTAGCCTGCCACCATTGCTATTGCTATGTTGGATGCAGTAGCTGGAGTTCCTAAAAATAAAACCAATTTGTTAAATACCGTAATCGTGTTTAGATAAAAACACAATGCAATGAAAATAAATGGACAGGTTAAAAATGTACCTTCAACGGGGTTTCCAACTATAGCAAGGACGTGTTCGGGAAGCTCCGGTACGAAGACAGAATCCGTGACATGTCCTTCACCTGGCTCTTGAAGTTGGTTCCTAGAAAAGAACCTGGACCTTACGCAGGATAATAAGTCCTCATTCCTTAGTTCGACGTTTCTATGGCTCGAAGCTGCGATATTTCCAGTGTGAAGGGTAGATTCAATAGCATGAATACAAGATCTCACATCCATCATATCATTGAGCCCCCCTTTTCGTCTGAGTTGACTGAAAAAGAGCTCGACATCGTCAATCGATAAATTCCTTGTTAGGACATAGTGGAAATTGATCTTATTAAATATCGTATGCATGCCGCTGACGAGAGAGTTGTCAACTCCAGAGCGTGGTCTCTTTAGTAAATTTTCTGAACTTTTCGGGATGTTGCTGAATGTCCTCAATGTATGGCAGAAATACGTCCGTTAACCAGTGCAGTCTTCCATCGTCCATCTCCCAAAAAATCATATTATTGTCATTTCTGGAGTGAGTGCCATGGGATGTGTTACAGACATCATGGATGTCAAACCATTTCTGAAAATGTTCCATAAAATTAATAGTCTCAAGTAAACTACTGCCTTTGTCATTAATTTTCTCAGAGCATACGACTTCCATACTTTTAAGCCTGCGACAACTTCAGGTGAAAACACAACTTTGGCCCTGGAAACATTCATCTTTTCCAAATTACTAGGATACCACCTTCCTGGAGAGTTTCCTGACAGGTTTTATAACCAGAGTTTTCTGAAGATTATAAAGGATCTTCAAATGATCACTTGTCACATTGTTGCCATTTACAAAGAACTCCCTAGACAAGTACTGCGATCGTACATTCTTGATAATGTGACTGTGATCTAAACTTATAAAGAGTGGTCGATTTTCATCAAGAGGATGTTTAATTTCATGCGTTATACGACCCCCGCATAGCGTTTCAAACATCGAAACATTCACTTGACAGTTGTCAGTTACAATTCTGAACACTCTGAAACCACTTTTTTCGACTACCTTCATAGCATCTAGTACCAATTTTGCCAAGTGCGCTCCAGAAATAGAACAAGTAAAATAAAATGACACAGGAATGCTGTAAGAAGAAGATAGTCCTTTGAAAAGAATGCAAAGTAACTTGTTGGCTAGTTTGTCTTCAATACCAAGAGCGTCTAAGTCTGCTTCACTCATGCCGAGAAACATGTCTAAATTCCTATCGTACACAAGCCTAGGCTTTATAGCCATTTCGTCAATGATATGGGAACCCACTTTTGCATTCTCGTGTTCCAGTGACTTTTCCTCTGCCATCAATCTTGCTCTGATCAATGAGGTGATGCCAGTCTCTCCTTTCGAGTACCCTACGTATGTCTTCAAAGTTTTGGTAAGTGGTAGGTGCAAGATACTTAGTTCACGTAACAATCGATAGCCTGTCGGCGACCTAGTAGATAGAAGAACACAAATTTTAATTGTATTTTCTTGGTACTTATATTTCTTCTTTCCAAACGCTTGCAGCTGTTCGAGCAAAAAAATGGCTTTGAGGCTACCTTGTTGGGCTTCATTTTGAATTGCAGACAGCTGATTGTTCATGTCATATCTCTTAGTTTTATATTTCTTCAATTCAGCCTGAAGATCATGAAGTTTTCTTCGTAGCTTGTGAATTACAGTTTCTCGCTTAGCAGTTTTTTTTCGTAGCACTCCGCAGTTTCTTTCGAAGAGACTTCCTAACAAATGGCCTTGAAATGGGTGAAAACTGTGTCCCTATACTTCTACAATTTATCTCGTCTTCATAAATAGGGAGAAAATTACTCACAGTTCCTGGAGAGTCACATTTTCGTTTGCATGAAAGAGTGTCGTCAGTTTGACACTGTCGTCGTTTTGGTGGTTTCCTAGCTGTAGTTGTCACTTGTTTGTGGTGAGGAAAGTCTGTAAATACTGAAGGTATGGATTTAGGCAGAAGAAATCTTCTAGTTGTGCTCACACTGTAATTATCTTCTCTGAAATGCCTACTACAAACCGCCGACCTTTTAGAAGGAGTCCACACACTACCTGGCTTATCACCTCGTCGAGAAACAGCTACAATCCACTTATTTCTTAATTCCTGATTGATAGGAAACGAGTGAAATGAAACTGATTTCCACACTCCCTGCCGGGACGTACAAAACGGAACACAGCAGTAAACCATTTAAAAATACTCATGTAAACAACCACTATTTGCAATGACACTATTGAGTTAAACTGGCGCGAATGCTGGAACTAGGGTAGTACAAAGTGATCCTAGCGGTCATTGGCGGAACTTCGTGGTGATTCATTCTTAGCTCAAAACAGCTTGCATTTCCCGGCCTTGTATATAGCGTAGGCAACGGTTTCAACGATTAGTTGCTTGTCTAGAGTGTGTTTCCATACAAATGGACCCCCGTGTACCACCCCCCAACAATGTACCCGACATCGTGCTATTATTGATATACGGATGAAGAGCCGGAACCATGGAAACATAGGTTTACCTCCTCGGAACATATCTAGGAAGGGGCCCAGGGGCCAAACGTCCCTGCAGATGATGCTACAATAATTAATTTGTATCTTTAGCTTTAAATTCCTGTGTTGGTCGTGGAGATATCCAAGTCCAGAGAACTGTCTGCTCAAGGCTCCTGGGCCCCGCGAGATCTGTGGTGCATCGCCTTATCTAACCACAACCTTCGAGTGGCACGCGAAAATGGATTATGGGATTAAGCTGGCGTCTGAACTACAGGATCTACTAGTGGATCTTGGTAGACATAATGACAGAAGATGAAAGAGAGAGACTTCTCGAGCAAGCAGACGAACTTCGGCTAGAGTGTGAGTTTAACCGTTTGATGACACTCATAGACAAGATAGAAAACGACATCGTGTGATTGCAGAGCGAACGTTATCCACGCCGGGCGCGCGACGAACGGCGAGATCTCCTAAGACAAAAACGGCATCTAGGCTCTCAGTTGAACTGCCTTCCGGGTTTTTATCAGATCAAGGATGACATGATGCGTCACTTGGACACCTGATGACTCCATTGATTTGTCTGTAACCTATTAGCCAATAAAATTATCTGTTGTTTTTGAACGTAAAACGAGTCTGTAATTCTTCTTGAGGAACCGTGCAGCTTACGGAGCGAGCACCTCACTTGTATAATATACAGAGTGTCTTTTATGTACCTTTGGAGAATGATAGGTCGTGTAGGGGACGGGTATAGAAGTAATTTGAGATAGGGAACATGGGGTCGGCGCGGCCTCCTTAACCCCTAAAATAAGGGTTGAGTCAGGCCCTCCACCCTGTAAGTTAGGCAACCGACCCAAGCCTCTATTACCTTTCTCAATCCTTTAACTCTTGGCAAGATTCAATTCACCAGGTGGCGCTGGCGTAATGGATTGCGTTGCGGTGCGAAAGGCCGGTAGTCCCGGGTTCGATTCCGGGCTTGGGCAAAATCTTCTTTTTTAAAATGTTATTTGTCGTATTGTAGTCACATGATACAGTCCGGTGCTACGTCAGAGAAGAGAGTGCAGTCGTACAGTATTAGAGAACAACAGTCAGGCAGTTGACGTAAACTACTACGTTCAGTTTAATTTCGCACGATGGCTGATCCTCCGCATAGGTACAGTTTTTAGGAATACGCCGATATGCCTCTAACAATAATGCTGAGGAAGCAAGAAGATTGTACGTTGAAAGATATCCAACCATGTGTCCCTACCATTATGGCAGTTGACCGGCGTTTGCGGGAGGAGGGCCTGAATCAACCCTTATTTTAGGGGTTAAGGAGGCCGCTGCGACCCCAAGTTCCCTATCTCAAATTACTTCTATACCCGTCCCCTATCATTCTCCAAAGGTACATAAAAGACATCCTGTATGATTGTCATACCTTTACAGGGGATCCAGGGGCCATCCATTATGGCTAGTGCACTGTGTGTTTGATCCTGTTCATTGCAGCTATGTTGCTTTCTCGGTGAGAATCCGTCAACTGTTACTGGTAGCTTAAGCCTGGGCATAGACACTACCCGGGGGAAGATGATTTGAGGAAAAGGAAAAGGTTTGGGAGTGGAAAAGATCTTGAAGCAGAAACGAAAGAATCCAAGACAAAATAAATTAAACAGATTGCCTCGGATGTAAGGTGTGGTAGCTATGTAGAGATGTAACGATTAGCTCAGGACAGGGAGGCGTGGAGAGCTGCATCAAACCAGTCAAAATACTGAAGACTCAAACAACAACAACAACAACAACATTATAGGCTTGTTGCATAATGTACTAATATGTAACAGATTCAGATTTAGCTTACCACGGTGGGTGAGTGGATAGCGTGTCGGTCTACTAACCCCAAGATTGCAGGTTCGCTCCTGGCCGTGGTAAGTGATTTTTTGAAAGGCGGCAAAAATACGACACGCATGTCATACGATGTTGGCATGTCAAAGAACCCATATGAATTCAGTAGGCCGTGTTCATAATGGTAAAATTAATCTCGGGAGTTTCCGCCAACACAACGTTCCTCATTTCTCTACTAGAAAGCGCTATGGTGTTCAAGGAGCTTAGATATCTAACCTCCTTGACTTTCATAGTGATTCAAGGAACAACGAAATTCGACATGCAAGCTACCCTCTGGGTGTCAAATAACAAAGCTTGCACCCGGCACCCGAGGCCGTACGATATTATTATTCTTCTTTAATCTATCGGCCACTAAGGACCACGTTATTTCAACTGGCTTCTCTGGGCTTTGATCTTTGCCCAGTGTTCCTTCATACGTTGCCGGTGTTGCTCTTTTCTTTCTTCCGTCCACATCTTTCCCGTCTTCAACTTCGGTTTTTCCTGAAAACCCTGGTGGTCGTGTAGTTTCTTCCTGAGGGAATGCGTTCTTGAATATCCCCACAGGTAATTTCCATCTCTTGCAGGTCACTTTCCACCTCTTCGAACCAGTTAAAGATCCGGTTCGTCAATCGTGTGGGTTTCATTCTAAGCAAGTGGCCATAAAATGCAATCCTCCTTTTCCTCATTACTTCAGAGATCTTCTGGACATGAATATACAGCTCATAGTTATGCCGCCGTCTATATTCACCGTTCTCTTTAATCGGGCCAAGAATTTTCCTCAAGATCTTTCTTTCCTTGATCTCCATTTTTTCTACCAGGCCTTTCTTGTTCATGGTGAAGCATTCCGCTGCGTACAGAGCATCTGGTCGTATGACAGTGCAATAATGCCTAAGTTTTGCGTTCAGGGATATTGACTTTTTGTTGTAAACGTCCTTGGTGAGTTGGTACGCCAGTAGTGGAGTGATGCCGATTCTAACGAGTGTCATGGCCGCCGCGTTAGTCCAAGCCAATATCTCGCGAACCCATGGTCCGATTTTGACATATGAGGTGTCGTTGGAATCAGGCTGACGCCCTCTTTTCAATGGACTACTCATTTCAACCCCTAAATAAAACCTACCCCTACTAGGGGGTGAAATTGTAATTTTTTAGTGAAAGTCTCTTTTCAAATACGACATGTATAAGGTGCGCTGCTAAAATGAACTTAAACGTTGTTGCTCATATCGCGCATGCGTTTTACGAGATGCCGCTATGGATGAACATTTTTGTTTTTTGTTTTTTACGCATGCGCACTGGGGATTTTTGTAAGAGGGCGAGCTCTTTGAAAAAAATGATTGATAAGAAGAGGTTTTGGTGGTGAGGAGAGAGCCAGATAGTCGCCTACTTTCCTACGAAGTTTGCCGATATGTCTCAAACGCAAGGTCGGATTTGGACGTGTGACGTGTCAAATCGCTTGTCTCGAAGCCCTATATATGTTATTAATAGGTTAGAGTTTTGAGAATGAGGGAAACAGGCTTTTTTGGGGTAAAACCATGATTTTAGACTTTTTCTGATATTTCACGAATGCATGGTCGGATTTGGTCCTATGACGTGTCAAATGGCTTGTCTCGAAACCCTGTGTATTTTGGTAATAGGTTTAAGTTTTTGAGAATGAGGGAAACAGAATTTTTTGTTGTAAAACCGTGATTTTAGACTTTATGTTATATCTCACAAACCAATAACGCCAGAGACGTATACGAGGGGTCGTAGGACTCGGGGTGACGCCCCTTTCCTCTCCCCTTTCGAATATAGTATTTATGTTTAAAAAATGCGAAAGGGTCTAACGACACTTTTGTTGAAAACATTTTAGTTTTTAAAACTTTTTCTTTTAATCTGTCTAAAATGTTCATGAAGAGTGGTTGCAGATAGAGACGATACCACTGGACACGTGTTTCAACGAAGCTATTACTGGCCACGGTGGTGATATACCAATACAGTATTCGCTATTTCGATGAGACGGCGGGTCGAGGGTTCGTTTTCCGATTTTTCCTATGATGGAATACCTAATACCTAAACCCCCTGAAGGGGGTCTTTAACATGTAAACGATTATGAGTGACATGACAAATGATAATTCCTTGATCAGATGAAGTTAGCTTTAGATAGAACAAACAGAACTTGGTTATATGTTGCTTGAAGTGAGTATAGAAAACAAACTTGCTGGGGCAGACTGACAGGATGTGGATGTTATTTGAGCTTATTGGAATGCATTGACTTGACTTGACAACAGGGCAATGAAAAATGCACAGAGATGCTGAGGACACTTGAAGGTCAAACGATATGGCAACTATGGTGGGAGGGGGAAGCGAGGATGATGTCGCCGATCATGTTCAATGTTCAATGGATGAATTTAAATTTTGCGAAGCATTGTTCGGAGAGGGTCATGTGACGACTTGTTTTAAGGATATTTATTTTTCCGATCTTTCTTATGGTGGTCTCATTGATTGAAATCATTCAAAACTGCTAGGGCATGGCCTTGAGATTTTATAAACTGATAATGGGATTTTGACATACAAGGTCCACTCAGAACTTGACATGATGTCATTCTTTTTATGGCTTATGAATTTCCCCAAAAAAGACCCAAAACAACAAGATCATAGACTTTTGCTTTTCTTAATATATTGCAAACCCATAATGTTAGATGTTTACTGTGAGTGACGAAACCTAGCTAGGTAAAGAAAGAATTATTGTGGGCTACATGTATGGTGACTGACACGTCTTTGAACATTGGAACTTGTTTTCAGATCTGAGTGTAGTACATAGGGAGTATAGGTTGTAGGCATGGCTTGACAAACGGTGTACACAAAATTCAATTTATCGATTCAAGAATTATGAGTAGACTATCATTAATTAATTGGTTAAAGAGTGTAGCTAAAAATAAAAAAGTGACTACATTAAACTAAACTGAACCAAGTCGAATCAAACCCAACTGAACCAAACCAAGCCTAAAGCAAACCAAACCTAATCAAGAACAAGCCAAGGGCTTAAGTGTAAAACTTGTGGGGGAATGCAGTCATTGGCAATGTCCAAAGAAAGGGATAACGCTCTACCTTTAGAGGGTGAGGTAAAGCTAGCGCATGGTGCTAATGCATATTCCCAAGTACATGAACCACACACACACACAACTATCCTATGCTGTTTTTATGAGTTGACTGTTAAAACTTACTCAGTGGTTACTGAGCAAGATGGTCGCTACACACAACAAGCTTTAAATACTTGAGGCTAATAATCTATACACACACACGCACTCGCTTGTTCTAAACTAAACTGTCTCGCTGGCAGTGCTCACACAGTAGGCAAATGACAGAAATGCTTGGCTAACCGAAATACAATCATTTTCGGTTGTCTAATGATACCAGCTAACCATTACATGCTATAGTGGTGAGCACATGTGCCTCTTGCACTGGAGATCGTAACTCGATTTCTAGCTCTAAGGCCTAGAATGAATCAAACTAAGAAAGAAGGGTATGGTGACGCAGTGGTTAAACTGTTAGCCTTTCACTAAGGTAGACTAGGGTTTGATTTTAGGTTAATATACATGTCATAAACAAACAAACAAAAAAAGCGGAGATAATGTTTAAAACTGATTACACTTGTCTCTTTTCAAATTATTACTTAGATTACAAATACAAAGGTGGACTGGGTTTGATATACAGTTAATGCTGCCTATCGCATACTAGCCTGTAAGAAAGCCAAACAAGCAAAAGGCGTAGGTAGAGCAGTGGTAAAATCACTATGTGTAGAGAACTACCTAACGGTTTTATGAACTGGCAATGCTATGTCGCATAAACAGTGCAGGATACAATCCGGCAACCATAATTTTTATCTTGTGGAACAGAGAAAATGCAATTTTACCTTGATGGATAGCAAATGAGTGCAGATGAATGACCTATGCATTAGCCTACCATAGGGTTATAACCACGAGGTGGAGGTGTGACTTTTATATTTTATTGTTTAGAGACATGGCTTTTTTGTAACCAGTAGATTTAGTATTTTGTAAATATTCATTTTTGTAATTGTAAATAGTGGAAACATTTTTTTTTGTAATAGTAAATGTTAAATGTATAACTAAAAGTTATTTGGGATAAGTGTGCATGTCAAGGATAAATAGCGTGGTTGTATTTGTTTTCAAAGACAGGTATGGTTGTGTGAATGTATGACTATAGATAGAATGATAGAGAGAGAGAGAGAGAAAGCTTGTGTGTGTGTGTGTGTGTGTGTGTGTGTGGGTAGCATTGATTTTTCAACCAAAGCAAACACGGCAAGGTAGGATGGTGGGGTAATTAATGTATATAGCAAATGGTAAATAGTATACTATATTTTTTTAACACTTGTGTTTTTTTAATGCAGCAGTAGATAGGTGTTATTTTGTAAAACAGTCTTACCTACAGTAGTAGTAGTAGTAGTAGTAGTCCTATATGTTTTTGGAAACAAACAGAAAGAGAATGCACTATTGCCATGGCCAAGCACTTCCATTAAAGTGATTTCAAGAAAATTTAAATCAGCAAATGTGTGTTTTACAAAACTAAACATTCAGCATGGACTAAATCATAAACGTGTCTTCTGTGATATGGAAAAAATAGGAAATCCATGTTTCCATATCATCACAATTTAAAAACTTAAAACTGACATTTAAAAAATGTAAATGGGAAATTGGCAAATGTGTAAACAACAAAATGGAAAATTCTTGTTTCCATATCATGAAATCCAAAAACTTTAAACTGACATTTTCAAATCGTGTACATGGAAAATTGACAAATGGCAATGTGTGAAATGTGAAAATGAAAAAATATGAACAAATGGCTATCATTATTTAAAAATAATAAAAAACCGTCGTGTTCTATCGTTAAAGTGTGAATCAAACCACATCTACTTATTTGGATCACCCGAGACTGAGTAGACCTGTTTTAGTCCTAATATACTTTTAAAATTTTATGTTAAAGCTCAATTTGAACTCAAGAGCTTTAGAGTGCCAGCTAACTATTATAACCGTTACGTTACAAAGACAACTTTACACTACTCTTAATAAACAATAATAAGAAAAAGAATAATAAATGTTGAATTTTTTTTTTAAGGATGAACATGGTGACACCGTTTCTGTTGCACAGTCTGCTAGCTACTAGCCAGCAGCTGGGGTCTTAGAAAACGATACAGTTGACATTTTGTAATGAGATGTGACATGTTTCAAAGTACAGTATTATGGGTTGCTGTTGAGTAAAAACTAATCCTGTACAAGGAAGCAAGGGTTCGAACCCCTTACCTAACATTACTATTGCCTGAACATGGCTTGACGACACTGTATTATTATGATACTCGGTCCACAAACCATAGATAGATTGTATTGTTTAAGATCACTTTCTTTCTGAACATAGGTGGAGACTGTTGATGGTTAACAATGGCATTAATATAGTAGGACGTGGGTATAGCAATTAAGAAAAAACAGACAATACCCATACAATATTTTTATTTATTTAATATAAGTACTTGTACAATAGTTACATTCAAAATACATTTCTTTTTTCTCTATTACTATTTAGTTCTTTTTGATTCTCTTGCATATGAAGGGTAGATAACCTTGTAGTTCAGCCCCTTAAAACAACAACAACACAACCTTTTGCATAGTCTGTGATGTTGACGACTCTTGAGATGTGGAAGATGGATTAAACATAACTTTTACAGCAGGGGTTAAATGTTGCTCAATAAACACTGCACTATTTTGAGTAGCAACATTTTTTTCTTGTACTAGCTTTTTAGCATTGTCATGATTATTTGTTGACACTAACAGTGTTTCATCTGGTACACCACATTGATGATCACTCACACTTAAACCCTTACCATTTCTACTTTTTAGATTGCCTCGACATTTTTTTGACCTCTCTTTTGAGCATTGCCAAAATATTATTCCTTTTACATTTTGACGATTATAGTTATAAGAGTAGCCTTTATAGAGTACACGTTGTTTACCTTTGTTAGTTGTAGTAAGTTCCATAGTAACAACTAACCTGTTAGTATGATTTGCTCACTACAAAGGTTATAACTGTTCTGATAATAAAATCATTTAGCGTTGGCTTTTATATTTAATATGTACAGTTTGAAGTGATAGCAAAAGTGAGAGCAAAATGGTAGCAGAGTGGTAGAAAATATAACATGTATTGTTAAGAAATAGTTTAAGCTGTTATGTGGATCCATTACATAATAATTTTAGCACGACGAAGCTCATTTTCTATATCCAATAGTTCTTCCTCATATTCAGTATAACCAGCCTGTTTATAGACATGCAGTTGCTGAAGCCGCCAGATTAGCTTACTTGGATTGTTCCAGTAGACAAATTTAACAAATGATTTTTTAGTTGTAAACAAAGCATTACCATTATCATTATTATCTTCATCATCAACATCATCATCATCATAACCATTATCATTATCATCATCATCATGATCATTATAATCCTCATCACTATTACTATATAGTCCTTTTTGATCCTTTTGCAATACCACATTTTGCACAGTCTGTGTTGCCCTTGATAATGTTGGGAGTTTTTCAGACATTGACAACTGTCCTAACACGACTTTCTGAGGAGATGATACATGCTTCTTAACAAACAATGCACTATCTTGAGCTGCAATATCTTTTTCTGGGACAAGTATTTTAGCATTTTGAAGAGTTTTTTTAAACAGCAACGATGTTTTATCTGGTACACTACATTGATGATCACTCATACTTAAGACATTACTATTTTTACTTTTCAGCTCACTTCGACACTGTTTTGAACGATGTTTTGAACAACGCCAAATAACAGTTCCATTTTTATTGGTTCGTTTTACAATATATTTATATCCTTTATAGAATGCGTATGGCATACCATTGCTATTTGTTGATACTTCCATGTCAATTGTCAAGCATGAACTAATCTCTAGCAAAGTTCACTCGATAATATAAATAATTTCTAAACCCCAGTAGTGAATAGTCAGTTGTTTTTGATCTATGCAAGCGTAAACATGTCACATACACTGGTGATGGATACTCAAGGCTTTAAGGTCAATGAAAACAAGTACAGTATATATTTAAATAGGTGGCTATCATTGATTGCACAACACGCGGGTCACCATATCTTTTTTTTCTTTCGGACTAGTGTTTTAACATTTGAAGAGTGTTTTAAACAGCAACGATATCTTATCAGTCACACTACATTGATGATCACTCACACTTAAGACCTCGCTATTTTTACTTTTTAACACACTTTGACACTGTTTTGAACGATGTTTTGAACAACGCCAAATAACAGTTCCATTTTTATTGGTTCGTTTTACAATATACGTATAACCTTTATAGTATGCATATGGCTTACCATAACTATTCGTTGATACTTTCATATCAATTTTCAAGCATGAAATAATCTCCAATAAATTTCGCTCGATAATAGAAATAATAGTTTAAAGTGGGTGCGAAGGTGGGTGCAAAAGTGGGTGCAAAAGTGAGTGTAAAAGTGGGTGTAAAAGTGGGTGCAAAAGTGGGTGCAAAAGTGAGTGCAAAAGTGGGTGCGAAAGTGGGTGCGAAAGTGGGTGCAGTTTATAGTAGGCACCATTTTTACTAGAATGTGATTTGAGTAAATGTAATTTCTAAACCCAAGTAGTGAATAATCAGTTGGTTTTGATTTATGCAAGCGTAAACATGTCTCATACACTGATGATGGATACTCAAGGCTTCTTGGTCAACAAAAACAAGTATATAGTTAAAGAGGTAGCTATTATTGATTGCACAACACTGAATCTATTTTTGAAATTTTGACAAAGGGTCTAAGTGCACTTTTGTTAATATCTCGCGAACCAATAAGACTACGGCATTGTATGAGGTATTGTTGGACTTTTTGCCGAAGACTGCTGGTAAACACTTATGTTCCCACGACCTTTTTAAAGATGGCGACTGACCCACGAGGGGTGATTAAAACGTATTCCAAGCGACGCTTGTCGATAAGCAAACCAATAATCAAAGGGGGGGGGGGTGACAGAGCTTGAGGCGATAACCCCTTTTGATTGATCCCTGTTGATTTGCCCCTTTGGACTGGTCCCCGTTGACAAGTCCCTCTGAACGGGTCCTTTTTGAAGGGAGTCATTTATGACGGGCCCCTGCTGACGGGTCACTGTGGACGGATCCCTGTGGACAGGTCCCTGTTGACAGATCCAAAGGGATTAGTCAAAAGGACCTGTCAACAGGGACCTGTCCACAGGGATCCGTCCACAGTGACCCGTCAGCAGGGGCCCGTCATAAATGACTCCCTTCAAAAAGGACCCGTTCAGAGGGACTTGTCAACGGGGACCAGTCCAAAGGGGCAAATCAACAGGGATCAATCAAAAGGGGTTATCGCCTCAAGCTCTGTCACCCCCCCCCCCCCTTTGATTATTGGTTTGCTTATCGACAAGCGTCGCTTGGAATACGTTTTAATCACCCCTCGTGGGTCAGTCGCCATCTTTAAAAAGGTCGTGGGAACATAAGTGTTTACCAGCAGTCTTCGGCAAAAAGTCCAACAATACCTCATACAATGCCGTAGTCTTATTGGTTCGCGAGATATTAACAAAAGTGCACTTAGACCCTTTGTCAAAATTTCAAAAATAGATTCAGTGTTGTGCAATCAATAATAGCTACCTCTTTAACTATATACTTGTTTTTGTTGACCAAGAAGCCTTGAGTATCCATCATCAGTGTATGAGACATGTTTACGCTTGCATAAATCAAAACCAACTGATTATTCACTACTTGGGTTTAGAAATTACATTTACTCAAATCACATTCTAGTAAAAATGGTGCCTACTATAAACTGCACCCACTTTCGCACCCACTTTCGCACCCACTTTTGCACTCACTTTTGCACCCACTTTTGCACCCACTTTTACACCCACTTTTACACTCACTTTTGCACCCACTTTTGCACCCACCTTCGCACCCACTTTAAACTATTATTTCTATTATCGAGCGAAATTTATTGGAGATTATTTCATGCTTGAAAATTGATATGAAAGTATCAACGAATAGTTATGGTAAGCCATATGCATACTATAAAGGTTATACGTATATTGTAAAACGAACCAATAAAAATGGAACTGTTATTTGGCGTTGTTCAAAACATCGTTCAAAACAGTGTCAAAGTGTGTTAAAAAGTAAAAATAGCGAGGTCTTAAGTGTGAGTGATCATCAATGTAGTGTGACTGATAAGATATCGTTGCTGTTTAAAACACTCTTCAAATGTTAAAACACTAGTCCGAAAGAAAAAAAAGATATGGTGACCCGCGTGTTGTGCAATCAATGATAGCCACCTATTTAAATATATACTGTACTTGTTTTCATTGACCTTAAAGCCTTGAGTATCCATCACCAGTGTATGTGACATGTTTACGCTTGCATAGATCAAAAACAACTGACTATTCACTACTGGGGTTTAGAAATTATTTATATTATCGAGTGAACTTTGCTAGAGATTAGTTCATGCTTGACAATTGACATGGAAGTATCAACAAATAGCAATGGTATGCCATACGCATTCTATAAAGGATATAAATATATTGTAAAACGAACCAATAAAAATGGAACTGTTATTTGGCGTTGTTCAAAACATCGTTCAAAACAGTGTCGAAGTGAGCTGAAAAGTAAAAATAGTAATGTCTTAAGTATGAGTGATCATCAATGTAGTGTACCAGATAAAACATCGTTGCTGTTTAAAAAAACTCTTCAAAATGCTAAAATACTTGTCCCAGAAAAAGATATTGCAGCTCAAGATAGTGCATTGTTTGTTAAGAAGCATGTATCATCTCCTCAGAAAGTCGTGTTAGGACAGTTGTCAATGTCTGAAAAACTCCCAACATTATCAAGGGCAACACAGACTGTGCAAAATGTGGTATTGCAAAAGGATCAAAAAGGACTATATAGTAATAGTGATGAGGATTATAATGATCATGATGATGATGATAATGATAATGGTTATGATGATGATGATGTTGATGATGAAGATAATAATGATAATGGTAATGCTTTGTTTACAACTAAAAAATCATTTGTTAAATTTGTCTACTGGAACAATCCAAGTAAGCTAATCTGGCGGCTTCAGCAACTGCATGTCTATAAACAGGCTGGTTATACTGAATATGAGGAAGAACTATTGGATATAGAAAATGAGCTTCGTCGTGCTAAAATTATTATGTAATGGATCCACATAACAGCTTAAACTATTTCTTAACAATACATGTTATATTTTCTACCACTCTGCTACCATTTTGCTCTCACTTTTGCTATCACTTCAAACTGTACATATTAAATATAAAAGCCAACGCTAAATGATTTTATTATCAGAACAGTTATAACCTTTGTAGTGAGCAAATCATACTAACAGGTTAGTTGTTACTATGGAACTTACTACAACTAACAAAGGTAAACAACGTGTACTCTATAAAGGCTACTCTTATAACTATAATCGTCAAAATGTAAAAGGAATAATATTTTGGCAATGCTCAAAAGAGAGGTCAAAAAAATGTCGAGGCAATCTAAAAAGTAGAAATGGTAAGGGTTTAAGTGTGAGTGATCATCAATGTGGTGTACCAGATGAAACACTGTTAGTGTCAACAAATAATCATGACAATGCTAAAAAGCTAGTACAAGAAAAAAATGTTGCTACTCAAAATAGTGCAGTGTTTATTGAGCAACATTTAACCCCTGCTGTAAAAGTTATGTTTAATCCATCTTCCACATCTCAAGAGTCGTCAACATCACAGACTATGCAAAAGGTTGTGTTGTTGTTGTTTTAAGGGGCTGAACTACAAGGTTATCTACCCTTCATATGCAAGAGAATCAAAAAGAACTAAATAGTAATAGAGAAAAAAGAAATGTATTTTGAATGTAACTATTGTACAAGTACTTATATTAAATAAATAAAAATATTGTATGGGTATTGTCTGTTTTTTCTTAATTGCTATACCCACGTCCTACTATATTAATGCCATTGTTAACCATCAACAGTCTCCACCTATGTTCAGAAAGAAAGTGATCTTAAACAATACAATCTATCTATGGTTTGTGGACCGAGTATCATAATAATACAGTGTCGTCAAGCCATGTTCAGGCAATAGTAATGTTAGGTAAGGGGTTCGAACCCTTGCTTCCTTGTACAGGATTAGTTTTTACTCAACAGCAACCCATAATACTGTACTTTGAAACATGTCACATCTCATTACAAAATGTCAACTGTATCGTTTTCTAAGACCCCAGCTGCTGGCTAGTAGCTAGCAGACTGTGCAACAGAAACGGTGTCACCATGTTCATCCTTAAAAAAAAAATTCAACATTTATTATTCTTTTTCTTATTATTGTTTATTAAGAGTAGTGTAAAGTTGTCTTTGTAACGTAACGGTTATAATAGTTAGCTGGCACTCTAAAGCTCTTGAGTTCAAATTGAGCTTTAACATAAAATTTTAAAAGTATATTAGGACTAAAACAGGTCTACTCAGTCTCGGGTGATCCAAATAAGTAGATGTGGTTTGATTCACACTTTAACGATAGAACACGACGGTTTTTTATTATTTTTAAATAATGATAGCCATTTGTTCATATTTTTTCATTTTCACATTTCACACATTGCCATTTGTCAATTTTCCATGTACACGATTTGAAAATGTCAGTTTAAAGTTTTTGGATTTCATGATATGGAAACAAGAATTTTCCATTTTGTTGTTTACACATTTGCCAATTTCCCATTTACATTTTTTAAATGTCAGTTTTAAGTTTTTAAATTGTGATGATATGGAAACATGGATTTCCTATTTTTTCCATATCACAGAAGACACGTTTATGATTTAGTCCATGCTGAATGTTTAGTTTTGTAAAACACACATTTGCTGATTTAAATTTTCTTGAAATCACTTTAATGGAAGTGCTTGGCCATGGCAATAGTGCATTCTCTTTCTGTTTGTTTCCAAAAACATATAGGACTACTACTACTACTACTACTACTGTAGGTAAGACTGTTTTACAAAATAACACCTATCTACTGCTGCATTAAAAAAACACAAGTGTTAAAAAAATATAGTATACTATTTACCATTTGCTATATACATTAATTACCCCACCATCCTACCTTGCCGTGTTTGCTTTGGTTGAAAAATCAATGCTACCCACACACACACACACACACACACACACACAAGCTTTCTCTCTCTCTCTCTCTATCATTCTATCTATAGTCATACATTCACACAACCATACCTGTCTTTGAAAACAAATACAACCACGCTATTTATCCTTGACATGCACACTTATCCCAAATAACTTTTAGTTATACATTTAACATTTACTATTACAAAAAAAAATGTTTCCACTATTTACAATTACAAAAATGAATATTTACAAAATACTAAATCTACTGGTTACAAAAAAGCCATGTCTCTAAACAATAAAATATAAAAGTCACACCTCCACCTCGTGGTTATAACCCTATGGTAGGCTAATGCATAGGTCATTCATCTGCACTCATTTGCTATCCATCAAGGTAAAATTGCATTTTCTCTGTTCCACAAGATAAAAATTATGGTTGCCGGATTGTATCCTGCACTGTTTATGCGACATAGCATTGCCAGTTCATAAAACCGTTAGGTAGTTCTCTACACATAGTGATTTTACCACTGCTCTACCTACGCCTTTTGCTTGTTTGGCTTTCTTACAGGCTAGTATGCGATAGGCAGCATTAACTGTATATCAAACCCAGTCCACCTTTGTATTTGTAATCTAAGTAATAATTTGAAAAGAGACAAGTGTAATCAGTTTTAAACATTATCTCCGCTTTTTTTGTTTGTTTGTTTATGACATGTATATTAACCTAAAATCAAACCCTAGTCTACCTTAGTGAAAGGCTAACAGTTTAACCACTGCGTCACCATACCCTTCTTTCTTAGTTTGATTCATTCTAGGCCTTAGAGCTAGAAATCGAGTTACGATCTCCAGTGCAAGAGGCACATGTGCTCACCACTATAGCATGTAATGGTTAGCTGGTATCATTAGACAACCGAAAATGATTGTATTTCGGTTAGCCAAGCATTTCTGTCATTTGCCTACTGTGTGAGCACTGCCAGCGAGACAGTTTAGTTTAGAACAAGCGAGTGCGTGTGTGTGTATAGATTATTAGCCTCAAGTATTTAAAGCTTGTTGTGTGTAGCGACCATCTTGCTCAGTAACCACTGAGTAAGTTTTAACAGTCAACTCATAAAAACAGCATAGGATAGTTGTGTGTGTGTGTGGTTCATGTACTTGGGAATATGCATTAGCACCATGCGCTAGCTTTACCTCACCCTCTAAAGGTAGAGCGTTATCCCTTTCTTTGGACATTGCCAATGACTGCATTCCCCCACAAGTTTTACACTTAAGCCCTTGGCTTGTTCTTGATTAGGTTTGGTTTGCTTTAGGCTTGGTTTGGTTCAGTTGGGTTTGATTCGACTTGGTTCAGTTTAGTTTAATGTAGTCACTTTTTTATTTTTAGCTACACTCTTTAACCAATTAATTAATGATAGTCTACTCATAATTCTTGAATCGATAAATTGAATTTTGTGTACACCGTTTGTCAAGCCATGCCTACAACCTATACTCCCTATGTACTACACTCAGATCTGAAAACAAGTTCCAATGTTCAAAGACGTGTCAGTCACCATACATGTAGCCCACAATAATTCTTTCTTTACCTAGCTAGGTTTCGTCACTCACAGTAAACATCTAACATTATGGGTTTGCAATATATTAAGAAAAGCAAAAGTCTATGATCTTGTTGTTTTGGGTCTTTTTTGGGGAAATTCATAAGCCATAAAAAGAATGACATCATGTCAAGTTCTGAGTGGACCTTGTATGTCAAAATCCCATTATCAGTTTATAAAATCTCAAGGCCATGCCCTAGCAGTTTTGAATGATTTCAATCAATGAGACCACCATAAGAAAGATCGGAAAAATAAATATCCTTAAAACAAGTCGTCACATGACCCTCTCCGAACAATGCTTCGCAAAATTTAAATTCATCCATTGAACATTGAACATGATCGGCGACATCATCCTCGCTTCCCCCTCCCACCATAGTTGCCATATCGTTTGACCTTCAAGTGTCCTCAGCATCTCTGTGCATTTTTCATTGCCCTGTTGTCAAGTCAAGTCAATGCATTCCAATAAGCTCAAATAACATCCACATCCTGTCAGTCTGCCCCAGCAAGTTTGTTTTCTATACTCACTTCAAGCAACATATAACCAAGTTCTGTTTGTTCTATCTAAAGCTAACTTCATCTGATCAAGGAATTATCATTTGTCATGTCACTCATAATCGTTTACATGTTAAAGACCCCCTTCAGGGGGTTTAGGTATTAGGTATTCCATCATAGGAAAAATCGGAAAACGAACCCTCGACCCGCCGTCTCATCGAAATAGCGAATACTGTATTGGTATATCACCACCGTGGCCAGTAATAGCTTCGTTGAAACACGTGTCCAGTGGTATCGTCTCTATCTGCAACCACTCTTCATGAACATTTTAGACAGATTAAAAGAAAAAGTTTTAAAAACTAAAATGTTTTCAACAAAAGTGTCGTTAGACCCTTTCGCATTTTTTAAACATAAATACTATATTCGAAAGGGGAGAGGAAAGGGGCGTCACCCCGAGTCCTACGACCCCTCGTATACGTCTCTGGCGTTATTGGTTTGTGAGATATAACATAAAGTCTAAAATCACGGTTTTACAACAAAAAATTCTGTTTCCCTCATTCTCAAAAACTTAAACCTATTACCAAAATACACAGGGTTTCGAGACAAGCCATTTGACACGTCATAGGACCAAATCCGACCATGCATTCGTGAAATATCAGAAAAAGTCTAAAATCATGGTTTTACCCCAAAAAAGCCTGTTTCCCTCATTCTCAAAACTCTAACCTATTAATAACATATATAGGGCTTCGAGACAAGCGATTTGACACGTCACACGTCCAAATCCGACCTTGCGTTTGAGACATATCGGCAAACTTCGTAGGAAAGTAGGCGACTATCTGGCTCTCTCCTCACCACCAAAACCTCTTCTTATCAATCATTTTTTTCAAAGAGCTCGCCCTCTTACAAAAATCCCCAGTGCGCATGCGTAAAAAACAAAAAACAAAAATGTTCATCCATAGCGGCATCTCGTAAAACGCATGCGCGATATGAGCAACAACGTTTAAGTTCATTTTAGCAGCGCACCTTATACATGTCGTATTTGAAAAGAGACTTTCACTAAAAAATTACAATTTCACCCCCTAGTAGGGGTAGGTTTTATTTAGGGGTTGAAATGAGTAGTCCATTGAAAAGAGGGCGTCAGCCTGATTCCAACGACACCTCATATGTCAAAATCGGACCATGGGTTCGCGAGATATTGGCTTGGACTAACGCGGCGGCCATGACACTCGTTAGAATCGGCATCACTCCACTACTTACGCCATTTCCATTTTGTTCATGCGCGAAGTGGAGGTTTCTTTCTCACATACGTTGGGTTCTACCCACTCGCCAATATATTTAAACTTATCTGTCCGTTTGATTTTCCCCTGGTTTACTTTTAGTTCCCTTGGTGCTGGCTTGATGTTAGTTATGAAGTGTGTTTTCTCCAAAGAGATCTGAAGACCAACTTTTGTTGCCTGTACCTGCAGCTGGTTAATTTGTTTTGTGGCCATATCTAAAGAGTCGGAGAAAATTGCAAGATCATCTGCAAAAGCTAGGCAATCAATAGAAAGGTTCATGTTCTTGTAACCCAGTCGTACTCCATTTTGGACCCCATCGTTCATTTCTTTGCGCCACTCGCGGATGACCTTTTCAAGTGCACAGTTGAAGAGCAGGGGTGTATAGATTTAATGAACGGAGATGCAGACACTGCGTGTCCTTTCTCTATCCGCCGTCCATAAATTGTAGGCACAATTTTTGGAAGTAAATAAATAATAGTGATAATAATATGATGATGACGATGACGCATTGTCTGTGATGTGAGCAATTAGGTGTTTGTGTGTTAGAGAGCCCTCAAGGAGCGAGTGGTGTAATTACACGGAGAGCCAAGCCAAGCCAAGCCGCAGTTTAGACATCACACAACATGTTGTGTATCTTAGCGCAGCGCGCCCAACACTTGAGATAATGAGAACCGCCAATATAGCACAAGCTAACCAAGCCACTTTTGCCTTCGTAATCGGTCAAATAATAATTGTTATTCAGTCGGTCGACATGTTAATGTGCTCAATTAACTGGAGCGGGGTGTAAATTCTCTAAGCACAATTAACCTGGAAATATAACTTTTATACGCTTCTAGAAATAAGGAGGGTGGGGTTAATTGGATTTCTAGAATTACCCAATTACATTTTTTCAGGTTAATTGTGAGTAATTATCATTCTCTCGTCATTTCTTTCTTTCTTTCTTTCTCTCTTAATTTTTGTTTCATTCATTGTTTGTTTGTTTATTTCTTTAATTCTTTGTTTGTTTGTTCGTTTGTTTTTCTTTTTTCATACTTTTTTAATTCTTTCTTTCTTTATTTAATTATTTCTTACTTTATTTACTTATTTCGTTCTTTCTGTCTTTCCCTATCTCTTTTTTTCTTTTTTGTTTCTTTTATTTATTTATTTATTTATTTATATTATTCTTTCTTTTTTGTTTATTTCATTCATTAGTTAATTCTTTCTTTCTTTCTTTCTTTCTTTCTTTCTTTCTTTCTTTCTTTCTTTCTTTCCTCCTTTCCTTCAAACAAATTGACCACTTAGATTCACGCAACAACTTTATTTCTTTTCCTGTTCCTTTGCCTGGAGTTCATTCTTTCTTTATCAATTAATTCATTTATATATTTCTTTCCTTAGTTCTTTATTTCGTTCTCTCATTCTTTCTTTGTCTTTCTTTCTTTCTTTCTTTCTTTTTGTTTATGATATTCAAAGCAGTTCTTGAATTAATCTAAAATAACTGCTCCGGTTGGAGAGATCAACCTGTTGCCATATAAATGTACCTTCAAATAAAATCGACCCATTTTGATGAGCTGCAGTCTTAAGTTCCTGACATCCGAAATATTTTGGTCGTCGCTCATAAGTCAGAGAATTGGAGTACTTGTATTTTCAAGCACCAAAATACTGGTTTCGCTGAAAATTCTAGACATAATTTGGGTAATTTGGGAAATTAAGCCTTATTTTAAAGTGTCAAAATACTGATTTCGCTCGGAAAGAAATAAGCCTGTAGTTTGTATTGAAATGACATTTTTATCAATTGCATTGTTGTAGATCTAGACATTTTGGTTTTATGCCCTACTTGCAGATATTTATTAAGTAAATAAGACCAGTAGATTCGAAGCCCCCCCATTGGTTGACCTTGAAATCATTTACTAACTTTTCTCATTTGGCAAATATTGGAACGGTGCATTCTCATAGACCACGGCCTGTTCCTTCCAACACTTCCCACAGTTTCATTAAGGGGTCTCATGTACCGTCGGATGTCAAAATTTTATTTTTTTTATTTTACATTTAAATGAAAAAAATAACCTTTCTCAATATATCTGTTAAGTTTTGTAACTAAATTAGTGTTTTGGCAGAGATATTGCGTATTACTTGAGACCCTGCGCTTATCTGTCATTGGAGTGTTTAATATTCAAAGCGGTGTTCCGAAAGTTTATTTTTTGGTAGGAATAACACAATATCTCATGAACTATGTGATGAAACTGGATGAAACTCGGCAGATATATTCCAACCTATAATCTCTAGAGGATGTTCCTCATTCGTGGAATTATCTTTAAAAATAATTGAGATATAACTTACTTGGAAAATTAAACAAAACAAAAGTTCTTTTTTTGAAAGACAAATTAAATATTTTTAAAAACATATACTATTTACAATATAGCATTCATGGTGGTTCATCCTCGGTATATATGCGTTTAATTTATATTAACAAAAATCCATTCCGTTCAGACTGGTATTTCTAGTAAATCGTGTTTTTTTTTTGTGGTTCACGGAGTTATAAGAAATCACCTATATGATCCTTTCAATAAATGACAAAATCTATATAGGCCTATATAAAAATCAATGTTACGTGATAGTTTGTCTGTGTGTCTGTGGGTGGATGTCTCCTATGCGTTCATATACCATTCATCCGATTGCGATGAAACTTGGGTGAGTTGTTGTGCGCACTGCAGGGAAGGTTTTTGACTTAGTAAATCCATTGTACAATAGTTAGCGCACGGGTAGATTCAACAAATGAGTGACCGCGCGCGAATCGTATAAATAAAATCCCGTATGCGTTAATATTCCATTCATCCGATTGCGATGAAACTTGAGTGAGTTATTGTGTAAACTGCAGGGAATGTTTATAATTTAGTAAATCCATTTTACAATTGGTAGCGCACGAGTAGATGCAACAAATGAGTTACGACGCGCGAAGCGTTTCAACGAAGTTCCATCTGCGTTCATATACCATTCATCCGATTGCGATGAAACTTTGAGGAGTTGTTGTGCACGCTCCCACAAATGTTTCTAAATTAGTAAATCTATTTTACGATAGCTTAGAGGCAGTTTACGGAAATTGAAGAAAATATTGTGTATCCAAAAGCACTTCAAGAAACAAAATTACAATGCCAACACTTTTTAGATTGGTATTGCAACGCATGCCGGGTACAGCTTGTACTTTATATAGTGTGCCTCTCTCTATTTTAGATGAAAGCTCTATACATTTACTATACATACGTCAGTTTTCATAACTCTATGTTACATATTAGTGAAGCTATGATATGATTCGTAACTGTATACGAAAATTCGTCTCACTGCATCCCCCAGCCCATAAAAGCGTGCACAATACAGTGACACTGCCACTAAATACGCGTGTTGGGAAGTTTAATATTCATAAATCGTGAGTATCTTAACGTGACGTCATAAAGCTGTACGCGATAAAACTATCAAACAAGTTGGATTTACGAGGACATTAAAAGTCGCATCCCCTGAATGGTTATCAGCCTGAATGCTGGTGTTTAATAGTGTTCTTGCAAGATTCAGTCCACCAAACATTGTGTTGTAGGGTTCACTAAGCACGCCAACATCCTCCTAACACATGTGCCGGGCAATACGGAAGATATTAAAAATGTTATCGATATCTCGATAACTCGCAGTGATTGTTATTTCCCGAACAACTTCCTATAAAAGATGGTATATTGGCTCTCAGGGCCAGTGAATTAAAACGCACAAGGGGAGGATACGATGCTTGGGTCACCGATTCGAACCATCTTTATTACACGTTTAGGGCATGACCAGGCGTATACCAGGTGCAAGTATTAATGTGCGCTTCTCCGCCGTTTTCGAAAAATTAATTACTCGTAATTGCTGTACGGTGTCCACGTGCGTTGTACGCTAGCAAAAATCCAATAGCGCGTGGTGCAGCGGTAAGAGCCCTGCTTTGTAAGCGCGGGATCGCGGGATCGAATCCCACCGTTGAGCTTCTCCAGTGTGTTGTTGTTATAACCATTGGCAATTCGTACAAATGTAGTTGTCGTGAACAATGTTTATTTTGCAGTCAATTGTAATAACGTGTTAACGTGAGCGGGAAAAGGGATTCTGAAATCATCGTATGGGCGTCAACGTTTGTGACATTGCATAATGCACAGCATCGGCATTGCAAATACATTGGTCAGGTGTATTCTATTATATGTACCGGTATAGGCTATACATTGAAGGCCCAGTCTGTTCCGTTCATTGCACGTCTGGGAACCATCAGACCACCCCGTACCCCGCAAGCAGTGACTCATGCTATGCGTATTGGTTGGTAATTGCCAATGGTTAAAAAAAAACCACACACACACTCTGCAAAAGCTCACCGGTGGGACTCGATCGAAAGCGATCCCGCGCTTACGAAGAAGGGCTCTTACCGCTGCACCACGCGCTATTGGATTTTTGCTAGCGTACAACGCACATAGACGCCGCACTGCAATTGCGAATAATTAATTTCTCGGAAACGGCTGAGAAGGGCACCTTACTACTTGCACCTGGTATACGCCTGGTCATGTCCTACACGTGTATTAAAGATGGTTCGAATCGGTGACCCATACATCGTATCCTCCTCTTGTCAGCAATTTTTCTAGGTTAATGCCGTGTCTTGTGTGGTGTTTCGACTAGGACACAGAGCTGGCTCATCAGCGGGCTCTTGGTGTCCCCGCCCGGACCCCCACAGGAGTAGCGAACTGCGCGCTACCTCCCTTTTTGTGAAGCGCACGGACACTAAGAGCCCGCTGATGAGCCAACTTGGTGTCCTAGGCTAAGCCCCAGACAAGACACGGCATTAACATAGAAAATTTGCTGAGTTTTAAAAGTTCCTATAATTCACGTGCATTTTTCTCTTTAACTCGAATTTTTATAACTCAAAATTGTCGATATCTCGAAGATTGAATTATGTTCCTTGTTCTTTATCTCGAACTTAAAATAGTATTCCCCTCACGGGCTCACATCTAGTGGGACGTGGGTTGATGACCACGGGACCCCAGCTGAGTCCGGCATTGCTTCCACTTACTTGTGCCGGGCTCCTCTCCGTCTTCTTTCCTGTCGACCTCCCTTGGGCAACTCTTGTTCTCTTCCGACCCCGACGGTATTGGGGTATCCGAGGCCTAGGGAGTATCTTCCTTTCCCGCCTTAATTGGCCCTTCTCTCATATTTCCTGATCCCTCATTCTTCTAGGGATCGGACCACTTGTTTTTTTTTCATTATATTTCCTTTGTTCTTTTAAGATTCCCGCACTGTTTTTGTTAATTGGACCCCCGTGTATCTAAATTCCATTTAGCGATAATTGTTTGGCATCTACACTCCATTTTGTAGGCGTTTTCAATCCCCGTTGCATTTTGTAAGTCTTTTCGATCTAAATTGCATTTTGTGAGTGTTTTCAACGTTAATTGCTTTTTAGTAAGTCTTTCAATATGAGGGCTGGGACTTTTGTGAGTATTTTGAATTTCAATTGCATTTTGTATTTTCAACCTAACCCTCTTTTTGCAAGAATTTTCAATCTAAATTCCATTTTGTAGGGTGCGCAGTTTGCAAGTATTTTGATTCTCAATTGCATTTTGTGGGTATTTTGAATCTAAACTACATTTTGTCAGTATTTTCAATCTAAATTGCTTTTTGTAAGTATTGTCCATCCAGTTGAGTAGTTTGAATCTACCATACATTTTGTAAGCATTTTCAATTTCAATTGCATTTTGTAAGTATTTTGAATATCAATTGCACTTTGTGATTATTTGGAATCTGAAATGCGAGTTTTTCAATCCAAATTGCATTGTGTATTTTCAATCTCATTTGCATTTTGTACGTATTTTGAACTTAACCAACATTTTGTGTGTATTTTCCAATCTATTCCTTTTGTGAGTATTTTCGTTCTAAATTCCCTTTTGTAAGTATTACCGCTCTCCATTTTGTGAGTAGTTTCAATCTGAGTTCCTTTTTGTAAGTATTTTACTTCTCTCTTAATTTACGTTCGGGTTTGCACTTCATTGACATTTTCGCTATAACCCAGACCATTAGGGGCCGATAATCTAGATGTTAGGCCCCTTAAAACAACAATTATCATCATCATCATCATCATCTTTCTCTCTTCTGTCCACTTTTTACTCTTTGGGCGTTTGCTCAAATGTTTGTTTTTTGAGGTTTTCTCTGTATATCTTACTGTCTTCTCTAGAGATGTTTAGGTTCTTGAGTTCTTCCACGGTTTAGTGTATATAGGATATATGTGTATATATATGTGGGAAGACGGGCAAGAATTTGGAGGTTTTGCCGCGAGTGATATAGAGGGCGCGCGGACATAGAGAAAATAGTGGCCATGAACTTGATTGCTGTTGTTCTTTGGAGCTGGGAAGGCATCAACGTATTCTGTACTGATAATGTATCGGTAATCTATTTTATTTGCATTTGTTAAGTAAAATATTCTTTTTCAACAAATCAAACGTGAGTGTTTTTGACACCTTTTCCCACAAATTGAGGGCACGTCCTGGATTGAATCAACGACGCATTTCTGAGGTTATGTTCACTTGCCAATTTTGCTGACGGCGAAACGACAAAAGGCCAACGACGAATTCAGCTCGAATTGACGACGGATGTTTGAGACTGAAGGCTTATCTCATCAGTGAAAGGTTTGCAGCTGGACAAAGACGTAAAGAAGTTGAAGACGATTTGAGAAAGACGACAAAAGAGCTTTGGGATCGGTGTTGACGCAGATAAGTAGCCTACCGTAGCTTAATATTTCAAAAATGATGACGTTAGGAGATATTGATCTCATAAACAAAAGCATTTCAACTGTTCCAGTAGCAGCTGTAAAAGCTTTACATAAGATTATATTTGAAGACGCTCCAAATGATCGAAACAATCGAAAGAGGTTGCGAGAATTTTCAGGGTTTACTTTCGAACCTGATTCAGAGGATTATGTGGCCAAGGTCGAGTTTATAACAAAAGAATTGACGGAATAGGAACTGCAAGCATCTTGCGTGATCCTGCGCTTAGACGAAGGCACCCCGGAGGAAATGGCAATGGCGATTTGTCACCACCTGACGCATTTTTCAGAGTACATTGAGATGATTGAGAAATCTTCGGACGACGAGCACGATGACGAACAAGTGCAAAAGAAGGCACAAGCTAAAGCTGCAGCGCTCTCCAAAGCGGATCTAGAGGAGACTAAGAGGTTATGTGGCACTATTAAGAGGGAATTGACAGTGGCGAACAGAAGAAAGAAGTTAAATCGAATGAAACTCGATGACGGCGACGAGAGTGAACAAGGGGACAGCTCAAGTGATGGTAGCGAAGCATCGAGGTATTCCCAGAAGTTTGCTATGACGTTTCGCGACATCGAAGGTTCCATCAGGTCATTTGATGGTAGCAGTGGATATCCAGTCAACCGATGGATCACCGAGTTTGAGGAAACAGCTGCGTTGACGGGGTGGAACAAACTGCAGAAGTTGATCTTCGCTAAGAAATCTCTAACTGGCTTGGAAAAACTCTTCATCCAGGGTGAGAAGGGAATTACCAGCTGGACGGCGTTGAAGAAATCTCTTCGAGAGGAATTTGACGTACAGACGAGTACAGCGGAGATCTATTCGACGCTGATTAGACGAAGGAAAGAAGGGACGAACCGCTCCAGGAATATTACCTTACAATGAAGGAGATAGCAAGTAGAGGAGATATAGACGATGACTCACTCATGCAGTACGTGATAGACGGAATAGAGGATGACTCTGGCACCAAGCTGTTATTGTACGGCGCTCAGTCGCTTAGAGACTTCAAAGAGAAACTACGTCAGTATGAACGTGCCGCGGGAAGGATAACTTCGAAGAGGTCTTCCACGTCGTCGCAGCACAACAAGAAGAAATCCGGTGGAGCAGATTCAAATAAACAGAAGGATGACGATGCAGGCAAGGATAAGGGCAAGGCGCAGAGGTGTTACAACTGTGGCAAGTCAAGTCACAAATCCAGCGAGTGCAAGGATAAGGACAAGGGACGGAAATGTTTCCAGTGTAACAAATTCGGACACATCTCCACAGATTGTACCAATCCAAAGAAAGACGAAGAATTAAATAAACAGGCGATGGCCTTGAACACGTCAGTAGTGTGGTAAGGGGGGAGCTGTCTCACTTAGGAAGTTGTGAGCCCCTGCGACCTTGGAATGGAAGGAGCCATGCTAGGAGGGCGTGCTTGGATTCGTTTTTTTCGTCTCGTTGTGCTCTTTACGGGAATGTAGGTGTCGAAAAGGTGAAGTTAGGGTTTTGGGTCAAAACATGCGTTTTTCACATTTTTGCCGATTTTTGGAAAACGGGTCATGCTAGGAGGGCGTGTTTGGATTCGTTTTTTTCGTCTCGTTGTGCTCTTTACGGGAATGTCGGTGTCGAAAAGGTGAAGTTAGGGTTTTGGGTCAAAACATGCGTTTTTCACATTTTTGCCGATTTTTGGAAAACGGGTCATGCTAGGAGGGCGTGCTTGGATTCGTTTATTTCGTCTCGTTGTGCTCTTTACGGGAATGTCGGTGTCAAAAAGGTGAACTTAGGGTTTTGGGTCAAAACATGCGTTTTTCACATTTTTGCCGATTTTTGGAAAACGGGTTATGCTAGGAGGGCGTGCTTGGATTCGTTTATTTCGTTTCGTTGTGCTCTTTACGGGAATGTCGGTGTCGAAAAGGTGAAGTTAGGGTTTTGGGTCAAAACATGCGTTTTTCACATTTTTGCCGATTTTTGGAAAACGGGCCATGCTAGGAGGGCGTGCTTGGATTCGTTTTTTTCGTCTCGTCGTGCTCTTTACGGGAATGTAGGTGTCGAAAAGGTGAAGTTAGGGTTTTGAGTCAAAACATGCGTTTTTCACATTTTTGCCGATTTTTGGAAAACGGGCCATGCTAGGAGGGCGTGCTTGGATTCGTTTTTTTCGTCTCGTCGTGCTCTTTACGGGAATGTAGGTGTCGGAAAGGTGAAGTTAGGGTTTTGGGTCAAAACATGCGTTTTTCATATTTTTGTCGATTTTTGGAAAACCGAAAACGTGAGAATGACGTGTGTGATAGTATTTATTTCGTCTCTTTATTCTCTTTACGTGGATATAGACATGAAAAAGGTAAAAAGCTGGAAACATGGTTTTCTTATGGAAAAGGTGTTTTTTTTGTTCATTTTCGCGTTATTTGGAAAACGAATGAGGCGATTTTTATGATGGGCATGTCGATGTATTTGTGTCGTTGTTCAGTTTACGGGAATGTAGGTATGGAAAACCTGAAATCATGGTTTCCGTCATTTTTTTTTTCGAGATCGTTGAGGAAAACGGGGAAAAAGTAAGAAACCAGATTTGAAGTCACGTTAGGTTATGCGCTTTGATATTAATAAAACACTTATGCATTATTATTATTATTATTTGTCTTGACTGGTCAGGGCTCACACGCAGAGAGAGAACTTGCTTAATGCAATGAGAATTGAAAGCATTGAGACTGACCCACGGCGATCCAGACAGACACAGGTCTTATCATCGTACGTGCCTCGCAGCAGAGAGAGATAACAGCCTGTTGTTCACATGCAGGTGGCTGTTATCTGACCCAGACGTGTTACCCGATATCTCGATGAAGGACAAACAGCTCTGTCGAAAAGCTGATCATTGCATTCTCACGCATACTCATGCAGAGATTGCAAAAGCTTGTGAGAATCGGTCTGACTTGTGCGCTCCATGACATCCTACTCATAGGAACAAAAAAAAAAAGTAAAGTGTTAACTTTGCATCTTGTTGAGGAGACATATATGTTCTGAGGGTAAGAGAGACTCATCATTCTCGTGTTCATCTTTGAAGGTGACGGATGCAAGTGCCTTATGCTCTTTGTAAAATATTACGTGAACCGCGGCCATACTTGTACTAAGGTAGGTTCATTATTGTTAATTATGGCATGATTGGTTTTATTGTTATTTTGTGTATGCATGAAAAGTAAGTTAGTGACTGATGGTATTTTTGGGGGATTTCGTTTGTTGCAGATTTTTAAAAACAACATCATTAAGTCTGGGAAAGCAGACAGAGAGAGAGACAGTGACAGTGACAGTGACAGTGGCGGCAAAGAGCACATTTGCTGAAAGTATTATAATTCATTATATGGTGAGTACATGTTGTTCCATTACTTTTATTGTTGTTGTTGTTGTTAAATGCATGTCATTTATTTCACGGAAATTTATATACTTATGGCGTGTATTTATTATTGTTTTAGAATGAAGATATATATGGAGTGAATAGGTTTTAACTACCTTGACGCTTTCGATATTAAAAAAAAGAGGTGAGTCTTTGTAAATGACTTTGTTATTTTCGAGTGAGTGTCTTATTTATGTGTGCACACTTGAAACCTTTTGTTTTTAGCAAGTCTTATGAATGAATGAATGAATGAATGAATGCACATGTTTAATGTATATAACCATGACTAATAACGGATTGTATTGGTTTGTTTTTCAGATAAATCATTGGAAACAAAAAAAACAAGATAAACCTTGTCGTTGATATTAAAACTATAACAACTTTGTTGGTGATCATTTCCTGCTGGGGGCCCAAATTACTACAACCATTGTCTACCTGTGAACGAGATTGTGTGTGCCAGTCAGTAAAAATCGATAAGTGTGGTCGTTTGGAATTGGAGATTTTGGATTAACCTATTTTAAGGTAAGGGTTGCACGTTTATTAGTCCATTTTATAATCATGTCTATATCAGAGAGTGAAGTGTTAGTGTGGCAGCCTTTGGCCAAATGTTTCAAAACGCGAGTATGCTCAGGCCGAATTTACAATGCGAATCACTGTCTGTCGCCTAAAGATTTTGTGGAATTATGTTTTCCCATTTTTTTGAGTGAATGTGAACAAGGCTTAAGATTGCATCAGGCTTTAAAAATAAACTTCGAACTACTATGTGAATTTACATTGATAAAAAATAATGTTGAAGAGAAACACACCTTCAACCTTTGTACAAAAATGGAGAAAGTACTGATAGCCGATAATTTGGAAACGTGGTATCAGGAGAAAGCTATTCAAGCGCTTATCACTAAATTTGATAAGTTGCAAGAGGGTCCCAGTGGCTTGGCCCTCAATAGCATTGCCTATTTGCAAATCAATATTTGTAAATACAATCAATTGAATGCAGGAAGTAGCTATATTGCCACACCGAGCTTTATCGCTTCCAGAAAGGCAGTGATCAACATACGCAACAAAGACGATTACTGCTTTTTGTGGAGTATAGTGAGCTGCCTGCAACCCTGTCAGGGCAGTAATTGTGATAGACCAGGGAAGTACAAAGAATTGTTTAACCGCATGAAACAAACTCTCAATCTCGAGCGTGTTTCATTTCCCATGCCTCTAGATAAAATTCATTTATTTGAGAAAGATAATCCAAATTTCTCTTTCATGGTGTATGGCATCGAAGGATCCAATATTGTGGGCCCCTTGTATGCCACCAAACAGGTAAAGCAACATCACATTCACCTGCTTTTCCTGTCTGATGAGGATAAAAGCCATTACTGTTGGATAAAGAATTTAAGTAAATTGGTGAGCAGCCAAGTGTCTAACCATAAGTGTGCAAAACACATTTGTGAGCGCTGCCTTCAGTATTTTCAAACTAATGAACTTTTGAAACGACATACGGAAGACTGTGAAGGGCAGACGGCAGTAAAGCTAGTCTTGCCCGAAGGGAATGACGCAGTCTTAAAATTTAAGGCCACTAATAAACAAGAGATGGTACCATTTACTGTTTACGCTGATTTTGAGGCCCTTACTGTTCCCATTCAGGGATGTGAACCAAGCCCCCATACAAGCTCAACCTATCCAGTGCAGAAACATGAGCCTTTTGCTGTAGCCTATTATGTTGTCTGTCACTATGATAATTCACAATGTGAGTATGTAAGTCATAAAGGTCAGGATTGTGCGCGGTGGTTTGTTGATCAAATGGCGGCTTTAGCAGGCAAAGTAGAAACTATTTTGAACAACCCTGTACCAATTCAGATGAATGACGTACAGCAAAGAGAATATGATCAAGCCACCACCTGCCACATATGTGAAAAGCCAATCTTAGGCGGAGAAAAAAAAGTAAGAGACCACTGCCACAGGACAGGGCATTTTAGAGGTGCTGCCCATAACGAATGCAATTTGAAGTACTCTACACCTCGCTTCCTCCCTGTCTTCTTACACAATTTCTCCCGGTATGACCTTCACTTCATTGTAAAACAATTTGCTCATGTAGATAAGAGCAAATTCAGCATTTTGGCTAAGAACCATGAGAGCTTTACCTCACTTTCATGGAGAAAAGGAAGCATGAGCATTCGCTTTCTCGACTCATTCAAGTTTATGTCTAGTTCGCTGGATAGTCTTGTGAAAGGCTTAAGCCAAGATGAGTTGAAACATACCCATTCCCACTTTACGGATACAAATCAATTTAAATTGTGTGTTCGTAAAGGCCATTTTCCATACGATTATGTGGAAAGTTACGAGGTGCTTGAAGAAACGACTTTGCCGCCAAGAGAAAAATTCTTTTCTCAATTGACTCAAAGCACCATCAGTGAAGAAGACTATGCCCATGCACAGCATGTTTGGCGAGTGTTTGGCATAGAAACCATGGGCCAGTATGCTATGCACTACTTAAAATTAGACGTGTTGTTGTTGACCGACGTTTTTGAAACGTTTCGTCAGCTATGTCACAGGATTTATGGCCTTGACCCCGCTCACTACTATACCAGTCCAGGGTTAAGTTGGGACGCCGCCCTCAAATTTACCCACATTGAGCTTGATTTACTGACGGATCCCGATATGGTACTCATGATGGAAAAAGGGATTCGTGGGGGATTCGTATCGCTCAATCAGCGACATGCCAAGGCAAATAATCATTACATGCCTGATTATTGTCCCGAAGAACCAGAATCCTATCTAATGTATTTCGACGTAAACAATTTATACGGTCACGCTATGAGTCGACCACTGCCGTACAGAAACTTTGTCTGGCTGTCTGAGGATGAAATTAAAGATTTTAATGTGCATAGCGCTAGCAAGCAACAGGACGTAGGGTATGTTCTTGATGTCGACTTAGCTTATCCCCCCCATCTCAGACAGCGTCATGGTGATTTCCCCTTTTGCATAGAGAAAATGGTGCCGCCCGAGAGTAAGGGCAATCATAAGAAATTGATGGGTACCTTGTATGATAAAAATCACTATGTGTTGCATATTGACATGCTGGTAGAATGTTTAGCTCAGGGCTTAACCCTGAAAAAAATCCATAGAGGTATTTCTTTTTGTCAGAAACCGTGGTTGAAACCATACATGGATTTAAATACCAGTCACAGACAAAGTGCCACTCAGCCATTTCAAATCAATTTTTTTAAACTGATGAATAATTGTATCTATGGCAAGAGTTTGGAAAATGTACGGCAGTATAGGGACATTAAGTTGGTCAATACATGGCATGGCAGATGGGGGGCTCAAAAATATATTGCAAAACCAAATTTCAAATCTTTAAACATTATTGATCATGATCTACTGACTATTGAACTTGCCAAAACTAAAGTGGTCATGAATAAGCCTATCTATTTAGGCCAAGTCATATTAGATTTTTCAAAATTGCACATGTATAAATTCCATTATGGTTTTGCAATACAGCGATTTGGTACCATTTCCTTGTTATATACAGACACGGATAGTTTTATTTACCATATCCGTGACTGTGATCCGTATGTCGTTATGAAACAAAACCCAAAATGGTTTGACACGTTCTCGTTTAGTGAGAAGAACGTGTTCGATATCCCCCGTCTGAACAAAAAAGAAATTGGTTTAATGAAAGATGAGTGTTCAGACACCATGATGACTGAGTTTGTAGGTCTCGCTCCGAAAATGTATAGTTTTCGACAGGTGGATCGATGCGAATCTATGCGAGCCAAAGGGATTAGCCAGCATGTGGTTAAACGACTCTGTGTGGATGATTATTTACATGTCCTTCAGACCCACACAGCCATGGCACATAGTCAGTTTAGGATTCTCTCAAAAAATCATGATTTATTTTTAATGAAGCAGCGAAAACAAACACTCGCTTTGTTGGACGACAAGAGACAGTGGTGTCAGGATATGATGACAAGCGTCCCATTTGGTTACAACCAGTAGTGGTTGTAGCTATTGTTGTTGTACAACACGGCAAGTGTTTGGTTTGGTTGCTATCAAATGCGAGATGCCATCTTGAGCCTCGGAATAAAAATAAAAAATTGTAGTGTATCATATAATTTTTGTTTTTTAACCTGCGTGCATGGGTGTATGCATGGATGTGTGAATGCCTGTAAATAGTTGTACATAAACTGTATGTCTTGTGCTATTTGCCTGTCAACGCATAAAGAGAACCATGCATCAACGTTTCCATGGTTCACTGTGCACAGGCTAGATTAAAAACATGTTGACTTCTTTAGGTTAGGAAAAAACAAACAAGTAGCCACCCTCACTATTGTTGTCGCTTAGTAGGCCTCATGTTTCGGCAAGGTGACCATTCACCCTCAGTAGGCATGCGGCTTAATAGGCCACACTAGGGTGTGGCTTAGTAGGTCTCATGCAAGAACAAAAGAATAATAATCTGCTGCTTTTACGGAGGACAAAACTCTCACTTTATGGCTAGAGTTATGAGTGGTGATATATTTGAAATATCTGAACAGAAATTGTTTCTTTAACCTGTTACATGTTTTTTTCCTAACCTAACCTAAAGAAGTCAACAGACAGATGGTTATTTATTTGTGTTTTGCTTATTTTTTATTTTATTTTTGCCATTGACTTAGGGGACAGACAGTGTATATAGTACATTGTATTTTTTTTATTCACTTAGTAAACGGCAACGACTACTTTTCAGATTCAATCATGATCCACGGTGAAGATCGTTTTATCGTCACAAAACACACTACGTTCAATGAATATGCCATGATGATGTCTCATAATCCTCAACGTGTGGCCTATCCTTCAGAATATAGAAACACGAAAGTACGCATTGACACCACATTTTATGACAGCTTCATGAATCGTGATGATAATGATGATGATTTGTTTCATGATCCAGGGCATCACTTTTGTAAATCCTGTATGCTAAATTTTGGCTTTGAAAATAATGTATCCACGCAAGTGATTCATAAAGCATGGTACGGTTTAACCATGAATCAAGTGATTGTTAAATTAGCTGACGAGGATCATTTTCCAGATTTCTGGTGTACAATATGTACAAAACCCCTGTTTAATGTTTATTTTCCAATAACCTCTCAAATGTTTTGTTTTCATTTTTATAAATTTCCTGCTGAGGAACCAATCACTTCGTATCGACAACAAGCATTTCGCCAACTTTGTCTTGGCTTACCTATGAATCAATATTCGCCTCATAGAATGAGATTTGTTAGAAACTAGCCACATGATGTCATGATTATCGCTTTTTTTGTTTACATTCGGCTTTCAGGTGCATACTTGACGTTTAGAATACATTTGGCTATTTTGTTTGTTTGTTTTAGTTTATCGTGTATACACGATGATAAACACATACACACTGGTTTAAATTTGTAGTTTTGAACTTTGTTTTGTTGGATGTAGACATGGTTATTAAATGCATAGCGTGTTAACTTTGCCTTTTATAGGTTACCAAAAAAGCATTCCATGTTTGCTCTTAGTATTTGTTGATACTATTTATTTAACAGAATGTTGTGTGAATTTGCACAACAACAGAGCAAACGAATACAAGTCATTCGAATAGGGAATGATAGGCTAATTCCCATTCACAACAGAGACATGCATTTACCTCCAAGAGAGATTCACACTTAATTTTGATAAAACATTTCCTATTAAATAATTTCCAAATGTATGTTTTGACTGAAAAAATGATACAAACATTATTATTATATTTTTATCCAATACTATCTATCTACAAATTCAGGTCATAAACACTCAGGATTAAAAAAAAACAACACACTTTGATGTACAAAGTTATTGTTGTTGTAATATAAGAACGAGAGTGTTACTTTCTAACACTCTCGTTCTTATATTACAACAACAATAACTTTGTACATCAAAGTGTGTTGTTTTTTTTAATCCTGAGTGTTTATGACCTGAATTTGTAGATAGATAGTATTGGATAAAAATATAATAATAATGTTTGTATCATTTTTTCAGTCAAAACATACATTTGGAAATTATTTAATAGGAAATGTTTTATCAAAATTAAGTGTGAATCTCTCTTGGAGGTAAATGCATGTCTCTGTTGTGAATGGGAATTAGCCTATCATTCCCTATTCGAATGACTTGTATTCGTTTGCTCTGTTGTTGTGCAAATTCACACAACATTCTGTTAAATAAATAGTATCAACAAATACTAAGAGCAAACATGGAATGCTTTTTTGGTAACCTATAAAAGGCAAAGTTAACACGCTATGCATTTAATAACCATGTCTACATCCAACAAAACAAAGTTCAAAACTACAAATTTAAACCAGTGTGTATGTGTTTATCATCGTGTATACACGATAAACTAAAACAAACAAACAAAATAGCCAAATGTATTCTAAACGTCAAGTATGCACCTGAAAGCCGAATGTAAACAAAAAAAGCGATAATCATGACATCATGTGGCTAGTTTCTAACAAATCTCATTCTATGAGGCGAATATTGATTCATAGGTAAGCCAAGACAAAGTTGGCGAAATGCTTGTTGTCGATACGAAGTGATTGGTTCCTCAGCAGGAAATTTATAAAAATGAAAACAAAACATTTGAGAGGTTATTGGAAAATAAACATTAAACAGGGGTTTTGTACATATTGTACACCAGAAATCTGGAAAATGATCCTCGTCAGCTAATTTAACAATCACTTGATTCATGGTTAAACCGTACCATGCTTTATGAATCACTTGCGTGGATACATTATTTTCAAAGCCAAAATTTAGCATACAGGATTTACAAAAGTGATGCCCTGGATCATGAAACAAATCATCATCATTATCATCACGATTCATGAAGCTGTCATAAAATGTGGTGTCAATGCGTACTTTCGTGTTTCTATATTCTGAAGGATAGGCCACACGTTGAGGATTATGAGACATCATCATGGCATATTCATTGAACGTAGTGTGTTTTGTGACGATAAAACGATCTTCACCGTGGATCATGATTGAATCTGAAAAGTAGTCGTTGCCGTTTACTAAGTGAATAAAAAAAATACAATGTACTATATACACTGTCTGTCCCCTAAGTCAATGGCAAAAATAAAATAAAAAATAAGCAAAACACAAATAAATAACCATCTGTCTGTTGACTTCTTTAGGTTAGGTTAGGAAAAAAACATGTAACAGGTTAAAGAAACAATTTCTGTTCAGATATTTCAAATATATCACCACTCATAACTCTAGCCATAAAGTGAGAGTTTTGTCCTCCGTAAAAGCAGCAGATTATTATTCTTTTGTTCTTGCATGAGACCTACTAAGCCACACCCTAGTGTGGCCTATTAAGCCGCATGCCTACTGAGGGTGAATGGTCACCTTGCCGAAACATGAGGCCTACTAAGCGACAACAATAGTGAGGGTGGCTACTTGTTTGTTTTTTTCCTAACCTAACCTAAAGAAGTCAACATGTTTTTAATCTAGCCTGTGCACAGTGAACCATGGAAACGTTGATGCATGGCTCTCTTTATGCGTTGACAGGCAAATAGCACAAGACATACAGTTTATGTACAACTATTTACAGGCATTCACACATCCATGCATACACCCATGCACGCAGGTTAAAAAACAAAAATTATATGATACACTACAATTTTTTATTTTTATTCCGAGGCTCAAGATGGCATCTCGCATTTGATAGCAACCAAACCAAACACTTGCCGTGTTGTACAACAACAATAGCTACAACCACTACTGGTTGTAACCAAATGGGACGCTTGTTATCATATCCTGACACCACTGTCTCTTGTCGTCCAACAAAGCGAGTGTTTGTTTTCGCTGCTTCATTAAAAATAAATCATGATTTTTTGAGAGAATCCTAAACTGACTATGTGCCATGGCTGTGTGGGTCTGAAGGACATGTAAATAATCATCCACACAGAGTCGTTTAACCACATGCTGGCTAATCCCTTTGGCTCGCATAGATTCGCATCGATCCACCTGTCGAAAACTATACATTTTCGGAGCGAGACCTACAAACTCAGTCATCATGGTGTCTGAACACTCATCTTTCATTAAACCAATTTCTTTTTTGTTCAGACGGGGGATATCGAACACGTTCTTCTCACTAAACGAGAACGTGTCAAACCATTTTGGGTTTTGTTTCATAACGACATACGGATCACAGTCACGGATATGGTAAATAAAACTATCCGTGTCTGTATATAACAAGGGAATGGTACCAAATCGCTGTATTGCAAAACCATAATGGAATTTATACATGTGCAATTTTGAAAAATCTAATATGACTTGGCCTAAATAGATAGGCTTATTCATGACCACTTTAGTTTTGGCAAGTTCAATAGTCAGTAGATCATGATCAATAATGTTTAAAGATTTGAAATTTGGTTTTGCAATATATTTTTGAGCCCCCCATCTGCCATGCCATGTATTGACCAACTTAATGTCCCTATACTGCCGTACATTTTCCAAACTCTTGCCATAGATACAATTATTCATCAGTTTAAAAAAATTGATTTGAAATGGCTGAGTGGCACTTTGTCTGTGACTGGTATTTAAATCCATGTATGGTTTCAACCACGGTTTCTGACAAAAAGAAATACCTCTATGGATTTTTTTCAGGGTTAAGCCCTGAGCTAAACATTCTACCAGCATGTCAATATGCAACACATAGTGATTTTTATCATACAAGGTACCCATCAATTTCTTATGATTGCCCTTACTCTCGGGCGGCACCATTTTCTCTATGCAAAAGGGGAAATCACCATGACGCTGTCTGAGATGGGGGGGATAAGCTAAGTCGACATCAAGAACATACCCTACGTCCTGTTGCTTGCTAGCGCTATGCACATTAAAATCTTTAATTTCATCCTCAGACAGCCAGACAAAGTTTCTGTACGGCAGTGGTCGACTCATAGCGTGACCGTATAAATTGTTTACGTCGAAATACATTAGATAGGATTCTGGTTCTTCGGGACAATAATCAGGCATGTAATGATTATTTGCCTTGGCATGTCGCTGATTGAGCGATACGAATCCCCCACGAATCCCTTTTTCCATCATGAGTACCATATCGGGATCCGTCAGTAAATCAAGCTCAATGTGGGTAAATTTGAGGGCGGCGTCCCAACTTAACCCTGGACTGGTATAGTAGTGAGCGGGGTCAAGGCCATAAATCCTGTGACATAGCTGACGAAACGTTTCAAAAACGTCGGTCAACAACAACACGTCTAATTTTAAGTAGTGCATAGCATACTGGCCCATGGTTTCTATGCCAAACACTCGCCAAACATGCTGTGCATGGGCATAGTCTTCTTCACTGATGGTGCTTTGAGTCAATTGAGAAAAGAATTTTTCTCTTGGCGGCAAAGTCGTTTCTTCAAGCACCTCGTAACTTTCCACATAATCGTATGGAAAATGGCCTTTACGAACACACAATTTAAATTGATTTGTATCCGTAAAGTGGGAATGGGTATGTTTCAACTCATCTTGGCTTAAGCCTTTCACAAGACTATCCAGCGAACTAGACATAAACTTGAATGAGTCGAGAAAGCGAATGCTCATGCTTCCTTTTCTCCATGAAAGTGAGGTAAAGCTCTCATGGTTCTTAGCCAAAATGCTGAATTTGCTCTTATCTACATGAGCAAATTGTTTTACAATGAAGTGAAGGTCATACCGGAAGAAATTGTGTAAGAAGACAGGGAGGAAGCGAGGTGTAGAGTACTTCAAATTGCATTCGTTATGGGCAGCACCTCTAAAATGCCCTGTCCTGTGGCAGTGGTCTCTTACTTTTTTTTTCTCCGCCTAAGATTGGCTTTTCACATATGTGGCAGGTGGTGGCTTGATCATATTCTCTTTGCTGTACGTCATTCATCTGAATTGGTACAGGGTTGTTCAAAATAGTTTCTACTTTGCCTGCTAAAGCCGCCATTTGATCAACAAACCACCGCGCACAATCCTGACCTTTATGACTTACATACTCACATTGTGAATTATCATAGTGACAGACAACATAATAGGCTACAGCAAAAGGCTCATGTTTCTGCACTGGATAGGTTGAGCTTGTATGGGGGCTTGGTTCACATCCCTGAATGGGAACAGTAAGGGCCTCAAAATCAGCGTAAACAGTAAATGGTACCATCTCTTGTTTATTAGTGGCCTTAAATTTTAAGACTGCGTCATTCCCTTCGGGCAAGACTAGCTTTACTGCCGTCTGCCCTTCACAGTCTTCCGTATGTCGTTTCAAAAGTTCATTAGTTTGAAAATACTGAAGGCAGCGCTCACAAATGTGTTTTGCACACTTATGGTTAGACACTTGGCTGCTCACCAATTTACTTAAATTCTTTATCCAACAGTAATGGCTTTTATCCCCATCAGACAGGAAAAGCAGGTGAATGTGATGTTGCTTTACCTGTTTGGTGGCATACAAGGGGCCCACAATATTGGATCCTTCGATGCCATACACCATGAAAGAGAAATTTGGATTATCTTTCTCAAATAAATGAATTTTATCTAGAGGCATGGGAAATGAAACACGCTCGAGATTGAGAGTTTGTTTCATGCGGTTAAACAATTCTTTGTACTTCCCTGGTCTATCACAATTACTGCCCTGACAGGGTTGCAGGCAGCTCACTATACTCCACAAAAAGCAGTAATCGTCTTTGTTGCGTATGTTGATCACTGCCTTTCTGGAAGCGATAAAGCTCGGTGTGGCAATATAGCTACTTCCTGCATTCAATGGATTGTATTTACAAATATTGATTTGCAAATAGGCAATGCTATTGAGGGCCAAGCCACTGGGACCCTCTTGCAACTTATCAAATTTAGTGATAAGCGCTTGAATAGCTTTCTCCTGATACCACGTTTCCAAATTATCGGCTATCAGTACTTTCTCCATTTTTGTACAAAGGTTGAAGGTGTGTTTCTCTTCAACATTATTTTTTATCAATGTAAATTCACATAGTAGTTCGAAGTTTATTTTTAAAGCCTGATGCAATCTTAAGCCTTGTTCACATTCACTCAAAAAAATGGGAAAACATAATTCCACAAAATCTTTAGGCGACAGACAGTGATTCGCATTGTAAATTCGGCCTGAGCATACTCGCGTTTTGAAACATTTGGCCAAAGGCTGCCACACTAACACTTCACTCTCTGATATAGACATGATTATAAAATGGACTAATAAACGTGCAACCCTTACCTTAAAATAGGTTAATCCAAAATCTCCAATTCCAAACGACCACACTTATCGATTTTTACTGACTGGCACACACAATCTCGTTCACAGGTAGACAATGGTTGTAGTAATTTGGGCCCCCAGCAGGAAATGATCACCAACAAAGTTGTTATAGTTTTAATATCAACGACAAGGTTTATCTTGTTTTTTTTGTTTCCAATGATTTATCTGAAAAACAAACCAATACAATCCGTTATTAGTCATGGTTATATACATTAAACATGTGCATTCATTCATTCATTCATTCATTCATTCATTCATAAGACTTGCTAAAAACAAAAGGTTTCAAGTGTGCACACATAAATAAGACACTCACTCGAAAATAACAAAGTCATTTACAAAGACTCACCTCTTTTTTTAAATATCGAAAGCGTCAAGGTAGTTAAAACCTATTCACTCCATATATATCTTCATTCTAAAACAATAATAAATACACGCCATAAGTATATAAATTTCCGTGAAATAAATGACATGCATTTAACAACAACAACAACAATAAAAGTAATGGAACAACATGTACTCACCATATAACGAATTATAATACTTTCAGCAAATGTGCTCTTTGCCGCCACTGTCACTGTCACTGTCACTGTCTCTCTCTCTGTCTGCTTTCCCAGACTTAATGATGTTGTTTTTAAAAATCTGCAACAAACGAAATCCCCCAAAAATACCATCAGTCACTAACTTACTTTTCATGCATACACAAAATAACAATAAAACCAATCATGCCATAATTAACAATAATGAACCTACCTTAGTACAAGTATGGCCGCGGTTCACGTAATATTTTACAAAGAGCATAAGGCACTTGCATCCGTCACCTTCAAAGATGAACACGAGAATGATGAGTCTCTCTTACCCTCAGAACATATATGTCTCCTCAACAAGATGCAAAGTTAACACTTTACTTTTTTTTTTGTTCCTATGAGTAGGATGTCATGGAGCGCACAAGTCAGACCGATTCTCACAAGCTTTTGCAATCTCTGCATGAGTATGCGTGAGAATGCAATGATCAGCTTTTCGACAGAGCTGTTTGTCCTTCATCGAGATATCGGGTAACACGTCTGGGTCAGATAACAGCCACCTGCATGTGAACAACAGGCTGTTATCTCTCTCTGCTGCGAGGCACGTACGATGATAAGACCTGTGTCTGTCTGGATCGCCGTGGGTCAGTCTCAATGCTTTCAATTCTCATTGCATTAAGCAAGTTCTCTCTCTGCGTGTGAGCCCTGACCAGTCAAGACAAATAATAATAATAATAATGCATAAGTGTTTTATTAATATCAAAGCGCATAACCTAACGTGACTTCAAATCTGGTTTCTTACTTTTTCCCCGTTTTCCTCAACGATCTCGAAAAAAAAAATGACGGAAACCATGATTTCAGGTTTTCCATACCTACATTCCCGTAAACTGAACAACGACACAAATACATCGACATGCCCATCATAAAAATCGCCTCATTCGTTTTCCAAATAACGCGAAAATGAACAAAAAAAACACCTTTTCCATAAGAAAACCATGTTTCCAGCTTTTTACCTTTTTCATGTCTATATCCACGTAAAGAGAATAAAGAGACGAAATAAATACTATCACACACGTCATTCTCACGTTTTCGGTTTTCCAAAAATCGACAAAAATATGAAAAACGCATGTTTTGACCCAAAACCCTAACTTCACCTTTCCGACACCTACATTCCCGTAAAGAGCACGACGAGACGAAAAAAACGAATCCAAGCACGCCCTCCTAGCATGGCCCGTTTTCCAAAAATCGGCAAAAATGTGAAAAACGCATGTTTTGACTCAAAACCCTAACTTCACCTTTTCGACACCTACATTCCCGTAAAGAGCACGACGAGACGAAAAAAACGAATCCAAGCACGCCCTCCTAGCATGGCCCGTTTTCCAAAAATCGGCAAAAATGTGAAAAACGCATGTTTTGACCCAAAACCCTAACTTCACCTTTTCGACACCGACATTCCCGTAAAGAGCACAACGAAACGAAATAAACGAATCCAAGCACGCCCTCCTAGCATAACCCGTTTTCCAAAAATCGGCAAAAATGTGAAAAACGCATGTTTTGACCCAAAAACCTAAGTTCACCTTTTTGACACCGACATTCCCGTAAAGAGCACAACGAGACGAAATAAACGAATCCAAGCACGCCCTCCTAGCATGACCCGTTTTCCAAAAATCGGCAAAAATGTGAAAAACGCATGTTTTGACCCAAAACCCTAACTTCACCTTTTCGACACCGACATTCCCGTAAAGAGCACAACGAGACGAAAAAACGAATCCAAACACGCCCTCCTAGCATGACCCGTTTTCCAAAAATCGGCAAAAATGTGAAAAACGCATGTTTTGACCCAAAACCCTAACTTCACCTTTTCGACACCTACATTCCCGTAAAGAGCACAACGAGACGAAAAAAACGAATCCAAGCACGCCCTCCTAGCATGGCTCCTTCCATTCCAAGGTCGCAGGGGCTCACAACTTCCTAAGTGAGACAGCTCCCCCCTTACCACACTACTCACGTCGAAGGAAGTACCGTAGTCAGTAATTACAAATAAAAGGACGTCAAAATCTGCAACCACAATTTATCAGCCCTGGTAGATAGTGCTTGTCATTTCAACTTGTTGAGGCAGGACGCTTACAAGGACATGGAAAACGACACCCCAGAACTGCAACCAAGCAACCGGATCCTGACTGGCTTGGGCGCAAGCAAAGCGTCCGAGCTGGGACGGTTCAACACGACGATCACCGTTGACGACCAGGATTTTTGTGTCGACATCCACGTTGTTCCCGACGAAGCTAATTCCAGTTTCTATGATTATTGGAATCGACTTACTGGATCAGGCTGAGGTGTTGATTTCTAGAGAGGGCGTTCAGTTGAAGAAGAGAGAAGAGACGTTGGTCATGTGCATTGACACAGGTGAAGACGAGCTGGACATTGAGAAGACTGTATCTGACGAGGCCAAGGCAACAGTCGAGCACATCGTAGCGAGTTACACCCCAATGAAAATCAAATCCACGAATATCCAGATGAAGATAGTTGTGAAGACAGAAGAACCGATATGTAGCACACCGAGACGATTGGCACCGAGAGAAAAAAGAGGTGGTTCAGAAGCAGATTCAGACATGGCTGAAAGATGGAATTGTGCAACCAAGTGCATCCGAGTACGCCAGTCCTGTTGTAGTCGTGAAAAAGAAGGACGGTTCACATCGTGTCTGCGTGGGCTACAGACCACTAAATAGGATCATCGTCAAGGATCACTACCCCCTCCCTCTCATCGAAGACTTGCTTGACAAACTCAAAGATGCTCGTGTATTCTCTACTCTTGACTTGAAGAATGGTTTCTTCCATGTAAACGTTGAAGAAGAGAGTAGAAAGTATACATCGTTTGTTACCCAATACGAGTTCAAGAAAGTCCCCTTTGGTCTCACTAATAGCCCGTCTGTCTTTCAACGATTTATTAACGCTGTGTTTTGGGAGCTGATAAAGAGAGGACTCATCTTCATCTAAATGGACGATTTGATAATTCCGGCAAAAACTGTACTGGTAGCTATTCAATTGTTAATTGATGTACTTGACATTGCACGGGACTACGGATTGCTGATAAATTTCAAGAAGTGTCAATTCTTGGAAAGGAAGCTTCACTTTTCGGGCTACCAAATCCAGGAAGGAAAGATTCAACCGTCAAATGAGAAGACAGCAGCTGTACAAATCTTCCTTTTCCGAAGACGATCACAGCTCTCCAAAGCTTCTTGGGATTGACAGGGTACTTCCGGAAATTTATTCCAGGCTACGCTTCAATCGACAAACCTTTGAGCGATATGCTCAGAACCGGCCATGACTTCCGGTTTGGAGACAAGGAGAAAGAGGCATTCGAGGAGTTGAAAAGAATCTTGTCATCCAGTCCTGTGTTGATAATCTACAACCCCAGATATGAGACTGGGCTTCATACAGATGCTAGCAAGTTCGGTTACGGCGCCGTGCTCCTGCAGAAGCTACCCGAGGTTGGTCTACTTCACCCGGTCTCATACATGAGCAAGAAGACTACGCCGCAAGAAGAAAAATATTGCAGTTACGAGCTCGAAGTCCTCGCCGTTGTTCGAGCCTTGAACAAGTTGAGGGTCTACCTTTTGGGAGTGGATTTTAAAATAGTGACAGATTTCTCGGCGTTCCAAAAGACTATGCAAAAGAAAGATCTAACACCCAGAGTCGTTCGATGGGCCCTGTCGTTGGAAGAATTCTCCTACACCATCGAACATCGTTCTGGAACAAAGATGCGACATGCGGATGCCTTGAGTCGGTGCACCGCAGCCCTTTTCGGTTTCGCTGATAGTCTGATTGCTAGAATCAAGAGGATTCAAAACAAGGACGAAGGACTACTCGCCATCAAAACTATCCTGAAGGGAGGACCATATGAAGATTACGTGTTGAGAGACCAGATGTTATTGAAGTTTGTAGAGGGCCGAGAACTTCTAGTAGTACCAAAGTCGATGCAGCAAGAGATCATCAGATCAATTCATGACAAAGGACACTACGCGGTGAAGAGAACAGAGGAGGAGATAAAACAGCAGTACTATGTTCCAGGATTGACAGAGAAGGTGAAGAAAGTGATCGGAAGCTGTGTGAAATGCCTGATTGTAAATAGAAAGTCTGGGAACCAGGAAGGATTACTTCACCCGCTGTTCAAGGAAAGTCAGCCTTTACACACCTATCATCTGGATCATGTAGGACCGCTGGAATCAACGCATAAAGGCTACAACCACATCCTTGTGGTCGTGGACAGCTTTACCAAGTACACCTGGTTGTATCCAGTCAAGACCACCAAGTCGAGCGAAACCATTAGCAAGCTGGAGCTGCAGAGGATCCTCGTTCGAAACCCTGCTCAGATGATATCGGACCGAGGGCCATCTTTTACCTCAAAAGAATTTGAAGAGTACTGTGAGGACCAAGGGATCAAGCACTGCTTGGTGACCACTGGGTTACCCAGAGCCAACGGCCAGGTGGAGCGCATCAACGCGATTGTGACATCCATCATAGCCAAGCTGTCCGCCGAAGATCCAATCAAATGGTACAAAGTCGTCCCGTCGGTTCAACTGGCACTGAACTCGACTTATCAGAGAAGTATAGGTCGAACACCGTTTAAACTCTTGACCGGGGTCAAGATGCGAAATAAAGCAGATCTTCAGATCATGGAGATGTTGGAAGAAGAAGTCATTAACAATTTTGAGGATCAACGCGACCAGATCAGGCAGGAGGCAAAACTGCAGATTCTCAAGACTCAAGAGGAGAACCGCAAGAACTTCAAAAAAAACAACGCAAAGAAGCCTCGGTTTACAACATCGGAGACTTAGTGGCTGTCAAGAGGACTCAATTCGGACCAGGTATGAAATTGAACGCCAAGTACCTGGGGCCCTATCAAGTCACGGAGGTCAAACCCAATGATACGTACGATGTCGAATGACGAGGAAGCAACGAAGGACCCAAGACCACCACCACCTGTGAGGAATACATGAAGCCCTGGCCTGAGGAAGGCTTATCGTCCGGGTCGGACGATGATGATCAGGACGGCCGAATGTGGGAAGACGGGCAGGAATTTTGAGGTTTTGCCGCGAGTGATATAGAGGGCGCGCGGACATAGAGAAAATAGTGGCCATGAACTTGATTGTTGTTGATCTTTGGAGCTGGGAAGGCATCAACGTATTCTGTACTGATAATGTATCGGTAATCTATTTTATTTGCATTTGTTAAGTAAAATATTATTTTTCAACAAATCAAACGTGAGTGTTTTTACACCGGTTCTTACATATATTATTATTATTATTATTTCGTTTAAGGAGTTGAAAGACCACGGTAGGCAAAAATTACACATTATTGGAAGCCTTTCTAGCCGCCCAAAATCTTCGCATTCTTTCTCTGGCAGCCTGTCCAACCCCTGTTCATTTTTGGTTCGTCGTGGAATCCTTGAAATTTATCGATAACTGACCTAAACTTAGCGCGGATTGTAAAGTCTTCCGACTTGAGTCCAACCTGATGAAGATCTTTCCGCACCTCCATGAACCATTTGTCAGACACCTTAGGTCTACTGTCGAGTATTCTAAAAATCCTCTTCGTAAGACTCCGCTCATCCATTCGTAATAAATGCCCATAGAATTTCAGTATCCGTTTTCTCATCGAATAATAATAATAATAATAATAATAATAATAATCAGATGGGTATAAGGTGCGTCCAAAAAGTAACGAGCCGGAGGCTGGAATGTGCAAACCGGTGACGACATCGGCTAATCGTGGTGTGTGTAACGAGGTGTGGTTCCGACCAGTGCCTGGAAGGTCACAGCCCGTCGCTAGATGGCACACGTGCACGTCACGTGACGATACAAAGCGAGCAGCAGCATGCATCAATCGTCCCACGTTGCCAGTCGCATTGCAAACCGTTTGCCTCGGATGTAGGGTGTGGTAGCTATGCAGCTTAGGATAGGGAGGCAATGAGAGCTGCATCAAGCAAGCCTAAATACTGAAGACTCAAACAAGAACGACAGTAATATTCTCGCTTCATCCACCTAATGTAGATCTTTTAAGGGGGTCTACTGACGAATTTCCGGTCGCACTGCCAACTAGCAACGAAACCGGAACCTTATTCCCAGACCGTGGCTGAGATTTATTCGTCTTGCAATCATTAAATGTGTTATTCTATGAACCCCAGGGGCTCACAACTCGTAGGACGTGGGTTGACGACCACGGGAGTCCGGCATTGCTTCCACTTACTTGTGCCGGGCCCCTCTCCGTCTCATTTCCTGTCGACCTCTCTTGGTACACTCTTGTTCTCTTCCGTCCCCGATATTAGGGTCTGCGAGGCCTAGGGAGCCCCTTCCTTTCCCGCCTTATTTGGCCCTTATCTCATCTTTCCTGATCCCTCATTTATCAGCCTTCATTTTCGTCTCATTATATTTCCTTTTATCTTTAAGATTCCCGCTCTGTTTTGTGAAATAGGTCCCCGTGTATCTCAACTACATTTTTTAAGTATTTTGAACCTACTGTTGACCAAAATACTATGTGTGTCCAAGAAACATAGTTGTTATCATTTTTGTTAGGTAACTTTTTCTCGGCTCGGGGTGGGTTGGAAAATGTAGTTCTTGGTCGCGTCGTAATCCTTATACATCAAAAAGGTATGCTGTATGATTGTGAAATACGTAAATTAATTCACTTATTTTATATCGGTTTGTATTTGTACGGTGAATTAAGACATGGTTCACCAGTTGAAATTAATAATCCAGTTATACAACATTCCAATGTATATTGTGTTAAAATTTGGATTCGATTTGATGACGGGTTTGTGAGATAATAATTCTTAAATATGACGCATGGTTGAAACACGCTTTAAAACGGGCACTTTTTGTGTTTCAACTGCGATAAGAAATATTAAAATATAAATTAAAAATTCCAAACCTACATGAACTAATGTAAAATAGAACGACGACAATGATGATGTTATTGGATTTTATGTAGGTCGATTGGTTACTTCACAAACAACCTTCAAACTCGAGTGCACATAATATTTTGGTCGACAGTAGACAGCATTTTGTGCGTATTTTTCAATCTCCATTACTTTTGTGAGTATTTTCCATCTAAATTACATTTTGTATCTCAACTACATTTTGCGAGTATTTTGAATCTCAACTACAGGGTCATTATAAATGTGCGCCCCGATAAACACGGCAAGCTAAGCCGGCTGTGACTGGCGCAGATCGCGGGCGCACGTATGCAGTTCAGCCGCTGGTGGCGTGCTCCGCTGACTCATATCGTTATTTCGTACGTGTTTTGTCATTCATATGGACGTGTATCTGCAAAGCTTCGACGTTAGTGTTGCACGTTTAGTGAGTAGGCTGTTGTGATTGTTCGTCATGCCTAGACAGCAATTCACATTGCGCGAACGTGTGTATATCCATAATTCGTATATGAAAAGCAGAAAATCTTGTTCTGAAACGAGACGAAAATTTCGAATCCAGGAAGACCTGTGCCTAATGCCAGTACAATTAGGAGGCTCGCTAAACGATTCGAGGAAACAGGCTCCGTAAATAATAAGAGTTGACAGACATTCTTTCATCAGAAGATGTCAGGTGTGTGTTACAAGAGAGGGAGGACATTTTCAGCATCGGCTATGAGCACTGTAAGTACACATTATTGATTAAGTTTGGTAAAAGTGTGAAAGCCACCACCGGTCTGTACATTTTGCAAGTATTTTCAATCTAAATTGCATTTTGTAAGTATTTCCACTCTAAATTACATTATGTGAACATTCTGTGAGCATTTTCAATCCACTGCAAGTTCCATTGTGGAAGTCTTTTCAATCTAACTTAGTTTCCGTTATAAGAGCGGCTTCGGTGGCGTACGTGGTAGCATGCTGAACTGCTGTGCCCAAGATAGCGGGTTCAAACCCGGCCGAAGTCGTCGGATTTAAACACTTACCATGCTGATGACTTAAATGTTGTTCCTCTCCCCTGTGCTAGCTGATTTCCAGAATATATGGCTATGTTCAGAATGGCACAAACTGAATGTGGTTTGAGTTTAAAAAAATGGAAAATTCCGATCGATTTCCGAACCCTTACACTACAAATTTAATAAAAATCCGACACGGTTATAATAAAACTATAACGTAAAAAAAAATGCCGTAAACAACTGTTGCGCGCGCTCTGGTCCTGGAACGAGCGGACGCGCTGGCAGAAGTAGAAGGGAGAAATGTCTCTTCGGTTGCGTCAGATTCAGAATCTGTAATGCGAATTATAACCCCAAATATATATATATACACTAGTCATAGAATAAACTCAACGTTTTTCGAGATAAAAATCTGTCCACAAGGAATAAAAACAAAGGAAAGGAAAACAGATTTGACCTACTTGAACGTGCATCGCTTGCCTTCGAACAGATCGATATTCTTCCGCTGAACAGTGACGTGGTGCTATCTAGCGATAGTATGGGCAACTTCATGCTTACTGGCACCCACACGCGAGTGCTAGAGCTGTAATATTACGTTCGTCTCCAACACAAAGTGCGAGAAATCGATCAACGTAATATTACGTTCGCCGCAGTTTTAAAAAGTTACCTTCGAACGTAATATTACGGCGCCCGCACTCTAAGTGTTAAGAGCGTTAAAATCGTTCAGGATGCCTTCCTTCGGAGGGGAAATAAGGCCGGCAGGCCCATGTCATAGATTTATGGCATGAACGAGTTCAAGATCCTTCCACTAACTAAACATGTGTGAAGCTAAATGTCTTGGTTAGATTTCTTTGAAATGCTCTGTCATAGTTTCAACGTTCACCACTAGGTGTCAGTGACATCTGGTAGCGAAAATTGGAACTACTTGATATTGAACGGAACTTGTAGCTCACCCCATGGGTGTCCGCTTGGAGCAGCTACGGCCTCTGGGGAGCCAAACATGTCCTGGTAAACTTCCGGTACTAAAAGCCATTCGCTAAATAATAATATCGTATGGCCTCGGGTGCCGGGTGCAAGCTTTGTAATTTGACACCCAGAGGGTAGCTTGCATGTCGAATTTCGTCGTTCCTTGAATCACTATGAGAGTCAAGGAGGTTAGATATCTAAATTCCTTGAACACTATAGCGCTTTCTAGTAGAGAAATGAGGAACTTTGTGTTGGCGGAAACTCCCAAGATTAATTTTGCCATTATGAACATGGCCTACTGAATTCAAATGGGTTCTTTGACATGCCAACATCGTATGACTTGCGTGTCGCATTTTTGCCGCCTTTCAAAAATCACTTACCACGGCCAGGACCGAACCTGCAATCTTGGGTTTAGTAGACCGACACGCTATCCACTCACCCACCGTGGCAAGCTATACGCTAAATAAACTATATAATTCGTTATAGTTCCCATTTCAATGCAATTTTCGCTATCACCCAGACCATTATGGGCCGATAACATAGATGTTAGGCCCCTTAAAATACAATTACCAACATCATCATGTTCTTCTTTAGGCACGACTCGCTGTGCGACAGATGAAGTCTGACCACTGATCCACCAGTGGACTCCACACAGCTTTATTGAGTCGTTTTCCCCTCAATGTGCTGGCGGGGAGAGATAAAGGGAATGATTCTTCACACGACGAGGAAACAGCTGTTATGGAGTGTTGATGATAACGCTATTGTATGCAGCTGTATTCAAAGAGAATTACACTCGTTCGCTCTACTCCAGAAGAGACATTTCCACTTATCAAGCACATTAATCTTACCGACTTCATCCCCTTAAAACAACAGCTTGTATCATATGAATAGGTAGCAGTTTCCGAGATATTCCAGTAACAATTTCCATTATCCTGACTCAGAACTAAATACAGACTGAATCAGATATTTTAAGGCAAGTAGTCCACTGGACATGTGAAATTATCCTATCAATAGAATCATTTTGTCGGTCAACACGAGTGTACATTGGATGGCGAGTTACAATTAATTTTTAGCGGCTTCGGTGGCGTAGTTGATAGCATGATGACCTTCTATGCCCAAGATCGCGCGTTCAAACCCGGCCGAAGTCATCGGATTTTTTATGAGCGTTAACAAGAAGTTCCGTGACGAACATAAGAGCCTACTTTTCTTAAAATGTATGAATCATGCCAATGATTAATCTATATGGATCTATCTAGAATAATTACGAAATTAAGATGGTAATATTGAAATTTCTAATTAGTTCGAAACACTATATACCTGGCATAATGTAGCCTAATAGAACACTACAGTTAGCAGCCCTGGTGACTGAATATATTCTTAGTTCCATCTCTTAAGGTACAGAATACAAAATTTGGTTGAAGTCCAATTGACGTTACATGCAGTTAGACATTGGATCTAGCAGCACGCGTAAAAGCATGTTGGCAACAATGTCATGCGTGTGCTGGTCAGAAATAATCTGAAATATTATGATATCTTGTTGTGCCAATTTTGGATGAAATCCACTTGTTAGTATATAAGTTACATGTCTTTTAAAATTGGACCTATCTGCAGACATAGAATCATGTTGGTAGAACTGAAGTATATAAGTTACTCCAAATTAATCTAACATGTCAGGTACTATACGTGTGCATAGTTTAAAGCTGTCGGCTTGCATACTTTCTGATATATTGGTATTTGGATAAAAAAATAGAGAAAGCAATTATTAACAGTTGGCAGCCCTGCTGGCTCTTAAGAATACGCTCAGTCATATCTGTTTATGTACACACATTGTATACAAAATTTGGTTGAAATCCAGTTGATAGTGTAGAGGTTATATGCATTTAAAAATTGACTTATCAGAAGGCATAACATTATTTCGGCAACACTGTCATGTATGGCCTCCTGGAAATTAAACTCAAATAGTATTATCGACATGTGTGCCAATTTTGGAATAGCTCCCATGCATATCTTCCACGATATCCAACATGGAGCTCAAATTTCTAGTGCGTTTTTTGAGCATCATTCTCAAATAAGGACTTGAGATATTCTGGTATACATCTTTACTCATACTAAATTTGCTTTCGATTGCTGCAGCCGTTTAGGAGTTGATAGGGGGGACACACACACAGCAGACAGACAGACAGACAGACAGACACACATTTTCCCGGATCGATCTCATAAGTCTACTTTTACCTCATGTTTGCAAAATGTGAAAAGTAGCCTAAAATCCCTCAGTATGCCTTCCTTTTGAGGGGAAGTAAAGCCGGCGGTCCCATGTCATACATTTAAGGCATGAGAAAGTACCTTCCACTAACTACACTTGTGGAAGCTAAAATTTGTAGGTTAGTTTGATAACGCTATATTAGTTCCGACGTTTACCGTCAGGTGCTGATGGCGATGGGATGTAGTAGCTACGTCCGCAGCTAGGTGTCGTGGACGGTAGCATTTAGTACCAAAAGTAGGAACTACTTGAAAAAAATTATCGTCTACAGTCCTTCAACCTGAATCACTGATAACACACAGTTTGCCTGATATAAAATAAAGTCCCCGATTATCGGATATAACGGGTAATCTCGAGAACCACTGGATGGCTTTGATGATGATGATGATAATTGTTGTTTTAAGGGGCCTAACATCTAGGTTATCGGCCCCTTATGATTTGGGTGATCGTGAAGATGATAATGAAATGTAAGCTATAACTAAAACTAACTACTAACATATAAACTAGAAGAAGAAATGGAAAACAAAAGGAGAATAAGGCAAATAAAGCACAGGAGGAAAATAAATGCCCTCAACCCTCGAAGAATGCGGATTGAGGGACTTGGGAGGAAGGAGAGCCATGAAAGGCAGGAAAGTGAAAGAGGAGAGGGTCCACCCCACAGGTAATGCATAAAAGGGGGAAACCCGGACCCAGCTCAGGAGTCCCTCGGGGTCGCCAACTCCCGAACTCACCAGCCGTGAGCCCCTGAGGGTATAGCAAAATCTAGGGTGCACCAGAAGTGGTGGGGATACATACACCCTGCCTCCTTGAGGGCCTTGAGCAGAAGGCAGGAGATACTGTGAGCCCCTGAGGGTGTAGCACTATCCAGGGTGCACCAGAAGTAATGGGGCTACATACACCCGGCCTCCTTGAGGGCCTTGAGTAGAAGGCAGGAGATACTGTGAGCTCCTGAGGGTGTAACACTATCCAGGGTGCACCAGAAGTGGTGGGTCTACATACACCCTGCCTCCTTGAGGGCCTTGAGCAGAAGGCAGGAGATACTGTGAGCCCCTGAGGGTGTAGCACTATCCAGGGTGCACCAGAAGTGGTGGGGCTACACACACCCTGCCTCCTTGAGGGTCTTGAGCAGAAGGCAGGAGAGACTGTGAGCCCCTGATGGTGTAGCACTATCCAGGGTGCACCAGAAGTGGTGGGGCTACATACACCCGGCCTCCTTGAGGGCCTTGAGCAGAAGGCAGGAGATACTGTGAACCCTTGAGGGTGTAGCACTATCCAGGGTGCACCAGAAGTGGTGGGGATACACACACCCTGTCTCCTTGAGGGCCTTGAGCAGAAGGCAGGAGATACTATGAGCCCCTGAGGGTGTAGCACTATCCAGGGAGCACCATAAGTGGTGGGGCTAACACACCCTGCCTCCTTGAGGGCCTTGAGCAGAAGGCAGGAGATACTGTGAGCCCTTGAGGGTGTAGCGCTATCCAGGGTGCACCTGAAGTGGTGGGGCTACACACACCCTGTCTCCTTGAGGGCCTTGAGCAGAAGGCAGGAGATAACAGGAAAAGAAAAAGAAGGCTGACCCCTCGCAGAAGGAGGGTATCAGAAAAGATGAGACAAGGGCCAATTAAGGCGGGAAAGGAAGATACTCCCTAGGCCTCGGATATCCTTATACCCTCGGGGTCGGAAGAGAACAAGAGTTGACCATGTGAGGTCGACAGGAAAGAAGACGGAGAGGAGCCCGGCTCAAGTAAGTGGAAGCAATGCCGGACTCAGCTGGGGCCCCGTGGTCGCCAACCCACGTGCCACTAGACGTGAGCCCCTGGGGGGTGGATGGCTTTTGATGCGGTTTTCACTATTTTGTAAAGGTTTCTGTAGAAACACATTCATTTAAGGCCAAAAGAAGCCGAGCCCTAACGATTTCAGTGAATCTAGTGGAAGTAAAACGTTTCATCTGTGAGCCCTTTAAGCTTATGCTGGGTAAACCGAGGCACCGAGAGAAGCCGGGGCGGGTTACTTGTAGAATAAATAAGTTTCTGACTTTGGTATGTACAATCATTCTGAGTTTCTCTTGTAGAAAAATACTGGCAATAATATTATAAGGTGCGTTCAAAAAGTAACGAGCCGGAGGCTGTAATGCACAAACCGGTGACGACATCGGCCAATCGTGGCGTGTGTAACGAGGTGTGATTCCGACCAGAGCGTGGAAGGTCACACCCCGTCGCTAGAGGGCACGCGTGCACGTCACGTGACGATACAGCGCGGGCGGCAGCATGCATCAATAGTCCAACGCTGCCAGTCGCATTGCAAACAGTGACATGGAGGCGTCAACCGAAGAGCAAAGAGATGTTGTTCGATTTCTGACAGCGAAAGGAGTAGGGGGAATAGACATTCATCGACGAATGTCACAAGTGTACGGCGAACACTGCATGTCTCTTGCAAGGGGCAAGGCGTGGCACAAGCGCTTCAGGGAAGGACAGGTGTCGTTAGCCGATGATGCCCGGTCTGGGGCATCCCCCTGCATTACCGATGACAACGTCCAGCTGGTTGATGCACTCATTACCCAGGACCGACGAGTGACAGTGAACGCCATAGCCGCCGTGTTCGGATTGAGCTTCGGAAGTGTGCACACCATCATGAAGGAACGACTCCACTTGCGCAAAATGTGTGCCCAATGGGTGCTCCACAGTCTTCAACCACACCAGGAAACATGTCGAATGGCCCGCTGTATTGGTCTTGGTTGGACGATTGATGCATACTGCTGCTCACTTTGTATCGTCACGTGACGTGCACGCGTGACCTCTAGCGACGGATTGTGACCTTCCACGCTCTGGTCGGCACCACACCTCGTTACACCCGCCACGATTAGTTCATGTCGTCACCGGTTTGCGCATTACAGCCTCCGGCTCGTTACTTTTTGAACGCACCTTATATGTCTTACTTTTCAAGATGATACATTTTGTTTTATTACACATCTAAGTCTGACACACGTGTTTATGTCCTCTAACACTGACTGGGTGCTATTCGATCCCCGTACCGTGAGGACTGAGTGATAGCCTATCAAAGCATGGCAAGTTTAATTCTCTCAGGGATGAGTTCGGGCATTCTCCAGAGCAGTGTTTCCCAACCTTTTGTGTGTGTGTACCACTTTAAGGGATGAGAATCTCTCGCGTACCACCTAGTGGTTGGGAGATATAGTAACTATAAACCCCACCATCACTACGTAGTAGACCAAAAGATGGATTGTAAATTATGTTTGTTAGAGTTAGACTGTTGGAGTTAAAGTTCAAATAATGAAAAGTGTGTCCAGTTGTTTTATTATTTATTACAATCAGTATTCAGAAATGACACTGTACAAATAATGTTAAGAAAAGAGCTCGTAATAATTAAAGATAAAAACCAAAGTTCAACTCACAACTTCAATGTGAAATGTGAGCTTGAAAATTAGAAGCCAACTTAGAAATGTCTGATTTAAGATTGCTGAGTCTCAAACGAAGATAGTTTTCCAGTGTAAGGAGCCTATTCTGGTATTTATTCTTGAGATAAACAAGTGAAGAAAATGCAGTCTCGCACAAGTACGAAGTAGTGAAAGGCAGTAAAATTCTTACTGCTTTGTCAGCTGTCTGCATAGTCTGCACGCCCCTAAACCCAAAAGTTCACAAGAGCCATTTTTGAAAACGTTTTGCCTTCCTTCTGAATCACAATTCAATTCATAAAACTGCTCCTTATCTTTGGCCTTAAAGTCCTCCGGCAACATATCAATGTTTTAATATTTCAAAAATGTTTATATTTTTATATTCTTCCTAACATCACCGCGTACCACTGCAGCAGTACGAGCGTACCACAGTTTGGGAAATGCTGCTCCAGAGAGCTCAGTTGGTCTGGTAGGAACTAGCGAACAATAGCACTGAGAGTGGAGTTGAGTATATACCAACGCAATTAGCAGTAATTGATAGCGGGCCTCATTCATTTCCACGGTGCAGTACTCACAGATATTAGGACTACAGTCACTTGTCTGGGCCAACAGTAATACAGAAATACTGAAGTGATTGACGTCTTCAAACAATGCTAGGGTAAATAATTCTGAGGGCAGGTCTTTGTGCTTCCCACTCTATGCTAATCGTTCTTCTGTACGAACACTTGAAGATTAATGAGTACGCCCCGTGGCATTGTTGGCTGTCTCCACGGAGCAGGCGCGGATTCAAGGGGGGTCACGGGGCACATGACCCCCCAAACCGAGACACAATTTTTTGCAAACTCAAAAAACGAAAATACATTAACGAGACAAATAAAACTTAACGAATTTTAACTGAAAACAGTTTTTTTCATTTTATTCAATACTGAAAATATCTTAATTGCAATTATTATGTTCTGTTACAACTGGACATATTTACAACTTCATACCTGTTATATAAAGACGATAACAAAATCAACTCGTCTATTTTGTTTAGCAAACCTTGTGATTAGCGAATCGATGTCTATAGTGATGTCACGATGAATGTGCAGCAATGCACGGATAGGAATTTGGGGCTTTTTTCGCACCAAAAAATTTTGCCGACGTCCAAACTGCAAGCTTGGTTGGCAATTTAAGCTGTGACTTGCTCCCTTTGTCGATACCAACTCGACTTGCCGAAACAGTAACGTACCTTGATACTTTTCTCGAAGCTCGATGTAAAAGTCGCAAAACACGCCGTTGCAATTTGTACGAATATTTTTGGTGCGTTAAGCGCTTCATATTTCTATCCATGTAGCTTGCAAAAAAAAATTGGTCTGGTTTTGTACGTTTGGTTATTTTGTAATTGCGTTGTTAGTGATACCATTTTCTTAACAATTTCGATTCTGTGACTCACCCCCCAAAGCCAAACTCTAGATCCGCGCCTGCCACAGAGACTCGGTTTCGATCCCCGACTCTGCCAAGAAATTTAATTCTGGTTTGAGGTACCGCAGCGGTGTCACCAGGCCATTGGTATACAAGAGTTTACTTTTATTTTTAAACCGATAGGAAATGAAACTCAGCAATTCTTCTAGGTTTGTGCCGTGTCTTGTGTGGGGTTTCGACTAGGACACCAAGCTGGCTCATCAGCGGGCTGTTAGTGTCCCCGACCGGACACCGGCCGTGAAAGCCAATATATCATCTGTTTGGAAGCCTTCATAGGGAGGTTATGGCTGCCTGAGCTTTTAGTTTACGCAGTAAAGAGGAGCAGGTGCGCTTCATAAAAAAGGACTCAGTGCGCAGTTCGCTACTCCTGTGGGCGTCCCCATTTTGTGTGTCCAAGAATCTAAGTTGTTATCATTTTTGTAAGGTAACTTTTTTTCGGCTCGGGGTGGTTGGGAAATGTAGTTCTTGGTCGCGTTGTAATCCGTCCGAGTGAGGCGTGCCATGACGCGTGATGGGTTCCATCCTTGCAACGCTGTACCGCTTTCTCCGTATCGGCTACCTGCTGAACCATGTCTTATTTTCCCGTACAAATACAAACCGATATAAAATAAGTGAATTAATTTACGTATTTCGCAGTCTACAGCATAACCTTTTGATGTATAAGGATTACAACGCGACCAAGAACTACATTTTCCAACCAGCCGAGAAAAAGTTACCTTACAAAAATGATAACAACTTTGTTCCTTCCACACACAAAATGTTGAAATTAATGAACCAGTTATGAAACATTCCAATGTATAAGGTGTTAAAATTTGGATTCGATCTGATGACGGGTTTTTGTGATAATAATTCTTAAATGTGACGCATGGTTGAAACACGCTTAAAAATGGCACTTCTTGTGTTCCAACTGCGATAAAAAATATTAAAATATAAATTAAAAATTCCAAACCTACATGAACTATCGTACAATAGAACGACGAAAATGATGATGATATTGGATTCTATTGGTTACTTCACAAATAACCTTCAAACTCGAGCGCACATAACATTTTAGTCGACAGTAGCCCGCAGCGATCGCAACTGAAAGCTCAGAACTAGCGGGCATTGCGATCAAAATGTTTCGCTTGCACGATACTCGTGCTCAGTCAACTGTTGATTTAGGCTATCATTGTCGGTGTAACCAACCATTCCAGCAAGTTTTCTTCATTAATTTTTTCATAAATGAAAATTGGCTAAAAAATATTTTCAAACATAGAGTTACCTTATGCTGAACGTTACCACCATATGCCATGACTGTTCTATGATTTGCCTTCCTTTGCCATTCTGTACGCACTGAATTTGAAGAATGACAAGCTGATAATATGATACATTTTCTTTCTAAAGTGTTTGTAACAGGGTATATTATGTTATTTGAACTAAATAACCTATCTGTTAGTGCTAGTTTAGGATATCCCTAAGGATGTAATAATTATCGGCTCTTTGGCCATATTCATTTCAAGCATAAATTCTACCTAAATTCAATGGTCATAACAGTATCTTCTGCCATTACCTACATCACGTGTATTTGGAGGCTATACGATGAACAGGCTGGAGTGATTCTTTCTTGCACCGATCGATAGACTTCATAATACTGAAATTGAATCGGTCATTTCTAAAAGGCCCCATGTGCATGGAGACTAGTTTTGAGAAAAAACACAAAAATATGTTTTACATTTAAACTATTGATCTGAGACCAGCAATGTTTTGTACATTACATGTCACTGCCATAATAGCTGTTTGGTTTGGTTTGGTTCATTAGAAAGGACAGAATAAGCTTCCATATTCTGCAAAATAAGGGCCTTTTAGAAATGACCCTCAAGAGTCAATATCTATATGTACTAAATGTTTAATATTCTTGTGGTTATTTGTTTTTAATGATCACTTGCATTAAACTTGCTAAAAACTTTATTTTATAATGCTATCATTCTCTAATGTATACATATTTAATACATAATGGTATTTCATAACATGGAGTAGCATCATGTATTCCTCTTTGGTATGGCTCTAGTTGTTTTCAGTTGGGTATTTCAATAAATCGTCATAATACTCCACCTATTCATGTGGGATGTACCGGTACTTCATAATATTCTTGATGTCTTCTATCTTGTTCGGGTCAATGGGAACACGTCCTTCTTACACAGAGCAATAAATTCGCCAATAATGTTGTATACCCACTAAAGTTCACACATATAGCCAACATGAAGCCCCATCTTCTTATAATTCAGAACACATTTTGCTCATCCCTTGACATCAGGGTGGGTCATATCAAAAATTATTCCAGGCAGAAGATTTTAGAGGACTACTGACCATTTCAAGCGGTTTTGATATTGTACCTATTAAGGGAGGGTTGATAGTTTATCCCTCAAAACTACATTTTTCTCACCCATTTGGTCAATGGTTGGTGCTATCAAAAAACTTCACTGAGTTAAAATGTTGGCCCTTAATCGAAGAATAGAACTATTGCAATCTGTTTCTAGCTTGCTCTAGTTCCTTGCTAAACTGCCCCTTCTACCGCAGAAAGGGCCCTTTAGAAATGAATGTAAATAGCACTGCCATCCTGTGACTACACTAAAACGTAGAACGAGGCCTTTTCAGCATGGAATGGTGTGTTTACCTCTGAAGAACCCCAATCCATGCTTAACTCATGTTCACCAAACATGTCATAAAGGGCCTTTTAGAAATGACCGATTCAATTGTAGAAACGAATTTTCAGTGTTGCTTTGGTAATTTAGTAAAAATAATTGCTTTTCAATCCGCCATCACGTGAATTGGGCAGAGAAATCACTCATCTACTCACACCTACTAACATGAAAAAATATCATAAATGTATTAGAAGGATAGCCTGTAATTAATCTATGTATTTATTTTTAGGTTAGCAAGTTTAATTGAGCGACCGGCAAACAATTCTTCATAATGCAAAATAAATATTAGCCCGTTTTAACTTGGCGCTTCGGTGGCGTAGTTGGTAGCATGCTGAGCTGATATGCCCAAGGTCGCGGGTTCAAACCCGGCCGAAGTCATCGGTTTTTTTAAGAGCGTTAAAAATCCCTCAGTATGCCGTCGGTCCCATGTCATAGATTTATGGCATGATAAACAACCTTCCACTAATTACTCTTGTGTGAAGCTAAATTATAGGTTAGATTGCACTAACGCTCTTAGGTTCCAACGTTCGTCGCCGGGAACCGACTGCGATGGCATCTACTGTAGTAACCAAGTACAGAACTAGTTGGTCGTTGGCGGTGGCGTTTGGTAGCAAAAGTTGGAACTCCTTGAAAATGTAATGTCTGCAGTTCTTACTTGAATTAAAAACAGATAACACACACTAATACAGCCATCACAATTAACACCGGTTATCAGACAGATTCTACACATACCCAAAGTACACGGGGCTGCAGATAGCCCCTAAACTGAGGAACCAACCAACCAACCGTTTTAAATTGATGCCTTCCAGCTCCGACCGATACAATCGTGTTCTGCAGCGAGTGAGTCTCGCTGTAACTTGTGGAGACGGAGGCAGGTTACATTTTATGATCCTGTTATAAAACATGAACATATGTCGCAGGTGCTGCCTGATCTTCATTACTTAGTACGGCACACAAAATTAAATCAGCCTAGCGCCGAGCGTCGGGCGTTACCTGAATCAGAAGCCATCTTGCTTATGTTTATCACCAACAATGATGCTCGAACAGTAGACTGTACCCTAATAAGGCGCGTTTAGATCGGAGTTGACAACAGTGTTGCCAGCACATGTTGACAACGTTTTCAAAAATCGTTCTAACATTTTTGTCAACATTGCAGCCAACAATGCTGTCAACACCGAAAAATTGTTGGCAACATTACCCACCAGCAGTCGGTAAAGATCAAAGAGTATTGTTAACATTTGTTGGCAGCAATGTTGACGTGACCCGCAACAATTTTGGCAACAATTCCCCTTCAACTGTCCAGCGCACGTGGTTGGCTTCACTCTAGTCACGGCTGTTGCTGGTAGTACTGGACTTCCGTTTGTGGTGTCGAACTGTCGAAGTGCAAGTCAATATGGACAAACTTTTAAGTGATTTTGATTGGTCGCAGGATGATGTCTTAAATTTGATCGAGCTCTATCGTGAGCAACCAGTTCTCTGGAACCCGATGGACCCAGACTTAAAAAGAAAAACCACCAATTCTGAAGTCCAACCAAAGTTAAATCTTCAGGTGCACAGTTCCAAAGGGAGCTTAAGAAACGTGAGCTAAATTGTTGTCAACAAATCTTACCATTCTCGATATTCGCCAACATTGTTGCCATCATTTGTTGTCAACATGTTGTCAACGAACGTTGGCAACAATTTGTTGGCGACATTTGGTGTAAACGCGGCTTACGGCCGATTCACACTATACATAACGTAAACTTTCCGTTTCCTTTTCATCACATCTCTGTGCATAAAAGTTTACTGTATTTTAAATGACTACATGCACACTGCACATTGCGTACACGTTCCCTGAGCCATGCGTTTCCCGACAGGATTGTTTCTCAGCAATGTATGCGGACATGTATTGACAGAGTACACTAGCAACCACTTCTCTTCCGTGTCTAGGCGTGTTTTGGCGCTCCCTCGGATTTGAACCTGGGTTAGGTTTGGTTAGAGTTTGCGGTTACACTCGTCAAAACGATACAGTGAATTCGAGAAACGTGCGTTACTAAATTTATTGGCATTTTAAAATGCACTATATTCCGTCGCAACCTTCAGTAATTTATGCCTTTTATTCTTATTTTCGACTAGTGCCCGGCTTCGCCCGATGGATTTATTTGTTTTACAGACTGGAGCGCTCAAGGATAAGGATCGGAATAAATGAAAGTAAATTTGAAAGCACCAACGCTTATTGCAGCTGATAACCTCAGTATACTGCACCAACACCATCGTCCTTATACAGAGGCATACTATTGTCATGATGATAACTGTTTTGAGGGGCATAAGAAATCTTTTTGAACTAATTACTCCCCATGATTGCAATTTATGAGCAGCTCGCAATTCTGCACCAGAACATTGGTAGGGGCGACGAGATGCGGCCCGCATGACATGGCTACAATAGACTTCGGCATTATTGAAGCCGTTCTGGAGCGCTTGTTCTTCTGACTTTCTGAACAAAAATCAATCTTTAAGATTACCTGACAGGTGTAGCCTAATGCTACATAGCCTAAACTATTCCTCTTGAATCAGGCTATCATATACAAAAAGAATTTTTCGATTCCGACTGGTAGTTCCAAAGATTAGCGCGTTTAAACACACAAACGAACAAACTCTTCAGCTTTATTATATTAGTATAGACATCATCTGAAACAGTACCTCATGGAATTTACCTACACATAATATATACGGCAAAATAAACGAGTTGTCATGAAATCCCTTGTAACTGGGAAAAATTTGTATCATCATCTGTTAGCTCTTGGAATAAAGTAACATATTCTCCTGCTATATTTTGCTATTTGAACATATCATGAACCCATTTTCATCGTTTCCTCTTTCTTGTGTTACTGTACGCTCCTCGTCTAAAATAATAGCGCATGGGACAAAATTTTTGTTGGCCACATTCTGTCACCAAGTCCCAAAATTGATATCGTCATAAAAATTGAACGGTACCGTATTGTGTGAATACAACAACTTTTCACGCAACGGGTATGGAAAGGAAACGGAAAGGTTACGTAATGTTTAGTGTGAATTGACCTAATCTCATGGAACATGGCATTTCAGTGAACATTTAAGGGAAGGTCAAAACAAACCCTAGCTATACCATGCTATTTTTCAAAACACGGGCTACCAACGGGAGGGGGGTATTTTGTGACGACAGTAATAATTTCCTTTTGTGTGACTTGCATTAACCTTTATTCAACATATTATCTTGTATTTTGAACCTTTAATGAACCTTAAATGGACCGACAGCAGTGGCAAATCTGGCTAAAGCGCAGCGTTAGGTGATGGGGCAAGCTCTCTGCTGACTCGGTAGACGCGTGGGTTCGAGCCCCATGTCGGCCGTCCTTGAAATGGTTTTCCGTGGTTTTCCCATTTTTAACACCATGCAAATGGTACCTTCCGACGGGCCACGGCCGCCTCCTTCGACATCCTTGCCCTGTTTCATTCACCATTAATCATTTCATCTCTCATTAACTCCTCTCATGAGGTTCGCGTCAGGAAGGGCATCCGGCCGTAAAAACCATCGCCACAAAGACTTTCATCGCATCTCTTCCCCGACCATTTTGGAAAACGGGAATAATAAGGGGTAGACATACAAAAAAAAACTTAAATGGCAAAAATATAACTTAATTAAAAACAGTTGCAAACAAAATCAAAAAATCATGAAAAAAGAAGTTCAGAAAGTAAATTATTCACTGATCAATGATTTACTCTTCGCCGCCTTTAACACACGTGGAACATAAGACTGTTCTTTACTGTGTTTTCCACATGTGTAGGCCTACCTCTTGCAACTTAACTTAACTTTTTGTACTTTTGCCCCTACCACAGAGCTCAGTATGACGAGGGAGGCACACGAACTACCAACGGGGGAGGGGTTCCGTGCCCACCAAAAAGAAAATTGTTAAGAATTAAAATTTGGAAAAATGTCAATGTGTTGTTAGTGTACCCGATTGTCATCATGTGGACCATGTGTTCGTATCCCAACTAACTCACGGTCTTTCGAGGTATGGGACGTTCCTGCCCACTATACGACCACATGCTCAGGATTTGAGTCTACCAGGTAACTACTCTACAGGAAATACACAACATTTTCTAAAAATGAACAATTTACTGGTCTAAAATCATGGCTATACAACAAATACAAATAAAGGACAAATTACATTTAATTCCTACAAATAAAAATAGGGTTATTCTGTGAGTTTTCTTCTTAAAATAGTGCTACACTGCACTCAAATCTAATTCTAGCATCCTGTCAATGATATTTTCAGACTTCCATGGGTTTCCATAGTGTTCATCAACTGACACAATTTTAGTTAATGGGAGTATCATAACACAAAAATCACATACCACATAAAAATGATATTAATAAAACATTGCTCCGTTTCTTATGGCATTTACCTTGATTAGCATGAATTCATTATTTTCTGCAATCATTAACAAATATTTGTTGTGTCGTGTGAATCATCTTCCTTCTTTCCATATGAACGCTTTAAGAAAAGTGGTACTTATCCCTTCCAAAATAAACATGGATAGAATATTTTATAGTTTCACCATATAACGATTTTCTGGGTCTTGTCGGGCTTATCATCGCTACAAATGTGTCATGTTCTGGGAAAACACATACCCGTCTGCATAAATTAGCAGTAACTGGCAAAATGCACTCTAAAAGAAGATGCCTACATTACTTTTGTTCAGCTTTCCTCCTCCGAGAATAACTGAGCCTAATATTATCTGATTTCTGTGATCCAACAACGTATGTGAGTTGCAACCCACCGTTCAATTCAATTGGCATCATCAAAATAATCATATCTTAATTGCATATTGAAATATCGAGATTCCTCAGTGTCCTATTGTGACTCTAACTTACAAGGGACCGGTCGAACGACCTTCCTCCCCCTCAGCAGGCAATAAAATTCGTTCCAGCTGGCTAGTTAAAATGGCCGCCGCAGAAGTGGTCTACAATCCCCCCTCTCTCTGCTGTCAAGATCAAGGTCAGGTTTGTTTACAAAATGCAGTACTGGAGTAACGCTAAGTGTGGCTCCTAAGTAATTGAGTCATTTAAATATTTAACACCTATCCTTATAGTGTCTTGGGCTCAACTGGCTCCTTAATTAACATTCATGGCTGGGGTGGAATTCTAGTGATAGCCTTGCCGTTCTATGGTGACTACTAGTGGCTTTTAGACGCGCATCATAGTGAAAATCCACGACTTTCACCAGCAGCTGTCAATAAAATATAAGGAAATCTGCGTTCCTAAACGACGAATATGATCCTTACCCCAGGGTAGGTCATTAATACACACATGCTCACTGCGTCTCGACGGACGTCATTAGTGGCATAATTCAAGCAAGCGTTGGATACAGACAGGCTCTGTCCAATTCGCTGCGAAATAATACAGTATGCTCAAGGGCGATACTACTCGTAGATTTAGCCAACTTCTCACCTAACGCGCAAGCTATACTAGTTTGTCCCCGCAATATTTATTACGTAAATCACTGGATTCTACGTTAATTCTGCACGCTTACATGCGGCTCAAACAATACTTCACATATATGACTCAATTATTAAGGCACCCGCGTTCTCTCTGTCATACCACTTAAGCCAAAGCTTTACATAGCTCCTAACAAAAATGTAATAAATTTACTTGCTTTCTTTACTTTAATGGTCCTCAAACATAATCCTAAGGATTGACCATATCAAATATTCATTCATATTTCACTGACACTGAAAAAGCTCTCGTATTTCTCTATATTTCACGTTACACTCTTACTGTTTACCAAAACACAGTATCTTTATATTAGACATGACACTATTTGAACCTTATTTAGGCCAAAAATGCCTATTACTTTACTGTTGCCGACCCCATAATATTATTATTATTATCACTCATTCATTTAATGTTACCGTTACATCCATCACTATTTTTGCCTGAATGGCCTTAAACAAATCACCTTCCAAGCCATATTTTATTCAAGACGAGTGGTGAAAACTCGTTCAGTAAGTGACTATTACATCTTATTCTCCAAGTGATGCATCGTTATATGGTGAACTATTTAGTTATAATGACATTATAAAAATGGGTACTCACTTTTTCCTCTTTGCTGGATAGTGCCAGCGCTTCAGCTTTAGCGCTGACATGACGCTTGACTTAAGCCATCATGTTATCCTTTACACAACACTTAGATTCACACATTTTCCACATGATACACATATTTTTTTATCAGTGGCCCTTATCACTGCTATACACTGCATATTAATCACTATACACATGAACACTTTTAAATCACTATTTCACAATTTATGTACATTTATCCACTACATCACATGTTGATCCTTAAATTGGACTTCTCCTACGCCTGATCTCAGAGATGCGATGCAAATATGACAACCGCTGGTCTCCGTGAAAATCTAACAGCGTTTTACGGACGTTCGATCCTCGTTCCCTGCAATCTTGTTCAGCTCACTATCCAGATTAGGTGGCAATGATTTCCAAGTTCCCATCATTGTAGTGATCCTGATGATGATGTCATATATAATTCTGACAATACCTCCCGGTATCAGAACTGTTCACAAACATTATAAGTTCCTTTTCGCTGTGGCGAATTTATATTTGCGTCAGATAATAGATAATATCTGTAATAATTTACTTTCGACGCACTTCATGATTACTTATGAAGCTTATAACTTGCTTCTATTGTTCTTCAACGGCGGCGCGTTGATACTTTAACATTTGGCGCGCTACTAGCAGCGTCTTAGTTACGTGTATACTGTAGAACAACTGTAGAACAACTGTAGAGCAACTGTAGAACAACTGTAGAACAACTGGCTTGGCTTGCCTTGCTCCCCCTATATAAAGGTTTCTCGTACAAAATAGTCCACCGGACACATGAGAGCGACCCCTTTCTTGAAATAATACCTCTTCAGCCGAAATGACATCTACATCTTGTTTATTTAGGTGTGGAGGTTTCAAAAACATTCGCGTGCCGGCGATCGCTTCGGCCAATTAATTACAATTAATTGCCTTAGTTCAGCGCGTGGGTACGCCATCGTGGTAATTCCCCGTTGACTGGTCACAAAGTCACTGCTCTCGAGCGTAGGCTAGGTTGTAATGCGTTCATTTGGAGATATAGGCCTTAATTTAGGTGAAAAACCACTCCTAAATTACCTCTCCGTGAATATATTCACCTGGGTGTATATTTCAATGCATTTCAATACTCCACTTGGCTGTAATTAATTAATTTCCATGAGCCATCATCCCTACCCTCAGTTTCCCCGTTGTCGAGCGTTGGATACCCGGGTCATTAATTTTGAGCTGTCTTTCTGCTCCAGACGTAAGTAGTTCGGTCGGCGCCTAGGCTCTCCGCCCACTTGCTAAGGGTCATTTGTAAAACTTCAAACTGGCCTCCTCTCATTTTCGTATGCTCTGAAAATGTATATTTCCTTGCATTTGGCTACAGTTCTTCCCTTAAATTGCTATGATATTCACCTATAGATCGTGAAATCACGCTACCTTATTATATGTCAGTATACCTCTCATTGCTCTTTGGGTTCCCTGAATCGCTCCCCCGCAGAGATCAATGGTTCGACTCTAGGCATAACCATGTGCCTGGTCTTCTCTGATGAGACCTGAGTTCGATGCCAGACTGCCGTGACTGATTGGGCACATCTTTCCCCTGCTAATCTCGGAAAATTCATTTCATAAGTGAATTTTTCGGGCCTTTCAGATGGCATCGACTCCATGCAGTATTGACTTTAAGCGGTCAGTGCTCTCGGCAATGGGATCTCCCGTTCCCCACTCCACTCTGTCTGCTTTCTCGTAGACTCTCTTTCTGCCTTCGCAATTGTTCATTCATCCCCTCTAGCTCCGTAGCGGCCTCCCTCAACTGGTCATAAAGTTCCTGCAGTTGACAGCTGCATTCTTCCCTCGTATCCGTTAGGTCTGCGAGCTGGTCGCTTCGCTCCGTCCCTTCCTGAGACTGCAAGCTTTTCTCAAGATTCTTTCTGTGCATTCGTAATGATTCCCCGTCCATTTGGGTGTACAATGCTTGCTCCTCTCTCGTATCATAGTCTTCTGGTGGACTATATAACTTCAAATTCGCTGCATTTACAACAACTTCTCTACCTGTTGCTTCGTCTTTGATCCGATATGCATTATTTTGCAGATCCCTTATAATCAGGTAGGGTCCGTGATAAGCATGCTGAAATTTCTTATATTTCCTGCTCTCTGGATCTGAACTGGCGGGTTTCTTCAATAAGACGTATTCCCCTACAAGTAATGGTCTGTGGTAACGTTTTCTCCTGTTTCTCCGCTGCCGTCTATCTGCTTGTTTCTTGAGATACTCGAACGTTATCTGGATCCTCAACTCACGTCCAGGTTGTGCATCGATGGGTGTCCGAATGACATTATTCCATGGCCTCTCTGGTCTTCTATCGAGATGTAGGCTCACTGGCACCTCTCCTGTCGCTTCGTGTACGGTATTGTTGATACAATATTCAATAATCTCAAGTACGTCAATCCATTTCCAGTTCTCAGTAGAGCAATATATCTTCATGTACTTTTGCAGTTCCCTCATAACTCTCTCGGCGGAATTCGACTCCGGGTGTCGAACTGTGGACAAAATCTGTCTTATGCCCAGATTCTCCAACTCCCTGCGAAATTCTACGCTGGTAAAACAGCTCCCATGATCAGATAAGATGTTCTCTGGCTGTCCTAATATAGGAATTATTCTTTCCTTCAGCCTCTTAAGTACCTGTTTTGTACTGGTTTTCTGAATTGGACACAGGACTACCATTTTGGAAAACACGTCTAGTGCAACTAGGATGTGTCTATTTCCTCTTCTAGCTCTAGGAAGCGGCCCAAAGTTGTCCAGTGCCAGAAGCTGACATGGCTTCTCTGGTAAGAGTGGTATGGGTTTCTGCCTCATTAAGTACGAGTTAGGCTTTACTCGTTGGCACATATCACATGTCCTGATAGTATTCCTGACCGTCTCTCTAAGTTTTGGCCAAATAAATGCTTCTTTAAGCAGGGCAACAGACTTATCTACACCGGAGTGACCAAAAGCTCGGTGTGCTAACCATACTAGCCTTCTCTGCAATGCTGGTGGTACGACTATCCTGGGTTTGGTGTGGTCTGAGACGCTCCATTTATGTAACATCTGGTTAAACCATACATATTCCGTTGATAGTGCTTCAGCTTCCACATACATCGGAGTTCCTCTATCCAGCTTTCCCTCGAAGTAATTAATCATCAACCGTATCCAGGGATCTTCACGTTGAAAAACGGTGATGTTCCTCAGATCATATAAGGTCTTCTGATCTCTATCTTCTATCTCGATAGCTAGAACTTCTTCTTCATCAGCTGTAGGGTATCTGCTCAGCAAGTCAGGTATGATATTGTCCTTCCCCGGGCAATACTCTATTTCCACTTGAAATTGCTGTATGTACAGGGACCACCTTGTCAGTCTTTGACTCGACAAGTCAGTTTTCAGCAGGAACGTTAGGGCTTTATGGTCTGTTCTCAATATAATTCTAAAACCATAAACTAGCTTTCGCCAATACTGTAAAGCATACAGTATCGCGAGTAATTCGATCTCCGTGACCGTATAATTCTTTTCATTAGGCTTCAACCTTCTGCTAATAAATGCAATGTAAGTTTTCTCCTCTGGCCTGTCCACATTCTCCTGATATAACATTGCTCCGATCCCTATAAATGATGCGTCAGTCTGGATAATAAATTTCTGAGTGTAGTCAGGATATCCCAATTTCACATAATCTAACAGCATCTGTTTGGATTTCACGAAGGCTTCCTCGCATTGTTCCGTCCAGCGCCATCTTCCTCCCTTCTTAAGTAAGTCTTGGAGTGGTGCTACGGTCTCGGTATACTTTGGACAATGGTTTGAAAAGAATCCAATAACGCCTAGATATTGCCTGACGTTCTTTACCTTCGTTGGTCTCGGGAAATGTTTAATGACTTCCAATTTTCCCGGATTAGGTCTGACTCCTTGTGCATCTATCACGTGGCCTAGAAATTTAACTTCTCTCTGAGCAAAGTTAGACTTCTTTATATTGACCTTAAAGTTAGCCTGACATAGGTCATATAACAACTTGCGTAGATCTCTGACATGTTCTTCGACAGTTTCAGATGTCAGTAGTATATCATCTACGTAACATATGGTTGTAGCTTTTACTTCTTCGGACAGGTTCCGATCTAGCGCTCGTATCAACGCTGAACCTGCTGTTTTTAATCCAAATGGAAGACGCACGTATGAATACGTGTGCTGGTCAAATAAAAATCCAGTTAACAAACTTGTTTTCTCTTCCAGAACAAGATGGTGAAAACTTGCCGTCAGGTCAAGATTTGAGAACACAGTCCTTCCTTTGAACCTTCTGAGTACCTCCTTAATGGGCGGCACTTTATCAAATTCCGGTATGACCTTGGAATTCAAATTTCGTAGGTCCAGGCATATCCTCACACTTCCGTCCTGTTTAGGTACAACTACCAGTGGGCTGACATAGGGTGGGGCTGTCTTTACAATGACGCCTGCGTCTAGCATTTCCTGTATCGCTTCTTTGACCTTTGTGGTGTTTGAAGCCATATTTTCAGTGTTGCCTTAGTAAACAAGTGTTCAGTGCTTTTTTCTTTGACCTTTAAATAATGTTTCTCAGCTACAGGATACGGCTTCTGTTTAAATGGTGTCCAATCGCTGACTTGGAACGCATACTGGAAATTCTTGATCCGGCCAGGTCTCGAATCGAAGACTCCTTTATACTCAAATAGCAGTTCCCTTAGCATTTGCTTATATTCTGGACCAAATTTAGCTTCTTCAATCTTCTCTTCCAGGCATTCTTCAAATTTTGGTTCGAGATCCTTTTCAATGTCTGCGGCCAGTGTTGCCAACTCTTCCTCGATGTCTTCTGTTGTCGACACTGCATCCCCAGTCATATCTCCGTATGTATGCCATACGTATTCTTCTGGTCTCGTTTCATTATGCTTTAATGAGAGTTCTAACTCTTCCTTTCCCTCACTTGCGCGAAACATAACAATGTCTTGCGAGAGATCTATTATAACTTTATACTCTCTTATGAAATCCATCCCAACAATGATATTAAAAGGCAGCTTATTCACAAGTAGGAAGCTCTGTGAGAATGTAGAGTTCCCTATCTGCAAATCTAAAAATACTTGGTATTTGCATATCATAACTTTATCTGGTATGACACCTTTTATTTTCACGCTTGAAATAGGTATTTTCAATACGTGAATTTTACTCTGGATTTCACTGTATAATGCCTGGGTTATCAAACACACTGTTGACCCTGTATCAATGAGACTTCTTATCTTCATACCCGCAATGTTTACAATAATAATGGGTAGTTCCCTTCTTACATTGACCGTCCTTTCATCGAGGTCTTCGATAAGCTCCTCAGGTTTGGCAATCCAGTTAACAACATTCACTGTATTCCATCCTGAACTTATCTCTCTTTGGTCATTTAAATTTGGTGTTTTTTTTCAATTGCTCCATTCTTTGTGGAGTTCTTCTGTCTGTCTTCATGCTGCTGAAGTTCCAGACTCTTGGCACCGTCATCATTTTTATATATGTCGGGTGACCTTCTATTCCTAATCGCTTCATCCCAATGAACTCGCGATTGTCTCGGATCATCTCCGCGCTCTTCCATGTATCTTAAAGATGCGTGATAACGTTCTTCCGCCTCTTCATCGAACCCGCGATTCTGCTCCTGGGATCTCCATCCTTGGTTGTTCCCATTTCGGCCGTAATTCCTTCTGTTATCAAGCTGCTGGTCTCTGGTACCACGCTGATTCCAGTTTTTCCTTCCTCGGTTACCACGGTTCGATCCTCCTCGATGTGCTGGCCTCCAATTTTGGTTTTCGCGTCCTTCGCGTTGCCAGTCGGATTTTTCTGTTTCGGTGCTTGTAGATTTGCTTTTTGTTTGCACCTTAGTTGGCTCAATCGGTGTAATCGTCATGTTGACTTGTTCCGCATTTCGACTTTGTCTTGTGTTCTGCACTGTGGTTAGATCGAGTTGTCTCAGCACCTCCTCCATATCGATTGCAGTTTTGGCGTTTGCCGAGATTAGCAGACGTTGTACTTCATACGGTAGCTGCTTGGCTATTGCTATGCACAAATCTGACTCTCTAAGCCCTTCCTCAAGCTCTCGAAAACGGCACAATTGATTCACAAAGAATTCTCCGTACTTAGTCGGATTACTAGTACTGTAACGCCTGGAATACAAGTCCAATCTGAGGTTCTGTTGTGCGCTCGCGTTCCAGTATCTGCTTAAAAATGCTTGGCGAAATTCTTCAACGGTGTCGAACGTGTACCGAAAACTCCTAAACCATAGGGCACACTCCCCTTCGGTTAGTTTTTCAATCGCTCTCAACCTGCGCTCTAGCGGTACTTTCGCGTCATTCAAGTACTCGGAAACTTCTTTAAGCCAGTACTTGGGTGTCATGTTAGAATTACTCCCAGAGTATTTCTTTGGTTTCTCATCACTAGCCCTTATAACTGTGACTATTTGACTTTGAACAGCATTTTCATGCGGTGTTGACATGGCAATTGGCATACCAGGTGTGGTATACGGACTGTCACTTGGCATGGCTGCATTCTTTGGAGTAGGCTGTATTTCTATCTCTGCCCATTTATTTCTCCTATTCTCGTCTATACTTCCTTCGCTAGACCTAGGATTCCGCAACATAGATTCCTCCTGCGCGATCATTCTAGTCTCGATTTGGCTGTGTCTATTTTCTGCCCTTTCCAAACGAGCTAATACCTCTCGTTCTATTTTCTCTAGGCGATCTCGGTTTCTTTCTGCCATAGAAAATACCTTTTCCTTATCATCCTTAAGGTTTTCCTTCAGGTGGATAATTTCCCCTGCTAGACTTTCTCTTACTTCGGCAAGAGTCTTATCGCTGGCTTCAGTCTTTAAGCCTTCTCGAAGTTCTAATTCTTCTCGTAAGCCTGTAACTTCCTTTTGAATGTGACCTTGTATATGAGAGATTTCAGTCCTTATTTTCGTGATTTCTCCCTGGTCCTCGTCCTGTCTTTTATGGATAACTGCTAAGTCGCTCTGAGTTTGTTCCAACTCTTTCTGCACTTTCCCGACTTGTCTCTTCATATTTGACATTATCTCCTTATTCTCTTGATCAGAAGTTTTTATTTCCTGAATTTCCTTGCATTGGTCAAGGATATTCTGATCCTGTTTTCTTAAGGCTTCGTCTACCGCCTTGGCGTAACCTGCCATTCGCGTATTCCATTTTACATCGCTATCCTCGAACCTTTGATCCACGGTCTGAGTGAACGTATTAAACTGCTCTAATTGACGTTTAGTATTAGCTTCATTCTGACTCTGAATGTCTTTAAGCTCCATGGACATACTGCTTAAACTATCGTTAATTTCACGCTGTGACTCTCTGCACGCTTGCAGATTATTCTCTAATTTTAACTCAATAGACTCAAAGCGTTTATCGTTATCATCTTGCATTTCTGAGACCACGCTAACAATATTCTTAGTTACTTCACGCTGGACAGACCCTTTAACGTCATCCATTTTCTTATTAACCTCTATTAGGTTTGACTCTAATTGCGTGTTTATTGTAACTTGATTAGCCTCTAATTGAGTATTGACTGTAGCCAATCTATCTGCTATTTCATCTTTAAATTCTCTAAATTCTTCCTTTCTCTTAGCATTAGAATTATCAAAATGTTCCTTTAACTCAGCAATACACCTGAGTACGTCTTCAGTTCCAGCCATCCTGTACTTCTTAATTTGAGATTCAGGTAGGCCGCAGCTGAATATGCTGGCACGTTCTATTAGAAAGAAAAGGATTCCGATCCCACGTCAACAACAACAACATATTACCAAATGTCAAAACTAACTATGGAATGGGTATAGACCCTCGTACCCGTCTGACAACAGTGTCTGACGTCTGAATATCATCTAGAAAGACTCACAATCGCTCAAACAAAGTTTGAGGAAAAATATAATTTTTATGGTTTTCCCCATGAAAACCATGCTATTATTATGGGGTTTTCTGAATCCCATAAGCCCCTCACGTACTGGGCGCCATGATAATGAAGATATAACATTATCATTCTGGTCCTCATTGTAAGACATCGGCCATATTCTGCATTATTAATAAAACTGTCCAAGGAGTGGTTTTATTGCCGAATGCCGCACGTATGGGCCGTCACGATAATGAAGAAGGTAATGACATGCTTTGCCCCACACACCTGGGCGACATGATAATGATAAAATAACATTATCCATGCTTTGTGGTAGTTGCCCTGGCCAGTTTGCGCAATGCCAAGATCGCTCATATTGCACCGATGCAGGCGGTTCCATAATTAATTAATACCGTCCCTCATTGCTTGGGCCATGATAATTAAAGGGGTTTGTGTGTAAGTTACATTTACATTTAAGCATGTTTTATGGAGGATTATCAACATTTATTTTACGCGATGGCTTATAAACAAATGGGACGCGGCCTTTTCCTATTCTGTCCTAATTTCTATGCTGTATTTGCTTCTACCATTTATATCTTGGCCGACTTTAGCAGTACCTGTGACTCAATCCTAGTACAGAGACATCTCCTCCATGTACCCGATTGTCATAATGTGGACCATGTGTTCGTATCCCAACTAACTCACGGTCTTTCGAGGTATGGGACGTTCCTGCCCACTATACGACCACATGCTCAGGATTTGAGTCTACCAGGTAACTACTCTACAGGAAATACACAACATTTTCCTAAAAATGAACAATTTACTGGTCTAAAATCATGGCTATACAACAAATACAAATAAAGGACAAATTACATTTAATTCCTACAAATAAAAATAGGGTTATTCTGTGAGTTTTCTTCTTAAAATAGTGCTACACTGCACTCAAATCTAATTCTAGCATCCTGTCAATGATATTTTCAGACTTCCAAGGGTTTCCATAGTGTTCATCAACTGACACAATTTTAGTTAATGGGAGTATCATAACACAAAAATCACATATCACATAAAAATGATATTAATAAAACATTACTCCGTTTCTTATGGCATTTACCTTGATTAGCATGAATTCATTATTTTCTGCAATCATTAACAAATATTTGTTGTGTCGTGTCAATCATCTTCCTTCTTTCCATCCATATGAACGCTTTAAGAAAAGTGGTACTTATCCCTTCCAAAATAAACATGGATAGAATATTTTATAGTTTCACCATATAACGATTTTCTGGGTCTTGTCGGGCTTATCATCGTTACAAATGTGTCATGTTCTGGGAAAACACATACCCGTCTGCATAAATTAGCAGTAACTGGCAAAATGCACTCTAAAAGAAGATGCCTACATTACTTTTGTTCAGCTTTCCTCCTCCGAGAATAACTGAGCCTAATATTATCTGATTTCTGTGATCCAACAACGTATGTGAGTTGCAACCCACCGTTCAATTCAATTGGCATCATCAAAATAATCATATCTTAATTGCATATTGAAATATCGAGATTCCTCAGTGTCCTATTGTGACTCTAACTTACAAGGGACCGGTCGAACGACCTTCCTCCCCCTCAGCAGGCAATAAAATTCGTTCCAGCTGGCTAGCTAAAATGGCCGCCGCAGAAGTGGTCTACAATCCCCCCTCTCTCTGCTGTCAAGATCAAGGTCAGGTTTGTTTACAAAATGCAGTACTGGAGTAATGCTAAGTGTGGCTCCTAAGTAATTGAGTCATTTAAATATTTAACACCTATCCTTATAGTGTCTTGGGCTCAACTGGCTCCTTAAATAACATTCATGGCTGGGGTGGAATTCTAGTGATAGCCTTGCCGTTCTATGGTGACTACTAGTGGCTTTTAGACGCGCATCATAGTGAAAATCCACGACTTTCACCAGCAGCTGTCAATAAAATATAAGGAAATCTGCGTTCCTAAACGACGAATATGATCCTTACCCCAGGGTAGGTCATTAATACACACATGCTCACTGCGTCTCGACGGACGTCATTAGTGGCATAATTCAAGCAAGCGTTGGATACAGACAGGCTCTGTCCAATTCGCTGCGAAATAATACAGTATGCTCAAGGGCGATACTACTCGTAGATTTAGCCAACTTCTCACCTAACGCGCAAGCTATACTAGTTTGTCCCCGCAATATTTATTACGTAAATCACTGGATTCTACGTTAATTCTGCACGCTTACAAGCGGCTCAAACAATACTTCACATATATGACTCAATTATTAAGGCACCCGCGTTCTCTCTGTCATACCACTTAAGCCAAAGCTTTACATAGCTCCTAACAAAAATGTAATAAATTTACTGGCTTTCTTTACTTTAATGGTCCTCAAACATAATCCTAAGGATTGACAATATCAAATATTCATTCATATTTCACTGACACTGAAAAAGCTCTCGTATTTCTCTATATTTCACGTTACACTCTTACTGTTTACCAAAACACAGTATCTTTATATTAGACATGACACTATTTGAACCTTATTTAGGCCAAAAATGCCTATTACTTTACTGTTGCCGTCCCCATAATATTATTATTTTTATCACTCATTCATTTAACGTTACCGTTACATCCATCACTATTTTTGCCTGAATGGCCTTAAACAAATCACCTTCCAAGCCATATTTTATTCAAGACGAGTGGTGAAAACTCGTTCAGTAAGTGACTATTACATCTTATTCTCCAAGTGATGCATCGTTATATGGTGAACTATTTAGTTATAATGACATTATAAAAATGGGTACTCACTTTTTCCTCTTTGCTGGATAGTGCCAGCGCTTCAGCTTTAGCGCTACCATGACGCTTGACTTAAGCCATCATGTTATCCTTTACACAACACTTAGATTCACACATTTTCCACATGATACACATATTTTTTTATCAGTGGCCCTTATCACTGCTATACACTGCATATTAATCACTATACACATGAACACTTTTAAATCACTATTTCACAATTTATGTACATTTATCCACTACATCACATGTTGATCCTTAAATTGGACTTCTCCTACGCCTGATCTCAGAGATGCGATGCAAATATGACAACCGCTGGTCTCCGTGAAAATCTAACAGCGTTTTACGGACGTTCGATCCTCGTTCCCTGCAATCTTGTTCAGCTCACTATCCAGATTAGGTGGCAATGATTTCCAAGTTCCCATCATTGTAGTGATCCTGATGATGATGTCATATATAATTCTGACAATACCTCCCGGTATCAGAACTGTTCACAAACATTATAAGTTCCTTTTCGCTGTGGCGAATTTATATTTGCGTCAGATAATAGATAATATCTGTAATAATTTACTTTCGACGCACTTCATGATTACTTATGAAGCTTATAACTTGCTTCTATTGTTCTCCAACGGCGGCGCGTTGATACTTTAACATTTGGCGCGCTACTAGCAGCGTCTTAGTTACGTGTATACTGTAGAACAACTGTAGAACAACTGTAGAGCAACTGTAGAACAACTGGCTTGGCTTGCCTTGCTCCCCCTATATAAAGGTTTCTCGTACAAAATAGTCCACCGGACACATGAGAGCGACTCCTTTCTTGAAATAATACCTCTTCAGCCGAAATGACATCTACATCTTGTTTATTTAGGTGTGGAGGTTTCAAAAATATTCGCGTGCCGGCGATCGCTTCGGCCAATTAATTACAATTAATTGCCTTAGTTCAGCGCGTGGGTACGCCATCGTGGTAATTCCCCGTTGACTGGTCACAAATTCACTGCTCTCGAGCGTAGGCTAGGTTGTAATGCGTTCATTTGGAGATATAGGCCTTAATTTAGGTGAAAAACCACTCCTAAATTACCTCTCCGTGAATATATTCACCTGGGTGTATATTTCAATGCATTTCAATACTCCACTTGGCTGTAATTAATTAATTTCCATGAGCCATCATCCCTACCCTCAGTTTCCCCGTTGTCGAGCGGTTTATACCCGGGTCATTAATTTTGAGCTGTCTTCCTGCTCCAGACGTAAGTAGTTCGGTCGGCGCCTAGGCTCTCCGCCCACTTGCTAAGGGTCATTTGTAAAACTTCAAACTGGCCTCCTCTCATTTTCGTATGCTCTGAAAATGTATATTTCCTTGCATTTGGCTACAGTTCTTCCCTTAAATTGCTATGATATTCACCTATAGATCGTGAAATCACGCTACCTTATTATATGTCAGTATACCTCTCATTGCTCTTTGGGTTCCCTGAATCGCTCCCCCGCAGAGATCAATGGTTCGACTCTAGGCATAACCATGTGCCTGGTCTTCTCTGATGAGACCTGAGTTCGATGCCAGACTGCCGTGACTGATTGGGCACATCCGTGCCCACCAAAAAGAAAATTGTTAAGAATTAAAATTTGGAAAAATGTCAATGTGTTGTTAGTTAACTGGATTCAAAATAGACAATAACTTTCCGCACAGTAAGCCTCGAAAACGAACACCAAGAAATGGAAAAAATGGAACTGGTGGGCCCGAACCCCCCTCCCCCCCCCCCCTGTTGGTATTGCTAGGGTTAATATTAGTCACATATGATAATAATAATACTAATATGACAGGGGTCTAACCCAAAAAAATTTATACTACTGAAATGATTAAATTGACAATAATTGGAGATCTTGAAAACTTAAGAAAAAGTTGAAAGACGAATTTAGAGAAAACTGGTTGGTTGATTGGTTCCTCAGTTTAGGGGCTGAGACAACGCGGTCATGTAGCCCCGTATACTTTGGGTGTGTGTAGAATCTGTCTGATAACCGGTGTTAATTGTGATGGCTGTATTAGTGTGTGTTATCTGTTTTAATTCAAGTAAGGTCTGCAGACATTACATTTTCAACTAGTTCCAACATTTGCTACCAAACGCCACCGTCAACAACAACAAGTTCTGAACTTGGTTACTAGATGCCACCGCAGCCAGCTCCTGGCGACGAACGTAGGAACCTATGAGCGTTAGTCAAATCTAACCTATACATTTTGGCATCACACAAGTGTAGTTAGTGGAAGGTTATTTTGCATGCCATAAATCTATGACATGGGACCGCCGGCTTTACTTACCCTCCGAAGGAAGGCATACTGAGGGATTTTTAACGCTCTTAAAATCCAACGAAAACTCCTGGGACCTAAAATGCAGAATATAGACTCAAGTACAAAGGAGGGCGATAGATGAAAGTTGAAAAGCTTGAGGAAAGATGACAACGGTCTTTTAGACACATTTACTGAATGAATGAATAAAGCAGACATGTTCAACCTGCTCAACAGTTTCAATTCCAAACCTTTGAAATTAAAAAATACTATGATAAAACGTTGGAATTTATGTTAGGATTCGGTTGAAAATGTATTTTTTTTATCATTTTAAATGATCTTGTCGACCTCGTCTTTACGCTGGGGTCTGGCGTTACGTTACGGTGACGGGACGAAATGCACCCAGATGCACTGAGGTGTGTGACGTCATAGTACCGCTTGGTGCATGTGTTCCCCGACAATCTCCAGCCCCGATTCTTGGATGTCACGGGTAACCTCGAGAACCACTGGATGGATTTTGATGCAGTTTTCACCATTCTGTAAAGGATATCTCGAGGAAAGATTCTGCAGAAAATAATTTTTGCATGATCAAAGGAATAGTTATTAACAAGAAAAGTACATCCGCCTGAATCAATACAATACGGAACCACCATGAGTCATTTAAATAATGTGATCAAAGGAAGTCAAGCAGTAACGATTTCAGTGAAAACGTCGAAAACAAACTTGGCGTCCGTGCGCTTCTTAAGCTTACGCTGGGCAAACTGTTAAAAAAAATACCAGTATACTATGAGCGTAAGAATTGGCCAGCATGAAATGTTCTACAATCAAGTCCGCGAGAGCATATCTCGATCTTCAATTCATCGACCATTATAAGTGTTTTTAGACTGGATGGAAGGGGCACGTCATCCAACCATCTCCCTCCGCGCGCTTGATCTTGCTTTGCCCTTGGTTTGCACTTGCCGTTCGCGAGTAATTTGAAACAAGGTAAAGTATTATAAAGCAAGATAAGTATTATGCAGATAATTTTCTAACATGTCAAGAGTCTTTGGCTACGAGCGAAGCGAGAAGCCTCCAGCCTTTCTAGCATTTTTCATCATTTTTAGCATTTAAAATGATACAAAGTCTAGTCTTTCAGACTGACTGTCACTTTTTTGTGTGAATTTTTGGGTTCTCAGCATATTCAAATATCATAGGAAGTCAGTTTGGAGCAAAAATATTAATCTGCTTCAGATATAAGGTTTTTAAAGTTTGTCAACATTGGCAAATCGTACCAAATCTTTATTCACCTACCATTGCAGACATTTCTATGACAGCCACTCCCTTTCCCGCCCCCAGAGGCTCACATCTAGTGGGACGTGGGTTGGCAACCACAGGACCCCAGCTGAGTCCGGCATTGCTTCCACCTACTTGTGCCGGGCTCCTCTCCGTCTTCTTTATTGTCGACCTATCTATGTCAACTCTTGTTCTCTTCCGACCCCGACGGTATTAGAGTATCCGAGCCCTACTGAGTCTCTTCCTTTTCCGCCTTCATTGGCCCTTGTCTCATCTTTCCTGATCTCTCATTCTTTGAGTGATCAGCCTTATTTTTATTTTCATTATATTTCCTTTTCTCTTTAAGATTCCCGCCCTGTTTTTTGTGAATTTGCTCCCCGTGTCTCTAAATTCCATTTTGTGAATATTTTGACTCTACGCTACATTTTGTAAGTATTTTCAGTCGCACTTAATTTTCGTTCTGGTTTCCATTTCATTGTTATTTTCGCTGTCACCCAGACCATTAGGGGCCGATAACCTAGATGTTAGGCCCCTTAAAACAACAATTATCATCATCATCATCAACCCATCTGACTTCTTGGATCCGCCCCTGCTACCAACAACTTGTTATATTTCTTTATACCCATTTCTGTAATTTTCGGGTACTTCTCATCTTCGACTAATTTACATATGGGAACTCTTCGATTTATTATAATAACAGACTAATTGATACTAGCATTACCCGTCGCGGCTTCGCCCGCGAACATTCTAGTTGTAAAGAGTACACTTAGCAAAATCTCAATCATGAATGCTATGACTGACTTATCCTTGGTATGAATAATCAGACTTTATCAATTCAGCTACTGGTGCAGTGGTTAGGGGTTTGTCATTCCTTGATAGGTATATCAGAGCGAAGTTAGTTTTCTGGGAATATCACCGACACTGTTAATTTAAGGGCCTTTAAATGTGGTTTTCGGAGACCCTTTATAGTTGGGTGAAAAAGACCTTTCGTATCACACTCACTCGTGAAAATTGCGTGAAAAAATCTAGAGTGCCCCTTGACCCCCTTAAGCGCATTATACTGTATGTATTGATGAATTTTACAGCTTAATTTGGTTCAGTGATAACCTTATACCCGTCTGGAAACTTTCAGAGTAATGTAATAATTGGAATTGCATTGCGTCTTACAGAAATAGATGAGATGCTGTTACCATGGTTACCGTGTTGCATTCTTTCATTATTTCATTGTAAATATACATGTTTTAGGGTATTTATTTAATTGTGAGGCATTTAAAGAGTAAGTGAGTGCGTTTCGCTTACGCATTGGGTTATGCTGAACCTGTAGGTACCCCATATGTGTAGGTTGGTGTTAATGGGACCTTATTTTCGGTACAAAACTGGAATGGGACCTTAGCAGAATAATATAGGGAGGGATAATAGACAAATGTTTTATCCCTTAGCACTCGAATATGTTTTGGTAGCCACATACTTCTAGTCATTCTGCTACAAATGTATTGCATTACTGATTTCTATCAGTTCTTACGGTAACTGAAGTGTCTCATCCAATATCGCTTTCAATATTTCGTTCGTGAAAAATATCAGTGTTTAAAGAGACTAAACGGGTGGTTGGAAACCCGATGTCAAAATTATGCTGGAATTTGATAAAATCAGAGTGGGTAAGCTTGTAGATTTCTCTGTTAAAGCTGCCAACGTCTGATGGATTGGAGCCTTATTCAACTTCAAATTCACTGCATATTTTTGAAATACTTACTTGTTGTCCTTGGCGAAACCCCACACAAGACACGGCTCACTCCTGGAAGAATTGCTGAGTTTTAATTTACTTCCTAAATCATGTGCAGAAAGACAATTGGTGGCGTAGTTGGTAGCGTGCTGAGCTTCTATGCCCAAGGTCGTGGTTTCAAGAGCGTTAAAAATCCCTCAGTATGCCCTCCTTTGGAGGGGAAGTCATAGATTTATGGCGTGAAAAAGAACCTTCCACTAACTAAACTTGTGTGAAGCAAAATGTGTAGGTTAGATTTGATTAATGCTCTTAATTTCCAACGTTCGTTACTAGGCGCTGGCTGCGATGACGTCTAGTAGTAGCCAAGTTCACACCTAGGCGTCGTGGATGGTAGCATTTGGTAGTAAAAGTAGGAACTACTTGAAATTCAATGTCTGCAGTCCTTACTTGAATTAAAAACAGATAACACACACTAATACAGTCATCACAATTAACACCGGTTATCAGACAGATTCTACACACACCCTAAGTACACGGGGCTACATGACCGCGTTGTCGCTGCCCCTAAACTAAGGAACCAACCAACCAAAGATAATCATATTCACTCGAGTACATGTTGATTTGCGTGCGGCCATGTTTGATCTTTCCCCCTGTAAACACAATGCCTTATATACCGGTACATCCCACGAATCGCTTGCCCAAAGTACCCTCAGAATTACGCCCATAAGGCCATGGATTTTCTTAACTCTATGGAGATATTATTCGAGAATCGCCAGCCTCCGTTGAAACACATTAATCTCGGAGTACCGAGTGAGTGCCCCCCTTGGTGTTGGGGTAGCGCGCTTGCCTCGCTCTCGGAGGCCCCGGGTTCGATCCCCGGCTCAGTCAGGGATTCTAAAACTGACGTGAGGGTTCGAACGGGGTGCACTCAGCCTCGTGAGGACAATTGAGTAGCTGTCTGACAGTGAGACAGCGCCCCGATCACGAATACCAAGATTAACGGCCGAGGGGACCCGATGCGCTGATCACGCGTCACCCCAATATCTGCAGGCCAAAAGGCTGGGCAGCGGTCGCTTGGCCGGCCTTAGCCCGTCATGGGCTGTATAGTAACAGGGGTTGACTTTGTTGTTGTTGTTGTTGTTCTTGTTGTTGTTGTTGTTGTTGTTGTTGTTGTTGTTGTTGTACCGAGTGAGTTAGCCGTGGTTGTTCCGGCCTGGCTGAAGGCAGTCGCTCACATCCGGGAGGCAACAAGGTTCGAATCCCACCGCCGGCAACCTTGGAGATGGTCTTCTGTGAATTTCCATCTTCCTTCCAGGCAAATGCCGGGGTTGGTCTCTAATAATAATAATAATAATAATATCGTATGGCCTTGGATGCCGGGTGCAAGCTTTCTTATTTGACACCCAGAGGGCAGCTTGCATGGTGAATAATTTTGTTGTTCCTTGAAGCACTATGGAAGTCAAGGAAGTTAGACATCTAAGCTCCTTGATATTATAGCGCTTTCTAGTAGAGAAATGAGGAACCTTGTGTGGGCGGAAAATCCCGAGATTAATTTTACCATTATGAACGCGGCCTACTAAATTCAAATGTGTTCTTTAACATGCCAACATCGTATGACATGCGTGACGTGATTTTTGCCGCCTTTAGAAAATCACTTACCACGGCCATGAGTGAACCTGCAAGCTTGGGGTGGTAGTTCGACACGATAACCACTCACCCACCGTGACAAGCGGGGTTTGTCCCTAACTATAGGCCACTGCCGCTACCTTCCAATTCCCCGCACTTACAAGCACATTTTCCTCCCCTGGCAACACTCCACACGCGACGATACATGTAGCTCACCCCATGGGTGTCCGCATTGAAGCAGCTACTAACTCTGGCGAGCCGAACATGTCCTCTGACACTCCCGGCACTAAGGAGCCGTACGTTAAAAAAATATACAAAATCTCGTAGTAGTAATTTTAGGGGCAGATGACCTCGTAGTTCCGCCCCATAAAACCACAATAACTAACTAAACTAATCTCGGAGTACACATAATGTATTAATGCGGGAAGTCATCGACACACGAGCTTAAAAGATTAAACAACCGAATTGGATATCTGCATTTTTCGAACATTCGAATCTCGATTTGGTGAATATTGGAAGTAGTCGAGTTAATCGAGTGTTCGAAATTTATGTACAGCGCTCAACCGTTCCAAGGGGAGCTATTTCATGAAGTGATTCCCATGACACTTAAGATATATGTTCGTATATGTACACCCCTACTTGCTGTTGTTGTAGCTTTTGTAGCAGTATTTACGCGTGTATATGCCCCACTTTTTATGTTAAAATATTGAGGCAAAAACTGGGGTGGGGATTATACTCGGGACACATTAAAAATAGACATCTCTACTTAGTATAAAACAAAGTCCCCGATTCTTGGATGTCACGGGTAATCTCGAGAACCACTGGATGGATTTTGATGTGGTATTCACCATTCTGTAAAGGATATCTCGAGGAAGGTTTCTGTCGAAAATAATTTATTTATCATCAAAGGAAGCCACGCAGTAACGATTTCAGTGAAAAAGTCGGGGAAAAAAACCTGGCGTCCGTGCACTTTGTAAGCTTACGCTGGGCAAACCGCTAAAAGTATCAATTTACTATGAGTGTAAGAATTGTTCAGCATGAAAAGTTCTACAAAAAAGTCTGCGAGTGCATATCTCTATTTTCAATACATCGCCCACTATACGTGTCTTTACGTTTACATTTCATCCAACAATCTCCATTCAATTACTGAGGTGATAGTTTACTAGCTAGCTAGGAGCGAGCCTATCACCCCAGTTACAGCCTAGTTAGCGGGCGAGCCTATTACCCAGCCATTAGCAAACTGTCGAGTCGCGTTGAGTTAAGACTTCAGAGAAGAGTGGATGTGTTTGGAGTTTCCATGGAAGTGCAACTCGGCTTGGCTTCATTTCGCCTGTGAACGTTTCGTTCCGCAAAATACGCAGTCAAGTTAAGATTGGACGGAAGGGGGATTTGTGTTTAATGCACCTCGCCATTCTTAAATTACGTCTGACAAGAATTCGTTGCACGTGCATCTCCATGATAATATAATTAATACTCCAGTCAGTGATTTTAACCCATCATGCCGAGACGTAAAACGGATATAGGTCGTAGTTCATTGACATCGAAAAAAAAAAGCGCTTACCACGTAATGCATTCATAACTTCCCGGGCGAAGTTATTTAGTAATTTATAAATGAATACAATAAATTTTATTACTTGAATTCTTACATTTGATGAATTATTGATCAGTGCCACTAATATCTCGGTCGCTAGACTCACTATCTGTTGTAGGCCTACACCACACCGTGTCATCCATCTTCACTTCTGTCCATTGCATTAGCAATTGATCGTCACCTTTACACTTTTCTTAATCATGTCTGGAGATATTTCCTTCCAAGCGGCTACAATCCATTCGCACATCTGTGAAGGGAAACTTTTTTAAAGCGTCCAGTTGGCATCGTTTCTGCAGCGCTGCTTATCCAGTTTTACCGGGCAGTCGGCTCAGATTTGCCTTGAAAGCTCGGTAGATGGAAACATCGAGAGGCTGCAACATTCACCAGGTATCACCAACATATCGCACTTTTCTTTCCGACACTTCTCTTTAACGCTGTCTGTTAAATGACCTCGAAAGCTGTCAAGCACGAGCATCGAACGTGGGCGTAGGAGAGCACCTAGCCGCCGAAACCACTCTGATTTTAACCAGTCTATGAAAAGGTCCTGTGTCATCAGGCGCGGATCTAGAGTTTGGCTTTGGGGGAGGGTTACAGAATCGAAATTGTTAAGAAAAATGGTATCACTAACAACGCAATCACAAAATAAGCAAACGTACAAAACCAGACAAATTATTTTGCAAGCGACATTGATAGAAATTTGATGCGTTTAGCGCACCAAAAATATTCGTACAAATTGCAACGGCTTGTTTTGCGAATTTTACATTGAGCTTCGAGAAAAGTATCAAGGTACGTTACAGTTTCGGCAAGTCGAGTTGGTACCGACAAAGGGAGAAAGTCACAGGTTAAATTGCCAACCAAGCTTACAGTTTGGACGTCGGCAAAATTTTTTGGTGCAAAAAAAGCCCCAAAAGCCTATCCGTTTGCTAAACAAAATAGAAGAGTTGATTTTGTTATATAAATAATCGTTTTTATATAACAGGTATGAATTTGTAAATATGTACAGTTGTAACAGAACATAATAATTGCAATAAAGATATTTTTAGTATCGAATAAAATGAAAAAAAAAACTGTTTTTCATTTAAAATTCTTTAAGTTTTATTTGTCTGGTTATTGTTTTTTCGTTTTTTGAATTTGAAAAAATAATTGATCACCGTTTGGGGGGTCATGACCCCCATGACCCCCCACCCCTTTTGAATCCGCGCCTGTGTGTCATCCAGCGGCTTTGTTGCACTCGAACGACAATGCCTGATGGTAACTTTTCTTCGGGGAGAGCCTTACGTTTAAAAATAGTGTACTGAATAAACTCGTTTCCATCAGCTGTGATAGCTAACATCACAGTGCTTCTTTGTTTTTCCATACTGTAGTTGCAGTTTACAAGCTGTTGTAGTAATTATTTCTCTGTTGGCATTACTGACAGCAATATATGTGAATGCGCACTCTAATTCATCTTCGTCTCACATACACATAGCCACGTGATACTTCCTGTTGGCGATGTATGTGTTTTGTGGAGGGCGGCCAGCGATTACAGCCACTTCCGCCAAGCATGCTATAAATCAATCAATTAAGGGGGTTGGAAGGCTAATTCTTATCACGTGATTGATGACGAACTATTAGCAGTAATTACATTCGAATAATGGTGCTATTACTGCAATTAGTTCCTGGGTTGCGTGTTCTGATTGCGTGTGGACACAATCCAGAGCACACGTGGTGGCGAAGAAGTTGCTCCATTTAGGGGATCGGAGATCTCAGTTTCGAGGGAGACTGTAGTCGACAATGTAGCCCATTGCTCCCAGGAACTATTTGCAATAACACATGCAAATTTTAGAATATATCCCCCCCCCCCCTGGGGGCTCACATCTAGTGGGACGTGGTTAGGCCACCACGGGACCCCAGCTGAGTCCGGCATTGCTTCCACTTACTTGTGCCGAGCTCCTCTCCGTCTTCTTTCCTGTCGACCTCACTTGGTCAACTCTTGTTCTCTTCCGACCCCGTTGGTATTAGGGTATCCGAGGCCTAGGGAGTCACTTCTTTTTCCGCCTTCGTTGGCCCATCCTTCCTGATCCCTCATTCGTCTAGGGATCAGCTTTCTTTTCATTATAGTTCCTTTCCTCTTTACGATTCCCGCCGTTATTTTCTGAATTGGCTCCCCGTGTCTCTAAATTACATTTTGTGAGTAGCCCATTTTGAATCTCAACCACATTTTGTAAGTATTTTCAATCTATATTGCATTTTGTAAGTATTTTCTATCTAAACTCCATTTTGTTGTAAGTATTTTGAATCTAAATTACCTTTTGTAAGCATTTTCAATTTCTATTGCATTTTGTAAGTATTTTGAATTGCAATTGCTTTTTGTGAATATTTCGAATCAGCATTGCATTTTGTAAGTATTTTGAACCTAAACTTCATTTCGTGCGTATTTTTCAATCTAAATTCCTTTTGTGAGTATTTTCCTTCTAAGTTACCTTTTGTATTTCCACTCTACATTTTGTGAAATATTTCAATCCGAGTTACATTTTGTAAGTATTTTAATTCCAGCTTAATTTTCGTAGTGGTTTCCATATCATTGTCATTTTCGCTATCCCGAGACCATTAGGGGCCGATAACCTAGATGTTAGGCCTCTTAAAAAGACAATTATCATCATCATCATTTTGGGAACTCGGAGATCTCTGCTTAGAGGGAGACTGTAGTCGACAATGTTAAGTATGGTAAGTTGTTGCCCATTGCTCTCAGGAACTATTTGCAATAAACACATGAAATGTTTAGAATATATAAATGAGAACTTCTGATGTAATACTGGCATTCTTTTAGAATGCCTCTTGGACAGAGGAACGCAATCAGGTTCATTTCCAAAGGACGAGGGAATTCTGGGCACAAAAGAAAGTATAATGGCCCTAGCGAATTATATATTACTAGCTGACCCGTGCGAGAAATCTCGCATGTTCATAAACCACACTTTCTCCAATAGCTTTCTTATAAGAGACTTAAGGAGAAAGGTTATGTTTTTATTTCAACCAAATAATTATAGCACACTATTTACATTTCAGTTAGAATTCCATGTTCTACATTCCCTAACTTAAGAAGGCAATCACTCACCGGTTATTCGATATTTATGAAATTATACGATTTGAGTTCACCTTCCTTTAAATTACTGTTTCTGAAATCCATGCAAAATGATAAAGGAAGGACCTCAGAATTTTAAAATGGCATTAAACAGGCGACACAGCGGTTAAAATGTGAAGTAGACAGCAATTATGGAGCGTATTTTCATACAGTAACAGTAGACTATCTGCAAATCGCACACTTCGTACATTTTCTTAAAGTCATTTTTTAAAGAAATCATGGACATTTATGAAATTAGAGTGCAATTCGTCACAGCTAATATCTATTCTCTTTCATTTTAATTCTCATTTGTCTCCATTGGTCGCTTGTGAGCGCCGAAGGAGGGATCTATATTACTGAAATAATATATATGATAATAATAATGATGATAATATAATAATAATAATAATAATAATAATCATACAATCTTGAGCAAACCATGCAAACGATATATGGATCCATAAAAATAGTCAATATTTAGGGGAATATATAGCAGGATCAACCAAGGCGTCTAACATAGAACGAACGGCAAGGCTTCAGAAAGCATACAAACTCACATGGCCACATTATAATAAGAAAAGCGTATCAAGACAGGCCAAACTTAGACACTACAAAACAGTCGTACTTCCAGAAGCGTTATATGCGTCAGAAACGACAACAATTGGCGGATCTGGCATCATAGAAACTGAAAAAAAAAAAATAGATCGCAAAATTCTCAGAAAAATATTGGAACAATACACAGAGGACTAAAGCAAGGAAGTGTGTTGTCACCATTAATGTTCTTAATGCTGATAGGTGACATCATGAAGGCAGCAATGAAAGACTATTTGTTTTCTCGTGTAAGGAACAAAAATATTACAGAAGAAATTATGTACAAGATGGGCAACAAAAATGACAAAACTTGAACATTTAAGGCTCTAAATAATGCATGACCAATATATTGCCATGTCACGTCCATTTGGTGTAGCCTTCACCAGATACTCCATGGTGCACAGGATAGGACCCAGACTGCACTGAAGCAGATGACCCATAGTCTGTTCTTCACCGCATTCACAAAGGACCAAGTCGCAGCAAAAAAAAAAAAACATTTATGAATGTTAGACAAAGATGAAGGTAATGTTGTTTGCAGACGACCTTGTGATCTGGGGCGAGGATGAGATGGAGGTACAAGAACAGTTAGACGTAATAAATGAAAAGATTGAGCAATGGGCATTGAAGATAAATGTGGAGAAGAGTAAAACAGTGGTGATGAGTAGAGGTAATAAAGAAGGAAAAGTAGTAATCGAAGAAGGAGATAAGGAATTGGAAGTACTGAAACACTTCAAATACTTGGGAAGTGAACTGACTGAAGATGGAAGACTAGATTTGGAAATTAGCAGAAGAATACAACTCGGGAGTGCTTTCTACCAACAGGTACGGGGACTAGTATGGAACAAGGATATACCAATTAAGGCTAAAGAAGTTATGTACAAAGCATATTATGTTCCTATAATGACAAATTCAGCAGAAACTTGGACAATGACTAAGAGGGATGAGAGCAGAGTACAAGCAGCTGAGATAAGATTCCTGAGAAGTATGGTCCAGAAAGCGAGGAGGGACAGAGTGAGAAATGAAGATATACGGAAAGAACTGGGAGCACAGAAACTAAATGACAAACTGGAGCAAAACAGTTTGAGATGGTTTGGACATGCCAAACGGATGAATGAAGGAAGGCTACCAAGACAAGCACTGGAACGACGGATGATTGGGAAGAGAGGACGAGGAAGACCAAGAATGCGTTGGATGGGCTCGGTAGAGAATAGCATCAGAAAACAGAACCTGGATTGGAACACCGTTTCGGAAGAGGAATGGTGGAACGACAGAACAAAGTGGAGAGGAACCATATTTTCCCCCACCCTGTGTCAGCTGGAAAAGGGGAAATGAAGATGATGATGATGACACAGAGATGGCATATGGATGAAGAGATCTATACGAGTACACAGACAGACTCACCGATATGACCAGAAAACGCAGACTAACGTTTTACGGACACATAACAGAGAATGAACAACAACAGACTTACGACGTAAATCTTTGATGTAGTAAACAGCTCAAGCAGGAAAACTAATATTGGTATCATGAAATAGAGGAAGACTTACGGCAGTGTGGATCGACAGGCAAATGATTGGAGACAGAGGAGAATTCAGAAACAACATTAAGAATACAAAATGTAAAGCAAATGGAAAGATGAAGACAAGAACAAAGGAAACAGTAGAACAGTCAAAGGATGAAGAGATTTTGGGAAGAGAAGAGAAAGAAGGGAGATGAGTGAAAATTATGTCATCATGAGATACTTGATGAAGATGACAATGCACGGGGAACGCTTCCCTACCATTGAAGACGTTAAGCAGGCTGCCGAGCGCTCTCTTTGTACCATCAATAGATTGGGCAGTGCCAACGGGATCCAATGACTTCCGCATCGCTGGGAACACGTTGTATGCAACGGTGGGGACTACATCGAGGGCCTGTGAAACTAGAAACCATCTAAGTGAGTTATTCATCCAGTTATAACTAAGGTGCCAAAAAAAACATGTATTTAAGTTCAAACACTGTCCATAAGGGCAAGAATGATATAATAATAATAATAATAACAAGTAGTTCCGTGAAGAACTATACAGCCTATTTTCATATATCCTACTTATGTTAATTGCCACTATCAACATACAAAATTTCAGTTTGATTGCTTTAATAGATTCGTAGATATTGAGAACCGACTAAATATTGCGGATGGTCGCCATGTTGGATTTTATATATGTAGGTCCTAGAGTTATGTAATGTTACATGAAGATTATTGTGTACGTGTAGTATTCAAACTTCAATCGCATGATTAGGACACAAGAAGTAACAAAGAGATTTTAAAATTTCGCACAGCTGCCATCTTGAGGGTATGGAAACAATTGAAATAAATTAGATGCCAGTGGATTAACATTCGTATAAGGATTTACTGTACCAAGTTTCACTGCACTCGGATGTTCAAATTGCGAGAAACGTCCATGTGAATATTTATACTTCGCGTCGCCGCCATGTTGGATTTGTGATCACCAGGTTATTTAAAGTCCTATAGGTGAGCTTAAGTTCATAGCCCCTATGAACATTAAAAAAATCAGTTTGATTGCTATAATAGATCCGTAGATATTTAGAGCCGTCTAAATATTTCGGATGGTCGCCACGTAGGATTGTTAAATGTATAGGCCATAGAGTCATGTACCATTAAAGGACAATTATTGCGTAGGTTCATTATTCAAACTTTCAATTCAATCGCATGGTTACGACACAAGAAATAAAAACTTAATTTTAAAATTCGCACAGACGCCATCTTGAGGTTATGTAAACAATTGAACTAAATTAGATACCAGTGCATTACAATGTGTATAAACATTTCCTGTACCAGATTTAATTGCGTTTGGAACATTAATTCGCGAGAAAGGTCTATTTAAAATTTTCACATTCGCTTGGCCGCCATGTTCGGTTTGTGATTAACCGGTTTCTGAAAGTCTTATGTATGTACTTCCAGTAGTGCCCTTTATCTTCGTACAAAATTTCAGGGTGATAATGCTAATAGTTTCAGAGATATAGAATGCCGGTGAAATATTTCGCACATCCGCCATCTTGTGGTTATGTAAACAATTGAACGATGTTAGATGTCGGTGCATTACAATGTGTCTAAACATACACTGTACCACGTTTTATTGTGTTTGGTTGGTTAATTTGCGAGAAACGTCTATTTAAAAGTCGCAAATTCGCGTGGCCGCCATGTTAAATTTTGTAGTTATCAGTTTTTCAAAAGTTACATAGATGTACTTCTAGTATTTCCCTTTATCACCGTAAAAAATTCCAGGGTGATATCGGGAATAGTTTCGGAGATATTGAATACTGGTGAAATATTTCGCACAGCCGCCATGTTGGATTGGTCAGACGTAACAAAATTTGAAGGGCACGGTCGAGGTCGCCCGAAATAGTGCTATGAACTTACCGAGTTTCATTGAAATCGCTCCAGCCGTTTAGATTTTATTAGGGGGACACACACACACCTCACAAACAAAAAAAAAACACACACGCACACACACACACGGACAAAGGGTGATCTCATAAGCCTATTTTTTTTTTTTTTTCATAATTGAAAATAGGCTAATAAAATCTTGGGCCCAGTAAAAGAAAATGGTGAATACAGGAGACGGCACGCACGTGTGGAAAAAATAACTGATGTGTTGAGGAAAAGTTTTAGCCACATGACACGAATGAGCTCTGTGAGATTGACAAACAGAATCTTTACCTACTCTTCAGAGAAGAAAACCAAGGGGGCTTGGTTCACTGAGGTAGGCAGAGAAATCGGGATTGCATGTGACGATGTGCTAGAGCGGGTGTCACGGTAAGTTGAAGCTAACAACTCACCGGGGTTTCCGAGAAAAACCTAAGCTTAAAAAGGCATGAAGTGGACGGAAGAAAGAAAGCAACAACTTGTTGCCCCAGCTTCTATTATTGAACCAAAAAATTAAATTTAGTGACTGTTTGAATGTCTGCATTTCCGATCTGTAGTTTCTCGCCACCATTATTCTCTAATGGAAGATATTCCGTTTTGTTGTAATTGATATTTAGAAATAATAATAATAATAATAATAATAATAATAATATTTATTTATTTGTTTATGAATTTGATTAATAGTTTACTTATTTATTTAATTATATCTTTCTATCTTTCTTTCTTTCTTTCTTTCTTTCTTTCTTTCTTTCTTTCATTGTGTATTATTTATAGACTAGCAGTAGTGCCCGGCTTCGCCCGGTGGATTTGTTTTACAGAACTGGAGCGCTCAGGATAAGGATCGGAATAAATGAAAGTAAATTTGAAAGCACCGACACTTATTGCAGCTGATAACCTCGGTATACTGCACCAACACCATCGCCCTTATACAGAGGCATACTATTGTCATGATGATAACTGTTTTAAGGGGCATAAGAAATCTTTTAGCACTAATTGCTCCCCGTGACTGCAATTTATAAGCAGCTCGCAATTCTGCACCAGAACATTGGTAGGGGCGACGTGATGCAGACCGCATTACATGGCAACACTAGACTTCGGCATTATTGAAGCCGTTCTGGAGCGCTTGTTCTTCCAAATTACTGAACAAAGCCTAAACTATTCCTCTTGAATAAGGCTATCATATACAAAAAGAATTTTTCGAATCCGACTGGTTGTTTTAGAGATCAGCGCATTTAAACACATAAACACTCAAACAAACACACAAACTCTTCAGCTTTATTAGCCTACTTTTCTCATTTTGCAAAAATGAGGAAAAAGTAGTCTTAGGAGATCGATCAGGGAAAATGTGTGTCTGTCTGTCTGTCCTTCTGTCTGTCTGGCTGTGTGTGTGTGTGTGTGTGTCTGTGTGTGTGTCCCTATCAACTCCTAAATGGCAGCAGCAATCGAAACCAAATTTAGTATGAGTAAAGATGTATACCGGAATATCTCAAGCCCATATTTGAAAATGATGTCAGTGTTACCAACTGCTGAAAAAAGCACTAGAAATTTGAGCTCCATGTTGGATATCTTGGAAGGTATGCATGGGAGCTATTCCAAAATTGGCACACATGTAGATAATACTATACAGTATATGACAGTGTTGCCAAAATAATTTTAAGCCTTGTGATAGTTCCAATATTTAAATTCATATAACTTCTACACTATCTATTGTATTTCAACCAAATGTTGTATGTAATATGTGTACTTAAACAGATATGACTGAGCGTATTCTTAAGAGCCACCAGGGCTGCCAACTGATAATAACTGCTCTCTCTATTTTTTTATCCAAATACCAATATATCTAAAAGTATGCTATCCGACAGCTTTAAACTATGCACACGTATAGAACCTGACATTTTATATTAATTTGGAGTAACTTCAGTTCTACCAACATGATTCTAAGCCTGCTGATAGGACCAATTTTTAAATACATGTAACTTATATACTATCAGTTGGATTTCAACCAAATTTCGTATGTGCTATGTGTAACTTAACTGATATGACTATAAGTATTCATAAGAGCAATCAGGGCTGCCAACTGTTAATATATGCAGTCTATATTTTTACCCTAATATCAATATATCAGAACGTATGCAAGCCAACAGCTCTATACTTTGCATACGTATAGCACCTGACTTTGTAGATTAATTTGGAGTAATTAATATGAGTCAGTGCTGCCAACATGATTCTATGCCTGCTGATAGGTCCAATTTTAAAATACATGTAACTTCTATACTAACAAATGGATTTCATCCCAAATTGGCACAACAAGATATCATAATATTTCAGATTATTTCTAAGCAGCACACGCATTGTTGCCAACATGCTTTTACGTGTGCTGATAGATCCAATGTCTAACTGCATGTAACGTCCATTGGACTTCAACCAAATTTATTTATTTTGTACCTTAAGAGATGGAACTAAGAATATATTCAGTCACCAGGGCTGCCAACTGTAGTGCTCTATTAGGCTACATTATACCAGGAATATGTCGAACTAATTACACATTTCGATATTACCATCTTAATTTCATCATTATTCTAGATAGGTTCATATACTGTAGATTAATCATTGGCATGAAAAGTAGGGTCTTTAGTTCGTCACGGAACTTCTTGTTATATTAGTAACTTACTTTTACTTTTTTGTGTGGAATTTATCCATAAATTTCAAAGGTTCATATTTTGCACTATAAGTTTCATACGAGTAGGTGATGGCCGTGGTTTTACGCCCCTTAGAAGGACTATGACCAAAGCAACAGCAACAACAACAGCTGCTATTGCTGTATATTGCCATCAGTGGGGACAAGCGCGCTTGTCTGCTTTAATTGAATACTCGGTATAATTGGTAGTTAACTCATAGCAGCGGTATAATTGGCAAATCATGAATGAGCTTCATTACGAGTTTTTGGCAGATACTTTTTGGAAGGTGCATCATTATATTGCAGGGGTGGACACAACGAGGCTCGCGAGCCAAATGCGGCTCCTTGAAACAATAGTTCAGATTTTAACCCCTTGACCGCCAGCCATATACGCGGTGTCCGTACCCTACACTGCCAAGGCCTAATCTGCACTTTTTACCCTGCAGTAAATTATACGTATTAACTTCTAAACTATTTATGTATATTGGATGATCTTTTCTGGTTTTGAAGGTAATGCTCTGGGCGTTTTATTAATGTAACTTAATGTTCTTTTATTCTATAATTTATATTAAATGGAGTGATAATTGAAATAAATATTTACTTTAAAAATTTTAAAAGAAAATTCATGATCAAAAATCGTTAAGAAAAAAAACATTTTTAGCATGGAAAACTGCTTTATTTTAGAGAGGTGATGTTTCCAATATCACATAGTCTATAAAAATTTGATCTTTCTGTAAAATATTACCTCTACAATAATTTATTATTATTTTTATTACTGTAACATGAAATTTTCTAATTCTTACATTATATGCAAATGTCTGCAATTCCAGGCTAGTTATAAGTAAAAATGTTTACTAATGTCTATTTCACTACTTCACACAAATTGAACACTCCATAATTCACTTTTTGGATGAAAAGGGACTAATTACCTAATATTTACACATGCTTATTACGCGCCCTAGCAATTGTGATTAGAGCGCACAAAGGATGTACATATTAGCCTACATTCTTTAAAATTGTATCTGATCTTTTTCCTTCTGCCACCTTGAATTGTACTAATCTTGCTGTTTTTCCCGGTAAAAGGTAAAAGGGTTCGTTGTCCGCCCGCGATAGCTGAATTTGCGCTTGGTTACTCAGCAGCAAGTTCCTCAGTGTGACAAACTTTAAAGCTTGTTGTATATAGTCTTATTTAATCCACTACTAGACCAAAACATATATTGTGAACTATTAAAACGAATAAGTAACTTGGAAAATACATTTTTTCAGAACGTCCGATCAATCGGACGTTGGCGGTCAAAGGGTTAAAAAGTTCAAAATATTAAATATACAGGGTGTAACGAAAATATACGGCACACAATGCAGGACACATTCCTCACACGTAGACGAAGAAATTATGTTATGTGAACATGGGTCTGAAAACGCTTTGTTTCCGTGTTACACCTCATTGTCTCCAACTCATTTATCATGGGAAACACACAACAACAGAAAGTTAGAATCATGAGAAGCGTGCACTCTTGGTTACGTCTGGTTACGTAGTCATTATCGTAGGTGCACCCGCCAGTGTTTTGTTTTACATGGCCCTGTTGCCATGCGACTTACGGCATTGCTTGTTTACAGCTGTGCGACTAAGCAAGCACTTCATGCACAATGGAACACCTCTTCATTTTAGTGTTAATGTCCGACGGCTAAATAACAGATTCGGTGACAGATGGATAGGTAGAGGTGGACCAATTGCCTGGCCTCCACGCTCTCCGGACCTAAACCCACTGCACTTTTATTGTGGGGGAAATTTAAAGCTCTTGTGTATCGAACCCCAGTACAAGATGTTCAGAGTCTCCGTGCCCGTATTATGGAACGCTGCGAAACTAGACGCAATACTCCAGGGATACATCAGCCCATCCGAGATTCACTAAGACGGCGGTTTGTTGCATGTATCAATGTGAACGGAGGGCGTATTAAACATCTCCTGTGAGAAAGAGATGCATGTGGTATGCTGGTACGTTCTGTTCTTGTATGTTTCCCATGATTAATGAGTTGGAGACAATAAGGTGTAACATGGAAACAAAGCATGTTAATCATACTAATATATAACAAGAAGTTCCGTGACGAACTAAAGAGCCTACTTTTCTTGAAATTTAAGATTCTTGCCAATCTATATAGACCTATCTAGAATAATGACGAAATTAAGTTGTTAATATCGAAACTTCTAATTAGTTCGAAATATACCTGGTATAATGTAGCCTAATAGAGCAGTACAGTTGGCAGCCCTGGTGACTGAATATAGGCTATTGTTAGTTGCATCTCTTAAGGTACAGAAAACAAAATTTGGTTGAAGTCCAATGGATAGCATGCACGTTACATGCAGTTAGACCTTGGATTTATTAGCGCGCGTAAAATCATGTTGGCAACATTGTCATGCATGTGTTGGTCAGAAATAATCTGAAATATTATGATCTCGTGTTGTGCCAATCTTGGATGAAATCCATTTGTTAGTATAAAAGTAACATGTATTTTAAAATTGGACCTATCACCAGGCTTAGAATCATGTTGGCAGCACTGGCGTAGGCCTATATTAGTTACTCCAAATTAAACAAGAATGCCAGGTACCATACGTGTGCAAAGTTTAGAGCTATTGGCTTGCATACTTTCTGATATATTGATATTAGGGTAACAAAAATAGAGACACTATTTATTAACAGTTGGCAGCCCTGGTTACTCTTAAGAATCGGCATAGTCATATCTGTTATGGTACACATAGCACACATGAAATTTGGTTGAAATCCAAATGATAGGTTAGAAGTTACATGTATTTAAACTTGGACCTCTCAGCAGGCTTAGAATCATGTTGGTAGCACTGACGTATATAAGTTACTCCTAATTAATATATAATGTCAGGTTATACGTGTCCATAGTTTAAAGCTGTCGGCTTGCATACTTTCTGATATATGGGTATTTGGATAAAATAAATTGAGAGCATTTATTAACAGTTGGCAGCCCTGATGGCTCTTAAGAATAGGCTCAGTCATATCTGTTTATGTACACATAGCACATACAAAATTTGGTTGAAATCCAATTGATAGTGTATAAGTTATATGCATTTAAAATTTGGACCTATCAGCAAGCTTATAATCATTTTGGCAACACTGCCATGTATGGCCTCCTGGAAATTAAACTGCAATATTATTGTCTATACGTGTGCCAATTTTGAAATAGTTCCCATTCATACCTTCGATGATATCCAACATGGAGCTCAAATTTCAATTGCGATTTTTCAGCAGTTGGTAGCACTGACATCATTTTCAAATATGGCCGTGAGATATTCAAGTATAGATCTTTACTCCTACCAAATTTTGTTTCGATAGCTGCAGCCGTTCAGGAGTTGATAGTGGGACACACACACACAGCCAGCCAGACAGACAGAAGAACAGATAGACAGACATTTGCCCGATTTCATAAGACTACTTTTTTTTTTTTTCAAAATGTGAAAAGTAGGCTAAAAATGAGATGGTGTTTATCGTCCTGTCTGTCTGTCGTCCTGTCTGTTACTCAATCACGCAAGAACCACTCGTCCGATTGAAATGAAATTTTGTACGGATGTAGCTGATTTACCAGAGTTACTCATAGGCTACTTTTGATTTCGATATTTTGCACTATTTAAAAATGGCGACCATTTTAGTGACGTCACAACACCCTTTGGTTTCAAAATTCCATATTTCCATTTCAAATAAAAAGAGAACGCTAAGAAATAGCAAACTTTTGATGACACGTACGAGCTTTAAAATTTCCTACTGAAAAGGTCCTTATCACTTTTCGTGTATCTCCAAAGGTTAGCGAGTAAAACCCACATTTGTGACGTCACTACACCCTTTGGTTTCAAAATTTTGCAATTCCATTTCAAATAAAAAGGGAACGCTAAGAAATAGCGAACTTTTAATGGCATACACTAGCTTTAACATTTCATTTTCTATCCGAAAGGTCCTGACCACTTTTCGTGTATCTCCAACGGTTAGCGAGTAAAACCTAAATTTGTGCAATAAAACACGGTCAACACCGAGAAGTCTATCTCTATATATATAAAAATGAAAGTTTGCCTGGTTTTTTTTTCTGAATTTCTACGGAAATTTAAGTTATTTACGCGTTTCAGACTGTTTTATGATGGATGCGCGCGAAAATATTTTTTTGTCTGTCAGTCTGTTTGTTTGTTTGTTTTTTTGTTTGTTGGTCTGTGGACAATTTTGTTCCCTTATAACTAAAGAACAACTGGGAGTATCAATGTAAAATTTGGTACAAATGTCCATCAGAGCCACGACACTAATCATTGATGTAACTCCTCTCCGTACCTCTCATAAAAGGGGGGCCTACCCGCTTAAAATTCATGCTGAAATAGGCGTAGAAGGACGAGACAAAGCTCATTTTCAGCTCCTCAATGTGAGAGACAAAACTCGGAAACCACATTTTAAGGCCCTAAAACCAACCGTTTTTTAGATATTCCCAGAATACTAATTTCATTTAATAAACTAATGAACGAATGGAAGCCGGTAACCATGGCAACAGAATCGCAGAGGTCCATCTATTGCTGTAAGACGCAATGCAATTCCATTAATTACATTAGTGTGAAAGTTTGCAAACGGCTAAAAGGTTATCTTCGAACCAAATTAAGCTGTAAAATTCATCAATACGTATAATGCGCTTAAGGGGGTCAAGGGGTACTCTAGAATTTTATCACGCGATTTACACGTGCTGGTGTGGTACGGCAGGTCTATTATATTCCTATCCCTATATATTATTATTATTATTAGTAGTAGTAGTAGTATTATATTATGGCGTACAACGACGAGACAAAGCCCCTCGGTGCCAGAAACAGAACTCGGGGGCTCTAAAGTGTCCTCGAAAACTACATTATAAGGCTCTAAAACCAACAGTTTCTGAAATATTCCCAGAAAACTAATTTAATTTCATTTAACAAACTAATGAAGGAATGCAAATCGGTAACCATAACATTATCTCAAGGGATGGCATCCAACGTTCCACCTATTTCTGTAAGAAGCAATGCCACTCCATTTATTACCTTTCTGTGAAAGTTTGCAAATGGCTATAAGGTTATCACGGAACCAACTTAGACTGTATAATTCATCAATGCAGTTAAGAGGGTCAAGGGGTAACCTAGAATTTTTTCACGCAATTTTCACGTGTGACATATTATAGTACACAAGGTCTATTATATCTCCTAACAGCAACATTATTTTCAAAAATTCCTGATTTGAATCAGCATTTTTTGTGGCTTTTAGGAATTTGGGCCATTTGAGGCTAAGGAACCTGAATTTTCATGCACCACTACTTACTGTGTGTGTGAATCGACGCTCAAGTTCATTAAATCTAAATATCGAACTGAACTGATGAACCTTGAAGTGAACTCGTGCGAACTGCGCGTACCATCAGACAGATTTCAAACAACTAAAAGCAAAAATGAACACTCAAAAAAGCACTTCTCAAATGTTCGACGATGTCGAAATGTAAATATTATACGTCAGAAGACTGTACCATAACGAGGGTCATTATAGTACTGTTATTCATTATGAGACAGTTTCTCCAGCCAATCAGAGCTCATTCATTGACCAATTAGATAAGGATAGCTTCGCGCATGCGCTCAAAATCCAACATGTCGGACATGAATTACATGATTTGAAAGCTCAAATTGGATATCGGATCAACCATTGTAGTTACAATCCCAAACACAACGACGAAATCAGCACGAAGTTTTACGGTAACAAGAAAATACTATGACATATGCAAGAAATATATGAATCTACGTCCAGAAGTTAGCAACACAGCATCCTTCTATATAAATAACCTACATGGAAAGTGCACCGTCCATATGTTCGCGTAAATAAACTGGCGAATATGAGACAAGAAATAGCACTGTACCTTAATATCCCCAACCCCAATTTCTACACAGCGCATTACTTTTAAACTACTTCGGTGCCAATATTAGTGAATGCTAGTTCTGATCGGCACTAGACATCATGCAGGCTGTAAACAATAGCATTGCCTAGCAAAGTAAATGGTCTCTGCTTTCGAAGTGCTTTGACCCACGCATGCGCTCTGTTCAGTCAGCAAACCACGCATGCGCTCTGTTCACTAACTGAAGTAACTGAATCCCACAGATATTTATGAATATGTATGTTAAAGCATGTAATAAAGTTATAATTATCGTCGAACATAAACAGTCGTATGCAACTCGCCTTTATTGCCATTATAGGCTCGTTGCATAATGTACTATTATCTTCTTGTGTATTGAACAATAATGTTTTCGTATTTGTTAATTAAACTATATAAATGTTTCTTCATTTTTATGAAATAATAATTTAATAATGCAGCCAAATGACGACATCAGCTAATCGTGGCGTGTGTACCGAGGTGTGGTTCCGACCAGAGCGTGGAAAGTCACAGCCCGTCGCTAGAGGGCATGCGTGCACGTCACGTGACGATACAAAGCGAGCAGCAGCATGCATCAATCGTCCAACGCTGCCAGTCGGATTGCAAACAGTGACATGGTGGCGTCAACCGAAGAGCAAAGAGGTGTTGTTCGGTTTCTGACAGTGGAAGGAGTAGGGGGATCGGACATTCATCGCCGAATGTCACAATTGTACGGCGAACACTGCATGTCCCTTGCGAGGGTCAAGGCGTGGCACAAGCGCTTCAGGGAAGGACGGGTGTCGGTAGCCGTTGATGCCCGGTCTGGGGCACCCCCCCCCCCCCCCCCCCCTGCAATACCGATGACAACGTCCAGCTGGTTGATGCACCCATTACCCAGGACCGCCGAGTGACAGTGAACGCCATAGCCGCCGTGGTCGCTCCACGACAATATACGACCTCATACGGCCAACACAGTCGCGACACTCCTGCAGAAATTCAAATGGGAGGTTCTCGGCCACCCTCCATACAGTCCAGACCTCTCTCCCTTTGATTACGCCATGTTTGGTCCCCTGAAAAGGGCTCTGTGGGGCCAACGATTCATCTCGGACGCCAACGTCCAGCTGTACGTGCGGAAATGGTTCGCATCGCAGCCCAGGGAATTTTATGAGACAGCCATTCACCGCCTCGTGTCACAGTGGGACAAGTGCCTTAACATCCAGGGCCAATACGTCTAACATACAGGTACTGGTTTCTGTAATTATGCCCCCGGCTCGTTACTTTTTGAACGCACCTTATACATTCAAGTTGATTCACAACACAATTGAGACAATGATAAAATTCTATCTGAACAACCCATCACGTGGTATCTCTCACAGAGTTTCCCACTCATACGACAAACACAGTCCGCGCATGGCTCATGAAAACGTATGGTCCTACAACACTTGTGATGGAAACCTTGCTCTGCAAATCTGGTAAAAAGATGTCTGAGCTTATAATATGATTCTTTAACCGTTCGGTACTCGCGCCCTCTTGTATCACACGAGTACTCGCGCGTTTTACTTTTTACAACATACGTTTGTACCACGTTTTAACGTTTTAAACGTCTTAATGTTTTTTTAAATTCTTTTAAATTATGCTTTTTAATGACTTTCCAAGAACCTTTCATTATTTCCTTTTGGTAAAAAAAATGAAATTTATAAAAAACAAGGAGTTCCGTGACGAACTAAAGAGCTTACTTTTCTTAAAATTTAAGATTCTTGCCAATCTATATAGACCTATCTAGAAAAATAGCGAAATTAAGTTGGTAATATCGAAATTTCTAATTAGTTCTAAATATACCTGTAGCCTAATAGAACACTACTGTTGGCAGCCCTGGTGACTGAATATATTCTTAGTTCCATCTCTTAAGATACAGAATACAATATTTGGTTGAAGTCCAGTGGATAGCATGGACGTTACGTGCAGTTAGACATTGGATCTATCAGCGCGCGTAAAATCATGTTGGCAACAATGTCACGGATGCGTTGGTCAGAAATAATCTGAAATATTATGATATCTTGCTGTGCCAATTTTGGATGGCATCCATTTGTTAGTATAGAAGTTACATGTATTTGAAAATTGGACCTATCAACAGGCTTAGAGTCATGTTGGCAGCACTGACGTATATTAGTTTCTCATAATTAATCTAGAATGTTAGGTAATATACTTGTGCAAAGTTTGAAGCTGTTGGCTTACATACTTTCTGATATATGAATATTTGGGTAAAAAATAGAGACATCATTTATTAACAGTTGGCAGCCCTGGTTGCTCTTAAGAATAAGCATAGTCATATCTGTTATGGTACATATAGCACATAGGAAATTTGGTTGAAATCCAATTGATATTATAGAAGTTACATGTATTTAAAAATTGGTCTTATCAGCAGCCTTAAAATCATGTTGGTTGCACTGATGTACATAAGTTACTCCAAATTAAGTTAGAATGTCAGGTACTATACGTGTGCATAGTTTAAAGCTGTCGGCTTGCATACTTTCTGATATATTGGTATTTGGATAAAAGAATAGAGATAACATTTATTGACAGTTGGCAGCCCTGGTGGCTCGTACGAATACGCCCAGTCATATCTGTTTATGTACACATATTACATACAAAATTTGGTTGAAATCCAATTGATAGTATAGAAGTTATATGCATTTAAAATTAGACCTATCAGCAGGCTTAGAATCATTTTGGCAACACTGCCATGCATGGCCTCCTGGAAATTTAACTGAAATATTATTATCTATACGTGTGCCAATTTTGAAATAGCTCCCATTCATACCTTCCAAGATATCCAACATGGAGCTCAAATTTCAATTGCGATTTTTCAGCAGTTGGTAGCACTGACATCATTTTCAAATATGGCCGTGAGATATTCAGGTATAGATCTTTACTCCTACCAAATTTCGTTTTGATTCCTGCAGCCGTTTAGGAGTTGATAGGGGGGGACACACACACAGCCAGCCAGACAGACAGACAGATGGACAGACAGACAGACAGACAGACACACATTTGCCCGATCTCATAAGACTACTTTTTCCTCATTTTTGCAAAATGTGAAAAGTAGGCTAAAAACTGGCACTACAACCCATGAAGGGGCCTAGGCCTACCAAGCGACCGCTGCCCAGCCATTTGGCCTGCAGATATTGGGGTGACGAGTGGTCAGCGCGTCGGTTCCTCTCGGCCGATTATCTTGGTTTTCGTGACCTGGGCGCTGCGTCACTGTCAGACAACTACTCAATTGTCCTCACGAGGCTGAGTGCACCCCGTTCCAGACCTCACGTCAGTTTCTAAAATCCTTGACAGTGCTGGGAATCTAACCCGGGCCGTCTGGGTGAGAGGCAGGCGTGCTACCCCCAACACCACGCGGCCGGCTTGAAATTTATAAACATCTGTAATTTAATATCAAAAACCTTGTAGAAATATAATTTCTGTCTTGGAACACATCTATACCGTCAACTTCATCCGAACTCTCTTGCAGTATACGTTCAATGTCACTGGTACGAAGATACTCCGACATGTTCACTTCACTATCATCAACAGTTAATTAAGTAAACAAAAAATATAGATACGAAATCTCCCTACGAGAATACTCGCGCGTTGTAAAACGTACAACAGACGCGGCGTGTGCTGTTTCAAAACTCGATGGAAAATGTTTGACCTTGAGCAGGTCGGTGGCCGATGGTGGTGGAGTAGGAGAGGGGGTGACACAGGAATAACTCACTCATGAAGCCCGTCACCCGAAAGGATATACTTGGAAACAAACAAAAGCGACGACTGTTGTACTTTTTACAACGGCGCGAGTACCGAAAGGTTAAGTCCGTCGTTATCATGGCATCCGTGGTGTAAAATTCCATCCAAATATCTTTTTTCTTTGCTATGTGTTCTCTGACTACCTCTTTGAAGGCCGGCGTGGGAGTCCCGTGGCTTGGGGTCTACCTGAGACTTGTTCACAACATCTACGGTCGACATCATCTCTGTAATAGCCTACCAAGCGTAAGCTAGCAGCAACCAACCCATTACGGAGGAAATACACACATCAAAAAAAGTTTTGCATCACCTCGGTTCCAAGAGTTCCGGAACCGTTAAATACAAAGGGAATAGAGATCAACACAAACAACATTTCAGCTCGTTTTATTGCTCATGAGACCCACACATTGCATGTTGTACCATCATACAGCTAGACTTTCAGCATTTGTGGTCCAGATTGCAGTACACACCACTACCTCTAATACCCAGTAGCACGTCCTCTTGCATTGATGCATGCCTGTATTCGCCGTGGCATACTATCCACAAGTTCATCAAGACACTGTTGGTCCAAATTGTCCCACTCCTCAACGACAATTCGGCGTAAATCTCTCAGAGTGGTTGGTGGGTCAAGACGTCCATAAACAGCCCTTTTCAACATATCCCAGGCATGTTCGATAGGGTTCATGTCTGGCGAACATGCTGGCCACTGTAGTCGAGCGATGTCGTTATCTTGAAGGAACGCATTCACAAGATGTGCACGATGAGGTCGAGAATTGTCGTCCATGAAGACAAATGCCTCTCCAATATTCTGCCGATATGGTTGCACTATGGGTCGGAGGATGTCATTCAGGTATCGTAAAGCCGTTTCGGAGCCTTCCATGACCACCAGTGGCGTACGTCGGCCCCACATAATGCCACCCCAAAACATCAGGGAACCACCACCTTGCTGCACTCGCTGGACAGTGTGTCTAAGACGTTCAGCCTGACCAGGGTGCCTCCAAACACGTCTCCGACGATTGTCTGGTTGAAGGCATATGCGACACTCATCGGTGAAGAGAACGTGATGCCAATTCCGTGGGGTCCATTCAGCATGTTGTTGGGCCCATCTGTACCGCGCTGCATGGTGTCGGGGTTGCAAAGCTGGACCTCGCCATGGACGTCGGGAGTGAAGTTGCGCATCGTGCAGCCTATTGCGCACAGTTTGAGTTGAAACACGACGTCCTGTGGCTGAACGAAACGCATTATTCAACATGGTGGCATTGCTGTCAGGGTTCCTCCGAGCGGCAATCCGTAAGTAGCGGTCATCCACTACAGTAGTAGCCCTTGGGCGGCCTGAGCGAGGCCTGTCATCGACAGTTCCTGTATCTCTGTACCTCCTCCATGTCCGAACAACATCGCTTTGGTTCACTCTGAGACGCCTGGAAACTTCCCTTGTTGAGAGCCCTTCTTGACACAAAGTAACAATGCGGACGCGATCGAACTGCGGTATTGACCTTCTAGGCATGGTAGAACTACAGACAACATGAGCAGCGTACCTTCGTCCTGGTGGAATGACTGGAACTGATCGGCTGTCGTACCCCCTCCGTCTAATAGGCCCTGCTCATGCATGGTTGTTTACATCTTTGAGCAGTTTTAGTGACATCTATGAACAGTCAAAGGGACTGTATCTTGGATACAATATACACAGTCAACGTCTATATGCCGGAGATCTGGGAACCGAGGTGATGCAAAACTTTTTTTGATGTGTGTACATAGCATCAATGCGGTCTCATAAGGAGGAATAGCACATTATGCAACGAGCCTATAATGGCAATAATTAAGACACGAGTATGTTTATAAATCGAGCGTAACGAGTTTTATAATTTCCATACGAGTGTCTTAATTACCATTATAGGCGAGTTGCATACGACTGTGCGATAATAATTGTAACTTTATTATATGTTTTAACATACATATTCATAAATATCTGTGGGATTCATTCACTTCAGTTAGTGAACAGAGCGCGCTGGTTTTGCTTACTGAACAGAGCGCATGCATGGGTCAAAGACCTTTGGAAGCAGAGACCATTTACTTTGCTAAGCAATGCTATTGTTTACAGCCTGCATGATGTCTAGTGTCGATCAAGACTAGCATTCACTAATATTGTCACCGATGTAGTTTGAAAGCAATGCGCTGTGTAGAAGTTGGAGTGGGAATATTAAGGTACAGTCCTATTTCTTGTCTCATATTCGCCAGTTTATTTACGCGAACATATGGGACGGTGCACTTTCCATGTCGGTAATTTATATAGAAGGATGCTGTGTTGCTAACTTCTGGACGTAGATTCATACATGTCTTGCATATGTCATAGTATTTTCTTGTTACCGTTAAGGTTCGTGCTGATTTTGTCTTTGTGTTTGGGATTGTAACTACAATGGTTGATCCGATATCCAATTTGAACTTTCAAATCATGTGATTCATGTACGACATGTTGGATTTTGAGCGCATGCGCGAAGCTACTCTATCCTTACCTAATTGGTCAATGAATGAACTCTGATTGGCTGGAGAATCTGTTTCATAATGAAAAACAGTACTATAATCACTAGGGCCCGGATGTTGATGACATTTTATCATTTTACTGAGCTGTCTAAAACAATGCTGAAGTACATAGAAACTCCGAACAGGCCACCCCATCTTCAAATATGTCATTTTTATTTTGCATCTTTTTGCATTTTATGTTCGACCCTCACTATTATGTGTCAGATAACTGTATCATAATTATGGTCATTATAACACTGTTTTCCATTATGATACAGTTTCTCCAGCCAATCAGAGCTCGTTCATTGACCAATTAGGTAACGATAACTTCGCGCATGCGCTCAAAATCCAACATGTCGGACATAAACACAACATCGAACTATAATAAATTACCGACATGGAATACGCACCGTCCATATGTTCGCGTAAATAAACTGGCGAATATGAGACAAGAAATAGCACTGTACCTTAAAATCACCAACACTAATTTCTACACAGCCCATTGCCTTCAAACGACTCCGGTGACAATATTACTGAGGGACGGCAGATGTAAACATATAGCTTGCGTATGGCATTGCAAACACACAGAGCGCATGCGTCGGTCGTTCAAAGCTCTTGAAAGGCAGAGATATAACACCCAACGCTCGCTCTGCGATCACAACATTCCAGTAGCTGACTCTCAACAGATATTTATGAATATTTATGTTAAAACATACAATAAAGTTATAATTATCGTCGAACATAAACAGTCGTATGCAACTCGCCTATAATGGTAATTAAGACTCTCGTATGGAAATTATAAAACTCGCATACGCTCGTTTTATAAAAATACTCGTGTCTTAATTATAGCCATTATAGGCTCGTTGCATAATCTACTATTTTGCTATTTTTCCATTTTTAGAGCATTTTTTAAGTTTAGTAGATTTTTGGGTCATATTATTTGTGAAGGTAATTTTTTAAGGTAATTTTTTTCCAATGTAGTCATGTCACAGCTTTATATGAGGGAGTTACGTCTCTCAGAGTTAAGAAGAAGCTAGTAGCTATGAACATAAACTTTTGTTAAGCGCTAGAAATCTATTTTGATTGACTTTTCAGTTTGAGCTTCAGATGTCATTTTTGAAGTATTGGTGAGTTTATTATTAAAAGATCATTTTCTCCATTTTACAGTGTATTTTTGGTATTTTTGAAATATTGGTGATTTTTATTATAAGATCATTTTCTCCATTTTATAGTGCATTTTTCGATTTTTAGGTAATTTATTACAGTCATTTTTGGAAATTGTAAATGCATTTTTTTTAGTTTTAACGGCATCAACACCCTGGCCCTAATAATGATACAGTTTTCTGACGTATACTATTTACATTTCGACATCGTCGAACATAAAAATTTATGAAATATAAAACGTGTCTTTATTTTATAAATCATGAATTTTTGAACAATGTGGCTCGCTTCGAAACAGCTTCATAAATTTGCGGCTTCCCAGGTTAATGTTATTGGCCACCCCTGCTATATTGTAACATGCATTCATTAAGGGTGGAAACACTCGGAGTTACACCGTTACACATGACGGTCTTCAATAATTGTATCGAGTTTTGCTACTGCAGATTTCCTGGCCACGGTGGCCGAGAGTGCTAACCAGCTAGCTCGTGCCCCGCTGGTATCGCGAGAGCGTGGCTTCGAATCCCACCTCAGCCGTCCTGAAAATGGTTTCCTATTTTCCCCACCAGGCAAATGTCGATATCGTTCCTTTCAATAAATCCACGGCCAATTTCTTTCCAAAATCCCTTCCCTGCTCGAACTGAAAAGTAAATAAGTGGCCATTGGCTGCATTAATAAAATTATAAACATTATCAGAGACGCAGACTGCATTGTGTTTGGGGAGAGCAAAAAACCCCACGGTGTTAAATCATGCACCATGGCCGCTAGGGCAACTGGAGCTATAACTCGTGTTCGGCTGGTTGGGGCATCGTAAAATTAGGTATGGTATCCATTAGAGGCAATACACCAATCATTTATATAACTCTTCACCGAACTTCTCATCAAATCGGCTAGGCTAGCTATAGGAGATTTTTTTAATGTAGGCCTATATTAGTGTGGGTCCCGGTATGGTTTAGATTCACAATTGGACCCGGTAGTTGGCGTAGCGAACAAAATGTAGGATGTCGGATTTTTTAAGAGCGTTAAAATCCCTCAGTATGCCTTCGGAGATGAAGAAAAGCCGGCGGTCCCATGTCATAGATTTATGGCATGTTAAAGACCCTTCCACTAATTTCACCTGTGTGAAGCTAAATTGTATAGGTTAAGAATGTAAACAACGCTCTTAGGTTGCTACGTTCGTTGCCAAGAGCCGACTGCGGTGGCGTCTAGTAGCTATGTTCTGAACTAGGCCTAGTAGTCGTTGACGGTGGTGTTTGGCGGCAAAAGTATGAACTATTTAAAAAATTCAAAGTTGCAGTCCTTACTTGAATTAAAAGACAGATACACACACTTTTCACAAGAAGAAACTTTTCACAATCAACACCGATTATCAGACAGATTCTACACACACCCAAAGTACACGGGGCTACATGACCGCGTTGTCGCAGCCCTTAAACCGAGGAACCAACCAACCATAATGTAGGATGATCACAGTTTTAGAACCACAAGGTACAGACAACAAAACGAAAACTGTGGTCATGGAAACCTTAGTGAAAACTAAAATCCCACCTCAGGGTCTTCCTTCCCCACTAATTCTCCCAAGCTCCTTCTCTTGGCAGTGGTTTCTTCTGAAAAGTTCTTGAACAATTGACTTTCTGAGAATAATTCATAGTTATGTTTTTGTACCATAGATGGCGGTGTTGTCAATTTCTGGTGTTTAACCTAGGCTTCAAAACATGCACTAATCACTTGCATCGTAGAGCTTTGTATTGTTTGCACATTTCAATAACGTTTCATAGAAAATAAACAACAGGTACTGTAAGTTTGTTTGAGTGGGCCCCTGTATGGTTTAATTTCCCAATTGGACCCAATAGGTAGCGCACGAGTAGATTCGACAAATGAAAGATGACGCGTGAATCGTTTCAACAAAGTCCTGTATAAACAAAAGTTTGGTGCTTTTTAGTCGGTCAACACGAATGTACCCAAAAAGTGCTGGGTTGTGCCCTAATCCTGAAATAAATTACATGTGATTAGCCTAATAAATACACTAGGATGACCAGTTTCGATCGTCAAGCAGTAGGGGGATGATAGGGGTTCTGCCCCACTTCAGAACCCCCCTTGCTCTACTACTAAGCCTCAGCCATGTTAAATATCTCTTGAACGCATGGTCCGATTTTGACAAATGAGGTATTGTTGGACTCGGGCTGACGTCCTCTTTGCTATGGACCACTCGTTATATTTTTCAAAATTTTTTTGAAAATTTTTGTTTTCGAAACTATGTGATAGTTTGAAAACCAAACAGGATAGAACGTTGTGCCATGGCTCATACGAACAGTCTTTATGACCTTTATTTTTTGTAATAAAACTTTTTTATTTTTTATATTTTTTTGAAAACACTCGAATTTTGAAAATCCTATATTTTGGAAACTAGGAACTCTACAAAAAAAATTGTTTAACGTAAATCAATGGTCCCTACCCCCTCTACCCCCAAAATAAATTTCAAGTCTCTAGAATGAAAACCTGCAGTAGTGTGGTAGTGGGAAAGCTGCTCCACTTAGGAAGTTGTGAGCCCCTGCGACCTTGGAATGGAAGGAGCCATGCTAGGAGGGCGTGCTTGGATTCGTTTTTTTCGTCTCGTCGTGCTCTTTACGGGAATGTCGGTGTCGAAAATGTGAAAATCTGGAAACACAGTCTTTTTGGGGTAAAAACGTGATTTTAGACTTTTTGTTATATCTCACGAACCAATAACGCTAGAGGCGTGTTCGACAGGTCCAAGGACTCGGGGTAACGTTCTCTCTCCTATGGACCACTCGTTATAATTTTTAATAAAATTGGAAACTCGATTTTGGGGTAAACACATGTTTTTTGTGATTTTGCCGATATCTCACGAAGCAATAACGCTAGAGGCATGTACGACGGGTCCAAGGATTCGGGCAGACGTTCTCTTTGCTATGAACTACTCGTTGTAATTTTTAAAAAATTTGGAAACGCGATTTTGGGGTAAACACGTGTTTTTTGTGATTTTTGCCGATATCTCACGAACTAATAACGCTAGAGACGTGTACGAGGTGTCCTAGGACTCGGGCTAACGCCCCCTTTCAAATGTGGTAGATATTTTTTTTAAAAAAAGATAATTCACAAAGGGCCTAACGCCGTACATGTTGAAAAAAAATCATTACCGTTACCTGTTTATAATGTTTATAAAGCGTGGTGGTTGAGAGAGACGATACGGCTGGGTATGTGTGTGTTTCAACGAACCTGTCGCTAACCACAAGGACCATGCTTAATAGAACAATCGCTATTTCGGCGGATCGGTGTATGACAGAGCGAGCGTGCGTTTTTCCTGATATTTTACCTTTAACGTGTAAACGGTGATGAGAACTTGATTCTATGTTGGTCGAAGCGAGTATCGAAAACAAACGAGCAGGAGGTGAAGGTCATTTGAGCTTATTGGAAGGCTCCGATCTGACTTGACAACAGGTGCAATGGAAAAAATGACCAAGACGCTTGAAGGTGAAATAATCTGACCATTGTGGTGGCAGGGAAGTGCGAAAGGCGTGCACACATGTGAAACCACAGGCACGCTAAACCAGTGACATTCTGTCTTGCTTCGTACGTGACAAAATGCAAGTCCATGTGACATTTGATCTACCGCAGGTGTTCACCTTGGACGTTATCTGTCCACGTGCATGATAACTGTTAACAAGTCACATCCTGTTTTGCTTCGTACGTGACAAAATGCAAGTTCATGTGAAATTTGATCAGGCACAGGTGTTCGCCTGGGACGTTAGCTGCCCACGTGCACGATAAGAGAATGTTCAAAGCGTGGGAAAAAAAAAGATTATACATGCAATGTGATATATAAAGACACGTCGCTGACATTTCCACTCGCACTTATGTGACTACTTTTGAACACGCTACAGCGTTGTGTGAAACACTTGGCCTTGTTTAACAGTTTTGGTGTTGGTGGAAAATACTTATTCTTGTTGTGAGGTAGGTATATATTTATTCATTTATACATTTATTGATTTATATATAAATACATGCAATTATTTATTGATTAGGTAATTAATGATTTTATTTATTTATTTGTTTGCAGATAACCGGCATACCTTACATGTCAGAGGGAGAAGAAACTATTGCACTTTTGAGCCCACTAGAAGGGAAGAGTAACAAGTCACTGCAAGTAAAGGTGAGATGATTTTTTTTAAACTAACTTGTTTCATTTTTGTTTTGTTTTATGTTTTATTTTATGAAATGTATGTATTAACCTGAATTTAGGTATTTATAGCGGTTTATTTTATTTATTTTTAGAAACTTGGAAAGAATAGCCTTACCGCCGTAGCAGTCGCTGAAAAAAACCAGAAACGCACTAAAGCGAAACCACTGCCAAAGAGTGAACTGTTTAAAACTCAGGTAAGTCCAACTTAAAAATGCTATTCCATTTTACCACTACTGAAAACTCGTAGACAAAAAAAAATTCATTACCTGTACATGACTGGGACAATGATTGCTTTCTTGATTAATGGCTATGTTGTTGTTGTTGACTGGGAAAAGTACAAGGCCATGTTGGATTTTCTAAAAATAAAATAATAAATTTAATTTATGAGTGGTTCCCTATGGACTCAACGAATATCCACAGGTTTGAACATGATAATGTGAACAAAATGACATGACATTCATTTTTGTTTATATATTGGTTAAAGGGAGGGTGGGGGAATGTAAATGACTGTAGCTTTATAAAAAAGAAAATAAGTACATGGGTTACTGTTTGTGCCAACATACAGTTTATTTTTAATGGTGTTTTGATATATTAATGCCAATTAACGTTAACGTTTTATTTACAAGTATTGATTGATTGATTGATTGATTGAGTGATGGGTTATTTTGTTTGCTTTTAGGTGTCGTCATGTGCCATTAACGTAATGAACAGACAGTGAACAAGCATGCATTATGCTTTAAAGTACTCTGTGCAATGTTAATAACTTACAATAAGAAAACGTTTTATTATAACACATGGCGTTAGTACCAAATACAACAAGTGAGCAAGTTGGTTTACCACGTGGGTTAAATTTAAAATCAGAACATGATCGATGGTTAACATTTGAATCCTGGCCTGTAGGCTTTTTTGTCGACGCATGAACTTGCAAAAGCCGTTTTTTTTTACTTGAACCGAGGAGATGTGGTGCGCTGTGTGTTTTGTCGTATTGAACTTTCACACTGGGAAGAAGGGGATGATCCCCTTAGAGACCATTTGCGATGGTCTCCTCACTGTCCTTACATGCTTGGAAAGCAAGTGGGTAACCTACCCGTGCATTCATTTTACCGAACCACAAGGCCTATGGCCGCTACTTACGTTGCTGAATCACAAATAAATAATAATAATGATGTATTACCAGCCAACGGTAGTGTCGATATATGTGGTCCATATGCCATAGACAGTGTTGAATTGGCGTGTGCTTTTGAAAAATTGGGAGTTTGCAAGACTAAAGCACTAGCACACCCAGAGTACAGCTCTGTTGAAAAACGTTTCGAATCTTATAAAAATATTTGGCCATTAATATTAAAACACCTTACCAAACAGCTAAGTGAAGCTGGATTTTTTTATACTGGTGAAGGGGATAAAACAATATGTTTTTATTGTGGATTTGCTTTAAAGGATTGGCAAATGACTGATGACCCTTTTGTGCAACACGCTCGTTGGTTACCAAACTGTAAATACATGGTGTTGCTTAAAGGTCAGGAATTTGTGAACACTATTCGTAAAGAAAAAGTGATTGCAGCACAAGACATAAAAGTGCCTTTAGAGTTAGAGCACGCGGAGCAAATACATAAGGCTGAAAGAAAAGACTTGTCTCACGAACAGATACAAAAGTGTGACCAACAATTATGTAAAATTTGTTATCAAGATGAACTAGGTGTTGTATTTTTACCCTGTGGACACATGATAGCCTGTGTCAAGTGTGCATTAGAACTTAACACTTGTGCTATATGCAGAAAAGTAGTATCTGCAACAGTTAGGGCATTTCTTGCATAACTAGTATAATTTATTCGCCATGGATAGTGCAAAATCCCTAATTGCACAATATTATTAAAGCTGTTTTAGAGTGTAATAGATATGCTTTTGTTTTGTTTATAGACTACTACAATGAATGTTTTGAATGCTGTGGGACAATCATGTGGCTTAGAGACAAAGAAGCTCAGTGAATTGCCAATGCATATTCCATTCCGCATTATCAAGATTCGGAAATTGAAAACAGCATATGGTGATCGTGTACTTTGTGTATGTGAAAACTTTGAGACATTTCTGCCTATACGGTTTAATGATATGTCGGAGAGTGTTTTTGATGAAGTCAATAATGCTGTGCAACCTGTACACTTAATTTATGAAGGTTTTAAAAACAATAGGTGCATGGTTCGTTTTAATTAAATAAATAAATAATGTGAAATAATAATGGAAATTATAAGTAATGACAATATACTGAAAAAGAAAGAAAATATGTGCATAGAATAGTAATGTTTTAGTGTTTAGTGTTGTCTTTAAAAATATTATGATGAAACCAAAAAAAATGTATATAAAGTTTGTAAATAAATGCAAAATGATGTTACAATGCTGTTTTATTTTATACAAAGTTAGTATATTTAACATTGCAGAGTATACATGATTATGACAATAAATGCATACTGAATACAAGCCTTTCTCACATTACAATAGTCTGTTATAGTTTTAAACACAAGGCTTGTTGTAGATCATTTTATAGCAATGTCCCTTTAATGTTGTTTTCGAAAAGTGGGGAAGCCACAATGGTTGTATTGACATAAAAACCTTATGGTTATTACTATTTAGTCACTTTGATCCCCTTGCAGATCAACAGCAGATGACCTAGTTGTTCCACTCTTTAAAACGACAACAACACCACTACCTCTTGCATAGTTTGTGATGTTGATGGCTCTTGCGACGTGGAAGATGGATTAAAAATAACTTTGAGAACAGGGGTTAAACGTTGATCATTAAACAATGCACTATTTTGAGTAGCAATATGGTTTTCTTGATTTTTTGTCGACGGCAACTGTGTTTCATGCGGTACACTACATTGATGATCACTGACACTTAAAACCTCACTATTTTTACTTTTTAGGTCACCACGACAATGTTTGGAACGTTGCTTTGAACAACGCCAAATAACAGTTCCATTTTTATTGGTTCGTTTCACAATATATGAATATCCTTTATAGTATGCGTAAGGCTTACCATACCTAGTCACTGATACTTCCATATCAACTGTCGAGCATAGACTAAGCTCTAGTAAAGTCAACTTGGTAATAAGAATACTAGTTTAATGTGAGAGCAAATATGGATCCAAAGAGTTCAGGTAAAAGCGAAAGCAAATAAGCAAATATTAGAAACAAGAGTTGGGGTGAAAGTGGTCGCAAAGTGGTAGACCCATTACACAATAATTTCAGCACGACGAAGCTCTTGTTCAATTTCTTTGATTTCCCAATCGTGACCAGTATGGCCAGATTGACGTGAGGCATGCAACAACTGTAGCCGCTGGACGAGCTTATTGGGATTGTGCCAGTATACAAATTTAACAAATGGATTTTTAGGTGTAAACAAAGCATTACCATTATCATGATCATTATCATCATCGTCATTATCATCATCATGATCACCATTATCATCATGACCATCATCACTGTTACTATATAGTCCTTTTTGATCCTCTTGCAATACCACTTTATTTATAGTCTGAGTTGATTTTGACAGTGTTGAAGGTTTCTTGGACGTTGACAACTCTCCTAACATGACGTTTTGAGGACATGATAAGTCCTTTTGAACAAACACTGTACTATCTTTAGCCGCAATATCGTTTTCTTGAACTTGCTTTTTAGCATTTTGATAATTGTTTGTAAACAGTAAGCGTGGTTCGTTTCGAGCACTACATTGATGAACACTCACACTTAAAACCTTTCCATTTTTACTTTTCAGATTGCCTCGACATTTTGTTGACCTCTCTTTTGAGCATCGCCAGAATATTATTCCATTCACATTCTGGCGATTATAGTTATAGGAGTAGCCTTGATAGAGTGCACGTAGCCTACCTTTGTTGGTTGTAATAAGTTCCATAGTAGTAACTGACCTGTCAGTACGATGTTCACACTACAAAGGTTACAACTGTTTTGCTGATGGAGTGACCTACTATAAGCTTATATATTGGCTTATGTGTTGGCTTTTTGTGTTGGCTTTTCGTGTTGGCTTTTGTGTTGGCTTATGTGTTGGCTTTTTGTGTTGGCTTTTTGTGTTGGCTTTTCATGTTGGCTTTTCGTGTTGGCTTATGTGTTGGCTTTTTGTGTTGGCTTTTTGTGTTGGCTTTTCGTGTTGGCTTTTGTGTTGGCTTATGTGTTGGCTTTTTGTGTTGGCTTTTTGTGTTGGCTTTTCGTGTTGGCTTTTTGTGTTGGCTTTTCGTGTTGGCATTTCGTGTTGGCTTTTGTGTTGGCTTTTCGTGTTGGCTTTTTGTGTTGGCTTTTCGTGTTGGCATTTCGTGTTGGCTTTTCGTGTTGGCTTTTTTTGTATTGGCCTTTCGTGTTGGCTTTTTGTATTGGCTTTTCGTGTTGGCTTTTTGTGTTGGCTTTAGTATTGGCTTTTGTATTGGTTTATTTGACAAGTTATTTGTGTCAATGTATTTAGTGGATTTTTTCTTGGTGTTGGAAAGTAGTTGAAAGAGAGGGAATATTTAAAGACTTAACCTCAGCTCACTAACCTAACCTAACCTTTCAACTCTCAGATGTTAATTAAATTCTGTGCATTGTCGAGTTGGAGCCCAAGACCTCAGGGGTAAAAAAAAACAATTATTTTTGACGACTTATTTTGGTAACTTATTTTAATGGCTAACCTAACTTTACCTAACCTAACCTAACCTAACCTCAGCTCACTTTGGATATTACTAGTAAGTGTTCATATCCTCTGCTAGGTAGCATGCTAGTAGTACAGGTAGTGCTCATATTTACCGCTAGATAGCGGAAACATACTTTGCATGTTGCATGTGACACTTGTGAAGTTTAACCACATGCAAGACGTGCTTGTATAAGTTCTCTATTTAAACTCAATATACAATTAACCACTAAATGTTCAGAACTAACATGTATAGCCATGTTTAGGGTATATAGGAGACCCTTAGCAAGAAAGGCTGTCTAACCCACGAGTGTACAGCCTTGTCATACGCAGTAAGCCCCTGTTGGCAGAAAACAACAACAACAACAATTTGAGAAAGCCAACAGGGGCTTACTGCGTATGACAAGGCTGTACACTCGTGGGTTAGACAGCCTTTCTTGCTAAGGGTCTCCTATATACCCTAAACATGGCTATACATGTTAGTTCTGAACATTTAGTGGTTAATTGTATATTGAGTTTAAATAGAGAACTTATACAAGCACGTCTTGCATGTGGTTAAACTTCACAAGTGTCACATGCAACATGCAAAGTATGTTTCCGCTATCTAGCGGTAAATATGAGCACTACCTGTACTACTAGCATGCTACCTAGCAGAGGATATGAACACTTACTAGTAATATCCAAAGTGAGCTGAGGTTAGGTTAGGTTAGGTTAGGTAAAGTTAGGTTAGCCATTAAAATAAGTTACCAAAATAAGTCGTCAAAAATAATTGTTTTTTTTTACCCCTGAGGTCTTGGGCTCCAACTCGACAATGCACAGAATTTAATTAACATCTGAGAGTTGAAAGGTTAGGTTAGGTTAGTGAGCTGAGGTTAAGTCTTTAAATATTCCCTCTCTTTCAACTACTTTCCAACACCAAGAAAAAATCCACTAAATACATTGACACAAATAACTTGTCAAATAAGCCAATACAAAAGCCAATACTAAAGCCAACACAAAAAGCCAACACGAAAAGCCAATACAAAAAGCCAACACGAAAGGCCAATACAAAAAAAGCCAACACGAAAAGCCAACACGAAATGCCAACACGAAAAGCCAACACAAAAAGCCAACACGAAAAGCCAACACAAAAGCCAACACGAAATGCCAACACGAAAAGCCAACACAAAAAGCCAACACGAAAAGCCAACACAAAAAGCCAACACAAAAAGCCAACACATAAGCCAACACAAAAGCCAACACGAAAAGCCAACACAAAAAGCCAACACAAAAAGCCAACACATAAGCCAACACGAAAAGCCAACATGAAAAGCCAACACAAAAAGCCAACACAAAAAGCCAACACATAAGCCAACACAAAAGCCAACACGAAAAGCCAACACAAAAAGCCAACACATAAGCCAATATATAAGCTTATAGTAGGTCACTCCATCAGCAAAACAGTTGTAACCTTTGTAGTGTGAACATCGTACTGACAGGTCAGTTACTACTATGGAACTTATTACAACCAACAAAGGTAGGCTACGTGCACTCTATCAAGGCTACTCCTATAACTATAATCGCCAGAATGTGAATGGAATAATATTCTGGCGATGCTCAAAAGAGAGGTCAACAAAATGTCGAGGCAATCTGAAAAGTAAAAATGGAAAGGTTTTAAGTGTGAGTGTTCATCAATGTAGTGCTCGAAACGAACCACGCTTACTGTTTACAAACAATTATCAAAATGCTAAAAAGCAAGTTCAAGAAAACGATATTGCGGCTAAAGATAGTACAGTGTTTGTTCAAAAGGACTTATCATGTCCTCAAAACGTCATGTTAGGAGAGTTGTCAACGTCCAAGAAACCTTCAACACTGTCAAAATCAACTCAGACTATAAATAAAGTGGTATTGCAAGAGGATCAAAAAGGACTATATAGTAACAGTGATGATGGTCATGATGATAATGGTGATCATGATGATGATAATGACGATGATGATAATGATCATGATAATGGTAATGCTTTGTTTACACCTAAAAATCCATTTGTTAAATTTGTATACTGGCACAATCCCAATAAGCTCGTCCAGCGGCTACAGTTGTTGCATGCCTCACGTCAATCTGGCCATACTGGTCACGATTGGGAAATCAAAGAAATTGAACAAGAGCTTCGTCGTGCTGAAATTATTGTGTAATGGGTCTACCACTTTGCGACCACTTTCACCCCAACTCTTGTTTCTAATATTTGCTTATTTGCTTTCACTTTTACCTGAACTCTTTGGATCCATATTTGCTCTCACATTAAACTAGTATTCTTATTACCAAGTTGACTTTACTAGAGCTTAGTCTATGCTCGACAGTTGATATGGAAGTATCAGTGACTAGGTATGGTAAGCCTTACGCATACTATAAAGGATATTCATATATTGTGAAACGAACCAATAAAAATGGAACTGTTATTTGGCGTTGTTCAAAGCAACGTTCCAAACATTGTCGTGGTGACCTAAAAAGTAAAAATAGTGAGGTTTTAAGTGTCAGTGATCATCAATGTAGTGTACCGCATGAAACACAGTTGCCGTCGACAAAAAATCAAGAAAACCATATTGCTACTCAAAATAGTGCATTGTTTAATGATCAACGTTTAACCCCTGTTCTCAAAGTTATTTTTAATCCATCTTCCACGTCGCAAGAGCCATCAACATCACAAACTATGCAAGAGGTAGTGGTGTTGTTGTCGTTTTAAAGAGTGGAACAACTAGGTCATCTGCTGTTGATCTGCAAGGGGATCAAAGTGACTAAATAGTAATAACCATAAGGTTTTTATGTCAATACAACCATTGTGGCTTCCCCACTTTTCGAAAACAACATTAAAGGGACATTGCTATAAAATGATCTACAACAAGCCTTGTGTTTAAAACTATAACAGACTATTGTAATGTGAGAAAGGCTTGTATTCAGTATGCATTTATTGTCATAATCATGTATACTCTGCAATGTTAAATATACTAACTTTGTATAAAATAAAACAGCATTGTAACATCATTTTGCATTTATTTACAAACTTTATATACATTTTTTTTGGTTTCATCATAATATTTTTAAAGACAACACTAAACACTAAAACATTACTATTCTATGCACATATTTTCTTTCTTTTTCAGTATATTGTCATTACTTATAATTTCCATTATTATTTCACATTATTTATTTATTTAATTAAAACGAACCATGCACCTATTGTTTTTAAAACCTTCATAAATTAAGTGTACAGGTTGCACAGCATTATTGACTTCATCAAAAACACTCTCCGACATATCATTAAACCGTATAGGCAGAAATGTCTCAAAGTTTTCACATACACAAAGTACACGATCACCATATGCTGTTTTCAATTTCCGAATCTTGATAATGCGGAATGGAATATGCATTGGCAATTCACTGAGCTTCTTTGTCTCTAAGCCACATGATTGTCCCACAGCATTCAAAACATTCATTGTAGTAGTCTATAAACAAAACAAAAGCATATCTATTACACTCTAAAACAGCTTTAATAATATTGTGCAATTAGGGATTTTGCACTATCCATGGCGAATAAATTATACTAGTTATGCAAGAAATGCCCTAACTGTTGCAGATACTACTTTTCTGCATATAGCACAAGTGTTAAGTTCTAATGCACACTTGACACAGGCTATCATGTGTCCACAGGGTAAAAATACAACACCTAGTTCATCTTGATAACAAATTTTACATAATTGTTGGTCACACTTTTGTATCTGTTCGTGAGACAAGTCTTTTCTTTCAGCCTTATGTATTTGCTCCGCGTGCTCTAACTCTAAAGGCACTTTTATGTCTTGTGCTGCAATCACTTTTTCTTTACGAATAGTGTTCACAAATTCCTGACCTTTAAGCAACACCATGTATTTACAGTTTGGTAACCAACGAGCGTGTTGCACAAAAGGGTCATCAGTCATTTGCCAATCCTTTAAAGCAAATCCACAATAAAAACATATTGTTTTATCCCCTTCACCAGTATAAAAAAATCCAGCTTCACTTAGCTGTTTGGTAAGGTGTTTTAATATTAATGGCCAAATATTTTTATAAGATTCGAAACGTTTTTCAACAGAGCTGTACTCTGGGTGTGCTAGTGCTTTAGTCTTGCAAACTCCCAATTTTTCAAAAGCACACGCCAATTCAACACTGTCTATGGCATATGGACCACATATATCGACACTACCGTTGGCTGGTAATACATCATTATTATTATTTATTTGTGATTCAGCAACGTAAGTAGCGGCCATAGGCCTTGTGGTTCGGTAAAATGAATGCACGGGTAGGTTACCCACTTGCTTTCCAAGCATGTAAGGACAGTGAGGAGACCATCGCAAATGGTCTCTAAGGGGATCATCCCCTTCTTCCCAGTGTGAAAGTTCAATACGACAAAACACACAGCGCACCACATCTCCTCGGTTCAAGTAAAAAAAAACGGCTTTTGCAAGTTCATGCGTCGACAAAAAGCCTACAGGCCAGGATTCAAATGTTAACCATCGATCATGTTCTGATTTTAAATTTAACCCACGTGGTAAACCAACTTGCTCACTTGTTGTATTTGGTACTAACGCCATGTGTTATAATAAAACGTTTTCTTATTGTAAGTTATTAACATTGCACAGAGTACTTTAAAGCATAATGCATGCTTGTTCACTGTCTGTTCATTACGTTAATGGCACATGACGACACCTAAAAGCAAACAAAATAACCCATCACTCAATCAATCAATCAATCAATCAATACTTGTAAATAAAACGTTAACGTTAATTGGCATTAATATATCAAAACACCATTAAAAATAAACTGTATGTTGGCACAAACAGTAACCCATGTACTTATTTTCTTTTTTATAAAGCTACAGTCATTTACATTCCCCCACCCTCCCTTTAACCAATATATAAACAAAAATGAATGTCATGTCATTTTGTTCACATTATCATGTTCAAACCTGTGGATATTCGTTGAGTCCATAGGGAACCACTCATAAATTAAATTTATTATTTTATTTTTAGAAAATCCAACATGGCCTTGTACTTTTCCCAGTCAACAACAACAACATAGCCATTAATCAAGAAAGCAATCATTGTCCCAGTCATGTACAGGTAATGAATTTTTTTTTGTCTACGAGTTTTCAGTAGTGGTAAAATGGAATAGCATTTTTAAGTTGGACTTACCTGAGTTTTAAACAGTTCACTCTTTGGCAGTGGTTTCGCTTTAGTGCGTTTCTGGTTTTTTTCAGCGACTGCTACGGCGGTAAGGCTATTCTTTCCAAGTTTCTAAAAATAAATAAAATAAACCGCTATAAATACCTAAATTCAGGTTAATACATACATTTCATAAAATAAAACATAAAACAAAACAAAAATGAAACAAGTTAGTTTAAAAAAAATCATCTCACCTTTACTTGCAGTGACTTGTTACTCTTCCCTTCTAGTGGGCTCAAAAGTGCAATAGTTTCTTCTCCCTCTGACATGTAAGGTATGCCGGTTATCTGCAAACAAATAAATAAATAAAATCATTAATTACCTAATCAATAAATAATTGCATGTATTTATATATAAATCAATAAATGTATAAATGAATAAATATATACCTACCTCACAACAAGAATAAGTATTTTCCACCAACACCAAAACTGTTAAACAAGGCCAAGTGTTTCACACAACGCTGTAGCGTGTTCAAAAGTAGTCACATAAGTGCGAGTGGAAATGTCAGCGACGTGTCTTTATATATCACATTGCATGTATAATCTTTTTTTTTCCCACGCTTTGAACATTCTCTTATCGTGCACGTGGGCAGCTAACGTCCCAGGCGAACACCTGTGCCTGATCAAATTTCACATGAACTTGCATTTTGTCACGTACGAAGCAAAACAGGATGTGACTTGTTAACAGTTATCATGCACGTGGACAGATAACGTCCAAGGTGAACACCTGCGGTAGATCAAATGTCACATGGACTTGCATTTTGTCACGTACGAAGCAAGACAGAATGTCACTGGTTTAGCGTGCCTGTGGTTTCACATGTGTGCACGCCTTTCGCACTTCCCTGCCACCACAATGGTCAGATTATTTCACCTTCAAGCGTCTTGGTCATTTTTTCCATTGCACCTGTTGTCAAGTCAGATCGGAGCCTTCCAATAAGCTCAAATGACCTTCACCTCCTGCTCGTTTGTTTTCGATACTCGCTTCGACCAACATAGAATCAAGTTCTCATCACCGTTTACACGTTAAAGGTAAAATATCAGGAAAAACGCACGCTCGCTCTGTCATACACCGATCCGCCGAAATAGCGATTGTTCTATTAAGCATGGTCCTTGTGGTTAGCGACAGGTTCGTTGAAACACACACATACCCAGCCGTATCGTCTCTCTCAACCACCACGCTTTATAAACATTATAAACAGGTAACGGTAATGATTTTTTTTCAACATGTACGGCGTTAGGCCCTTTGTGAATTATCTTTTTTTAAAAAAAATATCTACCACATTTGAAAGGGGGCGTTAGCCCGAGTCCTAGGACACCTCGTACACGTCTCTAGCGTTATTAGTTCGTGAGATATCGGCAAAAATCACAAAAAACACGTGTTTACCCCAAAATCGCGTTTCCAAATTTTTTAAAAATTACAACGAGTAGTTCATAGCAAAGAGAACGTCTGCCCGAATCCTTGGACCCGTCGTACATGCCTCTAGCGTTATTGCTTCGTGAGATATCGGCAAAATCACAAAAAACATGTGTTTACCCCAAAATCGAGTTTCCAATTTTATTAAAAATTATAACGAGTGGTCCATAGGAGAGAGAACGTTACCCCGAGCCCTTGGACCTGTCGAACACGCCTCTAGCGTTATTGGTTCGTGAGATATAACAAAAAGTCTAAAATCACGTTTTTACCCCAAAAAGACTGTGTTTCCAGATTTTCACATTTTCGACACCGACATTCCCGTAAAGAGCACGACGAGACGAAAAAAACGAATCCAAGCACGCCCTCCTAGCATGGCTCCTTCCATTCCAAGGTCGCAGGGGCTCACAACTTCCTAAGTGGAGCAGCTTTCCCACTACCACACTACTGCAGGTTTTCATTCTAGAGACTTGAAATTTATTTTGGGGGTAGAGGGGGTAGGGACCATTGATTTACGTTAAACAATTTTTTTTGTAGAGTTCCTAGTTTCCAAAATATAGGATTTTCAAAATTCGAGTGTTTTCAAAAAAATATAAAAAATAAAAAAGTTTTATTACAAAAAATAAAGGTCATAAAGACTGTTCGTTTGAGCCATGGCACAACGTTCTATCCTGTTTGGTTTTCAAACTATCACATAGTTTCGAAAACAAAAATTTTCAAAAAAAATTTGAAAAATATAACGAGTGGTCCATAGCAAAGAGGACGTCAGCCCGAGTCCAACAATACCTCATTTGTCAAAATCGGACCATGCGTTCAAGAGATATTTAACATGGCTGAGGCTTAGTAGTAGAGCAAGGGGGGTTCTGAAGTGGGGCAGAACCCCTATCATCCCCCTACTTCAAGCGATCATCATCAGATCCATTTCACTTAGGCTATACTATCTATGTTTGAGAATACAGGTGAAAAAATATTTACAATATGTACAATTATTTAGTTGCAGTATTGGTAATGCAACGGTCGGTGTATGCTAAATGTATATCTAATGTTAGGTGAAAAGCTAAAATGGTGATAAATATCCGGAGTATGTCTGTTTGAGGTGATTATATGGTTATACAAAATCAACTATGGTTGTAATGTAGTCTAATAATACAGGCTGATACTTATCCGGATGTCTCCCGGACTGGAACTTCGAGCAGTTTCGTGTTCGCTCACGCACCAGTTTTGGTCGACTGACCCGGGTGTTGACTGGACGAAACTGGTTTTTCCCTTTCTCCCCCCTTTGTCCCTATGTGCTTTCTGAGGTCAGTGCAGTGTTTATTTGTGTGACGTTGCCAAATCTAGATAAGAATGTACACACATCAAAAAAAGTTTTGCATCACCTCGGTTCCAAGAGTTCCGGAACCGTTAAATACAAAGGGAATAGAGATCAACACAAACAACATTTCAGCTCGTTTTATTGCTCATGAGACCCACACATTGCATGTTGTACCATCATACAGCTAGACTTTCAGCATTTGTGGTCCAGATTGCAGTACACACCACTACTTCTAATACCCAGTAGCACGTCCTCTTGCATTGATGCATGCCTGTATTCGCCGTGGCATACTATCCACAAGTTCATCAAGACACTGTTGGTCCAAATTGTCCCACTCCTCAACGACAATTCGGCGTAAATCTCTCAGAGTGGTTGGTGGGTCAAGACGTCCATAAACAGCCCTTTTCAACATATCCCAGGCATGTTCGATAGGGTTCATGTCTGGCGAACATGCTGGCCACTGTAGTCGAGCGATGTCGTTATCTTGAAGGAACGCATTCACAAGATGTGCACGATGAGGTCGAGAATTGTCGTCCATGAAGACAAATGCCTCTCCAATATTCTGCCGATATGGTTGCACTATGGGTCGGAGGATGTCATTCAGGTATCGTAAAGCCGTTTCGGAGCCTTCCATGACCACCAGTGGCGTACTGTGCCCAACTCTAGGAATGGGTATTCCAAGTTTCAGACACCTAGATATCAAGGGAAAGGCTGTAGCAGCGTTTGAAAGTTCGGATATTTGAATATCGCGCTACATTGCTTCTCGAAGCCTTTCGAAGGAAAATACCGATAGTTGGATGGTAAATGACGTAGCGAGTAACAGCAGAGGTGGAGACTATTTATTGATTAAATAGTTAACTATGGAGCAGAGACTTGAGACTGGGATCAGATTACTGGCACGGCCAAATGAAAGAGAATGCAATTAGTATCAAGTAAATCGGACCAGGGATTCAAGAGATATGAGGATTTTTAGATATCAGGCGATGACGCGTGACCCTGACCGTTTTTGTATAAAAGCAAGCTGGAGCAGGCTTAGTTAGCTCAATTCATCACAAGCACTTGGCGAACAAGTTGCGTCTACGCTGAGCCAAGGCACATGGTTGCCGCCTCTACGAAGAAGTACTTTTCAAATCGTGATAGTCACGAGAAGTGCTGCGCAAACGAGTTGGAACTTAGTAAGTTTCTGGTGAGGAGAATCACTGAGGTGATTGTTTTTCTACAGACATTGGTGGAAATATTTATATTTCTTAAAGGACATATGCTAGACTTGGTCTAGAAAATAGTATATTGTCACAGTCCAATAGTAAATTAATACTTGGATGTTTAAATCCATTTAAAGTCAGTTTTCATATTTTGTAACTATTTAACCACTTCAATCCGTCAGTACATTGAAGAATAGTCTATAACGGTGGCGTTCATTAGTCTACGCAAGGGAAACTGCAAGTTGTCTAGCGCATGGCAGATGGTGATATACAAACCATGCCCAGGGAACGATCTTCAGAACAGCCGTTAACGTTTTTCTTGTACTGATGAGATTACAGTGAGTTAGGTTACAACTGACACATTTAAGAAGAGATCGCTTAGATCTGACCCTTTTCAACAAACTGTTATGGCTTTGTTAGAAGCCCATATTAAAATGGAACCACAGTCATTTAAAACGTCGAAAGATACTACCACTATGTCTGACTAGACGATTTGTGGGTCTACAATGGCGGCCGATACAAGGATTATACGTGCTTGTCCGATAGGGCATGTCTACGGATAAATCTGGTATAGACCAGGTTTACTACACTTCAAGAACATCAAGAAATGTAAGCCACATTTGAATTATATTATGCTTAGCTAATTGGAACAAACTATTTTTCTGCAGATGACCAACACATTTTTTTTCATCGTATTTAAAGCTTGTAATGATTTACGCAAGACTTGTTAGATTTATTCTGAGCATTTTCAGCACTCAGAACAGTTTAGGATCGATGACCGAGCATTTTGAGCATTTATTTAAATTTTTCATATTTTTGGGAAATCACGGTAATCAGCCGATGTAACTGTAAAAGTTAAATTTATTTTTGTTGAGGAATGGATATTTTTTTTTCCATATTCGAAGGTTCGAACATGTGGATTCTCACATAATGAGATGATAATTAAACATATTTGAAATAATAATAATAATAATAATCCACTAATAATAATAATTTTCATAATTTTTCTAAATAATTCTTGGATATTATATTTTATAATAATCATATGTATTGAGAAAGAGCCTATGAAGTAGTTGAAACATTTCTAGTTTGGAACAGGAGATTTTCCGAAGGAGAGTGGTTAGCGCAAGCCCGCATTCAACCTACATTTCAGTTCTGGTTGAACAGTTGATATTTGCTATAAGCAAAGTATATGTTTCATATAACACGGAGAGGCATGAAACGGGAAGCAATTGATATTTGTATCAAATAGGATATTTTTGTATTTATATAAAATCATGACGTAAATACACTCGAAAGTGAAATGAAGCTTTTCATAAGTATGGTAAATTCACGGGTTGAACTGAATGGTAAAATAAAATAAACTTGTAAGTTTATTAATCTTCCAGTGTTGATAACAAGCAGAGGCTTGATTTATTGTATAAATTTTGGGAAGATAATTTATGTGTGTGGAATAGTTGAAATGCCATTCCCAGGTGCGCATGTTAAGTCGCAGGAATGAAGGTTTTTTCGAGCATCAATCAAATAGCAGGTTCGATGGCTCAGGTTTATAGTAGGAATATTGGAGCCACACATTTCGTCGTATGAATAACCCGAAGGTTATTTCTTTGAAACCATCAGTTCTTATTTCAACCTTGTTTACGAATTCCATTTAGAATTTGATTTTGCTAGAACCCGGATTTGTCATGATAGTAGTTTATTCTTCTTCAGAGGAAGACCTTTGCCGTTGTTGTTGTTGTTATAATATTGTGTTCTTACACAAATAGTAGAATGGGCCACTGCCAATTTAAAATAATTCTTTAACCACGAATAATTTGAAGGATATTTTCAATCCTAGTGCCATGAACTAAATGAATTCATTATAAGACTACAATTCTAATTTCCGCATTCTGTCGAAGAATTGCAAGTTGTGAAAGTTGCTAGAAATGGCCATAAATATAAATATTTTTTTCATAATAATTCCAAGTGGAAAATCTAATAGTTGAATGGTTCAACCATTTATTGATCAAGTTGATGATTCAGAAATCATATGTTTTGTTTGGAACTTGAAGTTCATAATCGAGTCACTTCTCGAATGTTTAATGTCAGAAGAACAATTAATTGTTGTTGTGCTTCGCACAGTTCTTCGATGCTATGCTCAATGGTCAAATACTTTTCAGACGTTGTTAATATGTGTTAATAATTTGTGTTGCTACGATGATAATAATAGTTTCAACGATATATTTTGGAAAACTGGAAAACAAATGAAAGTCTAAGAAATTCTATAAACATTTATTCTACGAGTGTTAATATCATGTAAATAGTCAAACAGTGATCTACGTTATTTCCAGTATGGACAATTCATTTTGCACTGGAGTTAAAATGTTAATAATTTTGGAACACAGTCCACAGGACTAACAATCGGACTTGTGTTTTCAAAAAGATTGTCAAATGTGTTTGGAAGATTTCTGTATATTGTGTGTAAATAAGAGTGTGGATCGCCACACGTGGATGATGCTGCTTTGAGCATTATTCTTGCAGTCAGATTTTAACTTTAAATAAACTGAGATAATTTTACCAGATGTGTTTCACCCAATTAAATCTCCTTCTATCCTTATTGTTGCATTGAGCCAAAAATCAGCAAAGCATTTTTATAAATTTGATGTCGTTTTTGCGATTTGCTTTAACCCATCTGGCGCTCCGGGATATTTTGATTCTCGTGCTGACTGATTATTGGTAAAATGCATATGTGGTCGTGCGGACTCCGGTCTAAACGGGCACATAAAATAAGATAGAGAGAGAAATGGCTTCGAACGTGGGTCCCGATTTAGACATGGTCAATCGCATGCCGATTTGAAATTGTGATAACTTTTATAGAAATATTTTGGGAGTTGAGAGATGTCTGGTTTGGATGAATAAATTAGTAGGAAACCCAATTAATGGGAAAATTAAAAATTTAACTGGTTAATAATTAGAATGGGTTTGATTATTTTTGATAATGGCTTAACCATTAGGGCGTCAAGTAAATTCAGTAGTAAACGTTCGATGACTGGAGATACACATTATTAGAATCCAGGTGGAGGATATTTGAGAACTAGCATATTTTTCTTGTGATATTATGGTAAATATAATTCGTAAAAGTAAAGAATTTTGTTTTTCCATCACGTCGATATTAGGACAAATCTCATTTTATTATAGTGTTCCAATTAGCTATTCATATTTCTTGTTCTAGTTATAAGCTTGTGTTTGCCACTGTTGTATACCCCTAAGTTTTGAATAATTGAAATTATGGAAGAAATGATGAGGATGATGAGGAGTTTGGAGGAGAGTTCAAAACAGGCTGGACTGCGTGTAGCAGCCATTATGAAAGAGAATACTGAGGCTTTAGAAAAGAAACTTAAAGAAAATTCTGATAATTTGAAAGAAAGTTTAGATGATAAACTTAAAGAAAATTCTGATTCTTTAGAAAATAAACTTAAAGAAAATTCTGATTCTTTAGAAAATAAACTTAGAGAAAATTTGAATGATAAACTTAGAGAAAGTTCTGATTCTTTAAAAGGTAACTTAAAAGAAAGTTTAGAGGATAAACTCAAAGAAACCCCGATTTGTTAGAAAGCAGGTTAAAAGATAACTTAAAGGAAAATTTAAATAGTAAATTTAATTCAATAGAAAGTAAATTTAAAGAGAATTCTGAAATTTTGAAAATGACACTTGAAAGTAAAATGAATAAATTATGCGATAAAACACATGAGCTCGAAACTTCGTTAGCTACTAACGCAAGTTTAATGGACGATAAATTTCGCGATGCCGATCTTCGATCCCAAAGCTTAGCTGATAGGATAGAACATGGTCTTAGGAAAGTTGGTGAAGACATGGTCAACCTGGAAGTCAGAGTGAAGAAGGAGAGTAACGAGATGGGAATTCTAGTTGTTCAGCGTTTAACGGAACAATTCAAGGAACTTGTCATGGGAGAAATAAGAGAAGGAGTGATTCATGAATTGCAAACTGAGATTAAAACCACAGTTGTCAATGAAATAAAAGACACACTCAAGCTGGAGAATCAAGAGGGAATCAAGGAGATTAGGGAATCTTTGTCATCCCACATTGAAGTAATTGCCAAGGATATTCAAGCAACTCAGAAGGACATATCAGATATGACAGGGTCATTGAAAAGTCATGAGGCTGTTATGAACCAGATATCCATTGATGTTAAAGACAATTGTAAGGAGACTGAAGCAATCAAGAAGATGGCAGAAGAAAACCAGAAGGAACTTGAGGCTATGAAAACTCAAATAAAGGATGAGAAACAGTCTGATCATCTTTTGAAAATACCGAATGTAAGGGGAAAGGAACAGATACAGATAAATCTAGGAGGAGCTAGAGAGACTGATAGACAGGATGAGGTCAGGACAGTATTTCAATCCAACCCCATAACTGTATTTAAGAATATAGAAGACAAGCCTTCTAAATTTTCAGGGCGAGATTCTGTAACACCCGTGGAATTTCTGAGAGAAGCAGGTGATTACCTGAAAGATTCTAAGATCCCTAAAGAAAGACAGATCAGGGTAATAGGGAAGTTCTTGGAAGGTCCCGCACTTTTGTGGTTTAGAGCATTTAGATCCACTCTAAATACTTTTGAGGAGTTTTCTCGAGGGTTATTGAAGAAGTTTTGGTCCCCTGAAACCCAACAGCAAGTTAGAGCAGAGTTGTATTCGAAGAGATTCTCGACGTCAAACCCACTCGATACTCTACATACTTTTCTGGACAGCTGTCTAAACTCCAACATTTAGATCCGCCAATGCCAGATAACGAGTTGATTACTGCTTTGATACGACAATTTCCAGCAGACGTCCAGAGGACTTTGATCGCTGCTGATATCTACAATATGGAACAGTTTGATGAAGTATTGCAGAAGCTGGATCATACAAACGCTCAATTCTTCCATCAGAAGGGAGTAAAGAGTAATAACGCTGTGTATGCTGTTATGGCTGACAGTTATTCTCAGACACCTCGAGAGATTCGAGAGGAGCGAGAAGAGAAATCGCCGAGGGAAGATTCCAATACGAGAGGATGGAACCAATACCGTAACAGATATAGTTACAAACCATATGCAAGACCGGATGGTGGTAATCGATACAACACTCGATGGAGAAGACCACGAGATACTCAAGGAAGGTACCAGGAAAGAAGATCCTATGGTAATAACTATAATAACAGAGGGAATGCAGATACTCGTCAGTCCAATGAAGAGTTTAACAAGGACACGAGGAAAAACTTGGAAGCAAGACACCAAGATAACTTACAATTTGTGGAGCAGAGGCCCAATGATCCAGGTCCATCGGGAACACAACAATCCCGGGGGAATGGTAATGAAAAAAAAAAGAAAACTTCGAATTTACAGTAGAAGATAGAATTTTGAATACTTTCACTTCCAGAATAATTAAATGGCAAGCAGAGGATGATGACTTAATTCAACAGAATGACGAACGAAAAGAAATGGGTACCAGAATTAGAATGCCAATCATTTCATGCGAAGTATTTGGTATGCCTGTCGATACTTTGATCGATACTGGGGCTATGCTTTGTCTGGTGAGTGAGAAGCTTTATATTCTGTGGAAGCTCAAAGAGAATTTAGAGGAAATTCCAGTATCAGGAATTAAGATCCAAGGAATAATACCCAATAAAATATCTCTGTGTAAGACACAATTATACTTATGTATTACGATTGGAGGACATGATTTCCGACATGTATTTGTTGTAATGAAGGACATGGCTTTTGACATGATATTGGGAGCAGATTTCATTCAGAAATATCAAGCAGTGATAGATATGAAGACAGAGACGATTAAATTTAAGAATACCGAAGAGATAAACTTCGAGGGAAAAGAAGAGGAAGACATCGAGGGAGATGCTCAATGGTCTCTGATTTTTCATGAAGCCGAAGGAAGAGAAGTCTACACTGAGAAGGAGTCCCCAGAGCTAGGGAAAATTTTGGAAGAGTATCAAGATATTTTTGACATTAAACCTGGTGAAATTAAGGATTTTGAATATCATATTCGTGTAAATGATGATGCACCTTTTCATGCTAAATTGTATCCAGTAGCAGAAAAGCATCGAGAAAAAGTAAAAGTACTTATCAAGGAAATGGAAAGTAATAATGTGATTGAAAAGTATACTACATCTTATGTCAATCCATTAGCAGTAGTGTCTAAGCAAGATGGAAGTCTGAGACTATGTTTAGACGCGCGAAATTTAAATTCAAGATTACTGCCAGAGTATGACAGACCACCAATCATTAGGGAACTGTTGAGGAAATTCCAAGGCAAGGTCTGGTTCTCTAATATTGATCTCACTTCGTCCTACCATCATATTAGGCTTAGTGAAGATTCTAAGAAGTTTACAGGATTTATGTTTGACCAGCAGACATATGTATTCCGCCGTTTACCATTTGGAGTTAAAACATCTGGATCCGTTTTGATCAGAGCCCTAGAACAAAATTTGAGTCCTGAAGTAAAAGAGATAGCGATTCGTTATATTGATGATATCTTAATTGCATCTGAGACTAAGGAGGAACATTTGCTACATCTTCAAATGTTATTCGCAGATTTGAGGAAAGCGAACTTCAAAGTAAACCTTCGAAAATGTCAGTTCTTTCGAAAGGAAATAAAATTTTTGGGTCACATTTTGGATGGAGAAGGATACCGTCCCAATGAGACGAAGATACAAGCAATTGCAAATTTCCCTAGACCTACTAGAGTGAAGAATGTCCGCAGTTTTCTCGGGACATGCCAATTCTTTGCAGGGCATTGTCCGAACTTCACCAAGACAGTTGCGCCATTGCAGGAGTTGTTAAAGAAAGGAAATAAATGGAAATGGGATAAAGATTGTGAACAATCATTTCAAGATGCCAAGAGGTTATTGGTAAACAGTGTGAAATTGGAGTATCCTGACTTTACCAAGAATTTCATCATAGAATCTGATGCATCCACCGTAGGGATTGGAGCTATTCTACTTCAAGAGGATGAAGACCACAAGAGACATTACCTGGCGTTCATTAGCAGGAAACTTCGTCCATCAGAGAGGAATTATTACACCACAGAGTTGGAAGCACTTGCTGTAATATTCGCTTTGGAGTCGTGGAAGAAAATGTTAATTGGACATTCAGTCATTGTGAGGACTGATCACCACGCATTGGAGTTCATTTTGAGAACAAACTTTGCCAGCGATAGAATAACTAGATGGTCACTTTTTATTCAGCAATTCAACCTAGTTATTGAACACACTCCTGGAAAGTTGAATGTGGGAGCTGATTTGTTGAGTAGAGCAGTGGAGTCTACATCTAAGGTTTTTCAAGTTAACCTGACGCAAGAGGATGAAGATACCTTGAGAAGGTTACGGTTATTGCATTTATCCCAGAGGAGAGACCGACGTCTTAGGAACATTTTTCGTTTTCTACAGGGTAACATGGATCCCAATGATGATGATTTTGGGGGAACTGAAAGAATTTCCAGAGATTTTATGATGTTAGATGGTTTAATCTACAAGTTTGCAGATCCCGACCATACGAAGCTGAGAGTAGTGATACCTCCACGATTGCAAAAACCCATTATTTGGATGGCACATCGAATCGCAGGTCATGCTGGAGTAGATAAGACAGTCAACATGATTCAAGAGAAATTTTCGTGGGAGCGAATGCGACAAACTGTCAGAAACACTATTCGAGAATGCGACTTATGCCAAAGGAGTAAACATAATTCAAGGTTATTGAGAGAATTACCAAGGCCTATTATTCCTTCTAAGCCTTGCGAAATCTTCGCGACTGATTTATATGGTCCTCTCCCAAAGTCTAAAAGAGGTAACCGATATATTTTGGTGACTATGGATGTTTTCAGCAAATACACCATGTTACATCCAATTCAGAAGGCAAACGCAAAGTATTGTGCGAAGAGAATTAGAGACAGCGTGATTCCGGAAGCAGGCAAACCGGAATTCCTTTTATCAGATCGTGGACCTCAATTCACATCTTTGGAATTTCGAACCATCATGAATAATCTTGGGATTAGACAATTGTTTTGTTCTATTAGACATCCAGAGAGCAATCCAGCGGAACGCGTGATGGCTGAGGTAGCAAAATTTTGCCGCCTCTATTGTCCAAATGAGCATTGGAAATGGATGGATGTTCTTTCTTTAGCATCCGAATCCATCAACTCTACTATTCATGAGAGTACTGGACAGATTCCTATGTTGCTACATCATGGGATTAAACCAACACGATTATGGGATCGAATCATATCTATTCCACCTGAGATTGAACCAAGTCGTCAGATGAGGGAAACTCTAGCTTTAGACAAATTAAGGAGTCAAGCTGAGAAGAGAGAGCGCAGAGTGAGAGGAAAGCGTTTTCGCAGACCCTTGCGCGTAGGAACTCTTGTTTTAGTGAGAAGACCTACACCCTCTGACGTGCAAAATCGAGTGTACTCGAAATTTGCAAGCCTTTACGCTGGACCCTATCGTATTGTGGAAGTAAACAATAATGGAAGCTATGAAGTAGCTAATACACGAACTGGTAACATCGTGGGAACTTACAATGCATCGAATCTGAAGATCTATTATTCAAGAACCAGATAATTTAATGTGTAGATAGGAAAAATAAAAAAAATTCAATTTTTATTTTTTGCTAGGTGTGGGGTGGATGTGCCCAACTCTAGGAATGGGTATTCCAAGTTTCAGACACCTAGATATCAAGGGAAAGGCTGTAGCAGCGTTTGAAAGTTCGGATATTTGAATATCGCGCTACATTGCTTCTCGAAGCCTTTCGAAGGAAAATACCGATAGTTGGATGGTAAATGACGTAGCGAGTAACAGCAGAGGTGGAGACTATTTATTGATTAAATAGTTAACTATGGAGCAGAGACTTGAGACTGGGATCAGATTACTGGCACGGCCAAATGAAAGAGAATGCAATTAGTATCAAGTAAATCGGACCAGGGATTCAAGAGATATGAGGATTTTTAGATATCAGGCGATGACGCGTGACCCTGACCGTTTTTGTATAAAAGCAAGCTGGAGCAGGCTTAGTTAGCTCAATTCATCACAAGCACTTGGCGAACAAGTTGCGTCTACGCTGAGCCAAGGCACATGGTTGCCGCCTCTACGAAGAAGTACTTTTCAAATCGTGATAGTCACGAGAAGTGCTGCGCAAACGAGTTGGAACTTAGTAAGTTTCTGGTGAGGAGAATCACTGAGGTGATTGTTTTTCTACAGACATTGGTGGAAATATTTATATTTCTTAAAGGACATATGCTAGACTTGGTCTAGAAAATAGTATATTGTCACAGTCCAATAGTAAATTAATACTTGGATGTTTAAATCCATTTAAAGTCAGTTTTCATATTTTGTAACTATTTAACCACTTCAATCCGTCAGTACATTGAAGAATAGTCTATAACGGTGGCGTTCATTAGTCTACGCAAGGGAAACTGCAAGTTGTCTAGCGCATGGCAGATGGTGATATACAAACCATGCCCAGGGAACGATCTTCAGAACAGCCGTTAACGTTTTTCTTGTACTGATGAGATTACAGTGAGTTAGGTTACAACTGACACATTTAAGAAGAGATCGCTTAGATCTGACCCTTTTCAACAAACTGTTATGGCTTTGTTAGAAGCCCATATTAAAATGGAACCACAGTCATTTAAAACGTCGAAAGATACTACCACTATGTCTGACTAGACGATTTGTGGGTCTACAATGGCGGCCGATACAAGGATTATACGTGCTTGTCCGATAGGGCATGTCTACGGATAAATCTGGTATAGACCAGGTTTACTACACTTCAAGAACATCAAGAAATGTAAGCCACATTTGAATTATATTATGCTTAGCTAATTGGAACAAACTATTTTTCTGCAGATGACCAACACATTTTTTTTTCATCGTATTTAAAGCTTGTAATGATTTACGCAAGACTTGTTAGATTTATTCTGAGCATTTTCAGCACTCAGAACAGTTTAGGATCGATGACCGAGCATTTTGAGCATTTATTTAAATTTTTCATATTTTTGGGAAATCACGGTAATCAGCCGATGTAACTGTAAAAGTTAAATTTATTTTTGTTGAGGAATGGATTTTTTTTTTTCCATATTCGAAGGTTCGAACATGTGGATTCTCACATAATGAGATGATAATTAAACATATTTGAAATAATAATAATAATAATAATCCACTAATAATAATAATAATAATTTTCATAATTTTTCTAAATAATTCTTGGATATTATATTTTATAATAATCATATGTATTGAGAAAGAGCCTATGAAGTAGTTGAAACATTTCTAGTTTGGAACAGGAGATTTTCCGAAGGAGAGTGGTTAGCGCAAGCCCGCATTCAACCTACATTTCAGTTCTGGTTGAACAGTTGATATTTGCTATAAGCAAAGTATATGTTTCATATAACACGGAGAGGCATGAAACGGGAAGCAATTGATATTTGTATCAAATAGGATATTTTTGTATTTATATAAAATCATGATGTAAATACACTCGAAAGTGAAATGAAGCTTTTCATAAGTATGGTAAATTCACGGGTTGAACTGAATGGTAAAATAAAATAAACTTGTAAGTTTATTAATCTTCCAGTGTTGATAACAAGCAGAGGCTTGATTTATTGTATAAATTTTGGGAAGATAATTTATGTGTGTGGAATAGTTGAAATGCCATTCCCAGGTGCGCATGTTAAGTCGCAGGAATGAAGGTTTTTTCGAGCATCAATCAAATAGCAGGTTCGATGGCTCAGGTTTATAGTAGGAATATTGGAGCCACACATTTCGTCGTATGAATAACCCGAAGGTTATTTCTTTGAAACCATCAGTTCTTATTTCAACCTTGTTTACGAATTCCATTTAGAATTTGATTTTGCTAGAACCCGGATTTGTCATGATAGTAGTTTATTCTTCTTCAGAGGAAGACCTTTGCCGTTGTTGTTGTTGTTATAATATTGTGTTCTTACACAAATAGTAGAATGGGCCACTGCCAATTTAAAATAATTCTTTAACCACGAATAATTTGAAGGATATTTTCAATCCTAGTGCCATGAACTAAATGAATTCATTATAAGACTACAATTCTAATTTCCGCATTCTGTCGAAGAATTGCAAGTTGTGAAAGTTGCTAGAAATGGCCATAAATATAAATATTTTTTTCATAATAATTCCAAGTGGAAACTCTAATAGTTGAATGGTTCAACCATTTATTGATCAAGTTGATGATTCAGAAATCATATGTTTTGTTTGGAACTTGAAGTTCATAATCGAGTCACTTCTCGAATGTTTAATGTCAGAAGAACAATTAATTGTTGTTGTGCTTCGCACAGTTCTTCGATGCTATGCTCAATGGTCAAATACTTTTCAGACGTTGTTAATATGTGTTAATAATTTGTGTTGCTACGATGATAATAATAGTTTCAACGATATATTTTGGAAAACTGGAAAACAAATGAAAGTCTAAGAAATTCTATAAACATTTATTCTACGAGTGTTAATATCATGTAAATAGTCAAACAGTGATCTACGTTATTTCCAGTATGGACAATTCATTTTGCACTGGAGTTAAAATGTTAATAATTTTGGAACACAGTCCACAGGACTAACAATCGGACTTGTGTTTTCAAAAAGATTGTCAAATGTGTTTGGAAGATTTCTGTATATTGTGTGTAAATAAGAGTGTGGATCGCCACACGTGGATGATGCTGCTTTGAGCATTATTCTTGCAGTCAGATTTTAACTTTAAATAAACTGAGATAATTTTACCAGATGTGTTTCACCCAATTAAATCTCCTTCTATCCTTATTGTTGCATTGAGCCAAAAATCAGCAAAGCATTTTTATAAATTTGATGTCGTTTTTGCGATTTGCTTTAACCCATCTGGCGCTCCGGGATATTTTGATTCTCGTGCTGACTGATTATTGGTAAAATGCATATGTGGTCGTGCGGACTCCGGTCTAAACGGGCACAGTACGTCGGCCCCACATAATGCCACCCCAAAACATCAGGGAACCACCACCTTGCTGCACTCGCTGGACAGTGTGTCTAAGACGTTCAGCCTGACCAGGGTGCCTCCAAACACGTCTCCGACGATTGTCTGGTTGAAGGCATATGCGACACTCATCGGTGAAGAGAACGTGATGCCAATTCCGTGGGGTCCATTCAGCATGTTGTTGGGCCCATCTGTACCGCGCTGCATGGTGTCGGGGTTGCAAAGCTGGACCTCGCCATGGACGTCGGGAGTGAAGTTGCGCATCATGCAGCCTATTGCGCACAGTTTGAGTTGAAACACGACGTCCTGTGGCTGAACGAAACGCATTATTCAACATGGTGGCATTGCTGTCAGGGTTCCTCCGAGCGGCAATCCGTAAGTAGCGGTCATCCACTACAGTAGTAGCCCTTGGGCGGCCTGAGCGAGGCCTGTCATCGACAGTTCCTGTATCTCTGTACCTCCTCCATGTCCGAACAACATCGCTTTGGTTCACTCTGAGACGCCTGGAAACTTCCCTTGTTGAGAGCCCTTCTTGACACAAAGTAACAATGCGGACGCGATCGAACTGCGGTATTGACCTTCTAGGCATGATAGAACTACAGACAACATGAGCAGCGTACCTTCGTCCTGGTGGAATGACTGGAACTGATCGGCTGTCGTACCCCCTCCGTCTAATAGGCCCTGCTCATGCATGGTTGTTTACATCTTTGAGCAGTTTTAGTGACATCTATGAACAGTCAAAGGGACTGTATCTTGGATACAATATACACAGTCAACGTCTATATGCCGGAGATCTGGGAACCGAGGTGATGCAAAACTTTTTTTGATGTGTGTATGTTATTGAATACAGGAAGATCTACAACTATTAAGGACCGTGGATCTGTCTTCGCCACGTGTGGACTAAAAAGCAATTCAACTAAGCGGTATATGGTCTATTGAAGACGTACCGGCACCTTTAATACTGCCGCGCTTACCGGCCTAGGTTTATTGCAGAAAAAAGTACATAGTGCACCTGATCCAGATAACATTTACCTATTAACCACCGCTGATTTCCCACCCTTTTCTTTTGCCTGGCTTGGCTGTATCGCTAAGTTGTGTCTTGTTTCCGACAGGGTGTGTTTTTTAGTAGAAGGAAAAAGGGTGAACTCTCCATAAAAGTGTGTCCATTTAGATTGTTGGGATTGTTTCGTTTGGCTAGGTGAATCTCGATTGCTTCCTTTATGTCGAGAGCTCTGCCTTTCGATTCGTGATGAATTATTTTTAGGTCAGTCTCGATTTTACTAAAGCTGTGCCCCGTGTCACACATATGTTCGCATACGGCTGAATGTGTTCCGTATCTTATCGCATTCCTATGTTCATTATATCGTGTGTCTATTCGTCTTCCGCTCTGTGCAATGTAATCAGCTTGACAACCAGTGTCTTGGCATGTAATAGAATATACCCGTGACTTTCCAAACAACAAGCAACTAAAAGAAATTAAGTCATTGAAACAAAAAATAAAAGAACATGACTTAATCATCACAAAAGCAGATGAGGGAAATACCACAGAAATTTTGAACAAAACAGAATACATTAAAAAAACAGTCGAATTCCTAAGGAACAACGAAATCAAGGAATTAGCAAAAGACCCCACCAACAAATTCCAAAAACAAATAAAAAGTGCATTAAAAGGAACAGAATACATATTGACCAAAGCTGAAAAATGAAAACTAATAAACTTGAACCCGAAAATACCGTCATTGAGGGGACAACCTAATATACACAAAAAGGAGTGCCCAATGAGACCAATAGTCAATTTTAGGAATGCTCCTAATTACAAAATCAGCAAAGAGTTACTAAAAACATTAAAACACCACCTTTCCAACGACAGAAACAACTCTGTAAAGAACACAACGGAATTAGTAACAGAATTGAACACCCTACAAATGAAACCTAGCTTTAGGCTTGTATCTTTCGATGTAACTAACATGTACACCAAAATTCCTATTATTGCTGCAATCAACACTATCGAAAACAACTTAAAATCCAACAATCGGCAAAAGAAACTGAAGAGATGGTGAGATTACTGAGGGTCGTCCTCAGCCAAAACGTGTTTCAATTCGACAATAAAAAGTACATACAAACGGAAGGCCTAGCGATGGGGTCACCACTAAGCGGACTAATCGCTGACATCTTCATTAATGCACTAGAAAATTAGTTCTTAGAAAAGACTTCAACAAAGGGAATAGTAATATGGAAAAGATATGTAGATGATGTAATTTGCATCTACGATACTGACCTAACAAGCGAAGAAACAATTCTCCAATCTACTAATCGCCTACACCACCCAATCAAATTCACTAAGGAATCCGAAACAGACCGAAAAATAAATTATTTCGATATAACTATTGAACGTAAAGACAACGAACTGTCATACCCACAGGTCAAAATCCCGTCATGGGTTCAGGAAATATCAACAAAAGTGTAGTTAGGCCCCTTGTCAAAATTTCAAAAAAATACATTTAAAAAGGGAATGCCATCCCAAGTGCTACGACCCCTCATACAAGTCCCTAGCCTTATTGGTTCGCGAGATATTAACAAAAGTGTACTTAGGCCCTTTTGACAAAAATCAAAACTACATTAAAAAACGAGGCGTCATCCCAAATCCAACGACCCCTCATACAAGTCCGTAGCCTTCTTAGTTCTCAAAATATTTACAAAAGTGCACTTAGGCCCTTTTGACAAAAATCAAAACTACATTAAAAAACGGGGGCGTCTTCCCAAATCCAACGACCCCTCATACGAGTCCATAGCTTTCCTAGTTCTCGAAATATTAACAAAAGTGCACTTAGGCCCTTTTGACAAAAATCAAAACTACATAAAAAATCGGGGCGTTATCCCAAATCCAACGACCCCTCATACAAGTCCGTAGCCTTCTTAGTTCGTAAGATATTAAGAAGCGCATGACCTATTAGTTTTCAATCTTTTGGAAAATTAAAAAAAGAATAATAATAATAACTCATACATAAATAATTATTTAAATGCCCGCCCTCTTTCAAAATCCCCAAGTGCGCATGCGTAAAAATAAATGTTGATTCATAGCGGCATCCAGCAAAACGCATGCGCTATATGAGCAACAACGTTTAAGTTTATTTTAGCAGCGCACCTTATACATGTCGCATTTGAAAAGAGACTTTCACTAAAAAATTACAATTTCACCCCCTAGTAGGGGTAGGTTTTATTTTGGGGTTGAAATAAGTTGACCATTGGAAAGAGGGCGTCACCCCGAGTCCAACGATATGTCGCATGTCAAAATCGGACAATGGGTTCGAGTGATATCGACTTTGCCCCTGAATGTATTGCGGGTTAGTATGTGACGTCACCAGGAAAGTAGGCTGTGGGTTTAAAGACCCACTACTCCACTACTGAGATTAAATTGGAAAGGAGGAAGGAGAAAAAGAAGCCAGTGAGGTAGGGAAGTTGGGGGTGGACATTATGGGTGATTGAAGGGAACAGTGGTGATGGGCAGCAATGGTGGCATATGTGGTAGTAGGGATGGGGTCTGCGGAAAGAGTGACCGTGCAGGAGGTGAGAGGGGGGGTAAGAGACGGAGTCAACTGCAGGTGGGTTTGGGAGCACTGGTGTCGTCGGATAATTATCGCACACGATGTCAAACGGTACGGTGGTGCTCTTCTTGAAGCGGCTGTGGCGTTGTTGGAGTCCGTGTCACTCTCGGAGTCGGACTCTCCGGCTGGGCGGATGTCCTGTCCTAGGAGTGGCTCGGCAGTGGTTGTTTCCCTGGCGGCTTCTCTGTCCCGGTTCCTCTTCTTACGGTCCCGTCGTTTCGGGCTGGGAGAGCTACTAGTGCTCTTCCCGGCGCCGGTAGGAACCGGAGATCCCGGAGAAAAGCCTGTCTGCCTCCGTTTTGTCCAGCACAGATCTCACATGGAGTGACCGGGATGTGAACCACGGTCCCAGCTGTTGAGAGGCCGGTGTGCTGCCGCCTAAGCCACGGAGGCTTACTATTTCACACATATTTGTATGTTTTAATTAGACATGAATGACTCGGACAGACTAGACTGGGCCACTGGGCCTTCCACCAACAGTTTTGCCAGATCGGCTACAGTGTTGTCAGATCGAATCGCTGTGCTTGTGCCAGTGTTTTCAAACCAAATTACATTGCACTACAAGAAAGTTATAATACAAGATTACGTGCTGGGAATTTGTATTATGTTCTAGTTTTAGAAAGTAGGCTATGTTGAAGGTATAAAATATACATGTATTTTTAAGTAACAGGTATTCTTAAATTCGTACGGAAAATATTATTAAGGTCTGAAATACTTCATTTTAGCTTTTGAATAAATTGCTAAACTGCCACCCCTGAAAGTATGTCGCTCTAGGCTGTAGCCTACTTAGCCTATTTAGAAATACGGCACTGCATATAGCCTACAATTCATCCGATTGCGATGACATTTGGGTGAGTTGTCGTGTGCACTCCAACTCCAGGGAAGGTTTCTGGCTACAAATTATTTATGTAACACAAAAGGGTGAGGGACTTAACAGGAAGCCTTAACTCCCACAGTAGGCCAATTGCACAATCTGTATACTTATCCCACCGCAATGCAAGGTGTGAGAGAGGCTTGCTGATTCATCGCGAGGAGACATGTCCTGACATAATGTCTCAGCACAGCCTAATGCCGGGGCACCAGACAGAAACACAAAGAATGTTGTTTATCCAAAGGCAATTCAGTTCTATTTTTCTTGGGCTCGCTGCGAGGCTCAGCGGTAACGTTCTCGTCTGCTGTGACCAAGATTGCTGGATCGAATCGTGGCGCAGCCAATTGGCATTTGAGGGTGCGCAAATGCGAGGGAGCCGTGTCAGTATATTTACTGGTGCGTTAAAGATCCCCTTCGGGCCAAAACTCCGTCACCCCGCCGTCTCTAAAAGCCGCAGTTGTTAAATGGGACGTAAAACCAATAACATTATTATTATCTTTATTTTTTTGGTCTTTCTTTGATTGATCTTGCGACGCGACGCAACGCATGCCGGGTAGGGCTAGAGCTCGTGTCAGCCCGGAAGGCGGCCGGCTCTGTGGGATTTGCGCAGAGAGAGAAAGAGATACATGTCCACTGTTGCAACAGGTCCACCATGTCCGAGTTCCCACACCGCAGGCTGCTGCCATGAGTTCCTGCGGTATGGCAACACCGTCGCTTACCTCAACGAGCCTGTATCTTTCACGCAGCTTTACGCTTAGCTTTCCTGACAACACTCTAGCTCAGATTCTCAAGACAGACTGACTGTGATTAGTGGGATGGAAGTGAGGCATGACGTAATGGTAGCGTTGTGTTCTACGCACCGCCTTCCCGGCTGAGCCGAAAATAAAACAACATATGTTTACAAAAAGATTATAAACTTTTTATTTCTACATTTTAAATCAAACAAAACATATAACTTAGGCTACAATGGTAGAACACTTAGGAAAAAACAACACACCTTCTTCTTTCTCTTGGGTCGTTGAAGCCCTTAGGACCACGTGGCTCCTAACTTAGCCCAGTATTCCTTCATATTTGCACAATGAACACAGGCGCGGATCTAGAGTTTGGCTTGGGGGGGGGGAGGGGGGGGGGTTACAGAATCGAAATTGTTAAGAAAAATGGTATCACTAACAACGCAATCACAAAATAACCAAACGTACAAAACCAGGCCAATTTATTTGCAAGCTACATGGATAGAAATTTGATGCGTTTAGCGCACCAAAATTATTCGTACAAATTGCAACGGCGTGTTTTGCGACTTTTACATCGAGCTTCGAGAAAAGTATCAAGGTACGTTACAGTTTCGGCAAGTCGAGTTGGTACCGACAAAGGGAGAAAGTCACAGCTTAAATTGCCAACCAAGCTTGCAGTTTGGACGTCGGCAAAATTTTTTGGTGCGAAAAAAGCCCCAAATTCCTATCCGTGCATTGCTGCACGTACATCGTGACATCACTATAGACATCGATTCGGTAATAACAAGGGTTTCTAAACAAAATAGATAAGTTGATTTAGTTATATAAATAATCGTTTTTATATAACAGGTATGAAGGTGTAAATATGTACAGTACAGTTGTAACAGAACATAATAATTGCAATACAGATATTTTCAGTATTGAATAAAATGAAAAAAAAACTGTTTTTCATTTAAAATTCGTTAAGTTTTATTTGTCTGGTTAAGGTGTTTTCGTTTTTTGAGTGCAAAAATTTGGTCTCCTTTGGGGGGGAGTCATGATCCCCGTGACCCCCCCTTGAATCCGTGCCTGAACACACCTTCATTATTTCTTACAAGAGGAAGGAGTATGTAATAAGTGAAACTGTGACTGTGCTTCTAAAAGTTTTTTATAATCTGATTGAAACTGGGATGAGCTGATTCTTTGTTAGTAGCGCCGCTAAATGGTGGTCTGTCAATCTATTTCTGAAGCTATTTTTGCGAAGCTTCATTGTAGAAAACACCTGTTCACAGATATAGTAAGATGCGAACAAGGCAGTCATCTTTTTTGCATGAGATTTCAAGTTTGGGAAGCTTGATTTTGGTAGGGCCTTGTAGAACTCAATTTTCGAAACGTTGAGGAATAGTTGCTTCAATTCATTGCTACATTAACTCAATCAGTTCTAGCTGCAACTCTATTACACAAAACACATAAACACAATGACATTGAAACAGTTTTTGACTTCTAGATATACAGAACAGAAAATATGACCTATGTGTAATTGTAGGTAGTCATCATCATCATCATCATCATCATCATTTCCCCTTTTCCAGTTGACACTGGGTGGGGGCGAATATGGTTCCTCTCCACTTTGTTCGGTCGTTCCACCATTCCTCTTCCGACACAGTGTTCCAATCCAGGTTCTGTTTTCTAATGCTATTCTCCACCGAGTCCATCCAACGCATTCTTGGTCTTCCTCGTCCTCTCTTCCCTCTCATCCGTCTCTCCAGTGCTCGTCTTGGTAGCCTTACTTCATCCATCCGTTTGACATGTCCAAACCATCTCAATCTGTTTTGCTCCAATTTGTCATTTAGTTTCTGTACTCGCAGTTCTTTCCGTATATCTTCATTTCTCACTCTGTCCCTCCTCGTTTTCTGGACCATACTTCTCAGGAATCTCATCTCAGCCGCTTGTACTCTGCTCTCATCCCTCTTAGTCATTGTCTGCTGCATAGGTCATTATAGGAATATAATATGCTTTGTGCATACCTCCTTTAACATTAAATGGTATATCCTTGTTCCATACTAGTCCCCGTACCTGTTGGTAGAAAGCACTCCCGAGTTGTATTCTTCTGCTAATTTCCAAATCTAGTCTTCCATCTTCAGTCAGTTCAGTTCCCAAGTACACACATCAAAAAAAGTTTTGCATCACCTCGGTTCCAAGAGTTCCGGAACCTTTAAATACAAAGGGAATAGAGATCAACACAAACAACATTTCAGCTCGTTTTATTGCTCATGAGACCCACACATTGCATGTTGTACCATCATACAGCTAGACTTTCAGCATTTGTGGTCCAGATTGCAGTACACACCACTACCTCTAATACCCAGTAGCACGTCCTCTTGCATTGATGCATGCCTGTATTCGTCGTGGCATACTATCCACAAGTTCATCAAGACACTGTTGGTCCAAATTGTCCCACTCCTCAACGACAATTCGGCGTAAATCTCTCAGAGTGGTTGGTGGGTCAAGACGTCCATAAACAGCCCTTTTCAACATATCCCAGGCATGTTCGATAGGGTTCATGTCTGGCGAACATGCTGGCCACTGTAGTCGAGCGATGTCGTTATCTTGAAGGAACGCATTCACAAGATGTGCACGATGAGGTCGAGAATTGTCGTCCTTGAAGACAAATGCCTCTCCAATATTCTGCCGATATGGGTGCACTATGGGTCGGAGGATGTCATTCAGGTATCGTAAAGCCGTTTCGGAGCCTTCCATGACCACCAGTGGCGTACGTCGGCCCCACATAATGCCACCCCAAAACATCAGGGAACCACCACCTTGCTGCACTCGCTGGACAGTGTGTCTAAGACGTTCAGCCTGACCAGGGTGCCTCCAAACACGTCTCCGACGATTGTCTGGTTGAAGGCATATGCGACACTCATCGGTGAAGAGAACGTGATGCCAATTCTGTGGGGTCCATTCAGCATGTTGTTGGGCCCATCTGTACCGCGCTGCATGGTGTCGGGGTTGCAAAGCTGGACCTCGCCATGGACGTCGGGAGTGAAGTTGCGCATCATGCAGCCTATTGCGCACAGTTTGAGTTGAAACACGACGTCCTGTGGCTGAACGAAACGCATTATTCAACATGGTGGCATTGCTGTCAGGGTTCCTCCGAGCGGCAATCCGTAAGTAGCGGTCATCCACTACAGTAGTAGCCCTTGGGCGGCCTGAGCGAGGCCTGTCATCGACAGTTCCTGTATCTCTGTACCTCCTCCATGTCCGAACAACATCGCTTTGGTTCACTCTGAGACGCCTGGAAACTTCCCTTGTTGAGAGCCCTTCTTGACACAAAGTAACAATGCGGACGCGATCGAACTGCGGTATTGACCTTCTAGGCATGGTAGAACTACAGACAACATGAGCAGCGTACCTTCGTCCTGGTGGAATGACTGGAACTGATCGGCTGTCGTACCCCCTCCGTCTAATAGGCCCTGCTCATGCATGGTTGTTTACATCTTTGAGCAGTTTTAGTGACATCTATGAACAGTCAAAGGGACTGTATCTTTGATACAATATACACAGTCAACGTCTATATGCCGGAGATCTGGGAACCGAGGTGATGCAAAACTTTTTTTGATGTGTGTATTTGAAGTGTTTCACTACTTCCAATTCCTTATCTCCTACTTTGATTACTCCTTTTCCTTCTTTCTTGTCTCTACTTATCACCACTGTTTTACTCTTCTCCACATTTATTATCGAAGACCGATCGAAGAACGGGTACTTCTGCTAGTTAATAATACAAATGGCATTTCACTACATTATTAACACCCTTTTTTAGAAAGCATGTAGATATATAGCCCTGATACTTGGCTTAACAGTGCTCACATTGGACTAGTAGACACCCAGCTGAACCAGGCAATGCGTATCATTACAGGGTGCATCCGACCTACTAACACACACTGGCTTCCCACCCTAACAAGGGGAGGATACGATGCATGGGTCACCGATTCGAATCATCTTTAGTATAGGTGTAGGACATGCATGACCAGGCGTATACCAGGTGCAAGTAGTAAGGTGCGCTTCTCAGCCGTTCCCGATAAATTAATTAATTGCAATTGCTGTGCGGCGTCCATGTGCGTTGTACACTAGCAAAAACCCATTGAGCGCGTGGTGCAGCGGTAAGAGCCCTGCATTGTAAGCGCGGGATCGCTGGTTCGAATCCCACCGGTGAGCTTTTGCAATGAGTTGTGTTTCTTTTTCTTTTTTGTAAACATTGGCAATTCGTACAACTGTAGGTGTCGTGAATAATGTTTATTTAGCAGTCGATTGTAATAACATGTTATGTGAGCGGAAAAAGAGATTCTGAAATCATAGTATGGGGTTCAACGTTTGTGACATTACATTATGTACAGCATCGGTATTGCAAATACATTGGTATTATACACGGTCAGGTTTATTCTGCTATATGTATACATTTATACGTTGAAGGCCCAGTCTGTTCCGTTTATTGCACGTTTGTAAACCATCAGACCACCCCGTACCCCGCAAGCAGTGCCTCATGCTATGGGTTTTGATTGGAAATTGCCAAAGGTTACAAAAAAAAAACAACAACAAAAACACGACACACTGCAAAGCCTCACCAGTGGGATTCGAACCAGCGATCCCGCGCTTTCGAATCAGAGCTCTAACCGCTGCACCACGCGCTCGTTGGCTTGCTGCTAGCGTGCAACGCACATAGACGCCGCACTGTAATTGCAATTAATTAATTACTCGGAAACGGCTGAGAAGCGCACCTTACTGCTTGCACCTGATATACGCCTGGTCATGCCCTACCTACACGTGTACTAAAGATGGTTCGAATCGGTGACCCATGCATCGTATCCGCCCCTTTTAAGCCACATACCACCTCCATCCCTAAGAAGATCACAGCCACTGCTTAACTTATGGAAGAAAATAGAAAACAAGCCTCACCTCCCTATTGATTCTGATATAGCAGCTTCTCCAACCAAACGACTGAAATCCAGACACCCTTCTTGGCTTACTGCAATGAATCTACAGGACACCTACATTAATGTATCGGACGCCTGGAAGGAACAATGGCATCTGCAATCCTCGTCACCAAATCATTACATCATTAAGAACCCCTGCAAGTGCCTTGTTGGATTTTCCCTTCCCAGACGACAGTGGAGGACGCTAAACCGTATTAGGACCGGCCAAGGTAGATGTGCAGCCACTCTCTTCAAATGGGGATGGAAGGCATCACCTCAATGTGACTGCGGAGAAGAGGAACAACAGTGGACCACATTTCATTCGAGTGTCCTTTACGTGCATACAGAGGCTCTATAGAAGACTTACACTGTGTCTCAAGCGAAGCCCTTCTCTGGCTCTCAACTTTAAACATGGAACTCTAGTTATGAACTTGATGGTATAGCCTATATTGTACATAATATTGTATATAATATTGTATTCATCATACGCTAAATAAATAAATAAATAAATAAATAAATAAATAACTGAAAATGAGAGAGATATGGAAAATGCTCTGAATCACATAAACGAATTATTGCAAGAGAAGTGTGGTATGAGGATAAATAAAAAGAAATCCAAAGTAATGGCATGCATTAGGGATGGCGACCAAATAGTCAATGTGCTAATGGATGGTGAAAAACTAGCCCAAGTGAAGGATATCAAATATCTGGGAGCTTGATCACATCAAATGGGAAGTGTTCGAGACAAGTAAATGCTCGAATCGCACAGGCAAAAGAAGCCTTCTCAAAAAAAGAAGTCTTTGTCTATACTAACATCCAAGACTGTTAACTTAGAGGTGCGGAAACACTTCGTGAAAAGTTTTGTATGGAGTATTGCAAGTTATGGCTCTGAAACATGGACTCTACGACAAGCAGATGTATCTAAACTTAGGGCATTCGAGAAGTGGTGCTGGTGACGACTACTAAAGATACCTTAGACTGACAAAGTCACGAATAAGAATGTTCTCAAAAGAGCAAAGGAGACACCTACCTTGGTTGAATCCTTAAACAGAAGAATGAGTAGTTTTGTTGGCCATTTGATTCGTCATTCTGACTAGTGCACCACAGGAAAGAGGAGTCGAGGAAGACCAAGGACTCAATTTATAGACTGCATTTAAGGCCAGCACACTTATTGCCATTTCAAACTACAGGCCAGAGAAAGAAGACATTTTGGAAGACGTGCATGTTACCCACCAACCTAGCGGTTGAGAAGAAGAAGCTGAAGAAGATATATTTGGTTATATTGTACTTCAGTATTTTTAGGGCATAGTTGCCTGCATAGTAGCTCCTAAACATCCGAACCTTAGTAATAACAGTCATAATATAGCAAGTATAAATGGACGGTATGGATAATATTTGCTTGGCAAGGACATTCTCGCTCACGCGCTCCGCCAGTGACAGCTCAGTTTCCGGCTGCCGCGCGTGCGTATAGACGGCAGAATACGGTGCTGAAAATCAGTATCATGCATTTTTACTCACCATGTTTACAGTAGATGCTGAAAATGTTCCCCATCCACTGCCAAATATAATTGGCATCTCCTTATGAAGTTTCCGGTTATTCCGGTAAATTTAGCTTCAGTAAGGAAATAACGACCTTAACGTCTATTTCTATGGTTTACTGAACCTGTACGTTTGAATCTCTTAGCCAGTTGTTTTACTTTCTGATTGATGGGAATGGGTCTCCCTGGAAATTTCACTCGAAACTTTCCTCTTGTTCTAGCGCACGATTTCCTGCACTTTATGTACGTATTGTGCAGATATACACGTTCACCTAACGAATATTTCACATAAGGCATTACAGCACTATATGGTGTATTCTTTGGAATACACGGTAAGACAGAGTTAGCTTTTGCTGCTCTTTGCTTTAATTCATTCCTTCCTTTTTCGCAGACACCAACAGTGATTTCTTACTTTTTCTTTTATTTGTGCACCTTGCTTACTTCGTTTGCAAGTTTGTTATAGATATATATCTTCCATGATCAACCTAGCGGCATCTAGCAGCTAACCACTGAAGTTCTTCAACATTTTCACTCTCAAGAGGACTTCCTTACAAGTCAAGCCACCAGATGTCGTCGTCATAGTCGGCTAACATCTCCATGCTGAAGAGGACTTCTTCTCCATACCCATCCACCAGGCTTCGCTATTGACGCCTGCTATCAACTACTTGAAGACCACTTCATCAAGATACTTAATTTGTGTCATGTTTGTAATTCTTATGTATGCTCCTTTGTCTGTTTCCCCCACCCTCCTCCCTCCTTGGTACCTTCGTCCATCGTTGAGTGGCTCTCACTTGTGTGTTAGACGTCAAAGCTTACGGTTGGAGCCTAACTAAGGCTAGTCTCCTGACCATGCGAGACATGTTTTAAATATCTACGCCATGATGTGGATTTAAGCTAACGGTCGCCTGGATCGCCTACTCTTCAGAAATGAGCTAAGTACAACTTCAATGGTTTTCACCGCATTTTAATTGGTTTTAAACAGCTAAATGCTTTTTAATTCTTGTTTTATAGACAGTGTGAAATTGCTAAATGTAGTGCAATAACTGCCTTCGAGGGATTTTTCTAGTCATGCTCTAACTATCTAAGCTGACTTTCCACTAAAAAATTTAGTGTTTCTTGCACAAATTAACCGAGAATGAGTTCTCACACCGCGGGATTCATATTAAACGAAATACTGTCTATAAAAACTTAGCTTTTTCTCCGCGGGACCTATTGCCCAATTCAACTGTTATCATAACTCCAGAACTTTCGACATCGAACTATCTTTCTACAAGTAAAATAACCTAGCATTTCTTCAAATATGGGAATACATTTTCCTCACTGAGAAATTTATGTTGCATAAACCTCTAATCAACATAATTTGTCTTCCTTCGTTGGAGATTTTCCGCTGCATTCAACTGCAACTTACAAAAGCTGCGACGCAATAAACTCTCTCAAACTAAAATTTAACAAGTGATCTGCATAACTGCAATAATTTTTCTCTCTATAAACTCTCTGTTATGCAATAGTGAACTTTCTATCTACATCAATAGACTATAGTGAGAAACAGTGCCCGTTCAACTTGCAACCGCGTCGCGTTTCGCGTAAGCAATAAATACGGCCGAGAACTTTCTCCTAAAGTTCCCATTTCCTCCTTCCCAAACACCTTTACTAACAAATTAGGTTAATTTTTAAGCTTAGGTCCTTTTCAATGAGGTGTCACTTCTCAGCAGGTGCCCTCGCACCATTGTACCATATCTCATAATTAATTTATGTATAACTCGTGTCTAGCACACATTTAAAACCACCTTGGTTTTCCTTTATAAGTAAGGAATTTAATTCTTTCTACTCACAACTGAGTTATTTAACTATCTTCTCCAGGTTTCACGAAAGGGTAACTTGCCCTATTTTTCCTCGTGATCCCTGTTTAAATATAAGAAGTCATAGAAACTTCCTCTTAATTGTTCTTTCTTTTGTTATAATTTCGAATTTGTTATTTGTACTTACTTTCAAGATTTCCATATAGGAATTCTTAAAGTGCCCACATTGTACCATATTTATTGTTAAAGCTTTAATTGCGTTAATTGTCGTTAAACTTCAAATTTGTTAATCTTAGCACAATTTTTTAAATCTTATGCACATTTTAGTGCTGATAAGAGGTTTCAAACCTAAAAATTATTAACTGCCGAATGCAAACTTCAACATTCTAGAGGTCTGAGACTTCAAAGGTTAAAACCTAAATTGTACCTTTTATATTTGTCAAAATTATTATATCTCCACGCATTGTTCAATAAATCAGATTATATTTTCTCGTTCTTGTCTTAGAATAACGATTAGGCAGGACCCTATTTTCCCCGACTTTTCCCATCGGTTTATGCTCTCTTTAAGAAAATCACATACCGGTACTAACATAATAAAAGTTTTGCTTCTTGTTGCATTTGAACGAAAACCTCCTAGTATCATCTTTTCCAAAGCATCTTTTAGCTGCTATAGCTAATTATAATGAGCCAGTAAGGCAAGTAAAGCTAGCTCCGCAAGCTTCCTGCTTGTTGAGATTTTCTCTATAACTTGTGGTTCGTTTTCAAAATTTAAGTTTTTCTTCTGGTCTAAACTTTTAGTCGGCACTTTGCTGGGTAAAAGCTTAGCTATTCTTAAATGCAACTATTGTTTTTCTTACCTAAATTCTCCAAGAAAACAACAAAATTATCCCCAAAAGCATAACTGCTTCATCGCTACCCTTTCTGGGAATACTCGGCCATTCTCGGGAAATCCTACAGTTCCAAGAACTAAAATCATCAGGGCAAATTCAAATTATTTGCGCCTTTCAAAACATTATTTTAAACTTAACTCCTTTGAAAGGATATACAGTAAATCTGTCATTCTTTGTCTTGCCAGACTACCACCCTTCCCCATAGTAGCCAAATACAGGCTGGGAAGGGAAAGTACGATCGCCGCTTGCTTGCAAATAGCCCCAGCTCCAGCCGCATTTCCCGTTAGCTGTGTCCAAGTCCATACCCACTTTAGGTATCCCGCAGGCTCGCGCAGTGAAAATGGTGATTAAACGTTTACTTAAGTTTAAGTTTATGAGTTATATTGGACTCCCGTCCCATCTATCCATACTTTTTCTCCATTCCGAAACCCACTGTTTCCCCTTTTTGTCATCGTCTTCCCTTAGGGAGGGTTATTCCTTAGCTAATAACTTACCCACTATATACAATCACAATAAAACACTATACGATATACAATACACAGTAGCTTTATAAAACGCCCAATTATCTCGCAGCTCACACGTCTACCGCAGCAAGAGTGTGGGAATACGGTCGGAGACCACGCGTGCCAACCTGTAAAGCTGCGGTTTCCTCCAGTAGCGGTACCGCATTCTAGCGGCCGTAATGTGACCTATAGAAACTGGGGACCGTCTTGACGGTGAACAATGGTGTAAAGTTAGAGCTAATTATCTGTGTGTGTCGTGACGATATGTTGTCGTAAAGTTGAATAAGAAATGGATGATCTTGACATGGCACTTGTAATATTTTTGGAAGGAGAAGAGTAATCCGAAGACGATATGGAACGTTCGGGGGGAAGTAACATTTTTAAAAGGCGTCCTTTAGAAAGTGTATATGAAAATTTAGTGCGTCGTCATCTCCACTGCAATGAAGATAAATTCAGAGAATATTTTCGGTTGACATCAGTGTTATTTGATTGTGTTCTGAATTACATAAAGGTTGACAAACTTCAGTGCCTCATTCATTACGGAATATATGTACAGGGTCTTCGAAAAATAATTCCATCATTTCAAAAAATTATAGCACCGAAACCCTTTATGTTAAACGTGTAATTCTTTCACTGAACGCCAGCTGGTTAAAGTAAGTTTTGTTTTTGAGGGGACGTGACCTTGCTATGCGCACACTAGATGCGCAGTAGCCAAAGTCGGCCGGAGGCGCGCGCGCCAATGACTGCACCGCCCGACAAACTGCACCTGATTACAAAGCTGTAATTCGATGGTTTAATCAGTTTAAGGAAACAGGGACTGTAGAGAAAAAATCTAGGCCAGGCCGACCACCAACGTCAGCATTGAAGGCACTTTTCCCAATGGCTGGATTGGTACGTGCGATCATTTCAGGAGTAACTGTCAAGATGGCGGCAGAAATTTGCTTCCGCAGGTGCTCCAAATCCCGATTTTTTTCTTGATACACAATGCTTTTCATGTACCCCTAGAAAAAAAAATCCAAGAGGGGTGAGGTTGGGACTTCATTGGCGCGCGCGCCCCCGGCCGACCTTGGCTACTGCGCATCTAGTGTGCGCATAGCAAGGTCACGTCCCCTCCAAAACAAAACTTACTTTAACCAGCTGGCGTTCAGTGATAGAATTACATGTTTAACATAAAGGGTTTCGGTGCTATAATTTTTTGAAATGCTGGCATTACTTTTCGATGACACACCGTACAAAAACGTTAACGAACTGTAGGCTACCGCACTCAGCACCGTCATATGAATGACGCCACAGCAACTTTATGTGACGGTGGTAGACAACGCTTCGTAGGAAACCACTCACCTTTGTTTCTATGCGGAACGTTTTTGTGACGTCATTCGCCGTCCGGTAGAAAGCGGTGCCGCTACTGGAGGAAACCGCAGCTTAAAGCTGGGTTTTCCTAGGCGCGGAGTTGTCCTCTGGCGGAGAGCGGAACGGTTGTATACTAGGAGTGATAAGGTGAGGTCGATATGGACGTGGAATCTAGACTTTCTATTTTATTACACTTGGAAGAGGAGGAGGAGGAAGAGTTACTACTGCATTTAGTGATGGATCGAAAATGTGCAAGTGACATATTTAAAACGCGTGAAAATGAGGGAGTGTTTAAAAGTCTTATAAATAACCATTTCATTGATGACGAAATTAGATTCAAACAGTACTTTCGATTAACCAAATACGAGTTCTATGATCTATACCAAGAAATAAAAGATGTAGAAGAACTGAAATCGCAGGTTTATAACAGAAAGCAGTAAACCGACACACACTCATGGTGCACACACTTTATACTAAACACACAAGGGACACAATTGAATAAAACTACACACAACTTGTACAGACGTCCAGCTACTCTACCTGCCGACAGCGGACTCGTCTGCTCTCGGAGCAGAGGAACGCGGAGGAGCGAGTTCCGTTCGTCAAGCGGCGGTCTGCTCCGCTTCTAGGAAAACAGTACCATTAAAATTACATATGACCAGAGGAGAGCCGACTCCGCTTCCGCGCCTGGGAAAACCCAGCTTTGCAGCCGGCGAAGGTCGAGCGGAATCACCTTTGGGGCTGTTCGGTCGAGTGAAACTTAAAAAACTGACGTTTCGAGACAGCTACTTGTCCCTTTATCAAGGTTGGTTGGTTTCTCAGTTTAGGGGCTGCGGCAACGCGGTCATGTAGCCCCGTGTACTTTGGGTGTGTGTAGAATCTGTCTGATAACCGATGTTAATTGTGATAGCTGAATTAGGGTGTGTTATCTATTTTTATTACAAGTAAGGACTGCCGACATTGAATTTTCAAGTAGTTCGAACTTTTGCCGCCAATCGCCACCGTCAACGACTCCTAGTTCAGACCTTGGTTACTAGACGCCACCGCAGTCGGCTCCTGGTGACGAACGTTGGAACCTATAATTTAGCTTCACACAGGTGTAATTAGTGGAAAGTTCTTTAACTTGCCATAAATCTATGACATAGGCCCACCGGTTTACTTCTCCTCCGAAGGAAGGCATATTGAGGGATTTTTAACGCTCTTAAAAATCCGACCACTTTGGCTGGGTTTGAACCCGCGATCTCGGGCATAGAAGCTCAGCATGCTACCAAGTACGTCACTGTAGCCGCTCCTTTATCAAGTTTTTTTAAGAAAGAAAGAAAGAAAGAAAGAAAGAAAGAAAGAAAGAAAGAATTAGTAAACAATACCATAGCCTCCATAGATAAATGGTATAAGATAGGAAGCCATGTGAAAACAAATAGATACTCCGTGACCTCTTGACACCAAGAGGATGTTGGTAATGAAACTATAGAGGGCAGCCATGATAACCATCGCCTCTATTACAGTTCTGTGGCTGTTTACTTATTTCAATCGCCTACCAACTGATACGAGTAGTGAAATATTTCTCCATACAAATGACAGAAGTTTCATCAATAGGAATTCGATGGTCGTTCTGTATGGCATGTTCAACAACCGCAGATTTCTCTGCTTGGCAAAGACGTAAATACCTACGATGTTCATTGACCTTTGATGTGATTCTCCGACATGTCTGTCCAATATACAGCGTGAACCACAAATGCCGTACTTGGAGGTCGGCATGCGGTTCCTCGTCGAAATTCACAACAAAAGTTTATGTTGCAAAACCTAGTCCCGCCAATTGGTTTAACAGAAATGCGTGTTAAGAAACGAGGCTATGGCAACGCTGTAACTGCATGCAGCGTGGCCAAAAACAGGTCGCAGGAACTCGGCGCTCTGCCGTAGCTTTGTCTGTACATTCCGATGCACTGCAGGATGTGGCAGTGTTGCCAGCTTCTCGTTTTCATACCTGTGTTTTCAAACAGCACCCAATCCGATTTTGCTATAGAAACTTTTGTCTTGCAATTGGATGAGGAATCGCATGCCGACCTCCAAGTGCGGCATATTTGTTCACCCTGTATACGTAACCACAGAAACAGGGAATCTTATGGGTGGGTCGCACGTGTCGGGGGTGGGGCGGGCCGATGCGAGTGCCATCTAATGCCTCTCCCGTGAAACAAAGCGTCCGCCATATTGTTGTAAAAGCCGGAGTAAATACGTGTAGTGAGAAGCGTGGGAGCATGAACTTTCAGTGATAACAAGTAGTTCCGTGAAGAACTATACAGCCTATTTTCATATATCCTACTTATGATAATTGCCTCTATCGACATACAAAATTTCAGTTTGATTGCTGTAATAGATTCGTAGATATTGAGAAACGACTAAATATTTCGGATGGTCGCCATGTTGGACTTTATATATGTAGGTCCTAGAGTTATGTACTGTTACGTGAAGATTATTGTGTACGTGTAGCATTCAAACTTCAATCGCATGATTAGGACACAAGAAGTAACAAGTAGATTTTAAAATTTCGCACAGCTGCCACCTTGTGGTTATGGAAACAATTTATATAAATTAGATGCCAGTGGTTTAACATTCGTATAAGGATTTACTGTACTAAGCTTCACTGCACTCGGATGGTTAAATTGCGAGAAACGTCCATGTGAATATTTATAATTCGCGTCGCTGCCATGTTGGATTTGTGATCACCAGGTTATTGAAAGTCCTATAGGTGAACTTATGTTCATAGTCCCTATGAACATAAATATATTCAGTTTGATTGCTATAATAGATTCGTAGATATTCAGAGCCATCTAAATATTTCGGATGGTCGCCATGCTGGATTGTTAAATGTTCAGGCCATAGAGTCATGTACCATTAAAGGTAAATTATTGCGTAGGTTCATTATTCAAACTTTCACTTCGATCGCATGATTACGACACAAGGAATAAAAACTTAATTTTAAAATTCGCACAGCCTCCATCTTGAGTTATGTAAACAATTGAACTAAATTAGATACCAGTACATTACAATGTGTATAAACATTTCCTGTACCAAGTTTCATTGCGTTTGGAACATTAAATCGCGATAAAGGTCTATTTAAAATTTCAAATTCGCTTGGCCGCTATGTTCGTTTTCTAGTTAACCGGTTTTTGAAAATCTTATAGATGAACTTCCAGTAGTGCCCTTTATCTCCGTACAAAATTTCAGGGTGATACCGCTAATAGTTTCAGAGATATAGAATGCCGGTGAAATATTTCGCACAGCCGCCATCTTGTGGTTATGTAAACAATTGAACGAAGTTAGATGTCGGTGCATTACAATGTGTATAAACATATACTGTACCAAGTTTTATTGCGTTTGGTCCGTTAAATCGCGAGAAACGTCTATTTAAACGTCGCAAATTCGCTTGGCCGCCATGTTGGTTTTGTAGTTACCAGTTCTTCAAGAGTCACATAGGTGAACTTCTGGTAGTTCCCTTTATCAACGTAAAATATCCCAGGGTGATATCGGTAATAGTTTCGGAGATATTGAATGCTGGTGTAATATTTCGCACAGCCGCCATGTTGGATTGGTGAGATGTAACAAAATTTGAAGGGCACGGTCGGGGTCGCCCGGAATAGTGCTATCAACTTACCGAGTTTCATTGAAATCGCTCCAGCCGTTTAGAATTTATTAGGGGGGACACACACACACCTCACACACACACACACACGCACACACACACACGGACAAGAGGTGATCTCATAAGCCTTTTTTTTTTTTTTTTTTTTTCAAAATTGAAAATAGGCTATAAATGCCTTTTGTGGAGAAATATTTGCCAAACCTGACTCTACCCCTCAAACATCCGACCAAAAGGTTGGATTTTTGTTCACTGCCTGAGATTATATATTGAGCTGTCACTGTTCGAACGAGGTTTGGAGGTCGGTGCCCGACGGATGTGATGTGCGATTTAGGCAGTGGTGCGGGAATTCGGTTTCACACAGTCAACCATGTCCAGGGTGCATGTTGAATGGTTGATTGTGGGTGTCACTGGCCGTCCAGCTACCATCGATGACCGTGACTGGCGACATCTGAAGTTAGGAATCATCCCAGCATTTTCCTGGAGTAGAAGTGGGGAAACCACGGAAAACCATTTCCAGGAATGCTGAGGAGGGAATCCAACTGCACATTACTGCAGTTACCACAGTGACCATGATCTCTCAGGTCTCACCGATTTATGCGAGAAAGCCACAGTGCTCGGCGTCTCTCGCTTCGTTTCTTCGTGAGTCGGCATTGGTTCTTGATCACTGACGGTATGCTGAAGAAACGTACACCCTCCTTGTGATCAGCTCTAACCTTGTTGGTCCTCGTGTGACAAGCAATAATTGCACAGCACACCATCATCGAAAAGGGCTACTTTCTACGTTTATCACCCAAAATGCAAATACCTCCCTTTTGTTTACCAACTGGCCTTTACAACAAGATGGCGGACAGGCGGTTTCTGAGTACGGCGCATAGATGGCGTTAGCTTCGCAGAAGTAAAAGTAGGCATTCCACACGGCTCGTGCAACCCACCGATATATGCCTAGGGAGACATTAGGCTTGAATAAGGTTTTGATATAGTGTCTTCTTCAGGCCCCGGGCTATAAACGGGCATACTGGGCATTTGCCCAGAGCGCCAAATTTTAGGGTGCGCCGAAATTTAGGTGACGCTGAACGCAGAAAAAGGTTGATCAAACAATCCCAACATTAAAAATAAGTATGACATGGAAATCTTTGAAAAGTAGGAGAAAATAACTATTATTTACGTGAATATAAAATAAAAGTCATATTAAATATCAGATACATTTGTAGTATTTATGTTTAATCATGATTAGGTCTATATTATAACACAGTATTATAACTCTTTCAGACAGCAAACTAAATTCTCTATTGTTATTGTGTTTTGAAAAATACGTAATCCTTAGCACAGACTTTTCTGACATAAATAAATTTTCAAAGTTAAAAGCCAGAAAAAACCTTTGATTTGAAATGTTTCTGTATATTGTACTTTTAAAATTTAACTTTTGAATTTGTTATCCTGGGTTTTAGTATGATTAATGTATCAATAAATGGCTACAACATTTATGAACGACTTCCTTTTCTTATTATTTCCTGTGATAAAATATTAGTAACGTAGTTGTTTGAAAATAAAACTATTCTTATAACAAATAATTGAGAAGAGGGGCGCCAGTAGAGCCTTTGCCCAGGGCGTCTATCACCTTAGCCCGGGGCCTGGTCTTCTTAGAATATTGCTAATCCTGTCCGTGACAGATGCACGTATGGCAGATAGGCTCTGCGATAAACTGTCTTTCGGTTTAGGGTGTAACACTTCATTAATCTGTCTCATTGTGTAGCCATTCTTCTGGAAAGTATCGGCCAGGAACACAAGTTCACCGTCTAACTTATCCTTTTCACACCCAGTCCTTGCTCTGTTAACAAGAGTGTTTCTGACAAGGATGGTATTTAGAGGATCCACAAAGATGACGATTTTTATGGGTGGGTTTACGGTAGACGGTGTATCCCAGGCTGCTGCCAGCATTCTTGGAAACCAAGACATCCAGAAAAGGAGGCAACCTTCACGTTCCGTTTCCACAGTTAACCTAATATTCGGATGCCGATTGTTCAAATGATCCAGAAGCATGGATAACGTGTGATCACCATGGGGCCATACAACTAAAGTGTCATCGACATACCTCAGTCAGGCTTGAGGTTGTAAGATTGAAGGCAACGTTCCTAAACGTTTTGCATATAAAAACAAGAAGTTCCGTTTCGAATTAAGAGCCTACTTTTCTTAAAATTTAATATTCATGCCAATGATTGATCTATATGGATCTATCTAGAATATTGACGAAATTAAGTTGGTAACATAGAAATTTCAAATTAGCCCTGGTGACTGAATATATTCTTAGGTCCATCTCTTAAGGTACAGAATACAACATTTGGTTGACGTCCAATGGATAGCATGGACGTTACATGCAGGGAAACATTGGATCGAACAGCGCGCGTAAAATCATGTTGGCAACAATGTCATGCATGTATTGGTCAGAAATAATCTGGATTAATACGATCTATTGTTGAGCCAATTTAGAATGAAATCCATTAGTTAGTATAGAAGTTACAGGCATTTTAAAATTGGACCTATCAGCTGGCTTAGAATCAGAGAAAATCAAGCTTGTAGGCATGTGTGAATTGCCTTTGAATATGGGAACCTGGTGCCCTCAGTGAGCTCCTTATGCCCCGTAATATAAAGAAAGTTTTGCTTTTGAGTGTGCTTTTACGTTAAGCATTTGATTTTAATATCATTTTGCACCGTACCGAACAAGTATGTCGGCAGTGGGTGCAATGTTTGATTGGAATAAATTGATTTAATGTGATATATATAATTAATTAATTATAGATATATATATATATATATGTATTAGATTGAAGCTTAGGCGGCAGCACGCCGGCCTCACCGCTGGGTCCGTGGTTCAAATCCCGGTCACTCCATGTGAGATCTGTGCTGGACAAAACGGTGGCAGACAGGTTTTTCTCCGGGTACTCCGGTTTTCCCTGTCAAAATTTCATTCCAGCAACACTCTCCACTATCATTTCATTTCATCTGTCATTCATTTAATCATTGCCCCGGAGGAGTGCGTCAGGCCTCGGCAGCCGGCACAGTTCATATCCTCGCCGCTAGATTCATTCCATTCCTGACACGGTCGGAGACTGGAAGCAGGCTGTGGATTTTCATTTCATATATATGTATTAGATTATCTCTCAAAAGAGTACTTCGCCATGGCTTTGTCCCTCAGTTCCTGGACATACGAGAGGCTTAGAATCATGTTGGCAGCACTGACGTATATTAGTTACTCCAAATTAATCTGGAATGCCAGGTACTATACGTGTGCAAAGTTTAGAGCTATTGGCTTGCATACTTTCTGATATATTGGTTTTGAGAGCATTTATTAATAGTTGGCAGCCCTGATGAATCTTAAGAATACGCTCAGTCATATCTCTTCATGTACACATAGCACATACAAAATTTGGTTGAATTCCAATTGATGTTAGTAGTGGGGTGATACCGATTCCAAGCCACTCTAAAACCCTCCTTGCCCCACTACTAAGCCTCAGCCATGTTAAATATTTCTCGAACGCGTGGTCCGATTTTGACAAATGAGGTATCGTTGGACTCGGGCTGACGTCCTCTTTGCTATGGACCACTCGTTATATTTTTCAATTTTTTTTTGAAAATTTTTGTTTTCGAAACTAGGTGATAGTTTGAAAACTAAACATGATAGTACGTTGTGCCATGGCTCAAACGAATGTTCTTTATGACCTTTATATTTTGTAATAAAACTTTTTTAATTTTTATGTTTTTTTGAAAACACTCGAATTTTGAAAATCCTATATTTTGGAAACTAGGAACTCTACAAAAAAAATTGTTTGACGTAAATCAATGGTCCCTACCCCCTCTACCCCCAAAATAAATTTCAAGTCTCTAGGATGAAAACCTGTAGTAGTGGGGTAACACGGGTTCTGCGCCACTTAGGAAGTTGTGAGCCCCTGCGACCTTGGAATGGAAGGAGCCATGCTAGGAGGGCGTGCTTGGATTCGTTTTTTTCGTCTCGTTGCGCTCTTTACGGAAATGTAGATGTCGAAAAGGTGAAATGCTGGAAACACGTTTTTTTGGGGGAAAACCATGATTTTAGACTTTTTGCCATATCTCGCGAACCAATTATGCTAGAGGCGTGTACGACAGGTCCAAGTACTCGGGGTGATGTCCTCTTTGCCATGGACCACTCGAGATATTTTTTAAAAAAAATTGGGAAACGCGATTTTGGGGTAAACACGTGTTTTTTGTGATTTTTGCCGATATCTCATGGACCAATAACGCTAGAGACGTGTACGAGGTGTCCTAGCACTCGGGCTAACGCCCCCTTTCAAATGTGGTAGATTTTTTTTTCCAAAAAAATAATTCACAAAGGGCCTAACGCCATACATGTTGAAATAACGTTTTCTTTTTCTTTACTTGTTTATAATGTCCATGAAGCGTGGCGGTTGAGAGAGACGATACGGCTGGGTGTGTGTGTGTGTTTTTCAACGAACCTGTCGCTAACCACAAGGACCATGCTTAATAGATCAATCGCTATTTCGGCGGGTCGGTGTATGACAGAACGAGCATGCGTTTTCTGATATTTTACCTTTAACGTGTAAACGGTGATGAGAACTTGATTCTATGTTGGTCGAAGCGAGTACCGAAAACAAACGAGCAGGAGGTGAAGGTCATTTGAGCTTATTGGAAGGCATTGATCTGACTTGACAACAAGTGCAATGGAAAAAATGACCAAGACGCTTGAAGGTGAAATAATCTGACCATCGTGGTGGCAGGGGAGTGTGAAAGGCATGCACACACGTGTGAGATGGCATGTACGCTAAACCAGTGACATACTGTTTTGCTTCGTACGTGACAAAATGCAAGTTCAGGTGAAATTTGATCTTCCACAGGTGTTCGCTTGGGTGTTATCTGTCCACGTGCGCGATAACTGTTAACAAGTTACATCCTGTTTTGCTTCGTACGTGACAAAATGCAAGTTCATGTGAAATTTGATTCGCCACAGGTGTTCGCCTGGGACGTTAGCTGTCCACGTGCCTGATAACAGAATGGTCAAAGCGTGGGGAAAAAAAGATTATACATGCAACGTAGCATATATAAAGACATGTCGTTATCATTTCCACGCTCACTTAGGTGACTACCTTTGAACACACTGCGTTTATCAGTTTTGGTGTTGGTGGAAAATACTTAACCTTGTTGTGGGGTAGGTATATATTTATTCATTTATATATTTATTGATTTTTATATAAATACATGCAATTATTTATTGATTAGGTAATTAATGATTTTATTTATTTATTTGTTTGCAGATAACGTGTATAGCCTACCTGTCGTGTGTCTGTGGGAAATATATTAAAGAAAGAGAGAAAGACAGAAAAGAAAACCATTTCCATACTAGCCCACGAGACGGGAATATAGCAAAGCATTACACGTCAAGGTGAGATTTGTTTCTTTTTAATATATAACCTGTTTGATTTTGTTTTGTTTATGAAAGGCATAAACTATATGGAATGGATATACTTATGGTGGTTTATTTTATTTCTTTTTAGATATTTGGAAAAAAAAAAGGTTCACTGCTATAGCAAATACAGTTGAAAACCAAGTGGCTTTAGAGTGGAACCATTGTCAAGCAGTCTACAGGTGAAAACTCAGGTGAGAGTGTTCTTTCAAAATAATGTCTTTTGCCACTGCTACCGATAGCCTAACTTGGGAACCCTTAAACAGTTGTTTCAAATCGCGTGTGTGCTCTGGTCGTGTGGTCAATATTAGAAAAAGTTTGATTCCCAAAGAATTTTTAGAATCTTGTTTTGAAATTTTTAAAATTGAAATTTGTACAGCGCAAAGGTTGCATATGGCTTTAAAGGTGAATGCAGAACTGGTGTGCGATTTCATATATAAAAAGAAGGACGTAGAGCATAAAGAAACATTTTATATTTGCAGTAAAATGCAAGAGCTATTCATAGCCCATAATTTGGAACAGTGGTATGAAACCCACGTGGTGAATGCCTTGCTATCAAAATTTGATAAACTGCAACAAGGACCGAGTGGCCTTGTCTTAGACAAAATTCATCATTTACAAATCAACATTTGTCAATTCAACCCGCTAAATGCTGGGTCTAGCTATATTAAAACACCACCAGCCATAGCTTCGAAAAATGCTGTGGTCAATATAAAGAATCGTGACAATGATTGCTTTCTGTGGTCTGTGGCTGCGTATTTGCAGCCAGTACAACAGCATTGTTACAGACCGGGAAAGTACAAGGCCAAGTTTGAAGAATTGAAACAAACGTTAAATTTAACTCGAGTATCGTTCCCTATGGACTTAACCGAGATCCATAGGTTTGAACAAGACAACCAGGACTTTTCGTTCGTGGTGTATGGCCTTGATGGTAATGAGATTGTGGGTCCTCTTTATGCTACAAAAGAACCGAAACGACACCACATTCATCTTTTATATTTATCTGTAGGAAAAGTGAATCACTATTGCCTCATTAAAAGCCTGAGTAGATTGCTAAGCAGTCAAATGTCCAAAGATCAACATAAGAAACATATTTGTGACCGTTGCTTGCAATATTTTACAACCCCTACGCTTTTGGAACGTCATAGGGTAGATTGTGTTACTCAGGAAGCGGTGAGACTGATATTGCCACAAGGGGACAAGGCTGTGTTAAAGTTTAAGGACATTCATAAGCGTGACACTGTCCCCTATGTGGTATATGCAGATTTCGAAGCTCTCACTACACCCATGGCGGGATGTGAACCAGATCCCTCCATCAGCTCAACCACACCCATTCAAAAACATGAACCTTTTGCCATAGGATTTAATGTGGTGTGTGCCTATGACCCCACACAATCCGTTTACAAATACCGTGAGGGGCCAGATTGTGCCAAATGGTTCTTGGATGAACTTGTCAAGTTGGCTCATGATGTACAGGAATTATTGGACCACCCAGTACCCATGAGCCTATCTCCAGAACAGCAGCAGCAGTATGAGCATGCCATGACATGCCATATTTGCGAAAAGCCACTGATCAGTGCTGAAGACACCGTTCGTGATCACTCACACTTTACGGGGCAGTTTCGTGGAGCTGCGCATAGTAAATGCAATTTGAACTTTCCAGCTCCTCGCTTCATCAGTGTCTTTTTCCACAATGTGGCAAATTATGACATTCAGTTTTTGATTCGTGAATTGGGTCATGTCAACAAGGGCTCGTTTACCATTATCCCTCAAAACCATGAGCGTTTTACAGCCCTGACATGGAGGTTGAGCAACTTTAGCATTCGATTTTTGGATTCCTTTAAGTTTATGGCATCCTCGCTAGACAGCCTTGTGAATGGCTTGAATGAGGAGGAATTAAAAAATACTAGAATGCATTTTAATGATCCTGAGCAATTTCAATTGTGCATTCGAAAAGGTATATTCCCGTATGATTTTTGCAACAGCTGGGACGTGTTAAAGCAAAGAAAACTCCCACCACAAGAGAAATTTTACTCGAAACTAACACGCAGTACCGTTTCCGATGAAGACTATGCACATGCATGTCAAGTTTGGCGAGTGTTTGGCATGAAGACGCTAAGTGAATATGCTTTGCATTACCTAAAACTGGATGTATTGCTGCTCATTGATGTGTTTGAAAAATTCCGTAACTTGTGTCAACGCATTTACGGTCTTGACCCGGCTCACTATTATACGAGTCCTGGGCTCTCGTTTGATGCCGCTTTAAAATACACTCAAGTGGAATTGGATTTACTCACTGACGTAGACATGGTTCTGTTTTTTTAAAAGGGCATTCGTGGCGGCTTTGTGTCACTTAACCAGCGCCATGCCGAAGCGAACAATGTCTACATGCCTGATTATTCACCGGAAAAACAAGAATCGTACTTAATGTACTATGACGTGAATAATTTGTACGGTTACGCCATGAGTCAGCCTTTGCCCTATGGGAAGTTTGCTTGGCTGACAGACAAACAAGTGTCAGAATTTGATGTGAACATGGCTAGCCAAGAAACAGGCCGTGGATATGTGCTAGAAGTGGATATTGAATATCCCTCATCCTTGTATGATGAACATGCCGATTTCCCATTCTGCCTTGAGCAAATGGTTCCCCCTGACAGTAAAGTGAAAATTGAAAAACTCATGGGCACACTTTACAACAAAAATCGGTATGTGCTACATATCCAAATGTTGGTGCAATGCCTCGCCCAAGGCTTGGTGTTGAAGAAAATCCACAGGGGTATTTCTTTTGCTCAAAAAGCATGGCTTGAGCCATACATGAGACTCAACACAGAGCACCGACAAATGGCAACACAGCAGTTTGAAATTATTTTTTTTAAATTAATGAACAACTGCATTTATGGCAAGTCTATGGAGAATGTCCGCAAATACCGTGACATTAAATTGGTCAATGTCTGGGAGGGGCAGTGGGGTGCCCGGCGGTACATTGCCAAGCCAAATTTCAAATCGATCAAAATTATCGACGAGGATTTGGCTACTATTGAAATGAGTAAGACCAGCGTGACCATGGATAAACCCATTTACTTGGGTCAAGTCATTTTAGACTTTTCTAAATCGGTCATGTATCGATTCCACTATGAGTTTGCCAAACGCCATTTTGAGGACGTCTCTCTTTTGTATATGGACACGGACTCATTCATTTACCACATTCGCCACTGCAACCCCTATTACGTCATGAGGCAACATAGTGACTGGTTCGACACCTCTTGCTATAGCGTTGACAACGTGTTTCAGCTGCCCCTAAAAAACAAGAAGGAAATGGGCGTTTTAAAAGATGAATGCGGTGATTCCATTATGACGGAATTCGTAGGTTTGGCTTCAAAAATGTATGCTTACCGCACACTCGACTGTAAGGAAGCCAAGAGAGCAAAAGGTGTAGGTAGGGCAGTGGTAAAATCGCTACGTGTAGACGATTACCTAGCGGTTTTACGCACTGGCAAAGCTATGTCTCATACACAGTGCAGGATACAATCCAGCAACCATCATTTGTATCTTGTGGAACAGAGAAAACGCACCCTCGCCTCCATGGATAACAAGCGTGTGTGGGCTGATGACCTGCTCACCAGCCTGCCCTGGGGTTATGATCGCAAGGAGGAGGAGGTGTGATTTCACTGTTTAATCGTTTATGGGACATAGCTTTATGTAACTTGTAGATTTAGTATTTTGTAAATATTGTTTTCTTGTCATTGTAAATAATAGATTTTGTAAATAGTGGCAACCCACTTGGACCTTTTGCTCTTTAAAAAAGTTGTGTGCAACCTTATTTTTTTTAAATTTTTTGATTGGTAAATAGTGTGATTCTTGTAACGCTGTACAAAATTGATTTTTTTGTAAATATGAAATAAGTAAGATTTTTAGTAACTTTAATAACTAGTATTTAATTATTTTTTGAAATAGTAAAATGGTAAACTAAAAAAAGTTCTTTTGGGATGAGTGTACATGTCGAGAATGTGCTTTTGGGAATAAATAAAGTGGTTGTGTTTGTTCCCAAAGACAGGTGTGAATGTATGAGTGGAAAGAGAAAGCTGATGTATATGGTTGACCAGAGCAAACACGGTGAGGTAGGGTGGGTGGGTGGGGAGGGGGTAAATGGTCACTTATATACTCATTTTGTTTTCAATAGTTTCGTTTTTTCATTGAAATGTGGCAGTCAAAAGACATTATTTTTGTAAAAACAGTCTTACCTGCAGTAGTCGTAGACCTCGACGTTTCTCCAAACACACATCAACACATTGCAGTATTATCAAGGTCAAGCACTCGCATCAACATCATTGTCAAATCTCAACTTTCGACATACACCAAATGGAAAAAATATGAAAACAGCAAAATGGAAATTCCATGTTTCCATATCACCAAAACAGCAAAACTTAAAACGGACATTTTTAAAAACTGGAATTGGCCATGTGTGAAATTTGAAAATTCAAAAACTTCAAACGGACATTGTTTAAAATGTGTCATCAGTAAAATGGAAAAATCTATATCATCAAAACGAACGTTTTCAAAAACTGTAAATTGCAAATTAGCAAAATGGCAATGTGTGAAATGTGAAAATGAGAAATCAGCCATCAACATCATGGTTTTTTATAAATAATAAAAACAAAAAAACATCGTGCTCTGTCAAACCTTTGTTTTTATTTCATAGTCATAGTGAATTGACAAAAGAAAAATAGAATACAAACAAATCCCAATTCCTCACTCCTCAATGTATATGTCCATGCATCATCAACTTTCCTTTCATAGCACTCATGACAATCAGGGCTGCCATCCTTTCACCCACTGAGGCATCACTGGATGTGAAACGTTGTTTAGCTTTCTTTAATAACAATTTATCTGCCACATGTCTTAAATCAGGATGACTATGGCGATAAGAAAGGTCATGTTCCTTGCATGCTTGATCCAAAAGATTAATGGGTACATCACCACGTTGTAAACGTTTTTCGAGACGAGTTCCAGGGCCGCAAAAACGATAACCTGGAAGATGGATTTCGAAAGGTAGGTATTGAATCACTTTGTCAATGACGCCATTGCCAGTACAGGTCTGGCATATCCTTTTCCATCGATGGTAAAAAGGTTTGGTCTTCCTCCTCCTCTGTGGACGATGTTTGTGTTTGTTGTTGTTGTTGCTTTTTCTCGCCATGACACTCGTGGAATGATTCAACAAAGTCTTTGCATGGACTTTTATGACCGTGATACAGTTTCACTAGCTGGCAAGTCGCACACTGACGCATAGACGGTATTTTTGCCATGGCCACTTGCTTATGGTGATCGTAATCCGTACAGGGTTGCAATTCACTCAACACAGGGTCTTGAGTCCATGATTTTGGTACATGTTGCCAGATTTCTTTGACCGCGTTGGCAGCCACATAATAAATGAACGACTTGGGCAGCGCCAAGAGTTCCTCTTTGGTAAAACTGTCTAGTTTCTTTTTGCACACAAAGAACTTGCCGATGGCTTTGTCCGTAGCATTGCCTTTCTCCATGGTATCACGTGCTGTAGATGTTTACACGTCGCTTGTAGAAATCTCACTGACGTCATTCACAGGTAAATCTTGAGTTATAATTTTGTTCAACAACTCCCAGCAGGCATGGGTGGTTAACCAATGAAAGAGATGCCACGCATGTGATAGGGCTGTATGGGTAATGTTGCCACAGGAACAAGTATCCATGAGCGTTTGCAGGGAGGGGCAGCCCAACTCCATGAGGTCGATACATTGGCAGTAAGACGCCAAAAATGGTTGCAACCATTGACGTTTTTCATTACCTTTCACAAATACCACATTGGCCGAGGACAAGTGTGCTTTCATGACCACGTCCAAATATTTATAGGAAATGGTTCCCTGATTCCAGTCTAGTTGTCTATGATTTTCAATCCACTGGGTTTGTTTACGGTCTTTTTCACACAACAAATCAAAAGCATGGGGTGGTTTAAATAGCAAATGCGTAGCTTGCGATATCCAAAACGTGGTACAATCGATCATGGCCACTTGTTTAAATATAAATTTGTTGTCACCAATTTTAAACCCTTGGCAATCCACAATGAGTGTGCGCAACATGTTGACGCTTGCCTGGACCGAGTTCAACTGACGACTGACTGACGATCAGGTGTGATCATGACATGGACTTACCTGCCATGCTAGTTTCAAATTAAGGTTAGGGTAGGACAGGGGGGACATGCGAAAATAAGAATTTAAGAATTACATCATTTTATTATCATAACACGTCTTACAGGCTTTTCTCATTTTGGGATAAGGACGATAGCAACTGATACAACAATATAGTCTCTTGTGTTTGTAACGTCCATAACACCGATGATGTCCCAATGTCTCTAAACTAGGCGTTTTTGATGGTGAGCTGCTCACCGAAGCACCATGGACACCATACGGTCCACACGTATCGTAACTTGTTTTCTTTTCATTACCCAGAGTCACAAGTGAGGGATAGCTTGAATGACAGGATATATTTCCCACTTCCACTCTACGCAGGTAGGGGCAGGTGGGTGACCAGCGCTGATGTTCCTGCATGGGTTCATCGCCCTCCTGCCATTGGTCTATGATGATGGGACAAAAGGCACATTTCACTTCATCTCTTGTTTTTAAATAGTAGAATCCAGCGGCCGCCAAGGCTTGAGGGTTTATGAAAGGCACTGGCCATGTGGCAAAAGTCTTGAAACGTTGTTCCTCAGAGTTTAAATTCATGGATGTAACGTCTCTTGAGGCTTTAAAGCAAGACATGACTGAGCGGCTTGACGTGGGTTGAGCTGTTATTTATACACTCGTCACTTGGTTGGACAGTGGATAATAGTTGACTTGTTTGTGATGAATAATCAGACAGTAGGCCGTCGTATTGGCTGGTACATTGTCATGCGTTTCAAAGTCTAGTCGAATGTCGATATTGGATGGCTTCACAGACTCTTCCAGGTAAGAACAGTCAAAGACAATCAGTGGCGCTCTTGCCTTAAACGCTTGGGGTAGTAGCATGGGGCCGTTCTCTTTTTGATAATACGACCATCGAAATTTAGAAAACAAGTCGTACAGGGGGCCAAATTTATTTTTTGAAAAATCCAAATCCAGTCCTTCATAGGGAAACACAGCTCCGTTGAGGAAAAGACGTGCATTTCTCAATTGCAGGTGATCAAATTGCGTGGCATCTTTGGTTTGTTGATACTTGCGATTCGTTTGAAAACCCACGATCAGGTAGAGAGGTCTCTCTGTATAGCGAGCTGTTTTTACAGACCAACTGTGTGTGTTGGTGGTGGGCAATAGCGGATACTCATGGAGTGCCCAGCTTCTAAATTCCATGGGTAGCGGCATATCTCTCTTTACCATTTTGAGTATGTCCAGTTTTTTGCTATCTTCAAGGGTCACATGAGGCACTTTCCATAGCAAGCGTTGTAGTTGAATTTTTGAATCGATGGGGGCATTGTCGGCCCCCTTGAGTGCATTATTATCACTCCTGTCTCTCACCAGATAAAGCACTTGCCTTGCGTTAACCACAATGCGTTGGTGATCTTCAGCAAAGCCTAGAATCAGTTTAAGAGGTAAATATCCAGTAAAGGTCCCATCAGTGTGTACCATCCAGTCATTGGTCGTGTCAGGACACCAACCTGCCATGCAAAGTGTTTTACCTTCTTCCTCACTATAAGAGGGGTATAGTTTCATGACACTGGAAATGCCCACATTTCGAGTGCTATCCACCACGATATCGTTAATGACATACCGCACTTCAGAAAACAGAAAGGCTAAACCATGGTTGGCCAACTTGGATGTGGTAGGTGTAGAGCCATCGGCTTTGGTGAGCCGACCTTCAATCTGAATGACACTTTCATGAGGTAGGGTGTAAATATCTTGGTTGTTGATAACAAATTGAATTTCATCATTGTTATTGAGTCCAGGTGTTTGAGCTTGATAGGAATGGAGATCAATTCTTACCACTCCTGGTTGCTCCTCGATGTGGTTCGCTATCTCTAGGATAGAATTCATCATGAGGGTTGACGTGGTAACCCAAATGCTGTAAAATCTGCTTGTTCTGAGATGTTAACGTGTATTCACGTGGCAAACAACTAACACTATTCCTAGACGGTGTTGTTGCTTTATACACAAATTTCATAGTGGCTTTAGCACCAACTTGTAAGTCACTGGTGTGGTAGAATCTAGATCAATGAGTTGTTGATCTCTATTGATCAGTCTTAATGTTATATTACTAATACTATCGACAGCCACAGCATGAAAAAGCACCACTGGAGGGTTTTCACGAATAATATACCCATTGGGTGATGTCACAATAAAGTCATAAAGCGAATGCGATGGTTCTTGATTGGTGTACACTTGGCTAATAATATTACACGTCACCGACACATGATGGTCCTCAATGAATTTCACTTCATGGTCCGATTCATGTTTTTTGTTGGGCTCCAACACACGTGGTTTAAATCCTAGTAATGGACCAATGGAATCGGGGTGTGTTTTAAAGTCAATGTTGAAGTTTGAGAAAATACTGCAGCGATGAGTGTTGGTATTGCCTACAAGTTCAAACTTGTGCGTTCCGTCGAGAAATGACTTTAAACCATACTGATTGATCAACACCACATAAATGTGTTCATAAATGTCATCGATCGTGTATCCACCAGAGTTCAAGGTGAGCACAGAATCATCATAGTAAAACTTGTTGTTCACATTTTCACGTATGTTGTATATTCGATTGTACGTTTCAAGAGAAACAAGTCCTAAACCATAGGGTTTTTCACTCAATTCGATAGGCGGGTAAAAGTCTAGGCTGACTTCAGGTCCACGTCCATGCAGTGTAAACGTTTTACTTTCTGCCGACATACTGGTGGCGTTTTAGCTTATGCTGCGTCTTATATAAAAAAATTAAACACAAACGTCCACACTGTTGGCTATTAAACGTTTGCTCTCGTTTCACATTATAATATAGCTTGATCCTGTTTCCAAAATAGGTCACTAGTTCCATGGGCGGGGGCAAATTCCCAAAACTGTCAAAGTACCATACCATGGATCCCTCTTTGACATAAGCTACATAATGCGTTCCTGGTCCTCGGTGATCATCCAAATTGACAACAGCACATTCCTTTTTCCAGGGTCGTGGGGGTAATTGGTTTCGCATAAACACACCTCGAAAATGAGAAAGCTTTAGTTGTTTAGCATAGCTTTCCACTTGTTGATGCGTCAGGGCATGTCTTGCCATGGCTGAGGTTAAATTTTTTTTTTAATATTTCGAAATGGTGAAATCCCAAATCCTTGTTGATAAAAGGCTGGCTTTAAATTGGCATTTCTAGCCCCCATGGCAATCGCTTCCATCGTTTCATTGTGTCGCTGACTTTCTTTGAGTTGTTGCTTGCCCTGCTGCGCGGCTTTAATGGTTTTCGCCACTGCACTGGCACCGCCCAAAAGTGAGCCCAGAGCAGCCAAACCGGCAAATAATGCAGGTAAAAACCCGCTCGTTTGGGGACGGGAATCACTCGCCCTTGGTTTGAAACCTGTCGCCGACGTTTTGGAATAACATGTCTCTGTGCTGCTCGAAGGGCTTTCCTTATGGTCAATACATTATTTTTTCTTTTTTTCTTTCGCAATGGCTTGTCCACGAATGTTGTAAGCCCAGGCTTTGCCAAGGACAAAGTCCTTTTTTTAGTCTTTCTCACTGCATACCTTTGTTTCACCATGATGATAATGACCAACAACCTTTCACAAGAAAGTTTAAATCACAACTAACGTTAGATGGTTATTTCATGGCTGTATATTCCAATTCCACATAAAGTGGGAAATCGTTTATGGTTTTTCCCGCTTGCTTTTCATCCCATGTCAACATGAGGTGAAAGGATAATTCGTCACCAGCATTGACCATTTCATGGTTATGGATCAACATCCTATGACCATTTATCTTTATTTGTAAATGGTTCTCATCAGGTATGGCATATTTGATGTGAATGGTTCCATCATAGTGTAATCGATAGTGGCTTAAACCCGAAGCAAGCACATAGGTCAAGTGCTGATCATGGACTAGCGGTAAATGGTTTCTGTCAATCACAGGTTTTTCATTTGTCAGATACACTAAAAATACAGATGGGATAAATGTATAAAGCCTTTTCATTTCATAGGTCATGTAACGCTTGGTACAAACATCGTCTTCGTCTTGTGGGTCTTCCACGTGAATAATCCGATGGTGATTAGCGCTATAGCCATTCACCGTAAGCTGGGGCACTTTGTCATAAAACTCATACACTTTGTTATCCACATACTTTTTCGTAGTAACGTCTGTAGACACTTGAGGATGTTTTACATGGGTTAACCGCTTTCCCTTAAAGTCATAATCTCCCTGTTTTGTGCGTGGCACTACTGACCTATCCACATAGTGTTTATTAGCAGGATCTGTTTCTTGTTTAGGATCATGTATGGAGACAGGCCTAGCTTTGGCCATCAACGCACGTCCAAAGACATCCATCGTCAACCTGTAGTACCAGTCTACTGTTTCTATGACAAGGCTCGGTGTCCTGTATATAGACAGCCTGCTAGCCTGTCTAAGCCTTAGTTGAAATGAAGATTATTAAGCAGCAAGAGTCATTCCCCGTGGGGGACATGGTTTCCCATCTCTGTCCCACATCACGTGAACAACGCCATGGTTCACTGTTTCCATCTTCCATTCGCTGCATCATTGTGGGGCCTTCCGGCTGTGGAAAGACTAATCTTTTGCTAACGCTCATCACAGCGCCCAATGGTCTGCGTTTTCAAAATATTTATATTTTTGCAAAATCTCTCTACCAACCTCTTTACGTGTTTCTGGATCAAGTCATGTCTGGATTACAAAAAGAGAATATGGGTTATTTTACATTTTCCATGCAAGAAAATGTGATTTCACCGGATGAAGTAAAGCCTGATTCACTCATGATTTTCGATGATGTATCCACTGAACGTCAAGGCATCATTCAAAGCTATTTCAGCATGGGTCGCCACAAACATATCGATTGCTTCTATCTTGGACAAACGTATTCAAAAATGTCCAAACAGTTGATTCGTGACAATGCCAATGTCATTGTTTTATTTCGCCAGGACGAGAGGAACAGTCGCCACATTTATAATGAACATGTGAATCCGGATATGACCTTTCAAATGTTTACAGAATTGTGTGCCAAGTGCTGGAACACTCAACGTCATGCCTGTTTAGTAATTGACAAACAAAGTGAACTCAACCAAGGACGGTATCGCTTAGGGTTTGATCATTTTATTGCTATTTAAGGCCCTGTCTCATTCCCCATCAAGTCATTTGTCAAGACACCATGGCGTTAGCAGAGAGTCAATTGAAAAAGCATATTATTAGAGCAAAAAATACTATTCGCCAAAAGTTTCGTCAATTGAAACAATCACGTGCAAATCATGCTTTGTTTATTCAACAACATTTAGCACCTCCACTAAAAGCCATGTTGAAACCCTCTTTCAAGCCATCTGAAACGCTACCCACCGTTTCACAAGCCACGCAGACGCTGCACGAGGACCCTGAGGAAGAGGAAGTGGAAGATTTGACTAGTGTTAGTGAAGTTGAGGATGAGGAGGAACAAGTGTTTACGCCTCAAAAAAAGGCCGCACCCCTTGCAGAGTTTTTGAGAAAAAAGAAATCCTTGGCCATGGTCGAAACACCTTGCCCTTCCAGAGCGTCTCCGTTTTCACAACTCTTGGCCACCCCTCAACATAAAGCTCAACTGAAAACCATTTTAATAAAATATTATGGATCAACATTGGAACCCTATTTCACCGATCTATTTATTGGAAACACAGATACCACGTATGGTGTTCGCTATGAGGATGATAGTTTTAAAATTGGCGATTCATCCATTAAATTTGCTCGTACTAAAGCTGTCATTAAAAACATCAACTATAAATTAACGCCAGGACTGTTAAAGCTGCTCTTTTCTCGGACCCCCTCTTCCCATGATTATACGTCAGAGGATCTTGACAAATATAAATCCATTTTATTGGATACCCATGCTCACAAAAGACAGTATGATCCCACGCAACAAGTGAATGCCAATATATCTCAAAAATATAAAACCATCATTGCAAAAATGTTTCCCACCAGTCAAAGTACTCGTCGTAAAGCATCCGCTTCGGGAGTGACATTTAAACCATTAAAACCCCTTGTGGATGTTACCTACTGGCACAATCCCAATAAGCTCGTCCAGCGGCTACAGTTGTTGCATGCCTCACGTCAAGCTGGCCATACCGGTCACGATTGGGAAATTCAAGAAATTGAACAAGAACTTCGAAATGCCAAAATTATTGTTTAAGCCCTCACCCATTAAAATGGGTATTGCTCACGAGTTGCATCGCCCAGCTAGGCGTCATTATTCACGACTCAAGGTGATTTCACGAGGTGTGGATGAACTTTGGCAGGCTGACTTGGTTGAAATGATACCCTATGCTGGCGTTAACGACGGTGTACGCTATATGTTGACCGTCATTGATGTCTATTCCAAAATGGCCTTTGTTGAACCTGTGCGTCGCAAGTCTGGCCCACTAGTTACCAAGGCCTTTCAACATATTATTAAACACTCCAAACGTCAACCTCAGTTGCTACAAACCGACCAGGGGAAAGAATTTTTCAACAAGGACTTCTCCCGTTTTCTCAAATCTAAGGATATTCACCATTACACCACGTACAGCAATCTGAAAGCCAGTGTGGTCGAGCGGTTCAACCGAACATTGAAAACCCATATGTGGAAAGCGTTTACCGCTCAGGGCAGTTATCGCTGGTTGGACATGTTACCTGAGCTAGTGTCACGTTACAATGACACCAACCATAGAACGATTGGGACCAAGCCACGTCTCGTGACTAAAAATATTCAGCGATTGGATAAACTGTTTAACCCCATAAAAACAGCCGATCCTAAACGTCACCGACTGAACATTGGGGATTTTGTTCGTGTGAGCAAATTTAAGTCTGCCTTCAATAAGGGCTACACGCCTCAGTGGGGGACTGAACTATTTCGAATTCGTCGAGTCTACTTGGACACTCCAGTCACCTATTTACTCGAGGACCTCAATCATCAATCCATAAAAGGTAGATTTTATCTCCATGAACTTCAGAAAACAGCATTTCCTCAGCATTATCTTGTGGAAAAAGTGTTGAAACAAAAAGGAAATAAACTCTACGTCAAATGGTTAGGGTTTAACTCTACGTTTAATTCTTGGATCAATAAACTACATGTTGTGTGAACCTGTGTACTTTTTATTTATTCACACATGTTGTACACCACCTATAGCTCTATGTGTACAGTCTTCAGCTCAACATATTTCTTTCTCTTTCCACTTGTGTTCTCTCTTACATTACCCCTCCCCCTCTCCCCCCTCCACCTCCCACCACTGCAGTTCGCAGCTCTTGCCTACCTATTGGTTGTGACATCATTCCCACAAGTTGCATCATACTTTTTACTGATTCAGCGATTCCCACGCTTTGACCATTCTGTTATCAGGCACGTGGACAGCTAACGTCCCAGGCGAACACCTGTGGCGAATCAAATTTCACATGAACTTGCATTTTGTCACGTACGAAGCAAAACAGGATGTAACTTGTTAACAGTTATCGCGCACGTGGACAGATAACACCCAAGCGAACACCTGTGGAAGATCAAATTTCACCTGAACTTGCATTTTGTCACGTACGAAGCAAAACAGTATGTCACTGGTTTAGCGTACATGCCATCTCACACGTGTGTGCATGCCTTTCACACTCCCCTGCCACCACGATGGTCAGATTATTTCACCTTCAAGCGTCTTGGTCATTTTTTCCATTGCACTTGTTGTCAAGTCAGATCAATGCCTTCCAATAAGCTCAAATGACCTTCACCTCCTGCTCGTTTGTTTTCGGTACTCGCTTCGACCAACATAGAATCAAGTTCTCATCACCGTTTACACGTTAAAGGTAAAATATCAGAAAACGCATGCTCGTTCTGTCATACACCGACCCGCCGAAATAGCGATTGATCTATTAAGCATGGTCCTTGTGGTTAGCGACAGGTTCGTTGAAAAACACACACACACACCCAGCCGTATCGTCTCTCTCAACCGCCACGCTTCATGGACATTATAAACAAGTAAAGAAAAAGAAAACGTTATTTCAACATGTATGGCGTTAGGCCCTTTGTGAATTATTTTTTTGGAAAAAAATCTACCACATTTGAAAGGGGGCGTTAGCCCGAGTGCTAGGACACCTCGTACACGTCTCTAGCGTTATTGGTCCATGAGATATCGGCAAAAATCACAAAAAACACGTGTTTACCCCAAAATCGCGTTTCCCAAATTTTTTTAAAAAAATATCTCGAGTGGTCCATAGCAAAGAGGACATCACCCCGAGTACTTGGACCTGTCGTACACGCCTCTAGCATAATTGGTTCGCGAGATATGGCAAAAAGTCTAAAATCATGGTTTTCCCCCAAAAAAACGTGTTTCCAGCATTTCACCTTTTCGACATCTACATTTCCGTAAAGAGCGCAACGAGACGAAAAAAACGAATCCAAGCACGCCCTCCTAGCATGGCTCCTTCCATTCCAAGGTCGCAGGGGCTCACAACTTCCTAAGTGGCGCAGAACCCGTGTTACCCCACTACTACAGGTTTTCATCCTAGAGACTTGAAATTTATTTTGGGGGTAGAGGGGGTAGGGACCATTGATTTACGTCAAACAATTCTTTTTATAGAGTTCCTAGTTTCCAAAATATAGGATTTTCAAAATTCGAGTGTTTTCAAAAAAACATAAAAATTAAAAAAGTTTTATTACAGAATATAAAGGTCATAAAGACCATTCGTTTGAGCCATGGCACAACGTACTATCATGTTTAGTTTTCAAACTATCACCTAGTTTCGAAAACAAAAATTTTCAAAAAAAAATTGAAAAATATAACGAGTGGTCCATAGCAAAGAGGACGTCAGCCCGAGTCCAACGATACCTCATTTGTCAAAATCGGACCACGCGTTCGAGAAATATTTAACATGGCTGAGGCTTAGTAGTGGGGCAAGGAGGGTTTTAGAGTGGCTTGGAATCGGTATCACCCCACTACTGATGTTTTTTTTTTGTCGTGTAGCCTCCTGAGAGGCCGAGTGCAGGTCTTTCTAGTCGACGCCCGTGGGCGACCTGCGCGTCGGGATGAGAGATGGAATGGATGAAGATGAATGAAACTGGGCAAGGATGTGGAAGGAAGCGGCCGTGGCCTGTCAGAAGGTACTCCCCAGCATTTGCCTGGTGTTGAAAATGGGAAACCACGGAAAACCATTTCAAGGACAGCCGACGGTGGGGCTCGAACCCACGTGTCTACCGAGTCAGCAGAGAGCTTGGCCCCATGACCTAACGCAGCGCTTTAGCCCGCGTAGCCACTACTGTCGGTCAATTGATGGTGTAGATGTTATACGCATTAAAAAATTGGACCTATCAGCAGGCTCATTATCATTTTGGCAACACAGCCATGTATGGTCTCCTGGAAATTAAACTGGTGTGATAATTTTGAAATAGCTCCCATTCATACCTTCCAAGATATCCAACATGGAGCTCAAATTTCAATTGCGATTTTTCTGCAGTTGGTAGCACTGACATCATTTTAAAATACGGCATTGAGATATTCAGATATAGATCTTTACTCCTACCAAATTTTGTTTCGATTGCTGCAGCCGTTTAGGAGTTGATAGGGGGGGGGAGACACACACAGCCAGCCAGACAGACAGACAGACAGCCAGAAGGACAGACAGACATTTGCCCGGATCGATCTAATAAGTCTACTTTTCCTCATTTTTGCAAAATATGAAACGTAGGATAATTAGCGATGACAAGAGATAATGGTGATCCCATGGCAACACCATCCAATTGTTCAAAGATTTTACTATGAAAACTGAAATACACGATGAAATAGATTAACTATATCATTAGGGAAAAACCTTAATAGCCCCAAAGCTATATTATGGACACTACACTATAGATGTTTCTGTTAGTAGTAACTAAGGATTCATTATACTGGTGTAGTTTTTCATGGCCGCGTGAAGAATGTTCAGTAGCGCTTCTCGCTTAGGACATTACCCACGTGACATGTGCACCAAATAACAAACACCCTTGCAAAGAGAAGCAACCACAAACTAGTGGCGGGGCCTAGTGATGGAAATTATCACCTTGTAGACTGTGGACGAAAAATGGCGTCTCCTGAGGCTTTGGAAAACCAGATTGAGACAGGGAGAGTAACTTAATTTCGTTAGGTCTTTGGGATCACTTTTCATTTCTTATTGGTTCTTGAAATAAAAGTGTTATTGGAATTGTGATGCAGGCAATAATGTTCTACAGAAAGGTCCGAATGTCTTGTCACCCCCTGTTTGTTTGGACATGTTGTGTATTTATACTCCACATTTCATTTCAGGACTAAAACAAGGTGATGCGCTCTCCCCACTTCTCTTCAACATCGTTCTGGAAAAAGTAATTCGGGAAACCAAAGAAGCTGCAACTGGAGACCTAGCAGATAACAAACACAACATCCTGGCATATGCAGATGACATTGTATCAATAGGAAATAATGGAGGAGAAATTGAAGCTTTATTCAGGAAATTAAATGAAACTCCTGCAAAATAGGTCTAAAGATTAATGAAGAGAAGACAGAATACATGATCATACAGAGAGAAAACATGACTACAGACCAACGCAACAACCTTCATATAGGCAATTTTACCTTGAAGAACACGCCAAACTTCAAATACCTTGGGGTAAATATAAATGACTGCAATAGAAGACAAGTTGAACACCAAATTAGATTGCGGAATGCAAACAAAGTTTACTTTTCCCTGCATAAATTACTTTCCTCCAAACTTTTGACCAGGAAAACAAAACTAAAACTATACAACACGATCATCAGGCCGGTACTGCTATACGGAGCCGAAACATGGAGTGTGACCAAAAGGGAGGAACGCCAACTTGCAGTCTTCGAAAACAAGATATATAGAAAAATTTTCGGCCCCATCTTTGACCAGGAAACACAAAGATGGGTTCTCAGATCAAATCATGAGCTGTACAAGTTGGCCAATCAACCCAGAGTAGTGGACGTCATGAAAGCGAAACGGCTGCAATGGGCAGGGCATGTTATCAGAATGGACGCTGACAGAATAGTTCGCCAGGTGTATGAGAAGAAGATCGAAGGCTCGAGACCCCCTGCAAGACCTAGGAGTAGATGGCAAGATGAGGTGACCTCTGACTGCAGACAAATGGGTATTACTGTATGGGAGAATACTGCGCTGGATAGGAGGAAATGGAGGCAGATAGTGAGAGCGGCACGGGATCGTCACGTCCCAGAAAAGCCAACGGAGAGAGTGAGTGAGTATTTCATTTCAGATGGCGGACACAAGCACCTATAGTGTGGAAGAACGTGTTTTGGCATCTGCATGGGCTCATGAACGTCCACACACCGGGAAAACCATAAAAGATGTGCAAAGGGACTTTGCGGCACGATTTAATAATGAAGTTCCGCCAAAGCTAACGATACTGCGATGGGAAGAGGATCTCTTCAGAACTGGATCCGTTTTGGATTTTAAAAAAGAGGACTGGTCGACCATCAACACGGCAACAAACATGTGCAGCGTTGACGGATTCTGTGACCAGACCTCCCAAAAGTCATTATAAAAAAAAATCTGAACATGGAATTCCAAAAACGACTATGCCGACACACATGAAAAAATATCTGGAATTAAAATATTTTAGGCCAACATTCGTTAATGAGTTGAGTGATGAGGACATGCGACGAAGACATGAAGCTTGCTCAAGATTACTTGATGTGTTTGTGACTCTTCCACAGCGAGGCAAAGTTTTCTTCTCGGACGATCTATCAATCTTGTCGGAATAGGGGTATATTTTTCTGGAACAAAGGAAACCCGTATTATTATGAAGATTTAGACCAACAAAAAAAAACACATGTTATGATCTGGGCCGCAATGCCCAGTAGGCACCTTATAGGGTCGTATTTTTTTGACGGTACTGTCAATCAACATTCTTGCCACCAAATGTTGAGCGAATGGTTTATCCCAGAACTCCAAAGACAGAACATTGTTGGTGATAGTTGGCTTCAACAAGATGGAGCTCCTGCTCTCCTTGTCCGAGAATATTCTTGGATGAAGTGTTACCCCAGAGGTGGATGAGGAGAGGATAATTGCATCTGCCAGCACCGAACGAGTGGCCTCCCAGGAGTCCAGATCTGACATCATGCGACAATTCCCTGTGGGGAATAATTAAGCACCATGCTTCAAATCATCGATACCAGACAGCTGAAGAGTTGAAGGAAGCTGTTAGGATTGAATTCAGGGATATCTCACGGCCTATGCTCATCATTTTGTGCCGTGGTAATGATGGTGCCCATACTGATGTTCTGGATCACTAAACAGGCTGGAACGTAAAGAATCAACTTTTGTCACAAATCTGCTATGATATGTTCAAAATACATGCACATCAACTTGCATAAAGAGGGGGGACAAGACATTCGGACCTTACTGTATATCGCACGTCTTAAGACAGGGAAGTGATAAAGCGAGTAGATTCGTCGACGTTCTAACACCTAATTTCTTTGCATCAAGAGTGTGATGGACAAAATAGGAAACTTGACACCATTCTTAATAATGGTTTATTCAGTTTATTTAGCGTATGGCTTTTAGTGCCGGGAGTGTCCGAGGACATGTTCGGCTCGCCAGAGGCTGTAGCTGCTTCAATAAGACACCCATGGGGTGAGCTACAAGTTCCGTTCAATTTCAAGTAGTTCCAAGTTTCGCTACCAGATGTCACTGATATCTAGTGGTTAACGTTGGAACTTTGATAGAGCGTTTCAACGAAAACTAACCTAGAAATTTAGCTTCACACAAGTTTAGTTAGTGGAATGATCTTTTACATGTCATAAATCTATGACATGGGACCGCCGGCTTGTCTTCCCCTCCGAAGAAAGGCATACTGAAGGATTTTAACGTAGGCTACTTAAATATCCGACGACTTCGGCCGGGTTTTAATCCGCGATCTTGGGCACAGCAGTTCAGCATGCTACCAACTACGCCACCGAAGCCGCTACTCTGCAAGAGAATGGGCAGGTCTAGATTTTAGAAAGCCGTGCAAGAAACACCTTTGAATCTGATTGGCATAGAGGGAGGCAGCATATTCACACTACCGTAACACGGTTGGTTGGTTCCTCAGTTTAGGGGCTGCGACAACGCGGTCATGTAGCCCCGTGTGTAGAATCTGTCTGATAACCGGTGTTAATTGTGATGACTGTATTAGTGTGTGTATCTGTTTTTTTAAATTTTAAGTACTGCAACTTAGAATGTTTTAAATAGTTCCTACCTTTGCTGCCAAGCGCCTCTGCCAATGACTACTAGGCCAAGTTCAGAACTTAACTACTAGACGCCACCGCAGTCGGCTCTTGGCAACGAACTTAGAAACTTAAGAGCGTTGTTTACATTCTTAACCTATTCAATTTAGCTTCACACAGGTGCAATTAGTGGAAGGTTCTTTAACATGCCATAAATCTATGACATGGGACCGCTGGCTTTACTTCCCCTCCGAAGGAAGGCATACTGAGGGATTTTTAACGCTCTTAAAAATCCGACGGCTTCGGCCGGGTTTGAACCCGCTATCTTGGGCATAGAAGCTCAGCATGCTACCGACTACGCCACCGAAGCCGCTGGCATGGAGGGAGGCAGCCAATTCACACTACAATAACACAGTTTATCAGACAAATTCCATACTCACCCAACTACACGGGGTTAAATGACCACGATGCCCAAACCATTCAAATGTCACAGCACGTGCTATTAGAAGCCGAATAGTTGGACCAAATGATAGCGTGACAGCAGGGACTCTGGTTTCACCCCTTTAAAGGTGAATTATTATCGTAATCCTGGACTTAAACTCGACAGGAGATTAGCTACCTACTGGAGGAGCACTGGAGGGTCAGGAAATGTCTCATTATACAGTTCCCAGCCATCGACTGTCCAACACCTGAGACGCTTCACCGAGTTGAGTAACGACAGGATGAGGCAAGATCCAATATTGTCGCTTGGTGCGACACTAAACAACGTCTCTCGTAACGATTACTATCGAATTCAAAACTATGGATTAGGTGCCGATAACCCTGATGTTAGGCCCCTTAATATAACAATTATCATCATCATCTTCATTTCCCCTTTTCCAGTTAACACTGGGTGGGGGCAAATATGGTTCCTCTCCACTTTGTTCTGTCGTTCCACCATTCCTCTTCCGACACGGTGTTCCACTCCAGGTTCCGTTTTCTAATACTATTCTCCACCGAGTCCATCCAACGCATTCTTGGTCTTCCTCGTCCTCTCTTCCCTGTCATCCGTCGTTCCAGTGCTCGTCTTGGTAGCCTTACTTCATTCATCCGTTTGACATGTCCAAACCATCTCAATCTGTTTTGCTCGAGTTTGTCATTTAGTTTCTGTCCTCCCAGTTCTTTCCGTAAATCTTCATTTCTCACTCTGTCCCTCCTAGTTTTCTAGACCATACTTCTCAGGAATCTCATCTCAGCTGCCTGTACTCTGCTCTCATCCCTCTTAGTCATTGTCCGAGTTTCTGCTGCATATGTCATTATAGGAACATAATATGCTTTGTACATAACTTCTTTAGCCTTAATTGGTATATCCTTGTTCCATACTAGTCTCCGTACCTGTTGGTAGAAAGCACTCCCGAGTTGTATTATTCTGCTAATTTCCAAATCTAGTCTTCCATCTTCAGTCAGTTCACTTCCCAAGTATTTGAAGTGTTTCACCACTTCCAATTCCTTATCTCCTACTTTGATTACTCCTTTTCCTTCTTTCTTATCTCTACTCATCACCACTGTTTTACTCTTCTCCACATTTATCTTCAATCCCCATTGCTCAATCTTAATAATTATAATAATAATAATAATAATAATCATAACTTTGAATTTTAATTTGTTTATTAATTACTAGAGTACTGATTTGTGATATGTCTCGCGAATGTGACTGCAAAACCAGTACAGATTATCTGTGAGACATACTGTATTAATTTGTACAACATGCTCGTGTATACAGATTGTACTTTAATACAAGAGTGCATGCAATAATAAGTTCATGTTATAAGTTAATGTTTGTTCAGGTAATGCGACGTATAGTTGTTTGCTGTTCATGTTCGACGATCCAGGTGGTAACTTAGTTCAATATAATTTAGTTTCTTGAAACCATAAGTATTTACACAAGGGTTTCAGTATATGATATGGTTCTTGTGTGTTTGTTGTGAGAGACCTTAAGGTAGCAGAGATTCAGTACAGTAATTTGAAGGGAAAAAAAGAGGACTCTTTAATATTAACATATTGAAATATTTAAAGACCCTGTTTTGGCTCTCTTGCAGATCTATATATTTAAAACACTATAAGGTGGGTTCACACGGAGTCGTGAAGCGGGCGAGAGCACTACTGGTCGATCAGCCGGTCGTGGCCACGCCCTCGTGTGAACCAGTGGTAGTGGGAGTGGGGGTCGTGCTCGCCCTCGAAAAGCTGGGGCGTCAAATCTCCGACTGTTTGGAGTGAGCACGACCGCTTCAGTCGTATTCTTGCCGAAGGGATGACAATATGTGTTTAAAATTACTAGTGCCCAGCAGATAAAGTTTGTCGAGTTGTACCACGAAAAGGAATGTTTGTGGAAAATAAATTCGGAAGCATACAAGCATGGAGATTTGGTTCCATCCTAAAGAAGTTCCTGTAGCTATTTGGACCTTCCAAGGATAACTCCCGGCACCGAGTGCATTACGCCTCTTTTTTGTTTTTGTTTTATTCCGGGTTTTCAAATGATTTATCAACTCTTGTATTAATACTTCACAAACAACTTTTGCAGCTTCACGTTCTGCCATGATTGAACAACGAGCGAGAAACTTACGACCAGCGAGAACACTTGGTCCGTGTGAACTGAACAAGGTCGTGGGTTCTTAAGTTGAATAAGCAAGTCGTGATGCATGCTCAAAACTAGTAGTGCTCTCGCCCGCTTTACGACTCCGTCTGAACCCGCCTTAAGGTGATTTTCGTTACCGCGAGATTGAGAAACCCTCTTTACCGATTGACTTCGTAATGTATTCTAACGACAGCACTTGGCATGTAGATTTGCAGTCTTTAAAATGAAAATATATGTTAGGGTATATTTTTTAATTACTAAAGAAAAATGTAACACATTTGTCGCTCCCAAGCTTGCGCACAATGGCTCTATTTCTCCAGAGAAATGGGGATCCCTCCGCGTCTTACTGACATCTTTGTTTATGAGAATTATAAAGGGGGGAAATATTGTTGTGGCTCTATGGCTCAAACTTTTAGAGTAAGTAGCCTATATGTGGAGGCAAATCACTTAATGGACAGAGAGCTATAATCCTTCGACTTGATTGAACATCTTCCGAAGTCCGGCTCCGTGGCTAAATGGTTAGCGCGCTAGGCTTTGGCCCGAAGTGCCCCGGGTTCGATTCCTGGCCGAGCCATCAGGGATTTTAATCACCTGGGGTCAATTCCCGTGGCTAAGGACTGGGTGTAACTGACGTCTTCATCATCACTTCATCCACATCACGACGCGCAGGTCACCCACGGGCGTCAACTAAAAAGACCTGCAATCGGCCTCTCCGGAGGTCAGACGACTATCATCATCAACATCTTCCGATAAAGCACTCCCATTTTCCAGTTTCCAATTCGCTTGGCGTACTTTATCACAATCAATAAATTTCAAGGGGAAACTCAGGAACGTGTAGGTCTCTATTTGCTTCATCAAGGTTTCAGTCATGGACAGTCATATGATGCGAAGTCGATCTTTCGACGCCCTTAATGTTGCAACAGTGTCAAAAAGTAATCGTTCAAACAACGCATACTGTATAAGAGAATCCTTCAGTAAATATTTTCCCAATGTGTTGACGGGTATCGACTAGTTATTAATTAAAGTTGTGTTTTGATTTCCCTAAAATGATATGGCATATCTTAATTTGCTTTCAATCGGAGCACTATAAATGGTTTTGTAAGTATTTTTATCTACATAGAATCGGAGATTGCAGAAGGTTTAAAGGATTGCTGTTAGGGTTTTTTTAAATCATGTTTACTGTACAATAATAATAATAATAATGATAATAATAATAATAATAATAATAATGAAAAATCCACAGCCTGCTTCCAGTCTCCGACCGGGTCAGGAATGGAATGAATGAAGCCCCCATCTAGCGGCGAGGATATGAACTGTGCCGGCTGCCGAGGCCTGACGCACTCCTCTGGGGCAATGATTAAATGAATGACAGATGAAATGAAATGATAGTGGAGAGTGTTGCTGGAATGAAATTTTGACAGGGAAAATCGGAGTACCCGGAGAAAAACCTGTCTGCCTCCGTTCTGTCCAGCACAGATCTCACATGGAGTGACCGGGATTTGAACCACGGACCCAGCGGTGAGAGGCCAGCGTGTTGCCGCCTAAGCCACGGAGGCTTACGCTTAAATAAATAATAGTAATAGTAATAATAATAATAATAATAATAACGCTGAGAAAGTGACGAAATACATGCCTCTGGCTGAAGAGATCCGACTGATGTGGCGACAGGAATTTGTCACTTTATTGCTTATCAGGGATCATACCGAAATCGCTGAAGGCCAACCTCGACAAACTGTGGCTCCACCATAATCTGCTTACCAGTAAGCAGAAAGTAGTTGTTTTAGAGACCTGCTCCATAGTTCGTTCGTTTCTCAACCTACCGATATAGAGAACTCCACTTCATCTTGCAACAAATGCCGATGAAATGGTGAATTGTACCCAACGATATGGTGCACATATGATACATAGGGACCCGTGCGATGCATTATTGTCGTTGTGCATTAGCCTCGCGCACACTAAGTAATAGCCTACGTAAATTTATAATGAGCACGACTCCTCTTTATGTTCTGTCGTAACCTGTGAATGTTAGAATTACTTTTAGTTTGTGTAATGGTTGCTTTGTTGATGTGGCTGAGTAGGAGTTAATGTGTCTGGCCCGGGTTTAAGCTACTGTTATTCGGGCTCGACGCGACCTAGTTCTGTTCACTCTTTTTAACCAAATAAATATATTTCCGTTAACTATTTGAGGAAATGCAAGATTTTTCCTGTACTATTGAGACGATTTGTAAGATTTTGGTACAAACCACACCTTCTAACTCCCTCTGGTTTAGGAGCTTGAGTTTTGTGAAACACACACCTTAGCGTATTATACAATAAGATATACAGTGTGATGATAATATTAGTTAAATATTTCATTTAATTGCTCTGAATGTCGAGATGGATGGACTGTCTCCATATGATTCGGTCTTCAGCCATATACTTCAGATCCTTCACTGACATATTCATGTTGGATTTGATGGAGTCGATCCTTCTCAATTCTTGCCGCCCTCGTCTCCGAGACCCTTCCACCTTTCCAAGCATAATTGTCTTTTCCAACGAATCAGAACGTCTCATAATGTGTCCATAAAGAAGCAAAGAGGACACTGAACATTAAGTGGCAAGGTGAAACAATCCTTCATTGTTTTACACCAAAATATCTTGGTGTCACCCTCGATCGAACTCTGTCCTTCAAGCAACATTGCTTGAACACCAAAAGTAAAGTATCTGTTCGAAATAACATACTAAGATGCCTAAGAGGAAGGACATGGGGTGCTCACCCCACCACTCTCAGAACTTCAGCCCTTGGACTGAGCTTCTCAGCTGCTGAATATGCAGCACCAGTTTGGCTTTCTTCTCCACATTCCAAAGAGGTGGATATAGCTCTGAATGAGACTTCCAGGATTGTATCTGGGTGTCTTAGATCAACACCACTTCAGAAGATCTACCCTCTTATAGGAATGTTACAAAATACAGAACACCTGCTGATCTGCCCCTTGATGGAGGACATATGTTCAAAAGACGATCTTTTGGCTGCAAATGCTAATGCTGTAACTGTTGGTACTTACTGGCAAAAAGTAATTTAATTCGGACACGGAAAATAAATAAATAAATAAATAATGTGTCCAAAATATAACAGCTGTATTCGTGTTATGAATGCTTCAAGAGACAGATCTGGTTTGATTTTTTGAATTACCCAAATATTTGTCTTCTTGGCTGTCCAAGGAATATGCAGAATCCTTCTCCAACACCAGATCTCAAAAGCATCAATATACTTCCTATCTCGTTTCCTTATTGTCCAGAATGCAAGCCCCCTTAATTACCGATATTCGGTCCAGACTCCAGTTGAGAGCCTGCACCATAGACTACAGTTTAGATAATGTTGCTCGGGATTAAGATAGACGGAGTCCATGACTGGATTGTGTTGGGATGCGGTACGTTCAATTATGTGATATAGATAAATACATAGATAAATAATTGGAGCCATTTTCAGTGTTGACTCGTTTTCAGTCGGTGAACACAATAAAATCTCAATTAATGGGATATTTACAACAAATAAAAGAGATGTCGATGTCAATAATAAATATAAGGTGTGTTCAAAAAGTAACGATCTGGATGCAGTAATGCGCAAACCGGTGACGACATCAGCTAATCGTGGCGTGTGTAACGAGGTGTGATTCCGACCAGAGCGTGGAAGGTCACAGCCCGTCGCCAGAGGGCACGCGTGCACGTCACGTGACGATACAAAGCGTAGCTGCGTAGTCAAGGCTACTATTGTTACTGCGGAGAGAACGGTGAGCATAATTTAGACAGGGACCGGTGTCGGACAGCTGCCTAAGGCTCGGTCAAACAGGACGCGGGCTGTGTTTGTTAATTAGCTCAAACAATCATATCTATTTCAATCGCAACGTATCAATCGTAACTGGACTCATATTAACCTTTGTGCCATCTGAATAGTACAATTTTCACACTTCGGCAGACTCTAACTTTGGAACGGTAAGGCGGAGGGACAAAATGTTTCACTAAATGTTGTAGACAATTTTGAGAGGAACAAATTTCTAATTCACTCTTTTGTGAACAAAACATTTTTTTAGAACAAAAAGTGAAAAAACACTTTTTTGGAAAATTTGGAGTCGCCTAGCTTCTGCATTTCAAAACGTATGACATGACCTCAATGAGACGAATTGTAGGTGACAATGTCCTCTACATTTTTTGTTTAAAACATTTCTTTAAAATACGTCGATTCAGAAAAAAAAGCTTTTCTATGATTTTTTTTGAGTTTTCCTACAAAATGATCGTGCAAATTATTCTAAAATTCAGAGTTAAGCTTTTTTTGTGCTTTTCTAACGATTTACAAAAAGCCAACCATAGCACAGTTTTTGGAACAAAAGGTTCTTTTTTCTGTGCAGCTGTCCTGTACTAAAAGTACACGGGGCTACATGACCGCGTTATCTCAGCCCCTAAACTGAGGAATCAATCAACCAACCATCCAAACGTTTATTTGCAACATTAATGAAAATTTTCAGGTAATCCCTCGGTAGTTCCGGTTTTCTTGCTAAGAACATATCGGATTGAAGATGTCCCCAATTGTTGCTCATCATGTGACAGGGATGAAATGGCGCGAGTGACTGTGGGTAATGAGGCAGCTCCTATTGTTGGAACATAGCCACCGACTGCTAGGCCATTGTTACACAGCTCGCCACTAAATCATGTCTAGTCGCTAGGAATAGTCAACAGATTCTCCTTGCAATCAGTGCATGAGGTTACAGACGTGGATCTAGAGTTTGGCTTTGGAGGGGGTCAGAGAATCGAAATTGCTAAGAAAAATGGTATCACTAAAAACGCAATCACAATATAACCAAACGTACAAAACCAGACCAAATTATATTGCAAGCGACATTGATAGAAATTTGATGCGTTTAGCGCACCAAAATATTCGTACAAATTGCAACGGCGTGTTTTGCGACTTTTACATCGAGCATCGAGAAAAGTATCAAGGTACGTTACAGTTTCGGCAAGTCGAGTTGGTACCGACAAAGGGAGAAAGTCAACAGCTTAAATTACCACCCACGCTTGCAGTTTGGACGTCGGCAAAATTTTTGGTGCGAAAAAAGCCCCTAATTCCTATCCGTGCATTGCTGCACATTCATCGTGACATCTCTATAAACATCGATTCGGTAATCACAAGTTTTGCTAAACAAAATAGACGAGTTGATTTTGTTATATAAATAATCGTTTTCATATAACAGGTATGAATTTGTAAAATATGTAAAGTTGTAACAGAACATAATAATTGCAAATAAAGATATTTTCAGTAATGAATAAAATGAAGAAAAAATGTTTTTCAGTTAAAATTCGTTAAGTTTTATTGGTCTGGTTTTTGTGTTTTCATTTTTTGAGTTTGCAAAAAATTGGTCTCCGTTTGGGCGGGGGGGGGGGGGGGGGTTCATGACCCACGTGAAACCCCCCCCCCCCCTCTTGAATCCACGCCTGTGAGGTTATTTATACTTTCAGAGTGAAGAATGAATCGTTTGTGCTTAACATGACCTAGCACCATGCTGTACCCATTGAGTCAGGGATGTATCTCATTTTTTCCGCGGACTTCGAAATAAACCATTCCAACAGGACCACTACACGAGTAGTACATTTTATATTCAACATTACTTCTATTTTTTCTTATTCTTTTTGGACTTGAATATTTGAATATCATTATCATATATATTATTTCAGTAGTATAGATCCCTCCTGCGGCGCTCAAAAGCGACCGATCGTGACAAATGCGCATTCAAATGAAAGAGAATAGACATTAGCAGTGTTTTATTGCACTCTAATTTCATAAATATCTATAATTTCTTAAAAAAATGACTTAAAAAGTATGAAGTGTACGATTTGCAGACAATGTCGCTGTAGGAAAATGCGCTCCATAATTGCTGTCCACTTCACATTTTAGCCGCTGTGACGCCTGTTTCATGTCATTCTAACATTCTGAGGTCTTTGCATGGATTTCAGAAACAGTACATCAAAGGAATGAGTACTCAAATCCTATAATTTCATAATAATAATAATAATAATATCGTATGGCCTCAGATGCCGGGTGCAAGCTTTGTAAATTGACGCCCAGAGGGCAGCTAGCAAGTCGAATTTCGTTCCTTTGAACGCTATGAAAGTCAAGATGGATAGATATCTAAGGTCCTTGACACTATAGCGCTTTCTAGTACAGAATGGAGGAACTTTGTGTTGGCGGAAAATCCCGAGATTAATTTTGCCATTATGAACAGGGACTACTGAATTCAAATGGGTTCTTTAACATGCCAACAGCGTATGACATCCATGTCGTGATTTTTGTCGCCTTTCAAAAATTACTTACCATGGCCAGGAGCGAACCTGCAAGCTTGGGGGTTGGTAGTCCGACACGTTAACCACTCATCCGCCGTGGCAAGCATAATTTCATAAATATCGAATAACCGGTGAGTGTTATGATGATCCAATTTTCAGTGATTGCCATCTTCAGTTAGGGAACGTAGAACTTGGAATTCTAACTGAAATGTAAATAGTGTTCTATAATCATTTCGTTGAAATAAAAACATAACAACCTTTCTCCTTAAGTCTCTCACTATAAACCTATTGGAGAAAGTGTGGTTTATGAACCATTCCTCTTCCGACACAGTGTTCCAATCCAGGATCCGTTTTCTAATGCTATTCTCCACCGAGTCCATCCAACGCATTCTTGGTCTTCCTCGTCCTCTCTTCCCTGTCATCTGTCGTTCCAGTGCTCGTCTTGGTAGCCTTACTTCATTCATACGTTTGACATGTCCAAACTATCTCAATCTGTTTTGCTCGAGTTTGTCATTTAGTTTCTGTACTCCCAGTTCTTTCATTTCTCACTCTGTCCCTCCTCGTTTTCTGGACCATACTTCTCAGGAATCTCATCTCAGCTGCTTGTACTCTGCTCTCATCCCTATTAGTCATTGTCCAAGTTTCTGCTGCATATGTCATTATAGGAACATAATATGCTTTAGCCTTAATTGGTATATCCTTGTTCCATACTAGTCCCCGTACCTGTTGGTAGAGAGCACTCACGAGTTGTATGTAGCCTATAATATTCTGAGTGTGGGGCAACTAGTGACACGGGGTCAGGTGGCCCAGTTGTTAGCACGGTCAATGACCTCTCGTGTTTTGAGGAGGAAAGTGTTGGAATATCCAGACGTCAATCAGCGATGTAGCACGCTCTAATAATACCTCTACTCTCGGTGCCCTGTGGCACTGTTCACAAGGAATGCCTTTGATGTGGCAACACATCGCAGCTGCACACGGCTTTTAATAGTAATAATAATAATAGTTATTATCTATAGAATGATATAACAAGACGTTCCATGACTAACTAAAGAGCCTACTTTTCTTAAAATTAAGATTCATACCAATGATTAATCTACAGTATATGAACCTATCTAGAATAATGACGAAATTAAGTTGGTTATATCGAAACGTCTAATTAGTTAGAAATATACCTGGTATAATGAAGCCTAATAGAGCAGTTCGCAGCCCTAGTGTCTGAATATATTCTTAGTTCCATCTCGTAAGGTACAGAATAAAAAATTTGGTTGAAGTTTAATGGACGTTACATGCAGTTAGTCATCGGATCTATCAGCACGCGTAAAAGCATGTTGGCAACAATGTCATGCGTGTGCTGGTCATAAATAATCTAAAATATTATATATTGTTGTGCCAATTTTGGATGAAATCCATTTGTTAGTATAGAAGTTACATGTATTTTAAAATTGGACATATCAGCAGGCACAGAATCATGTTGGCAGCACTGACTTATATTAATTACTCCAAATTAATCTAGAATGTCAGGTGCTATACGTGTGCAAAGTATAGAGCTGTTGGTTTGCATACTTTCTGATATATTGATATTACGGTAACAAATATAGACGGCATTTATTAACAGTTGGCAGCCCTGATTGCTCTTAAGAATACCTAGAGGTATATCTGTTATGTTACACATAGCACATACGAAATTTCGTTGAAATCCAACTGATAGTATAGAAGTTACTAGTATTTAAAAATTGGTCCTGTCAGTAGGCTTAGAATTTTGTTGGTAGATCTGACATATATAAGTTACTCCAAATTAATCTAAAATTTCAGGTAGTATACGCGTGCATAGTTTAAAGCTGTCGGCTTGCATACTTTCTGGTATATTGGTATTTGGATAAAAAAATGAGAGATCAATCATTAACGGTTGGTAGCCCTGGTGGCTCTTAAAACTACGCTCAGTCATATCTGTTCATGTACACATATTACATACAAAATTTGGTTGAAATCCAATTGATAGTGTACAACTTATATGCATTTAAAATTGGATCTATCAGAAGGCTTATCATTATGTTGGCAACACTGTCATGCATGACCTCCTGGAAATTAAACTGAAATAGTATTATCTACATGTGTGCCAATTTTGGAATAGCTCCCATGCATACCTTCCAAGATATCCAACTTGGAGCTCAAATTTATAGTGCGTTTTTTCTGTAGTTGGTAGCACTGACATCATTTTCAAATATGGGATTTAGATATTCCGGTATACATCTTTACTCATACTAAATGGTTTTGATTGCTGCAGCTGTTTAGGAGTTGATAGGGGGGCCAGACAGACAGAAGGACAGACAGACACACATTTTCCCGGATCGATCTCATAAGTCTACTTTTTCCTCATGTTTGCAAAATGTCAAACGTAGGCTAAAAATGACCATGATAGCCCGATGCCTTATTGACGTGTTAATTATAATCTATTTATTTTCAAAGGAAGCCGAGCAGTAACGATTTCGGTGGAAAAAAAAAAACTGGCGTCCGAGCGCTTTGTAAGCTTACGCTGGGCAAACTGTTAAAATATCTAAATAAAATGAGTGTAAGAATTGTTCAGCATGAAAAGTTTTACAAAAAAAAGTCCCCGTGAGCATATGCCTAACTTCAATACATCGCCCACTATAAGTGTTTTTACCTTTTAATTTCTTCCAACCATGTCCATTCAACTACTGAGGCGACAGTTTTCGAGCTAGCTAAGGACGAATCTTATCATCCCCGTTACAGCCTAGCTAGCGGGCGAAACTATTGCCCCAGATACAGCCAACAGCAAACCGTCGAGTCGTGTTGAGTTAAGACTTCTGAGAGAAGGGTGGTTGTGTTTGGAGTTTTCCTGGAAGTGCAACTCGGGTTTTCTTCATTTCGCCTGTGAAACGTAGTCAAGTTAAGATTGGACGGAAGGGGGATTTGAGTTTCATTCACCTCGCCATTCCCTGGAAGTGCAACTCTCATTTCGCCTGTGAACTTTTCGTTCCGCAAAATTCACAGCCAATTTAAGATTGGACGTAAGGGGGATTATATTATTAAATTATACTGATTGGCGTATAATCTCTACTTACAGCAGTATAAAACAAATTCCCCGATTCTTGGATGTCACGGGTAATCTCGAGAACCAATGCATGGATTTTGATGCGGTTTTCACCATTCTGTAAAGGATACCTCGAGGTAGGTTTCTGTAAAAAATAATTTATTTATGATCAAAGGAAGCCAAGCAGTAACGATTTCAGAGAAAAAGTCGAAAAAATTCTAGCGTCCGTGCTCTTTTTAAGCTTACGCTGGGGAAACCTTTAAAGATATCAATCTACAGTGAGTGTAAGAATTGTTCAACATGAAAAGTTCTACAAAAACGTACGGGAGAGCACATCTCTATATTCAATATAGGCTATCGTCCACTATATGTGTTTCTTGATTGGACGGAAGGGGGATTTGTGTTTCATGCACGTCGCCATACTTAAATTACGTCTGACAAGAATTTGTTGCACATGCATCTCCATGGTAATATAGTTAATAGTCCAGTCAGTGATTTTAGCCCATCATGCCGAGACGTAAAACGGTTATAGATCGTAGTTCATTGAGATCGTAAAGAAGCGCTTATCACGCAATGCATTCACAACTGTTCCCGGGCGAAGCCGGGCCAGGTTGCTAGTAATCTACGTAAATATCGAATGTTTTGTACCGGAAATAATGACAATCTACTGTATGTCTACCCCTTAGTGTTTCCAAAGGTGTCGGGGATGTGATGAGATGCGATGACATTCCACGGGGCCGATGATTTCTACGGCCGGATGCCCTCTCTGACGCCAATCTCACGAGAGGAGCTAATGAGAGATGAAATGAATGAAGATGAATAAAAGTTCAATTTCGAGTAGTTCCAACATTGGCTACCAGATGTCACTGTCAACACCCAGCGGCGAACGTTGGAACTTCATACAGCGTTTCTAAACCAAATAACCTACAAATTGCTTGCCACGGTGGGCGAGTGGTTAACGTGTCGGACTACCAACTTCAAGCTTGCAGGTGCGCCCCTGGCCGTGGTAAGTGATTTTTGAAAGGCGATATAATCACGACATGGATGTCATACGATGTTGGCATGTCAAAGAACCCATTTGAATTCAGTAGGCCGTGTTCAATGGCAAAATTAATCTCGGGATTTTCCGCCAACACAAAGTTCCTCATTTCTCTACTAGAAAGCGCTGTAGTGTCAAGGAGCTTAGATATCTAACTTCCTTGACTTTCATAGCATTCAAAGGAACTACGAAATTCGACATGGAAGCTACCCTCTGGGTGTCAATTAGCAAAGCTTGCACCCGGCTCCGAGGCCATACGATATTATTATTATTATTATTACCTACAGATTTAGCTACATACTACCAATTGTAGTGGTAGGTTCTTTTACATGCCATAAATCTATGACATGGGACCGCCGGCTTTACTTCCCCTCCGAAGGAAGGCAAACTGAAGGGTTCCTTTTAAAAAATCCGACGACTTTGGCCGGGTTTGAACCTGCGATCTTGGACATAGAAGATCACCATGCTACCCACTACTCCACCAAACCGAAAAAATGACCATAACAAATTTTAAAAACCACAAGTTTTATGCTTTTCAGTCGGTCAACGAATGTACCCAAATGAGATGGGTTATTCCCTAATAAATAAATAATAAGATGTTCAGTAAAAACATACAGCCTACTTTCTCCTAAATGCATGGGTATTGTTATAACTCTTTGTCCTTTTCAAGGAGAATAATTGAATGTTGGTTGTAGTAGCTTGTTGAAATACAACGTGCTATAGGGATATTAAACATGAATATGAGGTGCCCTTTGCTAGTGCTACCTCTGTAAAAAAAATCAGTCAGTTCGGTTTCACCGTGTTTGAATTGATATGGGGAATCGATTTGCACACATACATGTCCGCTATCTGCAAGCTATTGGGCTGATGACTTCGTAGTTCAGTCAAACGATGCTTCCCACAAAATGGCATGTTGTTGAAAAATTTGGCACTGATCAAATGATTAGGTTGATCGTAATTTGATTTAAACTTTTAGCATTTGGGTGGTCACCATTCCGTTTTCGTAAAGATGGTGGCGATATAAAACATGACACTGAGGTGCCCTTTGCTAGTGCCACCTCTGTACCAAATTTCGTTCAATTCTGTTTCACCTTGTTTGAAAAGATAGGAATCGACTTGCACACATACATGGCCGCCATCCGCAAATTATTTGACTGATTATCTTGTAGTTAGGTCTAAAGATTCTTTATACATGAAGGTATAATGTTGAAAAATTTGGTTGAGATCAGATGCTTTTAACATTTGGGTGTTCGCCATTACATTTTCGTAAAGATGGTGGCGATATAAAACATGACACTGAGTTACCTTTTGCAAGTGCTACCTCTGTACCAAATTTCGTTCAATTCGGTTTCACCGTGTTTGAATTGATAGGGGAAATCGATTTGCACACATACATGGCCGCTATCTGCAAACTATTGGGCTGATGACCTTGTAGTTTGGTCAAAAGATTTTTTTTTCATACATAAGGATATAATTTTGCAAAAATTGGTAGAGATCAAATGATTATGTTGGTCGTAATTTTATTTAAAATTTTTACATTTGGGTGGCCGCCATTACGTTTTCGTCAAGATGACGGAGATATAAAACATGACACTGAGGTGCCCTTTGCTAGTGCTACCTCTATACCAAATTCTGTTCAATTCGGTTTCATCGTGTTTGAATTGAATAGGGGGAATCGATTTTCACACAAACATGGCCGCCATCTGCAAACTATTGGGCTGATGAACTTGTAGTTTAGTAAAAAGACGCCCGCCATATAAATATATGTTGTTGCAAAAATTGGTACAGATCGGATGATTACGCTAGTCGTAATTTGATTTAAGCTTTGAACATTTGGGTGGCCGCCATTACGTTTCCGTCAAGATGGCGGCGATATAAAACATGCCACTGAGGTGCCCGTGGCTAGTACTAACTCTGTATCAAATTTCTTTCAATTCGGTTTCACCGTGTTCGAATTGATGGGGGGGGGGACGCAAAGTCACGAGACCGACGTTTTATATTATTCATGGTATGAAAGAAGATCAACTTCTTTAGGTGTTGAATAAAGTAGAAAAGACGTTTGTCTGTTGAGGCTGTCAAGTCTATTTGTGTGCCAGACGCTCTTGTGACTCCCTCAACACGAGAAACTGTCCATATCTGTGTCACTTCATTTCCTGGTCTGTTTAAATATAGGACAATCCTTAGTCCGCGTCACTAAGGTTCGTTTACCGTAATTTGCCGCCTATTTGGCAGCTATTGTTGCCAACTGTCGTAAAGGCGCCATTTACACACTGAAGTATGAGATGCTCGTGGCATAACGGTATGGTTGGTACCGGTATTAGATCGCCAGTGCGATTATCAAAATAATACTTTTTTTAAGCGTATGGCTTTTAGTGCCGGGACTGTCCGAGGACATGTTCGGCTCGCCAGTTTTGTAGCTGCTTCTAGGCGGACACCCAATGGGTGAGCTACAAGTACCGTCGCGTGTGGAGTGTTGTCTGGGGAGGAAAGTTGGAATGTAAGGACGAGGAGTTGGAAGGTAGCGGCTGTGGCCTATAGTTAGGGACCAACCCCGGCATTTGCCTGGAAGGAAGATGGGAAACCACAGAAGACCATCTTCAAGGTTGCCGGCGGGGGGATTCGAACATCCTCGCCTCCCGGATGTGAGCGACTGCCAGCAGCCACGCCGTAATTACCACGGCTAACTCACCCGGTAAAATAATACTAACAAAAAATCCTACAAGTAGAACTAATTTTTGTTTGTTTTGGTAGTCAGTTTACCCTCCAGGTAGGCTTTTCCCACGGACTCAGCGGGCAGTGTCCTGGAGCTTGACATCGGGTTGGGGGATACAACTGGGGAGGCGGGACTAGCGCCTCGCCTAGGCGGCCTAACCTGCAAAGCGAACGGGGGGCCTCATGAGGGACGGGACAGGATGGGAAGAATGGGAGGGATTGACAAGGAAGAGAGGGAAGGAGGCGGCCGTGGCCTGACGGTAAGTACCATCCCGGCATTTGCCCGAAGAAGAAGTGGAAAACCACTTCGATGATGGCTGAGGTAGGAATCGAACCCCCTGTACTCATTTGGACCACCCGAGGCTGAGTAGACCCCGTTCCAGTACTCATACCACTTTTCAAATTTCGTGGCAGAGCCGGGAATCGAACCCAGGACCTCCGGGGTGGCAACTAATCACGCTGACCACTATGCAACGGAGGCGACTAGATCCATTTTACTACGCTGTAATGAAATCATAATCAAAAAAGAGTTTACACAAAGCAAATAAATTGATGTTAATGGTGAAGAGCTAAACGCTAAACATTGTATTTGCTGATCAAGTCTCGATGAACTTCTCCCATAGCCCATGTATAAGGTTCGTTCAAAAATTAACGAGCCGGAGGCTGGAATGCGCAAACCGGTGACTATATCGGCTAATCGTGGCGAGTGTAACGAGGTGTGGTTCCGTCGCTAGAGGGCACGCGTGCACGTCACGTGACGTTACAAAGCGAGCAGCAGCATGCATTAATCGTCCAACGCTGCCAGTCGCATTGCAAACAGTGACATGGAGGCGTCAACCGAAGAGCTAAGAGGTGTTGTTCGGTTTCTGACAGCGGAAGGAATAGGGGGAGGGACATTCATCGCTGAATGTCACAAGTGTACGGCGAACACTGCATGTTCCTTGCAAGGGTCAAGGCGTGGCACAAGCGCTTCAGAGAAGGACGTGTGTCGTTAGCCGATAATGCCCGGTCTGGGGCACCCCCCTGCGTTACCGATGACAACATCCAGCATGTTGATGCACTCATTACCCAGGACCGCCGAGTGACAGTGAACGCCATAGCCGCCGTGGTCGCTCCACGACAATGCTCGACCTCATACGGCCTACACAGTCGCGGCACTCCTGCAGAAATTCCTGCGGGGCCAACGATTCACGTCCAGCTGTACGCGCGGAACTGGTTCACATCGCAGCCCAGGGAATTTTATGAGACAGCCATTCACCGCCTCGTGTCACAGTGGGACAAGTGCCTCAACAGCCAGGGCCAATACTTCTAACATGCAGGTACTGGTTTCTGTAATTATGCCTCAGGCTCGTTACTTTTTGAACGCACTTTATAAAATAATTTTACGGCATGTAATCAGCCACTTTAGACATGCATGATACTGAATTAGTTACCACCGAGGACCAACAGTTGGCACGACATTCCCATTCACAGGGGATTTTGCCGAGAAAGGGAGGAGGGAGCTTTTAGTTTTACGTGACCGTTAATCATGCGATCATGTGCAACGGGACCTCCTTTTTACGTGGAATACGAACCACAGGTCATGGCATTTCACTTCGAAAATCTCACATGCAATTACCGGGAATCGAACCCGGCCCACCTTGGTGAGAGGCCAACAGCTTGACCGCTGCGCTACCACGCCCCGATGCCGGGAAAGGTTTTTCTATTAATTAGTTAAGTGTTCCACATCACTATTTAGGTAACTCTTCAAAGTATTTGGATGTCTGAACAGCATAAGTATCATTCGTATGCGCCTGAACCTCTTCGGTCCCTTCTGCAATCTGGTGGCAACTTTTGACAGTTACCCGCCCATTCTGGTAGCGTCATTTTAGTCATGTCTTAAGTTATAAAACTGGCAATGGCGCCGTTACCTTCGCCTTTCTGTTAATAATTACATCAATGCAGAATACTCATTTAAACCATTATTAATATGTGTATTTTCGTCCATAATACTATTCTCCGGTGTTGGCAACATTCTGTGGTACGTAGTGAGCGATTAATTGCCTGTATCAAGAGAGTTATGTTAAACTTAAAATTGCACAAGCTATCCCCTACAAACAGCGGAACGAATGAATCATCTGTTTCCAAACTAAACATTGTGGGTTAAGTCTGATAGCAATTTAATGCCGCTCATATGCGTCAGCTCTATGTCAGTCAATGTCACCAACATGAACCAAAAACTGTAAAATGTATCCTAACAGTCGATATAATCATTTCATATCATATCTGTAGGGAAATGTAGCCAGAATGCCATTTCAACAACAGAACACTTTCTATACCGTACCCTCAAGGCTCCACACCGGGTAGAGGGGGGTACTGCGATCCATACGTCACCCTAGCAATTCGAGAAACTCTGCAGAATGGTGCCACTTGAATACTTTCGAGACTTTCATTATTATTAACTATCGTTAGATAGATATCTAACCTATCGCAATCACCTTCAGAAACTGGCAGCTAAACTGAAAAGTCGTAACAACCTTCTGGGAAGACTAGCTGGAACATCATGGGGTGTAGATGCAAATTCACTGCGAACAACTGCGTTAGCATTAGAATATTCTTCAGCTGAATACTGTTCTGCTGTATGGCTGAATAGTTCCCATACTCGTCTGGTCGACGTCCAGCTACGCCACACAATGAGAATCATATCTGGCCCCCTGCACCCTACTCCTGTACAGTGGTTACCCGTACTGAGCCACATTCAACCTCCTCACATCAGACGACAAAATGCCATTGTCAGATTATGGACTAAGGTGATAATGAACAGCTCACTTCCCATCCACCAGAATATAGATGAAAACGACGTAGCGAGACTGAAATCCCGGAAACCTGCCTGGAAGATGGCCAGGAATCTAGCTGACCTTTTAGACCTGACGAAGCATGGAAGCAAGAATGGGTCAGATTACATCCACATGGTCTAATCAACATCGATTCCCCAAAGCAAAACCTCCTGGGTTCAACCTCCCGCGCACCATCTGGACCAGACTAAACAGGATTCGCTGCGGCGTTGGAAGAACTACTTCTGCACTACACCAATGGGGGTGGTTGGAGTCTCCTTCCTGCAACGTGGTGCCGAAGTGCAAACCATCAGCCACATCGTGAAAGAATGTCCTCTACGAGCATTCACTGGGCCTATGGAGGAGCTACATCAAGTAACCCCTGCGGCACTCAGTTGGTTGGAAGGACTAGACATCAGCTTGTGATGAAAACTCAGAATCTGCAGCTGTGTGTGTGTGCGTGTGTGCGTGCCTCCTAGTTAGTCTTTAATACTTTATATCCATGTATATAAATATGTATATTTTGTTTTTCTAATAACAATAAAAATACTTTCCAAACAATTGTCAAAGAAGCATCATGCGCTAAATAAATAATCGTTACCGGTAGATAAATTTGACTCTGTTAAATTAGGTGGGGAATAACTAATAAACTATGGACTGTTCGGCGAAATCTGAAGAACAGATTCTAGAAAATAATCAAAAATAAAATTATAAATATCCTACCACATAAGCGTAAGTTCAGATCTCAGCCGCTTGGTAGCACTACTTATGGATAAACAAATAATACGCAACAAGATATTATTTCACAACTTAATTCTCACATTTGACTGGTTAAATTGTAATACCGTTTAAAGCATTGTGTTATGTTTTAGGTAGATTTCATTAGAAAGCTAACTATTGCAATGGGTACCATGTTTCGACTTCCGGAAAATTTCGACATATCTTCGCGTTTCACATCCCCCAGACCCCAAAACCACCGTCAGTTCAAAAGTTTATATATAATTTATGTATATATGTATATATATATATATCAGTTTCTTGTGGACACGATAACTGCCGTAATTTTGCACCAATCACTTTGAATTTTTTACATAACATGTATCCCTATAAAATCTCGGTCGAGTTCGTTAATGGGCAAAATCGGTCGAAGGGGGTGAAAATGGGGGGCTTTTTTTCGAAAAAGTGAAATTTCGCTATAACTCTCTTAATACGTGAAATATCGAATCCATTCAAAGTTCATAATATGTGTCGGATAAGTGCCAAAATTTTATGTCAAATAAGTTTTTTGATAGCACCAACCATTGACCTAAGGGGTGGAAAAAAGTGGGTTTTTCGGGAAACATTAATCATATCTCTCTTAATAGGCACAATATCAAAACCGTACAAAATGGACAATATTCCTCCAATAATTACCTAAAACTTTTGTCTGAAAGAATTTTCGATATGACCCACCATTACGCCACGGAGTGAGCAAAATGATTTAAATTATAAGAAAATTCCAAGTGCCAAGAGTGGTTGCCATGACAACTTTACTTTTAATTGATACGGGTTGAGCCATCAGCAGTTGCTATGACAACGCCACTGCACGAGATCACATTCTGTTTTCATATGTCTGTGGGAAGCGACTTCGGTATCGGAACTGGTAGCATGCTGAACTTCTATGCCCAAGGTCGCGGGTTCAAACCCGGCTGAAGTCGTCGGATTTACTAAGAGCGCCAAAAAACCCTGAGTATGCTTTCCTTCGGAGGGGAAGTTCCAACGTTCGTTGCGAGTTGATGGTTCCGGTGGCATCTAGTGGCCAAGTTCACAGCTAGGTGTCGTTGATGGTAGTATTTTAAATTATGTAGCCTATTTTAGGTAGATTTCATCAGAAAGCCAACTATTGCAATGGGTGCCATGTTTCGACTTCCGGAAAATTTCGACATATCTTCGCGTTTCACATCCCCCAGACACCAAACCACCGTCAGTTCAAAAGTTTATATATATGTGTGTGTATTATGACCGTTTAGTTGATGTCAACAACCACGATGACTCAACTAACGACACATAAATCGAATAAAAAGTACCGTGAGGATCAGGTGACCTTCCAAAAAGGCTAAAGCGGCACGAGAGTCCGTAGTCCACAGGGATCGTGGTACATGGTGACGATGGTCATAGACCGCATAAGGAAAGGTTCACCTTAAAACTAGACTGAGAAAATAAACATCCAGACTCATGTAAAACACCGTGAAAATTTATTAAAATTCACAAGCCCCTAGCCTAGTTCGGAGGGTTATAATCGGCTAGTCCGCAAGTTAATAAATAAACTAAGATAAAGAACAGGTCCCCTACCTGAGAAGTTACTGAAAACCCTCGCGAACGATCTAACTCACAATGATAAAGCAACAACAGCAACGCTAGGAATATGGCACGACGCAAGTCCCTAGTTCAAGTTACAAGATCAAGCTAATATCTGAATTTACATTTAACAGGGTAGCAAAACAAATCTAGGTTAGGATGGTACCATTTCGACATTTAAATTTGACATTAATTCAACTAGCTAAGTCCTATCAATTAACAAAATTTACGGCGATGACGTCCGTAAAAGAAAACAATTACATCCAAAAGCTAAGTGTACAGCCATGAAAAACAAACAATTTAATTATGCTTAATAACTATGTGCTAACAGCACACAATAAAGTAACATGTAGGGTTTAGTACACTTGACATCATAAATTAATAACGAAATAGACACAGTATTTTTATTAAAAATTCCTGCCTACACCTTGGTTTACTCTTTGTAAACCATAGTCATCTAATGTGTATAGTTACGGTGACGAATGCGCAGTTGAGACCACGTCTGACATCGCATGGCCTGAGCTCCACAAGCTACGAACTCTAGGTTCGCACATGCTTCAGGTCGCTACAAAAATGTCAACTGTCCTAGTCATTTCCTCACAAGGAAATTATCTTCAACTGCACGGCTATGTCAACAGTTCCAGAATGCAAAGAACAAAGTTAGATAGAAAGAATCGTTAGTTAGGCTTGTTTTACAACAATTATGCATTTTATTATTAGAATGTCGGTTTATAGGTTTATCGTAGGTTTATGGCGAATAACATTGACAATAGCCTGGGCACGGAGTGTCTCCAACTGAGATCATTCTCCACCAAAAAGCCTCGACTCAACAGTCGGAATATAATCAACGAGTATAACAACTCGGACACACAATAACACGGGTTACCAGCGGCGCTAAGCTCGCATTCAATAACTCTGGGATAGGCCTGTACAACAGTTACCTTCCAGTAACATCTGGTCAACGGGATCATCCCCGGACAAAGCATACAATAACATCCTGCTATAACAGGGTAGACTTCACCATCCTATAGAAAACCTTACATAACTGTTCCTGTCATACGACAATACACGCAACAGAGCGTTAAACTAACAAAAACCGATCCATAAAACAAGTGATCAAATACAAGAGTGGAAACTGATTTCCATAAGCAAAATAGCAATGAAAGGAAAAGCGAATACAAATTGTACTCTGTCCTCGTCTATAGTAGTTTTGTCTCACAATGAAGCAGGCGTGCTCTAGGTCACTGGGTTACATAACCAGTTTATTCAAGGCCGGCGATTTAATCAATACAAAACCTGCACTTGGCCGGTTCATAAAAAAACTTTACCATAAGTTACGGATCTCTACAGAGTCCGTGTATCAAACGCACGCTATAAATCTGAGTATAGTAATACACTTCCGTCTTTCTACCAAAGACGTCTAAATGAAAGTAAACTTACAATAACTGAAGCTCTTTGCTTTAAAAATGCAACTCAGTAGTTGCTAGAACATCAAATAAAAACGTGTCTCACACGACACAAGAAAAATATGATAAATGTGGCACAGATTCACACACTAGATCTGCTTAATGATACGTTGGGAACCGCGTTCGATGCTAGGCAACGAAACATTCCTTCTAGTTGTTAGGTTCAAACATGACCAAGAATAGCTTCTGAGCTTATTCAAAATGAAATATAATGCATTTACAAACTGGTAGTTACTGTCGACTACCTAAATGATACGACCGTTCTAACGACAGTCAGGGGTGTAACAAAGGATGGCTGCGAAGAATGCAGTCAATTAATAACCAAGGCATCTGATTGCCATAACTACAGTCAGCAAAGACTTGAAAATTACCCCAAGTAGGGTTGAACAAAATAGCCTCAAAATGACTACGATCAGGTTCAGCAAAAAGGTAGGCATTGACGTTCCACGACGTTCACCAAGCTGCACCAGGGCTGACCAAAATGTCTGACCCCAAGGGTGTCTCACTCTAAACTGAAATAAATGACATCTAACTAATCTAGTTACATCCCTACCTAGAAAAATGGCTTTCACTGAGTGTGGTTGATTCACAAACTACATTAAAACTACTATACCACCAGAAACTAGAACAAAGAAGGGGTGTGACAAAAACTCACGAAATGGAGGAGCTCTCACTCAGCTCTCTATTCCACAACAAGGGTTGTACATAAACCTCTCTGGCTCTCTGGATCGGTATCCTCCTCATCAGGATTCCCATCTGGACTCCCCCAAAGACCAGGGTTCGATTTGTCCCTGTCGACATCTTCGTGGATATGCCTGGAAATGGCATTTTGGCTCCTTCCCTCTCGTTCATCGTTCTGGAAGTTCCACCATCATGCTGGTTCCTGTAGAAACGTCACCCCCCCATACTGGGATGGTATTAGCCCATGGTGACTGCTTCAACCATGGTGAATAAAAGTCCAATCACGTGGGTAGCGAAATAAGTTGCGTGATTATTCATCCTCTCACTTCCAAAATTATAATGTCCGTCGTGACTATTATAGGCTTCAATTATAAGATACGACACAGCCTTAATCTTGCAGATGTGGATTAGCATGTGAGCTAACACTATTTTATAATGCTGCACGTGCTAGTGACGCTACTTTTGTATCACGCATCATCCGTGAATTATACGACGTTTCAAAGATGAAACGTCCACTTTGGCAATTTAAATATCTCATACAATTATAATCACACTTATTCAGGATAATTGTAACACTATTACCTGTATATTTCCACTAGGCATCTGCCCTCCACATACGCGTGGGTAATATGTGATGTCACAGCAATGTTGTGCAATACACTATACTTGCCAATAATTATTTCCCAAGCTTCTTATTTAATTCACTGGACTTCATCGACAGTGAATATTAGTATTTGCTTGCTCGATGGCACCTTATAATCACTTTTAACGCTAAACAGCGGATATTCTTCTACGTCTCGTAGGTCAAATGTAATTCCACGCCTACACAAGGCGGATTCTCAAGACGCAGTGCTCCGGTACTGGGTGTCTCTAGAAAGTAGGTCGTCAAAACGAAAACGTTGAGCGACTACTTACGTTCCTTTTTGCGTATCTGCAAGGGTATTACCTTACCTAAAGTAAAAATAAACATTCTCCAAAATGTTTTAATAATGCAGCATGACGAAATGGAATATTCTGAGTCTCGTAGGAAAGATAAAAATAATTAATAAGACCTCAGATAATAATTAGCAGTTTACACCAAAGTCAAAAGTGCGATTCACCGCTACTTCAAAGCATCGCGTGATCTCTCAGCTTCACGTGGCTTCCTGGGTTTGTTCAAAAGTACAACATCCCCTCATAAATGCTCTGTCATAAAAAAAAATATCACATGAACCATAGCTCAGCGGGTTCAGTATATATATGCATATATATCAGTTTCTTGTGGACACGATAACTGCCGTAATTTTGCACCAATACTTTAATGTTTTACATAATATGTAACCCCTTAAAAAATCGGTCGAGTTCGTTAATGGGCAAAATCGGTTAAAGGGGGGGGGGGGGGGAATGGGGGGGGGGCTTTTTTTTTTTTTTTTCGAAAAAGTGAAATGTCACTATAACTCTCTTAATACGTGAAATATCGAATCAATTCAAAGTTCATAATATTTGTCGGATAAGTGCCAAAAATTTATGTCAAATAGGTTTTTTGATAGCACCAACTATTGACCAAAGGGGTGGAAAAAAGTGGATTTTTCGGGAAACATTAATCATATCTCTCTTAATAGGCACAATATCAAACCCGTACATAATGGAAAATATTCCCCTAATAATTACCTAAAACTTTGTCTGAAAGAATTTTTGATCTGACCTACCATTACGCCAAGGGAAGAGAAAAATGATTTCGGAATTAAAGAACATGCCAAGTGCCATCAGAGGTTACCGTGACAACGCTTCTAATTTGATGAGGGATGAGCTATCAGAGGTTGCCAAGACAACGCCATTGCACGAGATCACATTCATTTTTCCATCTGACTGTGGGAAGCGGCTAACTGGTAGCATGCTGAACTTATATGCCCAAGGTCGCTGGTTCAAAGCCGGCCAAAGTCGTCGGATTTTCTAAGAGCGCTAAAAAACCCTCAGCATGCTTTCCTTTGGAGGAGAAGTTCCAACGTTCGTTGCAAGTTGCTGGTTGCGGTGGCATCTAGTAGCCAAGTTCACAGCTAGGTGTCGTTCACGTTAGGATATGGTACAAAATTAGGAACTACTACTTAAAATTGACCGTCTGCAGACCTTACCTGAATTACAGACTAAAACAGTCATCACAATTAACACCGTTTATCAGATTCTACACACACGGGGTTACATAACCACGTTGTCGCAGCCCCTAAACTGAGGAACCAACAAAAATCTCTGCGGGAGATAAAATTTTGCGAGAAGAAGTAACAGACTGTCTGATAGTTACACATCAGTTCCAAACCTTGCATAAGGACAGTGTGATCAGAAGTATAAAAATGAACCCCGAATGACAAGAAGGTTACCATCCCCATAAGACAATAAAATGATAAAAATATGCATACAAAAACGAAAAAAAGTTGATTTTTAACCTCCAAATGTAAAATACTTTCTTGGAATCAATGAGGTCTGATCCTCCTACGAAAACCTGCATATTTTGCCTATTATAGCCAATCCCCTAGTTTGCCCGGCGAAATCTACCTCCGCCTTCCGGCGTGCCGAGAGGATTTTTTTTTTTTAATGATTGCACTCTACAGTGCCGGAAAAATTAATAGCAACTCGGTGAGTTTCCTCTTTATATTAAGTTATTTCATGTTTCAGTGTGACAGGTGTTTCCTAATGAATGCCTTCCGAATATTTCTTGAAAACTGTATAATTACCACTCTATTGCAAAGTAACACATTAAATTTATGTTATTTACATGGCAGTTTGTGTAGGTTTTGTAAATTAAAAGCACAGGAGCAAAATGTTGCATTTTACGTGTTAGTGTGTATGTTGCCTACAGATGGCAGTAAATGCTCCTGGAAATTGTGCAATCCTACTTCTTGTCTTTTAATTAACCCTTTGAATGATCATTAGACATTTCTCGTGACTACCTGTTGAGTTTTTGTGATTGAGGGAGTTTGATTGACAGATTCTAATTCAGAAAAGGGTAGAAAATGTGATATAACACCAAGAAAGGCTACACAGATTGTGAATGCGTTAAAGCTAATAGTGAATTGCTGAAATTGTGGGTGTGCATAAAAGTTCATTGAGAGACAGTTGTGTAATTTTCGAGATAGGGGTGATGTTATGGGTGGTAAAGTGGGAAAATGTGGCAGAAAACCGAAAACTTCACCCAGATGTGAGAATGTTTTACGTCGATTATGTTTCGAAGACAGATTTGCTACCTCGGAAGAACTTGCAGAGAAATGGAGGAAAACTTCTGGGGTTAATGTTTGTTTTAGAACTGTAAGGAAAAGATTGCGACAATTTGATTTTGTTTCTAAGAAGCCAGTCAATAAACCAATGCTCACCAAACAACAATGTATGAAGTGTGTACAGTGGGCTAAAGAACATCAGCACTGGTCAGCCGAACAGTGAAGTAAATTTAGTGATGAATCTAAAATCAACATTGGAGGAAGTGATGGGGCTTGTAGAGTGTTCAAGAAAGCTAGTGAAGCACTGAATCCAGCCTGTACTATGAAAACTTGTAAGATCCCAACTAGTTTTATGCTTTGGGGGTGTTTCTCATACAACGGTGTTGGGCGTATCCATGTCATAGAATCTACTGTTAATGGAGCCATGTACAAGACAATTTTGGAGAAGATGATGTTGCCGTCAGGACGGGATTTATTTCCAGGACAACCACTCATTTTCAGATCGATTCAGCACACTGCCATCGTGCAAAAGTGGTCAAAGACATCCTAACTAAGCAGGAAAATGTCACAGCATTGTCTTGGCCTGTCAATTCACTAGATCTAAATCCCATAGAAAATTTTTGGATGATATTGATAGAAGAAATTAAGGGAAAGGAGGCCCAGAACATAACTGCAATTGATCGAGACAATTGTAAACATTAGGTATCATGGAATACCCATTGAAACTCTCCAAAATGTAGTAGATTTCAAGCCAAGAAGATGTCAAGAAGTTGTGTGGTTAAAAGCCTATCCTACAAAGTACTAGTGCAAAGATAAGAAACTGTTCCATGAGGTGTAAAATTTGGCTCTTGTGCCTTCGATTAAGAAATTCTACACAAACTGCCATGTAAACAGCAATACATTTAAGTTTTTGTCCGGATTAGAGCTGAAATGAAACAAGATTTCGAAAAATATATGAATTGTGGTACTTTGTGCATACCTGTCAAAATGAATCATGAAATAGCTTAATACGAAGTTGCTATTAATTTTTCCGGCACTCTATGTTCCTCACACAATCAACAGGCTGCACTCTCGTGGATACAAGGTCAACTATCGCCTATGCGAGCTCTGCTTCCGTTCGTTTCTAAACTCTGATCTGAAAAGTTGTTCATAACTATAGTGGGTCAGATGACCTCGTAGTTCCGCCCCTTAAAACAACAATAACTAACTAACATAATAGCATAACTATACTGTGTCCGTTCTTATTTAACCCTTGAGAAGTGGCGTGAACAAATATAACACGAGGACTCGCGCCGGGTCATTTTGACCCATAGTGTGTCACTCGTAGTCGTTACACCTGTTGTCTTCCTATCAATTATTCCCAATATCAAATGAGTTTTTTAATATTTTTCAGATTTAACATGCAGAAAAAACGACAATAATTTGCATAACAGTATTCATTTATTTAGCGTATGGCTTTTAGTGCCGGGAGTGTCCGAGGACATGTTCGGCTCGCCAGAGGCTGTAGCTGATTCAAACGGACACCACTAGGGTGAGCTACAAGTTCCGTCCAATTTCAAGTAGTTCCACTTTTCGGTACCAGATATCAATGATACCTAGTGTTGAACGTTGGAACTCGTATAGAGCGTTACAACGAAATCTAACCTAGAAATTTAGCTCCACACAAGTTTAGTCTGTGGAAGGTTCTTTTACATACCATACATCTATGACATGGGACCGCCGGCTTTACTTCCCCTCGGAAGGAAGGCATAGCCTACTGAAGGATTTTAACGCTCTTAAAAATTCGACAACTTCGGCCGGGTTTGAACCCGCTATCTTGGGCACAGCAGTTCAGCATGCTACCCACTACGCCACCGAAGCTGCTAATATCTTTAAAATAATTAGCCTTGATAATGGCGGCAAAGCAGTCATCTATTTTTTTTAACAAAGGAGCTGATGACCAAGGTGTCCCTAGACCCTAAACATGGATCAACAAGAACGTGAGCTTTGTGGTTGTGCTGCACCAAAATAGGTGGATTTTCGCCCTTTATTTTATACAGATTGTCCCGACTAACGTAAGCCGAAAATTGTCCCGCGAGGTCTGGCGCCTTGGGTAAATCTGACCCGACCGTAGATAATATAGAAATAACTTGGGTATTCACAAAGCTATGGGCATGATTCTTTTGCAGGGTGAAGTTCAAGGCTAGGAAGGAAGGTACTGTAAGCGACAGAAATAAGGGCTGACCAAAACGTAAATCATCATCATCATCTTAAACAGCTCCAGTCACCCGGGTGCTGTGAACGAGTCCTCTCCATTTCTTTCTATCCATGAATAGTTGGTCTTCATAAGTGCTCTCCCAATCCAGCCCTTTGTCTGCCAAGTCACCCTTAATCTGGTCTATCCATTTCCTTTTAGGTCTTCCAACACATCTTATTCCTTTGATGTTCAGATTGAAGTATGCCTTTGCCTTTTGCCCATCTTTCATCCGTTGGATATGTCCATATCACCTCTGACGAGACCTCTGTAAGGTCTCCATTACAGTGGTGTTAACACCTGCTTCTGCACGATTTATTTCATTTTTTAGCCTACTTTTCACATTTTGCAAAAATGAGGAAAACGTAGACTTATGAGATCGATCCGGGCAAATGTGTGTCTGTCTGTCTGTCTGTCTGGCTGGCTGGCTGGCTGTGTGTGTGTGTCCCCCTATCAACTCCTAAACGGCTGCAGCAATCAAAACCAAATTTAGTACGAGTAAAGATGTGCACCGGAATATCTCACGTCCATATTTGAAAATGATGTCAGTGCTACCAACTGCTGAAAAAACGCACTAGAAATTTGAGCTCCATGTTGGATATCTCGCAAGGTATGCATGGGAGCTATTCCAAAATTGGTACACATGCAGATAATACTATTTCAGATTAATTTTCAGGAGGCCAACAATGACAGTGTTGCCAAAATAATTTTAAGCCTTCTGATAGGTCCAATGTTTAAATGCATATAACTTCTACACTATCAATTGGATTTCAACCAAATTTTGTATGTAATATCTGTACATAAACAGATATGATTGAGCGTATTCTTAAGAGCCACCAGGGCTTCCAACTGTTAATAATTGCTCTCTCTATCTTTTATCCAAATACCAATATATCAGAAAGTATGCAAGCCAACAGCTTTAAACTATGCACACGTATATTCTGACATTTTAGATTAATTTTGAGTAACTTATATACGTCAGTTCTACCAACATGATTATAAGCCTGCTGATAGTACCAATTTTTAAATACATGTAACTTCTATACTATCAGTTGGATTACAACCAAATTTCGTATGTGCTTTGTGTACCATAACAGAATATCTGTAAGTATTGTTAAGAGCAATCAGGGCTGCCAACTGTTAATAAATGCTGTTTTTTCTTACCCTAATATCAATATATCAGAAAGTATGCAAGCCAACTGCTCTATACTTTGCACACGTATAGCACCTGACATTGTAGATTAATTTGGAGTAATTAATACAAGGCAGTGCTGCCAACATGATTCTATGCCTGCTGATATGTCCAATTTTAAAATACATGTAACTCCTATACTAACAAATGGATTTCATCCAAAATTGGCACAACAAGATATCATAATAATTCAGATTATTTCTGACCAGCACACGCATGGTATTGTTGGCAACATGCTTTTACGCGTGCTGATAGATCCAGTGTCTGACTGCATGTAACGTCCATTGGACTTCAACCTAATTTTGTATTCTGTACCTTAAGAGATGGAACTAGGAATATATTCAGTCACCAGGGCTGCCAACTGTAGTGCTCTATTAGGCTAAATTATACCAGGTATATTTTGAACTAATTTGATATTTCGATATTACCAACTTAATTTTGTCATTATTCTAGATAGGTTCATATACTGTAGAATAATCATTGGCATGAAAAGTAGGCTGTATAGTTCTTCACGGAACTTCTTGTTACTTTATCCTTTCTTGTCCTCTGAAGCATGGCACGCACAAACTTCATTTCGGATGCCTGAAGTCTACTGTTATCTCTTTTAGAAAGGGTACATGTTTCAAGTGTGTAAGTCAGTATGGGTATGTAGTATGTTTTAAATAATATATGTTGACACTGTATAGGTACTTTGTTATCCCACAGTAGTATTCTGACTTGGTTGTAGAAGATAGCTGCATTATTTGTTCTGTTGGTTATCTCACATTTTCTGCTATTGTCTAAACTCAAAGTGCTGCCAAGATATTTGAATTGGTCAACATTTTGAAGTTGATGGTTGTTCAGGTAGATGCATGTACTAGTACACCCTGATCCTTCTGCCATAGCCACAGTCTTATTCTGACCTTATTTTAACCCCATATTCCTCAAACAACTTGTTCCAAATCTCTAGATTGTTTTGCACCTCTTCTGCACTTTCAGCCCATATTTTGTATGTAATATCTGTACATAAACAGATATGATTGAGCGTATTCTTAAGAGCCACCAGGGCTGCCAACTGTTAATAATTGCTCTCTCTATCTTTTATCCAAATACCAATATATCAGAAAGTATGCAAGCCAACAGCTTTAAACTATGCACACGTATATTCTGACATTATCTGCGAATACCAGGACTTAGGTGTAATTTTCATGCCATTCTTCTTTAAGTTTCTTCATAATGTCGTCCATTACAATAATGATCAATAAGGGTGACAAAGAGCTGCCCTGTTGTACTACTCTTCTAGTCGTGAACCAATTGCTCTCTCCATTGCCTATTCGTGCGCAGGCCTTTGTGTTTTCATACAGTATTTTTATTTCGTTGGCTAATGTTCCTGGTACATTCCGTATTTCCAGGCATTCCCACATTTTGACCGTACAATACTGTCATAGGCTTTCTCGACATCTAGAAAGACCATAAAGAGGTCATTACCTTTTTCTTGGTGTTTTTCAATAAGCATTATTATAGCCTCGGGTCAGAAATACTCCAGCGCCAGTCCTCGCGGGTTGATGTTGATTGGTGATCCACTTTGAGTTTACTTCGCCATTCCCCTCCGTTATTCGTGGGGTAATTAGGCCACTCGTCTCTGTACGGAGCCATTGGCTTGCGGTAGGTCCTCACATGTTGAGTGGATGTGTTGGCAGACCCTAAAGTAAGTAGCGTACAGCTGTAAGAAGGTCGTTGGTCCCTCTGAGTTATTAATACAACACTCCACCTGCGCCGAGATGAAACGCTCCAGCCTGACTCGGAGCACACAGCTTTTCTCCTAATTTAATTACAGTGTCACCAACCTTATCGGCAAGACGATGGATGTACGCATTATTATGACTCTATGTTAAGACACATTTCGCGATAAGTCGCTTACCACAAACCCTCCAGGGGCTCACAACTTGTGAGACATGGGTTGGTGACCACGGAACCCAAAGCTGAGTCCCGCATTGCTTCCACTTACTTGTGCCGGGCTCCTCTCTGTTATCTTTCCTCTCGACCTCCCTTGGTCAACCCTTGTTTTTTTTCGACCCGACGGTATTAGGGTATCCGAGGCATAGGGAGTCTTTCACTTTCCCGCCTTAATTGGCCCTTCTCTCATCTCTCCTGATCCCCCATTCTTCGAGGGGTCAGACCTCTTGTTTTCTTTTCCTGTTATCTCCTGCCTTCTGCTCATGGCCCTCAAGGAGGCAGGGTGTGTGTAGCCCCACCACTTATGGTGCACCCTGGATTGTGCTACACCCTCAAGGGCTCACGTCCGGTTAGTTCGGGAGTTGGTGACCCCGAGGCCTTCCTGAGCTAGGTCCGGTTTTTCTCCTTCTACCATTTCCTTTGGGGCGGTCCCTCTCCTCTCTTCATTTCCTCTCTGCCTTTCTTCGCTCTCCTTTCTTCCAAATCCCTTAATTCTCATTCTTCGAGGGTTGAGGGCATTTCCTTTCCTCCAGTCTTTTGTTTCCCTTATTCTTATTTTTGTTTTCCATTTCCTCTTCCAGTTTGTAGTTAGTCTTAGGTTTAGTTTCATTTACATTTTCACTATCACCCAATCCATTAGGGGGCCGATAACCTAGATGTTAGGCCCCTCAAAACAACGATTATCATCATCATCGCTTACCACAACCGCGATGTGAACATGAAGCAACTCCACCGATCGAATTACCCAGTGCTGACAGAGGCTATTTTGAGTCTGGTTTTTTTACCGTGTGTTTCCAAATTCTCTCCAGGCAAATGACGGGATGGTACCTAACTTAAGGCCACGGGCACTTCATACCCATGTCCTACCTCAATTATAAATACACACATTAGTACAGACAACACAATATCACAGGCTATCAGACAAATTCCACACACTCACACACACCTGTGACCACTGTGTCACAAAACCCGTAAAGAATCAAGACCACCACCAACGTTAAGTTCCGATGGACTGTATAGAAATAACAGATTGACATACCAAACTGATTTTACTACTAAATGTTGGCGTGTTCTTTTCGTATGTCTCTATATAATCTCCAAAACGATTGAAACATTTGTCGTATCGTTACACCAGCTTTCCAATGCCCTCGGCAAAAGAATCTGCCGCCACTGAGTTGGGTACGTCTGGACAGAATCCTGAAGTGTTTCCTTTTTGGGGAGGAGTTGCCGCCCAACCATACCTTCGATTCTCGAAAAATGTGAAAATCATTCACGATCGCACTGTGCCAACGTTACGATAGCCTTTTTCAAAGAATTCACCTTTTTCGACAATTGAAGGTATGGTTGGGCGGCAACTCCTCGCCAAAAAGCAAACACTTCAGGAGACTCTCCAGACGCACCCAACTCAGTGGCGGCAGATTCTTTTGCCGAGGGCATTGGAAAGCAGGTGTAACAATACGACAAATGTTTCAATCGTTTTGGCGATTATGTTGAGACCGAAGAATAAAACAAGCAAACGTTTAGTAGTAACATCAGTTTGGTATGTCATCTAAAGGGCCCGGATGTTGATGACATGTCATCTTTTTACTGAGGTGTCTAAAACAATGCTGAAGTACATAGAAACTCCGGACGGGCCACCCTGTCTTCAAATACGGTATGTCATTTTTGAAGATTTTAAATGCATTTTTTAACTGTTTTACGGCATCAACATCCGGGCCCTAGACTTATCTGTTATTTTTAGCCTACTTTTCACATTTTGCAAAAATGAGGAAAAAGTGACTTATGAGATCGGGCAAATGTGTGTCTGTCTGGCTGGCTCTCTGTCTGTGTGTCCCCCCCCGTATCAACTCCTAAACGGCTGGAGAAATCGAAACAAAATTTTGGTAGGAGTAAAGATCTATACCTGAATATCTCACGGCCATATTTGAAAATGATGTCAGTGCTACCAACTGCTGAAAAATCGCAATTGAAATTTGAGCTCAATGTTGGATATCTTGGAAGGTATGAATGGAAGCTTTTTCAAAATTGGCACACGTATAGATAATAATATTGCAGTTTAATTTCCAGGAGGCCATTCATGGCAGTGTTGCCAAAATGATTATAAGCTTGCTGATATTTCCAATTTTTAAATGCATATAACTTCTACACTATCAATTGGAATTCAACCAAATTTCGTATGTGCTATGTGTACATAAACAGATATGACTGAGCGTATTCTTAAGAGCCTCCAGGGCTGCTAACTGTTAATAAATGCTCTCAATTTTTTAAATCCAAATACCCATATATCAGAAAGTATGCAAGCCGACAGCTTTAAACTATGCACACGTATAGTACCTGACATTCTGTATTAATTTGGAGTAACTGATAAACGTCAGTGCTACCAACATGATTCTAAGCCTGCTGAGATGTCCAAATTTAAATACATGTAACTTCTATACTATCATTTGGATTTCAACCAAATTTCGTGTGTGCTATGTGTACCATAACAGATATGACTATGCCGAATCTTAGGAGTAACCAGGGCTGCCAACTTTTAATAAATGCTGTCTCTATTTTTGTTACCCTGATATCAATATATCAGAAAGTATGCAAGCCAATAGCTCTAAACTTTGCACACATATAGTACCTGGCATTCTAGATTAATTTGGAGTAACTAATACAGGCCTACGCCAGTGCTGCCAACATGAATCTAAGCCTGCCTATAGGTCCAATTTTAAAATGCATGTAACTTCTATACTAACTAATGGATTTCATTCAAAATTGACACAACAATAGATCAGATTATTTCTTACCAATACATGTATGCCATTGTTGCCAACATGCTTTTACGCACGCTGTTAGATCCAATGTTTAACTGCATGTAACGTCCATGCTATCCATTGGACTTCAACCAAATTTTGTATTCTGTACCTTAAGAGATGGAACAAAGAATGAATTCTGTCACCAGGGCTGCCAACTGTAGTTCTCTATTAGGCTACATTATGCCAGGTACACAGTATTTCGAACTAAATTGAAATTTCGATATTACCAACTTAATTTCGTCATTATTCTAGAAAGTTCCATATAAATTAATCATTGGCATGAATCTTACATTTTAAGAAAAGTAGGCTCTTTAGTTCGTCACGGAACTTCTTACAGGCCATCGGAACTCGAAAAAAAAAAAGCAGCCCTTGTATTACCAACTACTGGTAGCAATATCACCTTTGAAACAGCATGATCTTCTTTTTTCTCTGTGCCCTTCATTTCCTTGGCGAGAATTTGTTGTGTCCTTGGCAATGGCCCACGGCAAAATGCGCTCCTATGCTGGAGAAACTTGAGTCTATTATACTTTAGTGACTGCAATGATGTAAGACATGTGGCGGCCAGAAGCTGCAGCTGTGATTGATGTAACACAATACCAGGAAGAGTCTTGTGTTTTTACTCGAGTTAATTGTCTGTGATACTCCACCAAGTCTGGTGCACATGCGCACTGATTCATCGCGATGGGTAGCTCCGGTGTTTACAGTGGCTATCGTAAATGTGGGCTAGTGGGACGTGGGTTGGCGACCACGGGACCCCAGCTGAGTCAGGCATTGCTTCCACTTACTTGTGCCGGGCTCCTCTCCGTCTTCTTTCCTGTCGACCTCTCTTGGTCAACTCTTGTTCTCTTCCGACACCCACGGTATTAGGGTATCCGAGGCCTAGGGAGTCTCTTCTTTTCCCGCTTTAATTGGCTCTTCTCTCATCTTTCCTGATCCCACATTCTTCTAGGGGTCAGCCTTCGTTTCATTATAGTTCCTTTTCTCTTCAAGATTCCCGCCCTGTTTTTGTGAACTGGCTCCCGGTGTCTCTAAATTACATTTTGTAAGCATTTTTAATCTCAACCACATTTTGTAAGTATTTTCAATCTACATTGCATTTTGTAAGAATTGTTACGAATGCTAGACGGCTCCGTCGCCCCGCGCGTGACTCAGGCCGTCCCAGGGCATCCTGACTGTGTGTTACCACCGATTTGCGCAACAAGAAGACAGGCAGTACAAAGAGACCGTCTCAAATATTTGTCGCCCTACTGGTGTTGGAATACTCGAGAAGGTGTGAACCCTGGCCAACTCTTGAAACATCCATCGAGTCACCAGCCTCGCTATATAAAGCGACCTGGCCAGCGAGGGAGGAACAGTGTTTTTGAGCGCGTGCGACAGTAGTTGGTGACGTGACGTGCGAAATTACGAAATCCAAGTGAGGCTATTGCAGTGCGGTGAAGTGCTGTGTGAATTGCGAAACGCAGTGGACTGTTTTCCTAGCCTGCGGACGGCGAGACAGTGTACATTCAGAACAAGTGAGTGTGGCTTGTTTACATGAGGGAGAGTGCCGTTACTTCTAGCCAGGACGCTGATCCACCTCATTAGCGAGAGGATTAACTGCAAGACCGAGTGAAAGGGTGAGTAGAGCTCCATAAAGGAGGTAGCTTCTGTAAGACAGCTAATTGTTTATATTGGCTTATTGTACGGTGTATATTTCTGACCTGCAATAAAGCAAACTTTCTTTAAAGGAACAATTGTGTTGTGCTTCTACCCACCGTAATCCAGTTAACGAACTTGCCACTAGGGCTAACACGTAACAGTATTTTCAATCTACATTGCATTTTGTCAGTACCGTATTTTGAATCACGGGTTTTCACATATTGTGAGTATTTTGAATCTGATCCGGCCTTTTTCAATCTAACTTACATTGTGTATTTTCAATTTCAATTGCATTTTGTAAGTATTTTGAACCTAAACTACTTTTTGTGTGTTTTTTTTTTCAATCTTAATTCCTTTTGTGGGTATTCTCCTTCTAAATTACCCTTTGTAAGTATTTCCACTCTACATTTTGTAAGTATTTTCCGTCTCACTTAATTTTCGTTATGGTTTCCATTTCATTGTCATTTTCGCTATCACCCAGACCATTAGGGGCCGATAACCTAGATGTTAGGCCCCTTAAAACAACAATTATCATCATCATCTTGAGTGGCTATCGTAAATGTGCGGTAGTTAGACTACTCACCATACAAACACAGACTACCAGACAAATTGAACTCACACCCATGTTCACGGAGATCCCCAGGTGCACTGAAAACTAATTAATAACAACTGTCAAATACAAATTTACACCTCGTGGCGTAGTGCTTAGCCATTCGGGTTGGATTCCCGGCTCTGTCAAGACATTCTAATTCTGGTAATAGGTCTGGAGCGGGGTACACTCAGCCTCGAGAGGCGGGTTCGATGCCCACCCATTTCTACTCCAGGCAAATGCCGCGATGGTTCCTAACTTAATGCCACAGCCGCCTCCTGCCCAAGCATCACCTGAATTATATAAACACACTTTACTGGGGCGTGGAGGGACAGTGTTAAAACTGCTTGCAACTCACCAAGATGGACCGAGTTCGATTTCAGGTCAATGCGTGTGATATTTTTTAGCCTACTTTCGAATTTTGCAAAAAAATTAAAGTAGACATATGAGATCTACACAGGGCCAAAAGTTGAGTGTCTGTGTGTGTGTGTGAGTGTGTGTACTGTGAATGTCTGTCCCTCCCCCCCCCCCCCCACTATCAATTCAAACACGGTGAAGCTGAATTGAACGAAATTTGGTACAGGGGTAGAACTAGGAAAGGGCACCTCAGTGTCATGTTTTATATCGCCGCCATCTTTACCAAAACTGAATGGCGGCCACTCAAACGTTGAAAACGTAAAATCAAATAACAACTAAGCCAAATCATCCGATCTCTACCAAATTTGGTAACAACATACCTTCATATAGGACGCGTCTTGTGACCAAACTACAAGGACATCTGCCGTACCATTTCAGGATAGCGGCCGTGTGAATTATGGAAACTTTATAATCCATATCATGGGACCCACCAGTTCTGATTATCGAACCGAGAATAGTTTTAACTGTTCTAAAGGAAGAGGCACGTTGGAAATTAAAAGTTTATTTTGTAATATTATAGTGCAGAAGTGATTTTAAAAAGCTGAGCCGTCTCAGTTACAAGGCAAGATGGCAGCGGATATCTTGTGTCTGACTTATATTTCACTAATTTGAGTATTGCATGCAATATAGCGTACAGATATAAAATAAATAAACTTTGTATGAAATGCTTTATATATAAATAATATACTCCACAGATGAAATCGTTTAGTCTAAATCATTATTTGCTAACTCGTTCTATCTAACTCATCTGATATCGTGCGATGTTCTTGGCACGTTTGGCTGCGTGGTAAAGCGTTGGCCTATCACTCTTATGGCTAAGGTTCAACCCCCATCAGAGTTAGATGATTTTGCTTGGAATTTTTTGCCTACTTTCGATTTTTGCAAAAAATGAAAGTAGACTTATGAGATCAACACAGGGCGAAAAAAGTGTGTCTGTCTGTGTGTGTGTATGTGTGTGTGTGAGTCTGTGTGTGTGTGTGTGTATGTGTGTGTGTGAGTCTGTGTGTGTGTGTGAGTGTGTGTACTCTGAATGTCTGTCCCCCCCCTATCAATTCGAACACGGTGAATGCGAATTGAACGAAATTTGGTACAAAGGTAGCACTAGCAAAGGACACCTCAGTGTCTTGTTTTATATCGCCGCCATCTTTACTAAAACTGAATGGCGGCCACTCAAACGTTCAAAACGTAAAATCAAATAACGACTAACCAAATCATCCGATCTCTACCAAATTTGGTAACAACATACCTTCGTATAGGATGCGTCTTGTGACCAAACTACAAGGTCGTCCGCCATACCATTTCAGGATGGCGGCCGTGCGAATTATGCAAACTTTATAATCCATATCATGGGACCCACCAGTTCCGATTATCGAGCCGAGAATCGTTTTAACTGTTCTAAAGGAAGAGGCACGTTCGAAATTAAAAGTTTATTTTGTAATACTATAGTGCAGACGTGATTTTAAAAAGCTGAGCTGATTCAGTAATAAGACAAGATGGCAGCGGATATCTTGTGCCTGACTTATATTTCACTAATTTGAGTATTGCATGCAATATAGCGTACTGATACAAAATAAATAAACTTTGTATGAAATGCTTTATATATAAATAATATACTCCAGTGATGAAATCGTTTAGTATAAATCATTATTTGCTAACACGTTCTATGTAAGTCATTTTATATAGAACGATATTCGTTGACACAATTAGCTCAGTGGTAGAGCGTTAGCCTATCGCTCAAATGCCTATGGTTCAAACCCGATCAGAGCTAGGTTTTTTGCTTGAAATGTTATATGTTTATAGTTTTGTAATGACTCAGATGTTTTAAAATTAAGCGTTATATTGTGCATATTATGGTGTAAAATATATATTTAATTAAAACATAATTTGCCAGCAGATTTACTCGAGACATCTAGCTGCCAAAAAGGTAACTGCACGCCGACCTAGTTATTAACTTCCAGATTTTATTGAAAAGTTTCTTCTTCTGGCCGCTAGAATGCACTCGCTCTGTTAGGACACGGCCGACTGAATACGAGCTGCGCTGCGCATTCAGTCGGCCGTGGTTAGGATTATATTGTTCGATATTTCACCACTAGATGTCACGACTAGTCTACGTGGGGCTCCATTGATTACTATACCATTGGCATTCTATGGGCATCGAATTTGAAGAATGACAAGATGATACTACGATACATTTTTACTTTTTATTTTAAAGGGTTTGTAACAGCCTATTTTGCGTTACTTGAAAATGTTATTTGAAGTAAAGAACAAAACGATTTCACATAGTAACTGAATTCAAGCCGTTGGTGTTAGTTCAGGTTATTAATTACTACTTTTATTTCAGGCAAATAGCAATCGAAAATATCCACATAGTTTGTATACACACGTCTCTGTAGGGTCATGGAAAGATTTGTTAATTCAATTAGGGTTGTGAAAGCCATGCACAACCAGACGTGTAAAGACATGCCTCAACTCAAAGTTGGATGTTGCCCATGGCAGGTCGTATATGTAATAATAATAATAATAATAATAATAATAATAATAATAATAATAATAATAATAATGTTATTGGTTTTACATCCCTTTTAACTACTGCTGCTTTTAGAGACACCGGGGTGCCGGAATTTTGGCCCGAAGGGGATCTTGAACGTGCCAGTAAATGTACTGACACGGCTCCCTCGCATTTGTGCACCCTCAAATGCCAGCTGACTGCGCCAGGATATGAACCTGCAACCTAGGGCCCAGCAAACGAGAACGTTACCGCTGAGCCACGCAGCCAGTCCGGTCGATTATGTCTCCAGATCCATAACATTCTTGATATACTTCTTATCTTTCTTTCTTTCTTCAATGATGGTAGCAGTTTTTATCTAGGTTGTGGCGTTTGGTAGAGGTAAATCGTTTCTAAGGTCTTCAACAAAGAATAGTTCTATTATACTCTTTTATAATAACAACGAGTTATAACTATACTCATACATTTAGGAGAAAGTAGGCTATATGTTCTTTACTGAACATCTTGTTTATATTTATTGTTTTTTAATGAATTAGACGTATTAAAATTAAGCGTTATATTGTGAATATTACAAAGGAAAATATTATATTTAATTAAAACAAAATTCGCCAGCAGATTTGCACGAGACATCTAGCAGCAAAAAAGTGAATTATCATGGCCATCTGGCTGCGAAATGCACGCCGGCCTACAAATTAACTTACAGATTTTATTGAAAAGTTTCTTTTTATGGCCGCTTAGGATTATCTTGTTCGATACTTCTTCACTAGATGTCACGACTGGCCTATAGTACTTAACAGACTTTTAAGACCACCCTGTTGTTGATATATTTCGTCCTATTTTGAACAAAATTAATTGGTATTTTGTTTATAGAAACCCTTTCATTATATTATGTTTTACCCTTCTACATAATACTGTGCTGTTTTTGTAAAATTATTAAAGTTAAGGGCTCATTTATTAACTTTTTCCGAAACGATGTAAAGGAGCTAACAATTTCGAAATCACGTTGCACACAATTTCGATTTTTTACTACATTGCACATGCTAAACTACATATATTGTCGGTCCGGGTTCGATTCCCGGTCAATGCATGTGAGATTTTCGAAGTGAAATGCCATGTCCTGTGGTTCGGATTCCACGTAAAAAGGAGGTCCCGTGGCTCATAATCTACAGATTAACGGTCACGTTAAACTACAAGCTTCCTTTCCATATATTGTACATATTGTTACGGCTGTGAGTTTGTGTCATCGCTCGCCGCATGAGTCACAACTGCCCCAGGGCTGGGCTGTGCCCTGCCTCGTGTATTGCGTACGCCTTATGCAACAGGGCTACTAGGACAAAGGGATGGTCCAGAATATTCGTGACTCAGCCAGCGATGGAAACCTCGGGAAGCCGTGAACCCTGGATGGATCTAGAAGCATTTATTGAGTCACCGGCCTGCTATATAAGTGCGACCTGTCAAGCAGTGGTGGTTGTTGTGTTTTACGAGTGAGTGCGAGCGCTTATCCTGAGCGACAGAAGTGTGGTGACTTGCGAAACCCCTAGTGAAGCTGATTCTCTTGACAGCGAAGGGAGTGAGGAGCTACAGGGGACTGCCTGTGTTTTGAGCGAGTGTGCTTACTCAGTGCGAGAGAGGTCATTGTGGTGAGTTACAAAACAGTGAGTGACAGACCTAGTGCAGCTATATCTAGCCAGCGTACGGGACCGGACTCATTAGCGAGAGGATTAACTGTGGTCTGTTGACAAGTGAAAGGGGAAGTATTCTCGACGTGAGGAAACTGGAGTAAGGTAATAATTGCTTGTATTTGCTGTTGAGTAGTGTATCTTTCTGGCCACAATACAGTTAATTATTTCTTTAAAGGAACAATCGGTGTTGTGTTTTCTACCCACCGTAATCCAGTTAACAAAAGTGCCACTAGGGGGTGGCACGTAACACGTAACAATATTACGGTACAAGGTAATACTTATGGCCATTTATTACAAATCTATAAGTTTTCTGGGTATTTAACACAAAAAAGAGCATTTTGAAGTCATTTTAATCCAAATCAAATTTCACTATTATCACACATTGATTGTGTCTTAGTAGTCCTTTATGTTTCAAACACATTTTTACACTTTTCCGCATGCTCTTGATTATTTTTTATCATTCCCGGGTCGTAATGTCATTCCACACTTCTGAAATCTTCTCGCGCAATTCATGGACATTTTTGGGTTTGCGAGCAGCTACGCACTGGCCTATCATGTTCCACAAGTTTTCGATCAGATTCAAATCCGGACTTCTAGGGGGCCAATCCTACAATGCAATATTGCTCCTGTCAAACCACTCCATTGTTGCAGCAGATTTATGGCAAGGAGCACTATCCTACTGGTAAACTAAATACCCATTGTGACGCTTGTGGGCGGATGGCAACATGTTTTCTTGCATAGTTTCAATGTAGGCTAACGTTGTGAATATATCTTGTGAAGACATCTTAAAATCCCAGTTCCTGCAGCGGACATACATCCCCAAATCATCACGGATTACTCTATGCGACTTTCCGCATTTTCCCATATCAATTATTTGCCATTTCAATCTTTCTGACACATCTTATCCCCCTATTTGCACAGTTCATGTAACACTAACCACTAGCTCTTAGCAACTGCCCCGAGATTAAGGCTTCACATTCACATAAATTACCCCATCTGCCGGGCTAGGTGAATGCCATCTGTTGAGGAAAAGATGAACTATCATCCAGTGTTAGTGACGTGAAGGTTGCTCAAACAGCTTGCTCGCTTTGCACGAAACGCGTAGTACAAGTTACTCGTTTATTTCGGTTTTATAAAAAAATAAATAAAAAATTATAAAACGATGTGGAAATTTTTGGGAATTATTTTTTGATGTCGTATGATCCTAAACCTTTCACAATACATGACAAAATCGATACTAAAATACACGAGCCCGTTTAAGATACACAAATTATTCCATATTTAAAGACATGGAAATTTTTCAATATCTATACTGTAAATAAAATTCCATAACTAGTAAACTGAAAGACATATCCGAATGTTCACTATCTGTACAGACGCCTCATAGACTACATTATTAAGAAATGAATCATGAAAAGGTTTCCGATAAAATTATAAGACCAGGAAATAATTATATGAAATAGGCTAATGGTCTTAAACTTTTGTTAAGTACTGTACGTGGGACTCCATTGATTAGCATACCATTGGCATTCTATGCGCATCGAATGTGAAGAATGACAAGTTGATACTGTAATACGATACATTTTTACTTTTATTTTAAAGGGTTTGTATCAGCCTATTGTGCGTTATTTGAAAATGTTATTTGAACTAAAGAACAAAACGAATTCACATAGTACCTGAACTCTAGAAGTTGGTGCTAGTTCAGGATATTAATTAATACTTTTATTGCAGCCAAATAGCAATCGAAAATATCCACAGAGTTGGTATACACACGTCTCTGTAGGGTCATGGAATGATTTGCTAATTCAATAAGGGTGGTGAAAGCCATGCAAAGTCAGACGTGTAAACTCATGTCTCAATTCAAAGATGGATGTTGCCCACGTCCGGTCGATTATGTAATAATAATAATAATAATAATAATAATAATAATGTTATTGGTTTTACGTCCCTTTTAACTACTGTTGCTTTTTGAGACGCCGGGATGCCGGAATTTTGCCCCGAAGGGGACCTTTAACGTGACAGTAAATCTACTGACACGGCTCCCTCGCGTTTGTGCACCCTCAAATGCCAGCTGACTGTGCCAGAATACGAACCTGCAACCTAGGGCCCAGCAAGCGAGAACGTTACCGCTGAGCCACGCAGCCAGTCCGGTCGATTATGTCTCCAGATCCATAACATTCTTGAGATACTTCTTATCTTTCTTTCTTCAATGATGATAGCAGTTTTTTATGAGGTTGTGGTGTTTGGTAGAGGTAAATAGTTTCTAAGGTCTTCCACCAAAAAATGATTCTATTACACTCTTTGATAAAAACAAAGAGTTATAACTATACTCATACATTTAGGAGAAAGTAGTAAAGAACATCTTGTTTGAAGTACAATATCTCGTCATGTGGTTCAAATTCCACATAAAATTTGAGGTTCCGTCAGGGGCGTATATACAATTGTTTTACGGGGGGAGCTGACTGTCCTGGAAAATTGTGAGTATTCTCAGGAGATTGTCACCGCAAAATACCCAGAAATATCTTAGAGCATATAACTTTGTGTAATTATTTTAGATAAGAGTTAATTGTAAAATTCTAAGTTCATATAGCACACAATTAGTGGCAATACAAAAATATAGTTGTAACATACAACACGACACACAAATAAAATTTTATACTTAATGAATTTTCTATTATGATCTATGGAGTACGAATGGCAAATATCTAAATATTTGTCAATTTACTAAGCAGAAAGGTTAACAGTTTTTCTTTTTTACAATTTGATAATTTATTTCTCAAAAGTCTGGTGGAAGAGTACTAATAAAACACAGGAAATGCCATTTATTCCTACCAAGTCCGATACATGCATGTCCACGCCATGGCCTCTGGGCAACGGGTACACTTATGTGCGCGGCTAAGTTATGTAAGAGCGAAAAAGCGAGTTCCCGACGCTTAAAAATGGGGACCCACCAGCTAAGAGAGACAACCCTGAAAGAAAACATTAGCCCTCCAGGATTGCTGGGGGTTGGCGTTGGGCTAACAACCCAATCCGTAAAAAAACTCTTGTTACGAAATCTGAAGAAGAAATAGCCGGACTGACCTCTTTACGACGACCCCGCAAACGCTTTTAAAGGACTTGAGAATTGGCTCATGGAATGTCTTAACTCTTTACCAAGCTGGAAATCTAAAAAAGTTGTGCGATGAGCTCGATGAGTGTAAAATGTATAAAGATCAGAAGGGGGGAGGGGGGGTCGGGGGATGTAACCCCACAGCTTCCTCCTTATATACTCCCCAGGGTCCGGTTGCCCATGGCCACGTAAAACTACAACCTTCCTTCCTATTCACACATGTGATGCGTGCTAATGAGCGAATGATAAAAAAGATATTGAATGCAATGCCAGAAGGAACCAGGAAAGTCGGAAGACCAAAGCTAAGGTGGGAAGATGGAGTGAGAGAGGATGTAAAGACAATTGGAATCAAGAATTGGAGGAGCTCAGCACTTAACAGGAAAGAATGGGGAAAACTTCTTCAGAAGGCCAAGGCCCACAGAGGGCTGTCGTGCTTGTGATGATGATGATTTCTCAAAAGTACCGTACTGTGGAATTCTTAGTTTTGCCTCACAAGGCTGAGTGTACCCCGTTCCAACCCTCAGACCAGAATTAAAATTTCTTGGCAGAGCCAAGAATGCTAGCCACTACACGACGAGGCAGTCTAATTTCAATATTAATACCGTTTATAACTTAGCCAATAAGTTAAGATTAGGGTACAACCAAATTTACAATTATCTTGTGCTTTTACCAAAGCAACACTTTCTTTATTTTTATTGGCTTTTTTCGGGCCGGGGGGGGGGCGGAGCCCCCTCAGCACCCCCCTTATATACTCCCCTGGGTCCGGTTGCTCATGGCCACGTAAAACTACAACCTTCCTTCCTATTGACACATTACTACAAACACCACAATAACACAGGTTATCAGACAAATTCTCCTCACACTGTGCTAAATGACCCCGATGTCCACATTCCTCAAATGAAACAACAAAAAACTGTTACTGGCACGTGAATGACACAGGTTACTACGCTGTGCGGGTTGAAGCAAGAGATTTAAATCCAGCGTTGCCAAATGGTGCAGTGGAGTGGAGTTGAGTTCTTTCTTCCTCGCCTGCACCAATATTTGAACTATCGATTGTGACACTCGCATTTGTAACTGTCGACTCCAATTAATATGTGTCCGGCTGGCGGCTTATTCACGACTGGGCACTGTTTTTGAAGTGTCTTGTCATCGTTAATCTATTATCGACCCCAACACGAGATCACAATCTTGTGTGAACATGACATGCGGGTCATTGACCTCACTTACTGTAATAGGAAAGTTTCGTTTACCCCTTGAGAATTGGCGTGAAAAATATAACACGAGGACTCATAGTGTGTCGCTCCCTTTATTGTCGTAGTCGTGTGGATTTTAATGAAGTAATGTTACACCTGGTGTCTTCCTATCAACTATTCCCAATATACAATGAGTTTTTATTTTATTTTTAGGATTTAACAAGCAAAAAAATGACAATCATTTTCGAAACAGTATAATAGGCCTTGAACAAAGGAGCTGATGACCAAGGTGTCCCTAGACCCTTAACAGGGATCAACAAGAACGTGAGCTATGTCATTGTGCTGCACCTAAATAATTGGATTTCCCCCTTATTTTTTTACAGATTGTCCCGACTAACGTAAGCCGAGAATTGTCACTAAGGACTGGCGCCATGGGTAAATCTCACCCGACCGTAAATAATATAGAATTAACTTGAGTGTTCACAAAAGCTATGGACATGTTTATTTTGCAGGATGAAGTTCAAGGCTAGAAAGGAAGGTACTGTAAGTGACAGGAAATAGAATATTATTTAAGCGTCGGGTCAAAAATGCCCATGCGCCATTCCTCTCGGGTTCATACATCACTCATAGGGAAATGAGTTAGCGGATCAAGCTGCTAAAGAGGCGGTATCACTACCACCTCGACCAATGGAGGTACCCGCTAGAGATATTCGCTCTCAGTTACGCCGGCAAGTACTGGCATTCTGGGAGAGTCAGTGGCTAGCTGACCCACTGCCCAATAGTCTCATGAGAATAGGGAGAGGGCGAAGGCATGATTTTCGGAAATACTTGGAGAAGAGGAAGAAGAAGAAGACTCGTTCATCTATGTAAGGAATGAGATGATGATGATGATAATGATGATAATGATGATAATTGTTGCTTTAAGGGGCCTAACATCTAGGTTATCGGCCCGTCATAGTTTGCGTGATCGTGAAGATGACAATGAAATGCAAACTACAACTAAAAATTCCTCTCGGCACGCCGGAAGGCGGAGGTAGATTTCACCGGACAAACTAGGGGATAGGCTATAATAGGCAGAATATGCAGGTTTTCGTAGGAGGATCAGACCTCATTAATTGCAAGAAAGTATTTTACATTTGGAGGTTAATTAACATTTTCTTCGTTTTTGTATGCATATTTATATCATTTTATTGTCTTATGGGGATGGTAACCTTCTTGTCATTCGGGGTTAATTTTTAGCCTATTTTCAATTTTGAAAAAATAGGCTTATGAGATCACCTTTTGTCCGTGTGTGTGTGCGTGTGTGTGTGTGTGTGTGAGAGAGAGAGAGGTGTGTGTGTGTCCCCCTAATAACTTTTGAACGGCTGGAGCGATTTCAATGAAACTCGGTAAGATCATAGCCCCATTCCGGCCGACCTCGACCGTTTCCTTCAATTTTTATTGTCTCTCACCAATCCAATATGGCGGCTGTGCGAATTAATTCACCACCATTCAGTATCTCCGAAACTATTGCAGATATCACCCTGAAATTTTGTACGGTGATAAAAGACTTTACTAGACGTTCACCTAAGAAACCTTCAAAAGCCTGGTATCTACAAAACCAACATGGTTGCCAAGCGAATTTGAGACTTTTAAATAGACTTTTCTCGCGATTTAACCATCCAAACGTAATGAAACTTGGTACAGCAAATATTTATACACATTATAATTCACTGGCGTCTAATTTAGTTCAATTGTTTACATAACCTCAAAATGGCGGCTGTGCGAAATATTTCACTGGCATTCTATATCTCTGAAACAATTACAGATATCACCCTGAAATTTTGTACGAAGATAAAAGTCTCTGCTACAAGTTTATCTATGTAACATTCAAAAACCTGTAAAGTACAAAACGAACATGGCGGCCATGCGAAGTTGAAACATTTTAATAGACTTTACTCGTGATTTAACCATCTGAACGCAGTGAAATGTGGTACAGTAAATGATTATACATATTGTAATGCACTGGTATCGAATTTAGTTCAATTGTTTTCATAACCTCAAGATGGCGGCTGTGCGAAATTTTAAAATTAAGTTATTATTTCTTGTGTCGTTATCATGCGATCGAAGTGAAAGTTTGAATAGTGAAGCTACGCAATAATGTTTCTTTAATGGTACATAACTCTACGGTCTATACATATAACAATCCAAAATAGCGAGCATCCGAAGTATGTTGACGGTTCTCAATATCTATGAATCTTTTACAGCAGTCAAACTGATATTTTTTATGTTCGTAGAGGCTATGAACATAAGTTCACCTATAGGACTTTCAGTAACCTGGTGAGCACAAATCCAACATGGCGGCGACGCAAATTATAAATATTTAAATGGATGTTTCCCGCGATTTAACCATCCGAGTTCAGTGAAACTTTCCAAGTTAAATGCTTATACAAATGTTAATCCACTGGCATCTAATTTATTTCAATTGTTTTCATAACCACAAGATGGCAGCTGTGCGAAATTTAAAAATCACGTTTTTACTTCTTGTGTCCTAATCATGCGATTTAATAGTAAATAAATAATAAATAAAATATTTAGGTGGTTGTCAATATCTACGAATCTATCTCACAATCAAACTGATTTTTTTATGTTGATAGAGGCAATTAACATGATTAGGATATATGAAAATAGGCTGTATAGTTCTTCACGGAACTACTTGTTATACTTGTGATCACACTGTCCTTATGCAAGGTTTGGAACTGATGTGTAACTATCTGACAGTCTGTTACTTCTTCACGCAGAGATTTTTGTTGGTTCCTCAGTTTAGGGGCTGCGACAACGTGGTCATGTAACCCCGTGTACATTGTGTGTGTGTAGAATCTGATAAACGGTGTTAATTGTGATGACTGTATTAGTCTGTAATTCAGGCAAGGTCTGCAGAGGTCAATTTTAAGTAGTAGTTCCTAATTTTGTACCATATACTAACGTCAACGACAACTAGCTGTGAACTTGGCTACTAGATGCCACTGAACCAGCAACTTGCAACCAACGTTGGAACTTCCCCTCCAAAGGAAAGCATGCTGAGGGATTTTTAGTGCTCTTAGAAAATCCGACGACTTTGGCCGGCTTTGATCCAGCGACCTTGGCCATATCAGTTCAGCATGAAACCAGTTAGCCGCTTCCCACAGTCAGATGGAAAAATGAATGTGATCTCGTGCAATGGCGTTGTCTTGGCAACCTCTGATAGCTCATCCCTCATCAATTTAGAAGCGTTGTCATGGTATCTTCTGATGGCACTTGGCATTTTCTTTAATTCCGAAATCATTTTTCTCATCCCTTGGCGTAATGGTAGGTCAGATCAAAAATTCTTTCAGACACACTTTTAGGTAATTATTAGGGGAATATTTTCCATTTTGTACGGTTTTGATATTGTGCCTATTAAGAGAGATATGATTAATGTTTCCCGAAAAACCCACTTTTTTTCACCCCTTTGGTCAATGTTTGGTGCTATCAAAAACTTTTCAAACATAAATTTTTGGCACTTATCCGACACATATTATGAACTTTGAATGGATTCGATATTTCACGTATTAAGAGAGTTATAGCGATATTTCACTTTTCCGAAAAAAAAGGCCTCCCCCCCCCCCCCATTTTCACCCCCTTCAACCGATTGTGCCCATTAACGAACTCGACCGATATTTTAAGGGGATACATATTATGTAAAACATTCAAAGTGATTGGTGCAAAATTACGGCAGTTATCGTGTCCACAAGAAACTGATATAAATGGATATATTTACACACACATATATATAAACTTTTGAATTACGGTGGTTTGGGAGTCTGGGGGATGTGCAACGCGAAGATATGTCGAAATTTTCTGGAAGTCGAAACATGGCACCCATTGCAATAGTTAGCTTTCTGATGAAATCTACCTAAAATAGGCTACATAATTAATAATACTATCATCAACGACACCTAGCTGTGAACTTGGCTACTAGATGCCACTGAACCAGCAACTTGCAACCAACGTTGGAACTTCCCCTCCAAAGGAAAGCATGCTGAGGGATTTTTAGTGCTCTTAGAAAATCCGACGACTTTGGCCGGCTTTGATCCAGCGACCTTGGCCATATCAGTTCAGCATGAAACCAGTTAGCCGCTTCCCACAGAGTCAGATGGAAAAATGAATGTGATCTGGTGCAATGGCGTTGTATTGGCAACCTCTGATAGCTCATCCCTCATCAATTTAGAAGCGTTGTCATGGTATCTTCTGATGGCACTTGGCATTTTCTTTAATTCCGAAATCATTTTTCTCATCCCTTGGCGTAATGGTAGGTCAGATCAAAAATTCTTTCAGACACACTTTTAGGTAATTATTAGGGGAATATTTTCCATTTTGTACGGTTTTGATATTGTGCCTATTAAGAGAGATATGATTAATGTTTCCCGAAAAACCCACTTTTTTTCACCCCTTTGGTCAATGTTTGGTGCTATCAAAAACTTTTCAAACATACATTTTTGGCACTTATCCGACACATATTATGAACTTTGAATGGATTCGATATTTCACGTATTAAGAGAGTTATAGCGATATTTCACTTTTCCGAAAAAAAAAGGCCTCCCCCCCCATTTTCACCCCCTTCAACCGATTTTGCCCATTAACGAACTCGACCGATATTTTAAGGGGATACATATTATGTAAAGCATTCAAAGTGATTGGTGCAAAATTACGGCAGTTATCGTGTCCACAAGAAACTGATATAAATGGATATATTTACACACACATATATATAAACTTTTGAACTACGGTGGTTTGGGAGTCTGGGGGATGTGCAACGCGAAGATATGTCGAAATTTTCTGGAAGTCGAAACATGGCACCCATTGCAATAGTTAGCTTTCTGATGAAATCTACCTAAAATAGGCTACATAATTAATAATACTATCATCAACGACACCTAGCTGTGAACTTGGCTACTAGATGCCACGGGAACCATCAACTCGCAACGAACGTTGGAACTTCCCCTCCGAAGGAAAGCATACTCAGGTTATTTTTTTTTGCGCTCTTAGTAAATCCGACGACTTCAGCCGGGTTTGAACCAGCGACCTTGGGCATAGAGGTTCAGCATGCTACCAGTTCCGATACCGAAGTCGCTTCCCACAGACAGATGGAAAACTGAATGTGATCTTGTGCAGTGGCGTTGTCATAGCAACTGCTGATGGCTCATCCCTTATCAATTAAAAGTAAAGTTGTCATGGCAACCTCTCTTGGCACTTGGCATTTTCTTATAATTATATCATTTTGCTCACCCCGTGGCGTAATGGTGGGTCATATCAAAAATTCTTTCAGACAAAAGTGTTAGGTAATTATTGGGGGAATATTGCCCATTTTGTACGGTTTTGATATTGTGCCTATTAAGAGAGATATGATTAATGTTTCCCGAAAAACCCACTTTTTTCCACCCCTTTGGTCAATGGTTGGTGCTATCAAAAAACTTTTCAAACATAAATTTTAGGGCCTTATCCGACACATAGTATGAACTTTGAATGGATCCAATATTTCAGATATTAAGAGAGTTATAGCGACATTTAAATTTTTCGAAAAAATCCTCCCATTTTCACCCCCTTTGACCGATTTTTCCCATTAACGAACTCGAGTGAGATTTTAAGGGGATACATATTATGTAAAAAAATCAAAGTGATTGGTGCAAAATTACGGCAGTTATCGTGTCCACAAGAAACTGATATCTATACATATATACATACATACATACATAAATTATGTATAAACTTTTGTACTGACGGTGGTTTTGGGGTCTGGGGGATGTGAAACGCGAAGATATGTCGAAATTTTCCGGAAGTCGAAACATGGGACCCATTGCAATAGTTAGCTTTCTAATGAAATCTACCTAAAACTAACTACTAACTTATATACTTGATGAAGAAATGGAAAACAAAACGAAAATAAGGCAAATGAAGGACAGGAGGAAAAGAAATGCCCTCAACCCTCGAAGAATGCGGATTGAGGGACTTGAAAGGAAGGAGAGCCATGAAAGGCAGATAGGAAAGTGAAATAGGAGAGGGTCCACCCCACAGGTAAGGGACAAAAGGTGAAAACCGGACCCAGCTCAGGAATCCCTCGGGGTCGCCAACTCCCGAACTCACCAGCCGTGAGCTCCTGAGGGTGTAGCACTATCCAGGGTGGGGCTACATACACCCTGCCTCCTTGAGGGCCTTGAGCGGAAGGCAGGAGAGAACATGAAAAGAAAAAGAAGGCTGACCCCTCGCAGAAGGAGGGTATCCGAAAAGATGAGACAAGGGCCAATTAAGGCGGGAAAGGAAGAGACTACCTAGGCCTCGGATATCCTAATACCGTCGGGGTCGGATGAGAAGAGTGAGGTCGACAGGAAAGAAGATGGAGAGGAGCCCGGCACAAGTACGTGGAAGCAATGCCGGACTCAGCTGGGGACCCGTGGTCACCAATCCACGTCCCACTAGATGTGAGCCCCTGGGGGGGGAATGAGATGAATTGGAGAACCCATTTGGATTGTTTCGTCTCCAGAGCGTACAAATCACATCATTTTGTAATGCGGGTATTAAAATCCAGTAGTTCCACAGCAAAAGAATTAAGATATTTGACCCTGGCGAGGCCAATCTTGGAATACGGCTCAGCTGTTTGGGCCCACAGTGACCGGAGGATGAACAAGTACAAAAACTGTGGAACTATTACTAAAATTTTACATTCTTTAAGTTTCATAAATATATACAGGGACTTTCATATAAAGTAAGAACGCCAAGCGCTAGTTTTGTTATCCGCTCCTACGGTGGCCTTGGCCGATCTTGTGGCGCGCCACGGCCTCCTGCTGTAAGCATGTGTACAATCCTACATGAAATATTACATTATCAAAGATGCTGGAAGTGTCGTCCTTCCTGGGTTATACAGGCATTGTATCTGGTAATCACATTCTGGCTAACGCGAGTGAGTTCTGCCACTGTAATGTTAATGATTTTTAATTTTATGCTTTTAATTGAGCACTGAGTTAGTGGTGTCAAACTTATTTTACAATTACGTGAATCTGTGCTTCATCAGGGAATTGCTGATCAAATGCATCGCCTACCCGCCGAGCCGACTCGTACTTAAAATAAGTTTTACATACAAAAATACGATGTTGTAATGATAACTGTCTCACCATGTTAGCATCTGAGGTTTAGACTGACGACTGAACACCTGCACGCTTATTGGAAGGTCAAGTATGTACCATGCGCGAGCTTTCAATACTTAAGGATGGGGCATGGCGCACCACAAGCTTGGCCAAAGCCACCGCTCACCATTCTTACTTTATATGAAAGACCCTTTATGTATATATCAATTGTTTACTGATTTCCTAATTATTTGTAATCATTTTAGTACGTCCTCTAGGACAGGGGTGGCCAACCCTAGGCCAGGGGTGCCCAAGTAATGGCCCATCAAGACATTTTGATTGTCCCACCGATAGCTCAAGATTGGATGCGAACCTATAATTTTCCAAGCATTTAGCACATGTTAAGTACATTCAGTGATTTGATCGTGGATCATTTAAAACACAAAGTAGCGTTGAGCGAGGTATTCTCATATCTGTTTATCTCTTTCGATTGTTAAAGGAGTAACGTCCATTCATTCATAAATCCATTTTGTATTTCTGAGTCTGGGATTCATAAACACTCGCCATCCTTGCAAAGGGAAATAATTGGAATCCAAATCCATTGAGGTTGTTGTTTGAGTCTTCAGTCTTTTGACTGGTTTGATGCAGCTCTCCATGCCTCCCTGTCCTGAGCTAATCGTTTCATCTCTACATAGCTCCGACACCCTACATGCGAGGCAATCTGTTTAACATAACATTCCACGCTCCGATCCGTAGAATGTCAGATTTCCTCTTTGTCACTTCTGTGATGTTAACCCCCTCTCCATTGAGGACTTTGTGCTAAATTTAAGGAACATTGTGGATCACCCATTTCTCCTAATTTTACCGAAATTTGGAAATATATCCCTTTAGCTCGGTTTCTAAAATTCACGATCCGTGATTCAATGTGTATCATTTTACGGTAATTTTTCAAGAATGTATAAAATAAGTTATATGATTATATGAATAACTGAATTACTTTTAAAACAGCAGGGCTATGAATCCCCTTAAACGATAACACCGAAGAGGGGGGTTATAATTGCAAAATATGTTATTTACAACACTGTGGATGATGCTTCTTTTAAGAATGACTTTAGCTGTCGTGTAGGGTTGGTTCTGTACAGTCCCCACAAGAACACACGCTATCCAACAAACACTCAAGTACACGGGGCTGATCACCAATCAGCCCTAGTTCTAGATGTTAAGAGATATTTTGAGTAATTTGGCTCAGTTTTTCAGCAGTTTCACGGCTCCGCGCCCACATTTGCTGGCAGGTGTAACATGGCGAAACCTTAACCCAGTTCTCTATAAACAGACGATGTAAACTCCAGATAGTCAGGCGGCTTCGTAGCGTAGTTGTTAGCATGCTGAGCTTCTATGCTCAAGGTCGCGGGTTTAAACCCGGCCGAAGTCGTCGGATTTTTTAAGAGCGTTAAAATCCCTCAGTATGCCTACCTTCGGAGGGGAAGTAAAGCCGGCGGTCCCATGTCATAGATTTACGCCATGTAAAACAACCTTCCACTAACTAAACTTGTGTGAAGCAAAATTTGTAGGTTAGGTTTGATTATTGCTCTCAAATTCCAATGTTCGTCACCAGGTGGTGGTTGCGATGGCATCTAGTAGTAGCCAAGTTCACAGCTAGGTGTCGTGGACGGTAGCATTTGGTAGCGGAAGTAGGAACTACATGGAATTATCGTCCACAGTCCTTACGGTGGGCGAGTGGTTATCGTGTCGGATTACTAACCCCAAGGTTGTAGGTTCGCACCTGACCGTGCTAAGTGAATTTTCAAATGTGGCAAAAATCACGACACGTATGTCATATGATGTTGGCATGTTAAAGAACCCATTTGAATTCAGTAGGCCGTGTTCATAATGGCAAAATTAATCTCGGGATTTTCCGCCAACATAAAGTTCCTCATTTTTCTACTAGAAAGCGCTAGACTTTAGTGTCAAGGAACTTAGATATCTAACCCCCTTGACTTTCATAGTGCTTCAAGGAACAACAAAATTCGATATTTCTCGGTGTCAATAACAAAGCTTGCTCCCGGCACCTGAGGCCATACGATATTATTATTATTATTTATATAATACGCTAAGGCTAAGCTGTATGTTTCACAAAACTCAAGCTCCTAAACCAGAGGGAGTTACAAGGTGTGGTTTGTACCAAAATCTTACAAATAGTCTCAATAGTACAGGAAAAATCTAGCATTTCTTGAAAAGTCATCGGTAATATATTTATTTGTTTTTAAAGTGGTTTTAAACAAATAAACAAGGGGATAGCCCCTGCGAGAACTCTGTCGCCTACAGCCCGCATTGCACTAGGGTACGGCGGGTAGTCTGTACACATGGGGCACACACAACCCATTATGCGACAGTTCTCGCACGGGTCTGCTAGTTATTATTATTACTTGAATTAAAAACAGATAACACGCACTAAGATTCTACACACACCCAAGTACACGGGGCTACATGACCGAGTTGTCGCAGCCACGAAACTAAGGAACCAACCAAACTCCAGATGGTGTATTGCAGGTCTTTGCCTTGGTGTGGCAGTCCTTACTTGAATTAAAACAGATAACACACAGTAATACAACCATCACAATTAACCTATTTAATGCCCAGTGAGCAACTATTTGTAATATTCTTACATATAACATATATAATTGGCACCAACCTAACCACATTTTGGTCAAAGAGATGGAAGGAGATTGACTTAAGGAATGTGGAAATCACACACTTTATAGGCATCCTATTTGTTAGGGGTATTTTATGTTGCTAAGTTTTATTAACTTTTTTTTAGGCACTTCTCTCCAGGACAACCTTTTGGTTGGTTCCTTCCTTTGTTTAGGGGCTGCAACAACGCGGTCATGTAGCCCCGTGTACTTTGTGTGTGTGTGTAGAACCTGACTGATAACCGGTGTTAATTGTGATGACTGTATTAGTGTGTGTTATCTGTTTTAATTCAAGTAAGAACTGCAGACAATAATATCAAGTAGTTCCTACTTTTGCTACCGAATGTTACAGTCCACGACACCTAGCTTGCGGACTTGGCTACTAGATGGCATAGCAGTCAGCACTTGGCAAACGTTGGAACTAATAGAGCGTTATTAATTCTAACCTACAAATTTTCACTTCACACAAGTGTAGACAGTGGAAGGTTCTTTTACATGCCATAAATCTATGACAGGGACCGCCAGCTAAACTTCCCCTCCGAAGGAAGGCATACTGGAGAATTTTTAACGCTTTTAAAAAGTCCGACGGCTTCGGCCAGGTTTGAACCCGCGTCCTTGTGCATAGAAGCTCAGCATGCTACCAACTAAGCCGCTATGGTCAACCCTTTACTTCTTATTTGATAGGCTGAACGCCTCAAAACAAAACCACAATGCGAAATAATAAAGAAAATAATTGTCAATGAAAATCAAAAGGAGACTCGAGGACCGGAAGTTCTCTATGCATGGGCCTCGGTGGGTGCCATTTTGAATCGTGGAAGCTTTCTAGAGCCCCTTAAGTTGCAAGCTACGTATACAGACTGCAATATTCACACAGCAATTGCCACCTCTAGCATTGTGCGTTTTGGCGCCAGAAACCAATTACAAAGCTATAACGCTTCTGAGAAGGCTTTGATAGACCACTGAATATTACCGCTATATTGCTTGACCTCTGCTATTATTGGTGGTGACGTCATGTGGGGCAGGCGAAGCCAAGGAATGTTAAATGTTTCATTAGCGAGATTGGAACCGTGACAACAATATGAAGGGAGTGTTCATTGGTCTTCCTCGACATCAAAGCTTTTCGTCATGTTTCACGAGAAAAACGATCATCTGTTTTCATGAGCTATTATTTATTAGTTATATCGTTCTGGCCATCTGGTGAGCGCCATAGAAATTATGTTTGTGTTTTCTTCTCCCAAAATCTCTGGATTATTTCCCCCGTTCTTCAGTCCATGATTTCTTGGTCCTGGTATTCATTTTCTCAACAAAATGGTGGTTGTTGATTATAGTTTTGAATTGGAGTTCATCGGTGATGCCAATTTCTTGGAGGTTTTTACTTGTTCTTGACTTTCCTTGAGAGAGCAGAGTTGGGAATCCTGTCTGTTGATTCTGAGAATATGGTCGTAGAATTTCCATAGCCTTCTCCTGAAGGTGCCAGTGATCTTTTCTACATTTTGATAAAGCTCATAAGTAGGGCAAGGCATTTGATGATTTTGCATTTTTTTCGTATGAAGGCCGAAAGATAGCTCGAGTATACATACATGTGATTCATGAATTGACTGATTAAATAAGGGCAATTTCTTAGGGCATTTTTTTTGCTTTTTTGCCGTTTACAAGAGATAGGTCATTTTTGGAGCAATTTTAGATCATTTTTTGGCATTTTTAATTGATTTCTGGTAAGTGTTATATTTCGTTATATTTGGATATTAAATTAATATTATTTATGTTAACAATATTTGTCTATTATGTTTAACTTAGGCAAATAACTTGCTCAAGAAAGAAAGTAGAAAGTTTTCATTGTGCATTTCAATTGGAATTTATTGTAAACAGCCACTGAAGTTTGTTTTCTTAAATATTCTTTGTTAATTAAATGACACCTATTTGCTAGGAGAGTATTTGAAGAATATGCCACTTCTAAAATATTTCATTTTATTCACCAGGGGTGGAAAAATGGTATTTACTTTATTAGTAACAAAATTATTTAAATTTAATTCATTGACATCCATTAAAATTCTCTCTCAAATCAGCTAATTGTTTCTTAAAGGATTAATAAATAAGTGATTTACGAATCATTTATTGGTCATATTTTCAAATTTTGTGTCATTTTTTAACCATTATTTATTTTGCATTTTCTTGCAATTTTTGGGTCATTAAATGCCTTGCCCTACACATAAGACTTTTGTTTCATCCAGATCTTCTGAGCAGACTGGACGAAGAATTTTCCTCAATATTTTCCTTTCTTATAGGCTATCTATATCGTACGTGATTTATAAGAGATCTGTCTCCAATTATCAAGGTCTCCGATGCGTATAGTTGCTTCAGGTTTGATTACGGTGTTAATTTATTTATTTAATCGATTGTTCCACTTTTGGAAGGCGATTGAACTTCAATACATGATTTCGGCCTCTCTTCCATTGGGAGCGGAAAGCTCCGAAAAGACTAGCGCTTAGAGACAGCCCAGCGGGGCTAACGATGTGACCCGAATGCTCACGAATATAACCGATCAGCCAACCTCTTCCACGTACTATATAAGACAGACCAAGCGGGGCATGATCCTTGGCCAGCCATTTTTCTTTGTTTATCGACGGGCTATTTGTTCTGTGAATAATCGCTTGATTTGTTGTTCTGTGCGTTAATTCTTAGAGTCTCAGACACTCACTGGACAACTGAACTAAACTAAAGTCCAGGAATACATGAACAAAGCGACCAGCGAATTAAGCGACCATCACGAAATACGTGAACTAAGCGGCCAAGCTACCCTGACTCATGGAATACCTGAACAAAGCGACCATCGAATTAAACGACCAGCACGGAATATGCGAACTAAGCGGCCAAGCTACCCTGACTCGTGCCCATCACATCGCCCGAAGTCATTCAACCGGGTTATTCCCAACCGGTTTATAGGTAGACTCAGCATGCATGTAAATGAAATTACAACTGAATCTGGAAGGAAAGCGAAGAAAACTCAAATACAGAAAAATGGATGCGGGTATTGAAAAAACAATGAAGAAGTATGAAGAAACGGGTGACGTAATGGCATGTCTCCAAACCCTCTCCTAGCTTCAAAAGTTGGATTAAGTTCACGATCATGAAAACACTCTGTAAATGTATGTTTATATATCTGTAAATATTGCTTTTTAAAACATTACAAGAAATGTACTGACGACGCTGTTTTAAAGCTGATTTTAAACACGCCTAAATAATAGAAACGTATTTCTATCATTTAGCCAGTCCAAAGCGTGGATAAAGTGTGATGGGAATCAGTGTTTAAAAAATGTACTGTTGACGCTATTTTAAAGCTGATTTTAAACACACCTAAATAATAGAATAATAATAATAATGTTTTTGGCTTTACGTCCCACTAACTACTAAAATTCCGTGGTGGTCGCTTAGTTCGCTGGTCGCTAAATTCACAGAAGTGTTGACCTTCGAGGAGCAGGTAAAATTTCGTGATGGTCGCTTAGTTCGCTGATCGCTAAATTCGCTGGTCGCTTTTTTCGCTGAGTCCCTGCCGAATAGGGTGTCCATCCCCTTATCTCCACTAATATCTTCCGTGGCCCTTTCTCAACAGCTTATGCATTGCTTGGAAAATCCGTTTCACGTACCTGAGTTTCTAGTGAACAAATATATTTTACTTGCGAAAAAATATTTTTCTTTTACAGTAAGAGACAGAATATGTAATTTTAAATAAATCAAGTAAAGTTATGTTAAAAAATGTCATTTTGATGAAATATTATGTAAAATAAAAACACAGAATATTAATTTTATAGTAAAAATATCTAAAACAAATGTAATTATGATCAAATGTGTAAAATATGTAGCAATAAAATGTAATTAGATGATAGCTAAGGTTCTAATTCAGGGACATTTATCAGTTTTAGTTACGTATATAAGCAAAGGAAAGGAATATGTATTTATATAAAATCCTTGCCCTAATGATCGGTCTAGGTTGTAAAGTTTTGGGTACGTTCGGTTTGCCCCGCTGCGCTGGTCTGTCTCGGTGCGTGTCCAAAGATCGTGAAGGGGGATGGATGATCGGTTACAGTCGTGTGTATTCGGGTCGCTTCGTTAGCCCCGCTGGTCTGTCTCGGTGCGTGACAAAAGATCGTGAAGAGGGATGGATGATCGGTTGCAGTCGTGTGTATTCGGGTCGCTTCGTTAGCCCCGCTGGGCTGTCTCTAAGCGCTAGACCGAAAAGGTGCGAAATCGAATTCGTCCGAAGTCGCACGAAAACGCACGAAGGATCCAAAGACGTGGCTTTGTGGGGGGACTGCGTCCACAGAGCCCGTATCGTTCGTCAGTTTTTATCAGAACAGCTGCGAAGTGCGAATCCCGTTCTGTTGGGATTTTAGTTGCGAACGAGTGCGAAGAGCGCAGTGAAAAATGGATTGTCAAATGTTAATTTTGCTTGTTCAGGAAAGGAAATATCTAAAATTAATTAATTTCTTGAGCTTAGAAGAAACGTTGCCAAGAATGTAGCAAAATGTGTCCTTTCTCATTCGAAAATAGGAAAGATGGTGGTCTTCGTCGGCTTGAAGATCTTGCCACCAATGAGAAAATTCTCCGAACTCTTTTCTTTTTGCGTAAATTTGATTCACCCACATTTCCCGTCTTCGTCGATATTGCATGTGCGTGATACGTCGAATAAAAGGTGACAATTCCATAGTGAAAAATTCTTCATCAGAATCATAATATAGAAAACTGTCCCGAAGAGCCTACTCGTCTCTGAATCCGGACGAATACTGAGGCAATGGACGATAGGTGTTCGCCCGAATTCGTTACTTCGCAGTTCGCAGCTTTCCGCTCCCAAAAGACGAGAGGCCGTTCCTCTTCTGGCATTTTTCTGCTTCTCTTCCCAAAATCTCGTCACCTCTCGGAATACTCCTTCTTCCGCTCAGCTGTCCATCTTTGTCGTGATGTTCTGTACTCAAACTAAACATTAGTGAATTTATTCCGGCACTCGGTGCGGTCCTCGAGATTTTCCATGTTGAGCTGTTGTAGGTCCCTCAGGACCTCTGTCAGCCAATCCGTGCCACACTTACTGCGTATTATAACGTTGAGTAGTTTATTTGCCGTTCAGGAGTTTTCCAAACTGTAGATGCGTGTGTGTAAAACTTTGCTCGGCGTTTTCTGATTTCTTCCGTTGTTGTATTGATCTGATAAGAGTTCGTTTTGAGGTGTCTTAATCCAAATGCCATGTTTATCGACCGCCCCGTTAATCATCCTGAGAATTTTTTGTTTACGCTTTTTGATTACTTATTATTAGGGCTCGGATTCGAGCATATTTGCATATTTTTTCCTGAATAGTACGCATTGAAAGAAGCCTTTCGGTGGTATTTTCACCTCTCTGGGACCAACAGAATTGAAATTTATCGAGCATATAAATGCATAAAACCGCGGTTTTCAGAATAGAAGCATATAAATGCATATTCTTGTGGTTTTCGTCTAAATAGTGAACCCTTATTGATCTTCGATAAATAAGTATTCATATTTATTATTATTATTACTATGGCCCAGGCAGCACATAAGGAAGTCGACTTGGATATTAGGGAGGCCAGCATTTCGTAATGATTGCAACAGAAGCTGAGTTGGTAGCTATTCCTGGGGGACGGCCAGAATTAGTCGAGTTCAAGGCCAAATTGTGCAACTACTGTACCAAAATTGGAGACATAAAGGAAGAATCACGAGGTCCTCTCAACGAACATACGATTGAATCAGCCAATCGCAAGAGACCAAGCCGTGACCACGAGGTGGACGGCGTCAGTAGTAAAAAGCCCGCGGAAGTGTGTATCTAAGGAACCGCCGAACGGATTAATCTCCGCTCGAGTAATTTGAGACGTTGGATTTATTTGGAGAAGAATGACACTAGCCCCATCTTTGTGAGACAAAAACTCTGGAAGTTTTTATCCGAATCCGCCCCACTCCACCGCCCTTGTCAGTTTCTCATAAATAGTCTGGCCTGACGCCAATCTGAGTACTATTCTTGTGGAGCCTTCAGAGGCATACTCCACGCCAGTTTGAAGTGTGATTTTGACGCTCGAATTTATCTAAGTCTTATTGTGTGGAGCCTTCAGAGGTATACTCCACGCCAGTTTGAAAATGTGGCTTTTACGCTCTAAAATCAGTGAAGCTAATTTCATTTTCTGAGCTCTGGGGAGCTAAAGTCGCAGCGTTTGCAGTATCGAATTTTAAAAGCTATAATACATTTTGTTCTAAAATCAACCAAGTTGTGTGATCTAAACATTTCACGCCAGCGCGTGATAAACTGTAACATTCTTTTAAAGACGACGAGTTCAACTTTAAGGGGGAAGTATCGTATCACCCTAATTAGCGCTTACCAGAACCGAAGTCCACAAGACGGGACGGAAATAGCGGACGAGATAGCGACTGCGAGTGCAGCCAGGATTTTGAACTTGTTAACGAGCCAGTGGCGCGGACTCGAGATGTATATTTATGTATAAATTGTGTGTATTGTATGTGTGTTTTTATAGTGCGTATGTGCGATATAATTAGGGCCAGTCTTCGCTATTAATCGCAGTAGGACAATTGTGGGTGAACTGAGTAGCCTGCAAGCGATTATAGATAGGCAAATATTTAACATTGAACTTTTCTGCCAAGGAGTCGAGACCAAGATGATCAGCACGTGGTTTGAAGTTGGGATGAGCTTCAAGAAATCAACGCAGACGACTACTATGGAGTGCTAAATTGTCCATAGGGCAATGGGTTGAGGAGGATGTCCTTAGTCCTACATGCAGAAGCGGTGATGTACTAAAATTGGATTATTTCAATTATGTAGTTAGATTTGGCCGGGGAACTTTGTAAATAGTCTCGTTTTTCTTTCTTGTTTTATTAGCTGTTTTTCTTGTACCGACACTATATGTTTAAATGTCCGTTGGCGCGTGGCCAAAGTGTTTGTTGATATTTTGATTTTTCTTGAGTCATGTGTAATGTACGCGGCGTGCGTGCGTGATTTTTATCCTTGCAATTGCGGAACCCGTTACATTCGATAAATGGTGCTTTATTAACGTTAATATTTGAAATAGGAATGGGAGGAATTGATTGTAAAACATTTTGCTGAACAGGTTATTATTCATGTTAGGGTAGCCGAGTGCACCAACTTAAAAGTAATTATAGAACACCTTCGTTCTAATTTTGATAGATTTTTCTTGAGTCCTTTTCAGGTGATTAGTCACGGCATAGAGCGATGGCGCCAGCATGTGGATATTATTTGTGTCTTTTATTTCAGGGTCTGTCACAACCCATACGTGTGATTCAGTGTGTGTTGATGTGTCTTGTGTGTGTTGATTCTACGTGAGGAGGGGGTAGTTGTCCTACCGCCCTTATATATTTTTGCTGCTGTTGTATTTTAGATGGAAAGACAGAGTGCTCTTGGGAGACTGCTGATTCTTGTCCATATGTTTTTCTGACACACAGGTATTATTGTGCTTTGGGGCACATTTCTTCGAGGTTCGACCCCATGTTCTGGGAGGTCGAGGTTATTGACACGTGGGTTGACAGACATGCAGAGTTCCACAAACCGCCCGTTTTGCCTGTGACTTATTTTGATAGGCAGTCCTATTTTGTCCGACTGAACCCTGTAAGCTTTCATGTAGCAAACCTGTTCATTGTGATGGCTAATTTTAAGCCATAATTAATTGGGGAGTTCGCCATGTGTGTAACGGATTGTTGTACCTTGTATGGATAAGAATATTGTGATTAACGTAAATGTTGGCTGTTTGCCTATTGCTTTGTTGATGACTGGATTTCATGTAATTTTGTTTGTCACACCCGTGTGGTGTAGTGGTAGAGTATTTGTAAATTTTGACAGCGGTCATTTGAGTATTTTTCTATTGGTCACGTGTTAATGTACTTGTGTTGGTTTGTGTGAGAAGTCCTAAGTTTTTAGGCAGTAAATGTTGCTACGGCAATTCAAGTCCAATTTCACACGGAAATTTTGTGTTTGTTTATAGTAGGTTTAGGAAGTGTCGGTTTAATTTAAGTATTGTAGTTGTGTTCCCTCGTGTCGGTCTAGCTCTAGAAAATGCGGATTCGATGTCTGAAGGGTCATTCTGGATGATAACGAATCACGCATTCAAAGTACACATCGTGATGCATGTAGAACGGCATACGCACTTATATGGTCACTTTTGCATCTTTATTTAAGGACACTTGGTCCAGGTAATTAATCTCTCCAGAGATATCGCCCAATTTTTGTTTGGCATTTTTATTAAGCGGGAGTCAGTTGGGAGTTTTTGTTGTTAATTGTTTATGTGTAAATATGGTGATTTGTTATTAAATTCAGTTGTTTTAACCCTGGCTTCACTCTTTCCTGCATGTTATTTTGTTATATGTTACCCTGCAAGTTAATGAAGCGCCCTGACAGCAACTTACGAATATGACCTGTTACGCCCCGAATCTGAGTCTCATATGCTTCTTTGCAAGGGTTCATAAAACAAAAATGGCTGCCCAAGTGGGGATTGTTGTTGTTGTTGCTTCGCTGATCTCATATTTATTTCGTTGAGAAATGATGCCACGTCAAGCGGACATGTAAATTCAGTAAATGGAGGCGATGTTGTACCGCCATGTGCATTAGTAAAATCACTGAGTTCCTAAAGTTAGAAATATTGAACAAGGTTAGAATTTGATTTGGTATTTGTTAGAAACTTGTTCTGGCGCCCACATTAAAATTAGAAATTTGCATTATTAATGAACTCAGTCAAAGCAGGAAGATGTTGCCTTATATCTGACATTTAATTGACTTCGGTTAATTGGTGTTTCGTAAATTCTGTTGGTTAGGAATTTAAAAGCAGATCACTAGGGGTTATTTTGTTGTTTGGGAATAAGTGTCATTGTATTCAGTAAATTTTGTTACTGAAATTTTCATTAAATTAGAGCCAGTAATATTTAAATGTGTGACATGTATGTGCGTATAGGGCTGAAACCTTAGCCCATAACCCTGTTTTTCTCTGAATATATTTTGTGTGTGTGAAATGGCGATCGTTGATGAAATTAAGGCATTGTTAGAACAGATGTCGATCCAAATATCCGCGAAAACGGAAGAACAATTAGAACAGATGTCGATCCAAATGTCCGTAAAGACGGAAAAACAATTAAAAGAACAATTAGAAGCTCAGCGTGAGCATAGTGAAAAACAATTACTTGATATGAGCGGTAACATTTCGGTACAGTTAGAAGTCCAGAAATTAGACACTGACAAACAATTCAATGAACTAAACCACAAATTGTCACAACAGGCGGTAACACAAACCGAACAGTTAGGAAAAATCACAAATGATATTAATCAGAGCGTTCAAAAAGTAGAGAAACTGGCAGGCGAGGTTGCGGAAAACAACATCAAACAGTTAGGCGAAATGAAGAAATTGGAGGCGAAATTTGATAACAAATTAGTACAATTTGACGAGATGGTGGCAGATAAACTCAAGCAGATAGAGGCAGCATGTGTCAGTAACACCGCGGGAGTGAAGAAAACCCAAGAGAAACTACAGCAGCAAATTAATTCGGTAGATAACAACGTGCTGGAATTAATAAAGGAAATAGATAAAGTCGAAGTTAAGGCTGAAACCGAGCGGATACACTTGCGGGAAAATTTAGAGGAGCAATTAGGCAGAACACAAGAGATCATAAGAAAAGAGATGGAAGGCCAGCTAATAAACACACAAGAGGTCATAAGACAAGAAGTAGGGGAGCAGCTCGTCAAAACTCAGGATAATTTGGAAGAACAACTAGTAAAAACGCAGGAACGGATACGTGAAGAGCTAGAGAAAAATCAGGAGAGGAACGAGGAGAAAATAAATAGCTTAAAAAGTAGGATCCGGCGAGATTGGGACCAGCAGGCTCATGCGAATAAGGAAGACAGGCTGGCAGTTTTAAAGCGAATGCAGGCACTGGAGGAAAATATGAAGTCGAAATTACAGGAACACTCAGAATTAATCATAAAAAACGAGATTAGATCGTTAGAGAATGCGACATTATTTTCAAACGAAAATATTCCGGAAAAGCAAACAAGTATTGGAAGTCCGGCAGGTTCGAAGTTGGCTGAGGACACGAGTCGGGGTCAAAGTCCCAGACTAACGACTAATGCATTCCAGCAGTACAGGGGGGAGACTTCAACTCCGCAACCGAACTTGGCACCAGCCCAGGTCATCCAAGTCATTCGGGGTAATGATTTTAAGCCCGATAAGTTTAAAGAACATTCAGGAACCACTCCCAAAGCATTTCTACGGCAATTAACTGACTACTTTAATGACCAACACATCGGCCCGGAGAAACAATTAAGACTGGTGGAGAAATTTTTAGAAGGACCTAGCCTGACCTGGTTTTTAAGTTTCAAGTACACGTTTACAGACATGAATCAATTCCGCGAGGCGTTTTTGAAGAAGTTTTGGAGTCCTTCGTTACAACAGGGGTTAAGAATGGACCTGTACACGCGCAAATACCATAGTACACATCCAACCCGTTTTTCAGAATTCTTCAGTCAGCAATTGGTAAAATTCAGGGATTTTGATGACCCGCCTAGCGAGCCGAATATGGTTCTAACCATCGGAAAACAACTCCCAATGCATATCCAACAATTATTAGTCGCAGGAAATATTCAGACCGCAGTCCAAGCCGAAGAATTACTCAGACACTTAGATGAGACGAGTATGGTAAGCCCACAGACAGGAAGAAGGAATTTGGAATGTGTCAACACGGCAGAGGTAGTTCAGGGATTCCAAAATAACCACGGCCAGGGGAACCAAAGTAAGACACAGTCCACAGGGACACAGTTCACGCCAAGAAGACAAGATTTTGACGGCCGAAACCAGTTCCATAACAACAATCAGAATTATCAGAATAACCGCGGGAGATATCATCAGAATAACCAGAATCAAAATAATCAGTGGACGTACCAGCGGGAATACACGAATTGGAGGGGAAACCAGAGACAAGGTAGACCTTACCAAAGAAATGGAGAGGGTAGATGGAGTAACGGCAGGGACTATCGCCAAGAAAACAGAGGGGATTATAGGAATAACTGGGACGAACGATATATTGAATCCCGTAAATACTTGGATCAATTAAGTAATGAAGAAGCGGAGAAGGAGAAGTGGGGGCGTGCCATGGCAAACAGACAGAGCCCAGACAACCATCAAGGAGAGGGGGCAGAGAGTTTACTGAGGCAACAGGAGCGACAGAATGATAACCGGCGAAACACATCTAATGGGGCCCGGGATAAAAAAAAAACCAAATGAACTGAAAGGAGACAGGCTAAAAACGGAGATTGCCAGGGAGCAAGAAGAGATGATAGTGGCCAATATAGAAGAGTGGGTAGCATTCCCAGACGACTGCCTGGAGGAAGTGGTGAAGAACCGTGAAAATGTTATCAGACAGCTACCAATTATTTACGCGCATATTGGAGGTATGAGGGTGAGATGTTTGATTGATACAGGTAGCCAGGTGAGCTTAGTCACTGAAATTTTGATAAAAGAAATAGCAAGAAAACAGACTGTTCCTATTATGCCGGTACCGCTAATGAAAGTCAGAGGTGTCATTCCTGACAAAACTATGAATTGTAAACAGCAAGCATTTCTAGATCTGGAAATATTGAACCATACTTTTTCACAAACATTCATTGTTATTCCAAAGATGAACTACAATATAATTTTAGGAGCCAACTTCATCTGCGATTTTCATGCTGTAATTGATTTACATAACAATACTGTAAGCTTCAAACAAGTAGAAGGATTGGATCATGTGGGTTTAAATATGGAAGAGAATCCGCTGGAGAGAGAGGCCAATACTTGGGTTGTTGAGGAATGCACTAATGAGGCCGGAGATAAGATCTTGAGGGGAGAGCAAGTCAACCAGACAGCAGTGCTAGAAATGGACAGCCGAGATATTTCGCAGGAACTTTGGGTGCATTTGGCGGAAGAAGAAATGGGCGGAACCAAATTCGAAATTCTACTTCAGGAGCGACTTAAGGAAGCCATCGTAGGGGAATCTGATCGAAGAAGATTGGAAGAAATTTTAAGATTACATAAAGGAGCGTTTGACACCGTACCTGGGAAAGTTTTAAATTTTCAATATGCGATGCAGGTAACAGATTGGACCCCATTTAAAAGTAAATTGTACCCGATCCCAGAGAAGCATTTTTCTCAGGTGAAGGACATTATTACTAACTTATTAGATTCTGGCATGATAAGGAAAGCTGCAACTCCTTATCTGAACGCAATATTGGCTGTGACCAAGCCAAACGGATCAATTAGGCTATGCCTAGACGCGCGAGTTTTAAATAGCAAACTGCTAGTTGAGCACGACCAAGCACCGAGGATCAAAGATGTTTTGAAAGGCTTCCGTGGGAAGAAGATATACTCAAGTGTTGATTTGACGAATAGTTTCCACCATCTTGAACTTGAGGAAAAATCCCAACTGTTGAAGGGATTTTTATTCGATAATCAAAGTTATATCTGGTGTCGAATGCCCTTTGGCGTGAAAACTGCGGGATGTGCACTCATTAGAGCACTCGATAGAAATCTGACTGAGGAGGTCAAGAACTTCACCACGAGATATGTTGATGACATATTAATCGCTTCTGAGACAATGGAAGAACACTTGGTAAATTTAAATAAACTGCTGGACAACCTGAGAACCATGAACTTCAAGATCAACTTAAAAAAGTCACATTTTTGCCAGAGCGAAATTTTATATTTGGGACATATAATTGATGTCGAGGGCGTGCGGCCTAATCCAGCCAAGATTGATGCTATTAAGAAATTTCCCACACCTACCAAAGTCAAACATGTTAGAGCATTTTTGGGAGTGACAGGTTTCTTCAAAGAAAATTGCCCTGGTTACACAGAAACAGTAGCGCCTATGCAGGAGATGTTGAAGAAAGCGAATCGATGGTCGTGGAACGAGGAGTGCGACAGGTCTTTTAAAGCAACGAAGGATTTATTGGAAAACTGTGTGAAACTTGGATATCCGGATTTTGAGAAACAATTTATCATTCAAGCAGATGCTTCGTTAATTGGGATTGGTGCTATGCTGTACCAAGAGGACGCTGAAGAACCCAAGAAGAAATCCTATTTGGCATTTACGAGTCGTAAATTACGGAAACATGAGATGAACTACACAGTTACGGAACTTGAGTTACTAGCAATTCTATATTCTCTCCAACAGTGGCGCAAGATGATCTATGGTTATTCCATCATTGTTAGAACCGACCACCATGCACTGACATTTTTATTTAAGACAACAATAGCAAGTGAGAGAGTTACGCGCTGGTCCATCTACATACAGCAGTTTGACATCACAATAGAGCATTGTCCTGGGAAATTGAACGTCATACCAGATGCCTTGAGTAGAAACCCTGAGGACGGAAACGAAGTAACAGCGGAAGTTCACAATATTACCTTGACACCTAAGGCTCGTGAGTTTTTGGCAAGATTGAAGGATATTCGGAAGGAGCAAGAAGCTGACCCATGGATGATGATGATGATAAAATTCTATAGGAAGGAGTTACAACCAAATTCACCGGAGTACCGGGAAGCCAGTGCTAAACAAGCGAGATTTCACTACTTGAATAACTTGTTACATAAGTACGTGGATGAGCATCATACTAAACTGCGGATCTTAGTTCCAGCATCACTACAGAGGGGATTAACTTGGCATGTTCACGAGAGCCTAGCACATATCGGCACGGATAAGACTGAAGCTACGATAGGGGAGACCTTTACTTGGCCCAAGATGAGATTCACCATTGTTGAAGTAATTAGAACGTGTGACGCTTGTCAGCGCACAAAGCCGAACAACTTTATTCTGAAACAACCTCCAAGACCACTATTACCGCAGAAACCATGCGAGATGCTCGCGATTGATTGCTTTGGTCCTTTAGTAAAAGGAAAGCGTGGATGCCGACACCTCTTGGTATGTGTCGATGTATTTTCGAAGATGGTCGTGCTATGTCCTATTCAGAAGACGACATCAAGACAAGTCCTTAGTCGAATTAAGAACAAAGTCATTCCGATGCTTGGGAAGCCGGAATCCATTCTATCAGATCACGGTACCTATTTCACAAGCAATGTTTTTAGGCAAGGTTTGGAGAGCCTAGGAATAAAACACATATTTTCAAGTATTCGTCATCCTTGTGGAAATCCGAGCGAAAGAACAATTCGCTGTGTCGCTAAATACTACAGAGTAATGATTCCTAACGAACACAATAAATGGGTAGGCAAAGTAGGGGAAATTGAGATGTGCATGAACACTACTAAGCACGAGTCGACGGGTCAAGTCCCACTGATTGTACACCACAACATATTGCCGGAAAGAACTTGGGACAAGATCATTCCTTGCCCAAGGGATCCATTATTAGCGCATGATTTGCGAATCCAGCGAACGAGAGAGCACATGAGGAACCAAGCGGACCGAAGGCTGAGACGGTATCGAGGAAAGAAGTTTCACCGAGAGTTACAAGAACAAGAATTAGTGCTGGTTCGTAGACCACCGATCTCCGACCCTAAGAACAAAGTCTTCGCCAAGTTCTGTCCGAAATTCATTGGCCCGTTCCGGGTAATTAAGAATCTGGGTAACAATGCCTACAGATTAGAAGAAGTGAGCACTGGTGCAAAATCTGTTTTTAATAGCGCCAATTTGAAACCGTACTACAGAAGGGAACCATTTGATGATTAGGAAAGATGATATGTGCAGAATCTGTATTGCCAAAAATTTATATTTTTTTTTGAGAGCAAACACTCAAATCCACGGGGAGCGCGTGAGTTCGCACTTTGTTTGTAAACAACGAGCAGCTGAGACGACGGGAGTGGCAACTACGTGAGGAGAAGGGGGAGACCTAGTGAAAATATGAATGACATTCCAGCGAGAAGGGAGCACACTAATTGAGTCAAAGGGGCATACACTCGAGCAGCTGAGTGAGAAAAGGAGATGTGTTGTTACTACAGTGGATTTTGTTTTTGAAATCCAAACCAATAAATTGTTTCGAATTTCAAAACCTTGCTGAGGATAAATGAACCCTTATTGATCTTCGATAAATAAGTATTCATATTTATTATTATTATTACTATGGCCCAGGCAGCACATAAGGAAGTCGACTTGGATATTAGGGAGGCCAGCATTTCGTAATGATTGCAACAGAAGCTGAGTTGGTAGCTATTCCTGGGGGACGGCCAGAATTAGTCGAGTTCAAGGCCAAATTGTGCAACTACTGTACCAAAATTGGAGACATAAAGGAAGAATCACGAGGTCCTCTCAACGAACATACGATTGAATCAGCCAATCGCAAGAGACCAAGCCGTGACCACGAGGTGGACGGCGTCAGTAGTAAAAAGCCCGCGGAAGTGTGTATCTAAGGAACCGCCGAACGGATTAATCTCCGCTCGAGTAATTTGAGACGTTGGATTTATTTGGAGAAGAGTGACACTAGCCCCATCTTTGTGAGACAAAAACTCTGGAAGTTTTTATCCGAATCCGCCCCACTCCACCGCCCTTGTCAGTTTCTCATAAATAGTCTGGCCTGACGCCAATCTGAGTACTATTCTTGTGGAGCCTTCAGAGGCATACTCCACGCCAGTTTGAAGTGTGATTTTGACGCTCGAATTTATCTAAGTCTTATTGTGTGGAGCCTTCAGAGGTATACTCCACGCCAGTTTGAAAATGTGGTTTTTACGCTCTAAAATCAGTGAAGCTAATTTCATTTTCTGAGCTCTGGGGAGCTAAAGTCGCAGCGTTTGCAGTATCGAATTTTAAAAGCTATAATACATTTTGTTCTAAAATCAACCAAGTTGTGTGATCTAAACATTTCACGCCAGCGCGTGATAAACTGTAACATTCTTTTAAAGACGACGAGTTCAACTTTAAGGGGGAAGTATCGTATCACCCTAATTAGCGCTTACCAGAACCGAAGTCCACAAGACGGGACGGAAATAGCGGACGAGATAGCGACTGCGAGTGCAGCCAGGATTTTGAACTTGTTAACGAGCCAGTGGCGCGGACTCGAGATGTATATTTATGTATAAATTGTGTGTATTGTATGTGTGTTTTTATAGTGCGTATGTGCGATATAATTAGGGCCAGTCTTCGCTATTAATCGCAGTAGGACAATTGTGGGTGAACTGAGTAGCCTGCAAGCGATTATAGATAGGCAAATATTTAACATTGAACTTTTCTGCCAAGGAGTCGAGACCAAGATGATCAGCACGTGGTTTGAAGTTGGGATGAGCTTCAAGAAATCAACGCAGACGACTACTATGGAGTGCTAAATTGTCCATAGGGCAATGGGTTGAGGAGGATGTCCTTAGTCCTACATGCAGAAGCGGTGATGTACTAAAATTGGATTATTTCAATTATGTAGTTAGATTTGGCCGGGGAACTTTGTAAATAGTCTCGTTTTTCTTTCTTGTTTTATTAGCTGTTTTTCTTGTACCGACACTATATGTTTAAATGTCCGTTGGCGCGTGGCCAAAGTGTTTGTTGATATTTTGATTTTTCTTGAGTCATGTGTAATGTACGCGGCGTGCGTGCGTGATTTTTATCCTTGCAATTGCGGAACCCGTTACATTCGATAAATGGTGCTTTATTAACGTTAATATTTGAAATAGGAATGGGAGGAATTGATTGTAAAACATTTTGCTGAACAGGTTATTATTCATGTTAGGGTAGCCGAGTGCACCAACTTAAAAGTAATTATAGAACACCTTCGTTCTAATTTTGATAGATTTTTCTTGAGTCCTTTTCAGGTGATTAGTCACGGCATAGAGCGATGGCGCCAGCATGTGGATATTATTTGTGTCTTTTATTTCAGGGTCTGTCACAACCCATACGTGTGATTCAGTGTGTGTTGATGTGTCTTGTGTGTGTTGATTCTACGTGAGGAGGGGGTAGTTGTCCTACCGCCCTTATATATTTTTGCTGCTGTTGTATTTTAGATGGAAAGACAGAGTGCTCTTGGGAGACTGCTGATTCTTGTCCATATGTTTTTCTGACACACACGTATTATTGTGCTTTGGGGCACATTTCTTCGAGGTTCGACCCCATGTTCTGGGAGGTCGAGGTTATTGACACGTGGGTTGACAGACATGCAGAGTTCCACAAACCGCCCGTTTTGCCTGTGACTTATTTTGATAGGCAGTCCTATTTTGTCCGACTGAACCCTGTAAGCTTTCATGTAGCAAACCTGTTCATTGTGATGGCTAATTTTAAGCCATAATTAATTGGGGAGTTCGCCATGTGTGTAGCGGATTGTTGTACCTTGTATGGATAAGAATATTGTGATTAACGTAAATGTTGGCTGTTTGCCTATTGCTTTGTTGATGACTCGATTTCATGTAATTTTGTTTGTCACACCCGTGTGGTGTAGTGGTAGAGTATTTGTAAATTTTGACAGCGGTCATTTGAGTATTTTTCTATTGGTCACGTGTTAATGTACTTGTGTTGGTTTGTGTGAGAAGTCCTAAGTTTTTAGGCAGTAAATGTTGCTACGGCAATTCAAGTCCAATTTCACACGGAAATTTTGTGTTTGTTTATAGTAGGTTTAGGAAGTGTCGGTTTAATTTAAGTATTGTAGTTGTGTTCCCTCGTGTCGGTCTAGCTCTAGAAAATGCGGATTCGATGTCTGAAGGGTCATTCTGGATGATAACGAATCACGCATTCAAAGTACACATCGTGATGCATGTAGAACGGCATACGCACTTATATGGTCACTTTTGCATCTTTATTTAAGGACACTTGGTCCAGGTAATTAATCTCTCCAGAGATATCGCCCAATTTTTGTTTGGCATTTTTATTAAGCGGGAGTCAGTTGGGAGTTTTTGTTGTTAATTGTTTATGTGTAAATATGGTGATTTGTTATTAAATTCAGTTGTTTTAACCCTGGCTTCACTCTTTCCTGCATGTTATTTTGTTATATGTTACCCTGCAAGTTAATGAAGCGCCCTGACAGCAACTTACGAATATGACCTGTTACGCCCCGAATCTGAGTCTCATATGCTTCTTTGCAAGGGTTCAATAGTTTGTTTTTCTTCGAATTCTCCCCCGAATTCGGGCTCTGACCATCCTTAAGGTTCGAAAACAGAAATAATTATTGAAAAGCCTATCTGGTGCGAATAATAGAACCGCAGGTTTTTAACCTTTAGTGAGGTCGTTCTCGTCATTGAAACTTTTATTGACTGATTTAAGAAAATCATTCAAAACTGAAAACATAGCAAACATTCTTGCAGTACAGACCAATGCAGATCTACTTCATTAACTCGCCTAATTCTGAACATTTTGTAAATGAACTTTTAACCTGTAACATTTATAAGAAAAATTCTCTTATATATACTCGAAAAACTTGAATGCGAGTATATTGCAGTGTATCATACATACAATTAGAAAATAAAGCTCGCATATAAAGGTATGTTATTGGATTTTCGTTTCACTTTCCTTTCTATAGTTTTTAACGGTGTTTTTCGAGCATATTCTGCATATTTAACCGCATATAATGTTTTTTTCGAGCATAGGCTATCTATCGAGCATAAAACACATGGTTTTCGAGCATATCTGAACATTTTATCGAGCATATCGATCCGAGTCCTACTTATTATTATTATTATTAGACTATTATTATTGAGTAATTAAAATATAGGCCGATAACCTAGAAGTTGGAACCCTCAAAGCGAGTAAATTAGATATAAACTCCTCATTTATTCTTTGTTTGCTAATTAATTGCGATTTAAGAAGTGAGTTCCGTTTGATAATAAGCTGCTCTACTATCGAAGGGTGGCATGAGGTGGAATATCCAGGTTATCTGCCCACTCGTATGATTCACTGAGCTTATTTGGAGAAACACAACATGTTGCTTTAACAACGTTGTAGGCAGACACTCGTAAATATTTGAAGTCTCTCGACATCCCGTCGCATCGTTTTGTAACGCAAACCATTAGAGTAATATCCACTGCCATCGCTCAGCGCGTTAATGGAATTACAAGTTCCAAGAAGAAGAGGTGCTATTGCTGCACGTAACATAAGGACTTACTGTGACTGGAATATGCAAAGGAGGTCATTGAACCCGGGAACAGAGCTGGGTACGTTACAACTTGTGGGACGTGGGTTGGCGACCACGGGACCCCAGCTGAGTCCGGCATTGCTTCCAGTTACTTGTGCCGGGCTCCTCTCTGTCTTCATTCCTGTCGACCTCCCTTGGTCAACTCTTGTTCTTTTCCGACCCCGACGGTATTAGGGTATCCGAGGCCTAGGGAGTCTCTTCATTTCCCGCCTTAATTGGCCCTTGTCTCATCTTTCCTGATCCCCTCCTTCTGGGAGGGGTCAGCCTTCTTTTTTTTCCCTGTTATCTCCTGCCTTCTACTCAAGACCCTCCAGGAAGTAGGGTGTGTGTAGCCCCACCACTTCTGGTGCACCCTAGAAAGTGCTACACCCTCAGGGGCTCATGGCTGGTGAGTTGGCGACCCCGAGGGATACCTGATCTGGGTCCGGTTTCCCCCTTTTATCCATTACCTGTGGGACGGATCCTCTCCTCTTTCACTTTCCTATCTGCCTTTCATGGCTCTCCTTCATTCCAAGTCCCTCAATCCACATTCTTCGAGGGTTGAGGGTATTTCTTTTCCTCCTGTCCTTTATTTGCCTTATTCTCCTTTTGTTTTCCATTTCTTCTTCTAGTATATAAGTTTTATATTAGTTTTAGTTATAGTTTACATTTCATTATCATCTTCACGATCACCCAAACCATTAGGGGCCGATAACCTAGATGTTAGGCCCCTTAAAACAACAATTATCATCATCATCATCATCATTAAATGGCACTTTGACGTAGGTAGTTTGATACATTTCAATCGGTCAATGAGATGAATAACCCATCACAATTGGGTACAATCGTGTTCACCGACTGAAAAGCATTTAGCTACTTTTACTAAGGCAACACTCAAAAATGGCTTCAAACGCCATAATGCCACTAACAACACTCGAGGTCAAGTTTTGCAAACACATAAAAGTTATGCTATTTTGAGAATTATTGCGCCAAACGTTGGAAAGCTACAAGACCCGAAAATGTGTCAAAATGAGTGTTTTGGAAAGATTTATCATATTTCAAAATACAAACAAAATTAATTCCGGCTTAAACAATATTTTCAAATATGAAGCTAAAAATACTTGTTTTCAAAATGTTCTACACATTTAATAGTACATTATGCAACGAGCCTATAATGGCAATAATTAAGACACGAGTATGTTTATAAAACGAGCGTATGCGAGTTTTATAATTTTCATACGAGTGTCTTAATTACCATTATAGGCGAGTTGCATACGACTGCTTATGTTCGACGATAATTATTATAACCTTTTTTATGTTCGAACATAAATATTCATAAATATCTGTCGAGGTTTCGACAGTTTTATGTACTGAACTATGACACTAGGCCACGCTGTGAAATTTAAATTAGAAGGTCTTGGAAATCAGCGCAGGTGCGATACTATCCTTATCTAATTGGTCAAGCAACTGTATCTTGAGCTCTGATTGGTGGGAGAAACTGTTTCATAATGAAAAATAGTGTTATAATGAGCCCCATTATAGTACAGTTTTCTGACATATAATAGCCAGGGTCGAACATAAATGAAGTTAAAGTTTAACTAGCGGATCCGTGCGAGAAATCTCGCATCTTCATAAACCACACTTTTCCCAATAGGTACATAATGAGTGAATTAGGGAGAAAGGTTGTTATGTTTTTATTTCTACCAAATGATTATAGAACACTATTTACATTTCAGTTAGAATTCCAAGTTCTACGTTCCCTAACAGAAGACAATCACTGAAAATTTGATCATCATAACACTCACCGTTTATTCGATATTTATACAATTATACGAGTTGAGTTCCCATTCCTTTGATTTACTCTTTCTGAAATGATAAAGGAAAGACCTCGAAATGTTAAAATGACATGAAACAGGCGTCACAGCGGCCAAAATGTGAAGTGGACAGCAATTATGGAGCGTATTTTCCTTCAGTAACAATATCTCCAAATCGCACACTTCATGCATTTCTGTTAAAGGAGTCACCCTTGACAGAACTCTAAGCTATAAAGAACATCTCACCAAGCTCTCTCACAAAATCACTACAAGGAATAACAACCTGCACAAGCTTTGTGGTAGTTCATGGGGAGCCTCGGCTGACTGCTTACGATTAACGGGTATTAGTCTTGCCTACTCTGCAGTGGAATTCTGTGCCCCTGTATGACTGGAAAGTGCACATGTGCATAGAGTGGATACTAAGCTGAATGAAACCATGCGCTGCATAACTGGTACTGTCAAGTCTGCACCTCGCCACTGGTTACCCGTTCTTAGCCATATCCCACCACCCCACCTGAGGAGAGGAAGCTCTGCTGAGAGAAGCAAAAAAGATCCGGTCATCTCCCTCATTACCAGTTCACCAGGAATTTTGTTACCCATCGCCACAACGACTTCGATTTAGGAGACAGCAAGTGTATTGGCCGGCCGACTCTTGAGGGACATTTTTAACCTAAACCGGAGCTGGCAGGAAGAGTGGTCAAATTCAACATCTGGTACTAATGCTCATGAGATAGGCTAAATCCAACTCGGAAAATGAATGGATTTGACCTCCCAAGAAAACTATGGTGTCACCTCAACAGACTGAGAACTGGACATGGGCGCTGTAATTTCTTGCGCCATTCTCCAATGTGTGAATGCAGTGAAGAGGAGCAGACCATGGACCATGTCATCCTGCGCTGCCCTCTTCATGCCTACTCCGGAAGCCCCAGCGACCTGTTTCATCTATAAGAAAGTGCTGCTGTGTGGTTGAAGAACTTGGACCTGGAGTTATGAATTCCTTGTTGTACTCACCATACGATTGAATAAATACAGTTTTTTTTAAGAAATTACAGATATTCATGAAATTTTAGTGCAATAAGTCACTGTAAATGTCTACTCTCTTTCATTTGAATGCTCATTTGCTACGATCGGTTGCTTGTGAATGCCGCATGAGGGATACGATGATGATGATGATTGTTTCTTTATTCTTTGATTCTTTATCTTCAATTTAAGAGAGGCAGATTTTTTATTTTCTCAAAACTGAATTAGATACTGTAGAGTCTCGCAAACTCGACATTCGGTAACCCGGCATTCCGGATTTCTTGGCCACCCTGACACGAGAAATAAATCATAATATTTGTTTGTTTTTGATGTGTAACATCATTCCACTCGGTATCTGGATATTTTTGTGGCACTCGGTAGCTGGACTTTTTTGTGGGAGTGATTTTGGAAAAGGGACGGAAGTGGATGGGACCGAAGTGCATGGGACGGAAACAATGAGCGCGCGCGGTGGCGTAGATCGGTACAACGACGTACTGTAAGCCATGTGACTATGTGGAATGTAAATCGCATATGGTTTACCTCAAGGTTTGGAGGCCCCATTAAAGAAATTGCTTCAATAAATCATCTTTAAATTGTCGTTCTTTGGTGTGAAAATATTCATTATATCATATTTGCTGAAAACAATTACGATTTATTAAATCTTCATATTTTAGCTGTATTCTTATTTAATGTAAGCACTCGATACCTCGACTGCTATATCGCATCAACCAACACTCCAAACAACAGAGGAATTCAGTATATTAACACCGACTACTAATGAAAATGAAAATCCACTGCCTGCTTCCAGTCTCCGACCGGGTCAGGAATGGAATGAATGAAGCCCCCATCTAGCGGCGAGGATATGTACTGTGCCGGCTGCCGAGGCCTGACGCACTCCCTTGGGGCAATGATTAAATGAATGACAGATGAAATGAAATGTTAGTGGAGAGTGTTGCTGGAATGAAATTTTAACAGGGAAAACCGGAGTACCCGGAGAAAATCCTGTCTGCCTCCGTTTTGTCCAGCACAGATCTCACATGGAGTGACCGGGATTTGAACCACGGACCCAGCGGTGAGAGGCCGGCGTGCTGCCGCCTAAGCCACGGAGGCTTCATAACACCGACTACTAATAATAATTGAAACTTCGTTGGTCCAAATAGCTTAATCACTTCGTATTTTGTAATGAAAACACCCATACATAGCCCAAAAGTCACACTTCTAACATCTGCAGATAAACTTGCCAGCTGATTGAAATCGAGTTCGTAGTTGTCTTCGCGAACCGCTAGATAGCACGCATAATCGGTGTCGCCAGTTTCTCGTGGGTGTTTCCGGCAGTGGATTGCTCCCGCATACAGTTGCAGGTGTATGTCACTACTGCAGATGCATTGGAGAATCCTTTCATGTTTGCTGGCACAAGGTAGCACTATGAGATCATTCTTTAAAAAAATGCGAGTAAGTAATATGGAATTATTCGAATAACATGTCAGATGTTACACATCATCCATCAATGGAATTATCGGCAGTTAAATACGACGCGTAACAAGTTGACCTACAGTGCATAGTAAGAAGAGTAACGACGACCTGATAAATGCACAAACTGTTGGTAGTAAGAAGTAAACAAACGGTTCTCGCGCAGGTATTTATTTGATTGCGCATTCTCCGCAATTCTGTTTCTTCGCCGTCTTCGTGACGAGGCTTCAAGAAACAGGTTTCAAAGCGAAAAGCAAAAGAGTAAATGTTCATTTTCATTAAGTGAAAAAACTATTTGCATACGGGAATTGTTTTGTACATATTCAACTACTGTAATTGTAGTGGCTTCATCATTTAAAACTTGTGTTTCTGTTTAAAACAATTAAATGTACTGCATTGCATTATTTTTAAACCAAAACAAACGGCACTTTTCTTCTTTTTAACACATTTCCTGATAACCCGGCATTTCCGGGAACTCGGCCACCCTCGCTCCACATTAGGCCGAGTTTGCGAGACTCTACTGTATGATTAGACACTACGCTCGAAGTGATAGATTCAGGATTGGTCTAACCACTGATGGATGGCTGAAACATGGATGGCTGGTAGCTAAGGCAGCAGTAAGCCGAATAGACGATGACAGGTATAGCAAGATGGCAGCGAGCGCATGGTGCAATATTGCGAATCACGCTCTGTGATTGGTTACTGGTAGTTTGATGTTATACATGTATTTATGAAAAATCCACAGCCTGCTTCCAGTCTCCGACCGGGTCAGGAATGGAATGAATGACGCCCCCATCTAGTGGCGAGGATATGAACTGTGCCGGCTGCCGAGGCCTGACGCACTCCCCTGGGGCAATGATTAAATGAATGACAGATGAAATGAAATGATAGTGGAGAGTGTTGCTGGAATGAAATTGTGACAGGGAAAACCGGAGTACCCGGAGAAAAACCTGTCTGCCTCCGTTTTCTCCAGCACAGATCTCACATGGAGTGACCGGGATTTGAACCACGGACCCAGCGGTGAGAGGCCGGCGTGCTGCCGCCTAAGCCACGGAGGCTCCCACGTGTATTTATACTGGCAGTAAATATTTTGTTTTTCTTGTAGTTGTAAAATGGGCTGAATTTGGTTATTTAACGCGTAAAATCTTAGTTTTAAGTACCGGTTTGGTGACCCATCGTCCCAGGCAAGCCGGTAATACCTTTACTTCTCAGGCAGATAGGTCACTTAGCCGCATTTTTGAAATTATTGTGAAGTTAAGTATACATATGCGGTGGTGCTGAAGCAGACGTGATCGGGCTAGGCTATTGCGTGTTTAAATTTGATTCCATTTCAGGGTTTTTCGGTTCTGGCTGCGAATAGTTCGCTTAATAATTGGAAAACGGTGGAGAGAGTATATTTTGAGTAGGTTTTTAGTTGTGTTAAGTTTTATGTGGAGCTGAGGAGTGAAATTGGTTTGGCTTAAAGTGCATTTTTGGCTTTGATCCACTTCCCGTTATTATTAAGTTAATTGTGCTGCTAGGGTGATTAAAAGCTGTAGTATTTGATGTAGAGTGCTGCGATTACTTGAGGGAAGTGTTGGGTATTTCATGGAAACAGGAATTCATTACCAAGCACCGATTACGATGTACGGTATAGTGAGCTACGTTTATAGGTACATCATTTGAAGAATGTATAATTTCGTGGCATATGTACATGTAGGCTATACCGTATATACAATTTAAAAGAATGTTTCCAGAAATTATTTTTCACTCGTTACTCTGTTACTGATCGCTAATTGCGTGTATCAGCACTTAAGTTGATATTTGTCAGCCGTTATTATACATTCATTTTTATTGATATTTCGGACATTTACTGACCTCGGAATGACGTGTCAGTGATCCCAGTGCCCTTATGCTATGCGTGAACATATCTCTATATTTTTATTTGTTCCAAGGCACCATTTTCCTGACCCGGTCGGAGACTGGAAGCAGGCTGTGGATTTTCATTTTCCAAGGCACCATTAATTACGATTTAAAATTGACGATTTAAAATTGGGTACGCCAACATGGCGGACCGCGCGCTCAACCTGGTGTACTTTCTCGTGCAGCGGAGAGCTGCCATCAGCGATCCATGTATAGAGATCAGTGGGTCTAACAGTTCATGTGCATGACTTGTCAGTCTAAACGGAAGTAGATATTTCGATGAGGCGGCTTCGGTGGCGATTTTGGCAGCATGCTGAGCTTCTATGCCCAGGTTTGCGGGTTCAATCCCGGCCGAAGTCTTTGGATTTTTTAAAGGCGTTAAAAATCCATTAGTATGTCTTCCTTCGGAGGGGAAGTAAAGCCGGCGGTCCCATGTCATAGATTTATGGCATGATAAGGAACCTTCCACTAATTACACCTGTGTGAAGCTAAATTATAGGTTATCTTTGACTAACGCTCTTAGGTTCCGACGTTCTTCGCCAGGAGCTGGCTGCGGTGGCATCTAGCAACAACGTTCAGAACTATTGGTCGTTGACGGTGGCGTTTGGTAGTAAAAGTTGGAACGACTTGAAAATCGAATGTCTGCAGTCCTTACTTGAATTAAAAACAGATAACACACACTTAAATAGCCATCACTTTTAACACCGGTTATCAGACAGTTTCTACACACACCCATAGTACACGGGGCTACATGACCGCGTTGTCGCAGCCCCTAATCTGAGGAACCAACCAACCAGATATATCGATTTTCATGTGACCATGCATGGGTAACACCCGGTCACGAAAACCAAGATTAACGGCCGAGGGGACCCGATGCGCTGACGACGCGTCAACCCAATATCTGCAGAACAAATGGCTGGCAGCGATTGCCTGGTAGGCCCTTCATGGACTGTAGTGCAACGGGGTTTGTTTGTTTCAATGTATGGGTCACTAACGGTCGTGGTGATAGATTTAGTGACATTCATACGACAAACAATGTGGTCTGACACTTGATATCCATGACTCTCCAGTTTAGTGTGTGTCATCGTTGGAGCCGTGAGACCTACCCAAATCTGTCTCTGATCATGTCTTCTTCCAGTGACGTTATCGATTCGAAGATCGATATTAATATGGTCGCTCCTGTTAAAGCCTATTTTGCACAGTTTACGTATAAGACCCGAATCTTACAATACGTGAGACTTTGAGGTTAAACATCGTGTCTCTATGTTGGTAAACTGAGAGCGATCAAGGGAACTACTCGCGTGTGGCGGAGCTCTTTCTGGTCACGGGGAGAGTTCGACATTTTGTGTAGGCTAAGGATAGGTCATACAAGATCCACCCAATCGTACCTAATGAGAAGGGAAGACCCCCCACTTTGTACCTGTAGTTCCGTTTTAACCGAGCGTGTGGATCTTGCTGATTTACGAAGAAACCTTGGTTTGCAGATGACACTTAAACTTATATTAGCCGATGACGCGGTGGATGCTGATCGCGTTATCCGCTTTCCAGTATAAATTGAATCAACGACTTGTTCGTCTTTGAATGATAATTTTTTGTTTTTCCGTAATTTTGATTAGTTTTATAATTTTTGTTTTTGTTTTATTAATTTTTGGTCTTTTTGAATTTAGGTGTCCACCTCAAAATTTGTATTCTTTAATCTAGTGGGTCTGGCTGCGTGGCTCAGGGGTAACGTTCTCGCTTGCTGAGCCCAAGGTTGCAGGTTCGAAATCTGGCGCAGTCAGCTGGCATTTGAGGGTGCGCAAATGCTAGGGAGCCGTGCCAGTAGATTTACTTGCACGTTAAAGATCCCCTTCGGGGCAAAATTCCGGCACCCCGGCGTCTCTAAAAGCCAGTGTAGTTAAAAGGGACGTAAAACGAATAACATTATTATTATTATTATCACATCTAGTGGGACGTGGGTTGGCGACCATGGGACCCTAGCTGAGTCCGGCATTGCTTCCACTTACTTGTGCCGGGCTCCTCTCCGTCTTCTTTCCTGTCGACCTCCCTTGGTCAACTCTTGTTCTCTTCCGACCCCGACGGTATTAGGGTATCTGAGGCCTAGGGAGTCTCTTCCTTTCCCGCCTTAATTGGCCCTTGTCTCATATTTTCTGATACCCTCCTTCTGTGAGGGGTCAGCCTTCTTTTTCTTTTCCTTTTACCTCCTGCCTTGTGCTCAAGCCCCTTAAGGAGGTAGGGTGTATGTAGCCCCACCACTTCTGGTGCACCCTAGATATTGCTACACCCTCCGGGGCTTATGGCTGGTGAGTTCGGGAGTTGGCGACCCCGAGGGATTCCTGAGCTGGGTCCGGTTTTCCACCTTTTGTCTTTTACCTGTGGGGCGGACCCTCTCCTCTTTCACTTTCCTATCTGCCTTTTATGGCTCTCCTTCCTTCCACGTCCCTCAATCCGCATTCTTCGAGGGTTGAGGGCATTTCTTTTCCTCCTGTCCTGTATATGCCTTATTCTCCTTTTGTTTTCCTTTTCTACTTCTAGTATATAAGTTAGTAGTTAGTTTTAGTTATAGTTTACATTTCGTTATCATCTTCACGATCACCCAAATCATCAGGGGCCGATAACCTAGATTTTAGGCCCTTTAAAACAACAACTATCATCATCATCGTAATCTGTGTTAAGAGGGGCAGATGACCTCGTAGTTCCGCCCCTTAAAACAACAACAACAACAATAACTAACTAACCAACTAACTATGTTGGTTTCAACCGTCGATTCGTGGTGGGATGAAGAGAGTAAATAACTGATGACTTGGAACCAGACATTTATGCACTGAAATGTAGAAAATATGCATTAAAATTGAAAAATATGTACTTAACAGTAAGCCAATCTTATCCACTCACTTTATACATGAATCATTCAGTGCAAAAAAAAGCATCACAATAGATAATTGCAAGTGTTTCAATGTTTTCACGAGACAAATTACGTCTATTGTAATCGTGTTCAGTGCATAAATGTCCGGTCCCGCCATCAGTTGAATAATCACTATTACCTGACACCCACTGTTTTAATAAATACTTTCTGCTGCTCTTCTCTTTAGGCCAGCGGCGGCTCGTGGGATGTAAGTTCGGTGCAGCCCAACACACGCTCGTGTGCAGTAAACGTATATATTAACTGAAAGAACAAATATCACTCACATTCGGTCACGTCTATTGCTTGTATGTTAAATCTATTCTTCGGTCCTTTGAAGCAGCGAACTTGTCTATTATATCATCGTAAATGGGCACTGTATTCATTAAATCGTTGAGCAGTGACTTCTCCAGGGATATGGTTGCCAGCGCAGTCAGCCTCTCCTGGGATGTTGAATTCCTTAAGTATGTTTTATCATTTTAAATGATCTTGTCGACTTCGTCGTTACGCTAAGGTCTGGCGTTACGTTACGGTGACGGGACTAAATGTACCGAGAATGCACTGTAGTGTGTGACGTCATAGTACGATGTAGCAGCCGAGTACCAAGAAGGCAGTGCGAGAACAGAGTTTCAAGAAGGCAGTGTGAGAACAATCATGTAGGCAGTGAAGAAACAAAATAGAATCTTGAAACTCTGTTCTCGCACTGCGTTTTTGGTACTCGGCTGCTAGCATTTAAAATGATATAAAGGCCAGTCTTTCAGACTGACTATCCATGTCTTTTTATCCGCTTAAGGCACGAAAAGCTTCTTTCTACTGATGAACTGGCAGACGGTATAGTAAGTATTAAATAAAATAATTTATACGCTTCTTTGAACACGTCCTTAAGTTCATTCTTATTGAGCGACACAATTATTTCCTCCAATCTGGTATTTTTGTAGGTAGAATCAGAATAGATGTACTGAAGTTCGTTTTTTAACCTGTGTGTGTCAAATGTCGTGGGATAAGAGATTTTTAAGTTCTCTAGACAGAACGTCAAGAGGGAGGATTTTAGAATATTCTTCAAACTTAAAGCTATCTCCTAAGCAAAGAAACTGGAGCTTCTGCATATCATGAAATCTCGTTAAATTTTAGTTTTCTTTTCAGCCATATGAAAATAGGTTTTAAACGTTACTTCATTCCTTTTACCTAGTAGGCTATCAGTTGCCGTGTGGTGTTTATTTTTGAGAGGCAGAAGTAAATGTGCAGAGACTTGTTTTGGAGCACGTTAAATAATATATTAGCAAGCTCAAAAATGTCATTGAATACTATTGATAAAAATATTAATTGGAAGCTATTGAAGTTATTATACAACCCTTCTGATTGACGAATTGTTTTCTCGTCTGACTGAGGGTCGTCCATTAGTCTTTCAAAAATATATTTCAATCCCTCCCACTCCTCGACAACCACGTTTAAAAGTTTACCATGTGACGACCAACACGTCACAATTAATGCGCCACACGGCCATGAATCACAAATCAACAGCACAATTTTTACTATAAAGGAATACTTCGTACACCACACGTTCAAATTTGTAACAAGCTTCTTGTTGCAGCTGTTGGAACAGTAGCCACAATTCTCGCGACAAAATATACTAGTAAATATGTCTTTGCATGATAGTGTTTTAGCGTGATTGAGATACTAACATTGGCAGCAATGGTCTAGGAGCGGAGAGCGCGGGTTATATTCGGGTGCGTTCGGAATAATATCGTCACAGCTCGTGCGAGTCAGCCAGATATTCCAGTTGCACGCTGGGCAGCACCAAGCGGAATACATCTGTACACATACCGCAGGCGGTTCGGCGCGTTGTCATGGCAACCGTTGAGTTACACGTCACAAGTCAGCCCATACTGCTGTGAGCATTAACAGGGCTGCACTCAGAAGGCAAGACGCAATCGTGAAGGAAACGGACTGCGGTGCTTGCTTAATTACTAATAAGTATGAGCGCTGCACCGGTTGTGTAATCACAACATATAAAGCGCATTCTTCGTTCTTTTTAACGAATACGGTAGGTTTTAAAGATAAAATATAGGGATTCAGAAAATGATGGACAATTGTTTTGAGAAATGTTAGTGCAGCCGGGCTGTACCTGATGCACCTGAAAAGCCGCTACTGCTTTAGGCATTTTGAATTACGGATCTGCAGACTAAGAATAAAGTAACACGTTATCTCAAGAAACTCCTCACGGGGGTCATGACCCTCCTCCAAACTCAAAAAACGGAAACACAATAACCAGACAAATAAAACTTAACGAATTTTAACTGAAAAACAGTTTATTTTTATTTTATTCAATACTGAAAATATCTTTATTGCAATTATTATGTTCTGTTACAAGTGTACATATTTACAACTTCATATCTGTTATATAAAAACGATTATTTAAGTAACAAAATCAACTCGTCTATTTTGTTTAGCAAACCTTGTGATTACCGAATCGATGTCTATAGTGATGTCACGATGAATGTGAAGCAATGCACGGATGGGAATTTGGTTTTTGTTTTTTTTACACCAAAAATTTTGCCGACGTCCAAAATGCAAGCTTGGTTGGCAATTTAAGCTGTGACTTTCTCCCTTTGTCGGTACCAACTCGTCTTGCCAAAACTGTAACGTACCTTGATACTTTTCTCGAAACTCGATGTAAAAGTCGCAAAACACGCCGTTGCAATTTGTACGAATATTTTTGGTGTGCCAAACGCATCAAATTTCTATCCATGTAGCTTGCAAAAAAAATTGGTCTGGTTTTGTACGTTTGATTATTTTGTGATTGCGTTTTTAGTGATACCATTTTTCTTAACAATTTCGAATCTGTGCAACCCCCCCCCCCCCTCACCCCTCCCCCAAAGCCAAACTCTAGATCCGCGCCTGCCCCGGGCTACGGGCTGTCGAGATGGTGAAAGGAATGTCCCGCCCCATTCCCTTCATCAAATAACCAGGCAGCATGCTTGCGTAAAATACTAGTTATTAATCTGTTGCTCAGAAAGTTGCCTACAAGGGATGTCCAACATGCAGGCGAAACCTATTTTGTTCAAGATGTTTTAAATTATACTTAATTTCTACTGTTTATGCTAAAATATGCTGTTATGTTCACAATATGCAAACAACCCTCAAAATGTGTATTTCCGGCCCCTAGTCATAAACATCCGGGTCCTAGTAATGATATTCTAAAAACTATCCGCAAATTTTCTCCTATGCAACTCAATTGGTATATCATCTATGCCTGGTGCTTTGTTCCTGCTTAAGGTCACCACGTACTCTTACACGATGAAAAAGTCTATTTTTGTGGCATCACTTTACTAAGTATTTTCTGGGTTTATGCTATGATTCTTATCATATACAAGAAGCGGTATATTCTGAGCTCTTTTTGACCATGTAGTGCTACTTTGCTTTTATAGGGTGTGTGAAATGAATACAAATTTGGGCAGATACATTTTCAAAAAATGTTGTATAAGTTGTTTCAGATACACATTTCTCAGTTGTTTTTCAATGAAATATTCTCATCTCAAATTTTGTTCACATACTTGGAATGGATCATGGCAGATGAGTAACCACTTTGTTTCATTATTAATGGGACATAATGCAAGAAAAAAATCCGAACTCTTTCTTTTTAAATTTATTCAAAAATATGTATCAATTTTCTCTTCCCAATCCATGCCTACTACATATGTTTTGGAAGTGAAAATAGGCTAACATTCAAGTACTCCATTAGGCAAGTTAATGTAAAAAAATAGCCCTCTATCTCAAATGGTTTCCTAGTTATTGGTACTGAACCCTTTATCCTCTGATGGATAAACGATTCGATGTTTTATTTCTTCAATTAATAAATATTTCTACCAGCGTCATGAAATAGCCAGACGGAGATGAGGAAATTTCAAGCATTTGTTGGAGACAATGGGGACATACCTGCAGCAGTTTGACAAAAGGCTAAATACTTAGGATTGTGAAAAGATAGACCCTAGCAATGTTTCAGAAGGACAGGTGGTGGCTACCTCAAAATAGAAGGGACGCGCAGTGAGACACGCTTATGGTATGTTCATTGTAATATTCGCGCCTAGAAAAAATATGATGCAGTAACGTGAGTGGCTGATGAAAATACTAGACACTCCTACGAGGCCAAGGTCTGATAAAAACCGCCAAGTTATTGAAAGTGTGGAACCAATGGGAGATGAATGCTTACGAGCGCGACAAGTCTAGCTTGGGCACGCGACGGCTAGCATTAACGCGGGAGATCGGCTAGACAACATCTCTACGATCGATTCTAGGATTAATGGGCATATTCTTGACCTGCGCAATTTTACGAGTTCAGTGATATTTATTTCATTCCTGTACCACTATTATTTTGAGAAATTTTTATATAATTTCCCCCTCTATCAATACCTAGGGCCGGTTCATTTATAAGTGGCGTGAAGAGCCAAGACATGGTGATTATACTTTGGTGTGTCGAGGACACAGGTTATTATATTTTGTGTGTCGGAGGAACCAGGCTATTATACTTTGGTGTGTCGAGAGGACGAAGATTTATTAATAAATGTGTTAAAATCAGTGATAGATAGTCACAGTACTAGATTTTGTAGGGACAGTAGCATCGACAATTCGCCAACAGACTGTTCCGGGGAAATTAGTACCTGAAACGGCGAATTTAGTAGTCAGATATCGAGTGTATAATAATCTAACTTTTTGAATCAGCACAGAGATGACATCGCTTATCCTGGAAGAAGTTTGGATCTATCAACACTCCGTCGAGATGGTTGAGACAAGCTAAGCAGTATTCAGTTGGGAGATGGCAGCTGATGTCCTTTGACGGGTGACTGGCCGAGGATGAGTACAAAATAATATTCTTATTATCTGATAAATTAACTTATGGTATATGGGACATATTTTGTTTTGTAAATATTTTGCTAGTGTGATTAACGTAGTATATTTAGTTTTGGTCTGACACACCTTTTGCATGGAAACAGCTCGCATAAATGTTATTAGTCGATGGTTCTTGTTGTTGTTTGTTGTTTTAACTAACGTAGCTATGTGGACGGCCGTGTTTGCATATGTTACGCAATGTGGTTAAAAACGTCTCTCGGAGATATGTTGTGTTTCAGAAGTAGGACTGAATTAATATAATTATACAGTAGATTGGAGGGTAATTAATCTTTTTAAGGTTTATTATTGATCAGATTCAGTGAGATTATTGCCTTTGGAGCAATGTGATTTGTGACGAAGAGCAGTCAGCTCTATCGTAGGTTTTAATATTTTTAAATAGTTTGTGAGCATCTATTCAGCCGACCTGTGTGAAAAACGTGATGTCATTCCCAGCAGTGTGAGTGTATGTATTTTAGTGGTCATTACAAGCGGGAATTTCAGCGTAGACTGATTTCTGTCAGCTTGGTGCCAAGTCCATATTGTTACCTTGCGAGGGCATATGTGGCTATTTTGATTAATGTCTGACCATATGTTTTGGTGGTTGAGATTTGTTGCTGTTGATTCTTTGAGATAACGGCACAGCTGGTCAGTTATTTTTACACACTGGAATTGGGGCAATGACAAGTATTGAGGAAGGGGGAGCTGTTTCACAAGGCGGACTGAAGGTTGCAAGCGAGGTCATTAGTGGGGAGTGCTTGTTGGCTCCGTAATTACTTGAAATACAGAATTAAGAACTGATCAATGGTAAAAATTGTTTAAATAAATGGGAGTTGCCTACGAATCACTATAATCTCCGAAGCGTTAGCTTAACGTGCATTTTTGTTCATATAAGGTAATCTCAGCCGGTCAGGCTTTTGTTGTTGTTGGTTTCTCTCCATGTTTATATTCCATATCAGTGACCCGTGAAGTCACGTGCGGTGCTGTCTTTTCCTTGTTTGTGTATTGAGCAATTGGCCGCGTTGGCAGCTCATTTTGTCAAGTGCGTCATCGCGCTAATGGAGGGTCTCGAGGGAGATTCCTGTAAATAGTAGATTTTCAGTTTGTGTGTCAGCATTAAATTTTTAAGGGTTTTTATTAGTGTCATGTCCCATATCCGTAAACGTTGATTTACGAGATGATTGTTCGTAAGCATCGTGGCTGTTAACCCGCTGTAAACGAACAGTCATCCAAGTACTCATTCCTCGTAGTTAGTCATTACGCGTACATAAAATCCAAATGCAAGTTAGTGGAACCAGGATCCACATTTTATAAGGGGGGAGATCCGTCTGACTCCTCAACATTGATAGATATTCCTGTCATGGGAAAATTCAGGGAGGAATTTTTTATTATTGTTGTTTATATTCTTTTTATGCACTATTAGTCATTAAATCATGTTATTATTCTACGTCTTGTCACCTTTCTTTCTTAATTATAGTTTTAATCCTATGACCCTTACCTCAGTAGAGCATGTTGTTTGGCGAACGTAAACATCACACTAGGAACTGAGCGCGACCCCTTGATCAAGATTCTTGCATATAAACACTGCTATTCTGAAGGGTTCAGTACCTAAACATGAAAAATGAGTTCAGTATTAACGGAAAACAGCTGGCAAAGTTAAAAGTGAATTATTCAGAGCATGGGACGTTAATTAAAAAAAACGAATTTAACCCATATATGCCCACCGCCCCATTTTTGGGGCGGTTGTTATTAATAGTTATAAAAAATGAAAACAACTTTTCTGATAGAGTTTGGTGTTGTAGATCAAGTGAGTTGGCATTCTTGGATATGATGTAGGTGCCTGTCAACAAACAACTGCTCTCTGAGAACAGTTATACATTGTTGACTACAGTCCATTATCAGAATGCGAAATGTCTTCTCAAAAGAGGTAAGTAATTTAATTATATCTTATTATTTTAAGGGTGACAATGTGATTCTATGTTCTTCATAAGTTAATAAGTGATGCTGTTTTGAAAAATTATCAGTTTCCTCTAATTGGAATACTTTAGGGGGCATTTCATTAAACGCCCCAAAAATGGGGCGGTGGACACTGGCGGGTACACTGTTTATATGCGATATTTTTACAATTATTTTTTAGATGTAATTAAATAATGGTGTCGTATTTGTATATTCATGTAATAAATAGACAGGCCTTTTATTCTAATTGGATCTCAATATCATTATACTGTACTATTAGATTTTACATCAAATGCTGATTACCGTATATTTACATATGATTTGTTATGTTTTAGGCTTACTGTTGATGAAATACTGGTAATTCTGGAGCAACCTAATCAGCAATTTGTAAGTGCTACCGTGTATATCAGTCCTCCAGAAAATCACCTCCAGAGTGACGGAGAAAGTGGTGATGAGAATGAACATGGTGACCTGAATAATTTTTCCGGGAATAAACTTCGGGTTGAGGGAGAACTTCGGGCAACTACACTCACTGACAATGGTCTCGAGGAAGTGGAAATAGCAGGTAATGAGGACAGAGATGACACATTACCCAGTACTTCCAACCAAGTATATCAGATCACGCCTCCAACTACTTCATGTGATAACTCCAGAGCACCATGATCTCGGAAGAAGAAATCATTGCCACCATCACGCAAATGGAAACGCGTAGATTTACCATCCAAATCAGAACGTTAATGGGTAAGATCCGCAATCACAAGTGTAGACAAATCTCCAGCAGAACTTTTTGAGATGTTTTGGGATGATCATATAATTGAAAGTATTGTCAGAGAATCCAAACGATATGCGATGTTTAATGCCAACCATAATTTTGATGTTCAAACAAGTGATATCAGGTTACTGATTGCTATTTTACTCCTGAGTTGATATATGACTCCCGCTAGGCACCGCCTCTACTGGGACTCTAGTGTTGATACCTACCATCCCGGAGTTGCAAATTCCATGTCAAGGAACAGATTTGAGGAATTACTTAGCTATTTACACTTTGCAGATAACAACTCCTTGAATCCCAATGACAAATTTGCCAAAGTGCACCGCCTCCTTTGGGATCATCTCAATGAGAAGTGGTTACAGTACTTACCTAAAGATGCCTATTTGAGCATCGTCCATGGTTCCATACTTTGGAAGACATGGAACTAAACAGCACATGTTAAACAAACCTGTAAGATTCGGTTTCAAAGTGTGGTCGATGTGTTAAAGATTAGGATACCTTGTTCAAGCTGAGCCTTATCAGGGTGCCTGCACAGGTAACACACATCCTGAACTGGGTGTCGGGGGCTCAGTGGTTGTAGACTAGGTGAGTAAACTGCCTCAGAGTTACGGCTACAGTATATTTACAGACAATTATTTTACTTCCCTGCCTCTGCTTTCAAAACTGGCTAGCGATGGCAACGACTGCACTGGAACGAATCGCAACAACCGTATTGAAAAGGCTCCCCTCAAAGATCCTGCTACAGTGAAAAATCTACCACGAGGAAGTTATGACCAAGTTACAGATGTAGAATCAGGAATAACTCTTGTGAGATTCAATGACAATAACGTCGTAACTCTTGCATCTAACAAGATAGGTGTTTTTCCAATGGGTACATGCAGTCCTTGGAGTGGTAAGGAAAAGAGAAGGTTGTCTGTGAGGCAGACAGCAATTGCTGCTCAGTATAATCTTTACATGGAGGGTGTAGACAGGCTGGACCTAAATGTTTCTGCCTATAGACCCGGTATAAGAATGAAGAAATGGTACTGGCAACTTATACTATTTCCCTTGAGCTGCAGTGTCAACAATACATTCCAGTTGTACAGGATGACCCCTGCGGGCATGGCTAGAGGTTCTTATGACTTTCTGGGCTTCATTCGTTATATTGTCCAATGCTACCTTGGAAAATACACAAACCGCCTACCAATGGGTAGACTTTTGAAACCTGTGAAAAGGCATGTGCAATACGAAGTGAGATTGGATGGCGTTGGTGATATAATTATAACCAATTCATCGCAGGTTGGATGTGGAGAATGCCATAAAAACACTACAAAGAAGTGCAGGAAATGTGATGTCGGTTGCCACGCAACTTGTTTCGAGAAGTTCCACTCATGAGTGTTTGTAATAAACATCTGCTGCTGAGTAAACCCCTGCATGGGTGCTGTAGACATGCTAGAACAAAATGTCTTTGCTTATAGACATCCTATCAGGATGATGAAGTTTTCCCTGAGTTGCATTTTCAACGTGTATATTTTGGTTCTAATATCTTATTCTTATTGTTTCTTGTTCTGAACAATATTGTATTGCATTTTTATTGTCCTTCTTGTGCAACACTTGACTACATTCAAAAACTAAAATCAAAAGTCAAGCAAAGGTTGTTTACATTTACCTGCACCCAGCCATGCCCACCGCCCCATTTTTGGGGCGCCATTAATCTCAAGACAGGAACAAAAAGTAAGTATTTTAACAACTTTTACACAATGAGGGGAACCCTTGGACTAATCCATGATAATATGAAAGAAATATGAGAAGGAAAAAAAAGTTGGGCATATATGGGTTAAGGGAGTTGTAGACATCAAAACCCCCACAAACTATATATATTTGATTATTTGGATTCAGAAAAGAATGAAGAATTTTATGGCGCCAAAATAAAAAATCGATTTTTTTTTCATCATGCAAGAGTACGTAGTGTTCGTAAGACTTCCAATGCTCTGTCAAATTCTGATCTCAATATTAAATCTCCTTTTGCTTCCTCATCAACTTCCTCCTCCCTTTCCATTACATGATTGTCAATCTCCTTTCCCTTATACAAACACTCTATGTAAGCTTTCCATCTCTCAACCTTTTCTTCCCTATCTGTTAGAGGCTTTCCATTTGTGTCCTTAATATTACAGCACTTAGTCTTATTTTCCCCAAAAGTATTCTTAATGCTTCGATAAGCTGTGTCTACTTTTCCTAATTTCTGACAATTTTCTATACCTGAACATTTCTCTTTCAACCATTCTTCTTTCGCTTCCTTGCACTTCTTATTAACCTCATTTCTCTGACGTCTGTATTCTGTTTCCCCTTTTCATCTCTTACATTCTTGTGTTTTCACCTTTCATCCATCAATTCTAGTAGATCCTGTGTGATCCACGGTTTTTTACCTATTCTTTCTTTCCTACGGTACCAATGTTTTCTTCTGCGGATTTTGTTATTTCATTCTTCAAAAGTGCCCATTCGTCTGCAATTGAAGTGTGTTTAGGGTTTCTCATTAGTCCTTCCTTTATACTCTTCTTGAATCTTTCGATTATATCCTTCTCTTTCAGTCTGTCTATTGCCTATCTTTTTGGCTTTTGAGTTTTCTTCAGTTTCTTCAACTTTAATCTGCATTTCATAAGAACCAGATTGTGGTCAGAGTTTATGCCAGCATCGGGATGTGGTTTACAATCCAAAATCTGGTTTCGAAACCTCTGTTTGACCATAATGATGTCGATTGGGTAACTCCCTGTATCTCCTGGTCTCATCCATGTGTATATTCTTCTATTGTGGTTATTGAATAAGGTGTGAGCCATGACCAACAAATGCTCGGTGCAGAATTCCATCAGTCTGCTTCCTCGTTCATACCATTCACCTAATCCGAAATCTCCTACTATCTTCCCTTCTCTTCCTTTTCCTACCACAGCATTCCAATGCCCCATTACTATAACATTTTCATCACCCTTGTAATACCTCAGAATTTCATCTATTCCTTCGTAGACCTTTTCAACATCCTCATCATCAGCTTGAGTGGTAGGCATATAGACTTGTACCACTGTGGTGCACGTAGGTTTAGTATTGATTTTTGCTACAATAATCCGTTCACTATATTACTCAAAATATTCCACCCGCTGAACAAGTTTCCTACTCAATATGAGACCAACCCCTGCTTGGTCATTGTTTGATTTAGTGCTAATGACCCTATAGTCTCCTGACCAAAAGTATTTCACTAATCCCAACCAAATCCAACCTCAACCTATCCATTTCCCTTTCTAAGTTTTCTAACCTTCCACTTCCCAGCAGACTTCTAACATTCCACGCTCCGATCCGTAGAATGTCCGATTTCCTCTTTGTCACTTCTGTGATGTTAACCCCCTCTCGAGTAGTCTCCACCCGGAGATCCAAATGGGGGACTAGTTTACTAGTTGGAATTTTACAAGGGAGGAGGTCTTTAATACATGTAGTTATGCATAAAGAGGTGCATATCCTCGGGAAGAGCATTACGGCTGTAGTTTCCCGTTGCTTTCAGCCGTGCAGCAGAACACAGTGTAGCCATTAGTTGGCTTATATTATCAATATATTAACCATCTATAAGACAAGGAAAGTATTTATTTATTCTGAAAGGCTGCTACTCCCTTCCAGAATAAGTAATAGGGCAATTCTACTAACAAAAATGCTAACCTTCTACTAACAATTAAATACCAAAATTCTACTAACGAAACAATACTTAAGTTCCACCAACAACTTTCCTGTCGACCTCTCTCGGTCAACTCTTGTTCTCTTCCGACCCCGACGGAATTAGGGTATCCGAGGCCTAGGGAGTCTCTTCTTTCCCACCTTAATTGGCCCTTCTCTCATCTTTCTTGATCCCTCATTCTTCTAGGATCAGCCTTCTTTTCATTATGGTTCCTTTTCTCTGTAAGATTCCCGCCCTGTTTTTATGAATTGGCCCCCGGTGTCTCTAAATTACATTTTGTGAGTTTTTTTTACTCAACCACATTTTGTAAGTTTCTTCAATCTACATTGCACTTTGAAAGTATTTTCGACCTAACTCCATTTTGTAAGTATTTTCAATCTCAATTGCATTTTGTACGTACAGTAATTTAAATCTACCATACATTTTGTAAGTATTTTGAATTTCAATTGCACTTTGTGAGTATTTCAATCTGAACCGGCTTTTTCAATCTCACTTGCATTGTGTATTTTCAATTCCAATGGCATTTTGTAATTATTTTGAACCTAAATTGCATTTTTTTACGTATTTTCAATTTCAATTACATTTTGTTAATATTTTGAATTTCAATTGCATTTTGTTGAGTATTTCGAATCTTCATTGCGTTTTGTAGGTAATTTGTACCTAGACTATATTTTGTGCGTATTTTTCAATCTAAATTCCTTTTATGAGTACTTTCCTTCTAAATTATAGCTTGCCACGGTGGGTGAGTGGATAGCGTGTCGGTCTAGTAACCCCAAGATTGCAGGTTCGCTCCTGGCCGTGGTAAGTGATTTTTGAAAGTCGGCAAAAATACGACACGCATGTCATACGATGTTGGCATGTCCAAGAACCCATTTGAATTCAGTAGGCCGTGTTCATAATGGCAAAATTAATCTCGGGAGTTTCCGCCAACAAAATGATCCCCATTTCTCCACTAGAAAGCGCTTTAGTGTTCAAGGAGCTTAGATATCTAACCTCCTTGACATTCATAGTTATTCAAGGAACAACGAAATTCGGCATGCAAGCTACCCTCTGGGTGTCAAATTACAAATCTTGCACCCGGCACCCGAGGCCATACGATATTATTATTATTATTATTATTATTATTATTATTATTATTATTATTATTATTATTATTATCTTTTATAAGTATTTCCATTATACATTTTGTAAGTATATTCACTCCAGCTTGATTTTCGTTATGGTTTCCATCTCATTGTCATTTTCGCTATCATCCAGACAATTAGAAGCCGATAACCTAGATGTTAGGCCCCTTAAAACAACAATTATCATCGTCATCATCTTCCTGCGTAACGACCTCCACGGTGGCGGTCGGCGGCAAAAGTAGCAACTATTTGAAAAATTCAAAATTGCAGTCCTTACTTGAATTAAAAAACAGATACACACACTAATACATTCATCACTAGGGCTCGGATCGATATGCTCGATAAAATCTCCAGATATGCTCCAAAACCATGTATGTTATGCTCGATAGATATGCTCGAAAACCCACTATATGCGGTTAAATATGCAGAATATGCTCGTAAAACACCGTTAAAACTATAGAAAGGAAAGTGAAACGAAAAAAATAATAATATACCTTTATATACGAGCTTTATTGTATGTATGATACACTGCAATATACTCGCATTCAAGTTTTTCAAGTATATAGAGAAATTTTCTTATAAAAGTTACAGTTTAAAAGTTCATTTACAAAATGTTCAGAATTAGGCGAGTCAATGAAGCAGATCTGCATTGGTCTCTACAACAAGAATTTTTTCTATGTTTTCAGTTTTGAATGATTTTCTTAAATCAATCAATAAAAGTTTCAATTACGAGAACGACCTCACTAAAGGTTAAAAACCTGCGGTTCTATTATTCGCAGCAGATAGGCTTTTCATTAATTATTTCTGTTTTCGAATTCGGGGGGAATTCGAAGAAAAACAAACTATTTAGACGAAAACCACAAGAATATGCATTTATATGCTCGATAAATTTCAATTCTGTTGGTCCCAGAGAGGTGAAAATACCACCGAAAGGCTTCTTTCATTGTGTACTATTCAGGAAAAAAATATGCAAATATGCTCGAATCCGAGCCCTAGTCATCAAAATTAACACCGGTTTTCAGACAGATTCTACACACACCCAAAGTACACGGGGCTACATGACGGCGTTGTCGCAGCCACTAAACTAAGGAACCAACCAACCAACCAACCAACCATCTTTCTCAGTCTTCACAGGGCACAACCTCAAACTCCTGGCGCTGTGCAGCTGTTCCCTCCGATAGACCTCTTGTAGATACAGCAACTCAGATGAAGCCATTCTTATCCGATTCGATTGCCAGCAATTTTGTACAGTTGAAGCAGTCCGAATTTATATTTGTCCACATGTGAGGCCAATGCATTATAAGGTAATGATAATTGTTGTTTTAAGGGGCCTAACATATAGGTTATCAGCCCCTGTGTGCCCCTGAGGGTGTAGCACTATCCAGGGTGCACCAGAAATGGTGCGGAACACACACTCTGTCTCCTTGAGGGCCTTGAGAAGAAGGCATGAGATACTGTGAACCCCTGAGGGCGTAGCACCATCCAGGGTGCTCCAGAAGTGGTGAGGCTACACATACCCTGCCTCCTTGAGGGCCTTGAGCAGAAGGCAGGAGATACTGTAAGCCCCTGAGGGTGTAGCACTATGCAGGGTGCACCAGAAGTGGTGGGGCTACACATACCCTGCCTCCTTGAGGGCCTTGTGCAAAAGGCAGGAGATACTGTGAGCACCTGAGGGTGTAGCACTATCCAGAGTGCACCAGAACTGGTGGGGCTACACACTCCCTGCCTCCCTGAGGGCCTTGAGCAGAATTCAGGAGATACTGTGAGACTCTGAGGGTGGAGCACTATCCAGGGTGCACCAGAAGTGGTGGGGCTACACACACCCTGCCTCATTGAGGGCCTTGAGCAGGAGGCAGGAGAAACTCTGAGCCCCTGTGGGTGTAGCACTATCCAGGGTGCACCAGAAGTGGTGGGGCAACATACACCCTGCCTCCTTGAGGGCCTTGAGCAGAAGGCAGGAGATACTGTGAGCCCCTGAGGGTGTAGCACTATCCAGGGTGCACCAGAAGTGGTGGGATTACACACACCCTGCCTCCTTGAGGGCCTTGAGCAGAAGGCAGGAGATACTGTGAGCCCCTGAGTGTGTAGCACTATCCAGGGTGCACCAGAAATGGTGGAGCTACATACACCTTGCCTCCTTGAGGGCCTTATGCAGAAGGCAGGAGATTCTGTGAGCCCCTGAGGGTGTAGCAATATCCAGGGTGCACCAGAATTGGCGGGGCTACATACACCCTGCCTCCTTTAGGGCCTTGAACAGAAGGCAGGAGATACTGAGAGCCCCTGAGAGTGTACCACCATCCAGGTTGCACCAGAAGTGGGGGGGGGGGGGGGGGGAGGGCTACACACACCCTGCTCCTTGAGTGCTTTGAGCCGAAAGAAGGAGATACGGTGAGCCCCTGAGGGTGTAGCACTATCTCCAGGGTGCACCAGAAGTGTTGGGGCTACACACACCCTGCCTCCTTGAGGGCCTTGTGCAGAAGGCAGGAGATACTGTGAGCCCCTGAGGGTGTAGCAACATCCAGGGTGCACCAGAAGTGATGGGGCTACACACACCCTGCCTCCTTGAGGGCCTTGAGCAGAAGGCAGGAGATACTGTGAGCCTTGAGGGTGTAGCACTATCCAGGGTGCACCAGAAGTGGTGGGGCTACACACACCCTGCCTCCTTGAGGGCCTTGTGCAGAAGGCAGGATATACTGTGAGCCCCTGAGGGTGTAGCTTTATCCAGGGTGCACCAGAAGTGTGGGGCTACAGACACCTTGCCTCCTTGAGGGCCTTGTGCAGAAGGTAGGAGATACTGTGAGCCCCTGAGTGTGTAGCACTATCCAGGGTGCACCAGAAATGGTGGAGCTACATACACCTTTTCTCCTTGAGGGCCTTGTGCAGTAGGCAGGAGATTCTGTGAGCCCCTGAGGGTGTAGCAATATCCAGGGTGCACCAGAATTGGTGGGGCTACATACACCCTGCCTCCTTTAGGGCCTTGAGCAGAAGGCAGGAGATACTGAGAGCCCCTGAAAGTGTAGCACCATCCAGGTTGCACCAGAAGTGGGGGGGGGGGGGGAGGGGGGGGTCTACACACACCCTGCTCCTTGAGTGCCTTGAGCAGAAAGCAGGAAATACTGTGAGCCCCTGATAATGTAGCACTTGGTGCATTCTTGGAATGCACGGTACCTGAGATTATAATTTTGAATGCTTTTGCACGTTCTTTCCTTCCTTTTTGTCAGACACCAACAGTGATCTTCTGTTCTCTCTTAGGGGTTCAGGTCTCCTATATTTTGTATGAGTCTGTTCCAGATATATATTCTGTGACCCACCTAGCGTCATATAACAACAAATCTCTGAAGCTCTTCAACTCTTCCTCGCGCAAGAGGAATTCCATATCCATTTGGCTACCAGATACTGTTGTCAACTCTTTGAAGACCAGCTCAGCAAAAGAAGATTATTTTGTTGTATTTAAGTTGGTTATGCTGATATGTATACCTTTTGTTTCCTACCCCCACTCTTTCCCCTTCCGTGGTCTCTCCGTGCTCCGTTGAGCTGCTCTCTCTTCTTAGTCGGCAGTTGTAGTAATCAGTTAAGGCTCAACCAGAGCCAGCCTCCTGACCTAACGAGGCATTTTTTAAATTCCACGCCATGTTGGAACTTTAAGCATCAGTGAGGAACTTCACTTCGACATGCAACAAAGATAAGTACCTTCTTCAAGTTTTAACCTCATCTTCATGGTTTTAACTTCCTCGTGTTTTAAATGATACTTTTATAGACAGTGTGAAAGTATTTATTTGGGGCAAAAATCATTCTTCGTGGGATTTGTCATGTTGAGCTTTCGCTCGTACAAGCCGACTTTACCATAAAGAGCTTTTATTAAGCTATTCTAATGAGAAATCCTCTCTCTACGTGGGATATTATCTAATTACCCGCTGTCTATAATGCAACAAGTTAGTTCCTCCGCTGGATTTACATTAGCCCCATTTTACTACTAAGATTGTTCTGGAACTTTCCAGATTCGGTACTCAATCTACGAGTCCTGCCGTCATGTATTTCTCACGTACTTGGGAGAATTCTGTTTAAAACTAAATTACTACATAGTGAAGTTTCGTCCACCGCGGGAATTTTCTATAGCGCATTTAATTGTACTTTACAACTTTCTCAAGAAATAGACTCTCACTTATCTAGTGAAACCAGTTATTTTCATCATTGCAATAACTTTCTTTTCCACAAACTTTGTGTCTCCACAGTGAACTTTTCATATGTTTCAATGAACTATAGTGAAAACCAGTGCTTGCTCAACTTTTCTACCGCGTCGCGATCGTCCGCTTATATTCAAATAAGGCCATAAACATTTTCCTTAATTCCCATTTCTCTTTCCTAAACCTTTCACTAACAATCTGCAATAAACTTTTAATCTAGGTCTGTTCCAATAAGGTGTCATTCCAAGAAGTGCCCTTCCATTTTTGTTGGTTTATCATTAAGTATCTCTGTATAATCTTTGTGATACGTGTCTAGCACACGTTTCAAACTTACATTGTTCCTCCCTTCAAAATTAGGGAAAACAATTCTCTACACTCTTGAGCGAGTCATGTTCAGGTTTCACGAAATGGAAATTGCCCCATTTTTCTCGTGATTCCTAATTAAACATAGGAAGTCTAGAAACTTCCTTTTCACTTTCTTCAGGTTTCATAGTAAGTGACCTGCCCTCTTTGTATAATTCTCATATATTAATTCTGTATAAATATAAGAAGTTGTAGGAACTTCTATTTTATTTTTCACGTTGTTATTATTGTTATTTTCAAAGTTGTCACTTTCTCTAGAACATTCTCTCCAGAATTTCTTAAGGTGCACTTTTGTACTTCAATTCACGTTCAAGCTTTAATTATTTCATTGCTCATTTGTTTAAATCTTATAAAGATTTTAGAAACATGTAAGGTTTGAAACCTTGTAAATTGTCAATTGCCTGGAGCAACCGTTTAATGTTGAGAGGTCTGCGACCCTATATGTTAAAAAGTTCAAATGAACTATGTTTATTAAAATTATATTGCATAATTGTTAATTTCCTCAAACTTTTTCTAATTGTAAAATAAACAAATCTTTTCCCTTCGCTTTTTCATTTTCGAATATAAAGTTTAGGCAAAATCCTGTCTTCCTTGACTCTCCTCACTCAATGATATTAAAATCATTAATAGAGCTTTCACCATTTGTTGCATTTGAGCAAGAACTCTTAATTTTCACCTTACTAAAGTTCTTCTTAGCGTTAATAGCTAATTCTAATTGGCCAGTAAGGCAAGTAAAGTTCGCTAAGCCAACTACCTGCTTGTGGAGACCCTCTCCGAAAACTTATGGTCAATTTTCTAAAAAAGAAGTGTTTTTTTTTGTCTAAACTTTTAGCCGGCTCCTCGCTGAGTAAAAGCTTAGCCATTTTTCAATGCAAACATTGGTTCATTTACCAAGATTACCCAATAAGGCATAATCTTTTATCATATTCCTTCTTAGAGACACTTGGTCGCCCTTACAGGAACTCCATAATTTTGGAAATTGAAAATACCAAACCTGAGTTAAATCATTGGCATTCTTTGAATTACTTTGTAAAACCTAATTTCTTTGAGAAGACATACAGTAAATTTGTTCCTCTCAGTCTTGCCAGACCATCACCCTTCCCCATAGTACTTTTATACATGCTTGGAAGGAAACACACTAAAGCCTCTCTCTGGCAAACTGCCCAAGCCTTAGCTGCGGTTCCCGTCAGCTTCGACCAAGCTCGTAACCACTTTAGGTATCCGAGCACGAATTTGCGGTGGCAACCGCTTCTAAATGGATTAAAAGTCAAATTAATAACTTTTGTGGGACTCTTCTCCTATTCTTCTATCCTTCTTTTCCAATCCCAAATCTACTTCCTTCTCTTAATCATCTTCCCTTGGTGGGTGGGTTATTCCCTAGCCTATAATCTACCCAAAATTTGGTCCCAGAAACCCGGGAGAGCCCATTTTTTCTTTTTTCTTTAAAAAAAAGTGTCATTTGACAATATTTTGCATATTTCTAATATCTGTGTTGAATATTTCAGCTATAACCACATCGTACAAAGCCTGTGAACGGGAAAGAGGCCGCTCCTGTCTCCTATGGTGTGTCCTGTTCTTTCGACCCATTCTCTGCTGCAAACTTGACAGCATCTCCAAGGTTCTACAGTTTCGTGAGTTGTATTTCAATTTATTCTTTTTGTCATGGCTCCTGCTGAAAAAGATGAAACTCTCATTGCTAGACGTTCTTCTTATAAAGGGCAACTCACTAGATTCCGAAATTTTATTAACAAGTTAAATCCCGCCGAGTGTGATTTAGATATCTTAACACATCGCCTTAAGTTGTACGAACGGTCTTATGATTATTATGACCAAATTCAAACCGAGATCGAATCCGCTTTTCCAGAACTGCAATCGGATCGGGACGAGGTTGAACCCTTGTACTTTGAAGGAATTGCAAAGGCCCACCAACTGATCCGCAATATCTCAGAACCGGACACTAGGGTCATCAATCCGGCCCAGCTAGCACCCGCTTCAGTTCACAAGAACCAACCGAAACCGTTACTTCCCAAGATAGGCCTACCGCATTTCTCAGGCAAGGAAGGTGAATGGTATTCTTTTTACGAACTTTACTGCTCTTTAATTCATGAAAATATCGAGATCCCAGACATACATAAATTTTACTACCTCCGCACTTCTTTGGAATCTGAGGCCTTGGCCTTGGTGGAGTCACTGCCTTTAAGAGCAGACAACTACCACATCGCCTTTAATCTCCTTAAAGAGAGATATGGCAATTTACGGTTGAGTGTCGCTCGACACATCCGTTGTTTGTTTAACCTACCATGCGTCAAACCTAATGACGTCACCTCTTTAAGAGACCTCTTAGATTCTATGCAGTTAAATGTCAGAGCGTTATACCAGCTAAAACAGCCTGTCCAAACATGGGACACCATACTTATTCACCTAGCTACATCAAGATTCGATTTTTCGACACTGAAGGCCTGGGAGATCGAACTCGCCTGCAACAAGGAACATTCGTTCGAACACCTTATCTCGTTTCTCAACAGTCGATGTCAATTCCTTACAGCACTCGCATTTCAGTGCGAAAAAGTCGAAACGAATCCTCAGTGTCAAATTTTTGAAAAAAAACTTGCTTCTTCAAAGGGACATCAGCCCCCATTTGTCGAAAACAAACAAACCCGTTCTTCTTTCAATCATTCAAGAGAAGATATCAGGCCGCTTAACAAATCGTTAAAATGCACGCTCTGTAAAAAGCTTCACACCTTGTATTTGTGCAAATCCTTTAAAGAATTGTCTGTCGAAGATCGAAGAAAGTTTGTCTTGAATAGCAAACATTGTTTCAACTGCTTATCACCTAAGCATTCTTCTTCGAACTGTACGTCATCAAATCTCTGTTTTCATTGCAAAAAACCGCATCATTCTTTATTGCACGTTCACGATAAATCGAGGTCATCAGCACCTGCCTCTTTAAGCTCCTTGCAGAGCCGCTCCGAACCAACTAATGCTTCTTCCTGCATTTCCAACGCCGACACTTTTCACAGTGCGCAAACCCTGTTGACCACTGTACAATTTGAAATCCAAGACAAATTTGGAAATTGGTCTCGAACCCGTGGTCTTCTCGATTCCGCTTCAACGCACAACTTTGTTTCGCAATCGTTGATTAAAAAACTAGGTCTTTCGTCATCGCCTACTTCTATCAATGTGACCGGCATTGACAATTTGAAAACTCAAGCTTTGCAGTCTTCAAAATTGAAAATCAGAGACGTTTGTCAAAGAAACACCAATCTTAATTTAAACTGTCTCATTCTTACCAGTATTGGTAAAGACACTCCAAGTCACTCTATCAATACCTCCGGATTAAAGATTCCTTCGCACTGAAGGTTAGCCGATCCTCAGTTTAATGCTCAAGGTCCCATTGATGTACTTTTCAGTGCCAATGTTTTTTGGAATTGCATTCGCAAACAAACACGCAAGTTATCCTCAACCGTGGTCGCCAGAGACACCGATTTTGGTTGGGTTATTACTGGTGAAATTCAATATCCCAGTGTTCAAACCAAAGCGCAATGTCATTTCGTTACAGCTGACATAAATCCCATTTCTGAAAAAGAGAACGCTCATGTTTCAGATTTCAATATTTTTGAAAACCACTTGTCGAAACGATGTCTTATCGTGAACAACTGCGCTAACCCTGTAAGTTGTTTAAATGGCTTTTCCTTCTTCCCGCACAAGATGGCCATTCAAGTTCGCCTTGCTTTGTGTTATTTCGTCTATCTTCTTATGTCATTTTTATAGCAGTTAATTGCTTAAACTATTCCTCGAAAACTATCTTCCCCTTGTGTAAAACCATGGCTATCAGTCACCATCACTTTGCTGTACGCTATGTTTCACTTCTTTCGCTATGTAGAAGGATGGCCACGGCCGGCTCCTCCCTCCTTCCTCACAATTGGAAGTCGCTCATGAAACCGCTTGAAACTCTGAATTCTATAGCATCTAGAATAACTATTCTTATGCATAACCTTCGTCTCAATGTCCCAGCTTGTCTTCTTTGCTCGGAAGAATTAAGCTTCTTTTTGTTGAAAATTGTTCGATTTCGTGATCCTCTCAATTATGCGAAATTGATGTCCTACTTTATTTCATATAGCTTTAAATTGTTTGTTCACGTCCAAGTTACGATTGACTGCATTCCGTTCAAACTGAATATCTGCTTTAAGTTACAGCTGATTCACCAAATGTTGTGTGTGTACTTCGAACTGCTTGTTTGTCAGACCTGTTTGTATACACGCCGGAGGAACGCCAAGTTGTTTATTTCCTGTACGCTTGACACAGCTCAAAGCAAGTTTCTCTTATCTCAACTCTGGCTGATTGCCAAGCATTGCCTGGCGAGTTGCTACTACAAGTACAGAAGCCGTTTACCTACTTCCCAAAATAAACTTGTTCCGCTTAAGGACTCTGTCAGCTATTTATATGTCTTATCTCGTTGTACTATGTGTGTCAAGGCCGTGCTTGTTTACGTCTTCCGCTTACTCATGTTCGTATTCTATAACTGTTTCGATCCCTGTTTCAAAACTTCGTTGCGTATTTCTCACGCGCTTATGTATTGCAATTCGCTTGCATATTTTGCGATCTTAATGTTCATTGATGAACAAACTTGTTTTTTCTCGTCGTCACATTCGATGTGTTTTTGTATTCATACTTGTCATGTCCCGTTTTTCGCTGACTTAAGTATTTTTCTGAGTAACCCCTTTGATACTCATTATAACTTGAGGTTATTGTTTATGGCTACTCGTTTGTTACCTATGGCGTTCTTGCTTTCTACTCGCATAGTTCCTTTGTTTATTTGGTATATTCTTGTCCTGAATAGACGTACTTGTTTCTATACGCTTTGTTTAAACTTGTTAAATCTCCTTTTTCATTGTATCGTAATCTTTACTAGTGCTTTATTTCCCTCAGCTTCCAGCTATTTTGTGATTGAAAGTGTTGATAATTCTCGCCTTTCAACTCCGCTTTACAATGACCCTGATAACCTCCTTCCACTTACACCTGGTCGTTTCTTTACACGCACTTCTCTCTCTGCCCATCCTCCCCTTCCTAATTCTTTCAGGGATTCTGATTTACCTATTGTTTGGTGTAAACTTGAAGCCCTCCGTAATTCCTTTTGGAAGAGGTGGAACTTGGAATATTTAACTTCCTTGCAGGGGAGACAGAAGTGGTTTCTTTCCAGTCCCGACATTAAAGTGGGAGACTTGGTCTTAGTTAGGGATGTTTCACCCCCCCCCCCCTAGTCTGGCCTTTTCGAAAAGTGACTAAGTGTTACCCTGGAAGAGATAGGAGAGTCAGGGTATTCAGAGTCTTGACCAATAATGGTCAGATCACAAGACCACTGCTCTTCAATTACTGTATTACTCTTAAATGTTTAATTGCCTATTTGTTCCCTGTTGGTGTCTGCCCCTCCCAGTATGGTGCATTCTTGGAATGCACGGTACCTGAGATTATAATTTTGAATGCTTTTGCACGTTCTTTCCTTCCTTTTTGTCAGACACCAACAGTGATCTTCTGTTCTCTCTTAGGGGTTCAGGTCTCTTATATTTTGTATGAGTCTGTTCCAGATATATATTCTGTGACCCACCTAGCGTCATATAACAACAAATCTCTGAAGCTCTTCAACTCTTCCTCGCGCAAGAGGAATTCCATATCCATTTGGCTACCAGATACTGTTGTCAACTCTTTGAAGACCAGCTCAGCAAAAGAAGATTATTTTGTTGTATTTAAGTTGGTTATGCTGATATGTATACCTTTTGTTTCCTACCCCCACTCTTTCCCCTTTCGTGGTCTCTCCGTGCTCCGTTGAGCTGCTCTCTCTTCTTAGTCGGCAGTTGTAGTAATCAGTTAAGGCTCAACCAGAGCCAGCCTCCTGACCTAACGAGGCATTTTTTAAATTCCACGCCATGTTGGAACTTTAAGCATCAGTGAGGAACTTCACTTCGACATGCAACAAAGATAAGTACCTTCTTCAAGTTTTAACCTCATCTTCATGGTTTTAACTTCCTCGTGTTTTAAATGATACTTTTATAGACAGTGTGAAAGTATTTATTTGGGGCAAAAATCATTCTTCGTGGGATTTGTCATGTTGAGCTTTCGCTCGTACAAGCCGACTTTACCATAAAGAGCTTTTATTAAGCTATTCTAATGAGAAATCCTCTCTCTACGTGGGATATTATCTAATTACCCGCTGTCTATAATGCAACAAGTTAGTTCCTCCGCTGGATTTACATTAGCCCCATTTTACTACTAAGATTGTTCTGGAACTTTCCATATTCGGTACTCAATCTACGAGTCCTGCCGTCATGTATTTCTCACGTACTTGGGAGAATTCTGTTTAAAACTAAATTACTACATAGTGAAGTTTCGTCCACCGCGGGAATTTTCTATAGCGCATTTAATTGTACTTTACAACTTTCTCAAGAAATAGACTCTCACTTATCTAGTGAAACCAGTTATTTTCATCATTGCAATAACTTTCTTTTCCACAAACTTTGTGTCTCCACAGTGAACTTTTCATATGTTTCAATGAACTATAGTGAAAACCAGTGCTTGCTCAACTTTTCTACCGCGTCGCGATCGTCCGCTTATATTCAAATAAGGCCATAAACATTTTCCTTAATTCCCATTTCTCTTTCCTAAACCTTTCACTAACAATCTGCTATAAACTTTTAATCTAGGTCTGTTCCAATAAGGTGTCATTCCAAGAAGTGCCCTTCCATTTTTGTTGGTTTATCATTAAGTATCTCTGTATAATCTTTGTGATACGTGTCTAGCACACGTTTCAAACTTACATTGTTCCTCCCTTCAAAATTAGGGAAAACAATTCTCTACACTCTTGAGCGAGTCATGTTCAGGTTTCACGAAATGGAAATTGCCCCATTTTTCTCGTGATTCCTAATTAAACATAGGAAGTCTAGAAACTTCCTTTTCACTTTCTTCAGGTTTCACAGTAAGTGACCTGCCCTCTTTGTATAATTCTCATATATTAATTCTGTATAAATATAAGAAGTTGTAGGAACTTCTATTTTATTTTTCACGTTGTTATTATTGTTATTTTCAAAGTTGTCACTTTCTCTAGAACATTCTCTCCAGAATTTCTTAAGGTGCACTTTTTGTACTTCAATTCACGTTCAAGCTTTAATTATTTCATTGCTCATTTGTTTAAATCTTATAAAGATTTTAGAAACATGTAAGGTTTGAAACCTTGTAAATTGTCAATTGCCTGGAGCAACCGTTTAATGTTGAGAGGTCTGCGACCCTATTTGTTAAAAAGTTCAAATGAACTATGTTTATTAAAATTATATTGCATAATTGTTAATTTCCTCAAACTTTTTCTAATTGTAAAATAAACAAATCTTTTCCCTTCGCTTTTTCATTTTCGAATATAAAGTTTAGGCAAAATCCTGTCTTCCTTGACTCTCCTCACTCAATGATATTAAAATCATTAATAGAGCTTTCACCATTTGTTGCATTTGAGCAAGAACTCTTAATTTTCACCTTACTAAAGTTCTTCTTAGCGTTAATAGCTAATTCTAATTGGCCAGTAAGGCAAGTAAAGTTCGCTAAGCCAACTACCTGCTTGTGGAGACCCTCTCCGAAAACTTATGGTCAATTTTCTAAAAAAGAAGTGTTTTTTTTTGTCTAAACTTTTAGCCGGCTCCTCGCTGAGTAAAAGCTTAGCCATTTTTCAATGCAAACATTGGTTCATTTACCAAGATTACCCAATAAGGCATAATCTTTTATCATATTCCTTCTTAGAGACACTTGGTCGCCCTTACAGGAACTCCATAATTTTGGAAATTGAAAATACCAAACCTGAGTTAAATCATTGGCATTATTTGAATTACTTTGTAAAACCTAATTTCTTTGAGAAGACATACAGTAAATTTGTTCCTCTCAGTCTTGCCAGACCATCACCCTTCCCCATAGTACTTTTATACATGCTTGGAAGGAAACACACTAAAGCCTCTCTCTGGCAAACTGCCCAAGCCTTAGCTGCGGTTCCCGTCAGCTTCGACCAAGCTCGTACCCACTTTAGGTATCCGAGCACGAATTTGCGGTGGCAACCGCTTCTAAATGGATTAAAAGTCAAATTAATAACTTTTGTGGGACTCTTCTCCTATTCTTCTATCCTTCTTTTCCAATCCCAAATCTACTTCCTTCTCTTAATCATCTTCCCTTGGTGGGTGGGTTATTCCCTAGCCTATAATCTACCCAGCACTATCCAGGGTGCACCAGAAGTGGTGGGGCTACACACACCCTGCCTCCTTTAGGGCCTTGAACAGAAGGCAGGAGATACTGTGAGCCCCTGAGGGTGTAGCAACATCCAGGGTGCACCATAAGTGGTGGGGCTACTCACACCCTGCCTCCTTGAGGGCCTTGAGCAGAAGGCAGGAGATACTGTGAGCCCTTGAGGGTGTAGCACTATCCAGGGTGCACCAGAAGTGGTGGGGCTACACACACCCTGCCTCCTTGAGGGCCTTTTGCAGAAGGCAGGAGATACTGTGAGCCTCTGAGTGTGTAGCACTACCCAGGGTGCACCAGAAGTGGTGGGGCTACACACACCCTGCCTCCTTGAGGACCTTTTGCAGAAGACAGGAGATACTGTGAGCCCCTGAGTGTGTAGCACTATCCAGGGTGCACCCGAAGTGGTGGGGCTACACACACCCTGCCTCCTTGAGGGCCTGTGCAGAAGGCAGGAGATACTGTGAGCCCCTGAGGGTGTAGCGCTATCCAGGATGCACCAGAAGTGGTTGGGCTACACACACCCTGCCTCCTTGAGGGCCTGTGCAAAAGGCAGGAGATACTGTGAGACCCTGAGGGTGTAGCACTATCCAGGGTGCACCAGAAGTGTGGGGCTACAGACACCCTGTCTCCTTGAGGGCCTTGAGCAGAATTCAGGAGATACTGTGAGACTCTGAGGGTGAAGCACTATCCAGGGTGCACCAGAAGTGGTGGGGCCACACACACCCTACCTCCTTGAGGGCCTTGAGCAGAAGGCAGAAGGAACTGTGAGCCCCTGAAGGTGTAGCACTATCCAGGTTGCACCAGATGTGGCGGGGCTACACACGCCCTACCTCATTGAGGGCCTTGAGCAGAAGGCAGGAGATACAGTGAGCCCCTGATTGTGTAGCACTATCCGGGGTGCACGAGAAGTGGTGGGGTACACACACCCTTCCTCCTGGAAGGCCTTGTGCAGAATGCAGGAGAAACTGTTAGCCCCTGAGGGTGTTGCACTATCCAGGGTGCACCAGAAGTGGTCGGGCTACATACACCCTGCCTCCTTGAGGGCCTTGAGCTGAAGGCAGGAGATACTGTGAGCCCCTGAGGGTGTGGTACTATCCAGGTGCACGAGAATTGGTGGGGCTACACACACCCTGCCTCCTTGAGGGCTTTGAGTAGAAGGCAGGAGATAACATTAAAAGAAAAAGAAGGCTGATCCGTCTCATATGGAGGGTATCAGGGAAAATGAGATAAGGGCCAATTAAGGCAGGAAAGGAAGAGAACAAGATTTGACCATGAGAGGTCGACAGGAAAGAAATCAGAAGAGCCCCTCACGAGTAAGTGGTAGCAATACCGGACTCAGCTGGGGTCCCGTGGTCGGTTAAAGAGGTTAACGGAAAAAACAAAATGGTGACTACACCGAATCAAAACCGAAACCTATCCCAAACCCAATCAACCCAATCGTTATATTATATGAAATTTATTTCGAAATAATAACTGAAAAGCGTTATAAATGACCGCCAATTCGCGCTGTTTTTATTTATAGGTAGTTGTGATGTAGCGATGTTTTCTTTGTGCTCCCACAGAAACGATGACATTACTTACAAAATAATAGCCTACATGTTGAACTAGATGGAAAAACTAGAGTTTCATTCGCATCAAATATTATACTGCCATCAATCGGCCGCAAGCAGAACTGCGATGACTACTAGCGCGCTCAACTATGAATATATGAACTCCTAAATGAGTTGGATTCTGAATCTCGATGAGAGTTTCACCCACTTGAAGGGGAGAAGGAATAAACAGCAAACTATCGAAATATCTCCATACGTCTCTAGTATGGCCAGGGAATACTATATCGTTCGGCGCAAAATAATTATATCGTTCCAAAAGTTTCATAACAATACCATATTTCAACCAATGCTAAGTGTATTATGAACTTCCATTGTAAACAGTCGCATGTGTCAGATCACTGGCGAGATATAAGTATTCATAAATTTTACCAACGCGCGAGCATCATAGTAAACTCCATCGGCACAGCCAACCTCTCCCCCTCCTGTCGGGCTTATAATGTCACTATGGCACAGCCTTCACATCAGCCTCCCCCACCTCACCGCACTACGCCCATCATGTCAGCGGTTATCTATGGGGTCGAACGTTCATACTCCGCCGACGAGGTTGCCGCTCAGCTCCAACTCGCCGGCCTGGATGTCTTCAAGGTGGTACGGATCAACAACGCCCATGGCCCCACCACCCTGGTGCGGGTGCTGTGCAAGAACGTCACTTCCATCGACGCCCTTCTGCGCAACGGTGCATCCATCTATTGTAAGCGTCATCGCGTGGAGCCCTCCCGGACTCCCGCCCCTCAACGTACGCGCTGCGACCGGTGCCAGAAATTTGACCACCCACCTGGAGCCATCTGCCCGAACGATCAGGTATGTGGAATTTGTGCTCAAGAACACCCTACCGCTCGTTGCGTAAATCGGGAGCACCCGAAGTGCGCAACCTGCGGTGAGGCCCACCCCGCCTTCGCATACCGATGCCGGGGCCGGCCTCTTCCCGACCCTGCTAAGCCTGAACAGGTTGTCCCCGTCATATCCCAGGATCTTCCCACCCCCCCTTCCGCATCCCCTACCCCTCCCCCTACCACGGAGAACGTCGTCCGATTCGTGACGATGGTCCTCCAAAACGTCCTTCCCTTCGCCCGTCCACTCATTGTTTCCCAAGTCCAACTCGCCGCCCGTCTCACTCTGAATACGCATGTCGACATGTCGTATAGTGGGAATAAGATGCATTTTGCATTTTTCCCGCTGAGTACCGTCCCTGCATATTGATAAATGCCTAATCTCACCCTTTACTTTGTCAACATCCGCTCCCTCTTCTCCAACCGACCATTGTTGGACATCTCCCTTTCCCAACATGCCCCGGACATCATGATTTTCAATGAAACCTTCCTCAAACCTCCACAAGCAATTCCCCCCTTTGATGGTTACCAACTCATTCGCGCCGATCGTCACTTTCAGCGGTCGGGTGGGGTTGCAGTTGCTGTTCGCAACTCAATTCCCACTCGCCAGCACTTTTTCAATTTCCCTGACGGCTTTAATGAATACCTCATTCTTGACCTTATCTTTCCTAACCAAACTCTCACCCTTGTCACTATGTATCTGGTACCCCGCTCCCCTCCCCCTATCGCTTTCTTCCGCTTCCTCGAAGCCAATTTTCCTACTTATTTCTTTGCCGCCGATATCAATGTTACCTCCTACACCCCTGTCCAAGCCCGTCTTTTCCAGGACTTCTTATCCATCAGCCGGGGCATGTCCGTCCCTTTTCCCTCCCCCACACTTCCCTATTCCAACTCCACCCCCGATTTTCTTATGCTTACTCCCAATCTCGCCAATATTGCTAATGTTACTGTCCTCCCCACTATCGGTAGTAACCACCTTCCAACCCTCATTTCCCTGTCTAACTACCTCCCCGCCCCTTTCCAACCTCCTCCACGACCTCCTCCCACCCGTCAATACTCTAAAACCGATTGGAACGCCTACCGTACCACCTTAACTTCCTCCCTCACCCCCCTTCCTCCTACACCCCCTGCCTCTCTCCCTGCCCTCTCACAACTCATTCATCGTGTTGAACAGGCCTTAATTACCGCCGATCTCCGCCATGTTCCCCGCCGCTCCTATCACCCTTCGAAACCTCCTATCCCCCCCCGCGCCCTCCGTCTCCTTCGTACTGCTCATGATCTCTACCGCTCCTACTGTCGAACCCGCGATCCTGCCACCCTAACCGAACACCGTAAAACCCTTCGTCACGCTCGCTCCTTTATCAAAGCCATCCGCCGCAAGCAATGGAATGACGCCTGTTCCGACCTTTCCCACAGCCCTGACCCTACCATTTTCTGGAAAACTTTCTCCCGCCTTTCCCAACGTCGTAAATCCCATCCCACGTACCCTATACTCCGTAATGGTTCACCTGTAGTTTCTAATCAAGCAAAAGCCGATATGTTTGCTCAGCATTACTCCCATGTTTTCTTCCCCACTATCGCCCCTCACCTCTCCCACCCCGACGAACCTACCATTCATGCCTATACCGACCCAACCTCCCCTCGTCTCACGCCTTCCTTTGCCCACCTTCCCTCCACTGATTACCAACACCCTCTCAATTCCCCCATCACCCCACTTGAAATCCGCAATCTCCTTAAGCATCGCCGCACTACGGCCCCCGGGGGTGACGGCATTACTTACCGTCACCTTCGCGAGGCCCCCGACATCCTCTTCCTTTACCTTGCTCAGATCTACAACACTATCCTCTACACCGGACATTTTCCCCACCACTGGGGAAATGCCAACATCCTTCTTTTTCTCAAACCTTCTAAACTTCCTTCGGACATTAATTCTTACCGTCCAATCTCCCTTCTCCCTGTTCTTTCCAAACTTTTCGAACTTATTATCACCAAACGCCTCTATCCCTATCTTCACTCCCTTAATCTCATCCCCGCTCATCAAGCTGGATTCCGCCCTAACTTCTCCACCCACGATCACCTCTTTCACATCACTGCCTCCATTGAAGCCTTCCTAGCCTCCCCCAATAACAAACATGCCCTTCTCCTCTGTTTCGATGTCGAAAAAGCTTTCGACAAAGTCTGGTTCCCTGGCCTCCTCTTCAAGCTCCTCCACCTCCCCTTACCCATCACGTACGTCCGCCTCATTGCAAACTTCTTGTATAATCGCACGGCCCAAATCCTCATCCATGGTACTTCTTCCTTCACTTTCCCTATCCACGCCGGAGTCCCTCAAGGCAGCCCCCTTTCTCCCCTTCTCTATGTCCTCTACACCCACGATATCCCTACCCCTTCTCCTCCGCTCCGTTTGTATCAATACGCCGACGACCTTGCCATTCTCGCCCTCTTCCCTCGTTCTCACACCCTCCAACGCCATGTACAACGCTACCTTCATACACTCCAAACCTGGTGCAATCACTGGCACATTCAAGTCAACCCCCAGAAGTCCCAATACATCCATATCAAACGCTCCCGCACCCGTCGCCGCCCTTCCCAGCGCCTCCATTTCACCTTTAATGATTCTCTTATTCCTCAACTTAATCAGCTTAAATACCTCGGCATTACCTTCCAAAACAACCTCAAATGGAACCTTCACTTCGATTCAGTCTACAAGCGCTCCCTCTCCCGCTTCCGCATTCTCCGTCTCCTCACCGGTAAGACCTGGGGCCTACGGCCCCCTCAGACCCTTAACGTTTACAAGACCTTCATTCGCCCAGTTTTCACCTATGCCTCCCTTACCTGGCTCACCGCCCACCCCCGCCTCTATTTTCGTCTCCTCACCCTCGACCGTCACGCTATCAGAATCGCCTATCATTGTAAACTCGATACCCCTTCCGCCACCCTCACTGGTATGCTCACTTTCCCTTCTGCACTCGCCCATGTTCACTCCCTTCGATTCTCCTACCTTACTCGCGCACGCCGCTCCCACGCCACACAACCCCTTGAAGCTCTCGAGCTCTCCCCCTATGCCACTGCTATCCTCAACTCCACACGCACCCCTGAAACCGGTCATCTCTTCCCTCCACTCATCGACTAGCCCCCTCTCACGCTCTCATTATTCTGTTCTGTGCACATTTTTCACATGTTCTACTTTCTTTTGGGGGGCTATAGTCAGCCCCGCCTCTTTGTTACTGTCGGCACCACAAGTGCCCTCTCATTGTTTATTTTTCGTTCAGTTTTATCCTATTCACATCGCCCCTGTCGCAGTTACATAATTTTTTTTTTTTTTGCCCCACTAAACCTTATTTAGTCTACTTCGTTCTCCGCAATGGCTCCACGCATCGTCACACAGTGCTCCCAGTGCTCCAAAAATTTAACGGCCTTGTTGCCGCTTCACCCCAGTGCTTCAAGTGATGCGTGTGCTTCTGAATTATTTTTGTTTCTCTTTCAGCATGGACAATAGACACTCTTTTGAACTTTAATACATATCAATTTATTCATTTCCTGTGCTTTTTCCAGTGTCTTTATCTTTTCCAGCCATACGAACAATAGACATTCTTTCTGGACATTACTTTTCAATTTGTTGTATATAATTCTGTATTTTGCCCACGGCAATATTTATTTTATGTATTATGTATATTTTTGAATAAACGGGGCTAGTGGGGTAATGCTCCGGCGAGTGTGGTGGGGGCCTCGTCTGGGGGGGTCCGCCTTGGGGTCGCGGTGACTTCTGCGCCATTGCATCCACCTTCATCCCTCCTATCCATATGCCTAGCATATTTTCTTCCAATATAACTTATTCTCTAACCCTTTCCTCTTCTTTGGCACAAGAGCTCCCTGTTGAGCTGGGTGCCCGCCCTGCCTCGCTTTGCGGGGCAGGGAATGAAATAACTCCTGTTCATTCATTCACCAACGCGCAGTACAATTCAAATCCACAATCTCTCTGGGTAGTTGCTTTCCCTCTCCTAATATTGAATAGTTGTGCGCTATCCTAAAGCAAACATTCTATAATTTAATCAATTGTTGTTACCAACGATTGTTTAGTGTTAAAAAAATCACTAGATAGTTTCTACTACACCGCATTACTTCAACAGCACATATTTTTCAACGCGACATCAGACTGAGCATATTACAGCACTGCATACTCGACTTTTATTGAATAATCAAGACCCTAAAAGTCACTAGCTCACTACATTTACGAAACGCCCGCTGGCGGTATCTGAGTATTCGCCCTGGAGCCAGTGCACACCCATTCTTGCAATATTGCCGTTCACATTTCAATTTTATGTACAGTATATAAAAATTCAAATAATATTTTATATTATAAAGCGTCCAAGATGCGTGAGAGCCGACTTGGTTGGTTTGGGCATGTTTTACGGGCCGATGATGACTCTATTGCCAAGACGGGATACACACTTGAAGTCGTCGGCAGAAGACCTAAACAACGTTGGGCTGATACGCTTCATAAAGACCTCCAAAGCGTGAACATCCATCCAGATGCAGGCGCTGATCTAGAGTTTGGTTTTGGGGGGGGGGGGGGGGTCAGAAAATCGATCTAGAGTTTGGTTGGGGGGGGGGGGGTCAGAGAATCGAAATTGTTAAGAAAAATGGTATCACTAAAAATGCAATCACAAAATAACCAAACGTACAAAACCAGAACAATTTTTTTGCAAGCTTCATGGAAAGAAATTTGATGCGTTTAGCGCACCAAAAATATTCGTACAAATTGCAACGGCGTATTTTGCGACTTTTACATCGAGCTTCGAGAAAAGGATCAAGGTACGTAACAGTTTCGGCAAGTCGAGTTGGTACCGACAAAGGGAGAAAGTCACAGCTTAAATTGCCAACAAAGCTTGCAGTTTGGACGTCGGCAAAAATTTTTGGTGCGAAAAAAGCCCCAGTTTCCTATCCGTGCATTACTGCACATTCATCGTGACATCACTATAAACATCGATTCGGTGATCACAAGGTTTGCTAAACAAAATAGACGAGTTGATTTTGTTGTATAACTAATAGTTTTTATACAAGAGGTTTGAAGTTGTAAATATGTACAGTTGTAACAGAACATAATAATTCCAATAAAGATAATTCAGTATTGAATAAAATGAAAAAAAAAACTGTTTTTCAGTTAAAATTCGTTAAGATTTATTTGTCTGGTATGTATTTTCGTTTTTTGAGTTTGCAAAAAAATTTTCTCTCCATTTGGGGGGGGGGGGGTCATGACCCCCGTGACCCCCCCCCCCCCTTGAATCCGTGCCTGTCCAGATGCAGCCCGAGACGGAGCGAAATGGAGACAACGGACTCATGTAGCGGACCCTGCAGGCGCGCGGGACAAACGCCGAAGGAAAAGAAGAAGAAGAAGATAAAGCGTCCAGTATACCGAGATTTTACATTTAAATGTACCGCGTTCGTTGAGCGTCACTGTACGTTGCTATTACTAAGTTATTTCATTCCCCATTAGGGGCGGGCACTCAACTCAACGTGGAGCTCTTGTGCCTTGAGAATTGGTTGATCAATTGGTGATTACATTTTTAAGTGATAATGTGTGTTGATACACACGTAAAGGAGAGAGTTATTGAAAAGACCTGGCTCAGGGAGTTGAACCCGATCACAACAAGACCCATGGCGAAGCCGCAACATCACTTCCGCCCGGGTGTCTCCAAGCGAAAACCCCCGTTTATTATCATATATACTTTTTACATGGTTATATTTACAAGTACAGGCAAGGTTAAAATCAATTTTAGTACAATAGTTTTGTTTTATAGGCTATATCACTCACACACGGGTTTGTCGTAGCGCAGCTGGATAGAGCGTAGTTTCTTTTGTCGTAGTGGGCGTGTACGCGGCGAGCCAGTTGGAGAGGGCGCTTGCCTGAAATTTTTAATTAAGGGTGGGTAAACTGTACAAAACTCTAGTACAGTATTTAACGAAAAAATAAATAAGAAGAAATATTTAGTGGGAAAAAATTCATCCACTTATGGCAAAGAATTTTTATTTTATTTTAGTCGTTTACCCTCCAGGTTGGTGGAACCCACGGACTCAGCGAGGGAACTCACCACTACCGCCTCTACGGGCAGTATCCTAGAGCTGAGAACATCGAATCGGAAGGGATAAAACTGGTGAGGTGGGATTGGCACCTCGCCCAGGCGGCCTCACCTGCAAAGCGAACAGGAGCCTCATGAGGGAAGGTAAGGGATGGTGAGGATGGATAGGCAAGGAAGAGGGAAGGAGGCGGCCGTGGCCTTGAAGAAGGGACCATCCCGGCATTTGCCCGAAGACGAAGGGGAAACCACGGAATACCACTTCGAGGATGGCTGAGGTGGAATCGAACCCCCTCTACTCATTTGGACCACCCGAGGCTGAGTAGACCCCGCTCCAGTCCTCGTGACACTTTTCAAATTTCGTGGCAGAGCCGGGAATCGAACCCAGGACCTCCGGGACGGCAGCTAACCATGCTGACCGCTACGCTACGGAGGCGACTGGCAAAGAAAAGACGAGAAAAATTAAGTTATTGTGGTAAAGGAGAATATGATTATCAGGCACTTTTGGTGCCGTTTTGAAGTATCACACTTTAGAAGGGCTGGCCAAAATTGCAACCTCAAGTAAAGTCTGTGACGTACTACTTACATGTGCAAGGGTTAAATGAAAGCCAGCATGGAAACTGGGGAAGGAGGTTAAGGGAGTTGGGGTATTGGTATAAGTGACGGGAGAGAATAATTTCAAGTAGCTTTATCAGTGGGGGTGAGGAAGCAGGGAGCCTAGGTCTTAAGGGGGGAATAAGTGACCAGAAGCAGGTGCACGGGTGTCGGTGAGAAGGGAATATGGTTATAGCATCTGAGGTTTGGTCTTTATTGTGAGTTTGGGCACATTGATGAAATTTAAGTCGGAGTTTATGGATATGACTAAGAATAGAAGGGAATGTGAGCAGGGCGGTTACGTCACGGGAAGGGGTGTCATATTTAATTCATCATTAAACGTTATTTAACTTTGCACGAGCAGTTCACCAAACAGAAACGCTCGGTAACTTACTACTAACAAGGAATTACGTTAAATGGCCAAATCTGGCCACTTTTTAAATAAACTCTCTAAAATTTTAAAGCATCTTTAAAGTGGCGGGAAACAGCTGAACTGTGCCTTACGCATTCCACAATGGCGGTTTGTTTCTGAGTTTCACACGTATTTTCATCCATATGAATATAAAATATGTTTATGACAATAAAATTATAAAAGATCACACACACTACTAAGTTTTAATACCAAGAAAGACGAATACGAAAATTAAAATTAAAAAAATATCCGAAGGGGGTTTCGAACTGCTTCCAGTGCTGCACAACAAATTCGGAGCCTGCATCTCTACCGCTTACGCTACGTAAACAACTGGGTAGCGCGTCCTGATAAGCTATCTATTCGCCCAACTGCCAGTTCTCCTAAATACTTTGTTCATATCATTTTAAGCTTTTGCCACGAATAAGGTCCTCTGTATTTCCCTTCCTTTATAATTATGTTCCATAAAGTATCGGGGAAGCATCGCAAACAACAATCAGTGCTAGACGCTTCTTGTTCTGTCCGCCATGCTCTCCAAGATGGAACCAAGTCCACGCATGCGCGAGAGCCGTAAATCTTATTTAAGTAATTGCGAACCCTAATAGCCTCGTGAAATGCATCGAAGATAATCACGCATTAAATCTCGTATTTAAGTTAAATGGAAATTAACTAACTATTCGTTAGTGAAGAGTTGGCGAAAACGGCCCTTAAGGCGGTAGGCTATGCGTAGTGCGTGGTGGTCTAAGGTGGAAAATGTTGCATGTTGTGGAGGAGTGGCATTTATCCAAGGGAGGAGTAGGTTATTATAGGGCGGATGAAGGATTTGTAAAGGTTGAGGATTTGCTGGGGGCGGAGGCCCCATGTTGTGCCAGTGAGATTTCGAAGTAGTTTAAAGCGGGAGAGGGCAGAACGATAGGTTTGGGCGAGGTAATGGTTCCATTTTAAGTTATTTTGGAAAGTGATGCCTAGATATTTTAGCTTCGGGAATGGGTTCGTTATTAAAAAGGATGTGTAAACGGTTGGTGATTTTTCGGCCGCACAAGAAGCGTTTGAAAATAATATGTTGGGATTTTGCGGGGTTAATTTGGATGTGCCAGGCATTGCACCAGGATTGCAGGGAGTTCAAATAGGTTTGGAGGTGGCGGCGGAGAGTATCTAGGCGGGGAGTACAGGCAAGAACAGCAAGGTCATCAGCGTACTGATATAGTCTGAGAGGGGGAGAAGGAGTGGGGATATCATAGCAATAGATGATATATAGAAGAGGGGATAATGGGCTGCCTTGGGGGACACCTGGGGGCTGCGTGGCGCAGTCGGTAGAGGCGCTGAGCTTCTAACTGAAAGAGAGTGGGTTCGATCCCCACCCAGGTAGTGGATTTTAGATGCAAAACTACCACTTTCGGAAACGCAAATGGCCCTGGGGTTCACTCAGCCTACACCGGAAATGAGTACCAGGGTAATTCCTGGGAGCAAAGGCGGCCGGGCGTGGAGCTGACAACTCCATCCCATCTAGTGCCGATGTCACAAAAAGTGGAAGCCTCTACCTTCCACCACTCCCAGGGCCTTCATGGCCTGTATGGAGTTGGCTTTGCTTTGCTTTTGCTTTTGCTTGGGGGACACCAGAGCGTAGAGGGAAGGTGTAGGAAGATGAGCCTTGAATAAGGATTTGAGCAGAGCGAGCAGTGAGAAAATTAGATAGGAAGCGGACGTATGATGGGGGAACAGGGAGGTGTAGGAACTTGTAGAGGCCACCAGAGCTTATCGAAGGCTTTCTCAACATCGAAACATACTAGTGCGGCTTTCTTTCGGCTGGTGGGGGGAGGGTAGGCCTCAAGGGAAGAGGAGATATGAAAGAGGTGGTCGTGGGTGGAGTAATGAGGACGAAAGCCAGCTTGAAAACTGGGGAGGAGATTAAGGGAGTTGAGGTATTGGTATAAGCGACGGGTGAGTATAATTTCAAGTAGCTTTGCCAGGACTGGGAGCTAACTGATGGGGCGATAGGAGTTTAGGTTGGCCTGGGGTTATAAGGGTTTTAGAAAGAGCAGAATGTTGGCATTTCCCCAGTGGGAGGGATAGTGGCCAGTATATAGGATAGTATTATATATGAGAGCTAGGAGGGTGAAAAAGAGTTCTGGAGCTTCTCAGAGGTGGCGGTATGTAAGACCGTCGCCTACTGGGGCTGTATTGCGGCGATTTGATAAGCAGTGGCGGATTTCACTGGGGGTAATGGGTAGGTTTAAAGGATGGCGGTAATCAATGTTTGGGAGATGGGTAAAAGAGGGCTTTAAGAGGGGTCGTTGGGGACAGGGCTGTTCAAGTATTAAGGGTTATTAAGGGTTCATTAGGATGGTGAAGAAGAGGGGTAATGGTACGAGAAAAGGTTTGGGAGAGATGTTGGGCAAAGGTATCGGCTTTTGATTTAGCAGTGGCAGGGGCAACGTTGGTATGAATGATGGGGTAGGAGGGATTGGGTTTGGAGGAGCGGGTACGCCAGAATTGGGAGGGGGAGGGGGGATTGGGAGTGGTCAAGGCAGGCATTATTCCATGATTTCTTTTTAATGGCTTTAATGAATGAGCGCGCATGATGCAAGGTTCTGTGGTGATGTTGGAGAGTAATAGGATCACGAGTGCGACAGTAGGCGGTGTAGAGATCATGCTCGAGTTGAAGGAGTGGCGGGGGATTGGGGGTTTGGAAGGATGGCGGGCATGACGGAGGATATGGAGGTGATCAGAGGTGTGGAGGGCAGATTCGACTGAGGAGAGCATTGCAAATATTTGGGGTTATGTATGAGGAGGGGAGAGTGGTATGGAGGAGAGAATATTAGTTATAGTGGTACGATAGGCGTTCCAATCAGTTTTTGAGTAAAGGCGGGTAGGGAGAGGACGAGAGGGGGGTTATGTGGACGTGGGGGAAAGTTCGGGAGGGTGATTAGGGCAGGGAGGTGATCACTACCAAAGGAGGGAAGAAGATCAACTATAGCAATGGTTGCAACGTTAGGGGAAATGTATAAGAAATCAGGGGTAGAATTACTAACGGGACGGGTGTGGGCGGGGAAAGGGACGTGTAAACCTCTGCACGTCAGTAAAAAAATTTGTAAATCTGGAGATTGTGAGACATTATAGGAATTAATATTGGTATCAGCTGCGAAAATGAAGTTTGTGTAGGTTGCATCCAGGTGTCGTAGAAAATCTATTGGTGGGGGGGGAGCGGGGAGGTAAATACATTGTCGCTATGGTAAGAGTAGTGTGAGGAAGAAAGAGTTCGAAGATAAGGTATTCATTATAAGTATTTTGAAAGGGAATAAAGCGTTGTTTAGAGGTTATAGAATCACGGGCAGCGACAGCAACACCGCCGCTGCCCTGAAGATAGCGGTCCGCGCGGTGTAAAGTGTAGTGTGGATAGCGAGGATTATGATGGGGTTTTAGGAAAGTTTCATTTAGAAGAAAGACGTCCGGGTTACACAGGGAGAGGGTAACATCCAGCAGAGCACGCCTCGTAGTGAGGGAAGAGATATTCAAGAAATACGAAGTACGTCCAGAAAGTAAGTTCCGTTTGGTAATAACATTAAATTGTGTACAGATACAGAACAATTATTTATTGCACAAAATTCTACAACCCTTAAACTACTTTTCCACATAACTGCCGAAATGTTGCAGGCATTTGTCGTAGCGTGGCACGAGTTTTTGTATACCTTCTTCATATACGTGTGCCGTCTGTGTCTTCAACTAGTTGTACGTTCCACGGTAGCGCAGTTCCGCATATGCGCGGTAGACGCTCTGTATCAAGGAGAAGAAACGTGCGCCATTTGGAGAGCGCTGTCAGCCACGTACGCGTTGTTGTGCATGTCTACTCGTACAATGTCGGTGTTGATTGAAAATCCCGCCGCTTGTGAAATCAGATCTGTGATTCGTTTTCTGAATGCTAGGAAAGTGAAACCAATTGAAATTTATCGGCAAATTTGCGAAGTGTATGGACAAAATGCGATGAGTGATTCAATGGTGAGAAGATGGGTCCGATAGTTCAATGAAGGACGTAGTGAAGTGCACGATGAAGAACGAAGTGGGCGTCCATCTTTGGTTACAGATGAACTGGTTCACGCGATTGATGACAAGATCCGGGAAAACGCAGGTCCCCGTTCCCAATAAAGTTGAGTGTCCGAGCCCAGGGTGCTTTTAATTTTCCAGCTTTAACTGGCCTGTAAATGGAGATTCCGCCAGCTTTGTGAAATCTGTACGCTCCCCTCGAACTCTGAATGCGAATGGTCATTGGAACAGCTGTTAGATCTCATAACGCCAAATGCTGTAGCCAGCTTATGGCTATCAAGATGGGCTTGTTCGTTAACGATATGGGAGTTTTGTGGTGTACTCAGTACAGCCTGCTGGAAGAATGTAAATAGCCTGCATTAGGAGAGCTAACCGCATGTAGACAACACTTTATATTTTATGGGCGCAATATTGGTGAGGAAAGAGGGCGACGCGTGACGGAAGCGCAAGCAAGCAAGTGCTAGAGAAGAGCACAAATAGGCCAACCGCGCCTCCGCTATCTCCATAATGTCTCTCCCAATACATGCGTTATAAGCTCTTTAGATTATTATTATTATTATTATTTTGAAAAGACGCCTCCGTGGCTTAGGGGGCAGCTCGCCAGCCTCTCACCGCTGGGGTCCGTGGTTCAAATCGCGGTCACTCCATGTGCGATTTGTGCTGGACAAGCGGAGGCAGACAGGTTTTATCATTTCAAATGGTCTTGTCGACTTCGTTGTTATGCTTGGGTCCAACGTTATGCGTTACGGAGACGGTGACGAAAGTGACGTCATGCAGCCGTGCGGGAAGTGACGTCATGCAGTGGTGCGGGAGCGAGTGCGTGACGTCATGCAGCCACGCGGGAAGCAGAAGCTAATGGTTATTGGAGTCTGTTGAAAGAGTCCTGGGGCGTCGAGCAACCTGGGGCTTTGAGCGAAGCGAACACAAGAATACAGGGTGACTTCTAAAGGGATATACAAGATGCCCGATAAGTATACAAGGTGACTCTTAAAGAGGTGTACAAAATGGCAGAGAAGAAAACAGGGTGACTCCTAAAGAGGTGCACAAGATGTCAGACAAGAAGACAGGGTGCCTCCTAAAGAGGTGTGCAGGATGTCAGAGCAAAATACAGTACAAGATGCCAGATAAGAATACAGGGTGACTCCTAAAGAGGTGTACAAGATGTCACACAAGAATACAGAGTGACTCCTAAAGAGATATACAAGATGCCAGATAAGAATACAAGGTGACTCTTAAAGAGGTGTACAAGATGGCAGAAAAGAATACAGGGTGACTCCCAAAGAGGTGCACAAGATGTCAGACAAGAATACAGGGTGACTCCTAAAGAGGTGTACAAGATGTCACACAAGAATACAGGGTGACCTCTAAAGAGATATACAAGATGCCAGATAAGAATACAGTGTGCCTCCTAAAGAGATGTGCAGGATGTCAGAGCAAATTACAGGGTGACACTTAACGAGATGTACAGTATGTTAGATTCAATTCAAATACAGGTGACCCTTAAAGAGGTTTGGGAGATATCAGATTCAAATAATGGGTGACTCTTAAAGAGTTGTAAAAGATGTCCGACTCAAATACAGGGTGACCCTTAAAGAGGTGCCTGCGCGGGAAGCCTAAGTTAATGGGTAATGGAGTCTGTTGAAAGAGCCCTCCTGAGCCTTCCTAACATGTGTAGCATTTGTAGCATGCGTCATTTGAAATGATATAACGTCTAGTCTTTCAGACTGACTGTATTTTTTTTCTCTGGGTACTCCGGTTTTCCCTGCCAATATTTCATTCCAGCATCACTCTCCACTTTCATTCCATTCCATCTGTCATTCATTTAAACATTGCCCCAGAGGAGTGCGCCAGGCCTCGGCAGCCGGCACAGTTCATATCCTCACCGCTAGATGGGGGCTTCATTCATTCCATTCCTGACCCGGTCGGAGACTGGAAGCAGGCTGTGGATTTTCATTTTAATTATTTTTAAAACGATTGGAATAAAGTACAGGGTGCTCTACAATCTATACAGAAACCAGACAGCTGTCATTCGAGCTGAAGGACATGAGAGAGAAGCTGGTATTCAGAAAGGTGTAAGGCAAGGCTGCAACTTATCACCCATACTTTTCAATATTTACATTGAACAAGCAATGAAGGAAATTAGAGGAAACATTTAAAGTGCAAAGAAGTAATTGATACCACATTATCAGCTACTGATAAAGCCATCGAACGAGTTCATTCGTATAAATATCTAGGATGCTACCTGAATTACAAATGGGACTGCAGCCATGAAATTAAAGCTCGCATTGAGTAAGCCAGGGGTGTCTTTATCAAAATGAATTAAATGCTGTGTCATCGAGATCTTAGTCTGAGAACGAGACTACTTGCCCTCAAGTGTTACATAATTCCCATACTTATGTATGGACACGAGGGGTGGACGTTAACCAACACCTTGGGGAAGAAGTTGGAAGCATTTGAAATGTGGCTCTATCGTCGCATCCTTCGTATATCGTGGACCGACAAGGTGAGAAACACCGTGGTGCTGGATCGGATGGGCAAGGAGATGGAGGTGCTCTACAACATCAAGCGACATAAGTTAAAATATTTTGGCCACGTGATTCGAAATAACAAGTACCGACTCCAGCAGCTAATCATGGAAGGCAAGATTGAAGGACGGCGCAGACCAAGGAGGAGGAGGATCTCCTGGCTCAAGAATTTGCGGGAATGGTTTGAACTTGACTCAGCATCTCCGTTTCGAACGGCAACCTAGAGGCAAGGGATTGCAATGATGATCGCCAATCTTCGACGCGGAGACGGCATATAAAGAAGAAGAAGAAGACACAAGGAGAAATAATTTCAACTCTGAGATTTCCTGGTGACATCGTCACCTTGGCCGACGCGCCAGAGGATTTGAATGAGTTTTCGAATGGTATGGACTCCGTCTTGAGGAAAGAATTCATGATGGCGGTAGACGGGGAACTGTCGACCATGCTGGCATCAGACGTTGGAAGTGTGGCCGAAAACTAGAAAAATAAGGGGCGGGAGACTCACCCGGTATACACTTAGAATTTTACATTAACTCTTATCTAAAATAATTACACCAAGTTATATGCTCTAAGATACTGGTTGATATTTCTGGGTATTTTGCGGTGACAATCCCCTGACAGTACTCACAATTTTCTAGGATAGTCAGCACCCCCCGTCCGAAAAATATTGTTTATACGCCCCTGTTGTCTTGGTTTTACTTCGTTTAATAAAACGATTTGAGCTTGATCCTATGAAATACTTTATGTTCGACGCTGTCGAAATGTAAATATTGTATGTCAGTAAACTGTATCATAATGAGGCTCGTTATAGTACTATTCTTCATTATGAAACAGTTTCTCCAGCCAATCAGAGCTGATTCATTGACCAGTTAGGTAAGGATAGCTTCACACATGCGCTCAAAATCCAACATGGCGGACATGAATTACATGATTTGAAAGTACAAATTGGATATCGTATCAACCATTGTAGTTACAATTCCAAACACATAGACAAAATCACCACGGACCTTTACGGTAACAAAACAAGATGTTCAGTAAAGAACATATAGCCTACTTTCTCCTAAATGCATGGGTATAGTTATAACTCTTTGTCCTTTTCAAGGAGTATAATTGAATGTTGGTTTTAGTAGCTTGTTGAAATACAACGTGCTTTAGGGATATTAAACATGAATATGAGGTGCCCTTTGCTAGTGCTACCTCTGTAAAAAAAAAAACATTCAATTCGGTTTCACCGTGTTTGAATTGATCTGGGGAATGGATTTGCACACATACATGGCCGCTATTTGCAAACTATTGGGCTGATGACCTTGTAGTCAGTCATAAGATGCTTTCCACAAAAAGGCATGTTGTTGCAAAATCCGGTAGAGATCAAATTATTAGGATGGTCGAAATTTGATTTAAGCTTTTAACATTTGGGTGGCCGTCATTCCGTTTCCGTCAAGATGGCGGCGATATAAAACATGACACTGAGGTGCCTATTGCTAGTGCTACCTCTGTACCAAATTTCGTTCAATTCGGTTTCACCGTGTTTGAATTGATAGGGGGAATCGATTTGCACACATACTTGGCCACCATCTGCAAACTATTGGGCTGATGATCTAGCAGTTTGGTCAGAATATGCTTCCCACATAAAGATTTGTTGTTGCAAAATTTGGTAGAGACTAAATTATTAGGTTGGCCGTAATTACATTTTAGCCTTTAACATTTGGGTGGCCGCGATTACGTTTCCGTCAAGATGGCGGTGATATAAAACATGACACTGAAGTGGTCTTTTCTAGTGCTACCTCTGTACCAAATTTCGTTCCATTCGGTTTCACCGTGTTCGAATTAATAGGGGGAATCGATTTTCACACAAAGATGGCCGCCATCCGCAAAATATTAGGCTAATGACCTATTAGTTTGGTCAAAGGATGCTCCCTCCATAATGGTATGTTGATGCAAAATTTGGTAGAGATCGGATGATTAGGTTAATCGTAATTTGATTTAAGCTTTGAATATTTGTGTGGCCGCCATTACGTTTCCGTCAAGATGGCAGCCATATAAAACATGACACTGAGGTGCCCTTTGCTTGTGCTACCTCTGTACCAAATTTCATTCCATTCGGTTCCACCGTGTTCGAATTAATAGGGGTAATCGATTTTGACACAAAGATGGCCGCCATCCGCAAACTATTAGCATGACGAATAGAAGGACCTAGTGTGAGGACTCCGCCATTATAGCATGGTAGTTTGTGGTCCCGCCGCTACAAGCACTGCAAGCGATAATGTCCAACAACGTGTCCTGTTGTTGAGTCGAGCCGGGTCTTAGAAAAGTGTGGGAGAAGTTACTGTGTGAGATATTTGTGTGAATTAAATTGAATTTTCCTTGCTTTCAGTTCTTAAATTCAGTTCATTGAGTCTTGTGTACATCAGCGTTTTGTGTTTTGTGAACTTCAAACATATTTCTTATGCGGCTTTGTTAATTTAATAGTTCAACATGCCGTACTGTTTAGTGCCTGGCTGTAAGTCAGGGTATGGTAGAGTAGTTGACGATATACGATTTTTTCACCACCGAAGGATACAAATCAATTTGAAAAATGGGCCAGAGCTATTCCACGAAAGGTTACGGAGTTAACGCGAAGTAGTAGAATTTGTCAAATTCATTTCTCTGATGATTTGATAGTATAATCAGATAATTGTATAGTGAATGGTGAAGAAGTGGAAATCTCTTGTGTGAGGTGGAAGTTACTTCCTGGAGCAGTGCCTCATTTCCCCCCTAATTTACCGAAGTACCTGTCATGTGAGAACAAGTCCCGTAAAGCTCCCAACAGGAAAAAGAATCTCGACACCACCAGAAAAAGAAGATTGAAGATGGGAGTGGAGCAACGAATGAGGCTTTAAAAGGTCAGTCTAATGTTGATAATAATTTGGGTCATTCTAGTGTACTTATTGATGCTGAAAAGACTATAATATTGCTCAAAAGGCGCCTAAAGAATGCTAACCGTAATTTAATTCGCGTTAGATCATGCCTCAACTCAGCAAAATCGAGAATTAATTTCCTGGATAAGCAGGTTCGAAATTCACAGGCATTTAATTACAAAGATTACGAACACCTTAGCAAGAAGGAAAAGATGATAATAGACACTATGCTCAAGAAATGCCAGGTAGAATCTCCCAATGGAATGAGGTACAGCAACGAATTCATTTTAGAGAGTTTATTGTTGAGCATAAAATCACCGAAAGGATTCCATCATTGTCGGCGACATAATCTCTTGCCTCTGCCCTCAGAAAGTCACTTGAGAAAACTTTGTAAAGGACATAAGTGCCCTTATGGAGTTAATACGCATAGTATAAATGCTATTTCAGACTATTTCAAGGAAGAAAAGAATGATAATTCACGTTACGGTGTTGTAATTTTCGATGAAGTGAAGCTAAGAGAAGAAATCCAGTTTAATAGTTTTTCTCATCAAGTAGATGGATTAGTAGATTTAGGTGAACACCCACCTGACCTCCAGAAGAACGTACTAGCAAATCACGCTCTAGTGCTCATGTTCGTACCATTCATGCATAAGGGTGCAGCCAGTTGCTGTTTATGCAAGCAGAAATGCTACTCCAGGGGACATTCTCGCAAAAATTCTAATACAGGTGATTTTGCAGTTAGAAGAGGCTGGGGCGAGGGTGGTTGGGTTCACTTGTGATGGTAGACAAACAAATAAAAAGGCCTTGAATTCGTTTGGAGTAGGTGGCAAGACAACCTCTCTACAACCTCACATCCTGCAGATGTTACGAGAAAGATCTGGGCTTTCTCCGACTTCGTTCATGTATTGAAGTGCATAAGAGACCACTTTCATGATAAAGTAGAACTTCACTATAATGACAAAATTATTGATCTGAATTGCATTTTGTAAGGATTGACAATCTAAATTGCTTTTTAGTAAGTCTTTCAATATCCAGGCCGGGGCTTTTGTGAGTTTTTTGAATTTCAATTGCATTTTGTATTTTCAACCTACCCCGTTTTGTTCAAGTAGTTAAGTCTCAATTGCAATTTTGTGGGTATTTTGAATCTAAATTACATTTTGTAATTATTTTCAATGTAAATTGCATTTTATAAGTATTGTCCATCCTAATGAGAAGTTCGAATCTACCATACATTTTGCAAGCAATTTCAATTGCATTTTGTATTTTCAACCTACCCCGCTTTGTTCAAGTAGTTAAGTCTCAATTGCAGTTTTGTGGGTATTTTGAATCTCCCTTACATTTTGTGCGTATTTTCAATCTCATTTGCATTTTGTAAGTATTTTGATTTCTCTTGCATTTTGTAGGTATTTCGACTGTACGTTGCATTTTGTACGTATTTTGGACAACCTACATTTTGTGCGTATTTTTCAATCTATTCCTTTTGTGAGTATTTTCGTTCGAAATTCCCTTATGTACGTATTACCGCTCTCCATTTGGTGAGTAGTTTCAATCTGAGTTCCTTTTTGTAAGTATTTTCCCTGCTACATAGGCATAGTTGTTGGGGCTCACTCTCTATTTTATCTAAACCATTTTCGTTTCATCCATAGCAGTGAGCTGTTTTCTATCTTCATCCTTCCATTCCACGCCATTTCATTTCATTAGGGGCCGATAACCTTGATGTTAGGCCCCTTAAAACAACAATTATCATCATCATCATCATCATCAAAATTAATGATTTCAATTTTTATAGGGAACTGTTCAAAAATCTCTCAGGGTATGCTGGACTTAGAGCCTGCCCTAAACTGACAGTTGCTCATTTAGACCCATAATCTTTCCAGAGAATGAATGCTAGGTTTGCACTCCAACTTTTCAGTGACAGTGTTGCCAAAGGTATTAAATTTTATCGAGAAATGGGACTGGCGGGATTTCAAGGTAGTGAGGACACATACATTTACCAGTAATATATAAATGTTGTTGCTGATGCACTAAATGCATTCATTCCGTCTCAGGCTCTTCGTAAAGGTTCACCTTCTCATACAGCTGTTGTTAATTTTCTTCAGACCGTGAGATCTACCAATAACACCCTTGCTTCCAACAGAACCTTGGAATCACTAGTAGTAACCCTACAGAGTACTTTGGAGATGTGTGAAGGGCTTTGGGAGAAAGGTTATAAGTATGTGTTGACAGGAAAGCTCACCCAGGATCCCTAGGAACGGCACTTCGGAATTATGCGATCTTTCAGTTCAGATGATCATCCATCAACAATAGATTTCCTTCATTTCAATGTATATACGTCCCTATAAAACAGGCTTTAAATGTTGGTGGAAATAGTGAACCTAAACGGGAGCAGATCTTGACTTCGTATGTTAATCAGATGCGTATATTAGCCCGGAATATGGAGGTGCATAACAAGACACTGAAGGAATCAGTGGAAACTTCCATTAAGAAAAAATATGTGGTTCAAGATGCAGTAAATATCGAAGACTGGGGAAGCTCGGTACCTGAATTTGACAGCACAGTTCGAAACTCTTCGATTGATAAGGGTCTAGTGTACTATTTGGCTGGCTATGTTGTTAAGCACTCTTCTAAATTTATTAAGTGTTCGCCTTGTGCTCATTCTCTACGTGAGAATAATCTAAGTAAATGTTCAGTTCTTGCCGAAATAAAGGACCACGGTTCAATGAACAATGAAGTGTTTCTAACACGTCCTTCGAGAAGTGTATGTGACATTCTTTTCCAGGCCGAGAAAGTAATTACCGGAAAATTAACCTCAAAATCGATGTGGAGCGAAATATTTTTTGATTGTATCGATTCCATAGAAACAATTTCAGTTGATCCTTCAGGAGTCGGCTGCTGTCTTCAACATGTCATTGGATATTATCCCCAGACTTGTTTATAATTATATGAAGTGCCGATTTTTCTTCAGAACGAAGGAAATCCGCCGAGATTTGCAATATAACAAAGGAGATTTGCAATCTCGAACATCCGCCAAGTCTTCACGCAAGCTTTCGAAAGTCCAGTAGCCAACAAAATGAATTGGTAAGTAGAGTGTGTTACTTGAAATAGTTCATATGTGCTTGTTTAATATGCTGGGGATTATGTTTTTTTTTAATCTGTGTCTGTATACTCCAGGAATCGGAGCGATCCGTAACATGTAATGAAGACCGCAGTTATTATTTCCGTGAATTATATTTTCCATTGTGCCCTGCCATGCTATTTTAATTGTAACCGCTAATTGCTTTTTAAAAGAGTATTAGTCGTAGTTACAAAGTAATTCGTTTCCCTTAGCACCATCCCTAAGACCAGCTGACCCCGGCAGTGTGGAACTTGCCCACTCTAACGCTGCCTGGAGGGGCGCGCTTTCAGGAGTCTTCTCACTTTCTCCTTCTATTCGTCATGCTATTAGGCTAATGACCTATTAGATTTGTCAAAGGATGCTGCCCCCACAAAGGTATGTTGTTGCAAAATTTGATAGAGATCGGATGATTAGGTTAGTCGTAATTTGATTTAAGCTTTGAACATTTGTGTGGCCGCCATTACGTTTCCGTCAAGATGGCGGCGATATAAAACATGACACTGAGGTGTCCTTTGCTAGTGCTACCTTTGTACCAAATTTCGTTCAATTTGCGCTCACCGTGTTCGAATTGATAGGGGGGGGGGGGGACAGACATTCAGAGTTCACACACTCACACACACAGACTCACACACACACACACATACACACACACACACAGACACACTTTTTTTTCGCCCTGTAGTGATCTCATAAGTCTACTTTCATTTTTTGCAAAAATCGAAAGTAGGCTAAAAATACTATGCCATATGCAAGAAATTTATGAATCTACGTCCAGAAGTTAGCAACATAGCATCCTTCTATATAAATTACCGACATGGAAAGTGCACCGTCCCATATGTTCGCGTAAATAAACTGGCGAATATGAGACAAGAAATAGCACTGTATCTTAATATCCCCAACTCCAATTTCTACACAGCGCATTGCTTTCAAACGTATTCGGTGAAAATATTAGTGAATGCTAGTTCTGATCGGCACTAGACATCATGCAGGCTGTAAACAATAGCCTTGCCAAGCAAAGTAAATGGTCTCTGTTTTCGAAATTCTTTGACCCACGCATGCGCTCAGCGCGCCCCGTTCACTAACAGAAGTGACTGAATCCCACAGATAGTTATGTTAAAACAGATAATAAAAGTTATATCGGGCCCGGATGTGGATGCCGTAAAAAGTTAAAAAATTAAAACTTAAAATTTTCAAAAATGACTCTAATAAATGACCTAAAATACTAATATTGTCATTTAGACTTTCACGGCCCGTGTTACTATTCATAATGTTGAATTTTGGGCTTATGCCGTGTTTATTATATTAATATTCGACGCGTTTCGAAAGAAACCATGTCTTTCTTCGTCAGGAATAATCTGGAATACGACAATGATTGCTAAGAGAAAGCAACGAAGAACATATAGAAGGTGCCCAAAGATGGACGCCATTATAGCCCCATGTTAGGGACAACGGAAAGCAGCAGTGAATTACTTTCTCAGGGTTCTGATAATAGGTAGCCAGGATTCACTGAGATTGTAGCCGGTGTCGCGGTTGAAATTATCTGGGTGTTTACGTATTTCAACCGCCTCCCTGATTATTCTGGGACGATATTGCTTTATACGGGCAAGAACATCCACTCCTTGGAACATGACATCATGGCCAGGTGTTAGTGCATGATCAGCAACAGCTGATTTATCAGATTGAATGAGCCTGATACATCTATTATGTTCCTTAATGCGAGTGCATATTGTTCTCGAAGTAAAAATGCCCTGTAAAATAGCGAAATGATCTTATAATAATAAACTCACCAATATTTCAAACTCAAACTGAAAAGTCAATCAAAATAGATTTCTAGCACTTAACAAAAGGTTCATGTTTACTTTAGTCTGAGTTGCGCTGCACTACGAATGTCATTCTGATATTGTCAGATGTAAATGATCTACGGTTATCGGCCAACAAGTTTTTATATCTCGAAAAGCTGCGTTCAACATCAACTGATGTGATCGGAGCGTACTTGAAGTGAGGAAGGTCGTTTGCTGCTAAATCGTCCTGAATCCCATCCATGCAGTAGTTTTCACCAGAAACAATGTCTGAGATTTTGCAGATTGTTTTATACCCGGTGTGTTTGTCCAGTTTTAATGCAGTACCCGCAGCAATTTCGCCACGATTGTTGCTAAGACTAGTTTACACCCGGCTGATTAAGGAAATGGAATCAATATTTTAAATTATCTTGTATCAGCTACTAGCTTCTTCTTAACTCTGAGAGACGTAACTCCCTCATATATAGCTGTGACATGACTACATTGGAAAAAGATGCCCTTAAAGGCCGATTTGTCTAAAGTAAGACCCAAAAAAATCTACCAAACTTAAGAAAATGCTCTTAAAATGGAAAAATAGCAAAAAAAAATGCAAAAAAGATGCAAAATATAAATGACATATTTGAAGACGGGGTGGCCCGTCCGGAGTTTCTATGTACTTCAGCATTGTTTTAGACAGTTCAGTAAAAAGATGACATGTCATCATCATCCGGGCCCTAGGCCTTATAATTATCGTCGAACATAAACAGTCGTATGCAACTCGCCTATAATGGTAATTGAGACACTCGTGTCTTAATTATTGCCATTATAGGCTCGTTGCATAATGTACGATAAACTTAATTGCGTCCCTCGTGCATTGCCATTTGGATACAATATGGCCACCCCTGTCGCCAGCAGCGGATACGCTGTGGTGATCTCTACGGACCACCACTGATATGGGCTCGTTACTACACGCTGTGGTTCCCCTGGTTAGCGACAGGGGCGGTAATATCTGCATCGAGCGCGTTCATAACAGGGTATGGGGATTGTATGTTGTTCTCGGGAGGGAAACTTCGCCCAATTCGCCGTAATTTGTTTATTTAATTACATTTGATTCTATTTTATTTTTGAATTCATTTTTGTCTTTCATTTATTTCTTCTTCTTGCCTTCTAAGGGCCACGTTACAATGTTTCAATTCGTCCTCGGGGGGCTGGGCGTGACCCCCTTCAATTTGAGACCTCGCACAACTTTCTCTGATTATTGGTTTGGGAAATCTTGGGTTAATGATCTAGTAGTTAATCACTAATTGATAAATGTAAGTGGTGATGAGTGAAGCCTCCGTGGCTTAGGCGGCAGCACGCCGGCCTCTCACCGCTGGATTCGTGGTTCAAATCCCGGTCACTCCATGTGAGATCTGTGCTGGACAAAACGGAGGCAGACAGGTTTTTCTCCGGGTACTCCGGTTTTCCCTGTCAAAATTTCATTCCAGCAACACTCACCACTATCATTTCATTTCATCTGTCATTCATTTAATCATTGCCCCAGAGGAGTGCGTCAGGCCTCGGCAGCCGGCACAGTTCATACCCTCGCCGCTAGATGGGGGCTTCATTCATTCCATTCCTGACCCGGTCGGAGACTGGACGCAGGCTGTGGATTTTTCAAGTGGTGATGAGTAGAGATAAGAAAGAAGGAAAAGGAGTAATCAAGGAGATAAGGAATTGGAAGTGGTGAAACACTTCAAATACTTGGGAAGTGAACTGACTGAAGTTGGAAGACTAGATTTGGAAATTAGCAGAAGAATACAACTCGGGAGTGCTTTCTACCAACAGGTACGGGGACTAGTATGGAACAAGGATATACCAATTAAGGCTAAAGAAGTTATGTACAAAGCATATTATGTTCCTATAATGACATATGCAGCGGAAACTTGGACAATGACTAAGAGGGATGAGAGCAGAGTACAAGCAGCTGAGATGAGATTCCTGAGAAGTATGGTCCAGAAAACGAGGAGGGACAGAGTGAGAAATGAAGATATACGGAAAGAACTGGGAGTACAGAAACTAAATGACAAACTGGAGCAAAACAGATTAAGATGGTTTGGACATGTCAAACGGATGAATGAAGTAAGGCTACCAAGACGAGCACTGGAACGACGGATGACAGGGAAGAGAGGACGAGGAAGACCAAGAATGCGTTGGATGGACTCGGTGGAGAATAGTATTAGAAAACGGAACCTGGATTGGATCACTGTGTCGGAAGAGGAATGGTGGAACGACAGAACAAAGTGGAGAGGAACCATATTTGCCCCCACCCAGTGTCAACTGGAAAAGGGGAAATGAAAATGATGATGATGGTGATAAATATAAGTCAATAAATAATAATATTAATTAACTAAACAAAAATTATACAAATAATAAAAATATTATTAAATAATAAAACCAGAAATTAGAAATTTTCATTTAGGCCCTTTGGCAAAATTGAAAAGAATAAATGGTCCTCCGCAGAGGGGGAGTTAAGACCTTTAATTTGAATCATCACACGAGTCTGTACGATTATTGGTTCGGGAGATACCGCCAAAAGCCGCTCTGCTAGGTACAGTCAAGTTCAAATCTATTGGGTGAGATAGAACCATGGAGGAAAGAATAAGAGGAGATGCCCTGAGCTCGTATGAGTGAAGCCAAGCGCTGCAACCAAAGTGGGCGTAACCTTAACTCGTATTCGGTGTTCTGTGACTTGCATGAGGCATTGTGCATGGCTAAACCTTATTTTGGCCCTGTTTTTTATCGCGCTCCGGATATGCAACTTTGGAAACGTATAACAGTAGTGATAAGTTACTAAAAAAACTTTTCAATTCTAATCTCAGCATGTGTACCCTATATATAAGGAAAAAAACATTCCTCTGCAAATCCCAAATTATCAAACGGCTGTCGGTCAATAATTACGGCGGGCCTACGTAATTAATTCGAGGCTAATCGTCAAGTTTCTACCCCCCACAAAGAAAATACCGTACGGTACCGAAACGTATAGGCTACCGTAAACAGTATTTTTGTGCAAATATGCGTTTTGTTTTAATTGTTCGGTTTATTAATTTTAAGGTTCGTATTCTTGAATATCAAAATGTGTACGACCAATGAGTGAAAGTGGCTGTGCTCGAAATTAGGCCTAAAAACTGATGAATGTCTCAACACCAATAAGAACTTAAAACTCAATTTGGTGTAAACACGGTACCGTAATTAGTTCGGCATCATTAGTTCCGAAGATGTTCTTTCTTTGGTATAACTCGCATCTTCAGACACCTATATTCAATTTAATCAGCGTTTCATCGTATTATTACGTTTTGCCGCGTCTTCCTTACAAAACTAGCCTCGAAAAGGTGCTCTCATATTTATATTTAAATTGGCTTTTAAAACGACAACGCAGCTTATTTGTGCCAAGTACCGTGATGTACAGAGTGTATTCTGCCTATCCAAGAAAAAATCTTGACTTATCATCGCAGTTTTATGTCACTAAAATCCCAGACTATTTGGAGTGGTTTACGGCTTTAAGCATAGGACCAGCCATTTTCTTGCTCCCCGTTTGGCTTCAGCAGCTTGAACTAGGCAGCGCAGCGAAGACATCTCCTTCCGTTCCTTCCTCCATGGATAGAACCCTCCTTAGTTGTTCTTGCCTTTTCCTTTTCCTGTCCTCAGTCCAAGACTTCCGTCCTAAAAGTCTCTATTTTCAATAATTCTTGTTCCTTTTCAGATGTTTCTTGACTTCTTGAATCCAGGTTTTGGTTGGTTTATTTTCCCAAAGTTATTTGAAAGTTCGTTTAGTTAGTCTATTGCCATCCATTATGTAAATATGTCCAACAAACATCAATATTCTTTCCTTATTGTTTCTGATGTTTTCTATGTTCTGATAAATTCCATTGTTACTTCTTAATTTCCTAAACTCTGCAATTTTTAGAGGAACTAATATTTTCCTCATAATTCATCTTTCAAATACCGCACTTCTAATTAATCAAGTTCGTAATTCACTAGGATTTCGGTTTCACTGCTTTGCTGTAGCGCTTTATATTAAAATGTTTGGATAAGCACTTTCTGTTGTAGGTACGCTTAGTATGCTCTTTGCATCTTGTGCATCCTCTCCTCTACAGTAGATGTTTAGCCTTCTTTTCACATTTTGCAACAAGTAGTTCCGTGAAGAACTATACAGCCTATTTTCATATAGCCCACTTATTGCAACTATCAACATACACAATTTCAGTTTGATTGCTGTAATAGATTCGTAGATATTGAGAACCGAATAAATAATTCGGATGGTCGCCATATTGGATTTTATATATGTAGGTCCTCGAGTTATGTACTGTTACATGCAGATTAATGTGTACGTGTAGTATTCAAACTTCAATCGCATAATTAGGACACTAGAAGTTACAAGGAGATTTGAAAATTTCGCACAGCTGCCATCTTTAGGTTATGGAAATAATTGAAATAAATTAGGTGCTAGTGGATTACCATTCGTATAAGGATTTACTGTACCATGTTTCACTGCTCTCGGATGGTTAAATTGCGATAAACGTCCATGTGAATATTTATACTTCGCGTCGCCGCCATGTTGGATTTGTGATCACCAGGTTATTTAAAGTCCTATAAGTGAACTTGAGTTCATAGCCCCTATGAACAATAAAAAATTCAGTTTGATTGCTACAATAGATTCGTGGATATTGAGAGCCTTCTAAATATTTCGGATGGTCGCCATGTTGGATTGTTAAATGTATTGGCCATAGAGTCATGTACCACTATAGGATAATTATTGGGTAGGTTCATTATTCAAACTTTCACTTCGATCGCATGACTACATCACAAGAAATCGAAACTTAATTTTAAAATTCGCACAGCCGCCATCTTGAGGTCATGTAAACAATTGAACTAAATTAGATACCAGTGCATTACAATGTGTATAAATATTTCCTGTACCAGATTTCAGTGCGTTTGGAGCATTAAATCGCGAGAAAGGTCTATTTCAAATTTTCTAATTCGCTTGGCCGCCATGTTTGTTTTGTATATAACCGGTTTTTTAAAGTCATATAAATGGACTTCCAGTAGTGCCCTTTATCTCCGTACAAAACTTCAGGGAGATACCGCTAATAGTTTCAGAGATACAGAATGCCGGTGAAATATTTCGCACATCCGCCATCTTGTGGTTATGTAAACAAATGAACGAAGTTAGTTGTCGGTGCATTACAATGTATATAAACATATACTGTACCAAGTTTCATTGCGTTTGGTTCGATAAATCGCGAGAAACGTCCATTTAAAAGTCGCAACTTCGCTTGGCCGCCATGTTGGTTTTGTAGTTACCAGGTTTTCAAAGATCACATAAGTGAACTTATAGTAGTTCCCTTTATCACCATACATGATGTCAGGGTAATATCGGTAATCGTTTCGGAGATATTGAATGCTGGTGAAATATTTCGCACAGCCGCCATGTTGGATTGGTGAGTCGTAACTAAATTTGAAGGGCACGGTCGAGGTCGCCCGGAATAGTGCTATGAACTTACCGAGTTTCATTGAAATCGCTCCTGCCGTTTAGATTTTATTATGGGGGGACACACACACGAATCACACACGCACACACACACGGACAAAAGGTGATCTCATAAGCCTATTTTTTTCAAAATTGAAAATAGGCTAAAAATGAGGAAAAGTAGACTTATGAGATCGATCCTGGCAAATTTCTGTCTATCTGTCTGTCCTGTCTGTCTGTCTGTCTGTCTATCTGGCTGGCTGTGTGTGTGTGTCCCCCTATCAACTCCTAAATGGTTGCAGCAATCGAATCCAAATTTGGTATGAATAAAGATCTATACCTAAATATCTTAAGCCCATATTTGAAAATTATGTCAGTGCTAACAACTGCTGAAAAACCACAATTGAAATTTGAGCTCCATGTTGGATATCATGGAAGGTATCCATGGGAGCTATTTCAAAATTGGTACCCGTATAGATAATTATATTTCAGTTTATTTTCCAGGAGGCCATGTATGGCAGAGTTGCTAAAATGATTCTAAGCCTGCTGATAGGTCCAATTTTTAAATGCATATAACTTCTATACTATCAATTGGATTTCAACCAAATTTTGTATGTAAAATGTGTACATAAACAGATATGACTGAGCGTATTCTTCAGACCACCAGGGCTGACAACTGTCAATAAAAGTTTCCTCTAATCTTTTATCCAAATACCAATATATCAGAAAGTATGCAAGCCGACAGCTTTAAACTATGCACACGTAGCCTATAGTACCTGACAATCTAGATTAATTTGGAGTAACTTATGTACGTCAGTGCTACCACAATGATTCTAAGCCTGCTAATAGGACCATTTTTTAAATACATGTAACTTCTATACTATCATTTGGATTTCAACCAAATTTCGTATGTGCTATGTGTACTATTGACGCCAGAAAAGTTGGATGGCGCAGCCACGCGGTAGAATGTTGAAGCTGTAACATTGTGACTGGTAGGTTTATTTTCATGGTGAAGCATTGATGTCGTGATGGAAACAGAAAGGAATTTGTCAAATTCGAGGAGGTATACGGTTGCAAATCGTATAAAAAGGGTACGAAATCTCTTCACTACTTTCCTGTACAAAAAGTTCAGAGAGAAAGATGGGCTTCGGCGCTGTCAATTGGAAAACATATTACACGTTACATGGCAGTGTGCAGTCTGCACTTTTTTGAAGACGACTTCTTTCCACAGCGTAAGCACCGGTACTGTTGATTATTGATAGTTATTGTCTCTAATTTGTATTCACAAGGATTTAGCTACATCAAAAATACTGATAAACTTGTAGCCTAATACTTCTGTGCCGTACATAGAACCGAATGTAATCCGCTCTTCGTAAACTAATTTTAGGGGTTCTTCCGATTGACAATAGTCGAATGGTTAGAAAACTTCAGAAAAATGCTGTTCCTAGCCTTAATTTGCCAGAGAATTTATATTCTTGTCTTTGAACAGCAAGTATGTAGCTCAATATTTGCAATATTGAAGTATGATTAGGCTTAGATTGTGTTTTTGTCTATGATCTCCTTACTGTTGAATTTAGTTATTTAATGTGTAAAATCTTAGTTTTAAGTACCGGTATGGTGACCCATCATCCCAGGCAGGCCGGTAACACCTATTCTACTCAGGCAGATAGGTCACTTAGCCGTAATTTAGAAGTTATAGTGATGTTAAGTTTACATATGCGGTAATGTAGCAGGAGACCTGATCGGCCTAGGCTATTCTAAATTTAATTAGTTCCCATTTCAGGGTTTTTCAGTTTTAGGTGCGAATAGTTGGTTTGAAAGTTGTACAACAGTAAGGAGAGTATGTTTTGTATAGGTTTTAATTGGTATTATGGTTTATATCGAGCTGAGGAGTGAATTTGATTTGGCTTAAAGTGTAGATTTTGATCTGTTCCGTTTGCTTATGACAAGTTCAAATGGAGACTCCAGCTTTGTTAAATATGTGTATTTTAAATATTTAATTAAATATATTGAGCCTCCGTGGCTTAGGCGGCAGCACGCCGGCCTCTCACCGCTGAGTCCGTGGTTCAAATCCCGGTCACTCCATGTGAGATCTGTGCTGGACAGGACGGAGGCAGACAGGTTTTTCTCCGGGTACTCCGGTTTTCCCTGTCAAAATTTCATTCCAGCAACACTCTCCACTATCATTTCATTTCATCTGTCATTCATTTAATCATTGCCCCAGAGGAGTGCGTCAGGCCTCGGCAGCCGGCACAGTTCATATCCTCGCCGCTAGATAGGGGCTTCATTCATTCCATTCCTGACCCGGTCGGAGACTGGAAGCAGGCTGTGGATTTTCATTTCAATTAATAGTACATTATGCAACGAGCCTATATTGGCTATAATTAAGACACGAGTATTTTTTATAAAACGAGCGTATGCTAGTTTTATAATTTCCATACGAGTGTCTTAATTACCATTATAGGCGAGTTGCATACGACTGTTTATGTTCGACGATAATTATAACTTTATTATATGTTTTAACATAAATATTCATAAATATCTGTTGAGAGTCAGCTACTGGAATTTTGTGATCGCAGAGCGAGCGTTGGGTGTTATATCTTTGTCTTTCAAGAGCTTTGAACGACCGACGCATGCGCTCTGTGGGCTTGCAATGCCATATTATGCAGTCCATATGTTTACATCAGCCGTCCCTCAGTAATATTGTCACCGCAGTCATTTGAAGACAATGCGCTGTGTAGAAATTAGTGTTGGTGATTTTAAGGTACAGTGCTATTTCTTGTCTCATATTCGCTAGTTTATTTACGTCAACATATGGACGGTGGGTATTCCATGTCGGTAATTTATTATAGTTCCATGTTGTGTTTATGTCCGACATGTTGGATTTTGAGCGCATGCGCGAAGTTATCGTTACCTAATTGGTCAATGAACGAGCTCTGATTGGCTGGAGAAACTGTATCATAATGGAAAACAGTGTTATAATGACCATCATTATGATACAGTTATCTGACACATAATAGTGAGGGTCGAACATAAATATATTTATAAAGAGGATGCCTCCATTTTAACTTGCCTGTGGCAAGAGATTAATAAATTTATATTCTTGCCTTTGAACAGCAATATTGAAGTATGATTTGAGCATCCCAAGTAACGCTTCTTTGAACCCAAAACATTCATGCAAATTCAGGGTTGCTGGATTCAATTTATTATTAAGGAGTCGTCCTTTGTGTCATGTGATATATATACAGTATATATTGTGAAATTAATAAAAACATCGATACCGCTAGGCTCCCAAGTACAGGCTTCATATATGTAACAGCAGACAGTAAATTAACTATCTACAGGTGGGTAATATTTTTAACTGGTAGTAACTAAGCACTGCATTTAAATTGATTATAAAAATATTTCTATCAATGAAAGAAAATATGTTGTATTTTGCCATCATAAATTAGAAGCCATAACAAACGCACACCCTATCACTGTCTTGCTTACTTCTCGTCACCATCTCGCCGCCATATTGCAAACAGCTGACCGTAAGCTCCTCCCCCGTTTCGGACGTCAATAACAGATATGACTATGCTTTTTCGTAAGGGCAACCAGGGCTGTCAGCTGTTAATAAATGCTGCCTCTACTTTTTTACCCAAATACCAATATATCAGAAAGTATGTAAGCCAACAGCTTTAAAATTTGCACACGTATATTACCTTACATTCTAGATTAATTAGGAGAAACTAATATACGCCAGTGCTGCCAACATGACTAAACCTGCTGATAGGTCCAATTTTAAAATACATGTAACTTCTATACTAACAAAATTGGCACAACAAGAGATCATAATATTTCAGATTATTTCTGACCAACGCATGCATGACATTGCTGCCAACATGATTTTACGCGCTGATAGATCCAATGTCTAACTGCATGTAACGTCCATGCTAGCCATTGGACTTCAACCAAATAATTTATTCTGAGCCTAAATAGATGGAACTAAGATTATATTCAGTCACCAGGGCTGCCAACTGTAGTGCTGTATTAGGCTACATTATACCAGGTATATTTCGTACTAATTAGAAATATCGATATTATCAAATAAATTTAGTCATTATTCTCGATACTGCGGTCTCTATAGATTAATCATTGGCATGAATCATAATTTTAAGATAAGTAGGAACTTCTTGTTCTAAACCATTTTCTTGAATTGTCTCTCCCAAATATTTGAATGTCTGGTACTAAAAATTTCAGGGCACTTGTTTTTTGATATTTTATTTCAATTTTATTTATTAATTTAAATTGTTGTTATTATTTTTAAATTTTAAATTTTAATTTGTCATTTTTATTTTTAATTTTTGTCTTTTATTTAGGCCTATATATATTTATTTATTTCTGTATTGTTTATTTATACTTTTATTTTATTAACTTTATGTTCTTTTTCACATTTATAACAAGCTGTACCCAGCATGCAATCAAAGAAAGTGTTAGCGTTGTAATTTTGATTATAAACATGGTAAATGGAAACATTCGTGGGAGCGTGTACAACAACTCACCAAAGTTTCATCGCAATCAGATGAATGATTTATGAACGCATAATGATCACACAGACATTCATGTTTATATAGAGATATATTTTAATTTATTTTTAATATTCTCATTATCCCCGTGTAGTTGGGTGTGTGTTGAACTTGTCTGATAACCTGTATTCCTGTGATGGCTGTAATAGTGTCGTGCCCCGGGACTTGAAGTGGGGTAGTATCCTAGCATTAGCCTGGAGAGAGTTTGGAAAAAGAACCACTCAGGATTGTCGCTGTCAGCGCCGAGATTCAAACCTACGATCTACGGACTGAAACTGTCCTGGTGGTGCATGACTACGCCACGGGACCAATGAAGATTACACCTCCAAGGCCATCACCTACAGGGCGAAACGTCGGCAAATCAGTTAGCTAGTTAGTGTTGTTTTAATAATGTTATTAATGCAGCCAATGGCCATGTATGTTTCTTTTCAGGTCGGGTCAGGGAAGGGAAATTGGACCAATTGAAAGGAACCATCCCGGCATTTGCCTGGTGGTGAAAATGGGAAAGCACGAAAACCATTTTCAGGACGGCCGAGGTGGGATTCGAACCCACGCTCTCCCGATACCAGCGAGACACGATATTATTTGACGGGCAGATTAGTGAGATCATCTGCCCCTCTAATCACTTTAATTACTCTCGACAGAAATCCCCCCCCCCCATCCCCCGACACACACTTTAATACTTTTAGTAACCCCCCAGGGGCTCACAACTTTTGGGAAGTGGTTTGGCGACCACGGGACCCCAACTGAGTCCGGCATTGCTTCCACTTACTTGTCTTCTTACTCTTCTTACTCTCCGTCTTCTTTCCTGTCTTGGTCAACGCTTGTTCTCTTCCGACCCCGACGGTTTTAGGGTATCCGAGGCCTAGGGAGTCTCTTCCGCTCCTGCCTTAATTGACCCTTGTCTCATCTTTCCTGATCCCTCCTTCTGCGAGGGGTCAGCCGTCTTGTTCTTTTCCTGTTATCTCCTGCCTTCTGCACAAGGCCCACTTCTGGTGCACCCTGGACATTGCTACACCCTTAGGAGCTCACGCCTGGTGAGTTGGGAGTTGGCGATCCCGGGGAATTCCTGAGCTGGGTCCGTTTTTTTCCTTTTCCCACTGACTTTTGGGGCGGACCCTCTCCTCTTTCCCTTTCCTATCTGCCTTTCATGGCTCTCCTTCCTTCCAAGTCCCTCAATCCTCATTCTTCGAGGGTTGAGGGCATTTCTTTTCTTCCTGTCCTTTATTTGCCTTATCCTTTATTTGTTTACCATTTCTTCTTCTAGTTTGTAAGTCTGTAGTTAGTATTAGTTATAGTTTTCATTCTCATCTCATCTTTCACCATCACCCAAACCATTAGGGGCCGATAACCTAGATGTTGGGCCACTTAAAAGAACAATTATCATCATCATCATTTAATACTTAAATATCGATAACCTTGGTCTATTGTTCTGAAGCTGTAGTGATTCAAGTTGCTCCTGCCCGATATGGACGCCAAGTGTAATGAAAGGCAATAAAGAGACTGCATGTGATCCATAAAAGAACAAAAGCAATACTCATAAAGAATGGTAAGTGGCAAGGCAGAGAAACAAAACACAGAATCTGTGCGATATCTACTGAAAACTTTATGGAGACTTTGGGTTGTATTGATTGGTTGAGGCATGTGGTTTGGTTTGCGAGAGCTCATAACAAGGCAATATGAGTTTTGTTTTATCGTCCTCAGCCAGAATGAGCTATCTAAACGTCTGCCCGTCTCTGTGACTTGGAGTCCCGGTTCGTCAAAAGGAGATTCAATTCTGGTCTGAGGACTGGAACACTCGTGAGGCAAACCTGAGAAGATTCTCAACACAGGCATCCTGGATTAGGTTTCCCGTTGTCTTTCAATTCTACTCCAGGAATGATTCCTGACCTAAGGCCACAGCCGCCTCCTTCCCAATCACAACAACCCACACACTACTACAGACTACAATAACATAGGTTAGCAGACAAATTCTGCACACACTCAAGTACACGGGGCTATATTACCACAATGTTGCAAAGCCCATAAAATTAATCAATAAGAAAAGCAAAAAATGCTGAACTGATTTTCCACTTATTCCAGTCGTTGTGAATGATGGTGTCCAAACTGTCCATGCTAATCCGATAACCTTGTCAGAGACAGTCGCTGGGGGTCGCTGTGGGATTAGCGCGGACAAGCAGACACGGTAGTTACCATGGCAACAAGTATTCGCCATCTAGGCCTCCAATAAGTTTACCATGGCAACAAATGTTCGTCGTCTAGGCCTCCTATATGGTTACCATGGCAACAAGTGTTCATCTAGGCCTCCAATATGATGACCATGGCAACAAGTGTTCACCTAGGCCTCCAATATGGTTACCATGGCAACAAGTGTTAATCTAGGCCTCCAATATGGTTACCATGGCAACAAATGTTCGTCGTCTAGGCCTCCTATAGGGTTACCATGTCAACAAGTGTTCATCTAGGCCTCCAATATGGTTACCATGGCAACAAGTGTTCGTCGTCTAGGCCTCCTATATAGTTACCATGGCAACAAGTGTTCGTCATCTAAGCCTCCTATATGGTTACCACGGCAACAAGTATTCGTCGTCTTGGCCTCCAATATGGTTACCATGGCAGCAAATGTTCGTCGTCTAGGCCTCCTATATGGTTACCATGGCAACAAGTGTTCGTCGTCTAAGCCTCCTATATGGTTACCTTGGCAAAAAGTATTCGTCATCTAGGCCTCCAATATGGTTACCATGGCAACAAGTGTCCATCTAGGCCTCCGATAGGGTTACCATGCCAACAAATGTTCGTCGTCTAGGCCTCCTATATGGTTACCATGGCAACAAGTGTTCGTCGTCTAGGCCTCCTATATGGTTACCATGGCAACGAATGTTCGTCGTCTAGGCCTCCTATATGGTTACCATGGCAACAAATGTTCGTCGTCTTGGCCTCCAATATGGTTACCATGGCAACAAGTGTTCGTCATCTAGGCCTCCTAAATGGTTACCATGGCAACAAGTGTTCGTTGTCTAGGCCTCCTATATGGTTACCATGGCAACAAGTGTTCGTCGTCTAAGCCTCCAATATGGTTACCATGGCAACAAGTGTTCGTCGTCCAAGCCTCCTATATGGTTACCATGGCAACAAGTATTCGTTGTCTAGGCCTCCAATATGGTTACCATGGCAACAAGTGTTCGTCATCTAGGCCTCCTATATGGTTACCATGGCAACAAATGTTCGTCGTCTAAGCCTCCAATATGGTTACCATGGCAACAAGTGTTCGTCATCTAGGCCTCCAATATGGTTACCATGGCAACAAGTGTTCGTCATCTAGGCCTCCTATATGGTTACCATGGCAACAAGTATTCGTTGTCTAGTCCTCTTATATGGTTACCATGGCAACAAGTGTTCATCTAGGCCTCCGATAGGGTTACCATGACAACAAAATGTTCGTCGTCTAGGCCTCCAATATGGTTACCATGGCAACAAGTGTTCGTCGTCTAAGCCTCCTATACGGTTACCATGGCAACAAGTGTTCGTCATCTAAGCCTCCTATATGGTTACCATGGCAACAAGTATTCGTTGTCTAGTCCTCTTATATGGTTACCATGGCAACAAGTGTTCGTCGTCTAAGCCTCCTATATGGTTACCATGGCAACAAGTATTCGTTGTCTAGTCCTCTTATATGGTTACCATGGCAACAAGTATTCGTGGTCTAGTCCTCTTATATGGTTACCATGGCAGCAAGTGTTCGTCGTCTAAGCCTCCTATACGGTTACCCTGGCAACAAGTGTTCGTCATCTAAGCCTCCTATATGGTTACCATGGCAACAAGTATTCGTTGTCTAGTCCTCTTATATGGTTACCATGGCAACAAGTGTTCGTCATCTAAGCCTCCTATATGGTTACCATGGCAACAAGTATTCGTTGTCTAAGCCTCCTATATGGTTACCATGGCAACAAGTGTTCGTCGTCTAAGCCTCCTATATGGTTACCATGGCAACAAGTGTTCGTTGTCTAGGCCTCCTATATGGTTACCATGGCAACAAGTATTCGTTGTCTAAGCCTCCTATATGGTTACCATGGCAACAAGTGTTCGTCGTCCAAGCCTCCTATATGGTTACCATGGCAACAAGTATTCGTTGTCTAGGCCTCCAATATGGTTACCATGGCAACAAGTGTTCGTCATCTAGGCCTCCTATATGGTTACCATGGCAACAAATGTTCGTCGTCTAAGCCTCCAATATGGTTACCATGGCAACAAGTGTTCGTCATCTAGGCCTCCAATATGGTTACCATGGCAACAAGTGTTCGTCATCTAGGCCTCCTATATGGTTACCATGGCAACAAGTATTCGTTGTCTAGTCCTCTTATATGGTTACCATGGCAACAAGTGTTCATCTAGGCCTCCGATAGGGTTACCATGACAACAAAATGTTCGTCGTCTAGGCCTCCAATATGGTTACCATGGCAACAAGTGTTCGTCGTCTAAGCCTCCTATACGGTTACCATGGCAACAAGTGTTCGTCATCTAAGCCTCCTATATGGTTACCATGGCAACAAGTATTCGTTGTCTAGTCCTCTTATATGGTTACCATGGCAACAAGTGTTCGTCGTCTAAGCCTCCTATATGGTTACCATGGCAACAAGTATTCGTTGTCTAGTCCTCTTATATGGTTACCATGGCAACAAGTATTCGTGGTCTAGTCCTCTTATATGGTTACCATGGCAGCAAGTGTTCGTCGTCTAAGCCTCCTATACGGTTACCCTGGCAACAAGTGTTCGTCATCTAAGCCTCCTATATGGTTACCATGGCAACAAGTATTCGTTGTCTAGTCCTCTTATATGGTTACCATGGCAACAAGTGTTCGTCATCTAAGCCTCCTATATGGTTACCATGGCAACAAGTATTCGTTGTCTAAGCCTCCTATATGGTTACCATGGCAACAAGTGTTCGTCGTCTAAGCCTCCTATATGGTTACCATGGCAACAAGTGTTCGTTGTCTAGGCCTCCTATATGGTTACCATGGCAACAAGTATTCGTTGTCTAAGCCTCCTATATGGTTACCATGGCAACAAGTATTCGTCGTCTAAGCCTCCTATATGGTTACCATGGCAACAAGTGTTCGTTGTCTAGGCCTCCTATATGGTTACCATGGCAACAAGTATTCGTTGTCTAGTCCTCTTATATGGTTACCATGGCAACAAGTGTTCGTCGTCTAAGCCTCCTATATGGTTACCATGGCAACAAGTGTTCGTCATATAGGCCTCCTATATGGTTACCATGGCAACAAGTGTTCGTTGTCTAGGGCTCCTATATGGTTACCATGGCAACAAGTGTTCATCTAGGCCTCCTATAGGGTTACCATGGCAACAAGCGTTGCCGAGATGAGGGTCCATTCACCGTAATTTTCAAACGCACCTTGTATTAGGGGATCATCACTCTAAATAAATCTTAGGGTTTAAGGTGTAGCATTATTGAGAGTCCAGCTGTACCGGTGGGTAGATTGCAAGGTTTGTCCTAGAGCTGCTGTGGGAAGAATTCCAAACGGAGAATGTAGAGTGAGCGAGACGAGACTGGGTGGATCAAGGGAGGGAGCAGCGGAAATCACCAATTACGATCCTCGAGTCACACGTGTCAGCCAGCGAGGGCGGCTCTCTCTCAAGTAGCAGGGTTGTGTGTTCATTGAAAATAAGTTCGTATTTAATCTCGCTCCACGTGTACGTGTAATCCGAACCATGGGACGTGATATATCATTTCGAAAACCTCACATGCATTGACCGGAATCGACTGTCCGCCTTGCTGAGAGGCAAGCAGTTTGTCCATTGCACCACTACGTCCCCTTGTTCATTGAGCATGTTCGTTTATATTTTCGATTTTACGTATGTTATTAGAATGGGTGCAAACTGGCTACGTTGGATTGACTTACTGTAGGCTGTCTAGCCTATGCCGATGACCTAGTTGCAATTGATAGTGAAGAAGTTATATGCAGGCTTAGAATCATTTTGGCAACACTGTCATGTATGGCTTCCTGGAAATTAAACTGAAATATTATTATCTATATGTGTGCCAATTTTGGTATAGCTCCCATGCATACCTTCCAAAATATACAACCGAATTTGGGTTCAATTGCTACAGCCGTTTAGGAGTTGATAGGGGGGCACACACACACACACACACAGCCAGACAGACAGACAGACAGACAGAAGGACAGACAGACAGACACACATTTTCCCTGATCAATCGCATAAGTCTACTTTTTCCTCATGTTTAGCCTACTTTTCACATTTTGCAAAAATGAGGAAAAAGTAGAAATATGAGATCGGGCAAATGTCTGTCTGTCTGTCTGTCTGTCTGTCTGGCTGGCTGGCAATCAACTCCTAAACGGCTGCAGCAATCGAAACAAAATTTGGTAGGAGTAAAGATCTATACCTGAATATCTCACGGCCATGTTTCAAAATGATGTCAGTGCTACCAACTGCTGAAAAATTGCAATTGACATTTGAGCTCAATGTTTGATATCTTGGAAGGTATGAATGGGAGCTAATTCAAAATTGACACACGTATAGATAATAATATTTCAGTTTAATTGCCAGGAGGCCATATATGGCAGTGTTGCCAAAATGATTATAAGCTTGCTAATATGTCCACATTTTAAATGCATATAACTTCTACCCTATGAATTGGATTTCAACCAAATTTCGTATGTGCTATGTGTACATAAACAGATATGACTGAGAGTATTCTTAAGGGCCACCAGGGCTGCCAACTGTTAATAAATCCTCTCAATTTTTTTTATCCAAATATCCATATATCAGAAAGTGTGCAAGCCGACAGCTTTAAACTATGCACACGTATAGTTCCTGACATTCTATATTAATTTGGAGTAACTTATATACGTCAGTGCTACCAACATGATTCTAAGCCTGCTGAGTGGTCCAACTTTAAATACATGTAACTTCTATACTATCATTTGGATTTCAACCAAATTTCGTGTGTGCTATGCGTACCATAACAGATATGACTATGCCGATTCTTAAGAGTAACCAGGGCTGCCAACTGTTAATAAATACTGTCTCTATTTTTGTTACCCTAATATCAATATATCAGAAAGTATGCAAGCCAATAGCTCTAAACTTTGCACACTTATAGAACCTTTCATTCTAGATTAATTTGGAGTAACTAATATAGGCCTACGCCAGTGCTGCCAACATGATTATAAGCTTGCTGATGGGTACAATTTTAAAATGTATGTAACTTCTATACAACCTAATAGATTCCATTCAAATTTGACACAAGAATAGATCATATTATTTCAGATTATTTCTGACCAATACCTGTATGTCATTGTTGCCAACATGATTTTACGCGCGCTGATAGATCCAATGTTTAACTGCATGTAACGTCCATGCTATCCATTGGGCTTCATCCAAATTTTGTATTCTGTACCTTAAGTGATGGAACTAAGAATATATTCAGTCATCAGGGCTGCCAAGTGTAGTTCTCGATTAGGCTACATTATGCCAGGTATACAGTATTTCGAACTAAATTGAATTTTCGATATTACCAACTTAATTTCGTCATTATTCTAGATAGATCCATATAGATTAATCATTGCCATGAATCTTAAATTTTAAGAAAAGTAGGCTCTTTAGTTCGTCACGGAACTTCTTGTTACAAAATGCGAAAAGTAGGCTTAAACTCAGACAAAGTATGGATAAAACCAAGAAAAATACAATTTTTTCAGCTCATTCTGTAAAATAATGATGCCTCACCTATCCAGTAATTGCACAACCCCGTGATGACTCCCGTAAAAAAGAATTATAAACCAGTGTTTTAGCCTCCTATTTACCACTTTTATAATTTTATAATTATTTTAAAGTAATACTTTTTCTTTACAGGATGTAATGAGAATAATATTGCTGTATAGAGCATATCACTCGAGTAAATCGAAGGTAGGTGTAATATGAAGCGCAATGAAGCGCATTGCATGTATTGTTAAATTTTACATCTCAAAGTGATTCCGGGATGGTCTTATAGCCATTTGCAAATAAGATTGAACGAAATCTGTTGAGTCGTTTTCAATTGATGGAGGAACAGACAGATAGACAGAAGGACAAAAGTACAATTTTATTTAGATAAGGATTGAAAAGAACACATCTGTAACAATTTTTGGCTTTAATTTCAAAAAGCTGACTGGTTCAAAGGAACAAATGACAACTAAACCCCGTAGAGAAATGTATATGTCGAGCTGTGGATCTCGGAGCCAACTGAGCCATTTGTAACGCAACATATTTCGTGGCGGTCGCAGTGGGGTCAAGAATAAAGAACGGCCGGTAGTTCCGGTTGTGGCCGGAAACTCGGGCTAAGGGTATGCAACTGTATCCTCACAGCTGTCGGAAGGGCGGCCTACCTCACCGGCGTGGCGTTAACAGCTCTCGACACAGGAGCTTTGTACATCTCTCTCCCTTCCTCGTCTTTGTTCTCGTTTTACCCTTTCTCTTAGCATTGTTAATTGCTCTCTCAGTTTACATTAAACTTTTTTTAAATGACTTTTTTTTGTTTCAAGTCCTTTTCCGATTGTTTAGTTCCCAACTTTGTTGGCTCATCCGGATACAATTCCTTGAGTTCTATCGTGCTTGAAGCAGGGCGGAAGGGACGGCAAGAGATGCTGGGTATTTAAAGCCAAACGGCCTGGCCCTTTCGGACTGCAAACAATATGGTTGTTACTATGTGTTGTTGTTGCAGTTTGAGTCTTCAGTCTTTTGACTGGTTTGATACAGCTCTACCTGTCCTGAGCTAATCGTTTCATCTCTCCATAGCTACCACAACCTACATCCGAAGCAATCTGTTTAATCTTGGTCTACCCCTACAGTTCTTATCCTCGACCCTTCCTTCTATTACTAAGCTTGGGTGTCTTAGTATATGTCCTACCAACCTATCTCTTCTCTACATTAGCAGTCACCAGAAACATATCTCCTTTCCCACTCGTCTTAATACCTCTCCGTTTGTTACCCTATCTACCCATCTGATCTTCATCATTCTCCTGTAACACCACATATCAAACGCTTCAATTCTTCTCTTTTCTGCTGCACCAATAGTCCAAGTTTCAATTCCATAGAGTGCCACGCTCCAGACAAAGGCTTTCAAAAATTTCTTCCTAATACCTAAATCTATATTGGATGTCAAGAGATTCCTTTTCTGTATAAATGCTTTCCTTGCCTGAGCCAACCTACTTTTTATATCCTCTTTGCTTCGTCCATCACTGGTTATTTTGCTTCCTATGTAACAGAAGTCTCCTACTTCCTTTATTTTTTCCTACTTCTTTTAATTTTTCACCTGCCAATTTGATGTCCATAGAGGTTTCTGATTTATTTCGGCTGCATTCCAATATTTCTGTTTTACATTTATTGATTTTCGTCATGAATTCTTTCTTATGTTTAAATCTGGAAACCACTCCAACTAGTCTTGGATTTTAGGATCATTAAACTGCAATGACAACTCCAGATTTTTTCTTAGAATTGTAGAAAACTTCACAAGAGAAAATTAGTGTTATAATTATTGTTATTGCAGTAAAACTTTTATTCACCGGAAACCTGGACAAACGGAAAACAAAATTCGGAACGGAGGTATTTCCTATGTAGAATGACACTGTAAACCGGAAAGCTGCCTAACGTGGAAACAGAAAAAGATTCCGGAACTGTAAGCGTGAATAACCTGACTAAGACGGATCATTTTATCCTTAATACAAAGCTATGTACAGTACCCAATTTTGAGCGCGACTGTACTTCCACCCGAGTTCTAGGAAACATTAACGACTGACGACATTCAAAGTGCAGCCGATATGTTTGCCGAAAACAGCAGGTGCGAAGTCAAGAAAGAAATGGACGATGAAGACAACGAAATGGAGCTAAAAAAATAACACTTTTGGAGAAGCACCATCTGTTGTGAGTGACCTTCAGGAATTTGCAGCTTCCTAAAACTATCCAGAACTCAAGGAGTTAATGCAGGATGCAAAGGAGATCATACAACATTCACTTGTAAAGAAGTCGCGACAATGCGCTTTGAAAGTCATGTGGAAACAAAGAAACGAAGAGAGAAACTGAAATCTTTGTACGCAAGTTGAAAATACAGGGTAATACATGTGAACCTATTTTCTTTTTTACCATTTTAAATGATCTTGTCGACTTCGTCGTTACGCTAGGGTCTGGCGTTACGTTACGGTGACGGGACGAAATGTACACAGATGCACTGAGGTGTGTGACGTCATAGTACCGCTTGGTGCATGTGTTCCTCGACAATCTCTACTTCGTTAGTATAAGACAAAAATCCCCGATTCTTGGATATCACGGCATCCCACTACAGCGGAAAACATGAACAAGCTCCAGCGTGTACAGCGCCGCGCAGAAAGGCTAATAGCTCGTTATTCCCCTTCCCCTTTGTCAAAATTTCCATCTATAGAGGCAACAGCGAAACAAATTGATCTAATTTTTCTTAAAAAATCCCTTACAGGTTCCATTAATATTGACCCTTTTTGCCGACTGTCATTGGCATATCGCTCAGTTCGGAGAGGACGAGGTGTAACCCTCGTTCCGCCCTTCGCACGTAGCAATGCTTACCTGACAGGTTTCTACGGCCGCTCTGCGCGGTTATGGAACACGCTGCCAGGGGATGCCAAGATCTTGCCTCTTAGGAAATTCAAGCCGTACGTAAAATGGTACATTGTATAAATAAACGTCTGTATGAGTGATTGATTGTCTCGCTGAATGAATGAGTATCTGAATGGAATGAATGTATGTATCGCGTGATCGAGGCTATGAAAGTGCGTGCGTGAGAGAGTGAGTGAACAGGAAAATGTACTATGTCAATATTCTAAATATGTAAATACTGCAAATATCTTTGTAAAACTTGTAAATATTGTTAAAACAAATGTAGATGTAAGCTGTGCCTGTGAAGCATGAAATATGTATGTGGGGCTTGCCCTTTTTCACTAGGCCTTCCATACTTCGTGTACGATTTATGGTAAATAAATAATAATAATAATAATAATAATAATCTCGAGAATCACTGGATGGATTTTGATGTGGTTTTCACCATTCTGCAAAGGATATCTCGAGGAAAGATTCTTTAGAAAATAATGTATGTATGATTAAAGGAAGCCAAGCAGTAACGATTTCAGTGAAAAAGTCGAAAACAAACTTGGCGTCCGTGTGCTTCTTAAGCTTCCGCTGGGCAAACTGTTAAAAATGTCAATATACTATGAGCGTAAGAATTGGTCAGCATGAAAAAATCTACAAAAAAATCCGCGAGAGCATATCTCTATCTTCAATACATCGCCCACTATAAGAGTTTTTAGACTGGATAGAAGGGGCACGTCCCCGCGCGCTCTGATGAGCGTGATGACATCCCGCGTGCTTGACCTTGCTTTGCCCTTGATTTGCACTTTTCGCTCGAAGCCTCCAGCCTTCCTAGCATTTTTCAGCATTTGTAGCATTTAAAATGATACAAAGTCTAGTCTTTCAGACTGTCACTTTTTTTATTGACAGACGTATGTTGTAAATTATTTAATTGTAATTCAGATCGTAGACGTCTAGTTTATCATCTTGGCTTACAGGATTCAGCCGCGTCGCATCTGACATTGCAGCATCCTTAATCATGGGTAGGTACGAGTTGGTGTCCGTACTCAAACTAACGGTTATTGCCAGTGCTTGCTTGCCCTGCATTATCGTCACGCTGCTCGCTGATTGGTCCACACCCCTGGCAGTCCAGATGTTGCTGAGTTTCAACCCATCTTCGCGATTTAAATTATTGGGATGCTTCACGACCTCTATTGCCTCTCTAATTAACCTGTTTTGATATCCGGGAATTTTAGCAACAGTTTCGGCCTTATCGAATTCGATGGCGTGTCTCGTGACGTCAGCATGTTCAGCTATTGCAGATCTGTAGTTCATCTGTTTCGTGTCTCGAATGTTCTCTGAAATCCTAATGGAAACGCGTCTTTTTGTTTGCCCTCTGTAAACCTGTCCACAGGAGCAAGGCACTTAGTAAACTCCTGCGTCCTGGTTTGCCAGCTTTATCTCGTTTGATTTACGCACCTTTTGCGTCAGCGATAATACAGTATTTCCTTGTAGTTTTTTTAGCGTATGGCTTTTAGTGCCGGGAGTGTCCGAGGACATGTTCTGCTCGACAGTTTTGTAGCTGCTTCGAGACGGACACCCAATGGGTGAGCTACAAGTACCGTTGGGAAGGAAGTTGGAATGGAAGGACGAGGAGTTGGAAGGTAGCGGCTGTGGCCTATAGTTAGGGACCAACCCCGGCATTTGCCTGGAAGGAAGATGGGAAACCACAGAAGACCATCTTCAAGGTTGCCGGCGGGGGGATTCGAACCTCCTCGCCTCCCGGATGTGAGCGACTGCCAGCAGTCCTGCCGTAACGACCACGGCTAACTCACCCGGTTTTCCTTGTAGTGAATTGTATCGTATTAAAACTCAGCACTTTGAAAAACGGAAACCTCAGAAAACGGAAACATAAATCCCGAACGATTGCGTTCCGGTTTAAGCAGGTTTTTCTGTGTATACACAGCACAATGTGCACTTAAGGCGTGTTGATTTGTCATTGTTCTAGTAATTCAGTACAGCCAACCTATTTGTTTTAGTTCATTTTCAAAGTCATTCTGTATTATCCGACATTTTCGGTGATCCGACGTACTCCACGTCGGATTATCGTGACATTACTGATTTGAAATATTTTGTGTTGACGCACTGATAAGTTACGAAGGTGGATCAAAAAGTTAGTTGCACTAACGCGCTGCAGCAGCGCGCTGTGTGTCGCAAACGTGGGCACAGTGGAGAAAGGGACAGACACCGCCCACACATCTGTTAGGCAGGTCGCTGTGGTGTCTCATCTTGTATGGTGTGAATAGCTGCCAAATGCAATGCCGCGTTGACTGGACGTTCACTCCAAATATGAGGTGCGTGCGACAATCCTATTCCTATGGGCCAAAAGGAAGAATTGCAGGATTAAAGAGAAGCGCCGGGGGAAATCGAGCGCCGGTGTGACTTTGTTGCACGATAACGCAACACCTCACAAGGCCCGCCAAACGAGCGAACTGCTGCAGCGTTTCAAGTGGGAGGTCTGGCAATATCCACCCTACTGTCCCGACCTAGCGCCATGTGACTTTCATCTGTTCGGTAAGCTCAAAACGGAGTTCGGTGGTCGACGTTTCCAGACCGATGAGGAGGTGAAGGCCGCTGTATCCGTGTGGTTGCAGGCCTGGCCCACGCAAGCGAAGTCGGCGAAGCAGACTTCGTTGTGTCCGCTGGAGGAACTTTCTATGCATCCGGCATCGACAAGTTGTTTGTGCGTTCGCAGAAATGTTTGGAGTCTCTTGGAAACTATGTGGAAAAGTGACGTTACATTGTATGTCGTATTGCTGTTGTATGGGTGGTGTAATAAATGGCCATAACTGGCAAGTGGATCTTACTTTTTGATCTGCCCTCGTACAATGTCAAATGTAATATTATTGTTCGTTTGCTGATAGTATTTTTGTGATTCTAAACAATATTTTCCTCTCTTATGTTTCAGGTAAGGCACGGAGCTTCATGACGTGTGTGAGTAAACACCCACTTTATACAATACCGTACTCTTGCGTTATTTGGATGTAATTAAGTTCTACAGAAATTGAATCTGTTGACATCGAATATAGATTTAGGTATTAGGAAGTCATTTTTGAAATCTTTTGTCTGGAGCGTGGCGCTCTATGGAAGTGAAACTTGGACTGTTGGAGCAGCAGAAAAAAGGAGAATCGAAGCGTTTGATATTGGTGTTACAGGAGAATGATGCTCAGATGGGTAGGTAGGGCTACAAACGAAGAGGTATCAAGACCAGTGGGAGAGGAGAGATGTTTCTGGCGGCTGCTAATGAAGAGAAGATATAGGTTGGTAGGACACATATTAAGACGCCCAGGAATAGCCAACTTAGTTATAGAAGAAAGGGTCGAGGAAAAGAATTGTAGGGGTAGACCAAGGTTAGAATATGTTAAACAGATAGTCTCGGATATAGGATGTGGTAGCTATGTAGAGATGAAACGATTAGCTCAGGACAGGGAGGCATGGAGAACTGCATCAAACCAGTCGAAAGACTCAAACAACAACATTATATTATCAATATACTGAGGTCAGGGTGAACAGTGTATGTTTTATGCTTGGTGGGTGAGTGGTTAACGTGTCGGATTACCAACCCCAACCCCTGGCCGTGGTAAGTGATTTTTTGAAATGCGACAAAAATCACGACATGGACGTCATACGTTGTTGGCATGTTATAGAACCCATTTGAATTCAGTAGGCCGTGTTCAATGGGCAAAATTAATCTCGGGATTTTCCGCCAACACAAAGTTCCTCCATTCTCTACTAGAAAGCGCTGTAGTGTCAAGGAGCTTAGATATCTAACCTCCTTGACTTTCATAGCGTTCGAAGGAACGACGAAATTCGGCCTGCAAGCTACCCTCTGGGTGTCAATTAACACCCGGCCTCCGAGGCCATACGATATTATTATTATTATTATGCTTGGAATATTTACATTAAAATTCAATAATTCTGTATTGGCAAAGAAATATCTTTTGCCAGTGTTTAGTGACTTTCTTCTTAAGGGGGGAGATCTCGAGAGAGGAATACAATCGATTGTTGAACATGCTACACATATTGTTGACAAATGATACTCATGTCACAGCTTGTGGGACGTGGGTTGGCGACCACGGGACCCCAGCTCAGTCCGGCATTGCTTCCACTTACTTGTGCCGGGCTCCTCTCCGTCTTCTTCGCTGTCGACCTCCATTGGTCAACTCTTGTTCTTTTCTGACCCCGACGGTATTAGGGTATCCGAGGCCTAGGGAGTATTTCACTTTCCGGCCTTAAGTGGCCCTTGTCTCATCTTTCCTGATCCCTCCTTCTTTGAGAGGTCAGACCTCTTGTTTTCTTTTCATTATATTTCCTTTTCTCGTTAATATTCCGGCACTGTTTTTGTTAATTGGCTCCCTGTGTTTCTAAATTCCCATTAGTGATTCTTTGCATCTACACTACATTCTGTAGGTATATTTAATCTACGTTGCATTTTGTAGGTTTTCTCGATCTAAATTGCATTTCGCGATTGTTTTCAACCTCAATTGCATTTTTTAAAGATTGACATTCTAAATTGCTATTTAGTAAGTCTTTCAATGTAGGAGCCGGGCATTTTAGTGAGTATTTTGAATTTCAGTTGCATTTTGTAAGTATTTTCAACCAAAACCGCAATCGCAAGAATTTTACATCTCAATTGCATTTTGTGGGGGGGGGGGGGGCATTTTGCAAGTATTTTGATTCTCAGTTGTATTTTGTGGGTATTTTGAATCTAAATTACATTTTGTCAAGTATTTTCAATCTAAATTGCATTTGTAAGTATTGTCAATCCAAATGAGTAGTTTGAATCTACCGTACTTTTTGTAAGCATTTTGAATTTCAATTGCACTTTGTGAATATTTTGGATTGGAAATGGGATCTTTCAATCTGAATTGCATTGTGTATTTTCAATTTTGATTACATTTTCTAAGTATTTTGAACCTCAATTGCATTTTGTACGTGTTTTCGATCTCATTGGCATTTTGTAAGTATTTTGAATTTCAATTGCATTTTGTAAGTATTTCGACTCTACTGTACATTGCATTTTGTACGTATGTTGAACCTAGCATGCATTTTGTGCGTCTTTTTTTAAATCTATTTCTTTTGTGAAACTTTTCGTTCTAAATTCCCTTTTGTAAGAACATTTTGTGAGTCATTTCAATCTGAGTTCCATTTTCTATTTTCAGTCTCACTTAATTTTCGTTATTGTTTCCATTTCATTGTCATTTTCGCTATCACCCAGACCATTAGGGGCCGATAACCTAGATGTTAGGCCCCTTAAAACAACAATTATCATCATCATCAAGTACTTTTATAATGTCAAAATTCTTATTATAAGAGGTTTTGAGAAAATTTTCGACATTTGCCAAATTGTTTTACCATGCGACATCGTTTCTCTTAAGTTATAAGAAATTTCCTACTATTAATTTTAGCCTATTTCCAATTTTGAAAAAATAGGCTTATGAGATCACCTTTTGTCCGTGTGTGTGTGCGTGTGTGATTCGTGTGTGTGCCCCCCCCTAATAAAATCTAAACGGCTGGAGCGATTTCAATGAAACTCGGTAAGTTCATAGCACAATTCCGGGCGATCGTGCCCTTCAAATTTTTTTACGACTCACCAATCCAACATGCCGGCTGTGCGAAATATTTCACCAGCATTCAATATATCCGAAACTATTACCGATATTACCCTGACATTTTGTATGGTGATAAAGGAAACTATTGGAAGTTCACCTATGTGACCTTTGAAAACCTGGTAACTAGAAAACCAACATGGCGGCCAAGCGAAGTTGCGACTTTTAAATAGACGTTTCTCGCGATTTGACCAACCAAACGCAATGAAACTTTGTACAGTATATGCTTATATACATTGTAATGCACCGACATCTAACTTGGTTCAATAGTTTACATAACCACAAGATGGCGGATGTGCGATATATTTCACCGGCATTCTATATCTCTGAAACTATTAGCCATATCTCCCTGAAATTTTGTACGGAGATAAAGGGCACTACTGGAAGTCCATCTATAAGACTTTCAAAAACCGTTTAACTACAAAATGGACATGGCGGTCAAGCGAATTTGAAAATTTTAAATAGACCTTTCTCGCGATTTAATGTTCCAAACGCACTGTTATCTGGTACAGGAAATATTTATACACATTGTAATGCACTGATATCTAATTTAGTTCAATTGTTTACGTAACCTCAAGATGGCGGCTGTGCGAATTTTAAAAGTAAGTTTTTATTTCTTGTGATGTAGTCATGCGATCGAAGTGAAAGTTTGAATAATGAACCTACGCAATAATTTTCCCTTAATGGTACATGACTCTATGGCCTATACATTGAACAATCCAACATGGCGACCATCCGAAATATTTAGACGGCTCTGAATATCTACGAATCTCTTCAGCAATCAAACTGAATTTTTTAATATTCATAGGGGCTATGAACTTAAGTTCACCTATAGGACTTTAAATAACCTGGTGATCACAAAACCAACATGGCGGCGACGCGAAGTATAAATATTCACATGGACGTTTCTCGCAATTTGACCATCCGAGTGCAGTGAAACTTGGTACAGTAAATCATTATACGAATGGTAATCCACTGGCATCTAATTTATTTCAATTGTTTCCATATCCTCAAGATGGCAGCTGTGTGAAATTTTAAAATCTCCTTGTTACTTCTTGTGTCCTAATTATGCGATTGAAGTTTGAATACTACACGTACACAATAATCTGCATGTAACAGTACATATCTCTAGGACCTACATATATAAAATCCAACATGGCGACCATCCGAAATATTTATTCGGTTCTCAATATTTACGAATCTATTACAGCAATCAAACTGAAATTGCGTATGATGATAGTGGCAATTAACATAAGTAGGATATATGAAAATAGGCTGTATAGTTCTTCACGGAACTACTTGTTTTAAGATGTGTATTACATCTGCACCTACAAAATATGCAAGCATGGCATCACTGTGATATGTGTATCACTTGTCAACAATATTTGCAGCAAGTTCAACAATCTAATCTTATTTATTTATGTTATGTGTTCAGTAGTGGCGGAGTTCGGTCTCTCTCGCACTTAACCACGCAATAAGCTACCAGTACATATGAGACTATTTTTGGAAATACAAAAAATACTTATGATTATTTATTTAATCCTATGGTGAGTACAACAAGGAATTCATAACTCCAGGTCCAAGTTCTTCAACCACACAGCAGCACTTTCTTATAGAAGAAACAGGTCGCTGGGGCTTCCGGAGTAGGCATGAAGAGGGCAGCGCAGGATGACATGGTCCATGGTCTGCTCCTCTTCACTGCATTCACACATTGGAGAATGGCGCAAGAAATTATAGCGCCCTTGCCCAGTTCTCAGTCTGTTGAGGCGACACCATAGTTTTCTTGGGAGGTCAAATCCATTCATTTTCCGAGTTGGATTTAGCCTATCTCATGAGCATTAGTACCAGATGTTGAATTAGACCACTCTTCCTGCCAGCTCCGGGTTAGGTTAAAATTGTCCCTCAAGAGTCGCCCGGCCAATACACTTGCTGGTCTCCTAAATCGAAGTCGTTGTGGCGATGGGTAACAAAATTCCTGGTGAACTGGTAATGAGGGAGTTGACCGGATCTTCTTTGCTTCTCTCAGCAGAGCTTCCTTTCTCCTCAGGTGGGGTGGTGGGATATGGCTACGAACGGGTAACCAGTGGCGAGGTGTAGACTTGACAGTACCAGTTATGATGATAAATAAGGATAAGTAGCTCGAAGAACAGGTCTTCAAATCTCCTATGAAAAAACGGAATATATGGAGTACAGACACCAAAAACGAGAAATATATGGAAGTAAATCATGGGAAGATTAAGAGGACAGAGAAGTTTAAATACCTGGGGGAATGGATCCAACCCAACGGACTGGATAAGTAAGCAATCAAAGGAAGAACCAGAGAACTGGCCTACAAACTAACCCAGAATAAATCCAACGAACGAGCTTTGTCATATAAGGCCAAAATCAGACACTACAAATCGGTAGTACAACCTGTACGCTTCGGAGTGTCTTATTTTAAGTTAAAAGGGAGAACTTCAAGACTAGAAAAGACAGAAAGGAAGATTCTGAGAAAAATACACAGAAGACTACCGATGGTACATGGAAGAAGACGAAAAATGAAGACATTCCAAGTGTATCGAAAAGATCATAGACGTAGTGAAGAAGCGGAGGCTAAAGTTGTACGGACATTTACTACGAATGGATGAAGGCAGGCTGACCAAAATTATCTTCAGCTACATCGTGGGGTTAAGGGTCACATCTAAATGGGTAGATGAGGGGAAGAGGGATGCAGCGGAAGTTGGAATTACTCCACCGATGGTCCACGATAGAAGAGAGTTCCTCAGTCGAGTTGACGGAGTAAAATCATTTCAGGAGAAACCACCAAGCAGGAGGCCCAAACGGATCATTTCCGAGAAGGAGAGAAAACAAAGTAGTGACAGGATGAAGAAGTTCTGGGAAGAGAAGAGAAAGAAAGCCAACAAGTCTTGAGTTCCTTGCGGTCCATAGTTGGCCAAAATCGATAGTAAAAAATATAAGGAGTAAATTAACTATGATAATGCTAATATTAATGAAAATGGCACATAAATAATGATGATAATAATTTAAATATAAAACAAGATGTTCAGTAAAGAACATATAGCCTACTTTCTCCTAAATGTATGGGTATTGTTATAACTCTTTGTCCTTTTCAAGGAGTATAATTGAATGTTGGTTGTAGTACATTGCTGAAATACAACGTGTTATACGGATATTAAACATGAATATGAGGTGCCCTTTGCTGGTGCTACCTCTGTACAAAATTTCGTTCAATTTGGTTTCATCGTGTTTGAACAGATAGGGGGAATCGATTTGCACACAAACATGGCCGCCTTCCTCAAATTATTGGGCTGATGACCTTGTAGTTTTGTCACAAGATTCTTCATACATAAAGGTAAAATGTTGCAAACATTGGTAGAGATCAGATGATTAGGTTGGTCGTAATTTGATTTAAGCTTTTAACATTTGAGTGGCCGCCATTACGTTTCCGTCAAGATGGTGGCGATATAAAACATGACATTGAGGTGCCCTTTGCTAGTGCTATCTCTGTACCGAATTTTGTTTAATTCGGTTTTACCGTGTTTGAATTGATAGGGGGGGGGGGGAAACATTCAGAGTACACACACTCACACACACACACACAGACTCACACACAATTTTTCGCCCTGTGTTGATCTCAAAATCGAAAGTAGGCTAAAAACATTGATATGTTGCCAGAGGACTTTAAGGCCAAAGATAAGGAGCAGTTTTATGAAATGAATTGTGATTCAGAACTAAGGAAAACTTTTTCAAAAATGGCTCTTGTAAACATTGGGGTGGAGAGGCGTGCAGACTATGCGCACATAGCTGATAAAGCAGTTAGATTTTTACTGCCTTCCACTACTCGGTATTTGTGTGAGACTGCATTTTCTTCACTCGTTTATCTCGAGAATATATACCGGAACAGGCTCCTCCTTACAGTGGAAAACATTCTTCGTTTGAGACTCAGCAATCTTAGATCAGACATTCCTAAGTTGGCTTCTAATCTTCAAGCTCACCTTTCACATTGAAGTTGTTAGTTGAACTTTGGTTTCTATGTTTGAATTGAATACTTATTGTAATAAATAATGAAACAACTGGACGCACTTTTATTATTTGAACTTTAACTCCAACAAACACAATTTACAATCCATCTTGTGGTCTGCTACGTAGTGGTGGTGGTGGGGTTTATAGTTACTATATCTCCCAACCATTAGGTGGTACGCGAGAGATTCTCATCTCTTAAAGTGGTACACACACAAAAGTTTGGGAAACACTCATCTAAAGTAAAATAGAAAGCCACTAACAGTAAGTAGGTCATTGAACGCTACCATTTGGCGATATTCGCCAGTCCTCCCATGAAGTCAGGGTAACGCCAATTGTCTTGGCAGTGATTGTGTAATGTTGTACTACTTCGGGTTCACAAGATTTGTCAATTGTCACATCTCTATTATTTTTTTAGTTCTTTCATTTTGTTTCCTGTGTTTTTTGTTTTGTTTAGTTTTTTGTTTTATGTTTTCTTATGTTTTGTGATGATGATAATTGTTGTTTTAAGGGGCCTAACATCTAGGTTATCTAGGTTTTGTGTTCTTTGTTTTGTATTTTTTGTTTGTTTATGTTCTTTGTTTAGTTTTGTGTTTTGAGTTCTTTTTTTTGTATTTTGTGATTATGGTTTGTGTTTTTTGTTTTGTTTACTTTTGTGTTTTTCGTTTTGTATTTCGATTATTTAGTTTTGTGTCTTCTTTTATCTATCTATCTATCTATCTTTGTGTTTGAAGTTTTTTGTTTTTGTTTATGTTTTGTTATGTTTATTGGTTTTGTTTTGTGCTTTTTGTTTTCTTATTTTGTTTTGTTTTTTAGTTTGTGATTTTGTTTTGTTTTCTTTAGTTTTGTGTTTTGAGTGTTTTGTTTTTTGCATTGTTTAGTTTTCTTGTTTTGTGTTTTGAGTTTTTTGTTTTGTTTCGTATTTTGTGTATTTTTGTTTTTGTTATTTTGTTTAATTTTGATTTTTGAAATTGTTGTTTTTTGTTTATGTTGTTTTCTTTTGGTTTTGTTTTGTACTTTTTCTTTTTTCTTTTGTTTTGTTTCTTTTTTATTGTTTTTCGTTTTTTATTTATTTGTTTTGTTTTTGTTTTGTTTTGTGTTTTGAGTTTTTTGTTTTGCTAAGGTTTATATTTTTTATTTTTTATTTTATTTTGCTTTTTTGGTTTGTACTTTTTGTTTTTTGTTGTTTCGTGTTCTGAGGTTTTTCTTGTTTTGTTTTCTGTTTTTGTTTTGTTTTGGCCCTTTAGCCACACACAATATAGCCTAATGCACTCACTTCATTTACAGTCTAACACACATACTCTTGTAGCCTAAATAATTAAGCGACAGAACATAATTTCACGATAGTGCTCTTGTCCTTGTAACCAGGAAAGTAGAGCATGCATTTTGGATATTATTGGTTTAATGTAACACACTTCAAACGAAAGTTTGTGAACTCTCCTGATAACCAATCTAATTAATTACTTTAGATTCTTGTAAAAATGCATCGTCTTGTCAGTTGGGTTGCCTAACGCCAAGGCTGACGCTACATCAATCGAACTCGCCCTCCACGTGTCCAACCGGTCAATATTGTGATGATGAGAAATTTCTTCAGCACGAGGGTTTGCAACTTTAACGATGTTTGCTCCCGGGGAGCGGATGAATAATCTAGACATTGATTTAGCGGAGTGAGATGTCAGAAGGGGGTGCGATGCGTGACCAGCAACACACACGAGTGATTCTGATAGGCTATGTGTAGAGGCTTGATTTCTTCGCACTAATTTTTGAACGATTTCGCGAGAAGGATACTAATTTTCGCGTTATTTCGTGAAATAGATATTGCTGTATCGCTTTTATAAAATTCTAAAATTAATCATTAAAGGTTTCATTACTGTGTTTCTGAATTATTTATATGACTGGTAGATGTATGAATTACTAGTACGAATCCAATATTATTTTATTATATTCCTGATTTCGCATTAATTTTAATGCTAGCAGTGACTGAATTATTTCAACTTGTTGAATCTTTGTTCGCTCTTGTCTTTCTGTTCATACATAATCTTGAAACAAAATTTCAAGCTCGTTATTCACTACAGATGGTGCTGTAATATCGCGCAATAATTGAATTCCACTTTAAAATGGTCTTATCGCTTTAATTCGCGGACATAATATACTTATTTTCTAACCAGAAACATATGATTCGTAAAGATATCGCAAAATCGCTTCACAATATTTTTGGTCGCGGATTTATCGTTCTTCTTACATGTATTTTGCTTTTGCGTTTGTCCCGCCTCGTGGCAGGGTCCGCTGTTTGAATCCTCTGTCTCCACTTTACTCGGTCATGGGCCATGTCCGAACGAAGGTTGACGCCTTTCAAATCCCTGTGCAGTGTATTGGCTTTCCCGGCTAGCCCTGTTTTGCAATGGTGTCCGCTCCTGACCGTGGCACATGCCCAAACCATCGCAGACGACCCTCAAGCATTTTGTTACTGATTGCTGCGATACCAAATCGTTCCCTTATTCTTTGATTGGGGATGTGATCCAACCTAGTAATGCCTGCTGTCCATCTAAGCATCTTGGTCTCCATGACACTTAGCCGACGTTCTGCTTCCTTCGTGGTCGGCCAACATTCGGTACTATAAAGCGCTACGGGACGAATGACAGTGCGGTAAATCTTCGATTTTAGGTGGTCTTTCATCTGGCGATCGCACATGACACCTGTCGTTGTTCGCCACTTCATCCTCGCAGCATTAATTCTTATGTTGACCTCCTCGGTGAGACGACCTTCAGCAGTTATCGTAAAGCCAAGATACTTAATTTTTTTTCATTCGAGACAGATCATCGCCGTCGACTAGGATTGTTCCGATTTCTCCTGCATCCGATGTCATATATTCCTGTCGTGGATTTATCAATAATGCGAAAATATCATGATGCCTCTGGCTATGTGCTATTGTTTGTTTGTGCCTTTGTGAGTTAATTAGTATCTTCGTTGCGTGATTAGCTTACGTTCAGTAGTTACGCTGTGTATGCTGTTGTTTGAATTAGGATCTACTTGGTAGGTGTGTGTACAATTTGTCTCGTAACTTCTGTCATTGTGGTGTCTGTAAGGTGTGTGTATTTCATTGGTGATAGCTGATGTGTATGACGCGATACGATTTAACCTAATATAATTATTATAGCAGGGCTAAATTGAGACATTAGACTCGTTGTAATATTAATTATTCAGTCGCACAGTGCTATTACGAACACAATACAAACAATCTAATACCACTCCAAAGATGTGCACACGCTGAAAACAGACTATCCATTCTGACCCCGCGAAAGCCTAACCAATAAGCTCGTAGTGTTGGTTAAAAATTCAACCAATAGCGAGACTTGAGGATCTCAGTCGACGTCCTCAAAGCGTCCCCTTCCCCCCTCAAGAGCTCCCATCCATTTCTAAAGCTATAAACACGCTCCCCCAGGGGCTCACATCTTGTGGAGCGTGGGTTGGCGACCACGGGGCCCCAGCTGAGTCTGGAATTGCTTCCACATACTTGTGTCGGGCTCCTCTCCGTCTTTTTTCCTGCCGACCACACTTGGTAAACTCTTGTTCTCTTCCGACCCCGAGGCCTAAGGAGTCTCTTCCTTTCCCGCCTTAATTGGCCCTTGTCTCATCTTTTCTGATACCCTCCTTCTGCGAGGGGCAGCCTTCATTTTCTTTTCATGTTATCTCCTGCCTTGTGCTCAAGGCCCTCAAGGAGGCAGGATGTATGTAGGCCCACCACTTCTGGTTCACCCTGGATATTGCTACGCCCTCAGGGGCTCACGGCTGGTGAGTTCGGGAGTTGGCGACCCCGAGGGAATCCTGAGCTGGGTCCGGTTTTCCCCCTTTTATCCATTACCTCTGGGGCGGACCCTCTCCTCTTTCACTTTCCTATCTGCCTTTCATGGCTCTCCTACCTTCCAAGTACCTCAATCCACATTCTTCGAGGGTTGAAGGCATTTCTTTTCCTCCTGTCCTTTATTTGCCTTATTCTCCTTTTGTTTTCCATTTCTTCTTCTAGTATATAAGTTAGTAGTTAATTTTAGTTATACTTCACATTTCATTTTCATCTTCACGATCACCCAAACCATTAGGGGCTGATAACCTAGATGTTAGGCCCATTAAAACAATAATTATCATCATCATTATCATATAAACACGTGCTTTGGGGATGCAAGGCTGTCTTCCTCAGCTTTCTACTCCAGGCGGTGAAGGTCACACTTCACCCATCTAGGGGTGAAATTTAGAACTACTAGTAGTTACAAGTACTGACAGAGCTTATCGGGAGGGCGTACAAGGTAGTGCCAAAGACTATTTTACAAAACAATCAATTACATTTTATAAAATAGTTACTCTAGGATGATCCTCACGTCCTACATGGAGGAATCGCTACTGGTGTATTCGTAATTGAGACGAGGATTGAGAAGGAGGCAGCCGTGGCCGTACGTTAGCAATCATCCCGGCATTTGCATGGAGTAGAAGTATATTTATTATTTACTAGCAACCCGACCCGGCTTCGCCGGGAACAGTTATGAATGCATTACGTATAAGCACTTTTTTTTCCAATGTCAATGAACAACGACCAATATCCGTTTTTACGTCTCGGCATGATGGCTTAAAATCACTGACTGGACCATATTATCATGGGGATGCAGTGCAACAAATTCTTGTCATGCGTAATTTAAGAATGGCGAGGTGCATGAAACACAAATCCCCCATCCGTCCATTCTTAACTTGACTGTGAATTTTGCGGAACGAAAAGTTCACAGGCGAAATGAAGAAAAGCCGAGTTGCACTTCCAGGGAATCTCCAAACACAACCACTCTTCTCTAAAGTCTTTAACTCAACACGACTCGACGGTTTGCTGCTGGCTGTATCTGGGGCAATAAGCTCGCCCGCTAGCTAGGCTGTAACAGGGATAATAGACTCGCCCTTAGCTAGCTCGTAAACTGTCGCCTCAGTAGTTGAATGGACATTGTTGGAAGAAATTAAAACGTAAAAAACTTATAGTGGGCGATGTATTGAAGATAGAGATATGCTCTCGCGGACGTTTTCTTAGAACGTTTCATGCTGAACAATTCTTACACTCATAGTATTTAGATATTTTTAACGGTTTGCCCAGCGTAAGCTTACAAAACGCTCGGACGCCAGTTTTTTTTTTTTCGACTTCTCCACTGAAATCGTTACTGCTCGGCTTTTTTTTTTATCATAAATAAATTATTTTCTACAGAAATCATCCTCGAGATATCCTTTACAGAATGGTGAAACCCGCATCAAAATCCATCCAGTGGTTCTCTAGTTTACCCGTAGCATGCAAGAATCGGGGACTTCGTTTTATACTAAGTAGAGATCCGTGTCAGGAGTACAAAACATAAAATGCACACAAGTATGTGTTCATCAGACGGTTTCTGCCCAGAACTTAGCCACTTCGATAGCACTTGAATTAGCTTCAGTCAAGTCATTCATTTTACAGCTGTACGGGCACAATGGACAGGAGAAGAGGTGTTGTGTTGTCTGGGTTGCGCCACGATCACAAAGGACTGTCTTGGTCGGAAAATGCCACTCATATAAGTTGTCTCTGGATCTTGCAACTTCCACCCGCAGTTTGTTCAGGGACTTCCAGATTAGCCAGTTCTCTGTGTGACCAGAAGGTAGAGATTCCTTTGGTTCCATCCATTCAGACAAACTGCTGGTCCTCTCCTTCCACACGGCAACTCGAGCTGTTGCTGTTGTTCCCTGTAAAGGTTGAGTAGTTGTTAGGAAGCTCTTTCTCGATTTTAATCTCCTCTCAGCAGGTCGATATCCGAAGAGTGTGTGTGAGGTCATAGCAGATGATTTACTTCTTTCGTTAAGGCTTTCACGGCCCGGATTATATAAATAATTCATGTTTTTTGGGCTAATGCCGTGTGTATTTAGATTAGAACCATACGTTTCGGAGAAACCTTGCCTCCTTTTTCAATTGAATCAAACAATGTGGCTACCAGTTATTAAGGATCTAGGAAGATAGTTCCTCTCAGTCTCTCTGTTCTTCACCTATTTCAAAATGTACTTTTTTCCTCTATGGCTACAGAGCCTGGATTTGATCTCCTTTGTTCGTCACTGGAGGAGTTTCCATCTGTTTTTTCGCCGTTGCCTGTATGACGTTAGATATCGTTCAGGTGCACTTCCCTTTTGTTTATGGTTCCTTATATCCATCTAACCCTCTCTCCCCCCCCCCCTTTCTTTTGGACATACTCATTCTTCGAGGAGTCTCTATATATTCACCCCGCCCCCTTTACCTTCTCGTTACTTACTACTCTGTCCGCCGTTCTACCATAGTCCATACAGTAATTTCTGGCAGCTGCTCTGTGGTGACGAACCGAGGAATTCATCTATATTTTTTGTAATTTTTGTATTCTCATTGATATACTTTCTTTGGCCACATTGTTTTATTCCATTGAAAACGAAGGCAACGTTTCTCCGAAACGTATGGTTCTAATCTAAATACACACAGCATTTGCCAAAAAAAACCATGAATTATTTACTTCTTGTTGTTTGCAGCCATTTCTCTTCTGATATCAGGCGGAGGAATCCCTGCAAGATAGTGCACTTTACTGACGAGAGTTGGCCTCAAGCAGCCTGTGATAATCCTACAGCTCTCATTTAAGGAGTAGAAGTGCAAAAACACGGAAAACAACTTCTAGGTTGGCTGCGGTGAGAATCGATCTCATCTGTTCTCAGTTCTGCCTCACGAGCCGTCACACTATTAATTAATTACTTACTTGGCAGAGCCGAAAATTGAATCACACCTTGATCTTTGGAGTAAGGGCAGATGACCTCGTATTTCAGCCCCTTTAAACAACAATAACTAACTGATCTTCGGAGTGACACCAAGAATGGTAGACGCTAAACCTTTTGGTGATGCTAAGTAAGGGCATTGTGCATGTCAATTGTCTCGCCCACTTGCCACGGTGGGTGAGTGGTTATCGAGTCGGACTACCAACCCCAAGCTTTCAGGTTCGCTCCTGGCCGTGGTAAGTGATTTTTGAAAGGCGGAAAAAATCACGATACGCATGTCATACGATGTTGGCATGTTAAAGAACCCATGAATTCTGTAGGCCGTATTCATAATGGCAAAATTAATCTCGGGATTTTCTGTCAACACAAAGTTCTCCATTTCTCTACTAGAAAGCGCTATAGTGTCAAGGAGCTAAGATATCTAACCTCCTTGACTATCATAGTGCTTCTAGGAACAATAAAATCTGACATGCAAGCTGCCCTCTGGGTGTAAAATAACAGAGCTTGAACCCGGCAACCGAGGCTATACAATATTATTATTATAACATTGGTAGACACTAAACCTTTTGGTGATGCCAAGTCATGACTAGAATAATTTACAAGAGGATGGAAAGCCAGATAGAAACGGAGTTGGGTGAAGACCAGTTTGGTTTCAGGAGAAATGTAGGAACAAGGGAGGCTGTGCTAAGTCTTAGGCTGATTTTGGAAGGTAGAATAAGGAAAGATAAGTGAACGTTCATGGCATTTGTAGACTTAGAAAAGGCTTTTGATAACGTTGATTGGACTAAATTGTTTGACATTTTGAAAACGATTGGAATAAATTACAGGGATAGGAGGGTGATCTACAATCTATACAGAAACCAGACAGCAGTCATTCGAGCTGAAGGACATGAGAGAGAAGCTGGTATTCAGAAAGGTGTAAGGCAAGGCTGCAACTTATCACCCACACTTTTCAATCTTTACATTGAACAAGCAATGAAGGTAATTGGAGAAAAATGTCAAGTGGGAGTGAAGATTCAAGGAGAAATAATTTGAACTCTGAGATTTGCCGATGACATGGTCATCTTGGCCGACACGCCTGAGGATTTGAATGAGTTTTGAATGGTATGGACTCCGTCTTGAGGAAACAATTCATGATGAAAATTAATAATTGTAAAACAAAAATATTGGAATGTAGCCGAAATAAATCAGAAACCTCTATGGAGATCAAATTGATAGGAGAAAAGCTAAAGGAAGTAGGAGACTTCTGTTACTTAGGAAGCAAAATAACCAGTGATGATTGACGAAGCAAGGAGGATATAAAAAGTAGGTTAGCTCAGGCAAGGAAAGCATTTCTACAGAAAAGGAATCTGATGACATCTAATATAGATTTAGGTATTAGGAAGTCATTTTTGAAGGCATTCGTCTGGAGAGTGGCGCTCTATGGAAGTGAAACTTGGGACTATTGGAGCAGCAGAAAAGAGGAGAATCGAAGCATTTGAAATGTGGTGTTACAGGAGAACGATGAAGATCAGATGGGTAGATAGGGTTACAAACGAAGAGGTATTGAGACTAGTGGGAGAGGAGTGATGATTCTGGCGACTGCTAATGAAGAGAAGAGATAGGTTGGTAGGACACATACTAAGACACCCAGGAATAGCAAGCTTAGTTATGGAAGGAAGGGTTGAGGACAAGAACTGTAGGTGTAGACCAAGGTTAGAATATGTTAAACAGATTGCCTCGGATGTAGGGTGTGGTAGCTATGTAGAGATGAAACGATTAGCTCAGGACAGGGAGGCACGGAAGGCTGCATCAGACCAGTCAAAAGACTGAAGACTCAAACAACAACGATGCTAAGTATGGTCATTTTGAACAATGGAAATGTTTTTGAAAATCTATTATCATGGGCATTTTGATACAGAATTAAACACTTTAGGCTAAGTTGATTTGTCTACGGTATTTTCACATTTCCATTGTTAGCGCAAGGTAGTTCCACACAGGTATTCACGAACTGTGACATTTCCTTTAAATCGCAAGTGATTAATCCCAAGGAACTTATCGTGTTGTCGAGAATTTGCATTTGCTATTCACAAGAGCGCAGCACAAACTTTGCGAGTTCTGAACATATTACAGCTGTCAATCTCGTCAAGCAGCCAACTTAAGGTCCTATAACAAGGTTCTCATTCCCAACCTGTCAGAGATGGGATTGGTAACCCGCACGCCAGGTACAATGTTCCACTTTTAATGCCGCGGTAGCTCATTTCATGTGCTCCTTTCCTCTCTCCTTTGTCCAGAGGCCCCTTGTCTTCTTCCTTGCCCCCCAGGGGCTCAGAACTTGTGAGACGTGGGTTGGCGACCACGGGATCCCAGCTGAGCCCAGCATTGCTTCCACTTACTTGTGCCGGGCTCCTCAACATCTTCTTTTCTGTCGACCTCTCTTGGTAAACTCTCGTTCTCTTCCGAGTGCGACGGTATTAGGGTATGCGAGGCCTAGGGAGTCTTTCACTTTCCCGCCTTAGTTGGCCCTTGCCTCACTTTCATGATACCCTCATTCTGCGTGGGGTCAGGCTTCTTATTCTTTTCATGTAACCTCCTGTCTTCTGCACAAGGCCCTCAAGGAGGCAAGGTGTGTGTAGCCCCACCACTTCTGGTGCACCCTGGATAGTGCTCCACCCTCAGGGGCTCACAGTATCTCCTGCTTTCTGCTCAAGCCCCTCAAGGAGGCAGGGTGTATGTAGCCCCACCACTTCTGGTGCACCCTGGATAGTGCTACACCCTCAGGGGCTCACAGTATCTCCTGCTTTCTGCTCAAGCCCCTCAAGGAGGCAGGGTGTGTGTAGCCCCACCACTTATGGTGCACCCTGGATAGTGCTACACCCTCAGGGGCCCACAGTATCTCCTGCCTTCTGCTCAAGGCCCTCAAGAAGGCAGGGTGTGTGTAGCCCCACCACTTATGGTGCACCCTGGATAGTGCTACACCCTCAGGGGCCCACAGTATCTCCTGCCTTCTGCTCAAGGCCCTCAAGAAGGCAGGGTGTGTGTAGCCCCACCACTTATGGTGCACCCTGGATACTGCTACACCCTCAGGGGCTTACAGTATCTCCTGCTTTCTGCTCAAGCCCCTCAAGGAGGCAGGGTGTGTGTAGCCCCACCACTTATGGTGCACCCTGGATAGTGTTACACCCTCAGGGGCTCACAGTATCTCCTGCTTTCTACACAAGGACCTCAAGGAGGCAGGGTGTGTGTAGCCACACCACTTATGGTGCACCCTGGATAGTGCTACACCCTCAGGGACTCACAGTATCTCCTGCTTTCTATACAAGGCCCTCAAGAAGGCAGGGTGTGTGTAGCCCCACCACTTCTGGTGCACCCTGGATAGTGCTACACCCTCAGGGTTCACGGCTGGTTAGTTTGGGAGTTGGCGATCCCGGGGGATTCCTGAGCTGGGTCCGTTTCCCCCCCCCCTTTTTCCACTGACTTTAGGGTGAGCCCTCTCCCCTTTCCTATCTGCCTTTCATGGCTCTCCTTCCTTCTAAGTCTCTTAATCCTCTTTGTTAGAGGGTTGAGAGCATCTCCTTTGTTCCTGTCCTTTGTTTGTTTACCATTTCTTCTTCTAGTCTGTATTTAGTATTAGTTATAGTTTTCATTCTCATCTTCCTTGAGGGTTTGTCCTGGAACTTCATTTGCTTCAGTTTATCCTGAGAGACGTTCGATCTTGTATGTGTTTTTCTGTAACTCCCAGCTCCAGAAGATCTTGTGTTAGCCACAGTGACTTGGTCTTCCATCCTTGGCAGTATGTGAGAAGGTTTGTTGGTTCTTCAGTTTAGGGGCTGCGTGTAGCCCCGTGTACTTTGGGTGTGTGTAGAATCTGTCTGATAACCGGTGTTAATTGAGATGATTGTATTAGTGTGTGTTATCTGTTTTTAATTCAAGTACGGACTGCAGACATTCGATTTTCTAGTAGTTCCAACTTTTTGCTACCAAACGCCACTGTCAACGACCAACTAGTTCTAAACTTGGTTACTAGATGCCACGGCAGTCCACTCCTGGCGATGAACGTTGGAACCTAAGAGCGTTAGTCAAATATAACCTATAATTTAGCTTCACACATGTGTAATTAGTGGAAGGTTCTTTATAATGCCATAAATCTATGACATTGAAACGCCGGCTTTACTTCCCCTCCGAAGGAAGGCATACTGAGGGATTTTTAACGCTCTTAAAAATCCGACGACTTCGGCTGGGTGTGAACCCCAGACCTCGGGCTTAGAAGCTCAGCATGCTACCAACTACGCCAGTGAAGCCTCTGTATGTGAGAAGTAACTTATCTGGTTGAGTCTTGCGTGGTCCTGTTGAGAGCAGTTCACTTGGTCACTTATTCACTCCAAACAAGCAAATTCCGGAGGTCAATCACCACTTCCAGTATCTCAACTGATACTGCAACTAAATAAGTGTATACTGTATATTGTAAATATTTTCACCCATACCTTAATACATAGATTTTATAGCCTAAGTGTAATTGATCTGATGATGATCGCTTGACGATAGAAACTGTATTTATTAATCTCATATTATACTTAATGTTCGACCCTGGCGGAATGTAAATATCATATGTCAGAAAACTGTACTATGAGGCTCATTATACTGTAGTACAAGTTTTCATTATGATACAGTTTCTCCCACCAATCAGAGCTCAAGAAACAGTTGTGTGACCAATTAGGTAAGGATAGCATCGCACCTGCGCTCACTTCCATGGTTCCCTATTTTAAATTCCACTGCGTGGCGAGTGTCATAGTGGGGTATTCGAGGAGGCCATGGTATTCTCTGTGTCCCATGCGTTCTGTTCAGTACATAAAACAGGTGAAATCTCGACAGATATTTATGAATATTTGTGTTCGAATATAAAATAGTTATAATTATTGTCGAACATAAACAGTCGTATGCATCTAGCCTATAATGGTAATGAAGACACTCGTATGGAAATTACTACGCTCGTTTTATAAACATATTCATGTCTTAATTATTGCCATTATAGGTTCGTTGCATAATGTACTATTTCAGGATTAGGGAAAAACCCATCTCATTTGGGTACAATCGTGTTCACCGACTGAAAAGCAGCAAACTGAAAAATGGCTTCAAACACCACAAAACTCTCATTTAAACTTCTTTTTTTCAATCTCGTGTCCATTAATCGATTCTTTGTTTAGTCGATTAGTCATTTTCGATAATTTTAAATTATTCCACTAATCGGGAACCGAACATCGCTTATGAGCATCTATACTTGAAATGTGTTATGCTGCTATGAAGACATTAAACTGAGTCTAGACTGGAGTATCTTTAGGGTAATAATAATATCGTATGGCCTCGGGTGCCGGATCCAAGCCCAGAGGGCAGCTTGCCTGTCGAATTTTGTAGTTCTTTGGAACGCTATCAAAGTGAAGAGGTTAGATATTTAAGCTCCTTGACACGATAGCGCTTTCTAGCAGAGAAAGGAGGAACTTTGTGTTGGCGGAAACTCCCGAGATTAATTTTACCATTATGAACACGGCCTACTTCGGTGATGTAGTTGGTAGCATGCTGAGGTCCTAAGCCCAAGGTCACGGGTTCAAACCCAGCCGAAGTCGTCGGATTTTTAAGAGCGTTAAAAATCCCTCAGTATGCCTTCCTTCGGAGGGGAGGTAAAACTGGCCGGTCCCATGTCATAGATTTATGGCATGTAAAAGAACCATCCACTAATTACACACGTGTGATGCTAAATGATAGGTTAGATTTGACTAATGCAATTAGATTCCAACGTACGTTGCCAGGAGCCTACTGCGGTGGCATCTAGTAACCAAGTTCAGGACTGTTAGTCGTTGACGGTGGCGTTTGGTAGCAAAAGTAGGAACTACTTGAAGATTGAATGTCTGCAGTCATTACTTGAATTAAAAACAGATAACACACACTAATACAGCCATCACAATTAACACCGGTTATCAGACGGATTCTATACACACATAAAGTGTATCGCAGCCCCTAAATTGAGGAACCAACCAACCAACACGGCCTACTGAATTCAAATGGGTTCTTTAACATGTCTACATCCCATGATATTTGTGCCTTTCAAAAAACACTTACCATGGCCAGGAGCGAACCTACAAGCTCGGGATTGGTAGTCTGGCACGATAACCACTCGCCCATCGTGGCAAGCCGTCTTTAAAGTAATACTTAATCACAGTTAGTATGATAATGTGACCACCAGACTTCGCTCCTCCCACCAGTCTCGGTAACGTTGAGGCCAGACGAGTATACTGGACCCGTCAAGACCTGGTAATCATGCATCAACCATGCCATTGATAAACCTTGGCGCGCGTTCAGCATTACAAGAAACAGTTCCCTCATGAGGGGTGCAAGACAAGAGGATGCTTAACGAAGTGTTGAATACACAGTCCTGCGTTTAATTGTCTGTTGGATGGAGGGGAGGATGATGTACTTCAAGAACACACATCCTCCGGTACTCTGAGAATCATCAAGGCTGTCACGGCTCAAAATAGTCATGCTTTTGTCATGTTGCCGTTTGAAAATAACCTTTATGTTCGGCGATGCCGAAATGTAAACATTATATGTCAGAAAACTGTTTCATAATGGGTGTCATTAAAGTACTAATTTTCATTATAACACAGATTTTCCAACCAATCAGAGCTCATTTCATTCATTGACCAATTAGGTAAGGATAGAATCTGACATGCACTCAAAATCCAACATGTCGGACATGAATTACATGATTGGAAAGTTGACGATGAAGCCTATATTGGATCAACCATTGTAGTTACAATCCATCAACAAACTGGGCAATATTGCAAAAGAAATAGCACACATTCATAAGATTTCGCCGACAATTTTAGTGATGATGTTGTTGACCTATCGGAACGTCATGAAGAAAGCAGGCGTATGACATTAGATCCACTGAAATTATAATCCAGCTCTCTGTTCAGTAAATGGATTTCTTATGCGAAACTTTTCCGCGAGATGTCATATCAGTTCTATTTGGGACTCAATTGATTTACATTCCGTTGACATACGCATCGAATTTGAAGAAAAACTAGTTGATAATACGATACATTTTAATTTTGAAGCATTTGTAACAGCCTATTTTTTGCTATTTCACCAAAATAACAAAATGATCATACATAGTACCAGTACGCTATCCGTTGGTGCTACTTCAGGATAAACAATGTTTCATAATCCCTTCCCTGACCCGTCCTGAAAAGAAAAATACATCGCCATTGGCTGCAATAATAAAATTATTAAAGCTTTGTGATCCGTTATTGGGTGGAGATCAAATGCCGAGACACAAAATTCCCAAGAAGAAGTCAGCCGACAGAACATAGACAGATATTTATGAATATTATGTTAAAACATATAATAAAGTTATAATTATCGTCGAACATAAACAGTCGTATGCAACTCGCCTATAATGGTAATTAACACACTCGTATGGAAATTATAAAACTCGCTTCGCTTGTTTAATAAACATACTCGTGTCTTAATTATTGCCATTATAGGCTCGTTGCATAATTTATTATTTTGTCGAAGTGTTAATATTATAAGTCAGAAAACTGTATCATAATGAGGTCATTATAACACTGTTTTTCATTATGAAACAGTTTCTCCCACCAATCAGAGCTCAAGAAACAGTTGTGTGACCAATTAGGTGAGGATAGCATCGCACCTGCGCTCACTTCCACGGCCTCCTATTTTAAATTTCACTGCGTGGCTTCTTGTGTCATAGTGGGCTATTCCAGGAGGCCATGGTATTCTCTGCGCCCCATGCGCTCTGTTCAGTACATAAACCTGGCGAAATCTAGACAGATATTTATGAATATTTATGTTCGAACATAAAATAGATATAATTATCGTCGAACATAAACAGTTGTATACAACTCGTTTATAATGGTAATTAAGACACTCGTATGGAAATTATAAAACTCGCTTCGCTCGTTTTATAAACTTACTCGTGTCTTAATTATTGCCATTATAGGCTCGTTGCATAATGTACTATTAAAATTCTTGACGTTTCGAGAGGAGCCTTGCTTCCTTTTTCAATAGAATTAAAACAACGTGGCCTAAGAATATGTGTCAATGAGCTTACAAGGTCCATACAGTAGTTTCTGGCTGCTATCTGGTGACAAACAGAGGAAATTCTCTAGTTTTTTGTAAGTTCATAGACACACATTCTTTAGGCACATTCTTCCTTTATCGTTGAGGCCTCCTTAGGACCACGGGGCTCGTATCTACCCTTGGTAAAGTTGTTCCTTCTTCTTCTTCCAATAGTCCCTCATTTTCTGACTGTGAGTCAGTCTTCTTTCTTCTGTCCACTTAGCTCCTGTAGTCTTCTTACTTGTACGGGACGTTGGGAACACGCCCTGTCGGATGACCTGACGGAACAGCAGACGGGCACGAGTTTGTTCCAGTGGGATCTCTAGTTGTTCCATATCTGACTTAACTGCCGCAATCCATTTGTTCTTAGAAGCCTTGCCTCTTCCAGTTACTGTGAATATCCTGTTGGTGAGTGTTTCAGAACCCAGACGTGCCAAGTGTCCATAAAAGGACAAGCGTCTTTTCCTTAAAGTCGGGACGATGTCCTCGTGGTGTTCATACAATTCATCATTATGACGGAGTTTGTAAATTCCTCCTTCCTCTCTAATTGGACTTAATATCCTCCTCAGGATCTTCCTCTCTTCAGAGTGGGCCCCCATTACAAGGCACTCAGAACAGATGGCTTGACGACAGAGTTACAGAGCCTTGACTTCCAGGTTCTTGGCCACATAGTTTTAATTCTTTTGAAAAAGGAGGCAAGTTTCCTCTCGAAACGTCTAGAATTTTAAATTTTATTTTCAAACGTAAATAAACCCATTTGATGAATAATGTTAATATCAATATGTTATTAATATCATTATTATTATTATTCTTATTATATCATTTTTGCCCTTACGGACAGTGTTTGAACTTAAATGGCTCATGATGACATAATTTTCACTCATCTCCCTTCTTTCTCTTCTCTTCCCAAAATCTCTTCATCTTTTGACTGTTCTCCTGTTTCCTTTGTTCTTGTCTTCATCTTTCCATTTGCTTTATATTTTGTTTTCTTAATTTTGTTTCTGAATTCTCCTCTGTCTCCAATCATTTGCCTATCGATCCGCTCCTGCCTTAAGTCTTCCTCTATTTTATGATACCAATTAGAGTTCCTGTTTGAGCAATTGACTACATCAAAGATTTACTTCGTAAGTCTGTTGCTGTTCATTCTCTGTTTGTGCCCGTAAAAAGTTAGTCTGCGTGTTCTGTTCATATCGGTGAGTCTGTCTGTGTACTCGTATAACTCTCTTCATCCATACGCCATCTCTGTGTATTGCTCCAAACATTTTTCTGAGAATTTTGCGTTCTATATTTTCAGTTACTATGATGCCTCATGCTCCAATTGTTGTCGTTTCTGACGCATATAATGCTTCTGGAAGTATGGTTGTTTTGTAGTATCTAAGTTTGGCCTGTCTTCATACGCTTTTCTTATTATAATGTGACCATGTGAGTTTCTATGCTTTCGGAAGTGCACCATCGCATGCATATTTTATAGTTTTCAATGCATAAATGTCTGGTCGCTAGTGATTAGCAACAAGGCGCTCAAAGTGGGCCATTATACAGCAAATGTTGTCTTACAATAATAATAGTAACTAGCATTACCCGTCGCGGCTTCGCCCGCCAATATTCTAGTTGAAAAGAGTACACTTAAAAAAATCTCAATCATGAATTCTATGACTGATTTATCCTTGGTATGAATAATCAGACTTTATCAATTCAGCTACTGGTGCAGTGGTTAAGGGTTCGTCATTTCTTCATAGGTATATCAGAGCGAAATTAGTTTTCTGGGAATATCACAGACACTGTTAATTTAAGGGCCTTTAAATGTGGTTTTCGGAGACCCTTTATAGTCGGGTGAAAAAGACCTTTCGTACCACACGCACACGTGAAAATTGCGTGAAAAATCTAGAGTGCCCCTTGACCCCCTTAAGCGCATTATACTGTATGTCTTGATGAATTTTACAGCTTAATTTGGTTCAGTGATAACCTTATAACCGTCTGGAAAATTTCACGGTAATGTAATAATTGGAATTGCATTGCATCTTACAGAAATAGATGGACCTGTGAGATTCTGTTACCATGGTTACCGTGTTGCATTCCTTCGTTATTTCATTGTAAATATACATGTTTTAAGGTATTTATTGAATTGTGAGGCATTTAAAGAGTAAGTGAGTGCGTTTCGCTTACGCATTGGATTATGCTGAACCTGTAGGTACTCCATATGTGTAGGTTGGTGTTAATGGGACCTTATTTTCGGTATACAGCTGGAATGGGACCTTAGCAGAATAATATAAGGAGGGATATATAGCAATTAATTGATGGTTCCATGAAATCAACTCCATGTCACTGGTTACCCACCTCCACCTCACTTAAGGAGGAAGCAAGCTCTACTAAGGGAAGCTAAAACAATCATTGCATCACCCTCTTTGCCATTGCACCAAGAATTCTGCCATCCATCACAGCAACGACTGCAATCTAGAAGACCAGTAAGTGTCACTCATTGCTGCTGGATTTGATCAAAATGAAAGATGGAAGCTGACACTAAATCATTGGGAACAAGTACCCACCATCTTGATCCCACGAAGAAACCAAACGGCTTTGACTTACCGAGGAACTTCTGGTGCTGAGGACTGGACATGGTTGCTGCAATTATTTCAGGTACAAGTGGGGCTGGATCAGCTCACCAATGTGTGAGTGTAACCTGGAAGAACAGACGATCGAACATCTGGTCCAACGCTGTCCTCTTTATTCGTAACCTGGCATTCCTGACGATTTTTTCGCTCTCACACCCGAATTAACCGAATGCCTGAGAAGGATGGACTTAAAAGTTTGAATATTACCTTGTTATGTATAATTGTATATTGTATAAATTACCATACGATGAAATAATTAGCCGTAGTAGATTCGTGCGTGAGAGAGCGTTGCCGATGCTGTATGCGATTGAGCATACTTTAATACCCCCAAGTCAGGAACGCAATATTGGATCGAGGGGTATAATGCGGTATCAGAGTTGTACGGCATCTCAGCCATATCGAACACTCGCCTTTTACTTCGAATTGAAGACGTTTCTTCTTGTAACACGATCACTGTTCATCGTGCTAAACTAAACAGAATCTGCTGTATCGATTGCAAATTAAACATTAAATTTCCAATGAGCTCTTGCTTTTAACGGAACTCAGTATAGGTATGTTTCGAGTTTAAAGTGACTGTACCGATACTTTTGAAATGTTGAATTGAACATACCTTGCGAGAAACCAGAGAGAAAAGGAACTTGGCGATATAAAGCAGAGAATGAATTGGACAAGGGTAGGGAACGAGATTTATTGCTTCTCAAAGAATGTGGAAACACAAACGCACTATTAAATAAGTGTAAGGCCAGGTAATCTTCGAGAAGAGAGGATTCGCAGACAAGGAGACAGAACACAGGGTGTCCAACAATATCCTCTATCTCGCTCACCAAGATTAGGAGCCTTGCTTGGATGCTGCACATGTTTTTTGACACCCTTAGTTTTCAAGAAGTCAAAGCACTTGTTGTTTTGACGTAACAACGTCAAATAAATTGTTGGAATACAGCGACGTTCGTGACAACGCGGTCATGTAGCCCCGTGTACTTTGGGTGTGTGTAGAATCTGTCTGATAACCGGTGTTAATTGTGATGACTGTATTAGTGTGTGTATCTGTTTTAGCCTATTTTCATTTATGAAAAAAAAAATAGGCTTATGAGATCACCTTTTGTCCGTGTGTCTGTCTGTGTGTGTGAGAGATAGTGTGTCCCCCCTAATAACTTCTAAACGGCTGGAGCGATTTCAATGAAAGTCGGTAAGTTCATAGCACTATTCCGGAACATCCCGACCGAGCCTTAAAATGTTATTACGTCTCACCAATCCAACATGGCGGCTGTGCGAAATATTTCACTAGCATTCAATATCTCCGAAACTATTACCGATATCACCCTGGAATTTTCTATGGTGATAAAGGGAACTACTAGAAGTTCACCTATGTGACACTTGGAAACCTGGTAACTACAAAACCAACATGGCGGCCAAGCGAATTTATGACTTTTAAATAGACGTTTCTCGCGATTTGACCAACCAAACGCAATAAAACTTGGGTACACTATATGTTTATACACATTGTAATGCACCGACATCTAACTTCGTTCAATTGTTTACATAACCTCAAGATGGTGGCTGTGCGAAATATTTCACCGGCATTCTATATCTCTGAAACTATAAGCGGCATCACCCTGAAATTGTGTACGGAGATAAAGGGCACTACTGGAAGTTCATCTATAAGACTTTCAAAAACCGGTTAACTACAAAACGAATATGGCAGCCAAGCGAATTAGAAAATTTTAAATCAAACTTGCTCGCGATTTAATGATCCAAACGCAATGAAACTTGTTACTGGAAATGTTTATACACATTGTAATGCACTGTTATCTAATTTAGTTCAATTGTTTACATAACCACAAGATGGCGGCTATGCGAATTTTACAATCCCGATTTTAGCCTACTTTCGATTTCTGCAAAAAATGAAAGTAGACTTATGAGATCAACACAGGGCGAAAAAAAAGTGTATCTGTCTGTGTGAGTGTATGTGTGTGTGAGTGTGTTTACTATGAATATCTGTCCCCCCCTATCAATTCGAACACGGTGAACGCAAATTGAACGAAATTTGGTACAGAGGTAGTACTAGCAAAGGGCACCTCAGTGTCATGTTTTATATCGCCGCCATCTTGACGGAAACGTAATGGCGGCCACACAAATGTTCAAAGCTTAAATCAAATTACGACTAACCTAATCATCCGATCTCTACCAAATTTTGCAACAACATACCTATATGAGGGGAGCATCTTTGGACCAAACTAATAGGTCATCAACTTAATAGTTTGCGGATGGCGGCCATCTTTGTGTGAAAATCGATTCCCCCTATTAATTCGAACACGGTGAAACCGAATGGAACGAAATGTGGTACAGAGATAGTACTAGCAAAGGGCACCTCAGCGCCATGTTTTATATCGCCGCCGTCTTGACGGAAACGTAATGGCGGCCACACAAATGTTCAAAGCTTAAATCAAATTACGACTAACCTAATCATCCGATCTCTACCAAATTTTGCAACAACATACCTTTATGGAGGAAGCATCCTTTGACCAAACTAATAGGTCATTAGCCATATATTTTGCGGATGGCGGCCATCTTTGTGTGAAAATCGATTCCCCCTATCAATTCGAACACAGTGAAACCGAATGGAACGAAATTTGGTACAGAGGTAGCACTAGCAAAGGCCACCTCAGTGTCATGTTTTATATCGCCGCCATCTTGACGGAAACGTAATCGCGGCCACCCAATTGTTAAAAGCTAAAATGTTATTACGACCAACCTAATAATCTGGTCTCTACCAAATTTTGCAACAACATATCTTTATGTGGGAAGCATATTCTGACCAAACTGCAAGATCATCAGCCCAATAGTTTGCAGATGGTGGCCAAGTATGTGTGCAAATCGATTCCCCCTATCAATTCAAACACGGTGAAACCCAATTGAACGAAATTTGGTACAGAGGTAGCACTAGCAAAGGGCACCTCAGTGTCATGTTTTATATCGCCGCCATCTTGACGGAAACGGAATGACGGCCACCCGTTGAAAGCTTAAATCAAATTACGACCATCCTAATAATTTGATCTCTACCAGATTTTGCAACAACATACCTTTTTGAGGAAAACATCTTATGACTGACTTCAAGGTCATCAGCCCAATAGTTTGCAAATAGTGGCCATGTGTGTGTGCAAATCCATTCCCCATATCAATTCAAACACGTTGAAACCGAATTGAATGAATTTTTTTACAGAGGTAGCACTAGCAAAGGGCACCTCATAGTCATGTTTAATATCCGTATAGCACGTTGTATTTCAACAAGCTACTACAACCAACATTCAATTATACTCCTTGAAAAGGACAAAGAGTTATAACAATACCCATGCATTTAGGAGAAAGTAGGCTATATGTTCTTGACTGAACATCTTGTTTCTTCTTGTGTCCTAATCATGCGATTGAAGTTTGAATGCTACACGTACACAATAATCTTCATGTAACAGTACATAACTCTAGGACCTACATATATAAAAATCCAGCATGGCGATCATCCGAAATATTTAGTCGGTTCTCAATATCTACGAATCTATTACTGCGATCAAACTGAAATATTGTATGTTAATAGTGGCAATTAACATAAGTAGGTTATATGAAAATAGGCTGTATAGTTCTTCACGGAACTACTTGTTTAATTCAAGTAAGGACTACAGACTTTAATTTCAAGTAGATCCTAATTTTGATATTAAATGCTACCGTCCACAACACCTAGCTAGCGGACTTGACTACCAGACGGCAACGCAGTCAGCACCTGGTGAAGAACATTGGAACTAATAGAGCGTTATCAATTCTAACCTACACATTTTGGCTTCACACAAGTGTAGTTAGTGAAAAAGTGTTACAGTGAAAGGTGATGAAATCGTTTTATCTCTCTTCTGCTGCAACGCTCTCTCTCTCTCTCTCTTCTGATGTTGCGCTCGAGTGTCGCTACTAACGTTCTTGGATGTCACGGGTGAACCACTGGATGGATTTTGATGTGGTATTCACCATTCTGTTAAGGATATCTCGAGGAAGATGACTGTAAAAAAATATTTATGATTAAAGGAAGCCGAGCAGTAACGATTTCAGTGAAAAAGTCGAAAAAGCACATGGCGTCCGTGCCCTTTTTAACCTTAGCGTAACCGTTAAAAATATCTATATGAGTATAAGAATTGTTCAGCATGAAAAGTTCTACAGAAACGTCCGCAAGAACATAAATGTCTATCTTTAATAAATTGCCCTCTATAAGTGTTTCAACGTTTTAATTTCTTCCAACATTCTCCATTCAATTACTAAGGTAACAGTTTACGAGCTGGCTAGGGGCGAGTCTATCACCCCAGTTATGGCCTAGCTAGCGGGAGAGTCTATTACCCCAGATACAGACAGCAGCAAACTGTCGAGTCGTGTTGAGTTAAAACTTCAGAGAAGAGTGGTTGTGTTTGGAGTTTCCCTGGAAGTGCAACTCGGCTTTTCTTCATTTCGCCTGTAAACTTTCCGTTCCTTAAAATACATAATTAAAAAATATACGACGCTGAAATTTTGCAAGAGCGACAGTTTAAAGAAATCAGTCCGAGAATACGTTGTCCCGCTCAAATATCGTCGCGCAACGTACTTGCACACACCCAATATTTTTTTAATGTTGATGACACTACGATCACTCGGACTAAATTATTCATCATCATCATCATCATCATCATTTATTGCATGTGACAGGCCATTAAGACACATAGCAGAAAAACAAGGGTATCCAATTCTTGATTACAATATAAATAGCAAGCATAACATAATATATATAACATTGTGCTTCATAACAGGAAGAATGATTGCAGCTTCTCAAATAATAGTTGCATGTATTAGACCAACGATTTCTATCCCTGGCATCTTCCATACTTGCATCTGGATCCACCTGGTTCAGTGCCAACATAACTCGATCTTTCCATCTTGTTCTTGGTCGACTTCTTGGACGTTTTCCCGATGGTTGAAAATTGAACACACGGTTCGGGAGAGTACCTTCTGCTCTGATAATGTGTCCTAACCATTGTAATCGTCTTCTCTCTATCTCTCTACTGATGTCTGCCTTTTTATAACGTCGATATAACTCCTTTTTACTCCGTCTTTCTGGGCAGTATTTTGGGCCATAGATTTTCCGCAGCATTTGTCTTTCAAATGCACATATACGTTCTTCAGAAGTTCTTGGAGTCGCCCACGTTCCACAACCATACATTAAAACAGGTCGTACTACGGTCATGTATAGGTGGATCTTGTTTTCCTGAGATATTAGACGTGACGTGAAAATTCTATTCATGCTATAGGAAACATGAGTAGCGTTGGTGATTCTTTGTCTTATTTCCTTTTCTATTCCAATTTTCTTTGACAATATTGATCCTAAATATTTGAATGATTCAACTGTCTCAAATTTGTGCATTGCAACGTCGATAGCGATCAGAATATTCTGTCGACGTGATATAATCATGTATTTTGTTTTCGATTCATTAACCACCAACACCATTTTCTTTCCTTCCAGTAGGAATCTTGATGTAGCAGTCGTTACCTGATCCAAAGTGTTCCCCATGATCACCACATCATCAGCAAATGCTAGAATTACGTCGGATCCGACCATATCCATTTCCCTATTCCAACCAGTTCCACGATTAATCTTTTCCAATGCTATATTGAAGAGGACTGGGGCTAGAGGATCTCCTTGTCTTAGTCCACTTTGAACGCTAAAGCATTCTGATACTTGATTCGCAAACCGCACCTGGCAACTATTGTTATTTTTATTATTATTATTATTGGTGCCCTTATTGCGGTGAAGTTAAGGCTCTTGGCCTCTCAGGGTTCAGTTTAGCAATAGCGTAAAGTAGTGCTATTTTCACAATTGTGTCAGACGTTGAAAAGTTAGAACATCTGGAAAAGTGTCAAAATGCGTCTATCATATTACAAAATAATATTTTGAAAATTTCTTCCGAATTGAATGATAATTTGAATAAGAAATGTGCTAAATCGGTTGTTTTTAAAATGGATGCTCTTCTACAGTTTAAAATGAAATAAAATTTTGATTGCTTTATCTACAGGGGTGTGCACATTGTTAGACTCAAATAAGGAACTTAAGTTAAGTGATAATTTGTTATTCTTAAATCTGCTTCCCCACAATGTGAAGATAAAAATCAAAGAATTAAACAAGAAATAAAAACTATAGAAGAAACAAAAAAGCACAAAATACAAAATAAACAAAAACCAAAGAATTCAAAACACAAAACATAACTGAATAACAAAAACATAAAACTCAAAACACAAAACTAAACAAAACAAATCACACAAACCAAAAAACAAAACAAAATAAGAAAACAATGAGCACAAAACAAAACTAATAAATAAAACAAACATAAACAAAAAAAAATAATCTCGAAACACAAAACAAAACACGACAGAAAACTAAATAACAAAAATACCTAAAGACAGAAAATCAAAACACAAAACTAAACAAAAATAGTTCTAAACAAAACAAAAACCAGGAAAAAACGAAAAACTCAGAACACAAAACAAAAAAATACAAAAAGAAAAAATAAAACCCTACTTAGTAATGTTTTCTCTCCTGTGGACTTACAGCGTTTCGCACACGGAATTGCATCTGGGAATTTTCGAAATTGGAGATTCTAATGGCATGCACTAGGGATGGCGACCAAATAGTCAATGTGCTAATGGATGGTGAAAAACTAGCCCAAGTAAAGGATTTCAAATATCTGGGGAGCCTGAGCACATCAAATGGAAAGTGTACGAGAGAAGTAAATGCTCAAATCACACTGGCAAAATAAGTCTTCTCAAAAAAGAAGTATTTACTAACATCCAAGACTGTTAACTTCGAGGTGCGAAAACACTTCGTGAAAAGTTTTGTATCGAGTATTGCAATTTATGTCTCTGAAACATGGACTCTGCGACTAGCAGATGTATCAAAATTTATGGCATTCGAGATGTGGTGCTGGCGATGACTACTAAAGATACCTTGAACTGATCAAGTCACGAATGAGAATGTTTTCAAAAGAGCTTAGGAGAAACGTACCTTGGTTGAATCCTTAAACAGAAGAAGGAATAGTTTTGTTGGCCTTTTGATTCGTCATTCTGACTGGTGCACCACTCTCTTCGAAGGGAAGCTAGAAGGAAAGAGGAAGACCAAGGACTCAATTCATAGACAGCATTAAAGGCAAGCACACTTATTGCCATTTCAAACTACAGGCCAGAGAAAGAAGACGTTTTGGGAGACATGCATGTTACCTAGCGGTTGAGGGGAACAAGAAGAAGAAGAAGAAGAAGAAGAGATGGACACCTGCGCTGGGTCAGTTTTTCTTCTTTTTTTTCCTTTGACTTTGGAATGAACCCCGTAAATCAGATGATATCTATCCATTGACCACGAATCTTTGAATAGTTCATGAGCGGACAATCAGTAATAAAGACTTCAAATCTCTGTGGTCTAAATTCACACAGAAACTGGAATAAAGTAATCTAAAAAAACGTGTGGCATTAACAATGTTCCTCTTTTAGTGGAAACTGTAAACAATTAGTTTACCGTCAGATTTTCCTTTAAATATACAGGGTGTAACAATAATGTACGGCACAAAATGCTGGACACATTCCTCACACGTAGACGAAGAAATTATGTTATATAAACATGGGTCTGGAAACGCTTTGTTTCCATGTTATACCTCATTGTCTCCAACTCATTGATCATGGCAAACACAGACGAACAAGACGTTCTAATCATGGGGAACATGCACACTTGGTTACGTTGTCATTATCGTAGGTGCACCTCGAGTGTTTTGTTTTACATGGCCCCGTTGCCATGCGACTTAGCGGATGTGCCTTTAGCTGTGCGACAAAACATGTACTTGATGCACGATGGAGCATCTCCTCATTTTAGTGTTAAATCCGTCGGCTTCTAAATAACAGACTCGGCTACAGATGGATAGGTAGAGGTGGACCAATTGCCTGGCCTCCACGCTCTCTGTACCTAAACCCACTGGAATTTCATTTGTGGGGGCATTTGAAAGCTCTTGTGTATCGAACCCCAGTTCAAGATGTTCAGAGTCTCCGTGCCCGTATTATGGAAGGCTGCAACGCCATACGCAATACTCCAGGGATACATCATCGCATCCGAGATTCACTACGATGTCGTGTTGATGAATGTATCAATGCACATGGAGGGCTTATTGAACATCTCCTGTGAGCAAGAGTTGCATGTGGTATGCTGGTTCGGTCTGTTCTTGTGTGTTTCCCATGATAAATAAGTTGTAACATGGAAACAAGGCGTTTCCGGACCCAATAATTTGTTCGTCTACGTGTGAGGAATTTGTCCTGCATTTTGTGCCGTATATTTTTGTTGCACCGTGTATATTAAGACTATTAATTAAACATTTGAAATAGCTTGAGTGCCTTACAAAACATTTCCGCTGTATTAAGTCAGAAAACGTACAATCTAAATGTTGGAAAACTGCCGTGAGCGCCGGGATTCGAACAACGGTTCTTCCCCGTAGAAATCACGGTGAAAAGTCGACTTTAACCAAATCATTCCTAAGATGGTTCAGTAGCTTTTAGTTAGTTTGTTTGTTGGTGTGTGTACGTTCCTTCTCGAAATATAATAGGCTATTTGAAACTTTGGCTGGTTGGTTGGTTCCTTAGTTTAGGGGCTGCGACAACGCGGTGATGTAGTCCCCTGTACTTTGAGTGTGTGTAGAATATGTCTGATAACCGGTGTTAATTGTAATGACTGTATTAGTGTCTGTTGTCTGGTTTTAATTCAAGTAAGGACTGCAAACGATAATTTCAAGTAGTTCCAACTTTCGCTACCAAATGCTACTGTCCACGACACCTAGCTGTGAACTTCGCTACTACTAGATGGCATCGCAACCAGCACCCGGTGATGAACGTTAGAAATTTGACTTCTCACAAGTGTAGTTAGTTAATGGAAGGTTCTTTTTCATGCCATAAATTTATGACTTGGGACAGCCGGCTTTAGTTCCCCTCCGAAGGAAGCCATACTGAGGGATTATTAATGCTCTAAAAATCCGACGACTTCGGCCCGGTTAGAACCCACGATCTTGGGCATATAAGCTCAGCATGCTACCCACTACGCCACCGAAGCTGCCTATATGAAACTTTACATATATTGTGGTGCTTAGATCCCGGAACAGACGGTGGCACATTTTCCTGCGAGTCAAGTTAATATTTCTCTCTCGGTATTAAAAGAAGTCTGTCTGAGCGAGTCATTATTAAATTGTTCCCCCAGTATCACGGCTCATCTCCCAGGAACAATGTCCCTGACTCATCCGCTCCCCGTGCACGACTTGAGAAACAATTACATAGTTGAATACAATTCAAACCCTCGCCCAGTGGAAAACATGCACGAGGGAGTTTTGTGCTGCGCGAGTCTGCTCTTAAGCACTTGAAGGCGCCATGCCTACAGTTCTTATGATACAAAGCGAATTTATAAGAAGAAACGTCTGTCAAAATATTGTTGTTGTTGTTTGAATCGTCAGTCTTTCGACTGGTTTCATGCAGCTCTCCATGCCTTCCTGTCCTGAGCTAAACGTTTCATCTCTACATAGCTACCACACCCCACATCCGAGGCAATCTGTCTAACATATTCTAACATTGATCTACCCCTACAGTTCTTGTCCTCGACCCTTCCTTCTATAACTAGGTTTGCTATTCCTGGGTGTCTTAGTATGTGTCCTACCAACCTATCTCTTCTCTTCATTAGCAGTCGCCAGAAACATCACTCCTCTCTCACTCGTCTTAATACCTCTTCATTCGTTACCCTATCTACCCATCTGGTCTCCTTATTTCTGCTGTAACACCACATTTCAAACGCTTCCATTCTCCCCTTTTATCCTACACCAATAGTCCAAGTTTCACTTCCATAGAGCGCCACGCTCCAGACAAAGGCTTTCAAAAATGACTTGCTAATACCTGAATCTATATTCGATGTCAGCAGATTCCTTTTCTGTAGAAATGCTTCCCTTGCTTGAGTCAACCTACTTTTTATATCCTCTTTGATTCGTCCATCACTGGTTACTTTGCTTCCTAAGTAACAGAAGTCACCTACTTCCTTTAGCTGTTCACCTGCCAATTCGTCATCCATAAGGGTTTCTAAATTCTTAATCCCATAATAAACAAGAAGTTCCGTGACGATCTAAAGAGCCTACTTTTCTGAAAATTTAAGATTCATGCCAATAATTAATCTATAAGGAACTATCTAGTATAATGACGAAATTAAATTGGTAATACCTAAATTTTTAATTAGTTCGAAATATACCTGACATAGTGAAGCCTAAAAGAGCACTACAGTTGGCTGCCCTGGTGACTGAATATATTCTTAGTTCCATCTATTAAGGTACAGAATGTACATAAAAATATTGATTGAAGTCCAATGGATAGCATGGACGTTAATCTAGAATGTCAGGTACTATACGTGTGCAAGGTTTAGAGCTTTTGACTTGTATACTTGCTAATATATTAGTATTAGGATTTAAAAAATAGAGAGAGCATTTATTAACAGTTGGCAGCTCTGTTGACTCTTAAGAATATGCATTGTCATATCTGTTATGGTGCACATAGAACATACGAAAATGAGTTGAAATTCAATTGGTAGTGTAGAAGTTACATGTTTTTACAAATTGGACCTATTAGCAGGCTTAAAATCATGTTGGCAACACTTTCATGTTTGGGCTCCTCGAAAGTAAACTGAAATATTATTATCTATATGTGTGCCAATTTTGGAATAACTCCCATCCATACCTTACAAGATATCCAACATGGAGCTCGAATTTCAATTGCGATTTTTAGCAGTTGGTACCACTGATATCATTTTAAAATATGGCATTGAGATATACAGGTATAGATCTTTACTCATACCAAATTTTGGTTCGATAGCTGCAGCCGTTTAGCAGTTGGGAGGGGGGACATACACACACACACACATTTTTAGACTAATTTCGATTTTTGCAAAAAATGAAAGCAGACTTATGAGATCTACACAGGGCCAAACATTGTGTGTCTGTGTGTGTGTGTCTGTGTGTGTGTGTGTGTGTGTAAGAGTGTACCCTTTGCTAGTGCTACCTCTGTACCACATGACACTGAGGCAGAACTAGAAAGGGCACCTCATTGTCATGTTTTATATCACCGCCATCTTGACGGATATGTAATGGCGGCCACCCAAATGTTCAAAGATCAAATTCCGACTAACCTAATCACCCGATCTCTACCAAATTTTGCAACAACATACCTTTATGTGGGACGCATATTTTGACCAAACTACAAGATCATTAGCCCAATACTTTGCGGATGGCGGCCATGTAAGTGTGCAAATCGATTCCCCCTATTCAATTCAAACACGGTGAAACCGAATTGAACTCAATTTGGTACAGAGGTAGCACTAGCAAAGCGTACCTCAGTGTCATGTTTTATGTCGCCGCCATCTTGACGAATACGTAATGGCGGCCACCCGAATGTTAAAAGCTAAAATCAAATTACGAGCAACCTAATAATCTGATATCTACCAAATTTTGCAACATTATAACACTATGTACGAAGAATATTTTGACCAAACTACAAGGTACTCAGCCCAATACTTTGCGAATGACGGCCATGTATTTGTGCAAATTGATTCCCCTATCCATTCAAACACGGTGAAACCGAATTGAACAAAATGTGGTACAGAGGTAGCTCTAGCAAAGGGTACCTCAGAGTCATGTTTTATGTTGCCACCATCTTGACGGAAACGTAATAGCGGCCACCCAAATGTTAAAATCTTAAATCAAATTACGACCAACCTAATCATTTGATCTCTACCAAATTTTGCAACAACATACCTTTTTGTGGGAAGCATCTTTTGACTGAACTACAAGGTCATCAGCCCAATAGTTAGCAGATATCGGCCATATATGTGTGCAAATTGATTCCCCATATCATTTCAAACACGGTGAAACCGAATTGAATGATTTTTTTTTCAGAGGTAGCACTAGCAAAGGGCACCTCATATTCATGTTTAATATCCCTATAGGACGTTGTATTTCAACAAGCTACTACAACCAACATTCAATTATACTCCTCGAAAAGGACAAAGAGTTATAACAATACCCATGCATTTAGGAGAAAGTAGGCTATAAGTTCTTTACTGAACATCTGTTGCCTTATGGGAAAAGCTGTAAGTCCACGGGAGGGAAAACATTATTAAGCAGGGTTAATAAATATGCTAGCAGTTGGTAGCATGCTGAGCTTCTATGCCCAAGGTTGCGGGTTCAAACCCGGTCGAAGTCGTCGGATTTCTTAAGATCGTTAAAATTATTCAGTATGCCTTCCTTCGGAGGGGAAGTAAAGCCGGCGGTCCTGTGGCATAGATTTATGGCATGAAATAGAACCTTCCTCTAACTACACTTGTGTGAAGCCAAAATTTGTAGGTTTGAATTGACAACGCTCTAGTAGTTCCAAAGTTCGCTGCCAGGTGCTGACTGCGATGCCATCTAGTAGTCAATTCCGCTAGCTAGATGTCGTTGACGGTAGCATTTGGTAGCAAAAGAAGGAACTACTTGTAATTAATCGTCTGCAATCCTTACTTGAATTACAGACACCAATACAGCCATCACAATAAAATTAACACCGGTTATCAGACAGATTCTACACACACCCAAAGTACACGGAGCTACACGCAGCCCCTAAACTAAGGAACCAACCAAGCAACTAATCATATCTTGCCTCAATAATGTATATCTTATTTTTCCCGTCTTTACAACGGGGTCGGGGATGATATGCGATGGAAGTCTTTGTGGCGAATGGTTTTTACGGCCGGATTCCCTTCCTGTCGCCAACCTCATTAGAGGAGTTAATTAGAGATGAAATGATTGACGGTGAATGAAACTGGGCAAGGATGTGGAAGAAAGCGACCGTGGCCTATCAGAAGTTACCGTCCCAGCATTTTCCTGGAGGTGAAAGTGGGAAACCACGGAAAAACATTTAAAGGACGGCCGACGGTGGGGCTCGAACCCACGCGTCTACCGAGTCAGCAGAGCTTGGCCCCATGGCCTAACGCTGCGCTATAGCGAGCATACCACTGTCGGTTGCCTCAATAATAATAATAATAATGATACATTCGTGTGTAATGGCCCTTACTGATATGGATGAGATATGTAGGAGCATTGGTCACCAAACATGGAATACACCACTCCAAATATTAGCAGAGATGTTCTCTTTCCTGAGCGTAGCAATGATAATATTTCTTTTGTAGCGCGTATACTAATACTAGTAAGAATATTTGTTGCAGTAATTAGGGTCGAGTCAAGTTACTCCGTGATATCATTAACACCGTGATAAAGTGTATTTCCTCTATCGCTACGTAGGTTCAATTCCGGAAGTTCTAAGTCTCTACCAACAGATGGCAGTAGAAACCAGGAATCCAGGAAGCACTTGCGTTCTATCTTTGACCAACTCAATGAGGTTTAAAAATATATTAACAGAAGAGTTGACATTTCGACAAGTGATCCACGTCCAGTGAAATCTGTGGTGAAGATTTTAATTTCTTATAAACAGCTGTTTCATTGTATAAGTTTCATTATAATACCAGTCAGAGGCACAATGCAGACCATTCGCATACAAAACTTACATGCATGTAGTGTTACGCATGCAAGGTGTGTGAGCTTAGCAATAAGTACGTCTTTTTTTTAGGTTGGACGCTGAAATGGCGCCAAAACGGAATAGAGGCTCGCTCCTACACAACTGAAACACTTAAAGAAGCATTGAGGTCGATGAAGGAAGAAGGATGGTCAGTATACAAGGCCAGTAGACGTTTTAAAAACCCGTGGAGTACACTAAAGGATTATTGCACAAAATATTCGGCCGATCCAGGAAGTGCAACCCTTGCAAAAATTGGAAAGCCATTCGTTGTGTCACCTGAATATGAAGTGAAGATAGTGTGTCAAGATAGACACAATAGATCGGTCTTGGCCTAATTCCAGACCCCAGAACAATGACGATGATGGTTGTGGTGCGTGAGGTGGCTCCCCTGGCGAATGACACCAAGAGGAAGAATGGAGCCGAATGGATTGATTATCAGTTTTGTAATGTCTGGTACCTATAATGTCTATTTTATGTGTGATAGTGTGAGGAATCTGATAGTGACTAAGAAGACTTAAAATATGTTTAATGGAATATTTTTAATAGAATGTGTTTTTTTTTTCTATAAAAATACTGTGTAGTGAAATGTTTAATATGGGCAATATGGGGTAATAGAAACGTATACATACGATTTGAATACTTTAATTACATTAAACATTGAAGCATCCGTGGCTTAGGCGGCAGCACGCCGGCCTCTCACCGCTGGGTCCGTGGTTCAAATCCCGGTCACTCCATGTGAGATCTGTGCTGGACAAAACGGAGGCAGACAGGTTTTTCTCCGGGTACTCCGGTTTTCCCTGTCAAAATTTCATTCCAGCAACACTCTCCACTATCATTTCATTTCACCTGTCATTCATTTAATCATTTCCCCAGAGGAGTGCGTCAGGCCTCGGCAGCCGGCACAGTTCATATCCTCGCCGCTAGTTGGGGGCTTCATTCATTCCATTCCTGACCCGGTCGGAGACTGGAAGCAGGCTGTGGATTTTCAATTTCATTCAATTACATTAAACATTAGTTTTCACCATTAGAAAGTACTCTGAATGGTGAACACCATGATATGACGGAGTAACTTGAACACTATCACGGAGTAACTTGAATATTGTACAGTATCCCAGGGGTATGCACCCCTTGGAGACCATCCCCCCGGCATCTGGCTAAATCCCCTAAATGGCAACTCTTGGAAAGCCGGCCCAACATCCATAAAACTTAGCAAGGACAGCTTGCCACTCTAAAAGCAGCCCAGTCCTTGCACAATGGTTACAAATACCGACATACTAGTAACTGGGCCAATACATTGCTGACAGCAGGGCGTCAGAAGGTATAAGAAGACGTCCTAATGAGGTCAAACTCTCTCTTCATTGTCAGTGCTTCATCGAGACGGCCGAGGCTACGCTGGTGGCAACCGAGGTGAGTCAGTCAAATCGTGTTCAGAGTCCTATTTTGTAACCTGTAACCCAACACTTGTACACATTGTGAACATAATCTTATTCCCTACAAGGGACTCATACTCAAAACTCTAGACCAATAAAACACTTGGTCTACACTCTACACACGCTTTACTGTTTATACGCCTTTTTACATCCCAACGCCCTTCCTTACTCCCGTCACGGCAAGTCGTGACAGACGGTAGTCCATTAGCGCTAACTTAAGTACTTTTGTATTCCCCGAGCCGGCCCGGCTGCAAGTAAGCAGCGCGTGCCACTCGGCTGATACAAGCAGATTCAATTACATAATAAGCAGTCAGCTGAGCGACTAGCACAGCGACCCTTTGCAGTGGATCCCGTCCCTTCAAACACTACTACATTATCTATAGGAACGCCCCCTAGTTCCTAGCACACCACAACACTCTACACTGGTCAGCTTGCCCCGACAAGGGAAGCTACCCTTTTAGGCACCACCTTGTAAATTAATACAACAACTCTCCCTTTTAGATCCACCCCCAAATAAGGGATCTAAAACACTGGTGGAGGCGCCATCCTACGCACAGTAGAACGGGACTCAATCAACGAGCCCTCGTAGGAAAAACGACCCCTTCCGTACCGCAAAAAGCCAAGCAAATAGAGAAATTTTTTTTTAACCTCATATTGCGTCACACATTTTTTTTTATTATTAAATGTCCACATTTAGAACTACATTAAGAGACTTTGCACACCATTTGTCGGCTAGTACAACTCCACTCCTGCCGAAGCTAAAGATTAAGAACAGTGACTTAATAACTGACCAGACTGCAGTACAACTTCTCAGGGACCTTGAATTCCACACAGCACAGATCCGTGCTCAACACCCTGCCGCTGCAGCACAGGTTATACATTTTACACGGTCCCAGGCCAGTGAATACACACACGAGTCGCCGGTATCCAGCGATAGTGAGGTAGATTGCCTGCCAACACTCCATCCCCTATTATTGCAGCAACTGCAGATCACGGAGCAGAAAGCCAGTAACCTGCTCGAGCGCATTTCAGAGCTATTAGAAACAGACACTATTAAAGCCAATAATCACACGACAGAAGCGGTTCTTGACATCCACACTATTTTGGAGACAATAAAACAGGATTTAGACAGAACCGTACACATAGTCGAATCCACACAGTACGACAACACACCAGCCATAAGTACAGACATATCAGGTGACGAGCCACCTGGTAACGTAACACAGGTGTCGTACACGGGAAGCGAGGCTAATTCCCCTCTAAACAGCCCAAACACCTCGACACACAGCCAACGAAACTCACACGAGAACGACATGAATAGACACACTGAGTACCCCATGATCCACCCCACAAAGTTCACGGGGGAAGGCCAGGATCCCGAGGAATACCTCAAGGCCTTCAATAGAACGGCTCGGATCAATGGTTGGAGCGAGGAAGTTAGAAAACGGCTCCTTCCTGCTTACCTCACGAAGGCGGCCATGACGTGGTATGAGCTCCATGAGGACACACTAGAAGCTGCCACATGGGAGGAAACCGCTTTACTCTTAAAGGAGGAGTTCCAGCTCATACCAGACGATGACGATCTCTATGACCAGATTAGACAGAGGTCACAGGGACCCAAAGAGAGCGCCCAGGCATACATCAATGTTAAATTGATAATGTGCGAAAAGTACAATGCAGCAATGACAAACAAACAGAAAGTCAAGCTGTTAATGCAGGGCCTCAGACCAGCCATAGTAGAAAAGCTATGCATTATGAACAACCTCACGGTCCAACATATGTTGAATAACATAAAGACCATAGAGGAGGGGAGAAAGATCACGGAAAAGGCTACGGAAAAAGCCGTGGATCTGCACTTCCAAACTCAGAAAGACGACACTAACGCCAAGATGGACGAATTAGTGGACAGGATGGAGAAACTGACCATAGCTGCCATCCAAGCGGGCGGGAGACCGCCAAGGGATGAGCAAGCAGACACACGAGAACACTATCATACTGAAAGGGACAGGGGGTACACGGAGAGGAGACGCTACGGGAGGGAAGAAAATTACTACCCTCCACAGCGGCCAACAACACCTCCCCCACAGGACAGGCCACACTACCCTCCGCGGTACTCACCGATAGCATACACGGACACAGAGCCGACATACCCCTCAAGGCGTTCACCATCTCCGTACACACGGGAGTACTACCCTGAGGAGTACGACCACGACATCCCCCGACGAAACAGCCCGCCCCCACGCAGCCAAGGTTATGCAGCCCCGCAGTACAGGGGAAATGGGGAATATCGGGAGAACCCGCCCCCACGCAGCCAAGGTTATGCAGCCCCGCAGTACAGGGGAAATGTGGAATATCGGGAGAACCCGCCCCCACGCAGCCGAGGTTATGCAGCCCCGCAGTACAGGGGAAATGTGGAATATCGGGAGAACCCGCCCCCACGCAGCCAAGGCTATGCGGCCCCGCAGTACAAGGGAAAATGGGAACAGCGAGAAAACCCACCCTCGACCAGACAGGGGTATGCAGCTGACCAATATAGGGAAAAGGGGAACCGACGGGAACACCCGCCCCAACAGCAGCAGACATACACCCCACCCTGGCGGAGACAGAATAACGGACAACAGGGCAATAACCGACAAGGAAGAAAACCCACTAGAGAAAGGGACAACATAGACAAACACACGAAGGGCCCGGAACACTACCCCCTCCCAGACGAATACCCGAGGGAGTTCAGGGATGAAGCACCCCGCCGGACAGACAGGGGGGTAATACTCCCTACACCTACTTACACACCGCAAACGGGGAGTTGGCGCAGCCACCCCGAGGGGGGGCGCACATACAGTACAGGTAGGCGTACACCCACATTTTCAAAAAACGCCTAGACGGGGAGGTTCGGCTAGCTGATGAAGCAGCTGAGGTTCCTCCCCCAACACAACACAAGAAAGGCCCTTCCCCCAAGAAAACTCATAAGAGTAAGGGGAAGAAGCAGCCAGCCAAAGCTAAGGCTGACGATCCGCCCCCGGACCGTTTCCAAACACACCCCGTGCAAGGAGACGGCAACTGTCTGTTTAGGGCCATGAGCTTTCTAATCCGGAATACCGAGGATTATCATGGGGACTACAGACAGAAAACGGTCAAACATATCCTGGCCAACTGGAAAGAGTACCGGGACTTTGTGTCGGACGAGCGGGAAAACCCATTCCAGACCGGGGCGGATTACCGAAAATACATGGGCAAGGACGGCACCTATGGCAGTGCCGTAGAGGTAACCGCTCTCGGCAAGGTGATCAAAGCCAACATCCATGTATATACGGATGTGCACTCGCCTCCGCTATTCTCAACTGCGGGATTCAATAGGGACCTACACGTACTTTTTACAGGAAACCCTAAGGCGGGACATTACACACCCCTCACAATCAGAAGCAAACAGCCCGAGAACACGCCCACACCCTCCAAACAGGAAACCCTACCCCCTTCACCACAACACAGGGGGGGAAATGACCACACACAGGCGCATGGCGCGAGCTCGCTCGGTATGGGGAAGCCAGCAACAGGAGTCGAACTCGCGACCGCCTGGAACAAAAGTCGGGGTAACAAGGGCAAGCTCAGGGTCACATTTGCAGACACACCTTCCCGAGAGGAAGAAACCAACAACAACACAACTACACAGAGGCTGGGAACGATTAATACATTAAACGTTCGCCAGCAAACTCCTAGTCTCACAGCAAGACCGGTTAAAGGAGATGGCAATGTACTGGGCAAACGCACTTTGCTGACCGGGGCAAAGTACTCAGGACAGGAAGTAAGCCGAGAGGCGAAGCGTGCTAGGTACGATAAACGGACAGATCCATGCCTCCCCAGCACAAATGTCACTCCGGCAACAACAACAACAACAACATACATCTTACACAACACATCGGTGCAGGGCAGTGGATTTCAGGTATCGGCCCTCACGATACACGCCACCATAAATGGCCACAGAGTGCAGGCCCTAATCGATACTGGGGCTGCCGTAAGTTGTGTTAATAGCCGACACATTGCCGAGGCGCAAATACAAGGTGTCACGGGGGACATCCGGCTGGTAGCGGCCAATGCTCAGACGTTAGAAAACATGGGAGTGGCAAACATACATATTAGGATAGACCATTTTGCCACAACGCACCCCATGTTCGTTATCGAACACCTTTCTGCGTCAGCCATAATTGGTATGGATTTTCTCGCTAGGTATGAGGCTAGCATAAATTTCGCTAGTGGTCAGATGCTTTTAAAGCACGACCAGAGGCTCACCACACATCCCATGGTATACACCAGGAACAAAGATGGGATTCGAGCGGAGCGAGAAAACCACGAGCATCAGGCCCCTACACTGCACACTATCAGCCAATACACAAACACACACACGGATAAGGCGGCCAACCAGAACCACACGCAGGACCTGACTCCGGAGCAAAATAAAAGGCTCACGGAGCTCCTGGAGACCAACAGAGATATTTTTGCCCACTCAATGAAGGATCTCGCTGTGACAGACCTCATTGAACACCACGTCACACTCACTAGTGACCGACCGGTACACCAGCCTCCCTTCAGAGTGAGCCAGAAGGAGCGACATGCCATCGACGCTCAGATCTCAGAGATGCTCGAAGCAGGGGTCATTGTGCCCGTTATTTCTAACTACTCCTCTCCAGTTCTGCTGACCAAAAAGAGGGACGGATCGCACAGATTTTGTACTGACTACAGGAGGCTCAATAAGTTAGTCGAAAATGATAGTTATCCACTACCAAGGGCAGACACCTATTTGGACGCCCTTGGTGGAGCTAGCTGGTTCAGTTCGATGGATTGCTATAGTGGATTCTATTCAATCCCCGTCTATGAACCAGATAGGCACAAGCTGGCGTTCGTTACAGAGAACGGACTATTTACCTACACCCGTTTACCAATGGGTCTCCGTAACGCCAGCCAAACCTTCCAAAAGCTAGTGGATAAGACATTTTCAGGGCTTAAATGGCGTTCCGTATTAGTGTACGTGGATGACATAACGGTCTTCTCCAACACTTTTGACGAACACATCGTACATTTGGAGGAGGCTTTCGCAAGGATCAGAGAAGCTAAACTAAGGCTTAAACCTGCGAAATGTCAATTTGCCAGACAGCAAATTACCATATTGGGCCATATTGTCAATAGGGAGGGCATTATTCCCGACCCAGCTAAGACTGACGCAATAACGAACATCCCAATGCCCACAAATTTGAAACAATTGCGCAGTTTTATTGGCTTGGCTTCGTACTATCGCAAGCATATCTATAGATTTGCACACATCGCCCATCCACTAACTGAACTCACACGTGAAAGAACGCCCTTCAGCATCACGCAGGAACACATAGATGCCTTCAACACACTGAAGCAACTATTGACCTCACCGCCCATACTGCAACACTTCCACAGTGATAGACCCACATTTTTACACGTGGATGCCAGCCTGTATGGGCTGGGGGCGGCCCTATTGCAGGAAGACACCGAAGGGCGTAAACGGCCCGTCGCCTATGCTAGCAGGAAGCTAACGGCCGTTGAGACTAGATACTCTGCCACAGAGCGGGAAATGCTGGCATTTTCGTGGGGAGTGAACTATTTTAGAGTATACCTCTATGGTATCAAGTTCACGGTAGTGACTGACCACGCGAGCTTGCTTTTTTGGGACAAATTTAAAAACCCAAATTCGCGACTCAACAGGTTTATATTCCGCCTGTATGAATATGATTTCGTGGTCAAACACAAGAAAGGCGCTACACACCTAGACGCAGATGGGTTGTCTAGGCTGCCAGTAGCCGATCCCCCGGATGACAGTAAGGACCACGACTGGGACAATATGCCCACCTTTGCCCTGACGGTGGTTGACATCAAACAGGAGCAAGAAAGTGATCCGCACTTGAAACAGATTCTATTGGCACTAGAAGACTTGGATAAAGTGGACTCCAAGACAGCACGGCTGTCTAGGCGATTTTTCCTAGACAAAGACGGGGTACTGAAATTTAAGCCCACAGCCATGCACGATAGCGCACCTATAGCGGTTCCGGAATCATTGAGAGAAAATATCATGATCGGACACCATAATAGCCCAATAGCAGGGGCACACTTAGGTACGCATAAAACATACCTTAGAATCCGTGACAAGTACTATTGGGTGAACATGAAGGCCGACATAGATACCTTTGTCAAGACATGTCACACCTGCCAACGATTCAAAACGAGACCTGGCAAGCCTCATGGACTACTCAACCCAATTCCCGTGGGAGAGTTATTTCACAGAGTCGGAATAGATGTGAAAGGCCCCATTACAACAAGTCAGAAAGGTAATAAATATATCCTGGTGGCCACCGAGTATCTCACACGATACATGATTACAAAGGCTGTGCCCAAAGCAGACACGAACAGCAAGGGCAAAATTTTTTTTTTACATGGCAAATTTCTTTTACTGTCAAATTTTTCTCAAATGTCAATTTTTTTTTAATGACAACTTTTTTCTCGATGTCAAATTTTTCGCAATGTTAATTTTGTTTTGTTTTGTTAATCTCCTTTTTCACAATGTCAACATCAGCGTATATATATATCTGTAAATCCCATAACCTTCCCCTCTGAACACGGGCTGACCTCACACCCACACTTCGATACGACGCCACCAGGAGATACGAGGGGTTTTCCAGGACCACTACGTCAACATCCCAACCTCCAGTTCCGTTCCCGTTCGCGAGGACGCGAACAAATGAAGGAAGACGCTTGTACAGTATCCCAGGGGTATGCACCCCTTGGAGACCATCCCCCCGGCATCTGGCTAAATCCCCTAAATGGCAACTCTTGGAAAGCCGGCCCAACATCCATAAAACTTAGCAAGGACAGCTTGCCACTCTAAAAGCAGCCCAGTCCTTGCACAATGGTTACAAATACCGACATACTAGTAACTGGGCCAATACATTGCTGACAGCAGGGCGTCAGAAGGTATAAGAAGACGTCCTAATGAGGTCAAACTCTCTCTTCATTGTCAGTGCTTCATCGAGACGGCCGAGGCTACGCTGGTGGCAACCGAGGTGAGTCAGTCAAATCGTGTTCAGAGTCCTATTTTGTAACCTGTAACCCAACACTTGTACACATTGTGAACATAATCTTATTCCCTACAAGGGACTCATACTCAAAACTCTAGACCAATAAAACACTTGGTCTACACTCTACACACGCTTTACTGTTTATACGCCTTTTTACATCCCAACGCCCTTCCTTACTCCCGTCACGGCAAGTCGTGACAGACGGTAGTCCATTAGCGCTAACTTAAGTACTTTTGTATTCCCCGAGCCGGCCCGGCTGCAAGTAAGCAGCGCGTGCCACTCGGCTGATACAAGCAGATTCAATTACATAATAAGCAGTCAGCTGAGCGACTAGCACAGCGACCCTTTGCAGTGGGTCCCGTCCCTTCAAACACTACTACATTATCTATAGGAACGCCCCCTAGTTCCTAGCACACCACAACACTCTACACTGGTCAGCTTGCCCCGACAAGGGAAGCTACCCTTTTAGGCACCACCTTGTAAATTAATACAACAACTCTCCCTTTTAGATCCACCCCCAAATAAGGGATCTAAAACAATATCACGGCGTCACCTACTTCTACTACCGGATTTTGTTAGTTAATACCTTGAAATAACTTATGAATAATTGTAAGATATCTGCCAGAAATGTTCCGTAGGGTATTCCTCTTTAACATGAAATGAATCGAAATAACTAAAATCTAATATTTCAGAAATGGTAACAAAAAAGGCTTAGTATCATGGAGTTACTTAACTTCACCCTACTTGCAGTGGGCTGAGCCCAGCGGAACGCCTTGGCCTTGACTCTGTCGGAGCCACGGCCCTCCCGGAGTTATGATCGATGTCGCGAGATGAACAGCGACCGGAAATGAACCGCGACGCCGAGCCCGGAAATCTGAAAAATCTCCCTCTCCCCGGAGTCTCACTCTCTCTCTCTGTTGGTTGGAATAGATTCTCTAGCGTCAGGTAGATGAACGCGCTAAGCCAGAGATAGTCTGCTCATTGTAACCGCTTCTCGCTGTTTCCAGACGGAATTCTTGTTTGAGGTCACTCACAAGAGAAGTCGGGAAACTCTGCCCTAAGGTACCCATGGCTTTCAAATTTCTACCACACCACATAATTAGTTACTAAACCAAAATAATTCCACCTATAGGAGTTCTAAGCCGAGTAAAATACAAAGTTTCTCGAGCACTACTGAAGTCACATTGCATACATAATTCACATTTGGGCTTGTTGCAGCAAAGGATTATTCAATAAAATTAATATATTACATAAAAGAGCTTTAAAAATACTTTTCAAATTCCCATGTTAACACCTACAATTCAATTATACCAACAATGTAATGTCCTATCACTAAATTGTCTCCGTCAAAGAGCCTCAGTAATAATGATATACAAAATTAAACATAAAATAACCAATTCAAATATCATACTCACAACCAATTCAGATACTCACTCACACATCACCAGAAATGCAAGCAATATCCACTGTATGTATGTCTACCCCTTATTATTCCCGTTTTCCAACGGGGTCGGGGATGAGATGCGATGGAAGTCTTTGTGGCGATGGTTTTTACGGCCGGATGCCCTTCCGGACGCCAACCTCATGAGAGGAGTTAATGAGAGATGAAATGAATGATGGTGAATGAAACTGGACAATGATGTGGAAGGAAGCGGCCGTGGCTTGTCAGAAGGTACCGTCCCAGTATTTGCCTGGTGTTGAAAATGGGAAACCACGGAAAACCATTTCAAGGACGGCCGACGGTGGAGCTCGAACCCACCATTGTTACCTTGATGTACTTCAATCGCATAATTAGGACACAATAAGTAACAAGGAGATTTTAAAATTTCGCACAGCTGCCATCTTGAGGTTATGGAAACAATTGAAATAAATTAGATGCCGGTGGATTACCATTCGTATAAGGATTTACTGTTCCAAGTTTCACTACACTCGGATGGTTAAATTGCGAGAAACGTCCATGTGAATTTTTATATTTCGCGTCGCCTCCATGTTGGATTTGTGAACACCAAGTTATTTAAAGTCCTATAGGTGAACTTAAGTTCATAGCCGCTATGAACAATAAGAAATTCAGTTTGATTGCTATAATAAATTCGTAGATATTCAGAGCCGACTAAATATTTTGGATGGTCGCCATGTTGAATTGTTAATTGTATATGCCATAGAGTCGTGTACCATTAAAGGAAAATTATTGCGTAGGTTCAATATTCAAACTTTCAATTCGATCGCATGACTACATCACAAGAAATAAAAACTTAATTTTAAAATTCGCACATCCGCCATCTTGAGGTTATGTAAACAATTGAACTAAATTAGATACCAGTGCATTACAATGTGTATAAATATTTCCTGTACCAGATTTCAGTGCGTTTGGAACATTAAATCGTCAGAAAGGTCTATTTAAATTTTTCAACTTCGCTTGGCTGCCATGTTCGTTTTGTAGTTAACCGGTTTCTGAAAGTCTTATAGATGGACTTCCAGTAGTGCCCTTTATCTCCGTAAAAAATTTCAGGGAGATACCGCTAATAGTTTCACAGATATGGAATGCCGGTGAAATATTTCGCACATCCGCCATCTTGTGGTTATGTAAACAATTGAACGAAGTTAGATGTCGGTGCATTACAATTTATATAAACATATACTGTACCATGTTTCATTGCGTTTGGTTGGTTAAATCGCGAGAAAAGTCTATTTAAATGTCGCAACTTCGCTTGGCCGCCATGTTGGTTTTGTAGTTACCAGGTTTTCAAAGGTCACATAAGTGAACTTATAGTAGTTCCCTTTATCACCACACAAAATGTCAGGGTAATGTCGCTAATAGTTTCGGAGATATTGAATGCTGGTGAAATATTTCGCACAGCCGCCATGTTGGATTGGTGAGTCGTAACTAAATTTGAAGGGCACGGTCGGGGTCGCCCGGAATAGTGCTATGACCTTACCGAGTTTCATTGAAATCGCTCCAGCCGTTTAGATTTTATTAGGGAGGGGGTGGACACACACACGAATCACACACACACACACGCACACACACACGGACAAAAGGTGATCTCATAAGCCTATTTTTTCAAAATTGAAAATAGGCTAAAAATGTATTGCTGTAGTTTTTATTGTTCGGATATATCTATTTATGAAAAAACAAAGTCCCCGATTCTTGGATGTCACGGGTAATCTCGAGAACTGCTGAATGGATTTTGATGCGGTTTTCACCATTTTGTAAAGGATATCTCGAGGAAGGTTTCTGTAAAAAAATATTTATTTATGATCACAGGAAGCCAAGCAGTAACGATTTCAAAATAATAATAATAATAATAATAATAATAATAATATCGTATAGTGCCGGGTGCAAACTTGGTAATTTGACACCCAGAGGGTAGCTTGCATGTCGAATTTTGATGTTCCTTGAAGCACTATGAACTATAGCGCTTTCTAGTAGAGAAATGAGGAACTTTGTGTTGGCGGAAAATCCCGAGATTAATTTTGCCACTATGAACTCTGCCTTCTGAATGCAAATGGTTTCTTTGACACGCCAAAAAATTATGACATGCGTGTCGTATTTTTTTCCGCCTTTCAAAAATCACTTACCACGGCCAGGAGCGAACCTGTAAGCTGGGGTTAGTAATCTGACACGATAACCACTCACTCACCGTGAAAAAGTCGAAAAAGAAACCTGGCGTCCGTGTGCTTTTTTAGCTTACGCTGGGTAAACCGTTAAAAATATCAATATACTATGAGTGTAAGAATTGTTCAGCATGAAAAGTTCTAAAAAAAATAAAAAAATCCGCGAGAACATACGGTATCTCTATCTTCAATACATCGCCCACTATGAGTGTTTTTAGATTGGACGGAAGGGGGATTTGTGTTTCATGCACCTCGCAAGAATTCGTTGCACATTCATCTCCATGATAATATGATTCATAGTCCTGGCAGACATTTTAACCCATTATGTCGAGACGTAAAACGAAGATAGGTCGTAGTTCATTGACATCGGAAAAAAGAAGCGCTTATCACGTAATGCATTCATAGAACTGTTCCCTGGCGAAGCCGGGACGGGTTGCTAGTTACAGATAAATTAATGCATTGCTTTACCACTTCGCTGAAAATAAGTCCCTTTAGTTGTCACTTCTTACCAGTATCTTCAACTGATCAAACCTTCTTGCTGGCGCTCGTCCTTGAAGCCATCTTTCTTGCACTTTCCCTTGGATCACCAGTTTCTCCATGGTGTGTACATAGTATCTCAAAGTAGCAGGTTATGAAACAAACTCCGCAATCACCAAGTACACAGGCTTGAAACCACGATGTAATAATAAAAATAATAAAAATGAGACACTACCAGACAGTTATAAAAATGAGACACTACCAGACAGTTATACGTCCTGAAGCCTTATATCCTTCAGAATGTCTAGTATTCAACCGGAAGGTACTCACGGAAAAACTCGAAGTACAGGAGAGAAAGATAATGAGGAAGATATTGGGACCTGTTAAGGAAGGTAATGAATACAGAAGGCGACCTAATCAAGAGCTCTACACGCACTGTGAAAGAATCACGGATGTTGTTAGGAAACGACGTCTAGCATTTTATGGACACGTCTACAGGATGCATCCTACCAGGTTGACCAATCAGCTCCTCGGTTACTGGCAAAAGCGGAAGACCGAGTCACCATGGTTGTGGGAAGTGAGCAAAGATCTGCAAGAACTTGGAGGGACGGAAAGAGACTTAAAAGACCGGACATCTCTCAGGAAGATACTTCAGCAATTGAGGTTCCAGGACAAACCGCCAAGAAAGAAAACAGGTGCCTTCTGGACCCAGGAGAGGAGGGAACAACACAGCCAGAGGATGCGTAACTAATGGGCAAACATCAAAGCCCACTCCAAATGCAACAGTTGAATGTCGTGGTCCATAGATGGCCTATTCGAAACAATATTAATAATAATAATAATAATAATAATAATAATAATAACCCCTGGCACTACAGCCAGTGAAGGGCCTAGGTCTACCAAGCGCCCGCTGCCCAGCCATTTGGCCTGCAGATATTGGGGTGACGCGGGGTCCCCTCGGCCATTAATCTTGGTCCTTTCGTGGTCGGAGCACTGCCTCACTGTCAGACAGCTACTCAATTGTCCTCACGAGGCTGAGTGCACCCCGTTCTAGCCCGACTGAGTCGGGAATCGAACCCGGGACCTCCTTGTGAGAGGCAGGCGCGCTACCCCAAAACCATGGGGCCGGCTACGACTATGTAACAGAAGTTGTCCTATTACGGGTTCTCACCCTCGGGTTTCGCAGTTTTCAGGCACTTAACAAGTATTTATTCATATTTTATCATAATGGTGTAAAATCTGTGTGGAGGAGTTATCATCAATATTGTGGGTTCAAACCCGGCCGAAGTCGTCGGATTTTTAAGAGAAGAATCCCTCAGTATGCCTTCCTCCGGAGAGGAAGTAAAGCCGGCGCGGCGGTCCCATGTCATAGATTTATGGCATGAAAGCGAACCTTCCAATAACTAAACTTGTGTGAAGCAAAATTTGTAGGTTAGGTTTGATTAATGCTCTTAAGTTCCAACGTTCGTCACCGGGCGCAGGTTGCGATGGGGACCCAGATTGATGGTAATGATGATGATAATGGTAATTGTTGTTTTAAGGGGCCTAACATCTTGGTTATCGGCCCCTAATGGTTTGGGTGATAGTGAAAGATGAGATGAGAATGAAAACTATAACTAATAGTAACTACAGACTTACACACTAGAAGAAGAAATGGTAAACAAATAAAGGATAAGGCAAATAAAGGACAGGAAGAAAAGAAATGCCCTCAACCCTCGAAGAATGAGGATTAAGGGACTTGGAAGGAAGCAGAGCCATGAAAGGCTAATGGGAAAGGGAAAGAGGAGAGGGACCACCCTGTCAGAGAGAAAAGGGAATAAAACAGACCCGGCTCAGGAATCCCTCGGGGTCGCTAACACCCAAACTCACCAGCCGTGAGCCTTTGAGGGTGTAGCACTATCCAGGGTTCACCAGAAATAGTGGGGCTACATACACAATGCCTCCTTGAGGGCCTTGAGCAGAAGGCAGGAGATAACATGAAAAGAAAAAGATGGCTGACCCCTCGCAGAATAAGGGTATCAGGAAAGATGAGACAAGGACCAATTAAGGCGGAAAAGTGAAAGACTCCCTAGGCCTCGGATACGCTAATACCGTCGGGCTCGGAAGAGATCAAGAGTAGACCAAGAGAGGTCGACAGGAAAGAAGACGGAGAGGAGCCCGGCACAAGTAAGTGGAAGCAATGCCGGACTCAGCTCGGGTCCCGTGGTTGCCAAGCCACGTCCTACTAGATGTGAGACCCTGGTGGGTTATGGTAATATAAAAAGCTTCAAAGCCGAGAAATAAGATACCCATAGCGGTGAAATATATTAATAATAATATCGTATGGCCTCATGCAAGCTTTGCTATTTGCGCCCCGAAGGCAGCTTGAATGTCGACTTTTGTTGCTCCTTGGAACGCTATGAAAGTCAAGGAGGTTAGGTATCTAAGCTCCTTGGCACTTTTGTGTTGGCGAAAAATCCCGAGATGTAATTTTGCCATAATGAACACGGCCTACTGAATTCAAATTGGTCCTTTAACATGCCAACAACGTATGTCATGCGTGTCGTAATTTTTGACGCCTTTCAAAAATCACTTACCACGGCCAGGAGCGAACCTGCAAGCTTGCGGTTGGTAACCACTCACCCACCGTGGAAAGCTGGTTAAATAATGAACACCATAGAAACATTTGGAGTTATAACAATCAATTTTTCTAGGTTGTAAAACTATTATTTTTTATCGAAAGAACTAAAACTCAAATGAATTATATTTGCTGTGTTTAATATCTAACCTAATATTCATTTCAACAAATATTCTCCATGACTACCTTAGTCCTTTCCTCACTAACTCGTGAAACTTATGTAATTGTTTGAATCTTCAGTCTTTTGACTGGATGATGCAGCCCTCCATTTCTCCCTGTCCTGAGCTAATCGTTTCATCTCTACATAGCTACCACACCCTACATCCTAGGCAATCTGTTAAACATATTCTAACCTTGGTCTACCCCTACAGTTCTTGTCCTCGACCCTTCCTTCCATAAGCTTCCTATTCCTGGGTGGCTTAGTATGTGTCCTACCAACCTATCTCTTGTCTTCATTAGCAGTCGCCAGAAACATCTCTCCTCTCCCACTCGTCTTAATACCTCTTCATTCGTAACCCTATATACCCGTCTGATCTTCATCATTCTCCTGTAACACCACATTTCAAATGCTTTAATTGTGCTCTTTTCTGCTGCACCAATAGTCCAAGTTTCATTTCCATATAGCGCCACGCTCCAGAGAAAGGCTTTCAAAAATGGCTTCCTAATACCTAAATCTATATTCGATGTCAACAAATTCCTTTTTTGTATAAATACTTTCCTTGCCAGAGCCAACCTACTGTTTGCATCCTCTTTGCTTCGTCCATCACTGGTTATTTTGCTTCCTAAGTAACAGAAGTCTCCTACTCCCTTTAGCTCTTCACCTGAGAATTTGATGTCCATAGAGGTTTCTGATTTATTTCGGCTGCATTCCAATATTTGTGTTTTACTCGAGAAACTTATGTTGTCCCCAAAATTTAGCCTAAGCTGAGTATTGTTTCTATAATTTCAGGACTTGAACCAATCAAGCTCGAAAAGGGACTTCGTTATCCCGCATCTGATAAAACATTCATATTTAAAACTCAGCAATTCTTCTAGGTTTGTGCCGTGTCTTGTGTGGGGTTTCGCCTAGGACACCAAGCTAGGCTCATCGGCGGGCTCTTGGTGTCCCTGCCCGGACCCCCACAGGAGTGACGAACTGCGCGCCACCTCCTTTTATATAAGGTGCAACTGCACCACTTGACTACGAGAACTCCAAGTTCAAGCAGCCTTAACCTCCCTATGAAGGCTTCAAAAAAGATGGTATATTGGCTTTCACGGCCGGTGAATTAAAACTCAGCAATTCTTCTAGGTTTGTGCCGTGTCTTGTGTGGGGTTTCGCCTAGGACACCAAGCTAGGCTCATCGGCGGGCTCTTGGTGTCCCCGCCGGACCCCCACAGGAGTGACGAACTGCGCGCTACCTCCCTTTATATAAGGTGCAACTGCACCACTTGACTACGAGAACTCAAAGTTCAAGCAGCCTTAACCTCCCTATGAAGGCTTCCAAAAAGATGGTATATTGGCTTTCACGGCCGGTGAATTAAAACTCAGCAATTCTTCTAGGTTTGTGCCGTGTCTTGTGTGGGGTTTCGCCTAGGACACCAAGCTAGGCTCATCGGCGGGCTCTTGGTGTCCCCGCCCGGACCCCCACAGGAGTGACAAACTGCGCGCCACCTCCCTTTATATAAGGTGCAACTGCACCACTTGACTACGAGAACTCAAAGTTCAAGCAGCCTTAACCTCCCTATGAAGGCTTCCAAAAAGATGGTATATTGGCTTTCACGGCCGGTGAATTAAAACTCAGCAATTCTTCTAGGTTTGTGCCGTGTCTTGTGTGGGGTTTCGCCTAGGACACCAAGCTAGGCTCATCGGCGGGCTCTTGGTGTCCCCGCCGGACCCCCACAGGAGTGACGAACTGCGCGCTACCTCCCTTTATATAAGGTGCAACTGCACCACTTGACTACGAGAACTCAAAGTTCAAGCAGCCTTAACCTCCCTATGAAGGCTTCCAAAAAGATGGTATATTGGCTTTCACGGCCGGTGAATTAAAACTCAGCAATTCTTCTAGGTTTGTGCCGTGTCTTGTGTGGGGTTTCGCCTAGGACACCAAGCTAGGCTCATCGGCGGGCTCTTGGTGTCCCCGCCCGGACCCCCACAGGAGTGACAAACTGCGCGCCACCTCCCTTTATATAAGGTGCAACTGCACCACTTGACTACGAGAACTCAAAGTTCAAGCAGCCTTAACCTCCCTATGAAGGCTTCCAAAAAGATGGTATATTTAAGATTACTTATTTTCTATTGATTAATTTTAGCGTAAATATTATTATTTTCAAAATATCTCTTTATCAGCATTTACGGTGAAAATAATACATTTCGCAAAATAACTGTTTCGCGATATTTCATGGCTTCAATATCGAAAAAAGAAAGGCATATGTGGGGTAAATATATCGTTGTTATAACATATAATGTTTGCTGAAATATTTCTCGGATATCATTGAAGCCAAAAATCCGGGACTCTAATCATAACTTACGTCCCGCGAGCACAAGTCCCTGTCCATTTTTCGTGCACAGTCGGGTTGTCTCGGCATCGCTCGGGACTCATAGATCAGCAAAGAGCAACGGATATGATATACTCCACATCCAAGTTGTCTAACAACTTTCGCATGCACACTGAAAGTGACAGATCAGAATTTTGAGCCAAAATGGTGGAGGCTCCACGCTGAACATAGGGGAACATTGATTGGTTCCTCAGTTTAGGGGCTGCGACAATGCGGTCATGTAGCCCCGTGAACTTTGGGTGTGTGATAACTGGTGTTAATTGTGATGGCCGTATTAGTGTGTGTTATCTGTTTTATTTCAAGTAAGAACTGCAGACAGTAATTTCAGGAAGTTCCTACTCTTGCTAGCAAATGCTACCATCCACGACACCTAGCTGTGAACTTGGCTACTACTAGATGCCATCGCAACCAGCGCCTGGTGACGAATGTTGGAACTTAAGAGCATTAATCAAACCTAACTTTAAAAAATTGCTTCACAAAAGTTTAGTTAGTGGAAGGTTCTTTTACATACCATAAATCTATGACATGGGCCCGCCGACTTTACTACTCCTCCGAAGGAAGGCATACTGAGAGATTTTGGTGGCGCTCCAGGGTAGGAGAACCATTGTATAAAAAATTGTAAGCAATGAAATTGGCGAAAATACCAGTTGTAATGGTATCTGGAGATGATATAGTAATAGAGGTTGACTCGTCCCCTGCCATAAACCCACCATCCCACCGTAGTAGGAGCACGACTTATATACTTGAAATTGGAGCTCTGACAGCCATCTTTGTGAAGGAGTCAATAATGCCAACCCCACGCATTCGGTACTATATCGCATCCGGCAGACCAATGTTTTTGCCTAGACCTATATTTTGGTCAAGACCAATGGTGGTTTGATAGCGCCTTAGCTGATAAAAACCCCTGTATTTTTTCACGCACAGTGGGGGAAGTTTTTTATTTTTTTATTTAGTCAATTTACCCTCTAGGTTGGTGGTTCCCACGGACTCAGCGAGGGAACTCACCACTACCGCCTCCATGGGCAGTGTCCTGGAGCTTGGAACATCCGGTCGGGATGGATACAACTAGGGAGGTGTGATGAGCACTTCGCCCAGGCCGCCTCACCTGCAAAGCGAACAGGGGCCTCATGAGGGATGGGAAGGGATGGAAGATTGGGATGGATAGGCGAGGAAGAGGGAAGGAAGCGACCGTGGCCTTACAGTAGGGACCATCCCGGCATTTGCCCGAAGACGAAGTGGGAAACCACGGAAAACCACTTCGAGGATGGCTGAGGTGGGAATCGAGCCCCTCTACTCATTTGGACCACCCGAGGCTGAGTAGACCCCGTTCCAGTGCTCATACCACTTTTTCAAATTTCGTGGCAGAGCCGGGAATCGAACCCAGGACCTCCGGGGCGGCAGCTAACCATGCTGACCGCGACGCTACGGAGGCGACAGTGGGGGAAGTCACGCATCAATAATCTTTATTTCATTATTCATGTTGGCAACGTGTCACGTGTGTATGACGTAGTGTCCGATATCAATGTAAAGTGGCCGACCTTGTTCAAATGAACACGTTCAATAATGCTTTATTTACGTTAAAAGTAATTATTTCCGGTGCAGTAGTGGCAATTGAAATTGTGAAACGACTCCCAACAACTCCAAGAAAGGTATGCAAATCATAAATACTATAATTGTTAAAAGTTACGAAAAGGGAGGTTCTCCTACTCTGGAGAAATAATGGGATTTGTAACGCTCTTCAAAATCCGACGACTTCGACAGGGTTTGAGCCCGGAACCTTGGGCATAGCAGCTCAGCATGTTACCAACTACGCACCGAAGCTGCCTAGGGGAACATTACTTACATTTCTGCCATGTGAAAGAAGAAAAATTTGAACCCGGGGCACTAAGATTACTGAGCAAGCTCGATACCACTGGTACAGTTTACCTACGAAATTGCGAGGTTATTGCTGCCCATCTTAACCCGTATGGCCAAATGTCGAATGATTTAGGTTAGCTCTTGATTACCGATTGGAATGCATTAATTCTGCGCCTGGTATGTTTTCAACTTTACTTAAAGCAAGGTTCATGATCATCAACAGCAAATTATTTTATCCCCAATCAACAACAACCCCCCCTCCCTCCATGTTTAAATCCTCGGGATCCAAGTATGTTACAAAACTTTGATATGGAGTGTCTCTTGTCTGTTGCTCTTTGCTGCTGTAGGAATCCCGAGCGATGCCGAAACATTCCGACTGTGCACGAAAAATGCACAGGGGCCTGTGCTCGCGAGACCACTATTAGCCCAGGAATTTTAGGTTTTAACCTTGACAAAATTTTAGTAAAGCTGAAAATTGGTACAGTTGTCCTATTTGATGTTCTTAACAACATATTAAAAGTCCCCGGTCTTCCCGTGCCGGCTTCCTGGATGTCCAGGCGTTTGAACTCCTGGAATGCTGGAGAAGTATGTGGTGTCGCTGGAATGCGCATTGTAAGCGAACGATTTGGCATACAGTGCTCTAACATGGATTAAATTAAAGGAGAAAAAATAAGCTATAAGTTAATTCATGGGTTGGCCTGTTAGCGATACTTCCGGTCTAACAGGAAACGAAAAAATGCCGCGAAATTCTAAAAATAAGTGCCACGTTATTCTTTTTTTGACGTTTGTTGGCAAACTATCACGAATATCGCAGACAAATCTTCTATAAAAGTTGTTGGTGGCAAAATAAGCTTTCATTTGATATATTTATAATCAATGTACGAATAATAGTTGCCGAACTATTGTGGTGTAAACAAAAGATAGTTACGTCATTCTCTTCTCCGTCTGCGCTACACACACACTGCGACCGGGACGCGCTCTGATTTTGCATTGTTACATCCGACAGGAGCTTCCTTTCTCTATGATAAATGAAGTGCTTCCCCTCTTTTCAAAATATTTCACGCTTAAACCCACCCCTCTCAAAAATCCCCCTCCCCTCCCCCCCCCCACAAAAATTGATTTTTTTCAATTTTTTGATGTGTTTTAATTAAAAAAGGTCCTTTTTGTACATCTGCTCCTAATAGCTCTCCCCTCCCCTCCCCCATCGACATCTCTGCATTCTATAAGGTGTTCTTGATGCGTTTTTTATTACGTGCTTTATTGAGATAGGTAAACAAAATTAATGTTTTAATTTGTAAAATACGTAACCATATGTTACTTGGCGATCATAAATTATTATTTTAATGCCATTTTTAGGAGAGCAAATATCTTAAGTAAAAAGTAGTGCGAATATCGGAGTATATATTTCTGCTTAAATCGAATACAGTTCATCAAATAATTCAAATAATTTTTGTTAGAAACCAATTTGTAAAGAAAAGAGAATGTTAATTTTATCACAGCAAAGTAAAATGGTGTAACAACATACTGAAAATAATATATACCTGCAAAATGTACGCAGTGAATGCTGCCGGAATGCGTCGGACGTTGGCGGTAAAGTGGCAAAATCGAACGAAGCAGTAACTGTCTGTCTTGCGATAGTCCTTCCATACAGATGCACACGAAGCTCATTTAGAGAATTGGAGCCCTTTCCGTTGAACAACTCCAGAACAAATTTTTCTCCAGCTATCTTGATATCTTCCTTGGATGCGCCAGGCTGATTGAAAACTTCGACAGTTTTCCGAAGATCTTCGTTGTTTTTGAGAATGCCCCATGGACGCTTCTTCCCTTTGCTAAAAATAGCCGAAGTTGTGTCACATCCGCTCCCGGTATGTTCAAATAGCACACAACTTTTCATCTCGCCGATATCTTCCTGAATGTTTGTGATAGAGATTTTGAGTTTCCAGGACTGTAAAAATGGATGTTGTGGTTCTCTCTTGCTTTTGCCAACAACATGCATAGGTCATCAATGCCTGACGCTATAACAGTAACAGCATGATCTTCGGCATCTAGAGACAACGCTACGTCAACAATTAGTGTATCTGCGTCCCCTGTCGCCTGACGAACAGCAACTCCAGCATTTCTAAGCTCCTTTGTCAACGTAGAGATGAACCGTCCCTTTTTTTGGTGTTACTTAGAAAGTCTGCCTGAGAAGTGGAAACTATTGTGTTGGATTCGAGGACGATGTCTATGGACGTTCGCTTCCCCGCACGACGTGCCTGCTCCTGGTTCTTCGTGCTTGGAGTCTGATAGTAGTTGACAAACACAATGGTAACGTTTGAAGGATAGTGCTTGCTTATGTACAACATGTAGGACTGGATTATGTCACCAAAAGTTGCAGGCCTTGGCCATACAACGGTATGCAAAAGCAGACCTCCATCAATGACTACTTTGCGTTGTTCTTCAAAATATTTGGGGGCTTCTGATGATTTAAAAAGGTGTTGAAATGCTAACTTGGCTGTTTTCCTCAATAAGGATGAATCGAAGAGAGCTGGAGGCGTCGGTGCAAGCTCGTACTTCAAGAACTCCACGATATCCGCTTCCGATTTCATCACACATATGATTCGCATGAAAATTTAGTGCGGGTTGACCGGGACGATGTCATCACGAATTTTTAGTTGGCACCCAACAACTGACGAAGGGACTACGCGGCTTTTTCTTGCGAGCTTGAGACCCTCAAAACATTTCCCCACCATTTGTTGTGTTGCTTCTTCACCGTTGCTCACGTCCGCAGGAGTTACCTATAAATTGCCCTGCACGTGTCCCCTGGGTGGTGCTAAGCGAGCAACAACGACATACGGTGAAACTGAACAAATTACAATGTCTCAAACTCTTCGTTATAACGGTTCTTTTCAGAACCACCAAGCCATAGACATTGGACCTTCCGTCCGCATTCTCCAACTAAATATTGAAGGCATAAGTTCTGCCAAGTGTGACTACCTCCACAAACAGCTTAATAGCCTCAACATTGATAAAGTCAACATTCAGGAGACACACACAAAAGATGAACAGGACCTTGCTAGAAGAGGACAAGTATCGGGCTATACATTAGTTGAAGCCATCCATCACCAACAGTATGGAATTGCCACTTACGCCAAATCTGGCCTGACTGGAGTACAAGTTGTTGAATCGAATGACAAAGATCTTATCTTCTCTATAGTAGTAAAAATTAATGACCTAATCGTCATTAATGTGTACAAGCCTCCTTGCATCAGATGGACTTCGAAAGTTTTGCCCACCTTCAACCATCCCTGCATCTATACTGGGGATTTTAATAGCCACCACACAAACTGGCGGTATGAGACAGTAGATGATGATGGCGAGGTACTAACTCAATGGGCAGAAATATCCGATCTGCATCTAGTTTTTGACGTGAAAGACAAAGGCTCCTTCCATTCTGCTCGTTGGGGAAGAGACTACAATCCCGACCTAACATTTGTGTCCAAGGATTGTCTTGATCAGCCTCTTAACACTGCACGTGAAATACTGTCTAACTTCCCAAACAGCCAACACCGACCAGTTCTTCTGGAAACTGGCACGAAGATACCCCTGGTGAACTCAGTACCTCTACCCAGGTGGAATTTCAACCGTGCAAATTGGGACAAATTCTCTGAAGATCTTCATCGGAAGCTATTTGATTCAAAACTAGAGCCAATTGCCAATAACTATGATGACTTCGTTAACCTAGTAATTTCAGCTGCTAAATTAAACATCCCTAGAGGTTTCAGAAAAGACTATGTGCCAGGCTGGAACCCTGAAAGCGAGGCGCTATACGAAGAATATCTAACAACAGGCAATCATGAAGTTGCTTCGAAGCTTCTACAATCACTAGAGAAGAATAGGAAACAAAAGTGGGAAGAAACAGTGAAAAACATGGACTTCGCGAAATCGAGCAGAAAGGCTTGGAAAGTCTTTAATCGTCTTACTGGAAAACATGTCTCCAAAAAGCAGTATACTAACTTGAGTCCAGATGCCATTGCAAATAGAATGGTGGACATTACACGATCCAAAAGAGATAAATGTTACACGAAAACAGTGAAACAAAAGCTCACCGAACTCAAACGTAGAACTCAGAAGAATGAGAAACTGTCTGGGCCATTTTCTGTTCAGGAAGTTGAAACCGCTATCAAGATGTTGAAAACTGGTAAAGCTGCTGGTCCAGATGGCATCTATAATGAATTCCTGCGAAACATGGGTCCACATAGCATCAGCTGGCTTACTTCACTTTTTACTTTCATCCTTCAAACTAACAACCTACCAAAGCAGTTTAAACGGTCAAAGGTGATCGCCCTTCTTAAACCTGGCAAGTCGGAGCAGAGACCTGAAAACTACCGTCCAATAGCACTTCTTAGCTGCATTTATAAACTTTTAGAACGAGTCCTTCTTGCCAGGATAGCACCACTCATTGAAGCTGTAACCCCACCAGAACAAGCTGGATTCAGGAAAAACCGAAGCTGTACTGATCAAGTCTTGGCCCTCACCACTCACATTGAAGCAGGGTTTCAAAAGAAGCTAAAATCAACAGCTGTCTTTATCGACCTGACTAGCGCATATGATACTGTCTGGCGACATGGACTGATCCTCAAAATGCTGGAAGCTATCCCCTGTTTGGAAATTGCAAATCTTATCTCTAACATGCTTTGTGAAAGAGAGTTCGTAGTATTTCTAGATGATGCTAAAAGTCGCAAAAGGAAACTAAATAATGGTCTACCCCAAGGATCAGTTTTGGCCCCAGTTCTATTCAATCTGTACATTCATGACTTGCCACCAACAACAGCTACTAAGTTTATTTACGCAGATGACATTGCACTGGTAGCTCAAAGCAGAACTTTTGAAGATGCAGAAGGCACTCTTACAACCGATCTGGAGAAAATGTCAACGTTCTTCAAGTCCTGGCGACTGATCCCAAGTATGTCTAAGACAGAGGTTTCATGCTTCCATCTTGCCAACCGACTAGCAAACTACAAGCCAAATGTTATATTTCGTGGTGAAAAACTGAAATACAACCCATTCCCGAAATACCTAGGTGTCACGCTGGACCGAACTCTGAGCTACAAAGGACACCTCACCAAGCTCTCTCACAAAATTTCCGCCAGAAATAACATCCTGCACAAGCTTTGCGGTAGTTCATGGGGAGCCACGGCGGACTGCTTAAGATTAACGGGTATCAGTCTAGTCTATTCTGCAGCGGAATACTGTGCTCTAGTATGGTTGGAAAGTGCACAAGTGCATAAAGTGGATACCAAGCTGAATGACACTATGCGTTGCATAACCGGCACCATAAAATCAACCCCTCGCCACTGGCTACCAGTACTCAGCCACATTCCACCACCTCACCTGAGGAGGAAGGAAGCTCTGATCAGAGAAGCAAAGAAGATCTATGCTTCTCCCTCATTACCAATACACCAAGAATTCTGCCACCCACCACCGAAGCGACTTAATTCGAGGAGACCAACCAGTTTATTGGCCGACCAACTTCTGGCAAATCGATTCAACCTAAACCAATGCTGGCAGGACGAATGGTCAAACTCAACGTCTGGAACTAGTGCCCAGGAGATCAACCCAACGGTGAAAATACAAGGATTTGACCTTCCTAGAAAATTATGGTGTCGCCTCAATAGACTGAGAACCAGGCACGGCCGTTGCAATTACCTATGCCATAAGTGGGGTTGGATAGATTCCCCATTGTGTCAATGCAATGAGGAGGAACAGACCATGGACCATATCATCCAGCGCTGCCCTCTACACGCCTACTCCGGGAGCCCTAGTGATCTGTTTCATCTTCGAGAATGTACTGTGGAATGGCTCCAAAACTTGAACTTGGATTTGTGATTTGTTTTTATGTAATTCACCATACGATTAAATAAATAACCAACTTCTCGAGCCTTGTCGCAGTTGATGCTGTTGTTTGCAACTACGCCAGTGGAAAGCGATTAAAGACTTTATTTAAATCCCACGGAGAGCGATCTTCTACCCACGAGCGAAACACTTCTGCGTGGCGGTTCTCCAGCTTCCGCCGCGAGTCTCTCAACTCAACGTGCTGTTCCGAGGATTTTGTCTCTATACCAGACACATTTGTATAGCTTCACAGATCGGGATGCACAGTGGAAACGCCGAGGCAAAGTGAGCCAGCGCGCTATCGTCCACTCCTCGTCCTCTTGTTAAATCTTCACGTGATTTCATAGGCCGCATAAGATCCTGTTCTATGGCCATATCTGACCATATTTCAGCCCAAAAATCATGCGAGCGTCGGATGGAAAAGTACCCTTTCTTCGAGAAGTTGATGTACTCGTCCACGGGCATCTTCTGATCTAACTTAAGCATTTGATGCAGGTGTAGGCTGACTTAGCGTAGAGAATATGCCCTGCAGCGTGTAGGTATGGCAACATCTTCGATACGCAGTACAAATGGAGGTTCCAATTTGATGTTCTTTGTGCCCGAATAAACAGCCGAACGATTTCCACTTGCCTGTAGTACTCCGCCCACAGCTTCGCTGTCCGGCTAGCTTCTGACAGAGTCTTCATCCTGTCTTCCATGCACTCCATGACCCCAGTTACAACTTGATCTTCGCATACTGATTGCGGAGTGAGTTTTCCTTCTAAAACCTTTTAAAACACAAACAACGCCCATCGGATCGTCGAGTGGCTTCTTACACAAAATGCAGCCTTCAAAACTCATTTGTATGGCAACACAATAAATAACATGATGATGGTAATTGTTGTTTTAAGGGGTCTAACATCTAGGTTATCGGCCCAATAAATAACACTTATACGCCATAACACACATCGGCCAACGACCAACTGTTTAAAATTTAGAAACAAAAGAAAACAAGAAGCTCTGCCAATTCGATGCATCAATGCTGCGGGCGAACGCGTCAGTTGGCCGCTGAGAAACAACGCAAACACGGGTTGATTCAGGTCGCGCGCCATTGTTTAAATATCTGCAGCTCGGCAACTATTACTTGCACATCAATTATGAGTACATCAAATGAAAGCTTATTTTGTCGCCAACAACTTTTATAGAAGACTTGTCTGCGATATTCGTGATAGTTTGCCAACAAACGTCAAAAAAAGAAAAACGTGGCACTTATTTTTTGAATTTCGCGGCATTTTTTCGTTTCCTGTTAGACCGGAAGTATCGCTAACATGCCAACCCATGAATTAACTTATAGCTTATTTTTTCTCCTTTAATTTAAGCCATGTTAGAGCACTGTAAGCCAAATCGTTCGCTTACAATGCGCATTCCAGCGACACCACCTACTTCTCCAGCATTCCAGGATTTCAAACGGCTGGAAATCCAGGAAGCCGACACGGGAAGACCGGGGACTTTTAATATGTTGTTATGAACATCAAATAGGACAACTGTACCAATTTTCAGCTTTACTAAAAATTTTTCAAGGTTTTGACCGTTTTAGACTAAAATTCCTGGGCTATATATAGATATCATTTATACAGTATGGCCACATCAGGCCTTTCCCATGTAATACTTTCGTCATGGTTTTAAAATGGTGGTCACCGGATGTACCGCACGCATGACGGCACTGCTTCACCATGTATCCGCGAGAGAGCAGCCTACCCATATTCATTGACTGTAGCCTGTTGATCTTGTTTCAAGAAAATATCGCGTGAAATTATTAAAAACAATACTATGATTTAATTTTGGAATTGAACCAACTTATTGGTCGTGACAAGGTTAAAGTTAGGTCTGATTGGGGTTAAGTAATGGTTAGAGGGAGTGTTTTACTTGATTGATTGGCGACACCATTGCACATAGTGTTTTTACCAGTTATATTAGCACATTGACTAGCAGAGCAAACTACTTGTAGCTTTATGTGGCTCTCGTGATCATTAGACACAGAACCTTTCCTTTCTTTTTACTTGGTATTTGGACCACTGGACCGCAAAAGTTTACGAAACAAAAACCATATTTCCCCCACAATTTTCAATGAACCTTGTGTTAAATTAATAATATATCATAACCTATCATCGTTACGATGCAATCACAATGCGACACCACAGGACTGGAGGAATGTGGTGATAAACATTAAATTACACTTCTTAGAATCAAAACTCAGTAATATTAACACTTTCTATTTTATTAATATTTATTTTCTTAAAATATCTGATTACAAAGAGAGCTAGTGTTTTGAAATAGAGTTAAATAAATTACATAAAATATACATTAAGCACCCAGCTGTTTATCATGTGTTTGTCCATAAGTGGTGCTACCAAGCGGCTTACAGGAGAATTAAGGCTGCCCCTTATTGGTTTTTTTTCTTTTTGGCCTATTTTCAATTTTGAAAAAAAAAAATAGGCTTATGAGATCACCTTTTGTCCGTGTGTGTGTGTGTGCGCGCGCGTGTGTGTGTGTGTGTGTGAGGAGTGTGTGTGTGTGTGTGTGTCCCACCTAATAACTTCTAAACGGCTGGAGCGATTTCAATGAAACTCGGTAAGTTCATCGCACTATTTCGGACGACCCCGACCGTGCCCTTCAAATTTTGTTACGTCTCACCAATCCAACATGGCGGCTGTATGAAATATTTCACCAGCATTCAATATCTCCGAAACTATTACAGATATCACCCTGGAATTTTGTAAGGTGATAAAGGGAAATACTAGAAGTTCACCCATGTGCCTTTGGAAAACATGGTAACTATAAAACCAACATGGCGGCCAGGCGAAGTTGCGACTTTTAAATAGATGTTTCTCGCGATTTAACCAACCAAAAGCAAAGAAACCTGGTACTGCATATGCCTATACACATTGTAATGCACCGACATCTAACTTCGTTCAATTGTTTACATAACCTCAAGATGGCGGCTGTGCGAAATATTTCACCGGCATTCTATATCTCTGAAAGTATTACTGGTATCACCATGATATTTTGTACGGAGATAAAGGGCACTACTGGAAGTTCATCTATGAGACTTTCAAAAACCGGTTAACTACAAAACGAACATGGCTACCAAGCGAAGTTGAAAGTTTTAAATAGACTTTTCTCGTGAATTAGTGATCCAAACGCAATGAAACTTGGTACAGCAAATGTATACACACATTGTAATGCACTGGAACCTAATTTAGTTCAATTGTTTAGGTAACCTCAAGATGGCGGCTGTGCGAGTTTCAAAAATTAAGTTTTTATTTCTTGTGTTCTAATCATGCGATCGAAACCAACATTTGCATAATGAACGTACACAATAATGATAATCTAATAGTACATAACTCGATGGCGTACATCTATTAAAAACCAACATGGCGACCATACGAAATATTTAGACGGTTCTCAATATCTATTAATCTACTACAGCAATCAAACTGAAATTTTGTAGGAGTAAAGAGGCTATAAGCATAAGTTCATCTATGGAACGTTCAATAACCTGGCGAGCACAAATCCAACATGGCGCCGATGCGAAATTTAAATATTCAAATGGACGTTTCTTGCGTTTTTACCATCCGAGCGCAGTGAAACTGGATACGGTATATGCTTATACAAAATTTCATTGACTGGCGTCCAATTCATTTAAATTGTGTTCATAACCACAAGATGGCGGCTTAGTGAAATTTAAAAATCCCGCTTTTATTTCTTGTGTCCTAATCATGCGATTGAAGTTTGAATAAACTCCTACACAATAATCTTCATGTAATAGTACATAAATCTAAGGCCTGATATACAAATCCAACATGGTGACCATCAAAAATATTTTGACAGTTCTCAATATCTACGAATCAATTACAGCAATCAAAGTGAAAATTTGTACGTTGATAGAGGCATTAATATTAGTAGGATATATGAAAATAGGCTATTTAGTTCTTCACGGAACTACTTGTTTTTTGCGTAAGTGTCCATTCTGTAATGATATCTATACTGTGGCGAGACGTAAATCTGTTCATATTGACTGTAATTCGCGGATATTAAAGGGAAATGCGACGGTCATGCATTGGTAAACGGCCAGAGGAGAGCCCCAAGTCAAATTGGATGATATTGACATAGCAAATTGGTTCCCAGCAACGCCATGTGTGTATGGCATTATTTAATAAATCAGCCTTACTTCCTTTCCGATTAATTTTGCAGTGTGGCTGTTGTAGCGAGCCTGGGATAGTAAGGTTTATAGGTTACAACGGTCTTACTGATGATAATTGTTGTTTTAAGGAGCCTAATATCTAGGTTATCGGCCCCTAAAGTTTTATCATTTTAAATGATCTTGTCGACTTCGTCGTTACGCTAGGGTCTGGCGTTACGTTACGGTGACGGGACGAAATGTACCCAGATGCACTGAGGTGTGTGACGTCATAGTACCGCTTGGTGCATGTGTTCCCCGACAATCTCTCCGATTCTTGGATGTCATGGGTAATCTCGAGAACAACTGGATGGATTTTGATGCGGTTTTCACCATTCTGTAAAGGATATCTCGAGGAAAGATTCTGTAGAAAATAATTTATGTATGATCAAAGGAAGCCAAGCAGTAACGATTTCAGTGAAAATATCGAAAACAAACTTGGCGTTCGTGCGCTTCTTAAGCTTACGCTGGGCAAACCGTTAACAATATCAATATACTATGAGCGTAAGAATTGGTCAGCATGAAAAGTTCTACAAAAAAGTCCGTGAGAGCATATCTCTATCTTCAATACATCGCCCACTATAAGTGTTTTTAGACTGGATGGAAGGGGCACATCCCCGCGCGCTCGACCTTGCTTTGCCTTTGGTTTGCACTTGCCGTTCGCGAGTAATTTGAAACAAGATAAGCAAGATAAGTATTATGCAGATAATTTTCTAGCATGTCAAGAGTCCTTGGCTTCGAGCGAAGCGTGAAGCCTCCAACCCTTCTAGCATTTTTCAGCATTTGTAGCAATTAAAATGATATAGAGTCCAGTCTTTCACACTGACTGTCTCTTTTTGGTGATAGTGAAAATAAAATTTACAACTAACTACTGGCTTACAAACTAGAAGAGAAAATGGTAAACAAAAAGGAGAAGAATGTAAATAAAAGCCAGGAGGAAAGGAAATGCCCTCAACCCTCGAAGAATGAGGGTTGAGGGAATTGCAAGGAAAGAGAGCCAACAAAGGCAGATAGGAAAGGGAAAGAGGAGAGGAACCGCCCCAAATGCAATGGACGAAGGAGAAAACCAGACCCAGCTCAGGAAGCCCTCGGGGTCGTCAACTGCTGAACTCACCAGCCGCGAGTCCTTGAGTGTGTAGCACTATCCAGGGTGCACCAGAAGTGGTGGGGCTACACACACCCTGCCTCCTTGAGGGCCTTGAGCAGAAGGCAGGAGATACTGTGAGCCCCTGAGGGTGTAGCACTATCCGGGATGCACCAGAAGTGGTGGGGCTACACACACCCTGCCTCCTTGAGGGCCTTGAACAGAAGGCTGGAGATACTGTGAGCCCCTGAGGGTGTAGCACTATCCAGGGTGCACCAGAAGTGGTGGGGCTACACACACCCTGCCTCCTTGAGGGCCTTGAGCAGGAGGCAGGAGGCAGGAGATACTGTGAGCCCCTGAGGGTGTAGCAATATCCAGGGTGCACCAGAAGTGGTGGAGCTACACACACCCTGCCTCCTTGAGGGCCTTGAGCAGAAGGCAGGAGATACTGTGAGCCCCTGAGGGTGTAGCACTATCCAGGGTGCACCAGAAGTGGTGGGGCTACATACACCCTGCCTCCTTGAGGGCATTGAGCAGAAGGCAGGAGATACTGTGAGCCCCTGAGGGTGTAGCACTATCCGGGATGCACCAGAAGTGGTGGGGCTACACACACCCTGCCTCCTTGAGGGCCTTGAGCGGAAGGCAGGAGATACTGTGAGCCCCTGAGGGTGTAGCACTATCCAGGGTGCACCAGAAGTGGTGGGGCTACATACACCCTGCCTCCTTGAGGGCCTTGAGCAGAAGGCAGGAGTTACTGTGAGCCCCTGAGGGTGTAGCACTATCCGGGATGCACCAGAAGTGGTGGGGCTACACACACCCTGCCTCCTTGAGGGCCTTGAGCAGAAGGCAGGAGATACTGTGAGCCCCTGAGGGTGTAGCACTATTCAGGGTGCACCAGACGTTTTGGGGCTACGCACACCCTGCCACTTTGAGGGCCTTGTGAAGAAGGCAGGAGATACTATGAGCCCCTGAGGGTGTAGCACTATCCAGGGTGCACCAGAAGTTGTGGGGCTACACACACCCTGCCTCCTTGAGGGCATTGTGAAGAAGGCAGGAGATACTGTGAGCCCCTGAGGGTGTAGCACTATCCAGGGTGCACCAGAAGTTGTGGGGCTACACACACCCTGCCTCCTTGAGGGCCTTGTGAAGAAGGCAGGAGTTACTGTGAGCCCCTGAGGGTGTAGCACTATCCAGGGTGCACCAGAAATTGTGGGGCTACACACACCCGGCCTCCTTGAGGGCCTTGTGAAGAAGGCAGGAGATATTGTGAGCCCCTGAGGGTGTAGCACTATCCAGGGTGCACCAGAAGTGGTGGGGCTACATACATCCTGCCTCCTTGAGGCCTTGTGAAGAAGGTAGGAGATAACATGAAAAGAAAACAGAGATGAGGGATCAGGAATAATAAGGCAAGGGCCAATTAAGGTGGGAAAGTTAAGACTCCCTAGGCCTTGGATACCCTAATATCGTTGGGGTCGGAAAAGAACAAGAGTTGACCAAGGGAGGAGGAGAGGAAAGATAACAGAGAAAGTTGATGCAATGTCGGACTCAGCTGAGGGTCCCGTGGTCTCCAACCCACGTCCCTCAAGTTGTGAGACCCTGGGGGGACAACGGTGTTCTGAACCCTAAAGCACGAAGGTATTTGAATGTACTGAGAATGTTTCCCCAATCTCGCATCCCATTTGATATCAGATTTACGACCTAATATATGAGAGTTGTTTATGATGAATCTGTTGTGGAGCAAATGGTTCTTGTCAGCATGTGGGCGTCGCGTCGTGTTTATTGGTTACAATTCACACTCAAAGCTAATGGAATCATCAGTTTTACTTTTGGCTTGGAACTCAATTTCCTCCTTCCTAATCTTCGTACGTATCGGTAAACAGTACAGGGTGTCCGAGCGTGCCACTAGTTCCATGTTATTATTTTGTTATATTATGGCATGGACAATTGAGTTTGTATAATTGGGGAACTAAGTAGTTGTTTTATTGGTATCCCTGCTTTGATGCTCTCAAAAGCTTTATTGTCGTTTCAGTTGTGAAGCCATGACTGACGTATCGGGTATAACTACACTGCTGAGGAGCGATTAGTATCGTGTGTGTCGGTGCACGAACAATGACAGTGATAATGAATGCGTTTAGAGATCGCTTTATCAAGCCCCCACCTCGTAAAGCTACTCTGCTTGATTGGGAGAAACGTGCGTTTGCCTCAGGCAGTGTCAAAGACAGGCCGCGTAGTGGACGTAATAAGAAAACGCGAGAAGATACGTCTGCCACCGTCGCTCAATCAGTTGAGCAGTCTCCAATTAAATACATTCGCAAAAGAGCAGCTGAACTTCAAGTACCTCTGTCAACAATGCATGACCACATTAAAAGAGATTTGAAAATGATAGCCCGCCGTGCTCTGTTGACACAATTTCCAAATGAAGTACCATGTGGCTCAACGTCAGTACACGACTAATGAAGAATTGCTTCAAAGTGTGGAGGATGCCTTTCGTACCAAAACTTCTGAGATGCTCCGCAAGATGTCAATGAGGACTTGGAGACGGACGGAACTCTGAGTAAGGCATGATGGTGCACATACAGATCCCCGGCCTAGATATTTTGACGAAGGGGTACGGGGACTTCTCGGACACCCTGTACAGTAATTACAGACATATTGTTCAAGACTTCCTGAAGAAAATCAATCCTTCCTATGCCCAAGATCGCGGGTTCAAATCCGGCCGAAGTCGTCGGATTTTTTAAGAGCGTTAAAAATCTCTCAGTATGCCTTCCTTCGGAGGGGAAGTAAAGCCGGCGGTCCCATGTCATAGATTTATGGCATGTTAAAGAATCTTCCACTAATTACACCTGTGTGAAGCTAAATTATATATAGGTTAAACATTTGACTAACGTTCTTAAGTTCCTACGTTCGTCGTCAAGAGCCGACTGCGGTGGCATCTGGTAACTAAGTTCTGAACTAGTTGGTCGTTGACGGTGGCGTTTGGCGGCAAAAGTAGGAACTACTTGGAGAATTGAATGTCTGCAGTCCTTACTTGAATTAAAACAGATACACACACTAATACAGGCATCACAATTAACACCAGTTATCAGACAGATTCTACACACACCCAAAGTACACGGGGCTAAATGGCCGCGTTGTCGCAGCCCCTAAACTTAGGAACCAACCAACCAAAATCAATCCTATCTGCTCGTATGACAGTGGCGGCTGGCGGATAATTGTTCTGGGTGTTGCACTAAGGGGAGGGGGGTAGGTGGTAGGGTAAAAGACTGCGTAATATCAGAGAAAAATGTATTCAATTGCGCGGTAAAACGGATGTACCTCATTTAACACCAATGATGCATTTCAGAAAACATCACATCGTCATCGGATTATAGTACATTATGCAACGAGCCTATAATGGTAATAATTAAGACACGAGTGTGATTATAAAACGAGCGAAGCGAGTTGCATACGATTGTTTATGTTCGACGATAATTATAGCTATTTTATGTTCGAACATAAATATTCTTAAATATCTGTCGATATTTCGCCAGTTTTATGCACTGAACAGAGCGCATGGGACGCAGAGAATACCATGGCCTCCTCGAATACCTCACTATGACACTAGAAGCCACGCAGTGGATTTTAAAATAGAAGGCCGTGGAAGTCAGCGCAGGTGCGATGCTATCCTTACCTAATTGGTCACTCAACTGTTTCTTAGCTCTGATTGTGGGAGAAACTGTTTCATAATGAAAAATAGTGTTATAATGAGCCCAATTGTGATACAGTTTTCTGACATATAATAGTCAGGGTCGAACATAAAATAGATTATAAGTTAGTCTGCATGAAAACCTTCTCGGGAACAAAACAACGTAAGGTACACACATCAAAAAAAGTTTTGCATCACCTCGGTTCCCAGATCTCCGGCATATAGACGTTGACTGTGTATATTGTATCCAAGATACAGTCCCTTTGACTGTTCATAGATGTCACTAAAACTGCTCAAAGATGTAAACAACCATGCATGAGCAGGGCCTATTAGACGGAGGGGGTACGACAGCCGATCAGTTCCAGTCATTCCACCAGGACGAAGGTACGCTGCTCATGTTGTCTGTAGTTCTACCATGCCTAGAAGGTCAATACCGCAGTTCGATCGCGTCCGCATTGTTACTTTGTGTCAAGAAGGGCTCTCAACAAGGGAAGTTTCCAGGCGTCTCAGAGTGAACCAAAGCGATGTTGTTCGGACATGGAGGAGGTACAGAGATACAGGAACTGTCGATGACAGGCCTCGCTCAGGCCACCCAAGGGCTACTACTGTAGTGGATGACCGCTACTTACGGATTGCCGCTCGGAGGAACCCTGACAGCAATGCCACCATGTTGAATAATGCGTTTCGTTCAGCCACAGGACGTCGTGTTTCAACTCAAACTGTGCGCAATAGGCTGCATGATGCGCAACTTCACTCCCGACGTCCATGGCGAGGTCCAGCTTTGCAACCCCGACACCATGCAGCGCGGTACAGATGGGCCCAACAACATGCTGAATGGACCCCACGGAATTGGCATCACGTTCTCTTCACCGATGAGTGTCGCATATGCCTTCAACCAGACAATCGTCGGAGACGTGTTTGGAGGCACCCTGGTCAGGCTGAACGTCTTAGACACACTGTCCAGCGAGTGCAGCAAGGTGGTGGTTCCCTGATGTTTTGGGGTGGCATTATGTGGGGCCGACGTACGCCACTGGTGGTCATGGAAGGCTCCGAAACGGCTTTACGATACCTGAATGACATCCTCCGACCCATAGTGCAACCATATCGGCAGAATATTGGAGAGGCATTTGTCTTCATGGACGACAATTCTCGACCTCATCGTGCACATCTTGTGAATGCGTTCCTTCAAGATAACGACATCGCTCGACTACAGTGGCCAGCATGTTCGCCAGACATGAACCCTATCGAACATGCCTGGGATATGTTGAAAAGGGCTGTTTATGGACGTCTTGACCCACCAACCACTCTGAGAGATTTACGCCGAATTGTCGTTGAGGAGTGGGACAATTTGGACCAACAGTGTCTTGATGAACTTTTGGATAGTATGCCACGGCGAATACAGGCATGCATCAATGCAAGAGGACGTGCTACTGGGTATTAGAGGTAGTGGTGTGTACTGCAATCTGGACCACAAATGCTGAAAGTCTAGCTGTATGATGGTACAACATGCAATGTGTGGGTCTCATGAGCAATAAAACGAGCTGAAATGTTGTTTGTGTTGATCTCTATTCCTTTTGTATTTAACGGTTCCGGAACTCTTGGAACCGAGGTGATGCAAAACTTTTTTTGATGTGTGTATATACGAGGGAGAGTGCAAGACACAGTATCGGCAGTTTACAGAGCATCTCCGTCCGCGCCTCGGCTCCCTTGTTGCAATGAGTGGGCAACGACCAAACGGACGAGCGATCCAGACAGTTGGTGCGCGTCGCTTTCTCAGAAATTTCACAGTAACTTACTACACTCTAAGATTACCTGAATTATTAACCCTCCAACTGTTGAACGTTTCACTCTTAAGTGCTAAGCATTGTTAAGGCAGCGTGCAGATATATATATATATTTATTTAAATTATAATACATACAAATGTGTAACTATATATGGAATATTATATATCAATGTATTCAGGAAAGATTAGAGAATAAGATAATAATATATTTTTTTTACTTACAAGTATCCAGTAGAAGTATAATGGATGTTTAGTCGGATTTAAAAACAAAATTCAAAAGAAATTCTAATTTTAGAGGTTGGTCACGAGCACTACTTTATCTTAAATAAAATTCGAAGATATACAAAATATGCAAAATTTCATTACAAGCGCAATTATATATTACTAGCAGACCCGTGCGAGAAATCTCGCATGCTCATAAACCACACTTTCCCCAATAGGTTTATAATGAGAAAGGTTGTGTTTTTATTTCAACCAAACGATTATAGAACACTATTTACGTTTCAGGGTAAAGGAAAGACCTCAGAAAGTTAATATGACATGAAACAGGCGTCACAGCGGCCTGTGGACAGGATTTATGGAGCGTATTTTCCTTCATCATCGGTGTTTGCAAATCGCACACTTTGTACAATTTTTTAAAAGTCATTTTTTAAAGAATTTATAGATATTTATGAAATTATAGGGCAATAAGTCACTGCTAATATCTATTCTCTTTCATTTGAATGCTCCTTTGTCACGATCGGTCGCTTGTGAGCGCCGCAGGAGGAATGCATACTACTGAAATAATATATATGATAATAGAAACTTTGATGAATAATGAATAATAAAAAAGGCACAGTTAAAAAGTCTAACCATATCACTTTTCACAGAATTTCAATCACATATATATAAGTAGAAAGTCGTCATTTTTTCAGAAGACCAAAAACCAACTTGCATTGCCTACCACATAGAGAATTTCATTTCACAGCGACACTATTCGTAAAATCGATTGTTATATCGAATAGTCTCACTGTGAGACGTTAGCACTTCGAGGGTTAAAGAATACAATTATGAATTCCTATGGCCTACATATAAAAAGGAAACATACAGCCTTTATTACTAAACAAATCATTACAGTATTAATTGTTTTTCTTGAATTAACCTGGTCGTTGTGCATCACTGCAACCGTATTATAGTTCGTCCACTGTAAGTTTCCTAGGGTTGCCAACTTTCATAACGAAATACTCAATTTATAACCTGTAGTCCATAACAAATATATACATGTTTAATCACATGTAAGTTTTCAGGTTATTTTTTCGCTTGTCCCAGTAATTGGGAATATATTGGGAACCATCTGCTCGTGGCATGGATGTGCGGTTGGTAATGGACGCTTTACCGTGTTCATCCGCCTGTGCAAAAACGTGATAATTATATTAAATAATAATAATTATAATTGATAATATTGCGCAAAGTCGTCTGAAAGTATTATTTCCATTTGAACGCGTGTTCACTTTTCAGATAAATATATAGTGGTTATCTCAAATGATGAGTAAATATGTAGCCTGAGAGGTCTCCAGGTCGGACATCTTTGTTTTGACTATCGAGTCGTAAGCAGATACGGAATATCTTGTTCAAGATATTTATTTTCATTTCTCTCTTTTTGAAGGTAAAAGAAAAGGCAGCTGGAGTATTGATTTCCCCAATGACATTGCCCTGGTAAATAATTATCATATTTATTTGTGCAAAAAAATTAGGCCTAAATTATGAGTTGTTGTGTAGGCCTAAAAGTTAACTTACATGGTGCAGTTTTTCGTACGTTTTATTTTAATATCAATCCAACAGGTCAAGGACATCTTAAGGACATCTTACACCATACCTTAGTAAGGATTTTCCTTGAGCTGTGAAATGATGACCCTAAAATAATTCCGCCCTAACATTAAGTTATCAGCTACTGTGTCACAGCGCGCCCAATAAAGGCAACATTCTGTCAGCGAGCCGTCAGTGGCTGTGCTGTTGGAACGATTATTTGATAAATGCCACAAAGAAATAAAAGTTTCCTTTAAAAAGGGCAATGAATTGATATTGCGAGATGAATGTAGGTTTAGGCAACTCATAACAGTTGTTCACCCCTTAACGGAATACAGCGGCCATTGCTGGCTCATTGGCTAGAATGTACGTGGCACGGCGGATTGATCTATTCAATAGGACTAATTGTTTCCGCGAGAACTGTCATAAAAGTGCAAACTTACAGTAGACGAACTCTAATGGCCACTGTCGTATGATAGCCAGTATACGAGGGCCTTATCTTAAGTGGCAGTGGCTATATTATAGTATATCATCCAACTAGCATTTCTAACAATTATAAGATACGATATCCTAACGTTTCTTGCTTCAAGTTGAGTGAAATTCTATGCGATGTTCAGAGAAGCTTTCCAGTGGGTCACCACGAGCGTACCCAGTTAGATTTTAGCGGAGAGTAACAATTACATTCCTACTGCCTGAAATAAATAACTTGTACACTTGATAAAACTATCCTCAAACAAATGGAGGTTTAGAGAAGTGTTTTGAAAACGATTCAAATCAATGTATGAATCTTACCGACAAATACTTGATGTTTCTGGTTACATTGGAAAACTGTTACACTCCAAAATACTTAGGAGTGACACTCGACAGGTCTCTCACATACAAGAAACATTGTATGAACACTAAGCAGAAGGAACAATCTCCTCAGAAGATTGGCCGGATCGCAGTGGGGCAGCCAACCAGCCACCATCAAATCTTCTGCAATGGCATTATGTTATTCCACCGCAGAGTACGCATGTCCTGTTTGGTATTACTCAGCTCATGCCAAACAGGTGGATGTGGCTCTCAATGATACGTGCAGAATAATAATACCGACAAATTAAGTCCAAAATCGGAATTTTAAACAACGATTGAAATTCAATGTCGGATTATTACTAACAGTTGAAATACAATGTCGGATTCTTACCAACTGTTGAAATACAATGTCGGATTCTTACCAACTGTTGAAATCCAATGTCGGATTATTACTAACAGTTGAAATCCAATGTCGGATTATTACTAACAGTTGAAATACAATGTCGGATTATTACCAACTGTTGAAATACCATGTCGGATTATTACTAACAGTTGAAATACAATGTCGGATTATTACTAACAGTTGAAATACAATGTCGGATTATTACCAACTGTTGAAATACAATGTCGGATTATTACCAACTGTTGAAATACAATGTCGGATTATTACCAACTGTTGAAATACAATGTCGGATTATTACCAACTGTTGAAATACAATGTCGGATTATTACCAACTGTTGAAATACAATGTCGGATTATTACCAACTGTTGAAATACCATGTCGGATTATTACCAACTGTTGAAATACAATGTCGGATTATTACTAACAGTTGAAATACAATGTCGGATTATTACCAACTGTTGAAATACCATGTCGGATTATTACCAACTGTTGAAATACCATGTCGGATTATTACTAACAGTTGAAATACAATGTCGGATTATTACCAACTGTTGAAATACCATGTCGGATTATTACTAACAGTTGAAATACAATGTCGGATTATTACTAACAGTTGAAATACAATGTCGGATTATTACCAACTGTTGAAATACAATGTCGGATTATTACTAACAGTTGAAATACAATGTCGGATTATTACCAACTGTTGAAATACCATGTCGGATTATTACTAACAGTTGAAATACAATGTCGGATTATTACCAACTGTTGAAATACAATGTCGGATTATTACCAACTGTTGAAATACAATGTCGGATTATTACTAACAGTTGAAATACAATGTCGGAATCTTACCAACTGTTGAAATACTATGTCGGATTATTACTAACAGTTGAAATACAATGTCGGATTATTACTAACAGTTGAAATACCATGTCGGAATCTTACCAACTGTTGAAATACAATGTCGGAATCTTACCAACTGTTGAAATACTATGTCGGATTATTACTAACTGTTGAAATACAATGTCGGATTATTACTAACAGTTGAAATACAATGTCGGATTATTACCAACTGTTGAAATACAATGTCGGATTATTACCTACTGTTGAAATACAATGTCGGATTATTACCAACTGTTGAAATACAATGTCGGAATCTTACCAACTGTTGAAATCCTATGTCGGATTATTACTAACAGTTGAAATACAATGTCGGATTATTACCAACAGTTGAAATACCATGTCGGATTATTACTAACAGTTGAAATACAATGTCGGATTATTACCAACTGTTGAAATACAATGTCGGATTATTACCTACTGTTGAAATACAATGTCGGATTATTACCAACTGTTGAAATACCATGTCGGATTATTACTAACAGTTGAAAGACCATGTCGGATTATTACCAACAGTTGAAATACCATGTCGGATTATTACTAACTGTTGAAATACAATGTCGGATTATTACCAATTGTTGAAATACAATGTCGGATTATTACTAACAGTTGAAATACAATGTCGGATTATTACCAACTGTTGAAATACCATGTCGGATTATTACTAACAGTTGAAATACAATGTCGGATTATTACCAACTGTTGAAATACAATGTCGGATTATTACCAACTGTTGAAATACCATGTCGGATTATTACCAACTGTTGAAATACCATGTCGGATTATTACCAACTGTTGAAATACCATGTCGGATTATTACCAACTGTTGAAATACAATGTCGGATTATTACTAACAGTTGAAATACAATGTCGGATTATTACCAACTGTTGAAATACCATGTCGGAATCTTACCAACTGTTGAAATCCTATGTCGGATTATTACTAACAGTTGAAATACAATGTCGGATTATTACTAACAGTTGAAATACAATGTCGGATTATTACCAACTGTTGAAACACAATGTTGGATTATTACTAACAGTTGAAATACAATGTCGGATTATTACCAACTGTTGAAATACCATGTCGGATTATTACTAACAGTTGAAATACAATGTCGGATTATTACCAACTGTTGAAATACAATGTCGGATTATTACCTACTGTTGAAATACAATGTCGGATTATTACCAACTGTTGAAATACCATGTCGGATTATTACTAACAGTTGAAATACCATGTCGGATTATTACTAACAGTTGAAATCCAATGTCGGATTCTTACCAACTTGAAATCCAATGTCGGATTATTACCAACTGTTGAAATACAATGTCGGATTATTACTAACAGTTGAAATACAATGTCGGATTATTACCAACTGTTGAAATACAATGTCGGATTATTACCAACTGTTGAAATACAATGTCGGATTATTACCAACTGTTGAAATACAATGTCGGATTATTACCAACTGTTGAAATACAATGTCGGATTATTACTAACAGTTGAAATACAATGTCGGATTATTACCAACTGTTGAAATACAATGTCGGATTATTACTAACAGTTGAAATCCAATGTCGGATTCTTACCAACTTGAAATCCAATGTCGGATTCTTACCAACTTGAAATACAATGTCGGATTATTACCAACTGTTGAAATACAATGTCGGATTATTACTAACAGTTGAAATACAATGTCGGATTATTACCAACTGTTGAAATACAATGTCGGATTATTACTAACAGTTGAAATCCAATGTCGGATTCTTACCAACTTGAAATAAAATGTCGGATTCTTACCAACTGTTGAAATACAATGTCGGATTATTACTAACAGTTGAAATCCAATGTCGGATTCTTACCAACTTGAAATTCAATGTCGGATTATTACCAACTGTTGAAATACAATGTCGGATTATTACTAACAGTTGAAATACAATGTCGGATTATTACCAACTGTTGAAATACAATGTCGGATTATTACCAACTGTTGAAATACAATGTCGGATTATTACCAACTGTTGAAATACCATGTCGGATTATTACTAACAGTTGAAATACCATGTCGGATTATTACTAACAGTTGAAATCCAATGTCTGATTCTTACCAACTTGAAATTCAATGACGGATTATTACTAACAGTTGAAATACAATGTCGGATTATTACCAACTGTTGAAATACAATGTCGGATTATTACTAACAGTTGAAATCCTATGTCGGATTATTACCAACTGTTGAAATACAATGTCGGATTATTACTAACAGTTGAAATACAATGTCGGATTATTACTAACTGTTGAAATACAATGTCGGATTATTACCAACTGTTGAAATACCATGTCGGATTATTACTAACAGTTGAAATCCTATGTCGGATTATTACTAACAGTTGAAATCCAATGTCGGATTCTAACCAACTTGAAATTCAATGACGGATTATTACTAACAGTTGAAATACAATGTCGGATTATTACCAACTGTTGAAATACAATGTCGGATTATTACTAACAGTTGAAATACAATGTCGGATTATTACCAACTGTTGAAATACAATGTCGGAATCTTACCAACTGTTGAAATACAATGTCGGATTATTACTAACTGTTGAAATCCTATGTCGGATTATTACCAACTGTTGAAATACAATGTCGGATTATTACTAACAGTTGAAATACCATGTCGGATTATTGCTAACAGTTGAAATGCAATGTCGGATTATTACTAACTGTTGAAATACAATGTCGGATTATTACCAACTGTTGAAATACCATGTCGGATTATTACTAACAGTTGAAATACCATGTCGGATTATTACTAACAGTTGAAATACAATTTCGGACTCTTACCAACTTGAAATCCTATGTCGGATTATTACTAACAGTTGAAATCCAATGTCGGATTCTTACCAACTTGAAATTCAATGACGGATTATTACTAACAGTTGAAATCCAATGTGGGATTCTTACCAACTTGAAATCCAATGTCGGATTATTACCAACTGTTGAAATACCATGTCGGATTATTAGTAACAGTTGAAATCCAATGTCGGATTCTTACCAACTTGAAATCCAATGTCGGATTATTACTAACAGTTGAAATACAATGTCGGATTATTACTAACAGTTGAAATACAATGTCGGATTATTACCAACTGTTGAAATACAATGTCGGAATCTTACCAACTGTTGAAATCCTATGTCGGATTATTACTAACAGTTGAAATACAATGTCGGATTATTACCAACTGTTGAAATACCATGTCGGAATCTTACTAACAGTTGAAATACAATGTCGGATTATTACTAACAGTTGAAATACAATGTCGGATTATTACCAACTGTTGAAATACAATGTCGGATTATTACTAACAGTTGAAATACAATGTCGGATTATTACCAACTGTTGAAATACCATGTCGGATTATTACTAACAGTTGAAATACAATGTCGGATTATTACCAACTGTTGAAATACAAAGTCGGATTATTACCAACTGTTGAAATACAATGTCGGATTATTACCAACTGTTGAAATACCATGTCGGATTATTACTAACAGTTGAAATACCATGTCGGATTATTACTAACAGTTGAAATCCAATGTCGGATTCTTACCAACTTGAAATCCAATGTCGGATTATTACCAACTGTTGAAATACAATGTCGGATTATTACTAACCGTTGAAATCCAATGTCGGATTCTTACCAACTTGAAATCCAATGTCGGATTCTTACCAACTTGAAATACCAAGTCGGATTATTACTAACAGTTGAAATACCATGTCGGATTATTACTAACAGTTGAAATCCAATGTCGGATTCTTACCAACTTGAAATCCAATGTCGGATTATTACCAACTGTTGAAATACAATGTCGGATTATTACTAACAGTTGAAATACAATGTCGGATTATTACCAACTGTTGAAATACAATGTCGGATTATTACCAACTGTTGAAATACAATGTCGGATTATTACCAACTGTTGAAATACCATGTCGGATTATTACTAACAGTTGAAATACCATGTCGGATTATTACTAACAGTTGGAATCCAATGTCGGATTCTTACCAACTTGAAATTCAATGACGGATTATTACTAACAGTTGAAATACAATGTCGGATTATTACCAACTGTTGAAATACAATGTCGGATTATTACTAACAGTTGAAATCCTATGTCGGATTATTACCAACTGTTGAAATACAATGTCGGATTATTACTAACAGTTGAAATACAATGTCGGATTATTACTAACCGTTGAAATACAATGTTGGATTATTACCAACTGTTGAAATACCATGTCGGATTATTACTAACAGTTGAAATCCTATGTCTGATTATTACCAACTGTGGAAATACAATGTCGGATTATTACTAACAGTTGAAATACAATGTCGGATTATTACCAACTGTTGAAATACAATGTCGGAATCTTACCAACTGTTGAAATACCATGTCGGATTATTACTAACAGTTGAAATCCTATGTCGGATTATTACCAACTGTTGAAATACAATGTCGGATTATTACTAACAGTTGAAATACAATGTCGGATTATTACCAACTGTTGAAATACCATGTCGGATTATTACTAACAGTTGAAATACCATGTCGGATTATTACTAACAGTTGAAATACAATGTCGGATTATTACTAACAGTTGAAATCCAATGTCGGATTCTTACCAACTTGAAATTCAATGACGGATTATTACTAACAGTTGAAATACAATGTCGGATTATTACCAACTGTTGAAATACAATGTCGGATTATTACTAACAGTTGAAATCCTATGTTGGATTATTACCAACTGTTGAAATACAATGTCGGATTATTACCAACTGTTGAAATACCATGTCGGATTATTACTAACAGTTGAAATCCTATGTCGGATTATTACCAACTGTTGAAATACAATGTCGGATTATTACTAACAGTTGAAATACAATGTCGGATTATTACCAACTGTTGAAATACAATGTCGGAATCTTACCAACTGTTGAAATACAATGTCGGATTATTACTAACTGTTGAAATCCTATGTCGGATTATTACCAACTGTTGAAATACAATGTCGGATTATTACTAACAGTTGAAATCCTATGTCGGATTATTACCAACTGTTGAAATACAATGTCGGATTATTACTAACAGTTGAAATACAATGTCGGATTATTACTAACTGTTGAAATACCATGTCGGATTATTACCAACTGTTGAAATACCATGTCGGATTATTACTAACAGTTGAAATACAATGTCGGATTATTACTAACAGTTGAAATACAATGTCGGATTATTACCAACTGTTGAAATATCATGTCGGATTATTACTAACAGTTGAAATACAATGTCGGATTCTTACTAACAGTTGAAATACAATGTCGGATTATTACCAACTGTTGAAATACAATGTCGGATTATTACCAACTGCTGAAATACCATGTCGGAATCTTACCAACTGTTGAAATACAATGTCGGATTATTACCAACTGTTGAAATACAATGTCGGATTATTACAACTGTTGAAATACAATGTCGGATTATTACCAACTGTTGAAATACAATGTCGGATTATTACCAACTGTTGAAATACAATGTCGGATTATTACTAACAGTTGAAATACCATGTCGGATTATTACTAACAGTTGAAATACAATGTCGGATTATTACTAACAGTTGAAATACAATGTCGGATTATTACTAACAGTTGAAATACAATGTCGGATTATTACCAACTGTTGAAATACAATGTCGGATTATTACCAACTGTTGAAATACCATGTCGGATTCTTACCAACTGTTGAAATCCAATGTCGGATTATTACTAACAGTTGAAATACAATGTCGGATTATTACTAACAGTTGAAATACAATGTCGGATTATTACCAACAGTTGAAATACAATGTCGGATTATTACCAACTGTTGAAATCCAATGTCGGATTATTACCAATTGTTGAAATACAATGTCGGATTCTTACTAACAGTTGAAATCCAATGTCGGATTATTACCAACAGTTGAAATACAATGTCGGATTATTACCAACTGTTGAAATACAATGTCGGATTATTACTAACAGTTGAAATACAATGTCGGATTATTACTAACAGTTGAAATACCATGTCGGATTATTACCAACTGTTGAAATACAATGTCGGATTATTACCAACTGTTGAAATACCATGTCGGATTCTTACCAACTTGAAATTCAATGACGGATTATTACCAACTGTTGAAATCCAATGTCGGATTATTACCAATTGTTGAAATACAATGTCGGATTATTACTAACAGTTGAAATCCAATGTCGGATTCTTACCAACTTGAAATTCAATGACGGATTATTACTAACAGTTGAAATTCAATGTCGGATTATTACTAACAGTTGAAATTCAATGACGGATTATTACTAACAGTTGAAATACAATTTCGGATTATTACTAACAGTTGAAATTCAATGACGGATTATTACTAACAGTTGAAATTCAATGTCGGATTATTACTAACAGTTGAAATCCAATGTCGGATTCTTACCAACTTGAAATTCAATGACGGATTATTACTAACAGTTGAAATTCAATGTCGGATTATTACTAACAGTTGAAATTCAATGACGGATTATTACTAACAGTTGAAATTCAATGTCGGATTATTACTAACAGTTGAAATACAATGTCGGATTATTACTAACAGTTGAAATACAATGTCGGATTATTACCAACAGTTGAAATACAATGTCGGATTCTTACTAACAGTTGAAATACAATGTCGGATTATTACTAACAGTTGAAATCCAATGTCGGATTCCTACCAACTTGAAATTCAATGACGGATTATTACTAACTGTTGAAATACAATGTCGGATTATTACTAACAGTTGAAATACAATGTCGGATTATTACCAACTGTTGAAATACCATGTCGGATTATTACTAACAGTTGAAATACCATGTCGGATTATTACTAACAGTTGAAATACAATGTCGGATTATTACTAACAGTTGAAATCCAATGTCGGATTCTTACCAACTTGAAATTCAATGACGGATTATTACTAACAGTTGAAATACAATGTCGGATTATTACCAACTGTTGAAATACAATGTCGGATTATTACTAACAGTTGAAATCCTATGTCGGATTATTACCAACTGTTGAAATACAATGTCGGATTATTACCAACTGTTGAAATACCATGTCGGATTATTACTAACAGTTGAAATCCTATGTCGGATTATTACCAACTGTTGAAATACAATGTCGGATTATTACTAACAGTTGAAATACAATGTCGGATTATTACCAACTGTTGAAATACAATGTCGGAATCTTACCAACTGTTGAAATACAATGTCGGATTATTACTAACTGTTGAAATCCTATGTCGGATTATTACCAACTGTTGAAATACAATGTCGGATTATTACTAACAGTTGAAATCCTATGTCGGATTATTACCAACTGTTGAAATACAATGTCGGATTATTACTAACAGTTGAAATACAATGTCGGATTATTACTAACTGTTGAAATACCATGTCGGATTATTACCAACTGTTGAAATACCATGTCGGATTATTACTAACAGTTGAAATACAATGTCGGATTATTACTAACAGTTGAAATACAATGTCGGATTATTACCAACTGTTGAAATATCATGTCGGATTATTACTAACAGTTGAAATACAATGTCGGATTCTTACTAACAGTTGAAATACAATGTCGGATTATTACCAACTGTTGAAATACAATGTCGGATTATTACCAACTGCTGAAATACCATGTCGGAATCTTACCAACTGTTGAAATACAATGTCGGATTATTACCAACTGTTGAAATACAATGTCGGATTATTACAACTGTTGAAATACAATGTCGGATTATTACCAACTGTTGAAATACAATGTCGGATTATTACCAACTGTTGAAATACAATGTCGGATTATTACTAACAGTTGAAATACCATGTCGGATTATTACTAACAGTTGAAATACAATGTCGGATTATTACTAACAGTTGAAATACAATGTCGGATTATTACTAACAGTTGAAATACAATGTCGGATTATTACCAACTGTTGAAATACAATGTCGGATTATTACCAACTGTTGAAATACCATGTCGGATTCTTACCAACTGTTGAAATCCAATGTCGGATTATTACTAACAGTTGAAATACAATGTCGGATTATTACTAACAGTTGAAATACAATGTCGGATTATTACCAACAGTTGAAATACAATGTCGGATTATTACCAACTGTTGAAATCCAATGTCGGATTATTACCAATTGTTGAAATACAATGTCGGATTCTTACTAACAGTTGAAATCCAATGTCGGATTATTACCAACAGTTGAAATACAATGTCGGATTATTACCAACTGTTGAAATACAATGTCGGATTATTACTAACAGTTGAAATACAATGTCGGATTATTACTAACAGTTGAAATACCATGTCGGATTATTACCAACTGTTGAAATACAATGTCGGATTATTACCAACTGTTGAAATACCATGTCGGATTCTTACCAACTTGAAATTCAATGACGGATTATTACCAACTGTTGAAATCCAATGTCGGATTATTACCAATTGTTGAAATACAATGTCGGATTATTACTAACAGTTGAAATCCAATGTCGGATTCTTACCAACTTGAAATTCAATGACGGATTATTACTAACAGTTGAAATTCAATGTCGGATTATTACTAACAGTTGAAATTCAATGACGGATTATTACTAACAGTTGAAATACAATTTCGGATTATTACTAACAGTTGAAATTCAATGACGGATTATTACTAACAGTTGAAATTCAATGTCGGATTATTACTAACAGTTGAAATCCAATGTCGGATTCTTACCAACTTGAAATTCAATGACGGATTATTACTAACAGTTGAAATTCAATGTCGGATTATTACTAACAGTTGAAATTCAATGACGGATTATTACTAACAGTTGAAATTCAATGTCGGATTATTACTAACAGTTGAAATACAATGTCGGATTATTACTAACAGTTGAAATACAATGTCGGATTATTACCAACAGTTGAAATACAATGTCGGATTCTTACTAACAGTTGAAATACAATGTCGGATTATTACTAACAGTTGAAATCCAATGTCGGATTCCTACCAACTTGAAATTCAATGACGGATTATTACTAACAGTTGAAATTCAATGTCGGATTATTACCAACTGTTGAAATACAATGTCGGATTATTACCAACTGTTGAAATACCATGTCGGATTATTACCAACTGTTGAAATACAATGTCGGATTATTACTAACAGTTGAAATACAATGTCGGATTATTACTAACAGTTGAAATACAATGTCGGATTATTACCAACTGTTGAAATACAATGTCGGATTATTACTAACAGTTGAAATACAATGTCGGATTCTTACTAACAGTTGAAATACAATGTCGGATTATTACCAACTGTTGAAATACAATGTCGGATTCTTACTAACAGTTGAAATACAATGTCGGATTCTTACTAACAGTTGAAATACAATGTCGGATTATTACCAACTGTTGAAATACAATGTCGGATTATTACCAACTGTTGAAATCCAATGTCAGATTCTTACCAACAGTTGAAATCCATTGTCGGATTATTACTAACAGTTGAAATCCATTGTCGGATTATTACTAACAGTTGAAATACAATGTCGGATTATTACCAACTGTTGTAATACAATGTCGGATTATTACCAACTGTTGAAATACAATGGAGGATTCTTAGCAACAAATGAAATACTGTTTGTCGGAATCTTACCAACGACTAAGATCCAATGTCGAAATTCTACCAAAAGATGAAAATTACTGTCGGATTTTACCGACGATAGAAGACAACATCGATATCCTATCAATGTCGGAGTATAATGTCTCCAGTCAGCTTCCGTGGCGTAGTTGGTAGCATGCTTAGCTTCTATGCCCAAGATCGCGGGTTCATACCCAGCCGAAGTCGTCGGATTTTAAGAGCGTTAAAAATCCCCCAGTATTCCTTCCTTCGGAGGGGAAGTAAATCCGGCATGAAAAAGAGCCTACCACTAACTACACTTGTGTGAAGCCAAAATGTGTAGGTTAGGTTTGATTAATGTTACGTTCCAACGTTCGTCACAGGGCGCTGGTTGCGATGGCATCCAGTAGTAGCGAAGTTCACAGCTAGGTGTCGTGGACGGTAGCATTTGGTAGCGAAAGTAGGAACTACTTGAAATTAACGTCTGCAGTCCTTACTTGAATTAAAACAGATAACACACACTAATACTGTCATCACAATTAACACCGGTTATCAGACAGATGCTACACACACCCAAAGTACACGGGGCTACATGGCCGCGTTTTCGCAGCCCTTAAGCTAAGGAACCAACCAACCAATCCTGGCGGATGTACCGCTGACCGACGAGATGCAGTGGCGAGTGACGAAGACCAGACTAGGTTCTCGCACTTGACCCGGAGACCTCTATACAGATCGCACTCCGAAACTGTCAAACAAGATTCCATTAGAGTTTACATCATCACACACAATACGCAGAAAGATATTAGTAGCAGAGGAAATTTACATAGCGCATAACATAAGTAGCTGCTGCTTTGAACTTGGATTGTAGATGTAAGAATATTTATTGACGTTAACTTGGGAGGTTACGCTAGATCGTAATAAGTTCGAGGTACACTTAGCCTCTCTAAGCCCCATTTATACCGTACTCAATCCATGTTGTCTTCTATTGTCGGCAAGATTCAAACATAAATTGTACGTACAATCCGACATTGATTTTCATCTGATGGTAGGATTTTGACATCATTAATCCTTGATAAGATTACTCTGCTCATGCCAACCAAGTAGATGTTGCCCCACATGAGACAGGCCGCATTGTGACAGGCTGTCTACACCCAACTTCTGTCGCTAAGATCTTTCCGCTCATGGGAGTAGCACCTCCAGAAGTTAGAAGACAAGTAGCGGCAGAAGTAGAGAAGAAAAAGCAAGAAACTGATCCAAGACACCCAATGTATGGACTTGATGTCCATCCACCTAGGCTAAAATCAAGAAAGAGCTTCCTCCCAAAAACGATATCCATTCCTTCCTCAAACAAATGAGTTGTTGTGCATGCTCCCACAAATGTTTCTAGATTAGTAAATTCATTTCAAGATAGTTTAGAGGCAGTTAACGGAAATTGAAAAAAAAATATTGTGTATCCAAAAGCACATCAAGAAACTAAATTACAACGCCAACACTTTCTTTGATTGGCATTGCAGCGCATGCCGGGTACGGCTTGTTGAAGATAAATTATTAGCTCGATGGCACTTTGTAAGTTTTGTGACTCAATACAGTGGAAATTACAGCTGAAGCTCACCGAATTGAGCTTTGGAAATCAAAATCACCGGAAGGATCGTGGGAAATGAAGGGGAAGCCGCAGCAGGCTTTCATTTACAATACGGATCTTGGAAGACGCTAAACAGACTGAGAACTGGTGTGAGTCGGTGCAAAAGCAATTTGAACAAATGAGTGACGGTACGCGAATCGTTTAAAGAAAATTCCCTATGCGTCCATATGCCATTCATCCGATTCCGATGAAACTTTGATGAGTTGGTGTGTACACTTACGTGAAGCTTTCTAACTTAGTAAATCCATTTCACAGTTAGTAGGGCACGAGTAGATTCAACAAATGAGTGACAGCGTACGAATCATTTAAACAAATTACAGACATATTGTTCTAGACTTCTTGAAGAAAATCAATCCTATCTGCTCGTATGACAGTGGCGGCTGGCGGATAATTGTTCTGGGTGTTGCACTAAGGGGAGGGGGTAGGTGGTAGGGTAAAAGACTGCTTGCTATCAGAGAAAACTATATTCAATTGCGCGGTTAAACGGATGTACCTCATTCAACACCAATGATGCATTTCAGAGAACATCACATCGTCATCGCATTACAGTACATCATGCAACGAGCCTATAATGGCAATAATTATGACACGAGTGTGTTTATAAAACGAGCGAAGCGAAGCGAGAAGGGGATACAGTACTGAAGAACTTTGCAAATGTGGTGAAAAGCACCTTCTGAATTGCAGCATGTTACCAAGACCATGTGATATGCAGGACTTGATAAAGGTAATTCTAACAGTTGGACACTGAGAAATGAAATTTAGTGCAATTTATATGTATATTTGTATGTGTTTTGGACTCGGATAAATAAATAAATCATCATCATCAGGTGTTCACCCCAGCAAGCCGGGTGCGGTAGTACAAAAGCATCTTCCAATTGTTTTATCCAACCATAGCTGTTCTTTGGATAGCCTATAGTATGCCAGTTGACACCTCTCTTCTCTACATCCTTTGAAACTTGTTTCACCCATAAGTCTCGAGGTCATCTTCGGGGTCTCTTGCCAGAAACTACCCTTTCAAAATAAGCTCTAGGAGTTCTTTCTGGAACCATATGGCCATACTCCGCTGCAGAGTACTCTTGTCCTGTTTGGTACAGTTTCAGTCATGCTAAACAAGTTGACACATCTCTTAATGAAACATGCCGACTTATCACTGGCTGTTTGAGTCCAACATCACGAGATAGAATCTACTGTTTGGCTGGAATCGCCCCACCAGATATTAGAAGAGAAGTTCCAGCCATGACTGAGAAAACCAAAGCAATTACCTCATGCGCACACCCATTGTACGGATATAAACCTGCCCATCGACGACTGAGGTCTAAGAGGATTTTCCTGAATACAACAGAAGATCTACATGAATCTGCTAAGTCCACACGGTTAAGATTATGGAGATCTACAAATACTCAACTTAATGGCTGGATGCTACCAATTGAACATCTCCCTCCAGGACATGAGGAACACTGATCTACATGAAAGGCATTGAACAGGCTTCGCACTGGTGTTGGTAGATGAAGAACCACTATGTTAAAGTGGGGTTTTCCTGGCACATCCTGGCTATGTGATTGTGGTGAAGTCCAAACCACAATTCATTTCATGAATTGCATTAAGTGTCCTTTTAGTTGCACAATCGAGGATTTGATGGCTGCGACACCTAATGCCCGTGACTTGGCAAAATTTTGGACAGAAACTATTTGATATGTGCATTATTAAATACCACATTTTTAAATGTAAAATGTATACTTCTGATACGAATAAATAAACCACCGTAGTTTGTGGAATTCCATTAATTCCAAAAGGCTTCTTTCCAATCAATCCAAACTCTTCTCGGATATTAACATTCCTTATTTTATCCATCCTTGTCTGTTGTAAGCAGGAACGGAGGAACTCCATTTCAGCAGCCTGTTTGCTGGTCCTGTCAGTGTTGCCGCTACAAGTCCGTATGTTAGAATTGGTACAAAGTAGGTTTTGTGTGCGGTAATCTTAGAAGCTAGTGGGAATGTTGGATCCCAAAGTAGTGAACGCACAGAGAGATAAAATTTTGAAGCTTCTTGTAGTCTGTTGTTGATTTCTCGCTTCATGGTGTCGTCACAAGTGACAAAAGTGCCTAGATATTTAAGGATTACGACATACAGTATTTAATTTGTTGGTAAGATTCCGACATTAGATTTCTATTTATTGGTAAAATTACGGCATTGATTTTCAATCATAAATTCTGACATGAGTTGAAATTATTTGCCAAAAATTTACGAATCTTCCTTATTATTACATAACACATTAATGGTACATAATACGGGCTTCAGGGATCTGTCCTGTACTATTCTGCCCTATAATATTATTAATAATAATACTGTTTAAGAAAGTTCGTAAAGATCTAGAAAGGTCCAACATTGAGAAAGTTCAGATATTAGATTGGGATACATTTCGGGTGATTATTCAAAATTTGGAAGGGCTCCAAGACGAAAGAACGGGGAATACTGGAAGAACCTAAACAGAAGCAGCAGCACAGCGTCCAGATGAAGGAATACTGGAGGAAGAGAAAGCTTAAGACGAAGAAGAAAAGATATTGTAGTGTGATCCTCAGTGGTCTATTCGCAAATTTAAAAAAAACTTTCACGCACTATTACAGTAACTATAGAAACACAGGTTATCAGATAACCTATCCAAGAGAATGCACGGATTGAAGACAAGGGTGTCCCTCGCCGCTAAATGAAGCAACAACCGAGACAAACAACCTGTTCCATAAAAATGTAGATAGAAGATTTATTACCAGTAGGGGTTGTTGATAAATTTACCTGGCTGATAGTAGAGTTCAGAAAACTGTTTTACATCCATTATTCAGGGGATTCAGTCTCCCTATTGCTTGTTTATATTGCTACCCTCACCTGTTTTAATATCACCCTCGCTCTCCCTTGACAGGGCTTACGCTCCCAATTGTATTTGCTTCAGACAGAGCGTGGCGTGATGAATATCAAACCCCAGTCACGCTGTGACTTGCCGCGCCAGGCACACGTGATGCGTTGTCTCTCTGGACCACACGGCACTTGTCATTAGCGTGGTTACCATGGCAACATCCAGTTCAGTAGACACATATGTTAACATCTTACTTAAGGCTCTGTCCCAAAGCTGCATTTTCAGCCGTAGTGAACTAGATACTTGCGTCTCGCGACAGACTTGGCTGGATAAGCTGATTGGTTAAATGGTGTGACGTCATCAAAACTCGTCCAGCCAAGTCTGTCACGAGACGCAAGTTTTTCATCAACAAAAGCTTAGCACACTGATGAAATGAAATGAACAGTATTATTCTTAATAAAATTATAGATTAAAGCAGTAGACCAGCGCTCATTCTCCTTTCGTCGCTATAGTGGGCTGTTACTGACAATACAACAGAATCTTTCTGTTCGTTATCTCACCAAAACTACGTTAACGATTAGGCATTCAACCACTCGTAAGTATGCAAACTTTTATAGATTCTGTAATAAGATTTCAAAATTTTGAACAAATTTAAATAAATATAATTTTGTAAACGTCATTAAAACGTGACTGGGATAACAATCACCTATGTTACAAAAGTGAGGTTAAAGCTCTGTCTCGATCCTGGTCAGAGCGACCAATCAGCTTGTCCAGCCAAGTCTGTCGCGAGACGCAAGTAACTAACTTAACTAACTTAGGATAGTCGACTAATATTCCGGATGTGACGTCACAAGTCATGATCCAAAGCTGCTTAGCACATAGCAATCAAGTCTGTATTAGCTAGTGAACGAAAGTGCTTGATAGATTGACCGACTAATACAAGGAAGTTATAGAGATTGTCGGTTCTCTTTGATCTTTGACTTAATTATTAATCCTCTTTGCTTGAGACTTGGCCTACACTCTTTGCCAATTTCTCAACCGTGCTTCCACCTTGCTTCACCCACGTGCTCTGTTGTTCTGTTCTGTTGAATGTATTAATAATATGGATAGTTCTTCTGAAAACTCTCTTCCCGTGGAAAACAGAAATGGCGCGGAATTTATATGCCCTTCTTCTCTTCTTCCTGAACTGATTTCTGTTAATCAGCCAAACACAAACCATAATTAAGGCTTGGCTAAAAAGTGATCTTCCTGGCGCATCCAAGATGGTATCCAAAGCAATCCAAAGAATGGTATCGTTATTTTAAAACAGCTGATATTTATGAACACTTCGCACTCGTCCTGAAAGTGCAAAGAGCTTACAAGGAGCAGCAGATCACCGCCTTCTTGAGTGTTGGTTTGGTACCAGCATGTAAGCCCAGTACACAAGTCTATGAAGAAGGCTGTGATCAAGCATACGTATCCCAAAGCCCCGTAGTGCGTAGTTGCTAGTAGCTAGTCAATAGCAGACAACTTGAGCTTTGGGACACAGCCTTAAGGCTCGTTCTCACGATGGTACTGATGTCACGACATTGGTGTCATGAAATGTCACGGCATTCGCTGCCATGGGAGTTACCTGTTCACACGATACGTACAGCAGTTTGGGCTTTCGTGACATTTTCGCGCAACATGGTGGACGTTGTTTGTGCCGTTGCCAGTGATGTCGGAGAATTTATAGCTCTGGAGGAGAGAACATGTAAGAAGGAGAAAGAAGTGTAGGTGAGAAAATGGACGCTACGCAGAGGAAAACTAGGTGTAACTGAAACGTTACTGAGAGAATTGGCATTGCAAGACTCTCGGTCATTGAGCAATTTTCTAGTAATCGACGAGAATAGGTTTGAGGAACTCTTGAGAAAGAGACATTGCTGATAGTGTTCTAGAAACTGAAGAATATCAAACGCAGCCATAATATAATTACACACAATACACGTGGTCGAGTGATGCAATGTCACGACACGACTGGCACAAACCTGTTCTCATGACGACATTGCGTGTGGAAGTTCACGTTAGTGTCACGACAGCGATGATGCCGCGGTGTCGCATATCAAAACTTTTGAATACGCGACACCACTGCCACGGCACTGTGACGGTGACATCAAAAACTGTTCCGACAACGACACTGCTGCGACATTTCATGTCATGACAGCAATGTCGTGATATCAGTGCGATCGTGAGGACGAGCCTTATTACTGTTATTGAAAGTTAGTACGCCTAACTGTGATTAGCGTGGTTACCGTGTCGTGTCGCCCGACTGAGAGGCACAAACTTTGCCTTGAATTTAGAACTGCAACAGTTTGGTCTATTGTTGATGGTTGGTTGGTTACTTAGTTTTAAGGGCTGCGACAACTCGGTCAAGTAGCCCCGTGTACTTTGTGTGTGTGTGTAGAATCTGATAACCGGTGTTCATTGTGATGGCTGTATCAGTGTGTGTTATCTGTTTTAGTTCAAGTAAGGACTGTAGACAATGATTTCAAGTAGTTCCTACTTTTGTCACCAAATGCTACCGTCAACGTCACCTAGCTTGCGGACTTGTCTACTAGATGGCATCGCAGTCAGCACCTGGTGGCGAACGTTGAAACTAATAGAGCGTTATTAATTCTAACCTACAAAATTTGGCTCCACACAAGTGTAGTTAGTGGAAGGTTCTTTTCCATGCCATAAATCTATGACATGGGACCGCCGGCTTTACTTCCCCTCCGAAGGAAGGCATACTGAGAGATTTTAACGCTCTTAAAAAATCCGACGACTTCGGCCGGGTTTGAACCCGCGACCTTGGCCACAGAAGCTCAGCATGCTACCGACTACGCCACCGAAGACACCGGCTATTGTTGAGATAATGCAGTTACCGTAGAGCGTGGGTTATCAGACGAATCTTGGGAATAGGCAAGAATGATGCAATGAATGGTTCTCCTAGGCTCGCAGGATATGGAGTGGTCTATTCTCACTGGAAGGGATTGTCAGTGTTCTGTTTTTAGGCGAAGCGCTTGTCCTCCTCGGGACGGAGACGTCCTGGCGTCATCACCTCTCGTGGGCAAAAAGTAATGTTTGTTCCAACTTGCGCCGGACACGACTCATGGCAGCGATTGGCTCACGGGTACTTTGATATTGAGCAAGACAAGGGGCTTATTTGCAAAGTGCCGCATCTCCAGGAAATATATTTTTCAATATATTGATTGCAAAAACAATAGACTCTATTTTCTCTATGCAGGTAGATCAATTCAAACAAAATTTGCTTGTCACGGTGGATACTATCCTAGAACAAAGAATTTTAAATTAAGGGGGAGGGGGAGTTTTCTTGGATTTATGTTACTTTGGAACTACACAAGGGTTCAAAATGTGGAATGATGAAGGGTAGGTGCTAAAACCTTCAAATATAATGCGCAGGGACAGGATTCTTAGGGTTTTACCTATTTTCTTCCTTACTTCTAAATATGGGATGAACATATACCCATGAAAACCAAGAAGATATTATATGTCCTTCACATACAGTATTTTAGTATATTTGAAACTTAAGTCCATGGTACTTGGCTGTGTGTAGAATCTGTCTAGGGGCGTGGTGGCACAGCGGTCAAGCTGTATGCCTCTCACCAAGGCGGACCGGGTTCGATTTCCGGTCAATGCATGTGAGATTTTCGATGTGAAATGCCATGTCCTGTGGTTCGGATTCCACGTAAAACGGAGGTCCCGTGGCTTATGATCGCGAGATTAACGGTCACGTTAAACTACAAGCTTCCTTTTAGAATCTGTGTGATAACCGGTGTTAATTGTGATGGCTGTATTAGTGTGTGTTATCTGTTTTTAATTCAAGTAAGGACTGCAGACATTCGATTTGCAAGTAGTTCCAACTTTTGCTACCAAACGCCACCGTCATCGACCAACTAGGCCTAGTTCTGAACTTTGTTACTAGATTCCACCGCAGTCGGCTCCTGGCGACGAACGTTGGAACCTGAGAGCGTTAGTCAAATGTAACCTATAATTTAGCTTCACACAAGTGTAATTACTGGAAGTTTTTTTATCATGCCATTAATCTATGATATGGGTCCGCCGGCTTTACTTCCCCTCCGAAGGAAGGCATACCGAGGGACTTTTAACGCTCTTAAAAAATCCGACGTTTTCGGCCGGGTTTGAACCTACGACCTTGGGCATAGAAGCTCAGGATTACCAAAGAGCGACGGATAATGAAAATAGTTGTATTTGCATGTCTGATTTACGTTCGAGAGCGACTGAAAATGAACGACAAGCGAATAGATTCAAAAAGCAACGAGCTCGTGAACATCAAACACAACGCCTGCGAGCACGGCACAATGAACATAACACGATGCTCCTGCAAACCTGGAACGTCAGTTGACCGTAACAATGGAGGAGTCATTCGGCGTGTTTATCCGAACGTAGCGCAGAACTTCTAAAAACATAATTGGCTGAGGGAACGAGCCATATTGGCAGCGAAAAACAAAGATCTCAACGAGTCCATTCAACATTTCATTCCGGGACAGTTGTTTCCTTCAAATCGGTTGACACAGTTATCAACCAGGATGAGGTAGTCAACTATCCCACATAATTTTTTAATTCACTGGAACTGCCTGGATTACCACCTCACAATTTGCAATTGAAAGTAGGCTCAGCCATCAACATGTTGCGTAACCTCAATCAACTTCGACTATGCAATGGAACGAGACTGGCTGTGAAAAAGCTTATGAACAATGTCATCGATGCGATGATTATCAAGGGAAAGTACAAAGGAGAGGGCGTTTTGATTCCGCGCATCCCGATGATTCCAACAGACGTGCCATTCGATTTTAAACGGTTGCAATTCCCCGTGCGTCTGGCCTTCGCAATGACCATCAACAAATCACAAGGCGAGTCGTTGGAAGTTTGCGGAATTAACTCGGGGTTTCCATGTTTCGCGCTTGGACAACTGTATGTCACGTGTTCACGTGTGGAAAACCTGTCATCTTTGTTTATTTACGTGTCGGAAAAAAACGTAATTTACCAGAAAGCTTTGCATTGAATATTAACTGCATTTATCTTTCATGTAAATTAAAGACATTGAATTCATTTGAATTTTAAACGAGTTTCATTTAATACTACTTACTTACACAGTTGGCCACACGAACCGAAGTCGGGTCATTGCCTCACTCTTTAGCTCTTCCATTGCTTTCTGTCTCCGGCCATATTCTCGTTGGCTCCCAGGGCCTCCAGGTCATTCCTGACTCCATCCTGCCATCTCAACTTTGGTCTACCGAGGGGTATTTTTCCTTCTGGTTTTTCTTCTAGCACTCTTTTTACCACCCCTTCTTCCCTTCTCAGTTCATGTCCCAGCCATTCTATCCTTGTGCTCCTTGTTACTGCTATCACATCCGGTTCGTTATACAGTGCGTGAATTTCAGTGTTTTTTCTTCTTCTGAAGTTTCCCTGCTCTAATACCAACCCGAAGATTCTTCTTAACACTTTGTAAACAAAGGTCAATATTGTCCTCTCCATCTTCTTGCTCAGTGTCTATGTCTCTGCCCCATATATTAATACTGGTCGTACAATTGTCTTATAAACACAGTTTCGATGTACTTGACAACAGTTTACTGCTGAATAGTTTATTCATTACAAACATGCACCTCTCTGCAGATTTTATACGGTTCATTATCTCTTCCTCCATGTTGTTATTCCAAGAGTTTAGTGCTTTTCAGTCGGTCAACACGAATGTACCCAAAAAAGATGGGTTATGCCCTAATCCTGAAATAAATTACATGAGATTAATAAAACACTAGGATGACCAGTTTCGATCGTCAAGCGATCATCATCAGATCCATTACACTTAGGCTACAAAATCTATGTTTGAAATACAGGTGAAAATATTTACAATATGTACAATTATTTAGTTGCAGTATTGGTACTGCAACTGTCAGTGTATGCTAAATGCAGTATATATGTTAGGTGAAATGCTAAATGGTGATAGCTATCCGGAGATTGTACTTTAGAGAGATTATATGGTTGTAAACTATGGTTAAACTATACAATTTTTGGCTAACTACTTATCTGATTGTCTTCCGTATTACAGCTACTCGCAGTTTTCGTGCTCACTGGAACTCGCTGTGTGGTCGACTGCGGTGGTTATCTTAACGACTGGTTTTTCCCCTGCCTCCTCCCCCCTGTCCCTACGTGCTGTGGGGAGTGATAGCGATGTGTTTATGTGAGGTGTTGCCAACCTAGATAAGTTGTATGTTATTGAATGAGGTGGGTCCACAACTATTAAAGACCGTGGATTGGCCCTCGCCACGCGTGGAGCATAACCCATTCGAACTAAGCGTTGACGGTCTTATGAGGACGTCCCGGCACCTTTAATACTGCCGCGAATATGGGCCTTGGTTTATTGCAGAAGCAAAGTACATCGTACACCTGATCCAGATAACATTTACCTATTAAAAAACCCCTAATTTCCCCCCTTTTTTTATCTAGCTTGGCTGTGTCGCTAAATTGTGTTCTGTTTCCGACAGGGTGTGTTTTAGTAGCGTGAAGAGGGGTGAGCTCTCCATGAACGTGTGTTCATTTAGATTGTTGGGATTGTTTCGTTTGGCTAGGTGTATCTCGATTGCTTCCTTTATGTCAAGAGCTCTGCCTTTCGATTCGTGATGGATTATTTTAAGGTCCGACTCTATGTTGGTAAAGCTGTGCCCTGCGTCACACGTATGTTCGCACACGGCTGAATGTGTTTTCACCTGTATTTCAAACATAGATTTTGTAGCCTAAGTGTAATGGATCTGATGATGATCGCTTGACGATCGAAACTGGTCATCCTAGTGTTTTATTAATCTCATGTAATTTATTTCAGGATTAGGGCATAACCCATATTTTTTGGGTACATTCGTGTTGACCGACTGAAAAGCACTAAACTCTTGTTTACTAAGGCAACACTGAAAATATGGCTTCAAACACCACAATGTTGTTATTCCAATTTACGATGCTTCCTAAATATTTGAAGGATCCAGTCTTTAAACAGCAAGCTTCCTATCTCTAGTGCTCCCATCGCTTCTTCTTTATTCTCCCTTGTAACTACCATACACTCCGTTTTCTCTTGATTGATCCTCAGCCTCCTCTATTAATACTTTAGCTGTCATTTTCAGTTCATCTCTATTCTCTGTTAGTCTCATTTAATAACCCAAAACTCAAACCGTACACGATGCAGCTAATATTATCGATCTCAAATAATTGGAGTTGGAATGTTCATTAGGATTACTGTAATAATCGCTTATGAAGAGTTACAATCAAATCAAATTCATGTGGTAACGAAGTTCACCGGGTCATCTAGTGTAAAATATTTACACACTGGTTGCTGTCAGATTGTCTACTAACAATTAGGCATTACTTTTAGGCTTGGCGAAGTTTATGTCAACTTTTGCTACACTTTAAACAAAAAAATCTATTCTACCTATTAAAACCCTAAAAGAAACCTATTTTAAGTTTTTGAAAATCTAAAATGAAAATTTTGAAAACCTTAATAATAATAATAATAATAATAATAATAATAATAATAATAATATTTTTTTTTTTTTTTTTTTTTGTTTTTCGAGGGAAACGTGGGGAAATCTTCAAAAGACAGATTGCAAGCTTCCGGACTTACAACTGTGCAGGATTCTTACCTACTAAAAACCCACAAACCCTATACTTGGCTTAAGGCCACCCCGGAACTGCCTGTTCAGCCTTACTTCAGGGTGGAGCCTCTGTTACGACCAGAAGTCTCAGTCAATTTCATTAAATGTGATGATAATGAAATTACTCATCATCATCTTCACTGTCTTCAGCAACCAATCTTCTCGGTTCCTCTTCTTTTTTTGTTTTCAGCAGCTCAGAGATGTAGACTGCAATCTGTGCCCAACTTTCTCTGCTGCTGAGCATTTTATCCACCACATTGTCTGGTGTAATGACACCTACTTTTGTCTCCAGAAGCCTTCGAAGATTTCTCCACCTCAAGCATGCAAAGAATGTGTGCTGAACATCGTCCCATTGATCATCACAATAACGACAACGTGAACTCGGTGAAATTCCCATTCGATGGAGGTATGCTTCATAATAACCATGGCCAGAGAGAAACATGGTAATGTAATAATTAACCTCACCATGTTCCCTCGACAACCATGGCTTCAGTTGCTTGATGAGCCTAACGGTCCACCTGCCACGATTTTCACGTTCCCATTCTTCCTGCCATTCCAGAAGAGATCTGTCTCTTTCCTCCCTCTTCACGCGTATCTTAGAATGCTCGTCTTTGCGCAAGTATATACGGCGCCTTTCCTTGGCCAGGATGTAAATGGGTATCGCCCCAGCTATTACTAGCACTGCCGGTCCAGACACTGTACGATAGGCAGAAGTTATTCTGAGGGCAGCTCTTCTGTGAACAGAGTTTATCCGCTTCCTATACATCTCAGTGCCAAGAGCTACTGACCAAATCTCTGCACCATAAACAATAACTGATTCCGCCACTCTCATCAGCAGTTTCCTCTTCAATGGTGAAGGGCCGCCAATATTAGCCATGAGCCGCGACAAGTTGTTAACAATCCTTGCAGCCCTATCAGCAATCTTGCTGATATGATTCCAGAATGTTAACTTGCTGTCAATCATAACACCCAAGTAACGAACAGCAGGAGCTGTTTCTATCACTTGATTATCTACTAGCATGGGTACAACTCGTGGAACTCTCTTCTTAGTAGCAAGGACTAGTTCTGTTTTATGAACTGCTAGTTGGAGACCATGTTCATTCATCCAGGTGGAAACTCTCCGCATTACCTGATTCAGTTTAAGTTGCAGACCCTCCATGGAGCGCTCCATAATGAGTACAACGAGATCATCAGCATATCCCACCAAAGAAGTGTCCTCTGGCATCTCCATCCGTAAAATACTGTCATAATTTACGTTCCATAAATCAGGACCTAACACCGAGCCTTGAGCCGCCCCCGCTGTTACCTTGCGACACTTGACTCCTTCATCTGTGTCATACTGAATCCAACGATCACAAAGATAATTCCTCAGAACAGACGCCAAGTAGCGAGGAATGTTAAATGTTGTTTCAAGTGCAGCTATTATGTCAATCCACCGGGCAGAATTGAAGGCATTTTTCACATCCAGAGTAACCAGTAAGCACATTTTTCTAGAGAAATGGTTGCCATGCTCAATGGATCTGACAGCCATCACCACTTCTTCAATGGCGCTGATGGTGGACTTACCCTTCACAAAACCGTATTGTTTGGGGGACAGACCTCCTGCAGCAACAATCGCTGCCTGAAGCCTTCCTTTAATCATCTTCTCAAACAGTTTGCCAGCCATGTCCAACATGCATAGAGGTCTCTGACCTGAAGCAGTAGTGGGATCTCCTTTGCCTTTAGGCATGAGCACAAGCCTGGCCACTTTCCACGGGGTCGCAAAGACTCCCTGTAGTAAACAACAATTATACATATTCAGCAAAACATCTGGTTCCTCTTCGGATATCATCTTTAACACTTCAGCAGGAATTCCATCCGGCCCTGGTGCCTTCTTATTCTGAAAAGATCGTGCTGTAGTTTGTAATTCCTCCCTAGTGAATAGCGGAATATCATCTAGCATCACCGGCATGTGATCGGGAAATCTCTCTGGGTGATTAGGAAATAGCTCATCTATAATAGCTTCCTTCTGGGATGCCGTCATAGCAGCAGTAGACACCATAATGCCGCCGAGCTTCTTACTGACAATTTTGTAGCCCAGACCCCATGGGTCCTGATCCAGATCGTTAATGAGCTCGTTCCATTTATGTGCCTTACTTTGAGCAATGGCCCGTTTGAGAGTCCTCCTCGCTACTCTACACTCTTCTATCGCATTTGCAAACTCTAGAGAATCTCTGCAGAGCCTTTGTGCCCTTCTCCTTAATCGAAAACACAATCGTCGAGCCTCTGCTATTTCAACATTCCACCAATAGGCTGGCCGTTTGTTTGGAAAAATCTTCTTCTTGGGCATGGATGCTCCGCAAGCCTTAACAATGAGATCAATGGTCGACCTAACCAGGGTTTCTGCAGAGCTCGCGGGGCTATGTTGAAACAAATCCTCCAGAACTTGTTTCCCTTGTGCTATTACTGCAAGAAGAATTTCACCATCCATGTGATCAACGTTCCATCTAAACGGTATCGGAATTTCATGGACTAGGCCTCCTCGAGGCCTAGTATTAAAAAGGATGTATCTATGATCACTGTTGTTATAATCTAGCATTACATGCCAGTCTGCAATGCAAGCAGCAAGATCTGCAGAGGCAAACGTTAGGTCTGGTGTGGTTTCGTTTTGCCCAGGCCGACAAAATGTTGGAACATCACCGCTATTTAGCAGCACCAAGTCCAACCTAGCAGCCATCTCCAAAATTCTATGGCCTCTCCCGTTTGTATGAGCCAAGCCCCACTCAACTGCTCGACCATTAAAATCACCGGCCACCAGAATACCCCCAGTTACTGTACCTAGGAAATCCTCAAGGGCAGATAGTCGGGTCTCAAACTGCCGAATTGATTCATTGGGTGTTAAGTAACAGCTTACATAAGAAATATTTCTGCTCTTGACCCAGACAAATCCATTTCCAGCACCAAACTTTTCAATAAAAACTCTGCTTGGATCCGCTACCCATATAGCAGCCGTCCCACTTTCATCAGAGTACCACGATGGAATATCCCTGTTCTTATATTGTTCGCTAATAAGCACAACATCAATATTCTTTTCCACGGCAAACTGAACTAGGAGATCGTTAGCCACCCTGCTACGATGAATATTGCCTTGTAGAAATCTTAGCATTTTGACTGTTGAGCACTCTCCAATGCACGTCGAAAGACAGCACACATACCTGACCCGATCACATGGTCGTCATTCTTGCCTTCACACGCGCAGATCGAGCATTTTGGGGCAGACGTGCAGTGAGCAGCTTTATGCTCCTTTCCCCCGCATCTGTAGCACAACTTCGACCTGTCAGGACCCGTACATTGTCTTGCCATGTGACCATAGCCCATACATCGGAAGCATTTCAGCACATTGGTCCTTTTCCGAATACGGCAGCTAACCATGCCTATCTTAATATGCTGATCAAGGAGCAACTCATTTGCCGCATTGGAGTTTACCACAACTATGGCCATACGCTGTTCTCTGGAATTGGGCTTGGTAATAGTAACTTTTATTTCACCCATGTTATCCTTAAGCCGGTCCTCTAATGTTGCCTGGACTTCCTCTGCTGTTGTAAGACAGTCCAAATCCCTAATTTCCAAGGTTATGGTAGGAGCCAACATTTTAACTTCACCCAAACCCTCAGCGGCTTTGGAAATCATCTCCCTGAACTTAGATTTATCTCCATTTTTCCCTTTCATTTCAAGGAGCACCGCACCAGTCGACGTTCTGCGAATCGATTTAAGGTTTACGCCTCTGCAATCAGATGTTGCTTGCTGACGCAATGATTGAAGAACTTCTGAATATGTCTTCCCCTCAGTAGGCTTGATAACAATTGCCTCGTTGCGTCTTCTATCCTTCGTTTTATTTCCCTTCTGATGTAGAGAATGATTACTTCTAAGTTCTCCCTTTTCGTCCTCCAGAATAACTTTACCGCTATGACCCCTGTGTTTCCTTGTTCGAACTGTTTGCCAGGCATCTTCTGCTAACTTCTCCACGGGAGGTTCAATGACCACAATTTCATTTGCAGATATGTTTTCGGAATTGACACTGCTCTCAATTACAGTAATCATTGTTTCTCCTTGACTTGCAGCCTTCTCGCATATGGGAGTTCTAGGTCGAGTGATGGTAGTGACCTCTGTTGCCAATCTAGTTTTGCGGCAGTGATCGAGGACATCAAAAACCTCTACTAACTGCGCTAGGCTATTCTTGATATTATTACTCACATTTCTTTGAGTTTTGGTAGCTGCCATCATGATCTTCAGTAATCCTATTCCTTTCAGAATCTCTGACTCTTCTTTTATGTCTATTTCATTTCGACATTTACCTTTGTCCGCAGTGAACCTCAATTCATCTGAACCTCCATTCTCACCCGAGATTATTGTACTCTGCCCCGCCATGACATTAGATGCAACGTCCAGCTCCCTAGATGAAGTAGTTCTTGTAGACGCCACACATCGCGCGCCATTAGAATCTCCCACTTGGGCCTGAGCGCTGGTATCTGCGCCGCTTACAATCTCGGTGGATTCCACACACAATCTCTCCATGACACCGATCTCTTCTCTTCTGTTGGACATAACCTTACTTTCCACAAGCGACGGGGACACAATTCCTGAACAGATGGAAGAATTACTCACCCAGCCACCCCTCAGGTAGAGAAATCACTTCGTCGTGCGGAAGAGGCTCTGCCACACAAAACTCAACCCTTTCAACTAATATAGTCACTGAAATATACCGTCAAACTCACTTAAACCACGAAAGCCAAGACGCACCAACCGCTCAGTACGACAATAATAATAATAATAATAATAATAATAATAATAATAATAATAATAATAATAATAATAATAATAATAATAATACTAATAATAATAATAATAATATTAATCTTCTTCTTCCTGGCGTTGTTCCCAATTATTTTTTGGGGTCCGCCACTCGGCACCTCGCTCTCCATTTGTTGCGGTTTGCTGCATCTGTAGGACGAAGAGCTACGATGGGCATATCGTCGTGTAGGGTATCCATCCAACGCCTTTTTGGTCACCCTGGAGGTCTTTGTCCATCAGGCTCGAGAGCAAGTGACTTGCTTACAATGGACTCTGTATTTGCTCGGGCTACATGCCCGTACCAACGCAACCGAGTCTCCCTCATTTTGGCTGGAATAGGGGCAATTCCAAGAGTATTGCGGACGTCTTCGTTCTTAATATGATCCAGCCGTGTAATTCACAAAGACCATCTAAGCATCCGCATCTCCATTGTGTGTAAAGCTTGTTCATGTTTCTTTGTATTTGGCCAGCATTCAGCTCCATACAAAGCAACAGGGCAGACGACTGATTGATAGATCTTGGCGCAAAGGGATCTTGCGGTCACAGAGAACGCCTGTGACCTGGCGCCACTTCATCCATGCAGCATTCACTCTTGCACGGGCATCCGAGACTGTGTCACCATCAGGTCTCACAACGGAGCCAAGGTATCGGAGATGTGAAGCCTTTGGTAGTGGGGTGCCATCTACTATGATGGTACCATCTGTCCGGGAACCACATTCAAGGTACTCAGTCTTAGTGAGGTTGAGCCGTAGTCCAAATTCACAGAGCCTCGCATTCCAGAGGTTGACCAATTGCTCTAGATCATTGCAAGCATGACATCATCGGCGTACAGTAATGTCCATGGTGGTTGCCTCTGCAAATCGGCAGTCACTGTATCCATGCATAAGATAAACAAGAGTGGAGAAAGTGCAGATCCCTGGTGAACCCCAACTCGAATATCGAACCGTTTGGTGAGGCCTGCAGCACTGTGTACAGAGCTAGTTGTATTATTGTGGAGGAGTTGGACCCAACGCACATAAGCTTCTGGTGCGCCATGAGATCGAAGAGAATACCATATAAGCTGATGGGGAACCCGGTCGAATGCTTTCTCCAGATCCAGAAAAGCCATGTGAATTGTCCTTCTTTTCTCCATATAATTTTCTATCAGAAGCCGCATTGCATGGATAGCATCAGTTGTTCCGCGACCTTTCATGAATCCACACTGGTTAGGCGAGATGGTAACAAAGCTACGTAAGCGAGTGTCAATCATACGTTCTAGAATCTTCATTATGTGGCATAGGAGACGAATAGGACGATAATTGGCACAGATAGTTACATCGCCCTTGCCTTTCCATATTGGTACTGTGACACTAGTTTGCCAAGCTGATGGGATCTGGTGGCTCGCAAGGCATTTGTTAAAGAACTCTGCTAGGAACTCTGCAGAGGCATGACCCAACTGCTTCCATAGCTCTGCAGGAGTATCATCAGGGCCTGTTGCCTTGCCATTCTTCATTGCGAGGATCGCAGTATTGACCTCAGCAGGTGTGATAGGTGGAACTACACCTTGTACAGGTTCGGCTAATGGAATCGGTGGGTGAGGGAACTCATCATTACAGATAGTATTGAAGTGTTCATGCCATCGTTGAAGGATCTCTGTTGGTTTTGTTAGAAGATGCCCGTGCTTATCCTTGATATGCATGACATGTCCTATGTCAACTGTGGCACGATGACGAGATCTGGCTAGCTTGTAAATATTATTGACCCCAGTAGATTCCTCTAATTGTTCGTACAATGTATTATTAATAAATAATAATAATAATAATAATAATATCGTATGGCCTCGGGCGCCGTGAGCAAGCTTTGTTATTTGCCGCCCAGAGGGCAGCTTGCATGTCGAATTGTGTTGTTCCTTGGAGCGCTACGAACGTCAAGGAGGTTAGATATCTAAGCTCCTTGACACTATAGCGCTTTCTAGTAGAGAATGGAGGAACTTGGCGGAAAATCCCGAGATTAAGTTTGCCATTGTGAACACGGCCTACTGAATTCAAACGGGTTTCTTGACATGCCAACATCGTATGATATGGAGTCGTAATTTTTGCCGCCTTTCAAAAATCACTTACCACGGCTGGGAGCAGACCTGCAAGCTTGGGGTTGGTAGTCCGACACGATTACCACTCACCCACCGTGGCAAGGTTGGGGTTGGTAGTCCGACACGATTACCACTCGCCCACCGTGGCAAGCTTGGGGTTAGTAGACAGACACGTTAACCACTCACCTACCGTGGCAAGCTTGGGGTTGGTAGTCCGACACGATTACCACTCGCCCACCGTGGCAAGCTTGGGGTTAGTAGACAGACACGTTAACCACTCACCTACCGTGGCAAGCTTGGGGTTGGTAGTCCGACACGATTACCACTCGCCCACCGTGGCAAGCTTGGGGTTAGTAGACAGACACGATTACCACTCACCTACCGTGGCAAGCAATAGAAAATGAAAATGCCTACAATGCAAAGGAACACACATCTAATTTAATAAAACCTAACATATGACTGTAAACAAAGTTGTCTTGCTATAGGCTATACGAGTACATCGTATTTTTGAACACAACGCCTTTATAGCACAGTGATATATATATTAACCACCTACTATAATAGTACATCATGCAACGAGCCTATAATGGCAATAATTAACACACGAGTATGTTTATAAAACGAGCGAAGCGATTTTTTATAATTTCCATACGAGTGTCTTAATTACCATTATAGGCGAGTTGCATACGACTGTTTATGTTCGACGATAATTGTAACTTTATTATATGTTCTAACATAGATATTCATAAATTTCTGTCGAGATTTTGTCGGTTGAAATCCTCTTCTTGGGAATTGTGTGGGTTCAGCATTTGATCTCTACCCAATATCGAAACCCAAAGTTTTGAAACATTTTTTATCCTGAAGTAGCACCAACAGATAGCTCACAGGTACTAGGTTGGATCATTTTGTTATTTTGGTCAAATAACACAAAAAAGGCTGTTACAAACGCTTTAAAATTAAGATGTATCGTATTATTAACTAGTTATCCTTCAAATTCGATGCGTATAGAATGCCAACGGAATTTAAATCAATTGAGTCCCAAATAGAACAATTATGACATCCGGCGGAAAAGTTTCGCGTAAGAAATCAATTTGCCGAACAGAGACCTGTATTATAATTTCCGTGGAACTAATGTCGTACGACTGCTTCCTCTATGACGTTCTGGTGTGTTACAGTAAAATTGTCGGCGAAATCTTACGAATGTGTAGAAATGGGAGTTGAGGATATTAAGGTAGGGGAAGGATGGCCATAGTGGCCACGGCGGGCATAGTTGCCACGGGCTATTTTTCTACTGTACATTGCTGCTACCTGGCTGTAAGTGCCTCAACTACTCCACTAGACCGCCATTAGTGTTGTGTTGAGCCTTGAAGCTGATCAGAGTACACTTTTAGAAGTTGTCATCAATTTTGTTGTTTTTCAAGTTGCTGATGTAAGGTAAGTGTACTGCATTAACTAGTATAACTAGGTATATGATTCTAATATGTATTGATGACAGTCATACCTGAAACAAGTGTGATTTAAGCTTTAAATTCATCTTTGAATGTAAGACCTGGTGTAACTGGTTGGGCCTGCAGAGTCACATTTACATAATGGCATAAAAAAGGGCAAAGTGGCCACGGCCATGGTCACTTTGCCCGACACTACACATTATATTTTTTTAAGTAAAGTATTTATATGAAGCCTAGAGCAAACAAAGTTAGTGCTTTTAAATGGGATACATATTGAACGTTTTAAACATCTCCTTGCATGAGCAGGGTGGTTGCGCAGTCAGTTAAGCGCCGGCCTTTGGAATTGTGACATGCTGATGGTTCCAGGATCGAGCCCCGCTGGGCTGAGGTGATAAAGAAAGAAGGTATTCAGGAGAAAAGGAAATCAAAAGTGGCAAAACGTGCTTTGTTCACTAAAGGAGATAGTAACTCCGATAGTGACGGGAGTGATACAAATTGCCTTTACTGCCACGACTTATATTCAATGTCCAAAAGCAATGAAGGGTGGATCTGATGCTCTAGTTGCCTGAAATGGGCACTCGAGAATTGTGCTGGGTGTGATGAGGAAGACAATGAATTCATATGTGAAATGTGCAATTAAACACAAATAGGCTAAGCACAATATCCATAAAATGTTTAGAAGCATTACAACTTTTGTATTTTTTATTGTACTCAATAAAAATTTAGAAATTAGTTTTATAAAATGATAGGGACCTTTAAACATGTGTGGAGAATTATAACAATACTTAAATTTGTAAAAAAATATGCTAATACATTTTTGTTAAATGCATTTGCAGTGTTATTTGTAACATCGGGTATAGTGGCCACCTAGTGGCCATTTTGCCCCACCCCATAGGGCAAAGTGGCCATTTGGTAGAGGTTTGAAAAAACATTTCTTGTTCAGAAAATAACTAAGATATAGTTAAAATGATTTGTTTAAAGATACATAACTAAATATGCTAGAGTATGGCCAATTTTCATTTGTTTTTAACAATTTCAACTTATTGAAAACAATGCTTTCCCGTTAGCGTGGCCACTATGCCCACCCTTCCCCTACAGTGCTATATCCTTTGCAATATTGCGCAGTTTGTTTAAGCATTGTAACTACAATGGTTGATCATTCAATATAGGCTACATTGTCAACTTTCAAATCATGTACAGTAATTCATGTCCGACATGTTGGATTTTGATTGCATGTCAGAAGCTATCCTTACTTAGTTGGTCAATGAATGAAAATATTCAGCTCTGATTGGTTGGAAAAACAGGGTTATAATGTAAAGTAGTGTACTTCAATGACCCCCATTATGAAACAGTTTTCTTACATATAATATTTACATATCGAAGTCGTCGAACATAAAAAGAGTTTGTATGCTATTATCAAAGGTGCTGATACACTGACCGGCCAAAAAAAGTGGAACAGTAATTTAAAAAGTATAAAATTAGCCATGAAAAAGATGTAATCACATTTTAAAAGCTTTTCACGCATTAGGACGCACATCTGAAACATCCGTGAATAGAAATTGACATTTCTTAGGGTGGTTTATTACCACCAATTACCCCCAATCTTCGATGAGCCTAACAAGCTGTCATGGACGCTAAGGGTGGAAACACTCGTTTTTAGTGACCGGTGTTCCCGTGCAGTGCAGTGCAAACATTAACACTGTTTTGTTTGGAAAAAAAAACAGCCCAAAAGAACATTAGTAAAAAATAAAAAATTGTTAGATTTGTGAAATGTAACGAAATTTGTGAGTTAAAGCGTGTTGTAAAACATGTATCAGTATATTCTGTAGCCAAACATCAAACATTTACATGAATAATGAAAATATTGGAAACCCGATACATTTTAGTGGAATAAATTAAGAAATTACGTAAAAAATTGAAGTGTTCCACTTTTTTTGCCGGTCAGTATAGTTGAAACTTTCAGCCTAATTACAACAACATTTCTTGTAGATGTAATATTTCTGATAAGCAAATTACATCTGTCTAGTTTTATGGTGCTGGATAAAATATCAACTACACTAGTAAATATAGTCAAAAATATTAATATTAAACAATAAAATAAAACAAAAATACACAAATTAAATAAAACACACTAAAACTTAAAGTAAAATTAAGATTATAACATTTAAAAGTTAAAATTATTAAATTAAAATGATAAATAGACTAAATAGATAATTTTTAAAATTTATTTAAAAAATATTTAATATTAAAAATTGAAATGACAGTTTAAATGAAAAACAAGGTAAAATTAGAAAAAAATAGTCTGCCCTATAAAGGGTTAATTGTCGGGATTTTTTTTTATCGGAAAGACCAAAACTTAACACGTTCAACTCGCGTAATAAAAATAATAAATCATTTAGGCTCGAGTTGAAGAACTTACATTTTTTCATTTTTTCTTACCATATATTACTGCTATTTCACAGGAAGACTTACTTGTTTCCTTTTTCTCGCGTACCGATTTACCTGTCTCGCATCGACGGAATGAACAATTAGGAAGAAAACAATGAAAATGCAAAGAACTTTTCTTCAAGTCAAGAGAAATAGATGATAATATCTATATAGCAACTTGATTAAGAATACATTTTTATTTCTTTCACTAGAGCATCCAGCGTTTAGAAAAGACTGTGGGTCTTATGGGCTTTTACTTTTAACGGAAACCCCCCTACACTGGTTTTGTTACCTCACCTTTTATCATGAAGGAACTCTGAACATATATATTTTTTGTCATAATAGCTTCCTACAATTATCTGGCAATTGATTACCTTTGTTATTGCATATAAGTATCGTTTATATTACGTCTTAGTAATTTAAACATTTTCGAGGTGAGCACGCTGGAAAGAAGAGCCTCGTCCCGTGCTGCATGCTCGCCCGGAGTGGAGCAAGTGCTCAGTTCCGCCGGCAACATAAGTTCATTGGTTTATTGGTGTGTGTCTGTTTTATTTTTTGTTCGAACGAATCAGGGCTGCCGACAGTTGGGTTCGAACCCACTATCTCCCGAATGCAAGCTCACAGCTGCGCGCCCCAAACCGCATAGCTAACTCACTACAATATTACAAATATTAATCTAAACAAAACAACAAGAATAGAATTGAAAGAAAATAAATTATAGCCTAACTAATAAGAAAAAAGTGATGATCAACAGTAGGCTATTGCTGACGTAAAAATTGTTAACATCGTCAGCATACAGTACATCCGAAAAGGAAAGAAGGGTCGTGCTCTCTACATCTTCTGTCAATGACTATTGCGTCATATCACAACGAAATGAATGTCGTTATCGGTTCTCTTCGTGTACGGTATCCTTAATACTGGTCCAATTCGGTAACACCTGCAAAACTGCTCCTCCCTGTGCGTGTTCTACTTCAGGTAGCTGCTGGGGTTGTGTTGTCTCGCTAACTTATGAAAGGACAGAACTCGAAGCGGGTGAACATAACGTATGACGTCAGCGCTACCTCTGCCTAGAGTTAGCAACACTGTCGCCATAAGGCTCCACAGTCCTTTCTAAACGCTGGATGCTCTATAGTTGCGGCCGTCTCGATCGACTTATTACTCATCAACAAAGCTACAACATAAACAAAGCACACATCCAGTTGTGCTACCAACTGTTGCCTTTTCTATATTCAATATTTGGGGAGGCCATGCTTATTTACAGACTTTCTCATCCTGTCACTAGATGTTTCCAACACAACAGCGTCATGAAACAGCGAGGAGTTGCGTCACATTGGAAATAAATACAACTTAAGATGCCAATTTAACCAAGATATACACCAATTTTGACATAAATACTTTTCCACGTGATAAAGTAGGCTATTGTTGTGGAAATAATTTTCAGCTTGAAATCCAAAGAGAGTGAAGTTACGTCACTATGCAAATAAGTTCTTCAATTGTATTGGTGTAGGTCTATTTCATCCAGGATTAGCGGGTTCTGGTCATAGTTACTTTTACAAGATGGTTGGTTGGTTCCTCAGTTTAGGGGCTGCGACAACGCGTTCATGTAGCTCCGTGTACTTTGGGTGTGTGTAGAGCCTGTCTGATAACCGGTATTAATTGAGATGGCTGTATTAGTAGGGCCTATGTGTTATCTATTCAACTAAGGACTGCAGAGATTCAATTTTCAAGTAGTTCCTACTTTTGCTACCAACCACCACCGTCAACTACTGTAGTTCTGAACTTGGTTACTAGATGCCACCGCAGTCGACACCTGGCGACGAACGTTGGAACCTAAGAGTGTTAGTAAAATCTAACCTATAATTTAGCTTCACACAAGTGTAATTAGTGGAAGGTTCTTTTACATGCCATAAATCTATGACATGGGACCGCCGGCTTTACTTCCCCTCCGAAGAGAGGCATACTGAGGGATTTTTAACGCTCTTAAAAATCCCAAGACTTCGGCCGGGTTTGAACCCGGGACCTTGAGCATAGAAGCTCAGCATGCTACCAACTACGCCTCCGAAGCTGCCCTTCTCGAAATGTGTAGACAATGTTGTTTACCCATGATGATGAAGATTTGCGGCTAGTTCCAGATGTGCACTAACAATGTCATGTCGCCTCCTTAGATAAAATAATAGAGGCCATGTCGAAACATTTCCGAGTCAAAGGAGAACTATATAGCCTACTGTGTGTTTGCTTAGCTTCAAACTGTCGCTACGAGTGGTGTCTTGGCGCTTGTGCCAGCCAGGACATACGTCTCTGCTCGTTAACATGTCACTCACCAGGGCGACACTGACAAAGACAAATGAAGCTCTCACCTCCAATGAGATCAAACGATTCATTCAGCTCCCACATTAGAAAAATATCACTTGCTGCTTGAGTTTGGCTCGTCTCCTCCCTCGTAGGGGTGTAGTGGTAGCAATGGTTGCGGAACTAACCAGTTTTTTCCACGTGTCTGTACCAGAATTAAATTTCTTGTCAGTGTCGGGGTTTGAACGCGGAGCTCGGCGTTGACAGCCACAATATCTTTGATTACGTTATTAACTTCATCCATGCTGTCCTGCTATTCCTTTTCTTTCATCCCTTCTTCCCCTCCTTCCCCCCAGGGGCTACCATCTAGTGGGACGTGCGTTGGCGACCACGGGATCCCAGCTGAGTCCGGCATTGCTTCCACTTACTTGTGCCGGTCTCCTCTCCGTCTTCTTTCCTGTCGACCTCTTTGGTCAACTCTTGTTCTCTTCCAACACCGACGGTATTAGGGTATCCAAGGCCTAGGGAGTATCTTCCTTTCCCGCCTTAATTGACCCTTGTTTCATCTTTCCTGATCCCTCATTCATCGAGGGGTCAGCCTTCTTTTTCGTTTCATGTTATCTCCTGCCTTCTGCTCAAGTCCCTCTAGGAAGCCGGGTGTGTGTAGCCCCACCACATCTGGTGTATCCTGGATAGTGCTACACCCTCAGGGGCTCATAGTATATCCTGCCTTCTGCTCAAGTCTCTCTAGGAAGCCGGGTGTGTGTAGCCCCACCACATCTGGTGTATCCTGGATAGTGCTACACCCTCAGGGGCTCACAGTATATCCTGCCTTCTGCTCAAGTCCCTCTAGGAAGCCGGGTGTGTGTAGCCCCACCACATCCGGTGTATGCTGGATAGTGCTACACCCTCAGGGGCTCAGAGTATATCCTGCCTTCTGTTCAAGGCCCTCTAGGAAGCCGGGTGTGTGTAGCCCCACCACATCTGGAGTATCCTGGATAGTGCTACACCCTCAGGGGCTCACAGTATATCCTGCCTTCTGCTCAAGGCCCTCTAGGAAGCCGGGTGTGTGTAGCCCCACCCCATCTGGTGTATCCTGGATATTGCTACACCCTCAGGGGCTCACAGTATATCCTGCCTCCTGCTCAAGGCCCTCTAGGAAGCTAGTGCTACACCCTCAGGGGCTCACGCCTGGTGAGTTTGGGAGTTTAAAAAAAGGAAGGAAGCTTCCAGTTTAACGTGACCGTCAATCTCGAGATCATGAGCCACGGGACCTCCTTTATGCGTGGAATCCGAACCACAGGACATGGCATTTCACTTAGAAAATCTCACATGCATTGACCGGGAGTTGGCGATCCCAAGGGATTCAGGAGCTGGGTCCGTTTTGTCCCTTTTTTCCACTGACATTGGGGCGGACCCTCTCCTCATTCCCCACTTTTCTATCTGCCTTTCATGGCTCTCCTTCCTTCCAAGGCCCTCAATCCTCATTCTTCGAGGGTTGAGGGCATTTCTTTTCTTCCTGTCCTTTATTTGCCTTATCCTTTATTTGTTTACCATTTCTTCTTCTAATTTGTAAGTCTGTAGTTAGTAATAGTTATAGTTTTCACTATCATTAGGAGCCGATAACCTAGATGTTAGGCCCCTTAAAACAATAATTTTCATCATCATTATCCCATCCCTTCTGTTTTAATTTTAATGTGTGCTATCTTTGTGCAATATCCCTGTGACATTAAATGTCACTTTATATTCATAGTGGATATTAAAATCTGTCGTCTCTGTCTTTATTAATATATATGGTTATCTGATCCGGCACGCCACCTGTTTCAATAAGGGTTGTGACATCCCCATCCTTGAGATTCCATTCTTGTGCTGACTTTTCTTTTCCAATTATGTTCTCCCCCGTGGGACGTCACATCCTCCCCCACACTTCGCCGTGCTGTTTGCTTCTCATATTCCGTAAGCTTGCGTGCAGTCCGACATTGTTTACTTTCTCTTGGAGACAGCGCGGTGTGCTCTGAATTCTACATTAAACGATAGATAGATTTATTTCTTCTGGCAAGATTAGGGCCATTGGGCCCTCTCTTCCATCTAACCAGATCATTCAATTGATCATCAGCGGCACCGTTAAATCTACTCCACTGTTTTGGTTACCTGTGTTGAGTCATATTGAGCCTCCAGATATAAGACGCCTCAATAACCTGGTAAGAGAGTACACAGCCCTTCCTATCCACCAGGACATAGCTGTAGGATTCAGGCGCTTAAAATCGAGATCACCGCCAGTTCAGACGGCACAGTTGCTCACCAGCAGAAGCTACAATGGAAAAGCAGAATGGCAATCTGTTTGGAACGGTATAGCTCCGAAGGAGTGGCAGCCATTATTTAATATCAAGCACCCTCCGGCTGGTTTTGATCTCCCACGAAGAACTTGGGTTGCCCTCAACAGAATCCGAACCAAGCACGGGCGATGTGGCTCACTGCTTCATAAGTGGGGCATGCGAACTTCCCGCAGCTGTGACTGTGTTGCAGTGAATCAAACCATCCACCATATTGTAGCAGAATGTCCGAGGAGGGCGTACTCTGGATCAATGGACGACTTTCTGGTGACATCTACTCAGGCCATACAGTGGCTAGACGAACTGCTGTGAAATCTGTAGGGCTAAATTGATTGTTGTAATGGTTTGCTCACTTTTTTTTGTATATACAGTTATGTAAATAGTATATCGTTTTTGTGTACAATGCCATAAGCATAAATAAATAAATAAATAAATAAATAAATAAATAAATAATTCAATTGATACATAATGAACAAATAAAATACTACTTAAATCTAACAATAATACAATGTTGATCATGATCATCATCATCATCATAATTTTGTATTAACAGGCCATTAAGACCCAGGACAGACAATAAGAGCTTAAAACATAGAAACTAATGTACAAAACAACACAGGCCTTACAACAGGAGGGACTAAGACTCTTCACAAGTATCGGTCGCAGATGATCTTCCACCTTTCTCTGTCCCTTGCATCCTCCACAGTTGCTGTTGGTACCATCTTTACCAGTGGCATTATCGCTCGATTCTTCCATCTTGTTCTCAGGCCTTTACCCGTTGGTGTCAAGCTGAAAACACGATAGGATATGGAATCCTCACCAACCATTGCAACCTCCTCCTCTCCAGAATCCGGTTGATGCTCTTCTTCCCAAAGTGTTGATCAAGGTCTTGGTGAGATCTTCTTTCCCACCTTTCTGTTTCTACATTACAAAATGGACCATATATATTGCGCAAGACAATTTTGATACAATATAAAATACATATACTAACATATTAGATTGGTGTAGGCAGAAAATTGTAGTAGCCTACTGCTAATTTATTGCTAGGGTGAATAAGTAAGATACTTAGAAGTAAGTTTAAAATTAGAGTTAGGAAAGGAAATTCTGATAAAACGTAGACTGATGATGATGATTAGTAATGACTAGGGCCCGGATGTTGATGACATATCATCTTTTTACTGTGCTGTCTAAGACAATGCTGAAGTACATAGAAACTTCAAATACGGTATGTCATTTTTATTTTGCATTTTTTTTTTTGCATGTTTTGCTATTGTTCCATTTTAAGAGCATTTTGTTTAAGTTGGTAGATTTTTTTGGTCATATTTTAAAGAAATCGAACTTTTAAGATCATCTGTTTCCAATTTAGTCATGTCACAGCTTCATATGAGGGAGTTACGTCTCTCAGAGTTAAGAAGAAGCTAGTAGCTGATACAAGATAATTTAAAATATTGAAATTAAATATTTCAGTATTGCTATTAGTTGAAAAATATATTTCTTGGATGCAGAAGAACGGTACCGTAGGTATACAGATGCTCCTGTTTTAGTTGCAAACCAGTTATTAGTGGAATGGAATGTCACCTGCTCGGTTGACCAAGGTCAGCTGTGGCGGGGTAGAAAGTGGAAGGGGTGTATATTCTTGTCTCAGTTCTCTTGTCCAATTTAAAGTGCAATTTTCGAATTTTTAGGTGATTTATTCCAGTCATTTTTGAAAATTTTAAGTGCATTTTTTAAACTTTTTGACGGCATCCACATCCTGGCCCTAGTCATTACTGACTTATCAGCAACATTGATTATGCAGTGTATTTTGAATGGATGAAGAAGGTTAGTTAGTTATTGTTGTTGTAAGGGGCGGAACTACGAGGTCATCTGCCCCGATGAAAGTTATTTAGATGTCTAAATATAGAGTAAATGAAAAGTGGTAGTTGGAAAGATTGAATATGTAATACGACATAAGAATATAAGAATAAGCGTTGAGTTCAACGTTCATTTACTTAGTGATTATGTAGGCCTACTGCTGGCAACGCTGCTTGAAGCTGGACGGGGTTGCTCCTCTGACAGAGTGAGGCAGATTGTTCCACAGTCGTGCAGTAGCAACAACGAAGGAGTTGGTATCGCGTACTTTGCGGTGTATGGATATCATCATGAAACGCGATTCATTCAGCTCCGACATTAGAAGAATATCCCTTGCTGGTTGAGGTTTGGCTCGTGTCCTCCCTCGTAGGAGTGTAGTGGTAGCAATGATGTAACGTAAGTAAGGAAGTAGGGAAGTAAGTACATGTTGCGTAATGTCCTTATAAAGATGTGGAATCGACGGTTTACGCACCAAAGCATCCCGAAAATAATTACGTGAGCAATATTTTACAAGACGTCTTTTAAACTCCCCCTAAAGTGTTTACTTTGGAGATATTTGTGAGATAAATGAGATTTATTCCCCTCTCATTGCCGGAAGTCACGTGATTAGAAGTGCGTGACATCATTTGAGTTGAACATTCACTTGTTCGCCTCCAGCTGTGAGCTACTCACGCAATCTGAAGATAGCATCCCCCTTAAATGAAAACTCACTGATATATCTTGCACAGTGTCATGTTTTACACTCGCTAGGACTTGGAGGGGAAGATTATGACAATGAAGAAGTCAGAGCTAGCGATGCTTAAGACTTTTGAAGGCCCAATATCGTCGCCATGTTAAATGAAGTAATTCTTAGATGTCTCGGGAGGAACTTTGTGTTAGTATTACACTCACCGGTGTATCGCAGGTTCTTATCTTATTTCTATAAGGAGAAGATATCAATTCAAAGTAAACAATTTATTAATATTTCTGGATGCCATTTTAACTAGGGCCTACTAAGAAAACAATTGACATTCGAAAATCAAATAATGCAAAGAGTAGGCTACAGACAAAACTTAACACTTTGTCTGCATTTTCAATTTGTGGTAACGTGTATAACGTATTCTGGTGGTGATTATTTGAAACAATTAATGGGCGGCCTTTCTCCGGAGCATTTGTCAGTCTATTAGGATGAGTTTGTGCGTCTGATAATGAGACAATGCACTCATGTTTTGGTTAAATTTCTTTGTTTCAGCTATGTTTCATGGCCTGTTTATCTGTTCCTTTTGAAGCGCTTTCCCTTGCTATTGTGTATCATTTGTGAAGGGGATGAGACGTAGCCTTCACATTATTTAATGCTGGAGAACTTTATACGTATAAAGGCCAAACCCGAAGTTGCTTGCACCCACTACTAGAGTTACTACAGTAACGCAGGTTACACTAGACAACAAATTTTAACTTTCTGTTTGTTACAAAGGGTTGAGTTTTAATAAGGCAAAATACGCTACAAAGAAATTCTGTATTATCGCATAGCATTACAATGAAATAATAATTTAAAATATAGGTTTGTAAATAATAAAGAAAATAGGTTCATATGTATTTTCAAATTACGTACAAAAATGCCAGTTTCTCTGCTCGTTTCTTTGACTCCACGTGTCTTACAAAGTGCATTGTCGTGACTTCTATACAAGAGAACGTTGTATGATCTCCTTTGCATCTTGCATTAACTCCAGGAGTTCTGGAACATTCTTGGAAGCTGTAAATTCCTTAAGGTTACTCACAACAGATAGTGCTTCTCCAAAAGTGTGTATATTTAGCTCCCTTTCGTTACTTTCATCGTCATCGTCGTCCATTTCTTCCAAGACATCGCACCTGCTGTTTTCGGCAACAATATCAACTGCACTTTGAATGGGTATTTTAGTTTATGTCATTGTTGTCAGACACCAGGAAGTGTGGAGTGGAATGACTGAAGAAGTAAACTCACTCTTGGCTCCAGCACAACTGTGTTAAGGCGGGAAGCTATTTTAATCAGTCTCGCACCGAGCGCAGGACATCTTTTACTCTTCCCGTTCGGTGTCCGGTCCGGCTAATATGGCCTGGGTTCCATTGCAATCGTCACCGACTGAAAAGCTATCACATTTCATTTACTAAGCTAACACTGATAATTGGCTTCCAACACGAGAACGTTAGGCTGTATTATTCCCCCAAGATATTGTGGTGTCTGGAGTTATTTTGGGGTTGCCTGGGTTATTCCTTATTCCTGAGATTACACTTATATATATGCATTTATTTATTTATTCATTCATTTATTTATTCGTTCATTTATTTATTCATTTATTAATTAATTAATTAATTAATTTATTTATTCATTCATTCATTCATTTATTTATTAGCCTATTTTCAATTTTGAAAAAATAGGCTTATGATATCACCTTTTGTCCGTGTGTGTGTGTGATTCGTGTGTGTGTCCCCCCTAATAAAACCTAAACGGCTGGAGCGATTTCAATGAAACTCGGTAAGTTCATAGCACTATTCCGGGCGACCCCGACTGGGCCCTTCAAATTTTGTAAAGACTCACCAATCCAACATGGTGGCTGTGCGAAATATTTCACCAGCATTCAATATCTCCGAAACTATTACCGATATTACCCTGACATTTTGTATGGTGATAAACAGAACTACTATAAGTTCACATATGTGACCTTTGAAAACCTGGTAACTACAAAACCAACATGGCGGCCAAGCGAAGTTGCGACTTTTAAATAGACGTTTCTCGCGATTTAACCAACCAAACGGAATGAAACTTGGTACAGTATATGTTTATATACATTGTAATGCACCGACATCTAACTTCGTTCAATTGTTCACATAACTACAAGATGGCGGTTGTGCAAAATATTTCACCGGCATTCTATATCTCTGAAACTATTAGCGGTATCTCCCTGAAATTCTGTTCGGAGATAAAACGCACTACTGGAAGTCCATCTATAAGACTTTGAAAAACCGGTTAACTACAAAACCAACATGGCGGCCAAGCGAATTTGAAAATTTTAAATAGACCTTTCTCGCGATTTAATGTTTCAAACGCACTAAAATCTGGTACAGAAAATATTTATACAAATTGTAATGCACTGGTATCTAATTTAGTTCAATTGTTTACATAATCTCAAGATGGCGGCTGTGCGAATTTTATAATTAAGTTTTTATTTCTTGTGATGTAGTCATGTCATCGAAGTGAAAGTTTGAATAATGAACCTACGCAATAATTCTCCTTTATTGGTACATGACTCTATGGCCTATACGTTTAACAATCCAACATGGCGACCATCCGAAATATTTAGACGGCTCTGAATATCTACGAATCTATTACAGCAATCAAACTGAATTTTTTAACGTTCATAGGGGCTATGATCTTAAGTTCACCTATAGGACTTTAAATAACCTGGTGATCACAAATCCATCATGGCGGCGACGCGAAGTATAAATATTCACATGGACGTTTCTTGCAATTTAACCATCCGAGTGCAGTGAAACTTGGTACAGTAAATCCTTATACGAATGGTAATCCACTGGCATCTAATTTATTTCAATTGTTTCCATAACCTGAAGATGGCGGCTGTGCGAAATTTTAAAATCTCCTTGTTACTTCTTGTGTCCTAATTATGCGATTGAAGTTTGAATACTACACGTACACAATAATCTGCATGTAACAGTACATAACTCTGGGACCTACATATATAAAATCCAACATGGCGACCATCCGAAATATTTAGTCGGTTCTCAATATCTACGAATCTATTACAGCAATCAATGTGAAATTTTGTATGTTGATAGTGGCAATTAACATAAGTAGGATATGTGAAAATAGGCTGTAGTTCTTCACGGAACTACTTGTTTATCCGAGTCAAAAACACATAGTCTACAAATATACACATAAATTCCCCCCAGGGGTTCACATCTAGTGGGCCGTCGGCTGGCGACCACGGGTCCGCAGCTGAGTCTAGCATTGCTTCCACTTACTTGTGCCGGGCTCCTCTCTGTTATCCTTACTATCGGCCTCCCTTGGTCAACTCTTGTTCTCTTCCGACCCCGACGGTATTAGGGTATCCGAGGCCTAGGGAGTCTCTTCCTTTTCCCCCTTAATTGGCCCTTGTCTCATCTTTCCTGATCCCTCCTTCTTCTTCTTCTCTTGTTTTCTTTACATTATAATTATTTCCGTTTCTCTTTTAGATTCCCGCACTATTTTTGTTAATTGGCTCCCCGTGTACCTAAATTCCCTTTAGCGTATTTATTGCATCTACACTCCTTTTTGTAGGTATTTTCAATCTACGTTCCATTTTGTATTTTGTCCCTTCTAAATTGCATGTTGCGAGTATTTTCAACCTCAATTGCATTTTGTAAGGATTAACAATCTAAATTGCTTTTTAGTAAGTCTTTCAATATAGGTTCTGGGACTTCTGTGAGTATTTTGAATTTCAATTGCCTTTTGTACGTATTTTGAACCTAATCTTCACTTTGTGGGTATTTTTCAATCCATCCCTTTTGTGAGTATTTTCCTTCTAAATTCCCTTTTGAAATATTACCTTTTTGTGAGTCATTTCAGTCCTAGTTACCTACATTTCGTAAGTATTTTCAGTCGCACTTACTTTTCGTTCTGGTTTCCAATTCATTGTCATTTTTGCTATCACCTAGACCATTAGGGCCGATAATCTAGATGTTAGGCCCCTTAAAACAACAGTTATCATCATCATCATTATCATCATCATCATCATCATCATATACATAAATTGGACTAAAATTCAATTCTCCAGTGTTCAACTGTTAGAATGGCACAGTCATTGGCTTCTATCAAGTCCTGCATATCACATAGTCTTGATAACATGCTGCAATTCAAAAGGTGCTCAGGGTCTTGTCTTTCACCACATCTACAAAGTTCTCCATCACTGTATCTCCACTTCATTAAATTGCTTTTGCACCGACTCACACCAGTTCTCAGTCTGTTTAGCGTCTTCCAAGATCCGTATTGTAGAGGGTAGCCTGCTGCCGGCTTCTCCTTCATTTCCCACGATCCTCCTGGTGATTTTGTTTTCCAAAGTTCAATTCGGCGAGCTTCAGCTGAGGAAGGAATGAATATTGTTGTTTGGAGGAAGCTCTTTCTTGATTTTAGCGTAGGTGGATGGACATCAAGTCCATACATTGGGTATCTTGGAACTGTTTCTTGCTTTTTCTTCTCAACTTCTGCCGATACTTGTCTTCTAACTTCTGGCGGTGATACTCCCATGAGTGCAAAGATCTTATCGACAGAAGTTTTGCGTAGACAGCCTGTCTCATGGAGGGCAACATCTACTTGGTTGGCATGAGCAGAGTTCCTCCAGACTGGGGCAGCATATTCTGCTCAGAGCAAGGGCAGTTGTACGCAGGACACCAGGCTGCGTTCCCCATCTGGTGTTCGTGAGTTTCCGAATGATGTTGTTCCTGGTGCATACCTTCCGTTTGGATGACCAGTTTCAATCGTTAAGCGATCGTCATCAGATCCCTTACACTTACAGGATCGAGTTCCGCCTGACCAATACTTTTAATAATTGAATGAATACGACCCAAGATAATTGTTTCGAGTAACAATAAAAAGTCCCTTATTACTGAATCTCATGTGGTGCACCATAAAGATAGATTGAAAAATTGAACGCCTAAAGTGACACAAAATGATGAAAAAAGTCATAAAGTAGGAACACTTTCAATAGGGTTGGTTTAAATCTCCAGAAGGGTTCGTCGACGAGACAATTTATGAAAATGAACACACGCTTCATTGTGGTCTACAGATGTTAATGAAAAATAAAATGCATTGGTTCATTACGGTAGTAACAGTTTATAATCTCTACTTAGTATAAAATAAAGTCCCCGATTCTTGGATGTAACAAGTAATTTCGAGAACCACTGGATGAATTTTGATGTGGTTTTCACATTCTGTTCCCCCAGGGGCTCACATCTTGTGGGACGTAGGTTGGCGACCACGGGACCCCAGCTGAGTTCGGCATTGCTTCCACTTATTTGTGCCGGGCTCCTCTCCGTCTTCTCTCCTGTCGACCTCCCTTGGTCAACTCTTGTTCTTTTCCGACCCCGACGGTATTAGGGTATCCGAGGCCTAGGGAGTCTTTCACTTTCCCGCCTTAATTGGCCCTTGTATCATCTTTCCTGATCCCTCCTTCTTCGAGGGGTCAGATCTCTTATTTTCGTTTCATTATATTTCCTTTCCTCTTTAAGATACCTGCATTGTTTTTGTTACTTGGCTCCCCGTGTATCTAAATTCCCTTTAGTTTTTTTTCATCTACACTACATTTTGTAGGTATTTTTAACCTACGGTGCATTTAGTAAGTCTTTCAATGCATTTTAGTGATTTTTTTGAATTTCAATTGCATTTTGTATTTTCAACCAAAACCGCATTACAGTACGCAAGAATTTTGAATCTAAATTACATTTTGTCAAGTATTTTCAATCTAAATTGCAATTTTTGAGTATTGTCAATCCAAAGGAGTAGTTTGAATCTATCGTGCATTTTGTAAGCATTTTCAATTTCAATTGCATTTTATAAGCATTTCGACTCTACATTGCATTTTGTAGCTACGTATTTTGAACCTAGCCTGCATTTTGTGCGTCTTTTTTTTTCAATCTATTTCTTTTGTGAATCTTTTCGTTCGAAATTCCCTTTTGTAAGAACATTTTGTGAGTCGTTTCAATCTGAGTTCCTTTTTGTAAGTATTTTCAGTCTCACTTAATTTTCGTTCTGGTTTCCATTTCATTGTTATTTTCGCTATCAGCCAGATCATTAGGGGCCGATAACCTAGATGTTGGGCACCTTAAAACAACAATTATCATCATCATCATCATGGATATCTCGAGGAAGCTATCTGTAGAAAATAATTTATTCATGATCAAAGGAAGCCAAGGAGTAACGATTTCTGTTTTGTTGTTGTTGTCGTGTGGCCTCCAGAGAGGCCGAGTGCACGTCTTTCTAGTCGACGCCCGTGGGCGACCTGCGCGTCGGAACGGATGAAGATGAATGAAATTGGACAAGGATGTGGAAGGAAGTGGCCGTGGCCTGTCAGAAGGTACCGTCCCAGCATTTGCCTGGTTCTGAAAATGGGAAACCACGGAAAACCATTTCAAGGACGGCCGACGGTGGGGCTCGAACCCACGCCTCTGCCGAGTCAGCAGAGAGCTTGTCCCCAGGGCCTAACGCTGCGCTTTGTAACCGTACACTGGGCAAACCAACTACTATAAGCGTAAGAATTGTTCAGCATGAAAAGTTCTACAAAAAAGTCCGCAAGAGCATATCTTCGATGCATCGCCCTCTATAAGTGTTTTTACGTTTCCATTCCTTCCAACAATCTCCATTCAATTACTGAGGTGATAGTTTACGAGCTAGCTAGGAGCGAGTCTATCACCCCAGTTACAGCCTGGCTAGCGGGCGAGCCTATTACCTCGGATACAGCCAGCAGCAAACTGTCGAGTTGCGTTGAGTTAAGACTTCAGAGAAGAGTGGTTGTGTTTGGAGATTCCCTGGAATTGCTACTCAACATTTATTCATTTCGCGTGTGAACTTTTCGTTCCGCAAAATACACAGTCAAGTTAAGATTGGACGGACGGTGGGATTTGTGTTTCATGCACCTCGATATTCTTAAATTACGTCTGACAAGAATTCGTTGCACATGATAATACAAATAACAGTCCAGTCAGTGATTTTAACCCATCATGCCGAGACTTAAAACAGATATAGGTTCATTGACATCGGAAAAAAACGCTTATCACATGATGCATTGATAACTGTTCAATATTCAATAGTTCATTACTTCACCAGTAATGTAGAAATACATTAAAAAACCAATGAAGTCACTGCGCTGAAATAATATCTTTCATTGGAATGCTTATGAAGTGGATAATTTCAGCATATGTAATAACTAGCAGAAGTACCCATTCTTCGAACGATCTTTGGTATTAATAGCCAGACGTAATCAATTGAGCTGCTGTTGCTATGGTTAGAGGCTTGGAACCTGTTTGTCGACAAAGATAAATGATTAGTTAAAATATGCTCAGACTATACATTTAGCCTACCTAACGTGTACTTCCTGACGTGAAAATAAAATTGAAAACCTCTTAGACGAAACGCAATACACGTCATGTTGCTGTTTGGAGATATAATAGACCTTCTGTACGACATATCGCACGTCTAAGTCGTGTGAAAAAAATCTATGGTAACCCCTGACCCCCTTAAGCGCATTAATGAATTTTACAGTTTTAGTTGGTTCCGTGATAACCTTATTGCCGTTTGCAAACGTTCACAGAAATTTAATAAATGGAGTGGCATTACTTCTTGCAGAAATAGATGGAAAGTTGGATGTCACCTTTTGCGATGCTTTTGTCATGGCTATTGGCGTGCATTCCTTCATTAGTTTATTAAATGAAATTAGTTTTCTTGGAATATCAGAAACTGTTGGTATTACAGGCTTAAAATGTAGTTTTCAAGAACCCTTTACGGCTATTTAGGGTCCCCGAGTTTTGTTTCTGACACCAAGGGGCAGAAAATAATTTTTGTCTCGTCGTTGTAGGTCGTAGTATAATAATAATAATAATAATAATAATAATAATAATAATAATCATGATATTTGTAATAATAATATAACAATATAGAGATAGGGACGTAATAGACCTTCCGTACCACACCCGCAAGTGTAAATCGCGTGAAAAAATTCTAGAGTACCCCTTGACCCCCTTAAGCGCATTATACCCTATGTATTTTTGAATTTTACAGCTTGATTTTGTTCCGTTACAACCTTATAACCGTTAGCAAACTATCTCAGTAATGTAACAAGTAGTTCCGTGAAGAACTATACAGCCTATTTTCATATATCCTAATTATGTTAATTGCCACTATCAACATACACAATTTCAGTTTGATTGCTGTAATAGATTCGTAGATATTGAGAACCGACTAAATATTTCGGATGGTCGCCATGTTGGATTTTATATATGTAGGTCCTAGAGTTATGTACTGTTACATGCAGATTATTGTGAACGTGTAGTATTCAAACTTCAATCGCATAATTAGGACACAAGAAAAAACAAGGAGATTTAAAATTTTTTCACAGCTGCCATCTTGAGGTTATGGAAACAATTGCAATAAATTAGATGCCAGTGGATTAACATTCGGATAAAGATTTACTGTACCAAGTTTCACTGCACGCGGATGGTTAAATTGCGAGAAACGTCCATGTGAATATTTATAATTCGCGCCACCGCCATGATGGATTTGTGATCACCAGGTTATTTAAAGTCCTATAGGTGAACTTAAGTTCATAGCCCCTATGAACATTAAAAAATTCAGTTTGATTGCTGTAATAGATTCGTAGATATTGAGATCCATCTAAATATATCTGATGGTCGCCATGTTGGATTGTTATATATATAGGGCATAGAGGATGTACCATTATAGGAAAATTATTGCGTAGGTTCATTATTCAAACTTTCACTTCGATCGCATGACTACATCACAAGAAATAAAAACTTAATTTTAAAATTCGCACTGCCGCCATCTTGAGGTTATGTAAACAATTGAACTAAATTAGATACCAGTGGATTACAATGTGTATAAATATTTCCTGTACCAGGTTTCAGTGCGCTTGGAACATTAAATCGCGAGAAAGGTCTATTTGAAATGTTCAAATTCGCTTGGCCGCCATGTTCGTTTTATAGTTAACCGGTGTTTGAAAATCATACAGATGGACCTCCTGTAGTGCCCTTTATCTCCGTACAAACTTTTAGGGAGATACCGCTAATAGTTTCAGAGATATAGAATGCCGGTGAAATATTTCGCACATCCGCCATCTTGTGATTATGTAAACAATTGAACGAAGTTAGATGTCGGTGCATTACAATGTATATAAACATATACTGTACCAAGTTTCATTGCGTTTGGTTGGTCAAATCGCGAGAAACGTCTATTTAAAAGTCGCAAATTCGCTTGGCCTCCATGTTGGTTTTGTAGTTACCAGGTTTTCAAAAGTCACATAAGTGAACATATAGTAGTTCCCTCTATCACCATAGAAAATGTCAGGGTAATATCGGTAAGAGTTTCGGAGATATTGAATGCTGGTGAAATATTTCGCACAGCCGCCATGTTGGATTGGTGAGTCGTAACAAAATTTGAAGGGCACGGTCGAGGTCGCCGGGAATAATGCTATGAACTTCCCGAGTTTCATTGAAATCGTTCCTGCCGTTTAGATTTTATTAGGGGGGAACACACACACGAATCACACACACACACACACACACACACACACGCACACACACACACGGACAAAAGGTGATCTAATAAGCCTATTTTTTCAAAATTGAAAATAGGCTAATAAATGGAATTGTATTGCGTCCTACAGTAATAGATGGACCAGTGAGTTTCCGTTGCCATGGTTGCTGGATTGCATTCTTTCATTATTAGCCTACTTTTCACATTTTGAAAAAATGAGGAAAAAGTAGACTTATGAGATCGGGCAAATGTGTGTCTGTCTGTCTGTCTGGCTGTGTGTGTGTCCCCCCCCCCCCCCCTATCAACTCCTAAACGGCTGCGGCAATCGAAACAAAATTTGGTAGGAGTAAAGATCTATACCTGAATATCTCACGGCCATATTTGAAATTGATGTCAGTGCTACCAACTGCTGAGAAATCGCAATTGGAATTTGAGCTCCATGTTGGATATCTTGGAAGGTATGAATGGAAGCTATTTCAAAATTAGCACACGTATAGATAATAATATTTCAGTTTAATTTCCAGGAGGCCATGCATGGCAGTGTTGCCAAAATGATTCTAAGCCTGCTGATAGGTCCAATTTTAAATGCATATAACTTCTATACTATCAATTGGATTTCATCCAAATTTTGTATGTAATATGTGTACATAGACAGATATGACTGAGCGTATTCTTAAGAGCCACCAGGGCTGCCAACTGTCTATAAATGTCCTCTCTATTCTTTTACCCAAATACCAATATATCAGAAAGTATGCAAGCCGACAGCTTTAAACTATGCACACGTATAGTACCTGGCATTCTAGATTAATTTGGAGTAACGTATGTACATCAGTGCTACCAACATGATTCTAAGACTGCTGATAGGACCAATTTTTAAATACATGTAACTTCTATACTAACTAATGGATTTCAACCAAAATTGGCACAACAAGAGATCATAATATCTCAGATTATTTCTGACCAACGCATGCATGACATTCTTGCCAACATGATTTTACGCGCGCTGATAAATCCAATGTCTAACTGCATGTAACGTCCATGCTATCCATTGGACTTCAACCAAATATTGTATTCTGTATCTTAAAAGATGGAACTAACAATATATTCAGTCACCAGGGCTGCCAACTGTAGTGCTCTATTAGGCTACAAGTAGACTATATTTCGAACTAATTAGAAATTTCGATATTACCAACTTAATTTCGCTATTTTTCTAGATAGGTCTATATAGATTGGCATGAATTTTAAATTTTAAGAAAAGTAGGCTCTTTAGTTCGTCACGGAACTTCTTGTTTTATTAAATGAAATTAGTTTTCTGGGAAAATCTCAAAAACGGTTGGTTTTAGGGCCTAAAAAGGTGGTTTTCGGGGTCCTTTTAGGGCCCGCGAGTTTCATTTCTCACATTGAGGGGCTGAAAATGAGCTTTGTCTCGCCCTTCTACGTCTATTTCAGCAAGTGTTTTAAGGGGGTAGGCCCCCTTTTTATTGGAGCTACAGAGAAGAGTTACATCAATGATTAGTGTCGTGCCTCTGAAGGATATCTGTACCAAATTTTACGTTGATCCACCCAGCCGTTCTGGAGTTATAAGGGAACATACTTGTCCACAGACAAACAGACAGACAGACATACAGACATACAAAAAAATTATTTTCGCGCGCATCCATCATAAAACAGTCTGAAACACGTAAATAACGCAAATTTCCGTAGAAATTCAGAAAAAACAGACAAACTTTCATTCTTAGGCTATATATATAGAGAGAAGAGATAGAGTTTGGCCTCTAGTCCGACTAAAAAGAAACAAGTAGTTCCGTGAAGAACTAAAGCCTATTTTCATATATCCTACTTATGTTAATTGCCTCTATCAACATACGAAATTTCAGTTTGATTGCTTTAATAGATTCGCAGGTATTGAGAACCGTCTAAAAATTTCGGATGGTTGCCATTTTGGTTTGTTATATGTATATGCCATAGAGTTATGTACCATTAAAGGAAAATTATTGTGTAGCTTCATTATGCAAAGTTTCACTTCGATCACATGATTACGACACAAGAAATAAAAACTTAATATTAAAATTTCGCACATCTGCCATCTTGTTTTTATGTAAACAATTGAGCTAAATAAGATGCCAGTCCATTACAATATGTATAATCATATACTGTACCATATTTCACTGCCCTCAGATGGTTAAATTGCGAGAAAAATCTATTAAAACTTTTCAACTTCGCTTGGCCGCCATGTTCGTGTTGTACTTCACAGGTTTTTGAAAGTCACATAGATAAACGTGCAGTAGTGCCCTTTATCATCGTGCAGAATTTCAGGGTGATATCAGTAATAGTTTTGGAGATATAGAATGTCAGTGAAATAATTCGCACAGCCGTCATATTGAGATTATTTAAACAATTGAATTAAATTAAATGCCACTGTATTGAAATGTATATAAACATTTGCTGCAGCAAGTTTCATAGCGTTTGGATGGTTAAATCGCGAGGAACGTGTATTTAAAAGTCGCAAATTCGCTTGGCCGCCATGTTGGTTTAGTAGTTACCAGATTTTTGAAAGTCTAATTGGTGAATTTCTAGTAGTGCCCTTTATCACCGTACAAGATTTCAGGGTGATATCGGTAATAGTTTCGGAGATATTGAATGCTGGTTAAATAATTCGCACAGCCGCCATGTTGGATTGGTGAGACGTAGTAAAATTTGAAGGGCACGGCCGGGGTCGGCCTAAATGGTTCTATAACCTTACAGAGTTTCATTGAAATCGCTCCAGCAATTCAAAAGTTATTGGGGACACACACACACGGACAATAGGTGATCTCATAAGCCTACTTTTTTAATCATTTTAAATGATTATGTCGACTTTTTCTGGGGTCTGGCGTTACATTGCGGTGACGGGACGAAATGTACCGAGAATGCACTGACGTGTCTGACGTCATAGTACTGCTTGAGCTTCCTAATTTCCCCCGCGCGCTCCGGTGAGCGTGACGTCATCCAGCCAGCTACATTCTTTGACCTTGGTGTGCACTTGCTAACGGACTTGGAGTTCACGGAGCATTTGTAGCATTTAAAATGATACAAAAATTCTAGTCTTTCAGACTGACTATCCGTGTCTTTTTTTTTTCATAAAATGAAAATAGGCTAAAAATATGGGGAAATATTAGTAGATTGTTAAGGGAGAATTGCGTAAAGTTGGTCGCCATGGTAACCATATAGAAGGCCTGGATGATGAACGCTTGTAGCCAAGGTAACCATCGTGTCCACAGTAATCACAGTAAGCATGCTACTTGAAGGTGGCCTGGGGCCTGTTCCACGAATGAACTTTGCAACTTTTCACTTTTCACTTTGCACTTTTCAATTCTTGCAAAGTGCAAAGTGTTCTGTTCCACCATGATCTATGTATTACTTTTCAATTTCTTTGCAAAGTGAAGCGTCTTTGCATAGGAATGATCCGATCATGTTTATTCCATGAACAAACAGTATATTTATTCCATGATTTAATGCTTTATTTTTCATGGTGAACTTGAGGACTTTAGTAACAGTTCTGCAAATAGTTGATTTTGCTGTCCCATACATTGCTGCTATACCGTTTCCTAACCAATGTAGCCTAAGCATATAAGAATTTGTTCCGTTTCGGAAAGAGATCGACTTCTTTTTGTTGCAGAACCTGCAATATGGTGTATTTTACAATCGCCGCTGATCTTGCAATTTGGCGTATGTAGTGGGGACTGTGTCAGGTTTCAATAAATGGCCAATTATTTCAAGAATATAGTCAGTTTGTATTGGGGTAATACGAAAACACTCACGAAATTCCGTCAAAGTGAGGTTATTTTGAAACTTAAAAGGTTCATTCTGGTTCCGTATTGATAAACTAATTAGTATAAACAGGTTAAAAGTTTAGCCTGACCAATACCACGCAGTGATCTTAATTAATAAAAGTATTGATCAGGCGGGACTTTAAACCTGTTTATACTAAAGTGAGGTTATGAAAATTCATCCTGTCTTTGTCCCTCTTCTTGTTGGATTCTTCATCACTATCCTCACTTGATGATAACAAAAGCTCCTGCGTAACATATTTATAACACTAAACCAAATTCTGCGCCAAGAAACTAGTGTAGAGACTTGATCATTAACAGCTGAAAAGGGAATCGTCTCTTAGAAAGATTTCTGAAAACTTTTCAATCATTCCTTTGCACTTTGCATTTCTGCACCAATGGAGGAACATAACAGTCTTCAAAAGTGAAAAGATTCCTAACTTTTCACTTTTCACTTTTCACTTTGCAAGACAAATCTGAAAGGTGATGGTGGAACAAAATCTGAACTGAAAAGTGCAAAGTGCAAAGTGAAAAGTTGCAAAGTTCATTCGTGGAACAGGCCCCTGGTAACGTATTGTTGAGTAGGCGATGACTTGGCGACACAAGTCCTTGCGTAAGGGGATAATAGGGAAGTGGTTCCAGTGACAAGACACTCGGCTGGCAGTTAACGGGGCTATCAGCAGCACGAGAATAGCCTGGACATTTAAACAACAAGACTGCGAGGAATTCTAGCAATTGCACGGTGGCTGCCAACACACGCTCAATTGAGCAGCAGCAAACTACCGGTTACTCGATACATTAAGGGGACTCGAGTGGAGGTCAAACAGTTATGTTGAAGGCAAAAAATCCAGCGGGAACATGGGATGAGTTACTGTATTTGTGTTATAACCTGTGTAGTTGTGATGACTGTAATGTCGTGTGAAACTGGCATTTGATAGGACAGAGTGTAATGCATCCGGCTTGAGATCCAGCATGCAGTCGTACGGCTGCGCTGTAGATGTTTGGAGGAGGAGAAGCCATGAAAGGCAGTAAAATCAATGGACACTGCTTCTTAGGATTCGAACACAATTTCTTAATGAAGATAATTACAACATTCCATCATTTGTAAAATAGAAAAAGAACCCCTCAAATCATCGATGGACAATTTTAACGGTTTGCCCGTGAAATTCCCGGTGAAATGATTTTCGTACGGTAATTGTATGTAGGGAGTGCGCAATAAAATCTTAAAAGGCAGGCACGTTATCTGGATACCTAATTATTCTTTCTCATACAAGATTTTATTTTGTTACGAGCAACCCACACCGGCTTCGCCCCGGTTACCAAGCGTAGGCTGAAAAGGCGCACACGGCTGGTCCTAGACGCAATTCAGAAAACCCGAGGTGAACAGCGAAACTCTAAAACACATATTTTCTTCTCTGAAGTCTTAACTCGACACGTCTCGGCAGTTTGATGCTGGCCAAAGCTGGGGGGGATTGGCTCGCTTGCTAGCTCGTAAGTTCGGTCCTAAGCTAGTAATTTAAATTTCCACTGAATGGCCTACATGGCCTGTACGGAGTTGGCTTTGCTTTTCTGAATGGAGATTGTGGGAAGAAATGAAAACATAAAAACACTTATAGTGGGCGATGTATTGAAGCTGAGATATGCTGTTCCGAACTTTTGTTGTAGAACTTTTCATTCTGAACAATTCTTACACTCATTGTATATCCATATTTTTAACTGTTTACCCTGCGTAAGCTTAAAAGGCGAACGGTCAGCAGGTTTCTCTTCGACTCGATTCACTGAAATCGTTACTGTTCGGCTTACTTTGGTCATAAATAAATGTTTTTCTACATAAACCTTCCTTCCTCGAGATATCCTTTACAGAATGGTGAAAACCGCACCAAAATCCATCGAGTGGTTCTCGAGATGACCCGTGACATCCAAGAATCGGGGATTTTGTTTTATACTAAGTAGAAATGTATGCAAACTCTTTCTGGCTATTTTTTACCCCGACGTCATGTAACGGCTAGAGGTCTTGACTGTCGCCCTGGAGGTCGGAGTTCGATTCCCATTTCAATCATCCTGGAAGTGGTTTTCCGTGGTTTCCCCCACTTCTACTCCAAGGAATTGCTGGGATGGTTTCTAACTTAAGGCCACGGCCGCCTTCTTCCCAATGTACAAATACACACACAAATACAGCCATCACAATAACACAGGTTATCACACAAACCAAAGTACACGGGACCACATGACCACCTAAAATAAGCAACAGCAAGAACAATTTTTGGGCGTATCGTCACCTTTTCTCAAGTGACTTCTCAGTCAGTGGTGTAAGGTTCTCGCCAACTGAAATCGGGATCGAATGCCGACGTAGTCGGTTGGCACTTGAGGGCCGTATGAATAGACAGTTACAAGAACAGCACTATGAGTATGAACAGATCTACTGATGGCCTTCCTGGACATTGAGAAAGCATATGACAGTGTATGCAGAAACAAAGTATGGAGGTCTCTGGAGGACAGAGGAGTAGAGAAATGGACTATAAGGTGGATAAAGGAGATGTACAAAGGAAGCGTGAGCTGTGTGAAAGTGGGAGGAGAGAGATCGGACTGGTTGGAACACAGAAACGGCCTGAAACAAGGAAGTGCACTGTCATCGTTACTTTTCATTGTGGTGATGTATGACATAATGACCCGAGTGGCACAATTAATTGGGGAAGGAAAGATGAAAGCAATGGTGTTTGCAGATGATTTGATGATATGGGGAAACAAGGTACAGGAACAGTTGGACGTGTGGGAAGGAATAATACAAGGATATGGGATGAAATTTAGCTTAAATAAGAGTGAGATGGTGATCACAACAAGGAAGAAGGACAGAACCATAACGGGAATAACAATTGGTGGGGAACAGCTGAAGAAAGTTGAGAGTTTTAAGTATTTGGGAAGCCTGATACAAGATAATGGAAGAAACGATAGAGAAATAAATGAGCGGGGGAGACAAGCAGAAGCATTCCGGAGGAGTGTGAGAAGCATGTTATGGAGCAAGGATGTCCCTCAGAACAGCAAAAAGAGCATATATCGGACGTACTATGTCCCTATCCTGACATATGCCTCGTAGACCTGGGCTATGAAAGGAAGGGAGAAGAGCAAAATACAGGCCAGTGAGATGAGATTCTTGAGAAGCAGTATTGGAGCTACAAAGATGGACAGAATAAGAAATGAGAGGACCAGAGAATTAATGAAGGAGGAATCACTACAGGATGGTATAGAGAAATCTAGACTTAGATGGTATGGACATGTAAAACGAATGGAGGAGAAGAGGATACACGAGACGAAGTGGGAAGGAAAGAGACCGAGAGACAGGTGGCTGAAGGGGTTGGAAGAAAGCGTGAAGAAGAGAGGAGAAGACTGGACAAGGGTAGAGGCTGAGACATGGTGGGAAGACAGAAGACGTTGGAGAGGCTTGTGTTCCAAACAGATCCGGCCAGTGGCTGGAAACTGTGCAAGATGATGATGATCAATAGATTCACTGGCACGCTGGAGATGCTTTTTTCACCCCCGGTGTGTTAGAAATAGTTCATAACATTATTATTATTATTATTATTATTATTAATAATTAATAATTATATATGAATTGCAGCCAATGGCCAGAGCAAGTTCAATTTCAAGTAGTTCCAACTTTGGCTACTAGAGATGCCTCTGTCACTGACACCTAGCGGCGAACGTTGGAACTTGATAGAACTTTTCTAACCAAATAACCTACAATTTTTCTACACACTACTTATTGTAGTGGTAGGTTCTTTTAAGGCCCTTACACACGTCTCGACACGACTCCCCTACCCAGCCAAACAAGGGGGAGCTACCACCACCAGTCTAGTTTAGAACAAGCGCTTGTGGTGCTGAAGTGTTCTTAAAATGGCTCCGTATTTTACACGAAATCAAAAGATAGGCGTAGCGGTTATTATTTCAGATGTTAAACGAAGAATGAAAAGAAGAGTGTGGTCCAAGACGTGGTTGCAGAAGAGGAAATCTACTTACCTTCCGCGCGTCTCTTCTGTAAGCGGCTCACATGTTTTCCACTGTAGTATGAAGTGCTATTAGCCTACTTTCGATTTTTGCAAAAAATGAAAGTAGACTTATGAGATCAACACAGGACGAAAAATTGTGTGTCTGTGTGTGAGTGAGTGTGTGTACTCTGAATGTCTGTCCCCCCTATCAATTCGAACACGGTGAATCCGAATTGAACGAAATTTGGTAAAGACGTAGCACTAGCAAAGGGCACCTCTGTATCATGTTTTATATCGCCGCCATCTTGACGGGAATGTAATGGCGGTCACCCAAATGTTAAAAGCATAAATCAAACGAATCATCTGATCTCTACCAATTTTTGCAACGACATACATTTTTGTGGGAAGCATCTTTTGACTGAAATACAATGTCATCAGCCCAATAGTTTGCAGATAGCAGCCATGTATGTGTGCAAATCGATTCACCACATCAATTCAAACACGGTGAAACTGAATTGAATGAAATTTTGTACAGAGGTAGCACTAGCAAAGGGCACCTCATATTCATGCTTAATATCCGTATAACACGTTGTATTTCAACAAGCTACTACAACCAACATTCAATTAAACTCCTTGAAAAGGAAAAAGAGTTATAACAATACCCATACATTTAGGAGAAAGTAGGCTGTATGTTCTTTACTGAACATCTTGTTTTTAAAATAAATTTCCAGCAGTAAACTGTAGCATTCATTTCTCTCGTCTCTGTTGGAATAACTCTCATCTTCGACGTCCCATAAACCAGGCACTCCCTCCAACATTCGAGGAACCCGACCATAGTCACTTTTTCCGCGTCCATGTTCGTCAGATGTTAATCGACAAGAGTCTGAAGGGTCGGTTGGGTAGTGGACAGCCCTACACACGTTCCGACCTGACATTAAGATTGGTGGGTGTTAGGGCGGTTGGATGGTTCTCCCGACACGACCACCCTAATCTAGGACCTGACAGTTTTCACCACCCGACAAGCCTACACACGATCCAACTGTCGGGTCAACCGCTGTGAGGCCCTACCGTCGAACAAAATATTATGTGCTCTCGAGTTTGAAGGTTGTTTGTGAAGTAACCAATAGACCTACATAAAATCCAATACCATCATCATTTTCGTCGTTCTATTTTGCGTTAGTTCATGTAGGTTGGGAATTTTTAATTTATATTATAATATTTTTTTATCGCAGTTGGAACACAAAAAGTGTCCATTTTTAAGCGTGTTTCAACCATGCGTCACATTTAAGAATTATTATCTCAAACACCCGTCCTCAGATCAAGTTCAACTTTTAACACAATATACATTGGAATGTATTATAACTGGTTTATTAATTTCAAAATTTTGTGTGTTCAAAAAACAAAGTTATCATTTTTGTAGGGTAACTTTATCTCGGCTCGGGGTGGTTGGAAAATGTAGTTCGTGGTCGCGTTGTAATCCTTATTCATCAATAGGGTATGCTGTATGACTGTGAAATACGTAAATTAATTCACTTATTTTATATCGGTTTGTATTTTTAGGGGAAAATAAGACATGATTCCACAGCTAGCCGATACGGAGAAAGCTGTACAGCGTTGCCAAGATGGAGCCCATCACTCGTCATGGCGCGCTTCACTCGGAAGTGATGGGCTCCATCTCGGCAACGCTGCACAGCTTTCTCCGTATCGGCTAGCTGTGGAATCATGTCTTATTTTCCCCTAAAAATACAAACCGATATAAAATAAGTGAATTAATTTACGTATTTCACAGTCATACAGATTAACCTTTTGATGTATAAGGATTTCAACGCAGCCAAGAACTACATTTTCCAACCACCCCGAGCCGGGAAAAAGTTATCTTTCAAAAATGATAACAACTTTGTTTCTTGGACACACAACATTTTGAAATTAATAAACCGGTTATAAAACATTCCAATGTATTTTGTGTTAAAATTTGTATTCGATCTGATGACGGGGTTTTGAGATAATAATTCTTGAATGTGACGCATGGTTGAAACACGCTAAAAAAATGGGTACTTTTTGTGTTCCAACTGCGATAAAAATATTAAAATATAAATTAAAAATTCCAAACCTACATGAAGTAACGTACAATAGAACGACGAAAATGATGATGTTATTGGATTTTATGTAGGCGTATTGGTTACTTCACAAACAACCTTCAAACTCGAGTGCACATAATATTTTGGTCGACAGTAGATTAGGGTGGTCGTGTCAGGACGTGTGTAGGGCCCTTTACTTGCTATAAAGCAATGACATGGGCCCGCCGGCTTTACCAACTGAAGGATTTTAACGCTCTTAGAAATCCGACGACTTATGCCGGGTTTGAACTCACGATCTTGGGCATAGAAGTTCAGCATGGTACCAATTACGCCACCGAAGCCATTATGAATAATAATAATAATATGATCAGCACTTTCGGTGGCGTACGCACTACGTCGTGCCTCAAATCCCACCTCGGCCGTCCTGAAAATGTTTCCGTGGTTTCGTACTTCTACACCAGGCAAATGCCGGGACGATTCCTTCAACAGGTTCACGGGTCAAAATCTCTTCCCTGACCTTTCCTTAATTAGAGCCAAGTTAGCGGTCTTCTGGCACCATCTCCTGTTGTGTGTTCAGCTCCAAAACACTCTCATTGCGACGGTAGAGGAATGATCCCTCGCAGAGCTCGTGGATCATAAGCGGAGTGTTACAGCCCTGACCTGCAGTCAGCTGATTCACGCTCGATGGCGTTGTTTGTTACGACTTATCAGTTCAGTATTCCCTAAGATAGCCTGAGTCAAGTTGGGCGAGCTCCTGACAGATAATACTGTGTGCTGCACCTCCAAGTGTTTGACATTCTCGACGATTATCATGATAATAATAATCTTAATGCCTCACCAAAGAATGCAGGAGCTGACAGATATAAAGATTACCACAAATCAGCTTCACTAATCCTGACCAAAATAATATACAAAATAGATAGAAACAGAGTTGGGTGAAGATCAGTTTGGCTTCAGGAGAAACGTGAGATGATAATAATTGTTGTTTTAAGGGGCCTAACATGTAGGTTATTGGCCCGAAATGGTTCGGGTCATAGTGAAAGATGAGAATGAAAACTATAACTAATACTAACTACAAACTTACATACGAGAAGAAGAAATGGTAAACAAATAAAGGATAAGGCAAATAAAGGACAGGAAGAAAGGAAATACCCTCAACCCTCGAAGAATGAGGATTGAGAGACTTGGAAGGTAGAAGAGCCATGAAAGGCAGATAAGAAAGGGAAAGAGGAAAGAACACGTTCCAAGGTCAGAAGAAAGAGGGGGAAGAACGTACCCAGCTCAGGAATCCCCCGGGATCGCCAATTCCCGTACTCACCAGCCGGGAGCCCCTTAGGGTATAGAAGTATCGCGGGTGCACCGGAAGTGGTGGGGCTACACACACCCTGCCTCGTTGAGGGCCTTGAGCAGAAGGCAGGATATGACATGAAAAGAAACAGAAGGCTGACCCCTCAAAGAATGAGGGATCAGGAAAGATGAGACAAGGGCCAATTAAGGCGGGAAAGGAAGAGACTCCCTAGGTCTCGGATACTCTAATACCGTCGGGGTCGGAAGAGAACAATAGTTGACAAGAGAGGTCGACAGGAAAGAAGACGGTGAGGAGCCGGCCACAATTAAGTGGAAGCAATGCCTGACTCAGCTGGGGTCTCGTGGTCGCCAACCCACGTCCCACTAGATGTGAGCCCCTGAGTGGAGTAACGTAAGAACAAGGAAAGCTGTACCAAATCTTAGGCTGATTTTGGAAGCTAGAATAAGGAAAGATAAGAGAACGTTCATGGCATTTGTAGACTTAGAAAATACTTTGGATAACGTTCATTGGAGTAAGTTGTTTGACAAAAGGATTGGAATAAAGTACAGGGATATGAGAGTGATCTACAATCCATACAGAAACCAGACAATAGTCAGTGGAGCTGAAGGATATGAGAGAAGCTGGTGTTCAGAAAGGTGTGAGGCAAGGCTGCAGCTTATCACCCAAACTTTTCAATCAATACATTGAACAAGAAATGAAGGAAATTAGAAAAACAAGTAATTCCGTGAAGCACTATACAGCCTATTTTCATATATCCTACTCATGTTAATTGGCTCTATCAACATACAAAATTTCAGTTTGAAGGTTGTGATAGATTCGTAGATATTAAGAACCGTCTAAATATTTCAGATGGTCCCCAGGTTGGATTTTTATTTTTGTACTATTACATTAGGATTATTGTGTACGTGTGGTATTGAAACTTCAATCGAATGATTAGAACACAAGAAGTTAAAACGACATTTTAAAACTTCGCACAGCTGCCATCTTGTGATCATGAAAACAATTGAAATAAATTAGATGCCAGTGGATTAACATTTGTATAATCATTTAACGTGCAACGTTTCAATGCGTTCGGATAGTTAATTCACGAGAAACGTCCATTTAAATATTTTTATTTCGCGTCGCCGCCATGTTGGATTTGTGCTCACCAGGTTACTGAAAGTCCTATAGGTGAACATATGTTCATAGCCTCTATGAACATTAAAAAATTCAGTTTGATTGCTGTAAAAGATTCATAGATATTGAAAACCGTCTAAATATTTCGGATGCTCGCCATTTTGGATTGTTATTTGTATAGGCCATTGAGTTATGTACCATTGAAGGAATATTATTGCCTAGGTTCATTATTCAAACTTTCACTTCGATCGCATTATTACGACACAAGAAATAACATCTTAATTTTAAAATTTCGCACAGCCGCCATATTGAGGTTATGTAAGCAATTGAATTAAATTAGATGCCAGTGCATTACAATATATAAAATCATTTACTGTACCACATTTCACTGCGCTCAGAGAGTTACATCACGAGAAAAGTCTATTAAAATGTTTCAACTTCGCTTGGCCGCCATGTTCGTTTTGTACTTTACAGATTTATGAAAGTTACATAGTTAAACTTGTATCAGTTCCCTTTATCACCGTACAAAATTTCAGGGTGATATCTGTAATAGTTTCGGAGATATAGAATGTCAGTGAAATAATTCGCACAGCCGCCATTTTCAGGTTATGTAAACAATTGAACAAAATTAGACTCCAGTGCATTACAATGTGTACAAACATTTGCTGTACAAAGTTTCATTACGTTTGGATAGTTAAATCACTAGAAAAGTCTATTTAAAAGTCTCAAATTCGCTTGGCCGCCATGTTGGTTTGTAGTCACCAGGTTTTTGAAAGTCTCATAGGTGAACTTCTAGTAGTACACTTTATCAGCGTACACAATTTCAGGGCGATGATCTTACCGAGTTTCATTGTAATCGCTCCTGCCGTTAAGAAGTTATTAGGGGGGGGGGGCACACACACACACCTCTCACACACACGCGCGCACAAAAGGTGATCTCATATGCCTATTTTTTCATAAAATGTAAATAGGCTAAAAATATGGGAGTAAATATTCAAGGACAAATAATTTCAACTTAGCCGATTCACCGGAGAATTTGAATGAGTTTCGTTGGTTGGTTCCTCAGTTTAGGGGCTGCGACAACGTGGTCATGTTGCCCCGTGTACTTTGGGTGTGTGTAGAATCTGTCTGATAACCGGTGTTAATTGTGATGACTGTATTAGTGTGTGTTATCTGTAATTCAGGTAAGGACTCTAGATGATCAATTTCAAGTAGTTCCTATTTTTACTACCAAATCCTACCGTTAAAGACACCTAGCTGTGAACGTGGTTACTAGATGCCACCGCAAATTGGCAGCGAAGGTTGGAAGTTAATAGAGCGTTAATCAAATCTAACCTACAAATTAAGCTTCACACAATGGCCCGTTGGCTTTACTTCCCTTATGAAGGAAGGCATACTGAGGGATTTTTAACTCTCTTAAAAAATCCACTGACTAGGGCCGCGTTTGAACCCGCGATCTTGGGCACAGAAGCTCACCATGCTACCAACTACGCCATCGAAACCGCTTGAATGAGTTTACAAATGGTTTGAGGAAATCAATAAATGTAAAACCAAAAAAATTGGAATGCAGCCGAAATAAATCAGAAACCGCTATTGACAGATGAAAGCCTAAAGGAATCCGGAGTCCTCTGTTACTCAGGAAGCTTAATAACCAGTGTTGGACAAAGCAAAGAGGATGTAAAAAGTAAGTTGGCTCAGGCAAGGAAAGCATTTATACAGAAAAGGAATCTGTTTACATCAAATATACACTTAACTTATTAAAAATTCATTTTTGAAAGCTTTCGTCTAGAGCGTGGCGCACAATGGAGGTGAAACTTGGTCTGTTGGAGCAGCAGAAAATAGAAGCGTTTGAAATGTGGTGTTACAGGAGAATGATGGTTAGATAGAGTAACAAATGAAGATGCACAGTGAAACCTGACTAAAGCGGAACGCACTCGTTCCGGATTTATTTTTCCGTTCTCACAGGTTTCTGTTTTACAAAGGGTTGAGTTTAAAGACAAAATGCACTACAAAGAAATGCTGTATTATCGCATAGGATTACTATGAAATAATTTGATTTTTTCCCTCTTTAAACAACACCGTTAATTGTTTAGACGGACGTTTGTTTTTCTCGTGTTCTTCAATAACTTTAATTTTCTCATCCAGTGTAGGTGTCTTATGTTTAGCAGTCATTGTCACTCTCATTTGTCAGAAGGAAACTGTAGGTGTTACAAGAGGGTTGGAGGAAATAATGGTACAGATGTTGTGAAATGTAGCAAACCTGCTGCGTCCTTGAGGAAAAATTAAGATGTAATGTTTCCTAGGACTTGGGTGCAAGTAGAGTCGCGCTATAGCTTTGTATTATGGATAAGACAATCCGTGTTTGTCGGGTTATTTACACTTACAGTTTCCACGTTAGGCAGTTTTCCGGTTTACAGTGTCAATTTACATAGGAGGTACGTCCGTTCCGAATTTGGTTTTCTCTTTGTCCTGGTTTCCGGTATATAAAGGGATCGGTTTAGGCAGGCTATAGTGTGTTAAGACGAGTGATAGAGGAGAGATGTTTCTGGCGACTGCTAATGAAGAGAAGAGATAGGTTGGTAGACACATACTAAGGCATCCAGGAATAGCAAGCTTACAAAGTTATGGAACGAAATTAATATTCAACAGGTTCAATCGCGCTTCCTAGTTGGGCAGAACGTTGTAAACACTATAATAATAATAATAATAATAATAATAATAACTGGCTATACACCTTCAACTGCTGAGCCAAGAGAAAGTGCCGTACTATAAATATGCTCCTGAAAGTGTACTGGAAAATGTCAGCTTTACGTTGTACTCTATTGACAGACCAGTCAGCTGTGCACAACATACCTGATCTGGTTCTTGTTGACAAATGCATAAATGTGGCAATCCCTAACAGTGGCAACATGCTAACAAAGCATGTTGAAAAGCTGTCAAAATCCACAGAGCTTTCAGAACTGATAGGGAAGCAATGGTACATGGAGGTAGGTTTTTGCTGAGGATTAACACTACCTAAGGGAAGATGTTAAGAGAGAAAAGGAGATAGGTTTCGGCATAGAGACAAGTATTGCTAGATAGGATGAGAATACACCACAAAAATTTAAGTAAATTAATATAAAGAAGGAAATTTTGCTGCTCTAAACCTAAGAGGAACCTAACTTTAGTGGGGATCCGCACAAGGCAAGCGGAGACCGCAGCATGAATAGAGGTTGCCTGCAAGCGCTTGGGAAATGCACTTATCCTCTCGAGCCGATATCCCAGTACTATGGGAACCGGTGGTAGTCTGGCAAGACAAAGTATGCAAAAGGAAAACGATGTAATAACTTTCTCTTCAGAAGGGTTAGATTTTATTATGCATTCAAAAATGCTGGAAAGATTGAATTGAATTGGGAGTGATAATTTTATTTCTGGGCACTGTTGGATCTCTGGCAAACCAATCGAATGCTCCCAGAGAGTGAAAAGAAAAAGTGTTTTTAAGGATTTTAGGGATGTTGTTATTGTTTTTTGCAAAAATCTCACACGAATACCAATTGTTGCACTTAAGGAAAACTAAGCTTTTACCCAGCAAGATGCCGAATAAAAATTTAGAACAGAGGAAGTTTTATAGACAGTGGTTGATTTAGCAGGAATCCCACGGTGTGGGAATTTATTCCCATTTAATTTGTACAAGAAGTACTAAATTTTCATGTTTTAAAGTCAGCTTAGATAGCTAGAGCATGACAAGAAAAATCCCTCGAAGACGGTTATTGCACAATAGTTAGCAATTCCACACACTGTCTATAAATTTAAATTAAAAAGCATCTTTAAAAACCATTAAAATATGTTTAAAAACATTGAAGTTTTGTACTTAGCTTTCTTTTCATGTAGAACAGGCGATGGTTCCTGGTGACGGTTGGTTTAAAATGCAGACATGGCGTCTGGTTTAAAAAGTCTCAAGAGGACAGGAGACTGGCCCGTGGGAGGGCTTTGCACTGTACTCGACGGCCGAACTATGATAAGTGAGAACGAGCGATACCTCGCACGACAGAGGAGGTAAACGAGGGGAAGGGAAAGGGGAATCAAGGGAGAGGGGGTATAAGACAAGAGAGTATACAACAGAATGTACAATATGACAAAGAGAAAATTCTTATATAAAAATATTCTTCTTCATGGAGCGGTGTTAGCTGTTAGCTGGCGACAATGACGACGCCTGGTGGTTTGATGAGGAAGTTCTCTTGAGATCAGAGAAATTGAAGAACTTTGGCAGTTAGCTGATAGATGCCGCTAGGTTCTCCATGGAAGTTACATATCTAGAACAGACTCAAGGAGAAAATCAACCTGTGCACAAAGAGAAAATGAAAAAGATCACTGTTGGTGTCTGCGAAGAAGGAATTAAATAAAATAGATAAATCGAAGAGCAGCAAAAGCTAACTCTGACTGACCGTGTATTCCAAAGAATACACCACATGGCACAAGTCAGGAGAATTCCTATTATCATCTCCAGCACTGGCGTGATACCCAACAACTTAAAGGAATCGCTCACAGAGTTTTCAAACTGATGCAGAAAACAGTCATACTTTCTACGTGTCACGTAGTAAGGCTGTTCTTGGGCAATCAGGCCTGAAGGAGTGAGGGAAAAGAATAAAGCTACTACTGAATGCTGTCGCCAAGAATTTGCTCCTTATGATATGTACGGTATCTGGGATCGTAAATGATTTCTTTCCAGCAAATATGCTGAGAATGTGTAAGCGCATGCTCAAAATAAATAAATAATCATCATCATCATGTTTTTCAGTCAAGTGACAGGTCTGCCCCTACAATGAGTCTTCTCCACGTTGTTCGGACTTGTGCTGTCCTTTTGACCATTTCATAATTTCGTAGGCCAGAGCTATGTAGGAAAGATCTCATGAAAGTGTTCCGTGGCCTCCCGCGAGGGCGTTTTCCGGGTATTTTGCCTTCTAGAATGTCGATCACCAGGCCACCATGTCGTAACCTGTGGCCAAGCCAGGTGGATCTCCTTCTATATATCTGGCGGATCATTTGCCGTTTTTGCTTTATTCGTCCAGCACCGTTATGTTGGTCATTTTCTCTACCCAGCTGATCTTTTCCATTCGGCGCCAACACCACATCTCAAACGCTTCTAGTCGTTTAATGTCACCTCTATTCATTGACCAGGTCTCACTGCAGTACATTGCAACTGGCCATATGTAGGTCTTAACCAGTTGTTTTCTAAGGCTGAGGGACATCGAGCGTTGACAAATTAGAGAATGCTTTTCACGGAATGCCTGCTTGGCCATGGCTATACGGCTCCTGATTTCAACTTCACATCGTAGGTCTTCTGTGAAGATCTGGCCAAGGTATTTAAAACGATTGACCTGTTGTACTGGTTCTTTATTTATGGTAATATTTAGTTCGTGTTGATGCTTACTTATCACCAGAATCTTGGTCTTCTTAAAATTGATTTTCATTCCATATTCTGTAGCTGTATCATTTAAACATTGCAACATGTTTGTTAATGTATGCGGATTTACTGCAAGTAATGCCAGATCATCAGCAAATTTAATATTCTGGATAAGTCTTCCACCAACTTTCACTCCCATATTAGAACCTTTAAAAGCCCACTTAGTTATAGCTTCAGCGAAGGCATTGAACAGTCCAGGGGACAGCAAACACCCTTGTCGCACACCTTTGCGGATCTTAGCGGGTTCTGATACGTCATTTCCAAGCCGAACAACAGCAGTTTGATTTATATAGAGATCAAATATTAATCTGATTAATCGATGGGGACAACCTATTTGATTCAGAAGAGGAAACAGCTTGTGCCAGCTGACTTTATCAAATGCTTTTTCGAAGTCCACAAAGCACACGTAAAGGTTTCTGTTTACACTTAACATCTTTTCTCCAAGACATCGCAAGGACCCGATAGCATCACGTGTAGACATATTCTTTCGAAAGCCAAATTGAGAGTTGTCTAGATACTGTTCGATGTATATTTCCATCCTTTTCCTTAAAATCTGCAGAAGTATCTTTGATGCATGAGGGATGAGACTAATGGTCCGATAGTCACTACATAAATAATAATGATAATAATAATAATAATAATAATAATAATAATAATAATAACAGATAACCAAAAACTCTATTAGCTCTGTCTCGAAACTTCCTCTTTACGTTTTCTAGTTTTGAAAGTCACGTGAGTGTCCCACTTGACAATATTACCAACTTCACCAACTGTGCCGTCACTTATTGAGTTTTCTAACCAACTCCAATGCTCCCCACGTGTGGCGCTCAACAACGACTGTCGAGAAATCAATTCCAGACACACAATGATGGGATAACAGATTTATATACAGCCAGCTGGACTTTTCAACTCTATCTCAACACTTCGAGCAAGGGAGAAATACAGTGAAACCTCTATTAAGAGACTAGTGACGGTTCCAAGGAAGACTGGTCTGTAAGAGGGGTGATCTCTTAATAGGGGTAGGTAATAAAAAAATATACCGCATTATTGATAAAGTACAGTTGGAACACTGCATTGGTTCACATTTAGTACAAATTAATTACAATTAGTTATGTTCTGAGCTCTGTCATTTAAAAAAGTCACGAATTGATCTCTGTTTCAGATAAGAACATTTTATTTAACAATTTCACTTTCTAGAACATCTCTGAGTGAGTTCGAAGGTCCCTTAATTTGTTCTGGGTTCGAACAATCTTCTTGGAGAGCCGTTTTTTTTGTATTTTTATACGTTACACTAGCAGAAGTACCCATTCTTCGAACGGTCTTCGGTATTAATAACCAGATGTTATCAATTGAGCTACTGTTGCAATGTTTAGGGGCTTGGAACCTATTTGTTGGCAAAGAAAAATGATTAGTTAAAATGTGCTCTCAAACTAAATTCCTGGCGTGAAAATAAAATTGAAAACCTCGTAGACGAATCGCAATACACGTCACATAAGAACTGACCCTAACCGTTGTGTCAAGTGCTCAACTACAGGAAGACCCCTTTTATAAATTATAAAGGCTTGTGGTGCATGAAAGTTCATTTTTTTAGCCTCCAATGGCCCAAATTCCTAAAATCAGCAAAGAACAGTCTACTATTTCAAATCAGGAATTTTTGAAAATAATGTTGCTGTTTGGAGATATAATACACCTTCTGTACGACATATTGCACGTGTAAGTCGTGTGAAAAAAATCTAGGGTACGGTACTCCTTGAACCCCTTAAGCGCATTGATGAATTTTACAGTTTTAGTTGGTTCCGTAATAATCTTATAGCCATTTGCAACCTTCCACAGAAATGTAATAAATGGAGTGGCATTACTTATTCCAGAAATAGATGGAAAGTTGGATGCCACCTCTTGAGATACTGTTGTCATGGTTAGTGGCTTGCATTCCTTCTTTAGTTTATTAAATGAAATTAGTTTTCTGGGAATATCTAAGAAACTGTTGGGTTTAGATCCTTAAAATATAGTTTTCAGGGGAACTTTACGGCTCTTGAGGGGCCCCGAGTTTTGTTTCTGACACCAAGGGTTTGAAAATGAGCTTTGTCTCGTCGTTGTACGCCATAATAATGATAATAATTAAAAGAATAATAATAATAATAATATAGCAATATAGGGATAGGGATATAATAGACCTTCCGTACCATACCCGCACTTGTAAATCGCGTAAAAAAAATTCTAGAGTACCCCTTTGACCCCTTAAGCGCATTATATGTATTGATGAATATTTCAGCTTAATTTGGATCCGTTATAACCTTATTGCCGTTTACAAACCTTCACAGTAATGTAATAAATGGAATTGCATTGCGTCTTACAGAAATAGATGGACCTCTGAGATTCAGTTGCCATGGTTACCGGCACGCATTCTTTCATTAATTAGCCTACTTTCGAATTTTGCAAAAAATGAAAGTAGACTTATGAGATCACTACAGGGCGAAAAAAAAGTGTGTCTGTCTGTGTGTGTATGTGTGTGTGTGAGTCTGTGTGTGTGTGTGTGTGTGTGTGTGTGTGTGTGTGAGTGTGTGTACTCTGAATGTCTGTCCCCCCCCCCCTATCAATTCGAACACGGTGAGCGCAAATTGAACGAAATTTGGAACAAAGGTAGCACTAGCAAAGGATACCTCAGTGTCATGTTTTATATCGCCGCCATCTTGACGGAAACGTAATGGCGGCCACACAAATGTTCAAAGCTTAAATCAAATTACGACTAACCTAATCATCCGATCTCTACCAAATTTTGCAACAACATACCTTTATGGGGGCAGCATCCTTTGACCAAACTAATAGGTCGTCAGCCTAATAGTTTGCGGATGGCGGCCATCTTTGTGTGAAAATCGATTGACCCTATTAATTCGAACACGGTGAAACCGAATGGAACGAAATTTGGTACAGAGGTAGTATTAGCAAAGGGCATCCCAGTGTCATGTTTTATATCGCCGCCATCTTGACGGAAACGGAATGGTGGCCACACAAATGTTCAAAGCTTAAATCAAATTACGACTAACCTAATCATCCGATCTCTACCAAATTTTGCAACAACATACCTTTATGGAGGAAGCATCCTTTGACAAATCTAATAGGTCATTAGCCTAATAGTTTGCGGATGGCGGCCATCTTTGTGTCAAAATCGATTACCCCTATTAATTCGAACACGGTGAAACCGAATGGAACGAAATTTGGAACAGAGGTAGCACTAGAAAAGGCCACCTCAGTGTCATGTTTTATATCACCGCCATCTTGACGGATGTAATCGCGGCCACCCAAATATTAAAGGCTAAAATGTAATTACGACCAACCTAATAATCTAGTCTCTACCAAATTTTGCAACAACAAATCTTTATGTGGGAAGCATATTCTGACCAAACTGCTAGATCATCAGCCCAATAGTTTGCAGATGGTGGCCAAGTATGTGTGCAAATCGATTCCCCCTATCAATTCAAACACGGTGAAACCGAATTGAACGAAATTTGGTACAGAGGTAGCACTAGCAAAAAGGCACCTCAGTGTCATGTTTTATATCGCCGCCATCTTGACGGAAACGGAATGACGGCCACCCAAATGTTAAAAGCTTAAATCAAATTTCGACCATCCTAATAATTTGATCTCTACCGGATTTTCCAACAACATGCCTTTTTGTGGAAAGCATCTTATGACTGACTACAAGGTCATCAGCCCAATAGTTTGCAAATAGCGGCCATGTATGTGTGCAAATCCATTCCCCAGATTAATTCAAACACGGTGAAACCGAATTGAATGATTTTTTTTTACAGAGGTAGCACTAGCAAAGGGCACCTCATATTCATGTTTAATATCCCTATAGCACGTTGTATTTCAACAAGCTACTACAACCAACATTCAATTATACTCCTTGAAAAGGACAAAGAGTTATAACAATACGCATGCATTTAGGAGAAAGTAGGCTGTATGTTCTTTACTGAACATCTTGTTTATTAAGTGAAATTAGTTTTCTGGGAATATCTCAAAACCTGTTGGTTTTAGGGCCTTAAAATGTGGTTTTCGGGGGCCCTTTAGGGCCCCCGAGTTTCGTTTCTCACATTGAAGGGCTGAAAATGAGCTTTGTTTCACCCTTCTACGCCTATTTCAGCATGTCTTTTAAGGGGGTAGGGCCCCTTTCATGAGAGGTACGGAGAAGAGTTACATCAATGATTAGTGTCGTCCCTCTGAAGGATATCTGTATCAAATTTTACGTTGATCCACCCAGCCGTTCTCGAGTTATAAGGACACAAAATATTGTCCACAGACAAACAAACAGACAGACAGACAAAAAATTATTTTTGCGCGCATCCATCATAAAACAGTCTGAAACGCGCAAATATCGCAAATTTCCGTGGAAATTCAGAAAAACAGACACACTTTCATTTTTAGCCTACTATGCGATCAACACAGGGCGAAAAAAGTGTGTATGTCTGTGTGTGTGTATGTGTGTGTGTATGTGTGTGTGTGAGTCTGTCTGTGTGTGTGTGTGTGTGTGTGTGTGTACTCTGAATGTCTGTCCCCCCCCCATAAATTCGAACACGGTGAATGCGAATTGAACGAAATTTGGTACAAAGGTAGCACTAGCAAAGGACACCTCAGTGTCATGTTTTATATCGCCGCCATCTTGACGGAAACGTAATGGCGGCCACACAAATGTTCAAAGCTTAAATCAAATTACGACTAACCTAATCATCCGATCTCTACCAAATTTTGCAACAACATACCTTTGTAGAGTAAGCATCCTTTGACCAAATGAATAGGTCATCAGCGTAATAGTTTGCGGATGGCGGCCATCTTTGTGTGAAAATCGATTCCCCCTATTAATTCGAACACGGTGCAACCGAATGGAACGAAATTTGGTACAGAGGTAGCACTAGCAAAGGGCATCTCAGTGTCATGTTTTATAACGCCGCCATATTGACAGAAACGTAATGGCGGCCACACAAATGTTATAAGCTTAAGTTAAATTACGACTAACATAACCATCCGATCTCTACCAAACTTTGCAACAACATACCTTTATGGAGGGAGCATCCTTTGACCAATCTAATAGGTCATTAGCCTAATGTTTTGCGGATGGCGGCCATCTTTGTGTGAAAATCGATTCCCCTTATCAATGGAACGAAATTTGGTACAGAGGTAGCACTAGAAAAGGGCACCTCAGTGTCATGTTTTATATCGCCGCCATCTTGACGGAAACGTAATCGCGGCCACCCAAATGTTAAAAGCTGAAATGTAATTACGACCAACCTAATAATCTAGTCTCTACCAAATTTTGCAACACCATATCTTTATGTGGGAAACATATTCTGACCAAACTGCAAGAACATCAGCCCAATAGTTTGCAGATGGTGGCCAAGTATGTGTGCAAATCGATTCCCTACCAATTCAAACACGGTGAAACCGAATTGAACGAAATTTGGTACAGAGGTAGCACTAGCAAAGGGCACCTCATATTCATGTTTAATATCCCTATAGCACGTTGTATTTCAACAAGCTACTACAACCAACATTCAATCATACTCCTTGAAAAGGACAAAGAGTTATAACAATACCCATGCATTTAGGAGAAAGTAGACTATATGTTCTTTCCTGAACATCTTGTTATATATAGAGAGATAACACTATCTCTAATGACATTGTATGCTGATGCCAACAGAACCATTGCTTACATCATCACCCTCATCACCACCTCCAATGGGAAGGCAGACGAGAAGTGGTCTTTTGAACGAGGTCAGGCTGAGAAAATGCCTGGTCTTTGGTCGGGGAGAGGGTGGTCCTTAAATAGAAGTAACAAATACATTGACCTTATGAGGTTTTAAATCGGTTCCAAAAAAAAAACGGTCTTTAAGAGGGGTGGTCTTTTAACAGGGGTGGTCTTTTAGAGAGGTGTCACTGTATTCTATAATACAGACACTCTATCAATGGATTCTATTACAGGAGATGATGATAATTGTTGTTTTAAGGCGCCTAACATCTTAGTTAGCGGCCCCCAATGGTCTGGGTGATAGTGAAAGATGAGAATGTAAACTATAACTAATACTAACTACAAACGTACATACTAGAAGAAGAAACGGTAAACTAATAAAGGACAGGGAGAAAAGAGAACTAAATGTAGCCTACAACTAAGACTAACTACTGGCTTACAAACTAGAAGAGGAAATTGTAAACAAAAAGAAGAAGAATGTAATTGAAAGACAAGAGGAAAGGAAGAATGAGAACTGAGGGAGTTGGAAGTAAGGAGAGCCGCCCAAAGTCAGTGGAGAAAGGGGAAGAAACGGATCCAGCTCGAAATCCCTCGGAGTCGCCAACTCCCGAACTCACCAGCCATGAGCTCCTGAGGGTGCACCAGAAGTGGTGGGGCTACTCACACCCTGCCTCCTTGAGGGCCTTGAGCAGAAGGCTGGAGATAACAGGAAAAGAAAAAGAAGGCTGACCCCTCAAAGAATGAGGGTATCAGGAAAGATGAGACAAGGGCCAATTAAGGCGGGAAAGGATGAGACTCCCTAGGCCTCGGATACCCTAATACCACCGGGGTCGGAAGAGAACAAGAGTTGACCAAGTGAGGTCGAGAGGAAAGAAGACAGATAGGAGCCCGGCACAAGTAACTGGAAGCAATGCTGGAATCAGCTGGGATCCCGTGGTCGCCAGCCCACGTCCCTCAAGTTGTGAGCCTCTTGGGAATATTACAGGTAACCTTAACCCTATATGGGATATTAACCAGCTGTCATAAGGACAGTTTGAACTTTCAAAGATGCTGATAGTTGAATCTTTCAGCCAAATTTCGGAGAAATGTCATGCCTGAGTGCGAGTATTTCTAAAAATCAAATATCATATACTGAACCCTTATTAATCTGCGATGAATAAGTATTCATGATTTATTATTATTATTACTGAGGCCCAGGCAGTACATGTAGAAATTGACCAAGGGGAAGCCAAGTCAGTGTGTTGCAATGATTTCCACAGAGGCAGGCTTGGTAGTTATTCTTGAAGACGACCGAGTAAGCCGAGTTCAAGGACAAATTGTGTAACAACACGCACCAAAATTGGAGTCATTAGGGGATGGTCACGAGTGAGTTTCAACCGACCTAGGATTGAATCACCCAATCAAATGAGACCACGCCAAAACCACGCGATGGATGGCGTACCCTCTAAAAAAAGGCGCGGGAACGCATATCTAAAGAACTGCCGATCCGAAATAACTCCGCATAAGCGCGCTGAGACGTTTGAATAAAATGATGAAGATTGATACCAGTCCCATGTTTGTGAGATGAAAACTCTAGAAAATTTTTCTTAATTGTCCCCACTTCACCTCAGTCTGTCTGTTTCCAATAAATTGATCGGGGAGTAGCTTTTTCGAAGTCAACCGTTTTGAGCTCTGGTGAGCTAAGGTCACGCCAGTCTGCGTCGCGATTTACCGCTCTTAATAATCATACTAGTGACAACTGTTTTGAGCTCTGGTGAGCTAAGTTCACGCCAGTCTGCGTCGCGATTTACCGCTCTTAATAATCATACTAGTGACAACTGTTTTGAGCTCTGGTGAGCTAAGGTCACGCCAGTCTGCGTCACGATTTTCAGCTCTTAATGGGCAAGACTTTACTAACATTCCAGTAGTGCTCATAGCGAGCAAGGTTCACGGAGAGCAGTGAGATATCTAACGAGATAAGGACTGCGAGACAGTCATGTTTAGGACTTGTTTTTCGAGCCAGTGACGATGTGTTCAAAGTGTATAATTTATGTAAATTTTGTATTGTATTTTTTCAAGTGATAATTGTGCGTGTGTAAGCGAATGCTAAGCTAGGGAAAGTCTTCGATCATTAATCGCATAGGACATATCGTGAGTGAAAGTAGTAACTCACAGCGATTATAGCTAGGCAATTTACATTAACATTGAACATTTCTGTCCAAGAGACTACGCCAAGATGTCCGGCGTTTGGCCAGGAGACGGATTGATGAACATCGCTTCTACGACGTCAACGATGGAGGGCTAATTTCCCATAGGGAAATGAGTTAGCCGGGGCGGAGGTTATATCTTCTGCAAGCTGATACGGTGATGTACAAAAAATTGATTTACTCAATATGTAGTTAGATAAGGCGGGGGAACTTTGTAAATAGTTCATTTATTCTTTTGCTTGTTTAGATTTTTCTTGCACCGACACTATTGTTTTTAAATGTACGTTGGCGCGTGGCCAAAGTTGTTTGTTGTTTATTTTTCTTTGGAGTCATATTTAGTGTACACAGCGCGTGTACGTGATTTTTATCCATGCGGATGCGAAACTCGTTACATTCGATAAGTGGTGCTTTATTAAAGTTCATATTTTCGATAGGAAAGGGAGGTAATTTTTGTAAGATGTTTGCTGAACAGGTTATTACTCATACTAGGGTTGCCGAGCGCAACAAATTAAGATGTAGTTGTTGAACACCTTAGTTCTAAATTTTTTAGATTTTTTTGAGTCCTTTTCAGGTTCGTTAGTCACAGACTAGAACGGAAGCGCGAGCTGGTGGAAAAATATTTATGTCATTTTATTTCAGGTTTCTGTCAAACCCATGCGTGTGATTCTGTGTGTGTTCTTGTGTCAGGTGTGTGTATTGATTCTTCGTGAAGAGGGGTAGATGGTGCTACCGCCCTCATATTGTTGGTGTTGTATTTTTGATGGAAAGGCAGGGCACTCCGAGGAGGCTACTGTACCTTGTCTAATGCTGATTCTTGGGTTTCCTAGGGGAAATGCTGAGATATATTTTTGTTCTGACACACACACACGTATATATTGTGCTTTGGGGCACGCTTCTTCGAGACTCGATTCCGTGCCTAGGGAGGTCGAGGTTATTGACACGCGGGTTGACAGATGTGCAGATTTCCACTTAGCGCCCCTCTAGCCTCGGTGACTTATTTTTGTTAGGCAGTCCTGTTGTCCGACTGGCCCTTATTTAAGCTATCATTAGCAAACCTGTTCTTTTGTGATGGTTATTTGGATCATAATTAATTAGGGAGTTCGCCACGTTTGTTACGAATTATTGCATGTCGTATGGATGGAATATTGTGTTAATGATGTAAATGTTGGCTTTGAGCCTAGTGATTTTTTTATGACTCAGTTCATGTTAGTGTGTGTGACACCCGTGTGGTGTAGTTGTATTTACTTGTAAAAATGACGACGGTCATATTTGTGTATTTCTTTTGTTGGTCACGTGTTAACTTACTTGTGTTGATTTGTGAGAAGTCCTAATTTTAGGCAGTAATGTTTTGCTACGGCAGTTCTTGATTCCAAATTCAAGCGGAAATTTTTATTGTTTATTTAATGTAGGAGGTGTCGGTTTAGTTTTAAGTTGTGTATAGTTGTTCCCCGCATCTGTCTAGCTCTAAGCAATGCAGATTCGTCTTCTGAAAGTTTATCCGGATGATGACGAATCATGCATTCAATTGTACTCATCGTTAAGCATGTAGAACCGCACACACGTCACATATTGTCATTGCAGATTTTGGGACATTTGGTCCGATTAATAATCTCTCCTGAGATTAGGCCTAGTTTTTGGCAAATTAATTTATTCAGTGGGAGTCATTTTTGGGAGTTTTTGTTTGTTTATTTATTTGTAAATAGCTGATCTGTCATTAAATTCATTTGTTATAACCCTGGCTTCACTTTTTCCTGCATGTTATTTTGTTATATGTTACCCTGCATGTTAATGAAGCGCTTTAACAACAACTTACGATATGGACTGTTACACCCCCCCCCCCGAAACTGAGTCTCATAAGCTTCTTTGCAAGGGTTCAATACGTATCTACTTGACGTAATGTGTAGGATAAAATTTAAAAAGTTAAAACTAAGAACATTAATAATTAAATTGCAAGATACATGAACATAGAAATAAAGTTCATAAAGATAAAATTACCATAATAAATGAAATATAAAAATTAAAATAATTAATATAACAAAGTTATGAGATGTTGAAAATAGGAGGAGACGACCTCATAAGGAGAATTCATACACTCCTAACAGAAATATGGGAGAGCGAAATAATTCCGAAGGACTGGAAGAATGCCATTATCCATCCGTTGCATAAAAAGGGCGACCGAGCGGACCCCAACAACTACAGAGGTATATCACTTTTACCAATTATATACAAGGTATTATCTAAATCACTCTTAAACAGAGTAGAACAACAAACTGATCATTTGATTGGTGAATACCAGGCAGGCTTTAGGAAAGGTAGATAGTGTTCGGAGCAGATTTGGAGCCTAAAGACGATATTAAGGATACGCCGCAGTACCAACACATTTGTCAACTTCGTGGATTTTAAGAAGGCGTATGATTCTATTGACAGGCAAACTGTTCTGAACACCCTAGAAGAGCTCAGAGTTGACAGGAAGACCAGGGACTTAATCCGCCAGACTCTCACTGACACAACATCTCAAGTGAAGTTCCTAGGTGAACTATCAGAGCCTTTCGAAGTACATACTGGAGTTCGACAAGGTGACGGCCTCTCCCCACTGCTTTTTAACTTAGTGTTAGACAAAGTCATCAGGGAGTAGGAAAACAACATCAAAGGCATGAGCATTGGTACTCTGGAACAGAAAATAAAAGTAAAATGCCTAGCTTTTGCTGATGATCTAGCTATCTTTACCAAGACTAGTGAAGAAACCAAGTATGCCATAGAGAAGTTACATGAGTTAGCATCAAAGACAGGACTCCAAATATCTATGAGAAGACGCATTTCATAGTAAATGGAGACCAGAATATCCCGAGATCTCCACAACAGTCAAACTATGGAATAATTAGACACGTATCTTCCTTCAAATATTTAGGAGAAATTATTGTACCATCTGGATTGGACAGAAAAGCTAATTTAGAAAGAGCTACCAAACTTCAGAAAGCATACCGAATAACATGGAATCACTATAATAAAAGAGTGATGTCACGAAATGCAAAACTACGGCACTACCAGACAGTTGTTCTTCCGGAAGTATTGTACGCCTCTGAAACTATATCTCTAGGAGGCCACTCTCAAATTGGTGAAATCGAAATCCAGAAATAACATTCTCAGGAAAATATATGGCCCCGTTTATGTTAATGGTATATGGATTAAAAGGAAAACCACAGACTTGTACACAGTAATCAACAAGTTCACTGATACCGTGCGTAAGAGACGATTGAAATTTTATGGTCACATCTGCCGAATGGACAACACCAGGTATGCAAAAAAACTGCTTGTTATAATTAATTCAAAGAAGGTCAAAATCAGTTGGTTAGAAGAAATCAAACAGGACTTAAAGGAAATAAACATTACAGAAGACATCATCATGAATCGCAAGACTTTTCGAAATCTAGTTACAAATCACTCTTTCGCCGAAAAAGCTAAACAGACCACTGGAAAAAAATGGACGGAGGAACGTAAGAAGGGGCATAGCGAGTTCATGAGGAGATTTTGGGAGGAGAAGAAGAGGAAAGCTCCATCAACCCGAGTCAACAAGTTCAAGCACGCTCCCTAAGTGGGCAAAACGAAAAAAGAAGAAGAATAAAAATATTAATATAATTGTAAAAATCAATTCACAATAATTAATTAAATTTACATTAATTAATAATTACATTTAAAAATATCAGAATTAAATCTCTAAGAGAGTAAATTAAAAATAAATTACAGAAACAAAATAACATTTCGAATTGAGCTTCACACTGTCGACTGCGGAGTAGCAATCAAAATCAATGTTTCGTCCTAGATCGTCTGCCAGCATCTCTTGAGCCCATCACTCAGCGCCTTCTTCCGATCTTCTGAAAGAGGTCCCCTCCGTCTTTTGGGTTCTGCCCCTACCTTAAATCCCTGGTAATTTTTGATTAGGTGTCTGAATTCACATCTGTTCATAATTTTGCAGTCCGGAATACCAATTTCTAGAAGGTATTTGCTACATTCTTCAAACCATGCCAATTTTTTCCTCTTTGGTTTCACGAAATTCCAAATTTTCTTTGTTAGACGATCGTTGGACATTCTGAAAATGTGTCCATAGAACAACAACCTTTTCCTTTTTATTGTTGACGTGACTGGTTCTATCTTTCTATATAACTCCTCGTTTGACTTCAAACGTATGTGCCCGTCAACCCATCTGTGGCCTAAAATTTTTCTCAATACCCTGCGTTCTCTTTTGACTAACTGGTCGACTAGTCCCCGCCTGTTCATAGTCAAAGTCTCCGAAGCATATACTGCTTCAGGTTTGACAACCGTGCTGTAGTGTCTTAATTTGGCTCCAATGCTCAGCGACTTCTTATTATAGAGATTTTTCGTCAGGTGATAGGCTCGGTCTAATTTCCAGATTCTAAGATTAATTGCTTCCTGTTCTAGGCCATTTTGTTGGATTACCACACCCAGGTATTTAAATTTCTTTACACGTTTAATCTTTCCTTGGTTTGTTTTCATCCATTCTGGTCCATCACTGATGTTTGTCATGTACTTTGTTTTCTCAAAGGAAATCTGTAAACCTACTTTCTCAGCCATCTCTGACAACCGATTAATCTTTACAATGGCTGATTTAATATTGTTGGCAAACATAGCTAGGTCATCTGCAAAAGCCAAACAATCAACGTGCACTCCTTTCAGTTTGGGCCGTAGCCTGAATCGTTCTTCATTCCCTTCTTCCCGGCTCAGTGTCTTCCTCCATTCACGAATGACCTTTTCTAGTACACAGTTGAAAAGGATTGGAGATAATCCATCACCTTGTCTGACACCAGTTTTGATTACAAAGGGATCTGAGATCTCGCCAATGAATTTTACTTTTGACACTGTGTCGGTCAAAGTCTGTTTAATCAGGTTTCGAGACGTGTCATCCACTCCAAACTCTTCCAGAATATTCAGTAGCGACTCGCGGTCAATTGAGTCATACGCTTTCTTAAAATCAATGAATACGACCGCATAGTCATACCTGCCTATCGTCTTATACCTAATGATGTTTTTCAGGTTAAAAATCTGTTCCGGACAAGAACGTCTCTTTCTGAAACCGGCCTGGTACTCACCAATCTGATTATCAAGATGATCTTCAATTCTGTTCGGGAGTGCTTTGGATAGGATCTTGTAGGGAACAGATACAATTGATATACCTCTGTAATTATTAACGTCCTTCTTATCCCCCTTTTTGTGGAGAGGGTGGATCAATGCAGACTGCCACTCTGTGGGTATCCTACCAGTTCTCCATATCTCCGCAAAGAGCTCAGCTAATATATTCAGAGTATCTTCATTTGCCAGTTTTAGAAGCTCTGCTCCTGCTGCTCTATTATTCTTTAGACCATCGATAATCATTTTAATTTCTGTCTTAGAAGGTGGATGCGAGTTGGCCATTACTTGAGTAGGACGGCCTATGAGTAGCCTATGTTTTGGTTCATCACAATTGAGTAATTTCTTAAATTACTCAGCCAAGATACGGCAGTTCTCCTTGTTGTTCAGACCTAACTTTCCATTTTCATCTCTGAAGCACAAGCTAGGTGCTTGATACCCTTTCAGATTAGACTTGAAAGTTTGATAGAAGTCCCTGACATTATTTTTCCGGAAATCCTGATCAATCTGTTCCATCTGTTGTTTTTCATATGATCGCCTTGCAATTCGGAAAACCCGGGCTGCATCTTTCCGACTGTCACAAAACGAGTTATAATCTTCTTGTCTCTTCGTTGAGTTCCATTTCTTCCAGGCTTCTGTTCTTTGTGCACATGCACTATCACAGGTCTCGTTCCGCCATCTGTGTTTACGCTTATGTGCTGTCAAGATTGAAACATTGACTGCTTGTTGGATTTTGGAGGCAATGTCAGTCCAATTCGTGGATTTAAATGTTAATTGCTGGTGGTATTGCTCCAATACTTCTTGATCAACCATAAGTTTTGTCACATCATATCTGTGAAGTTTATTTCCAGCTTTCGGAGCCTTTCTAAAAGGAATGAAATTAATTTTAATCTTGGAGAGATAATGATCTGAATCAAATTTGGCTCCTCTCTGTACTTTAACATTCATAATCTCCTTCATTGCTGTCCTGGATATTGCCACGTGATCAATTTGTTTCTCTCCGTTCAAATTGCCAGGTTTACTTCTGTTTACTTGGTGTATGTTTATAGAAAGTTGACATTATCTGAAGATCAAACGTTCTACATAGTTCAACAAACCTTGTTCCATTTTTGTTGGTCATTCTGTGAGCAGGATATTTTCCTACTGTCGATCTATATCTTGCTTCTATTCCCAGTTGAGCGTTGAAGTCGCCCAACAAAACCTTGATATTCTTTATAGGTATTTTCTCCATCTCCTCCTCTATAAGGTCCCAAAATTGTTCAACTTTCTCGGGATTACGCCTGTTGTCTTCATTAATAGGTGCATGTGCATTGATCAGGGTATAGCCTTTGTTACCACGGCGTAGAGTTAGGAGTGATAGTCTTTCTGATGGGCTAGAGAAGTCCACAACTGCACTGATTACCTTCTTATTTACAGCAAAAGCTGTTCCAAACATGGGCATATTCTTGCCTATTTTCACTGCTCTATGTCTTTATAGACCCTATAGCCCTCAATGTCCATTACATCTTCGTCCTGATACCGTGTTTCCTGCAAGGCCAGGATTGAGATGTTATGTTTGTCCATCATATTTGTCAGTTCCTTGTGTTTACCAACTTTGAGTAATTAGTTGACATTTAACGTTCCAAAATAATATTTCTGTTTCGTCTTCAATTTAGTATTCTTTAAGCATCTACTTGCAAGCTCCCCAGAATCCAAAGGCTTGCGTGTACTCCTAGGAGCGGTGGATTCCCTTAAACAGTTACCACCTGGGGTAGTGTCTTCCTTTTGACGACTTTCCATGATGCTTGATTGTTAAGAAATATGTGGGTCGGATTGCTTCTTCCCTTTAGTAGAACCTAGGTTGTAAGCCCCGGAGCTTGAAGATAGTTCCTCCGCTTTATCCGCCGTTGGGACGCGAGGTCCTCTTCCGCCTTCTAAACCGTTGTCTATCTTCACCTGTAACCCTGGCAAGGGACCCATACAAGGTACTACCAGCCGGGCCAGCTGGACCAAGGTTTTTTAAAGAGGTGTTACTCCTCTATCACTCACCCTTAGTCCTGGCTTGTGACAGGCAGAGCCTGGCTTCCCAAAGGTTGGGCCCAGGTTGGTGGGTTTAAAAATAACAATAATAATAATAATAATAAAATGAATTAAAATGTAAAAGCAGATACAAATATAAATAGTTTTGCCCCATTAAGGCTACGTTTAGCAAGAAAATTCCACATTTTTGAAGCTATTCCTCGTAAACTTTTACCACATCCGAGAGTTTGATTTCTGTTCTCTGAATTTTTGAAAAACAGGATAAAAAAGTCAATTTTTCAAAATGCCCAAAGATTACTAAATATCTTGATCTTTTGGTTGGTTGGTTGGTTGGTTCCTTAGTTTAGGGGCTGCGACAACGTCGCCATGTACTGTAGCCCCGTGTACTCTGGGTGTGTGTAGAATCTGTCTGATAACTGGTGTTAATTGTGATGGCTGTATTAGTGCGTGTTATCTGTGATTCAGGTAGAAAGACTGCAGACGATAATTACAAGTAGTTCCTACTTTTGCTACCGTCAACGACACCTAGCTGCGTACTTGACTACTAGATGATACTGCAACCGGCACCTGGCGGCGAACGTTGGAAGTAATATAGCGTTATCAATCTAATCTACAAATTTTAGATTCACACAAGTGTAGTTAGTGGTAGGTTATTTTTACATGCCATAAATATATGACCTGGGACCACCGGCTTTACTTCCCCTCCAAAGGAAGGCATACTGAGGGATTTTAACGCTCTTAAAAAATCCGACGAATTCGGCCGGGTTTGAACCCGCGATCTCGGGCGTAGAAGCTCCGCATGTTACCTACTACGCCACCGCCCAAATTTATTTTATTGAGTTCTTCTGTTATTATAATAATATCGTATGGCCTCGGGTGTCGGGTGCAAGCTTTGTTATTTGACGTCGAGAGGGCAGCTTGCATGTCGATTTTTTTGTTCCTTGGAACGCTATGAATGTCAAGGAGGTTAGATATCTAAGCGGTTAATTAATTTTGCCATTATGAACACGACCTACTGAATCCAAATGGGTTCTTTGACACGCCAATATCGTATGACATGCGTGTCGTGATTTTTGTCGCCTTTCAAAAATCACTTACCATTTCCAGGAGCGAACCTGCAAGCTTGGGCAAGTAGTTCTTCTATTTAACGCATAGAAGGTTGTGAAGTAGAATCGTGTGGTAATCTGCAACAGACCGAGTGTAGGAGTGATTTTTTTTTAGCAGTTTGATCATTGCTTAAAATAAGCAAGGTGGCTAACGTATCCAAAAATACCCTGTTCACAGCATTCATCCCATCTTTAATTTGATGTATCAATAATATTCCATTGGCAATTGTTGATGTTGATTTTGTTAATCTGGAAGTCATAAAATGTTCAAGATTTTAATTCTGAGAATAACGTAGATTTTTACGAAGAAGGCCTGGGTTTGATTTTTTCATGAATTTTAATCCTAGTATCAGGTTGGTCAGTCTCTAGACGACAGTTGAGAAGGGTGGTGGGTTCGTATCCTACTGTCGGCCATTGTAGAAGTGGTTTCGAGAAAGTGAATTCACGTCGTAGTTGCGTCTGTCCCAATCTTAGATGCTTAGTACAGTGAGTACAGTTACCCAGGTTATCATATAGCTTCATGTATCCGGGCTGATGAACAGGAACTCGCAAGCTCCTAAATGAAACAGCAATAAATCGCTGTGGCCCGCTTGTGCACAGGTTCACTCTCTGCACCTTTCATGTATCCAGGATAATCCAGAAATTGCTCCATCTTGTAAAATTTATTGGGTGTGTGCAACTAAGATGCGCGACGATATTTGCACTTCCAGAGAAACTCTAAACACAACCACTCTTCTCTGATGTCTTACCTCAACACTACTCGACAGTTTTCTGCTGGCTGTATCTGGGCTAATAGGCTCGCCCGCTAGCCAGGCTGTAACTGGAGTGATAGACTCGCCCCTAGCCAGCTCGTAAAATGTCGCCTCAGTATTTGAATGGAAATTGTTGGAAGAAATGAAAACACTTATAGTGGGCGATGTATTGAAGATAGAGATATGCTCTCGCGAAATTTTTTTGTAGAACTTTTTATGCTGAACAATTCTTACACTCATAGTATATTGATATTTTTAACGGTTTGCCCAGCGTAAACTTACAAAGCGCACGGACGCCATGTGTTGTTTTTTTTTCGACTTTTTCACTGAATTCGTTACTGCTCGGCTTCCTTTGATCATAAATGCATTATTTTCTACAGAAATCTTCCTCAAGATATCCTTTATACGATAGAATGGTGAAAACCGCATCAAAATCCATCCAGAGGTTCACCGGTGACATCCAAAAACGACAGTAGCGACACTCGAGCGCAGCAGCAGAAGAGAGATGTAACGATATCATCACCTTTCACTGTAACACTTTTTCACGAATGTCACTGTATTCCAACAAATTATTTGACGTCGCCACGTCAAAAGTAACGGGGAAGGAAGAAGAGAAGAAACTAAGGGAATAAGAAAGATAGGAAGAAAAGAAAGAGAGGAAACATGGAAGGAAGGAAGAAGGGAGGAAGGTAGGAACAAGGGAACAAGGGAACAAGGGAGGAACAAGGGAACAAGGGAGGAACAAGGTGGGAACAAGGGAGGAACAAGGGAGGAACAAGGGAACACGGGAGGGGAACAAGGGAGGAACAAGGAAACAAGGGAGGAACAAGGTAGGAACAAGGGATGAACAAGGTAGGAACAAGGGATGAAGGTAGGAACAAGGGAGGAACAAGGGAACAAAGGAGGAACAAGGGAACAAGGGATGAAGGTAGGAACAAGGGAGGAACAAGGGAACAAGGTAGGAACATGGGAGGAACAAGGGAACAAGGGAGGAACAAGGGAACAAGGGAGGGGAACAAGGGAGGAACAAGGTAGGAACAAGGGAGGAACAAGGGAACAAGGGAGGAACAAGGTAGGAACAAGGGAGGAACAAGGGAGGAACAAGGTAGGAACAAGGGAGGAACAAGGGGGGAACAAGGGAACAAGGGATGAAGGTGGGAACAAGGAAGGAAGGTAGGAACAAGGGAACAAGGGAGGAAGGTAGGAACAAGGGAGGAAGGTAGGAAGGTAGGAACAAGGGAACAAGGGAGGAAGGTAGGAAGCAAGTTTGTAGTTTTACGCGATCACGAGCCACCGGACCTCCATTATATGGAATCCGAACCATAGGACGTAATATTTCACTTGGAACATCTCACAGGCATGGACCTGGAATCAAACCCGGTCCACCTAGGTGAGAGGCAAGCAGCTTGACCACCTTACTTAGTTACTGCTAACAGCGTCACCGTCCTCACCCTGGTCCCTGGCCTCCAAACAAACAAACAAACAAACAAACAAACAAAGCTAGTTAATGAAGTGTGACAGCTCCTGATGAAAAGTTGAAACACTTTTAGTACCAAATCTCACCAGAAGAGCGCATACGTTCCAGTTAGCGTGTGGGTGTATGCACATAATTTCCGATCTAGCCGGGACATGAACTCCAGACTAACAAGGAAAGAAGATATGATATCCGAGGCTATTGGAGTATTTGCTCCCCCTCGTGATATTATAGAGACATAAGTTACAGGATGGCGCGCGCTTTACCTTGAGGCACTGAGGATGTAGCCACGAAGGAAGAGCTTAGTGCGAGCATGCGCTCCTACAACCAAGCTTACAGAACAACAATTAGTGCCTCCAGGGGCTGACATCTAGTGCGACGTGGGATGGCGACCACGGGATCCCAGCTGAGTCCGGCATTGCTTCCACTTACTAGTGCCAGACTCCTCTCCGTCTTCTTTCCTGTCGACCTTTCTTTGTCAACTCTTGTTCTCTTCCGACCCCGACGGTATTAGGGTATCCGAGGTCGAGGGAATCTCTTTCTTTCCCGCCTTCATTGGCCCTTCCATCATCATTCCTCTCAGTCTTCTTTCTCTTGTCATTATATTTCCGTTTTCTCTTTAAGATTCCCGTACTCTTTTGTGAATTGGCTCCCCCTGTATCTAAATTACATTTTGAAAGTGTTTTTTTGTTGTTGTTGTTTTTTCAAATTACCTTTTGTGAGTATTTTCAATATACATTGCATTTTGTAAGTACAAATGTTATTACAAATGTTTGAAACGATTTCAAAGCTCTACAATAACGTTATTATTTGACATATTGTCACAGGACTTTGCACACACATAGAAAAACTCAAAAAGTTTTTTGGACATTTACAGGATGATTGATATGTGCCTTCTTAGTGATTCTGCAGACATCAAGCCGATAATCAAGTTCTTCCCACACTCGGCGCAACATGTCCCTATCAATGTTCAAACGCACTGTTGATGTGAGGTCGCAGCTCTGGCAGCTTTGCCCGCAGAGGAGGTGTAAACATTGAATATTTCACATAACCTTACACAAAGAAATCACATGGGGTTAGGTCGGGAGAGCGTGGAGGCCATGACGTGAATTGCAGATCATCAACTTCACCACGACCGATCCATCGGTTTTTCGATCTCCTGTTTACGAATTGACAAACATGATGATGAAAGTGGGGGTGGAGCACCATCCTGTTGGAAGATGAAGCACAACATACGCTTTCTCGGCGAATGTCGTCATTTTGTCTCACTGACCACTGCTGCGCTCTCGTGGCAGAAATCTGAAGTGTGGTTTCAGCAAAACAAATTTTTGTGAGTTTTTTTACATGACTGTTATGTTTCGTGAGAATATGTCAATTAATGGAGCTACATTGAATTTATGAAATCGCTTTAATCATTTATAATAACCCTGCATTTTGAATTTCAATTGCATTTTGTGCGTATTTTTCAACCTAACTTGCTTTTTTGATTCTATCTAAATTACCTTTTGTAAGTATTTTCACTCATCTTGCGAGTCTTTTCAATCTAAACTCCATTTTTAGCATATTTTCATTTTATGAAAAAATAGGCTTATAAGATCACCTTTTGTCCGCGTGTGTGTGCGTGTGTGTGTGATGGTGTGTGTGTGTGTGTCCTAATAACTTCTAAACGGCTGGAGCGATTTCAATGAAACTCGGTAAGATCATAGCACCATTCTGGCCAACTCCGATCGTGCCCTTTAAAATTTTATTGTGTCTCACCAATCCAACATGGTGGCTGTGCGAAATATTTCACCAGCATTCAGTATCTCCGAAACTATTACCGATATTACCCTGAAATTGTGTACGGTGATACAGGACCTACTAAAAGTTCACCTATGAGAATTTCAAAAATCTGGTAACTACAAAACCAACATGGTGGTCAAGCGAATTTGAGACTTTTAAATAGATTTTTCTCGCGATTTAACCATCCAAATGTAATGAAACTTGGTACAGCAAATGTTTATACACATTGCAATGCACTGGCATCTAATTTAGTTCAATTGTTTACATAACCTCAAAATGGCGACTGTGCGAAATATTTCTCCAGCATTCAGTATCTCCTAAACTATTACAGATATCACCCTGAAATTTTGTACGGTGATAACGGGCACTGCTATAGGTTTATTTCTGTAACTTTCATAAACCTGTAAAGTGCAAAACGAACATGGCGGCCAAGCGAATTTGAAACATTTTAATAGACTTTTCTCGTGATTTAACTATCTGAGCTCAGCGAAATGTGGTACAGCAAATGATTATACATATTGTAATGCACTGGAATGTAATTCAGTTCACTTGTTTACATAACCTCAATATGGTGGCTGTGCAAAATTTTAAAATTAGGTTTTTATTTCTTGTGTCTTAATCATGCGATCGAAGTGAAAGTTTGAATAATGAACCTACGCAATAATTTTCCTTTAATTGTACATGACTCCATGGCCTATACATATAACTATCCAAAATGGCGAGCATCCGAAATATTTAGACGGTTCTTAATATCTACGAATCTTTTACAGCAATCAAAGTGATTTTATTTCATTTTCATAGAGGCTATGAACATAAGCTCACCTATAAGACTTTCAGTAACCTGGTGAGCAGAAATCCAATTGCACCTTAAAAACTTATACAAATGTTAATCCACTGGCATCTAATTTATTTCAATTGGTTTCATAACCACAAGATGGCAGCTGTGCGAAATTTTAAAATCTCGTTTTCTCTTCTTGTGTTCTAATCATGCGATTGAAGTTTGAATACCACAGGTAAACAATAATCTTCATGTAATAGCACATAAATACAAATCTAACCTGCGAACCATCTGAAATATTTAGACGGTTCTCAATATCTACGAATCTATTACAGCAATCAAATTGAAATTTTGTATGTTGATAGAGGCAATTAACATGAGTAGGATATATGAAAATAGGCTAAATAGTTCTTCACGGAACTACTTGTTGTAAGTATTTTCAATCTACCTTGGTTTTCGTTATGATTTCAATTCCATTGTCATTTTCGCTATCACCCAGACCATTAAGGGCCCATAACCTAGATGTTAGGCCCCTTAAAACAACAGTTATTATCATCATTGTTTTTAAGGGCGGGACAGCGAGGTCATATGCCCCATTGATAGCGTTACCTGTTACGACTTCCCACTTTCCGGATCAAAGTTAAGGAGTACCGTACATTGCTGCGTGGCTCAGCGGTAACTTTCTAGCCTTGTCCGACCACGATTGCAGGATCGAATCCTGGTGCAGTCAGTTGTCATTTGTCAGTAGATTTACTGGCACGTCGGTGCAATATTGAGACACCCCGGCGTTTCTAAAATCCTCAGTACTTAAAAGCAATGCTTTAAAAAAAATTAAGGGGTACTCCCTGTTGTAGTCAACAAAACATCACGATATTGCAATTTTCGGCAATTTGCAGAGTCTGGTTATTACTCTTCGGGCTGGCATGTTAAATGAGAGGTTGCATTGGGTTAGTTTATTTGCATATTCCAATTTGTTGCCCACTGATTCATTGATGTTGGTTGTTTTATTCTCAAAGTATCCACACATTATATTTTGGCTTGGCAATATCCAAATTGTTTCATACGAATTACACATATAAAATACATGGTCAGTTTGGATTAAGATTATGTACTGCATTACCAAATTGGACAGCAAACTTCAACAGAACGATCCAACTAGTAAGAGTCTTCTGGTTTATTTCAAGGTTAGACCACACCAATGTGATACAGACTGCAATATCCATTAAGGTTGATTTGTAGTCATATTGCGTCCGGTAATATTAAACCACACTGAAGGATTGGAAGATACATCATATAGCAGTCCTCCATTTATATTCATTCTTTTCTTATTTATTCATATGTTTTCTAATTCTTTTTGGTGAGCTTCCTTTGTATTTAAATTTTTTAATAGTGTTTTGTAAGGATAACCAATTTAAGATTATTTTAATTCAATGTACGCTGACGAAGGTGTCATTGAACACCGAAACATGTACGAGGGCAGATCAAAAAATAAGTTGCACTTCCCAGTTATGGTCATTTATTACACCACCACGTCTATAACGACATACAATGTAACGTTACTTTTCCACATAGTTTCCAAGAGACTCCAAACATTTCTGCGAACGCACAACCAACTTGTCGATGCCGGTTGCATAGAAAGCTCCTCCAGCGTTCTGCAACCACACGGAGACAGCGGTCTGGAAACGTCGACCACCGAGCTCCTCTTGAGCTTACCGAACAGATGAAAGTCACATGGCGCTAGGTCGAGACTGTAGGGTGGATTTTGCCAGACCTCCCACTTGAAACGCTGCAGCAGCTCGCTCGTTTGGCGGGCCTTGTGAGGTGTTGCGTTATTGAGCAACAAAATCACACCGGCGCTCAATTTCCTCCTGGCGCTTCTCTTTAATCCTGCAATTCTTCCTTTTGGCCCATGGGAATCGGATTGTCGCACGCACCTCATATTTGGAGTGAACGTCCAGTCGACGCGCCATTGCATTTGGCCGCTATTCACACCATACATGTCGAGACACCACAGCGACCTGCCTTACAGACGTGTGGGCAGTGTCTGTCCCTTTCTCCGCTGTGCCCACGCTTGCGACACACAGCGCGCTGCTGCAGCGCGTTAGTGCAACTAACTTTTTGATCCATCTTCGTACGTATAAGCAGTAATTAAACTACATTCTTTAGTGTTTCACAGGGCAGTTTTCAATAAGTTAGTAGGCCCACTATCAGTCAACACGGATATTAATTATTAACATTGTCATAATAGTTATTGTTTACGCATTTTATTTTGTGGTCAACATGTCAAGGTGGTAACTGCACTCAGTATTTCTAATCTTTTTACCACCAACCATTCGTACTTCCTGCAAAATTCCTGATTTGTCTTCAAATCCCAGCATTCGGGAATGTCTTCCGTCCCACCGTTACTCGCGGTTGAAAGGTCTGACACATGACACTGTTGGCGTTTCTCCCTCATTGTTTATGTTCGAATCATTAGCTTTTAGCTTTTTCGATGCCTGGGTGGATGTTAAATAGTTCGTTACTTTCTCCATTCTTCAAAACTAACCACACGCACAAAATAACAACCTACCCCACCTGCGTGCTTATAAGAACGGAGTGCCGAGTTGCCGACCAAAAGAAACTGATTCGATAGATCGATATAAATCGAGGATAACTCGAAATCTCCTCCAGCTGTTGTGAACAGCGCGTTGACGCCAGCTGATGACGAACTTCCAAGTCGGAAGTTACATTTGCCGGACTAGATACAACACAGTTTTCAAATGTGCATGGGGTCCGTGTTACCCCTGAAAAGAAAAAGCACTGCTTGAATGGACGTAAAACCAATAACATTATTACGAGTTGAGAGGAGAGGAATATATTCGTAAGGTCTGAACTACCTCCATTTCGCAATCATTCACTCAAGACATAACGCATTAGAAGTGACTTTCCCTTAATGGAAATAGATTGGCGTGCAGTAATCAAGATAAAGCAATATTCCATCTCTGGTCTTGACGGGATTGATCTGTCTGATTGACCTCGTCACGAACGATGGAGCTCACGCTAAGCGCTGCAAGGCAGACGTGTCGCACGCACTCAACTTGTAAGCTCGCTATTTAAAATTCATTCTCATTCGAGACTGTAGCGTAGGATTGACCGAATGGATACCAGTTCGAGTTGGGCTGCATCAGGGGTCCGCGCTGATATCTCTCTGACGGCTTAGTAACGCGCCATGGTGGATGATGTGCAGCAGAAGTAAGAGAGAACTTGAAGAAAGGCTGGTAACTGGAGAAAATCCCTGGAAAACAGAGGCTTGAAATTCAGTAGGAAGAAAACAAGAGTACCTGTGCGTTGGAGGCGAGGGAAATGAATTGGTGGAGATGGTTGGAACAAGCTTAAAGTCAGTGGGTAGCTTCATGTATTTAGGGTCATTGGTGTCGGACGATGGCAACCACAGAGTACTAACAGTCGGCCTCGATGAACTGGAAAAGGATTTCTGGAATTCTGTGTGACAAGAGAATCGGCATAAAAGTGAAAGGAAAAGCTTACAAGACAGCAATAAGGCAGAGACGAGGGCTACAGCAACGTCACAATGTAATAAACTGGATGTGAGAGAGATGAAGATGCTTAGGTGGATGAGTGGTGTCACTAAGAAGAGGTAATCACAGAAAATGTTAAAGTGACAGAAGCATCAAAGAAAATCCAGGAAAATAGACTTGCTGTGGTATGGGCATATTATTCGAAGGGACGAACGCTATGTAGGGAGGAGATGGAGCAAGAAATAGGGGCAAACCCAGAAGAAGATGGACTGACAATATCCAAGAAGACCTGAAGGAGAAAAAGTTAGAGGAAGATGATTTGTGAGACAGGTAAAAGTGGAAAAGAACGGCCAGAAGCAATGACCCAGTTTGAAGCGGGATAAGATCAGGCAGAAGAAGAAGAACTGTTTTGCCTTTCAGAGTCCAGTCTAGTCTGTAAGCCTCTGTTTACGAACAAGTCACCTCCATGGTCCCCTATTAGCAGTTATCATTGCGGCCTCCTCTACTTCTCCCACCCTCTACAGCCAAACACATTAAACTCTTAGGTAATCTCTCCTCCTTCCTCGGCTCATACGAACAGCTTCATGTAGCGTGTTCATTTTGTAACTTAGCCTTTATTTCTTCATTACCCCCTCAGGGGCTCACGGCTAGTGGGACGTGGGTTGTCGACCACGGGACCCAGGCTGAGTTAGGCATTACTTCCACTTACTTGTGCCGGGCTCCTCTTCGTCTTCTTTCCTATCGACCACCCATGGTCAACTATTGAACTTTTCAGACCCCGAAGGTATTAGGGTATCCGAGGCCTTGGGAGTCTTTCACTTTCCCGCCTTAATTGGCCCTTGTCTCATCTTTCCTGATTCCTCCTTCTTCGAGGGGTCAGACCTTTTCTGTTCTCTTCCTATATCCTGCCTTCTGCTCAAGGCCCTTAAGGAGGCAGGGTGTGTGTAGCCCCACCACTTCTGGTGCACCCTGGATAGTGCTACACCCTCAGGGGCTCACAGTATCTCCTGCCTTCTGCACAAGGCCCTCAAGGGGGCAGGGTGTGTGTAGCCCCACCACTTATGGTGCACCCTGGATAGTGCTACACCCTCAGGGGCTCACAGCATCTCCTGCCTTCTGCTCAAGGCCCTCAAGGAGGCAGGGTGTGTGTAGCCCCACCAGTTCTGGTGCACCCTGGATAGTGCTACACCCTCAGGGGCTCACAGTATCCCCTGCCTCTTGCTCAAGGCCCTCAAGGAGGCAGGGTGTGTGTAGCCCCACCACTTATGGTGCACCCTGGATAGAGCTACACCCTCAGGGGCTCACATTATCCCCTGCCTCTTGCTCAGGGCCCTCAAGGAGGAAGGGTGTGTGTAGCCCCACCACTTATGGAGCACCCTGGATAGTGCTACACCCTCAGGGGCTCACAGTATCCCCTGCCTCTTGCTCAAGGCCCTCAAGGAGGCAGGGTGTGTGTAGCCCCACCACCTATGGTACACCCTGGATAGAGCTACACCCTCAGGGGCACACAGTATCTCCTGCCTTCTGCTCAAGGCCCTTAAGGAGGCAGGGTGTGTGTAGCCCCACCACTTCTGGTGCATCCTGGATAGTGCTACACCCTCAGGGGCTCACAGTATCTCCTGCCTTCTGCTCAGGGCCCTCAAGGAGGCAGGGTGTGTGTAGCCCCACCACTTATGGTGCACCCTGGATAGTGCTACACACTCAGGGGCTCAGAGTATCTCCTGCCTTCTGCACAAAGCCCTCAAGGAGGCAGGGTGTGTGTAGCTCCACCACTTATGGTGCACCCTGGATAGTGCTACACCCTCAGGGGCTCACGGCTGGTGAGTTCGGGAGTTGGCAACCCCGAGGGATTCCTGAGCTGGTTCCGGTCCCCCCCCCTTTTTCCATTGCCCCTGGGGCGGTCCCTCTCCTCTTCCCCTTTCCTATCTGCCTTTCATGGCTCTCCTTCCTTCCAAGTCCCTCAATCCTCATTCTTCGAGGCTTGAGGGCATTTCTTTTTTCCTGTCCTTTATTTGCCTTATCCTTTATTTGTTTACCATTTCTTCTTCTAGTGTGTAAGTCTGTAGTTAGTATTAGTTATAGTTTTCATTCTCATCTCATCTTTCACTATCACCCAAACCATTAGGGGCCGATAACCAAGATGTTAGGCCCCTTAAACAACAATTATCATCATCCTCTCTTCATTACGAGTACATTGCTGCCATCGCTTCCAGCTACCCTCATATCGTCCAAACTCTCATTTTCCAACAATTGATTATGGCCCTGCTGCATACAATGATTTACCAGAAACACAGAACATCAGAACATCAAATTGCAAAGAGTGCAGAATGCATGTGTTCGGTTCATTCTGGATGTAAGGCGAGATGAACATATCACACCTTACTACGTGCAGCTGAAATGGCTGAAACTCCATGAGTGCAAGGAGCCATCAGTTGCCATTCTGACACATAACATATTACACACCAAGGCCCCGTTATAGGCTATCTCTACAATGCCTTAACACCAATGCATTCTGTTCATAATCGAGAAAATAGACACACAAAATTAACACACCAGATTCCTATACACCGAACCATGAAGTTCAATAAATCTTTTGTTTGCACCGCCTCACGCCTCTTCAACAGCTTCGAATTATGTAAGTTCGTCAACATTGCAAGCACTGCAGCTCTCAAAAGACGTCTTTCATCCTGCTTCTTGGAGCAGTATACCTCTCTCACCTGATTACTGCATTATGGTAAAATACTATTAATTGCTCAATTATAACATCAGAACAATAGCTGACAACCTACCCAAGTTAATATATTTTCTTATATATGGTGTTTGTTTCCAGACTGATACTGTGTCTGTATGCCCTCATTTGTATACAGGGTTATTCACCTATGATGTTACTCGCCAATATCTTCTAAACCGTTAAAGATATCAATATTCTGTTTTCACTTTTGGAAATGGTGCTAAGGGCCTCCTCATACATTAACTCATACTGTTTTTTCCTTTCTTTGTGAATAGCTGAGATATTGGTACCAACTTCGTTTTTCTTAATGGAACTATACTAATTTTTGCATACAGGGAAAATGATTTCACTGAGACATATTCAACGGTGTTATTATTTCCCAAATCGGACGAGTAATTTTTGAGAAATCGATGATATGAAAATTGGGCTAGGCCACGCCTTCTATTGGTGACGCGTTCTGTGAGAGCGAATGGCTAGTACATAGCAGTAGTGTGGTAAGGACAGAGCTGCTCCACTTTTTATTGAGCCACCCTCGTATTTGCCCCGAACTTGATATCTCGCTAACCAAACATGGGATTAGAACATACAGGGTGTCCTAGCACTGCTAGTAATGCCCCCTACTTTCCTATAGCCTCTTTATTTGATTAAAAGACCAAAACTAAAAGGTCATTCGCGAGTAGTGGGGTAGTGTTGGTTTCCTGAAGTCGCGCTCGTGCTTGAATATGTATGCCTATGTTGGGAAAGGGTTAGGTGGTGGGGGAGGAGTAGGGTCGAGTGAGGGGTCGTTTAGATGGTATTTTTTCCGCTCTAGATGATGGTGAGGTTATTTTTTAAAAATGGATGGAATTGGGAAACGCCATTTGGGGTAAACATGTTGTTTTTTGACATTTTGGCGATGAATGTTTTTTTATACGCATGCGCACTTGAGGAGTTTTGTAAGAGGGCGGGCTTTTTAAATGATGATTTATCAATGAGTGTTTTTAATATGTATTGAAATAAACCATAAAAACTAATAGGTCATCGGCTTTTGACTATCTCGCTAACCAATAATCGGATTTAAACGTATGAGGTGTCGTAGGACTCGTGGTGAACTCTCTTTTTCTATTGAAGGGGTATATTCACCCCAAAATAAAAACTACCCTTACCCGGGGGATGAAATAGTAATTTATTTTTGTATACCTACGAACTTGGCGGTTTTTGTAAAAGAGCGGGCTTTTTAAATGATGATTTATAAATGAGTGTTTTTTAATATGTATTGAAATAAACCAAAAAACTAATAGGTCATCGGCTTTTTACTATCTCGCTAACCAATAATCGGACTTAAACGTATGAGGTGTCGTAGGACTCGTGGTGAACTCCCCTTTTCTATGGACGGGGTATATTCACCCCAAAATAAAAACTACCCTTACCCGGGGGTTGAAATAGTAATATTTTTTGTATGTGCGCGCACGGTCGGCTTTTGTCAAAAGGACCTAACTATACGTTTGTTAATATTTTCTGAACCCCTCATGGGATTTTGCCATAGGCAGTATCCTAACCCTGGGGGTGACACCCCGTTTTTGAATGTAGGATTCATTTTTGTCGAAAGGGCCTAACGACACTTTTGTTCATATCTCGCGAACCAATCATGCTAGGGACTTGTATGAGGGGTCCTAGCACTTGGGGCAACATTCCCTGTTTGGGGATGAAACTACCCCCCAAAATTGAAAAATCCATATCTTGGAAACGAAGAATCCTAAAATTAGGTGTGATAGCTTAAAAAATAGGGGATGATATGGGCTTTTACCTCGATGGATCATTTCACCCCTAAAACAGTAAATAAATATGTTATGGGGGGAAAAACGTGTTAAACACCTAAAAATGATAAATGAACCTAAGATCTTTTGTTTTTGATGAAAAATAGCAGGGGGGTGAAACTACCCCCCAAAATTGAAAAATCCATATCTCGGAAACGAAGAATCCTAAAATTAGGTGTGATAGCTTAAAAAATAGGGGATGATATAGGTTTTTACCTCGATGGATCATTTCACCCCTAAAACAGTAAATAGTCATGTTATGGGGAAAAAACGTGTTTAACACCTAAAAATGATAAATGAACCTAAGATCTTTTGTTTTTGATGAAAAATAGCAGGGGGGTGAAACTACCCCCAAAATTGAAAAATCCATATCTCGGAAACGAAGAATCCTAAAATTAGGTGTGATAGCTTAAAAAATAGGGGATGATATAGGTTTTTACCTCGATGGATCATTTCACCCCTAAAACAGTAAATAGTCATGTTATGGGGAAAAAAGTGTTAAACACCTAAAAATGATAAATGAACCTAAGATCTTTTGTTTTTGATGAAAAAATAGCAGGGGGGTGAAACCACCCCCCCCCCCCAAAAAAAATAATTGAAAAATCCATATCTAGGAAACGAAGAAGCCTAAAATTAGGTGTGATAGCTTAAAAAATAGGGGATGATTAGGGCTTTTACCTGGATAGGTCATTTCACCCCTAAAACAGTAAATAGTCATGTTATGAGGAAAAAATGTGTTATACACCTAAAAGCATAAGCATCTTTGTGAAACCATGCTTTAATGGACATGTGTATGGAGGATGATTGTTGTTATTATTATTATTAGGTAATTATGGATTAATGTGAGTATAGATAACTAACCAGTGGGGAGCGTGATGGCGCAGGTGCTTAGCTGCTCGTCTTTACCCGGACGGCTGGGGTTCAAATCCCGGTGACAGCGGGGGTTGGAATTTTCACTTGAAAAATCACGTGGTGTCAGAAAGGGCATTCGGCCTTAAATCCCCGGCGACTCAAAATAATAGGGAAAAGCCGAAGAAAGAAAAAATGGTAACTCACCAGTAATAGTAAACATTGGTTTGAGGTGTTGAAGAAGTCAGGATGGGCAACCCTTTGCCCTGGTTCACGAATGGACCCCAAAAAGTTTTACCTGTCAAGACTCAGTATACCCTGTTGCAGTCTTGAGAAAAAAAAATCGAACCGGGGCCTCTGTGGTGACAGTGGAGCTATATTCATGATGATTTTTAAACAAACATACGCTTGCCTACTACCGCTGTGTTGAATCTGCACAGAGACTCTGGCTTTGGTTTGTCTAGTGTCCCTTGGCGATAACAGCACAGCGACCTTGTCAGTAAGTTTCATATTACTCATTTGCATGATAGCGGACGTGCTCTGCACATGACTAGATCGTTGTTAGGTTTGACAAAGGCTTAGTGAAGCTTATGGCAACCTTGAAATGAATGTCATGGTATAGTCGGGGTTGGAAGGCAAGACCTTAGTGTTGACAACCAAGTAGGTTAACCACTACACGGTGAGATGGTCAAATAATAATGTAACAGAACATATAGAAACGTTTTCTATAGTTTAACGAATTGGCATACCATGAGAGGTGTAGGTAATGGAAATTGAATCCTTAGCTGATGATCTATAGCCATGCCCACGTATAAGCTATCATGGTAGAAAAAGAATGGTATGGCTTGTTTTAAACGGAGAATAATAATTGTGTTTACTGTCAAACACAAATCTGAATTTAAAATAATTAATTTAAAATAATTAATTTAAAATTAACTAATATAAAATTAGTTTAGTACGCTGAAGTTAAAATGAATAATGATCACGTTACAGACAGCCAGTTTCAAAGCCATGAGAACTAAGTGAACAAAGTATAAAATTCATGAGCCAGTGAGGAATTCAACATGCTGTCCTTTGGACAAGAGAGAAGCGTTCTACAGCGACCCTCAATGGTTTGGGTCATCGTAAAGATGAAAATTAAATCTAAGCTACTACACTCTTATATACTAGAAGAAGAAATGGAAAACAATAGGTCAAATAAAGAACAGAAGGAATAAAAAATGGCCCTCAACCCTCAAGCATGTGGATTGAGGGAGTTGGAAGGAAGGAGAGCCATGAAAGGCAGATAAAAAAGTATACTAGGAGAGGCTTTGTCCCAGAGGTAATGGATAAAGAGGAGGTAAACTGGACTCAGCTCAGAAATCCCTTGGGGTCGCCAACTTCCAAACTGATCAGCCCTTGAGGGTGTAGCCATATGCAGAGTGCACCGCAAGTGGTGGGGCTAAATACACCCTACCTTCTTGAGGGGGGCATGAGCAAAAGACAGGAAATAACATGAAAATAAAAACAAGGCTGCCTCCTCAGGATATCAGAAAAAATAAATAAACAAGGGCCAATGAAGTTGCAAAAGGAAGAGACTCCCTAGGGCTCGGATACCCTAATCATGTTGGGGTCGGTAGAGAACAAGAGTTGAGCAAGTGTGGTCGACAGGAAATAAGACAGAGAGGAGCCTAGCACAAGTTAGTGGAAGCAATGACGGTCTCAGCTGGGACTCCGTGATCGTCAACCTACATGACACTAGATATGACGCCCAGGGGTGGAATTAAAGACCTCTTTTGTTTTATATCACATGGCATGTCTTATAATGCAATACTGGTCCTAGGGTATGCAAAAAGGTATTAGAAACTCAGCTAATAATAGTGTGCTTGCCCATGATTATTTTCCCAAGTATAGTACATGGGACTGATAACCCTGATTTCCAAGCCCCTAAGTAAGACAAAAAACAAATGATTTTCATTTTTCCAATGAGTTGGGGTGAGGTGAGGTGAGTTTTCTATACACCAAACTGATGTGGTTTCCCACTTCTACTCCAGGCAAATGCACATTTGATGTTATGAATAGTCAAATGGTTTGCAACTGCCCAATGCTAGGACCTGATTAGTGGCTTTTAAAAAATGGAATGGAATGGAGTACACTTTCCCCAAAACCAACAAGAGGAGTGTTCGATCCCTCACAACAACCATCCTTAAAGTCAATATAAATGACTATGAACTTCAGCTCATGGTGGTCTCCTCTATTGTATGGCTGGTTTTAAACGGAGAATAATTTTGTTTACTGTGAAACACAAATCTGAATTTAAAAAAAGTCCTCTCGGCACGCCGGAAGGCGGAGGTAGATTTCACCGGACAAACTTGGGGATAGGCGAAAATAGGCAGAATATGCAGGTTTTCGTAGAAGGATCAGACCTCATTTATTGCGAGAAGGTATTTTATAATTGGAGCTTAATTAACTTTGTTTTTCGTTATTTTATGCTTATTTTAAAAATTTTATTGTCTTATGTGGAACGGTAACCTTTTTGTCATTTGGGGTCCATTTTTATACTTGTGGTCACACTGTCCTTATGCAAGGTTTCGACACTGATGTGTAACTATGTAACGGTCTGTTACGTTTTCACGCAAAATTATATCTCCCGCAGAGATTTTGGTTGGTTCCTCAGTTTAGGGGCTGCGACAACACGGTCATGTAACCCTGTGTACTTATGAATGGCTGTATTAGTCTGTAATTCAGGTAAGGACTGCAGACGGTCAATTTCAGGCAGTAGTTCCTAATGTTGCTACCAGGTACTACCGTCAACGACACCTACCTGTGAACTTGGCTACTAGATGCCACCACAACCAGCAACTCGCAACGAACGTTGGAACTTCCCCTCCAAAGGAAAGCATACTGAGGGATTTTTAGCGCTCTTAGAAAATCCGACGACTTCGGCCGGCTTTGAACTCGCAACCTTGGGCATTGACATTCAGCATGCTTGCTACCAGTTACGTCACCGAAGCCGCTTCCCACTTAGTCAGATGTCAAAGTCAACCCCTGGCACCATCCAGCCCATGACGGGCTAAGGCCGACCAAGCGACCGCTGCCCAGCCATTTGGCCTGCAGATATTGGGGTGAAGCGTGATCAGCGCGTCGGGTCCCTTCGGCTGTTAATCTTGGTATTCGTGATCGGGGTGCTGTCTCACTGTCAGACAGCTACTCAATTGTCCTCACGAGGCTGAGAGCACCCCGTTCCAACCCTCACGTCAGTTATAAAATCCCTGACGGAGCCGGGGATCGAACCCGGGGCCTCCGGGTGAGAGGCAGGCGCGCTACCCCAACACCACGGGGCCGGCTTAGTCAGATGGAAATACTGAATCTGATCTCGTGCATGTGCGTTGTCATGGCTACGTCAGATGTCTCATTCCTCATGAATTTAGTAGTGTTGCCATGGCAACCTCTGATAGCTCTTGGCATTTTCTTATAATTCCGAAATCATTTTTCTCATTCCTTGGCGTAATGGCGGGTCATATTAAAAATTCTTTCAGACAAAAGTTTTAGGTAATTAATAGGAGAATATTGTCCATTTTGTACGGTTTTGATATTGTGCCTATTAAGAGAGATATGATTAATGTTTCCCGAAAAATACAATTTTTCCCACCCCTTTGGTCAATGGTTGGTGCTATAAAAAAACTCTTCAAACATAAATTTAATATATGCTATTTGCTAATAGGATTTGACACTGGAATTATTTTACAAGTAGTTATTTTAATGACCAACAGAGTTTAATGTTAACAAGGCACAGCTCTATTTGAAATTTTGAATAACATGTTGCATGTCATACATCATATGCAACTACTGTAAGGCTTGTGATTTATTTAATGCCTTTAACCCTATATTAAACACGCAGTTTGCAATACTAATAACTGCAATGTTAGTGAAAAAAAAATTGAAACAAAACAAAAATCAGCATTGAAAAACCAAAAAGTGGTTGAGCATATATATAGTGGGGAAAAGAAAAGTTTTGTAAACACTAATGTCCAACAAGACTAATTAAATCAGTAACTGTCAGAGTGGCCGAGTGGTTAAGGCGTTTGACTTAAGATCAAATTTTCCAAATATATAAGAAAGCAAGGGTTCAAATCCCTTCCCTGACATAACTATTGCTTGAACATGCAAGAAAACAAGAAATATACACAAACTATGTTTATCAATTTAATCAATTTATTTTTTTACAAGAGATAGACACACAGAATACAGCTCTTTTGGTTTATCAGTTCTTTTAAACATAACACTTGTTGAAAATTATTTTTTAGGGGATGGGGGTGTTGCTACGTTGACCCATTACACAATAATAGCAGCTTTACGAAGTTCATTTTCTATATTTAATAGCTCTTTCTCATAACCAATATGGCCAAGCTGTTTACAGGCATGCAAGAGCTGTAGACGTTCGACTAATATATTAGGATCGTTCCATTTACTATTTTTTATGAATGGTTTCAGAATCTCGGGAAGCAGTTCATCATTATCACCATCATTATGATTATCATCCTCATTATTATAATCATTTTCATAATGATGATCATTATCATCGTTATCATTACCATGATAATTTCCACCTGTGTCCACAGTCTGTTCAATGGTTTGAGTTGTCTTTGATAGTGTTGAAAGCTTCTTTTTAGATGTGCTAGAATGCTTTAACATTGTTATGTTATTTTTACCACTATTACCTTTCCCCACTAACTTTTTGATGGGGTATATTGTCTCTGATAGGGTTGAGGGCTTTTGAGATGTGGGTGCATGTCTGATCATGGGTTTCACAGGAGGTGTTAAAGGTTTCTCATTAAACAACTCGCTAACAGCATGAGTGCGTTGTAGTGTATTAATCTTGAGGTTAATATTATCTTGAGCAGTACTATCTTTCTCTTGGACTTGGTTTCTTGCTTTGGTTTGGGTTTTCCTTACATTTAGACTAGCGTGAATATTAAGTTTACATTCATGATTGTTTGAAGAAAGTACGTCCAATTCTTTTGTTTTAAGCATTCCTCGACAATGTTTCGATCGTTGCTTTGAACAGCGCCAAATAACAGTTCCATTTTTATTGCTTCGTTTCACAATATATGAATATCCTTTATAGTATGCATAAGGCTTACCATACCTAGTCACTGATACTTCCATATCAACTGTCAAGCACAAACTAATCTCTAGTAAAGACAACTTGGTAATAACAACAATAGTTTAATGTGGGAGCATATATACATGCAAAAAGTGGGAGCAAAGGTGGGGGGGGGGGGGTAAAAAGTGGGAGCAAAAGTGGTAGCAAATGTGGGAGAAAAAAATAACTGTGAGCAAAAAGTGGGAGCAAATATGGGATCAAATGTGGGAGCAAAGCAAATATAAAAAAAAGTGGGAGCAAATATGCTAACAAATATGTCAACAAATATACCAGCAAAAGTAAATACACAAGTCAAGATAGATTAAAGTGCAAAGAAAATATGAAAGCAAATATGAGAGCAAAAAGGGTGATTTTCTAAAACAACTAGACATAACAAACTTAGTCATAACCTAACCTCACCTAACCTAACCTCACCTCACCTAACCTAACCTAACCTCACCCCACCTAACTTCACCTAACCTAACCTAACCTAACCTATCCTAACCTAACCTAACCTAAACTAACCTCACCTCACCTAACCTAACCTCACCTCACCTAACTTCACCTAACCTAACCTAACCTAACTTCACCTAACCTAACTTGAGTGAACTTTATCTAACCTAACCCATCATAACTTCACCTAACCTAACTTTACCTAATCTAACTTCACCTAACCTAACTTTCAACTCTCAGATCAAAATTAAATTCTAGGCATAGTTGAGTTGGAAGCCAAGACTTCAGGGATAACACACAAGTATACTAGCCACTACACCGCAAAATAGGCAAATTATCATGCAACACAACATAAAGTAAAAGTTTCCTGTAGTGTAACTCATTGGCTGTCAACCATAGTTTGGGAATTCAAACCCAAGACCTCAGGACTTTTGTTTTGAACATTATCAGAAATATTATTCCATTTACATTTTGCTGCTGCTGCTTATAGTTATAAGAGTTGGCATTAATATGGAAAGCAAAAAAAAAAAAAAATGTGGGAGCAAAAAGTGGGAGGAAAACGTGTAAGCAGAAGTGGGAGCAAATATGAGAGCAGAAAGCGGGAGCAAATGTGAAAGCAAAAGTGGGAGCAAAAAGAGCAAGCAAAAGTGAGTGCACAAAGTATGAGCAAAATGTGTGAGTAAAAAGTGGGGGGCAAATGTGGTGTTTTACTAAAACAATCTCCCCTAACCTAACCTAAACTAACTTCACCCAACCTAATTTCACCTAACCTAACTTCACCTAACCCAACCTTCCAACTCTCACATCAAAAATTAAATTCTGGCCATAGTCGAGTTGGAACCCAAAACCTCTGGGATAACACTCAAGTATACTAGCCACTACATCGCGAAATGGGCAAATTATCATGCAACACATCACAAAAATAAAAAGTTTTCTGTAGTGTAACTCATTGGCTGACAATCATAGTTGAGAATTCAAACCCAAGACCTCAGGACTTTTGTTTTGAACATTATCAGAAATATTATTCCATTTACATTTTGCTGTTGCTTATAGTTATAAGAGTTGGCATTAATATGGGAGCAAAAGTAAAAGCAAAAAGTGGGTGCAAGCATGGCTGGTTGTAGAGACTTTCATATCAACAAATACACATAAATTAAATTTTAGTAAAGTGACTTGGCTGATAATAATAATAATATTAACAGTTTAAAAAAAATTCAAGGGGATTGATGTTTTTCAGGATGTAATTTCCAAAGTACTGTCAAGAATAATAATTACATGAACAGATTCCAAGAACTCTAGAGTGCTTTTAAGGTTAATGATTGGCTAGGAGTGAGATAGAGCTAGCTAACCTAAGTTAACCTCAGCTCAGTAAACCTAACCTTGTCACATGGCATGTTCTACAAGTATAGACTTGCTTTGAGACTGGCTATGACGTCACAGATGAATGGCGGTGGGAGGCTGGCAAAAAGGAAAATGTTTTTGGGTAATAAAAAGTCACGTCCAGCCTCCCACCGCCATTCATCTGTGACGTCATAGCCAGTCTCAAAGCAAGTCTATACTTGTAGAACATGCCATGTGACAAGGTTAGGTTTACTGAGCTGAGGTTAACTTAGGTTAGCTAGCTCTATCTCACTCCTAGCCAATCATTAACCTTAAAAGCACTCTAGAGTTCTTGGAATCTGTTCATGTAATTATTATTCTTGACAGTACTTTGGAAATTACATCCTGAAAAACATCAATCCCCTTGAATTTTTTTTAAACTGTTGATATTATTATTATTATCAGCCAAGTCACTTTACTAAAATTTAATTTATGTGTATTTGTTGATATGAAAGTCTCTACAACCAGCCATGCTTGCACCCACTTTTTGCTTTTACTTTTGCTCCCATATTAATGCCAACTCTTATAACTATAAGCAACAGCAAAATGTAAATGGAATAATATTTCTGATAATGTTCAAAACAAAAGTCCTGAGGTCTTGGGTTTGAATTCTCAACTATGATTGTCAGCCAATGAGTTACACTACAGAAAACTTTTTATTTTTGTGATGTGTTGCATGATAATTTGCCCATTTCGCGATGTAGTGGCTAGTATACTTGAGTGTTATCCCAGAGGTTTTGGGTTCCAACTCGACTATGGCCAGAATTTAATTTTTGATCTGAGAGTTGGAAGGTTGGGTTAGGTGAAGTTAGGTTAGGTGAAATTAGGTTGGGTGAAGTTAGTTTAGGTTAGGTTAGGGGAGATTGTTTTAGTAAAACACCACATTTGCCCCCCACTTTTTACTCACACATTTTGCTCATACTTTGTGCACTCACTTTTGCTTGCTCTTTTTGCTCCCACTTTTGCTTTCACATTTGCTCCCACTTTCTGCTCTCATATTTGCTCCCACTTGTTTGCTCCCACTTCTGCTTACACGTTTTCCTCCCACTTTTTGCTCCCACATTTTTTTTTTTTTTGCTTTCCATATTAATGCCAACTCTTATAACTATAAGCAGCAGCAGCAAAATGTAAATGGAATAATATTTCTGATAATGTTCAAAACAAAAGTCCTGAGGTCTTGGGTTTGAATTCCCAAACTATGGTTGACAGCCAATGAGTTACACTACAGGAAACTTTTACTTTATGTTGTGTTGCATGATAATTTGCCTATTTTGCGGTGTAGTGGCTAGTATACTTGTGTGTTATCCCTGAAGTCTTGGCTACCAACTCAACTATGCCTAGAATTTAATTTTGATCTGAGAGTTGAAAGTTAGGTTAGGTGAAGTTGTTCACTCAAGTTAGGTTAGGTGAAGTTAGGTTAGGTTAGGTTAGGTGAAGTTAGGTGAGGCGAGGTTAGGTTAGGTGAGGTTAGTTTAGGTTAGGTTAGGTTAGGATAGGTTAGGTTAGGTTAGGTTAGGTGAAGTTAGGTGAGGTGAGGTTAGGTTAGGTTAGGTGAGGTGAGGTTAGGTTAGGTGAGGTTAGGTTATGACTAAGTTTGTTATGTCTAGTTGTTTTAGAAAATCACCCTTTTTGCTCTCATATTTGCTTTCATATTTTCTTTGCACTTTAATCTATCTTGACTTGTGTATTTACTTTTGCTGGTATATTTGTTGACATATTTGTTAGCATATTTGCTCCCACTTTTTTTTATATTTGCTTTGCTCCCACATTTGATCCCATATTTGCTCCCACTTTTTGCTCACAGTTATTTTTTTCTCCCACATTTGCTACCACTTTTGCTCCCACTTTTTACCCCCCCACCTTTGCTCCCACTTTTTGCATGTATATATGCTCCCACATTAAACTATTGTTGTTATTACCAAGTTGTCTTTACTAGAGATTAGTTTGTGCTTGACAGTTGATATGGAAGTATCAGTGACTAGGTATGGTAAGCCTTATGCATACTATAAAGGATATTCATATATTGTGAAACGAAGCAATAAAAATGGAACTGTTATTTGGCGCTGTTCAAAGCAACGATCGAAACAGTGTCGAGGAATGCTTAAAACAAAAGAATTGGACGTACTTTCTTCAAACAATCATGAATGTAAACTTAATAATCACGCTAGTCTAAATCTAAGGAAAACCCAAACCAAAGCAAGAAACCAAGTCCAAGAGAAAGATAGTACTGCTCAAGATAATATTAACCTCAAGATTAATACACTACAACGCACTCATGCTGTTAGCGAGTTGTTTAATGAGAAACCTTTAACACCTCCTGTGAAACCCATGATCAGACATGCACCCACATCTCAAAAGCCCTCAACCCTATCAGAGACAATATACCCCATCAAAAAGTTAGTGGGGAAAGGTAATAGTGGTAAAAATAACATAACAATGTTAAAGCATTCTAGCACATCTAAAAAGAAGCTTTCAACACTATCAAAGACAACTCAAACCATTGAACAGACTGTGGACACAGGTGGAAATTATCATGGTAATGATAACGATGATAATGATCATCATTATGAAAATGATTATAATAATGAGGATGATAATCATAATGATGGTGATAATGATGAACTGCTTCCCGAGATTCTGAAACCATTCATAAAAAATAGTAAATGGAACGATCCTAATATATTAGTCGAACGTCTACAGCTCTTGCATGCCTGTAAACAGCTTGGCCATATTGGTTATGAGAAAGAGCTATTAAATATAGAAAATGAACTTCGTAAAGCTGCTATTATTGTGTAATGGGTCAACGTAGCAACACCCCCATCCCCTAAAAAATAATTTTCAACAAGTGTTATGTTTAAAAGAACTGATAAACCAAAAGAGCTGTATTCTGTGTGTCTATCTCTTGTAAAAAAATAAATTGATTAAATTGATAAACATAGTTTGTGTATATTTCTTGTTTTCTTGCATGTTCAAGCAATAGTTATGTCAGGGAAGGGATTTGAACCCTTGCTTTCTTATATATTTGGAAAATTTGATCTTAAGTCAAACGCCTTAACCACTCGGCCACTCTGACAGTTACTGATTTAATTAGTCTTGTTGGACATTAGTGTTTACAAAACTTTTCTTTTCCCCACTATATATATGCTCAACCACTTTTTGGTTTTTCAATGCTGATTTTTGTTTTGTTTCAATTTTTTTTTCACTAACATTGCAGTTATTAGTATTGCAAACTGCGTGTTTAATATAGGGTTAAAGGCATTAAATAAATCACAAGCCTTACAGTAGTTGCATATGATGTATGACATGCAACATGTTATTCAAAATTTCAAATAGAGCTGTGCCTTGTTAACATTAAACTCTGTTGGTCATTAAAATAACTACTTGTAAAATAATTCCAGTGTCAAATCCTATTAGCAAATAGCATATATTAAATTTATGTTTGAAGAGTTTTTTTTATAGCACCAACCATTGACCAAAGGGGTGGGAAAAATTGTATTTTTCGGGAAACATTAATCATATCTCTCTTAATAGGCACAATATCAAAACCGTACAAAATGGACAATATTCTCCTATTAATTACCTAAAACTTTTGTCTGAAAGAATTTTTAATATGACCCGCCATTACGCCAAGGAATGAGAAAAATGATTTCGGAATTATAAGAAAATGCCAAGAGCTATCAGAGGTTGCCATGGCAACACTACTAAATTCATGAGGAATGAGACATCTGACGTAGCCATGACAACGCACATGCACGAGATCAGATTCAGTATTTCCATCTGACTAAGCCGGCCCCGTGGTGTTGGGGTAGCGCGCCTGCCTCTCACCCGGAGGCCCCGGGTTCGATCCCCGGCTCCGTCAGGGATTTTATAACTGACGTGAGGGTTGGAACGGGGTGCACTCAGCCTCGTGAGGACAATTGAGTAGCTGTCTGACAGTGAGACAGCACCCCGATCACGAATACCAAGATTAACAGCCGAAGGGACCCGACGCGCTGATCACGCTTCACCCCAATATCTGCAGGCCAAATGGCTGGGCAGCGGTCGCTTGGTCGGCCTTAGCCCGTCATGGGCTGGATGGTGCCAGGGGTTGACTTTGACATCTGACTAAGTGGGAAGCGGCTTCGGTGACGTAACTGGTAGCAAGCATGCTGAATGTCAATGCCCAAGGTTGCGAGTTCAAAGCCGGCCGAAGTCGTCGGATTTTCTAAGAGCGCTAAAAATCCCTCAGTATGCTTTCCTTTGGAGGGGAAGTTCCAACGTTCGTTGCGAGTTGCTGGTTGTGGTGGCATCTAGTAGCCAAGTTCACAGGTAGGTGTCGTTGACGGTAGTACCTGGTAGCAACATTAGGAACTACTGCCTGAAAGTGACCGTCTGCAGTCCTTACCTGAATTACAGACTAATACAGCCATTCATAAGTACACAGGGTTACATGACCGTGTTGTCGCAGCCCCTAAACTGAGGAACCAACCAAAATCTCTGCGGGAGATATAATTTTGCGTGAAAAAGTAACAGACCGTTACATAGTTACACATCAGTGTCGAAACCTTGCATAAGGACAGTGTGACCACAAGTATAAAAATGGACCCCAAATGACAAAAAGGTTACCGTCCCCATAAGACATTAAAATTTTTAAAATAAGCATAAAATAACGAAAAACAAAGTTAATTAAGCTCCAATTATAAAATACCTTCTCGCAATAAATGGGGTCTGATCCTTCTACGAAAACCTGCATATTCTGCCTATTTTCGCCTATCCCCAAGTTTGTCCGGTGAAATCTACCTCCGCCTTCCGGCGTGCCGAGAGGACTTTTTTTAAATTCAGATTTGTGTTTCACAGTAAACACAATTATTCTCCGTTTAAAACCAGCCATACAATAGAGGAGACCACCATGAGCTGAAGTTCATAGTCATTTATATTGACTTTAAGGATGGTTGTTGTGAGGGATCGAACACTCCTCTTGTTGGTTTTGGGGAAAGTGTACTCCATTCCATTCCATTTTTTAAAAGCCACTAATCAGGTCCTAGCATTGGGCAGTTGCAAACCATTTGACTATTCATAACATCAAATGTGCATTTGCCTGGAGTAGAAGTGGGAAACCACATCAGTTTGGTGTATAGAAAACTCACCTCACCTCACCCCAACTCATTGGAAAAATGAAAATCATTTGTTTTTTGTCTTACTTAGGGGCTTGGAAATCATGGTTATCAGTCCCATGTACTATACTTGGGAAAATAATCATGGGCAAGCACACTATTATTAGCTGAGTTTCTAATACCTTTTTGCATACCCTAGGACCAGTATTGCATTATAAGACATGCCATGTGATATAAAACAAAAGAGGTCTTTAATTCCACCCCTGGGCGTCATATCTAGTGTCATGTAGGTTGACGATCACGGAGTCCCAGCTGAGACCGTCATTGCTTCCACTAACTTGTGCTAGGCTCCTCTCTGTCTTATTTCCTGTCGACCACACTTGCTCAACTCTTGTTCTCTACCGACCCCAACATGATTAGGGTATCCGAGCCCTAGGGAGTCTCTTCCTTTTGCAACTTCATTGGCCCTTGTTTATTTATTTTTTCTGATATCCTGAGGAGGCAGCCTTGTTTTTATTTTCATGTTATTTCCTGTCTTTTGCTCATGCCCCCCTCAAGAAGGTAGGGTGTATTTAGCCCCACCACTTGCGGTGCACTCTGCATATGGTTACACCCTCAAGGGCTGATCAGTTTGGAAGTTGGCGACCCCAAGGGATTTCTGAGCTGAGTCCAGTTTACCTCCTCTTTATCCATTACCTCTGGGACAAAGCCTCTCCTAGTATACTTTTTTATCTGCCTTTCATGGCTCTCCTTCCTTCCAACTCCCTCAATCCACATGCTTGAGGGTTGAGGGCCATTTTTTATTCCTTCTGTTCTTTATTTGACCTATTGTTTTCCATTTCTTCTTCTAGTATATAAGAGTGTAGTAGCTTAGATTTAATTTTCATCTTTACGATGACCCAAACCATTGAGGGTCGCTGTAGAGCGCTTCTCTCTTGTCCAAAGGACAGCATGTTGAATTCCTCACTGGCTCATGAATTTTATACTTTGTTCACTTAGTTCTCATGGCTTTGAAACTGGCTGTCTATAACGTGATCATTATTCATTTTAACTTCAGCGTACTAAACTAATTTTATATTAGTTAATTTTAAATTAATTATTTTAAATTAATTATTTTAAATTCAGATTTGTGTTTGACAGTAAACACAATTATTATTCTCCGTTTAAAACAAGCCATACCATTCTTTTTCTACCATGATAGCTTATACGTGGGCATGGCTATAGATCATCAGCTAAGGATTCAATTTCCATTACCTACACCTCTCATGGTATGCCAATTCGTTAAACTATAGAAAACGTTTCTATATGTTCTGTTACATTATTATTTGACCATCTCACCGTGTAGTGGTTAACCTACTTGGTTGTCAACACTAAGGTCTTGCCTTCCAACCCCGAGTATACCATGACATTCATTTCAAGGTTGCCATAAGCTTCACTAAGCCTTTGTCAAACCTAACAACGATCTAGTCATGTGCAGAGCACGTCCGCTATCATGCAAATGAGTAATATGAAACTTACTGACAAGGTCGCTGTGCTGTTATCGCCAAGGGACACTAGACAAACCAAAGCCAGAGTCTCTGTGCAGATTCAACACAGCGGTAGTAGGCAAGCGTATGTTTGTTTAAAAATCATCATGAATATAGCTCCACTGTCACCACAGAGGCCCCGGTTCGATTTTTTTTTCTCAAGACTGCAACAGGGTATACTGAGTCTTGACAGGTAAAACTTTTTGGGGTCCATTCGTGAACCAGGGCAAAGGGTTGCCCAACCTGACTTCTTCAACACCTCAAACCAATGTTTACTATTACTGGTGAGTTACCATTTTTTCTTTCTTCGGCTTTTCCCTATTATTTTGTGTCGCCGGAGCCAACCAGCCTCATTTTCATTTTTGCCGGGGATTTAAGGCCGAATGCCCTTTCTGACACCACGTGATTTTTCAAGTGAAAATTCAAACCCCCGCTGTCACCGGGATTTGAACCCCAGCCGTCCGGGTAAAGACGAGCAGCTAAGCACCTGCGCCATCACGCTCCCCACTGGTTAGTTATCTATACTCACATTAATCCATAATTACCTAATAATAATAATAACAACAATCATCCTCCATACACATGTCCATTAAAGCATGGTTTCACAAAGATGCTTATGCTTTTAGGTGTATAACACATTTTTTCCTCATAACATGACTATTTACTGTTTTAGGGGTGAAATGACCTATCCAGGTAAAAGCCCTAATCATCCCCTATTTTTTAAGCTATCACACCTAATTTTAGGCTTCTTCGTTTCCTAGATATGGATTTTTCAATTTTTTTTTTTGGGGGGGTGGGGTGGTTTCACCCCCCTGCTATTTTTTCATCAAAAACAAAAGATCTTAGGTTCATTTATCATTTTTAGGTGTTTAACACTTTTTTCCCCATAACATGACTATTTACTGTTTTAGGGGTGAAATGATCAATCGAGGTAAAAGCCCATATCATTCCCTATTTTTTAAGCTATCACACCTAATTTTAGGATTCTCCGTTTCCGAGATATGGATTTTTAAATTTTGGGGGTAGTTTCACCCCCCTGCTATTTTTCATCAAAAACAAAAGATCTTAGGTTCATTTATCATTTTTAGGTGTTTAACACGTTTTTTCCCCATAACATGACTATTTACTGTTTTAGGGGTGAAATGATCCATCGAGGTAAAAACCTATATCATCCCCTATTTTTTAAGCTATCACACCTAATTTTAGGATTCTTCGTTTCCGAGATATGGATTTTTCAATTTTGGGGGGTAGTTTCACCCCCCTGCTATTTTTCATTAAAAACAAAAGATCTTAGGTTCATTTATCATTTTTAGGTGTTTAACACGTTTTTCCCCCCATAACATATTTATTTACTGTTTTAGGGGTGAAATGATCCATCGAGGTAAAAGCCCATATCATCCCCTATTTTTTAAGCTATCACACCTAATTTTAGGATTCTTCGTTTCCAAGATATGGATTTTTCAATTTTGGGGGGTAGTTTCATCCCCAAACAGGGAATGTTGCCCCAAGTGCTAGGACCCCTCATACAAGTCCCTAGCATGATTGGTTCGCGAGATATGAACAAAAGTGTCGTTAGGCCCTTTCGACAAAAATGAATCCTACATTCAAAAACGGGGTGTCACCCCCAGGGTTAGGATACTGCCTATGGCAAAATCCCATGAGGGGTTCAGAAAATATTAACAAACGTATAGTTAGGTCCTTTTGACAAAAGCCGACCGTGCGCGCACATACAAAAAATATTACTATTTCAACCCCCGGGTAAGGGTAGTTTTTATTTTGGGGTGAATATACCCCGTCCATAGAAAAGGGGAGTTCACCACGAGTCCTACGACACCTCATACGTTTAAGTCCGATTATTGGTTAGCGAGATAGTAAAAAGCCGATGACCTATTAGTTTTTTGGTTTATTTCAATACATATTAAAAAACACTCATTTATAAATCATCATTTAAAAAGCCCGCTCTTTTACAAAAACCGCCAAGTTCGTAGGTATACAAAAATAAATTACTATTTCATCCCCCGGGTAAGGGTAGTTTTTATTTTGGGGTGAATATACCCCTTCAATAGAAAAAGAGAGTTCACCACGAGTCCTACGACACCTCATACGTTTAAATCCGATTATTGGTTAGCGAGATAGTCAAAAGCCGATGACCTATTAGTTTTTATGGTTTATTTCAATACATATTAAAAACACTCATTGATAAATCATCATTTAAAAAGCCCGCCCTCTTACAAAACTCCTCAAGTGCGCATGCGTATAAAAAAACATTCATCGCCAAAATGTCAAAAAACAACATGTTTACCCCAAATGGCGTTTCCCAATTCCATCCATTTTTAAAAAATAACCTCACCATCATCTAGAGCGGAAAAAATACCATCTAAACGACCCCTCACTCGACCCTACTCCTCCCCCACCACCTAACCCTTTCCCAACATAGGCATACATATTCAAGCACGAGCGCGACTTCAGGAAACCAACACTACCCCACTACTCGCGAATGACCTTTTAGTTTTGGTCTTTTAATCAAATAAAGAGGCTATAGGAAAGTAGGGGGCATTACTAGCAGTGCTAGGACACCCTGTATGTTCTAATCCCATGTTTGGTTAGCGAGATATCAAGTTCGGGGCAAATACGAGGGTGGCTCAATAAAAAGTGGAGCAGCTCTGTCCTTACCACACTACTCATAGCTTGTTGGTGCGCTTAAATAGCGTCTCAGGTGTAGTCTGTTTCAAAAAAAAATGAATGTCCTGTAATCAGAATCGTAGTCGTTATTAACGAAGTTTGGTATTTTGGGAAATGTGAATCAGTGATGAAAAGAAATAGAAGAATGAAGTTTCATTTGTTGCCTAATAAATTCTTCCGTCACTTAATGTTTGGAATAATGGGACGATTTAATAGATGGTTGCGTACATTTCTATACATTTCCTATAACACGTAGAATAAATAGGGTAATTCACCTAAGATGTTACACGGAAAGAACGTCTAAACCATTAAAGATATCGGTATTGTGTTTTCATATGCGTAAATGATATCCAGGGGATGGAAAATAATGTGCTACTTGTTCTAATGGGGTAAGAAATAACTGAGATGTTGATACTATCTCCATATTTTGAATGGAACGGCACGAATTCATACGGCTGGTCTAAAAGTTCAACTGCGTACAAGTTTAAGTATGTAAGTTTTTTCAAAATCGGACAGTTACTTTTTGAGATATCAACAACAACAACAACAACAACAACAACAACAACAACATACGCTGTTGTGCATGCCGGATCAGACAGCGTGCAGTCGGGCAAGCAGGTTCGTGGGTGTGATTCCAACCACAGAACAGATGCCAGGCATGTACTGTAAACTATCGTACACATAATGTGATGTACCGTAACATACCCTGGGTGTGCAACGTTATTGTATGACTGGCGAATTCACCACACACACACCCAAGCAAACGGGGCTACCTGACCACGCTATCAAAGCCCCGGAAATGAAATTCTGTAATAACAAACAGTCACTCTTCTCCATACCCCGTCGACTTTCTTAATCACGTGTAGCGGCTTGGATTCTTAGCTGTCGGGTTCAATTCCCGGCTCTGATAAGCAATTTAATTCTGGTCGGAGGGCTGGAACGGGGTATACTCCACCTCGTTAGGCAAACTGAGAAGAGGTGGGTTCGATACCCATCTCAGCTATCCTGGAAGTGTTTCCGTGGTTTCCCACGGCTACTCCAGGCAAATGTCAGGAGGGTTCCTTACTGACGACAACGGCCGCCTCCGTCCCAATTCCTCACCAAAATTAGGAATACAGTACACCACTACATACAACAAAATAACACAGGTTATCAGATACTTTCTAACACAAATACAGTACACCCCCACCCCCAAGCACACGGGGGCTACATGACCACGATGTCCAAGCTCCGGAAATGAAATAACAACAGCGATTCTCTGTACCCCTTCCAGTGTTTTAGTCACGTACGTCTGGAGAGGTCACTCCGTGGTGTAGTGGTTGCGTGCTTAGCTGCCACCCCGGAGGTCCGAGGTTCAATTCCCGGCTCTGCCACGATCAAGCGGTAAAGCTGTTGGGCTCTCACCAAGCTGGACTGGGTTCAATTCCCGGTCAATGCATGTGAGATTTTCAAAGTGAAATGCCATGTCCTGTGGTTCGGATTCTACGTAAAAAGGAGGTCCCGTGGCTCATAATCACAAGATTCACGGTCACCTACAACTACAATCTTCCTTCCTTCCTTTAAAGGTTTAGGCGTTATTTCCGTGTAGCATCTTAGGTGAATTACCCTATTTATTCTACGTGTTATAGGAAATGAATAGAAATGTACGCAACCATCTATTAAATCGTCCCTTTATTCCAAACATTAAGTGACGGAAGAATTTTTTAGGCAACAAATGAAACTTCATTTTTAGCCTATTTTCAATTTTGAAAAAATAGGCTTATGAGATCACCTTTTGTCCGTGTGTGCGTGCGTGTGTGTGTGTGTGTGTGTGTGTGAGGTGTGTGTATGTGTGTCCCTAATAACTTTTAAACGACTGGAGCGATTTCAATGAAACTCGGCAAGTTCATAGTACTATTCTGGGCGACCTCGACCGTGCCCTTCAAATTTTGTTACGTCTCACCAATCCAACATGGCGGCTGTGCAAAATATTTCACCAGCATTCAATATCTCCGAAACTATTACCGATATCACCCTGGAATTTATTACGGTGTTAAAGGGAACTACTAGAAGTTCACCTATGTGACTTTTGAAAAACTGGTAACTACAAAACCAACATGGCGGCCACGCGAATTTGCGACATTTAAATAGAGGTTTCTCGCGATTTAACCAAGCAAACGCAATAAAACTTGGTACAGTATGTGTTTGTACACATTGTAATGCACCGATATCAAACTTGGTTCAATTGTTTATATAACCACAAGATGGCGGATGAGCGAATTATTTCACCGGCATTCTATATCTCTGAAACTATTAGCTGTATCACCCTGAAATTTTATACGGAGATAAAGGCCATTACTGGAAGTTCATCTATAAGACTTTCAAAACGCGGTTAACTACAAAACGAACATGGTGGCCAAGCGAATTTGAAAATTTTAAATAGACCTTTCTTGCGATTTAATGTTCCAAACGCAATGAAATCTGGTACAGGAAATGTTTATGCACATTGGAATGCACTGGTATCTAATTTAGTTCAATTGTTTAGATAACCTCAAGATAGCGGCTGTGCGAATTTTAAAATCAAGTTTTTATTTCTTGTGTCGCAATGAAGCGATCGAAGTGAAAGTTTGAATAATGAACCTACGCAATAATTTTCCTTCAATGGCACATGAATCTATGGCCTATACATTTAACAATCCAACATGGCGACCATCCGAAATATTCAGACGACTCTGAATATCTTCGAATCTATTATAGCAATCAAACTGATTTTTTTTTAGTTCATAGGGACTATGGACTTAAGTTCACCTATAGGACTTTAAATAACCTGGTGATCACAAATCCAACATGGCGGCGACGCGAAATATAAATATTCACATGGACGTTTCTCGCAATTTAACCATCCGAGTGCAGTGAAACTTGGTGCAGTAAATCCTTATACGAATTTTAATCCACTGGCATCTAATGTATTTCAATTGTTTCCATAACCACCAGATGGCAGCTGTGCGAAATTTTAAAATCTCCTTGTTACTTCTATTGTCCTAATCATGCGATTGAAGTTTGAATGCTACACGTACACAATAATCTTCATGTAACAGTACATAACTCTAAGACCTACATATATAAAATCCAACATGGCGACTATCCGAAATATTTAGTCGGTTCTCAATATCTACGAATCTATTACAGCAATCAAACTGAAATTTTGTGTGTTGATAGTGGCAGTTAACATAAGTAGGATATATGAAAATAGGCTGTATAGTTCTTCACGGAACTACTTGTTCTATTTCTTTTCATCACTGATTTACATTTCCCAAAATACCAAACTTCGATAATAACGACTACGATTCTGATTACAGGACATTCATTTTGTTTTGAAACAGACTACACCTGTGACGCTATTTAAGCCCACCAACAAGCTATGTACTAGCCATTCGCTCTCACACAACGCGTCACCGAAAGAAGGCGTGGCCTAGCCCAATTTTCATATCATCGATTTCTAAAAAAGTACTCGTCCGATTTGGGAAATAATAACACCGTTGAATGTGTCTCAGTGAAATCATCTACCCTGTATGCAAAAATTAGTATAGTTCCATTAAGAAAAACGAAGTTGGTACCAATATCTCAGCTAATCACAAAGAAAGGAAAAAACAGTATAAGTTGATGTATGAGCCCCTTAGCACCATTTCCAAAAGTGAAAACAGAATGTTGATATCTTTAACGGTTTAGAAGATATTGGCGAGTAACATCTTAGGTGAATAATCCTGTATAATTTTCCATTATTATTATTATTGTATTATTACTGTCTTTTTGTTACTATCATTGTTATTTTATTGTGAATGTAAGCGGAATGTTTTACTTATATTATTCATTCATTCATTCATTCAACTTCGCCAATCGGCCAACTAGGGACCACGATTAGTCCTATTTTACATTCTGGCATTTGCTCATTTTTCGCCTGTTCTACATTGTCTGCATGAGCTCACTGTGTTTAGCACGACGTTCTTCTGTCCATTTCGCACCAGCTGTCCGTTTTTCGTCCCGGAAAGTCCCAAACGTCTTAATGGCTGCTCTATAAAGATTTCGGTCTTGTGCATCTTCTGCTCGTATCCCCATTTCTTTAAGATCTTTCTGGACGTTAGCATACCATGGCATTGTCGTTTTTTGTTAAGAGTGAAAGATATTGAAGATACGTTTCGTCCATCGGGAGTCGATCATCCGTCGTATATGACCGTAGAAGCAAACTCGGCGTTTTTGTCTTGACATGCATTTTTTGTTATAGAGGTTTTGGATAAGTCCGAGTGCTCTCCTGGTTTTCTGGAGACGGTTTTGTGGTGAGGCATTTTCGGATCCAGTTGGTTCGATAAATTCTCCCAGATATTTGAAATTTGGGACTCTTATGATCGTTCCGTATTTTGTTTGCATGTTGTCGCCTTTGTGACTTAGCACTTGAGATTTCTCGAAGGATATTTGAAGTCCCACTTTTTCGGCGCATTCTTGGAGTGTTCCTATTTGTTTTATTGCGGTCTCTTGATTTTCTGTTAGTAGCCTATAACCAAGTCATCGGCCAAGACAAGATATGGTATAGAGAGATTGTTTTTACGATAGTCATATTATTATTATTATTAGAATATTATTGGCAGAGCCTACCCACCTCAGTGACCGTGTGAGATGTGAGGGACCGGTCGTTGACATTACGGCAGGCGGTCCTTGACCAGCTCAAAGCGCCGCAGCTAATCTGTGATGGGAGACCCTAGGGAAGTCCCGCCTGATCACACAGACGATAGCGCCATGTTTGATGGGGGATCACAGCCCGGAGATTATAGCTCAATCCACACTGCATTAGCACAGCTTCATTTTCCAGCTCAGCCACGTGAGGACAAATCAGAAGCTATGTTCGGAAAAATCAATTAATCAAATAATTTGAAATTATTCGAAAACGATTAATCGATTTAGCGTTCAATGGGTTAACCGAAGAATCGATTTATTGATTAGCAGACACGAGATAAGAATAGAAGAGACGAATCATTTTCTAATCGAAACTTTGTCCTAACCTCGAGCCTATACTTTGGGCTAACCTCATTGCCAAGAGAAGTCCTTTCCTACCACGTCGTGTTCTTTTGCATGCCGCCGTTTTGCTTGGCTTTTGGACATTTAAGCATAAAAAGGCATCTTCATTGATTATGCACAGAATGGCGCAGTATTGTATTTCCACGTTTGTCATCTCAAGCTATTGACCATTGCTTCAAACGGGACTGTCTACTGGTTTCTTCATGCACCTTCATTAACATTTACAGGCCGAATAATATCACCGTCACAACTACTTCATCTTGATCTATACCTTAATTTGTCTACAACCTATAAGGTGCGTTCAAAAAGTAACGCAGGAATGTGCAAACCGGTGACGACATCGGCTAATCGTGGTGTGTGTAACGAGGTGTGGTTCCGACCAGAGCGTGGAAGGTCACAGCCCGTCGCTAGAGGGCACGCGTGCATGTCACGTGACTATACAAAGCGAGCAGCAGCATGCATCAATCGTCCCACCAAGATCAAGCCAGTGGGCCATTCGACATGCTTCCCGGTGTGGTTGAAAACTGTGGGGCACACACTTTGCGCAAGTGCAGTCGTTCCTTCATCATGGTGTGCACACTTCCGACTCTCAATCCGAACACGGCGGCTATGGCGTTCACTGTCACTCGGCGGTCCTGGGTAATGAGAGCATCAACCAGCTGAACGTTGTCATCGGTAATGCAGGGGGGTGCCCCAGACCGGGCATCATAGGCTAACGACACCCGTCCTTCCCTGAAGCGCTTGTGCCGCGGCTTGACCCTTACAAGGGACATGCAATGATCGCCGTACACTTGTGACATTCGGCGATGAATGTCCGTTCCTCGTACTCCTTCCGCTGTCAGAAACCGAACAACATCTCTTTGCTCTTCGTTCGATGTCTCCATGTCACTGTTTGCAATGCGACTGGCAGCGTTGGTCGATAGATGCATGCTGCTGCTCTCTTTGTATCGTCACGTGACGTGCACGCGTCCCCTCTAGCGACGGGCTGTGACCTTCCACGCTCTGGCCGGAACCACACCTCGTTACACACGCCACGATTAGTTGATGTCGTCACCTGTTTGCGCATTCCAGCCTCCGGCTCGTTCCTTTTGGTCACACCTTATAATTGGGGCTGATAGATGAGTAGGAATATGCAATAATTTTATGGGTGTGGATTCTATTTTATGAAATATGGGGTGGGAAATTATTATCCCACTGCCCAAACCCGACAATATGTTTTCTTAAATGAGCAATGGGGATAATAATTTCCCACCTCCAAATTATGATGATACTGTGTTTATCACTCAATAATAAGGTTTATTTAACAGGATATAATATATAAAAACATCCATCACGCTCTATAATTTAAAAAAACGTAACTCCCACGCAACACAAGGTCAGTGACCTATATCATCGCTGTCGAAAACTGCACAAAAAATATAAAAGTGATTTTGGAATGTTAAAAATTAGTATATACGAATATTATTCAATAATGTCAAAATAGTATTTATTAAAAACAAAAAAAAATTAATTTTAATAATATTCTATTCTATGGCAAACACCCTGAGCAGGATAATTATTTCCATTCTAGCTGAAATATATTTACTCAATTGACCAAAACCATTATTAACATTGTATTTCAGTTATATATCAACGTTTACAAATCTCTTATCTTCAATAAAAAACACCATCTTCTAGACTGTGGACTTTTCTTCATTCAACGCAACCGAACTGGCGAGCACGTGCACTGTGGAGACCACTGGGATATATGCTTCCCACGGTGGGTGAGTGGATAGCGTGTCGGTCTACCAACCCCAAGATTGTAGGTTCGCTCCTAGCCGTGGTAAGTGATTTTTGAAAGGCGGTAAAAATACGACACGCATGTCATACGATGTTGGCATGTCAAAGAACCCATTTGAATTCAGTAGGCCGTGTTCATAATGGCAAAATTAATCTCGGGGATTTCCGCCAACACAAAGTTCCTCATTTCTCTACTAGAAAGCGCTATAGTGTTCAAGGAGGTTAGATATCAAACCTCCTTGTCTTACATAGTGATTTAAGGAACAACGAAATATGACATGCAAGCTACCCTGTGGGTGTCAAATTACAAAGCTTGCACCCGGCACCCGAGGCCATACGATATTATTATTATTATTACCATCAAATTAATGGGTTTTCAATATTTCCCTGCATCTGTCTTGTGGATGCATGTGGAACTGCTTGAAATGAAAGGGGCGGGAAGATTCTATCCCTAACACCGTTCTATAAATACATGGTGGGAAGATAGTATCCCAAGGACCTATAAAGGGTTCAGGCATAGCGATGTACAATAATGGAATGTTATTGGTTTGACGGCCCTCTGAAACCTCGCCGTATTGAGGACTCCCGGAGTAGCAACTCGCTATTCCCATCACTTCTGGCCACAGAGTGATCACTTAGACTAGACCTAAAAGCATTTTTCAATTTTATACTGTATAATATAATGGAAATATGCTTGGATAAGAGAGAGAAAAGTATAATAATCAACTATATTTGATGCCAGAAAATACACAAATTTGTTGTTATCTTAGGAGTCGTTTGCTTATTTCATAAAGTCTGATAATAAATGAACTTGTAATTTTAAACAACTTTGTTTTACTTTCAGGTAAGTGGTGTACTATTTGCTGACGGAACATTTCGCTGGGATTATCCTCATTTGTAAGTACTACACACACACTACTTCTTTAGTAAATATTATGAGAGTTTAAAAGGACATCAGTGGACGAGTTGTTCGTAGCTTGATACATTCACTTGTTATCCCTTTCTTTCTTTCTTTCTTTCTTTCTTTCTTTCTTTCTTTCATTCTTTCCTTCTTTCTTCTTTCTTTTTCCTTCCTTCTTCTTTCTTCCTTTCTTTCTTCTTTATTTCTTTCTTTCTTTCTTTCTTTCTTTCTTGTTTATTTGATTCTTTCTTTTCTTCTTTCTTTCTTTCTTTCTTTCTTTATTTATTTCTTTCTTCTTTATTTCTTTCTTTCTTTCTTTCTTCCTTCTTCCTTTCTTTCTTTTTCCTTCTTTCTTTCTTTCTTTCTTTTTCTTTCTTTCTTTCTTTCTTTCTTTCTTTCTTTCTTTCTTTCTTTTTTCTTTCTTTCTTTCTTTCTTTCTTTCTTTCTTTCTTTCTTTATTTATTTCTTCTTTATTTCTTTCTTTTTTCTTTCTTTCTTTCTTTCTTTCTTTCTTTCTTTCTTCGTTATTTCTTTCTTTTTCCTTCTTTCTTATTTCTTTCTTTCCTTCTTCTTTCTTTCTTTCTTGTTTATTTGTTTCTTTCCTTTCTTCTTTCTTTCTTTATTATTTTCTTTTTCTTTCTTTCTTTCTTCTTTATTTATTTATTGTTCCTTCATTCTTTCTTTCTTCTTCCTTTCTTTCTTTCTCCTTTATTTCTTTCTTTCTTGTTTATTTCTTTTCTTCTTCCCTTCTTTCTTTCTCTCTTTCTTTTTTTTTCCTTCTTTAGAGGCCTCGTAGTTTCGCCCCTTAAAATAACTCTTTCATTATTTCTTTCTTTCATTGATGAGTGGCTGCGTGGCTCAGCGGTAACGGTCTCGCTTGCTGGGCCCAATGTTGCAGGGTCGTATCCTGGCGCAGTCAGCTGGCATTTGAGGGTGCGCAGATGCGAGGGAGCCGTGTCAGTAGATTTACTGGTACGTTAAAGATCCCCTTCGGGGCAAAATTCCGGCACCCTGACGTCCCTAAAAGCCAAGGTAGTTAAAAGGGACGTAAAACCAATAACATTATTATTATTCTATCATTTATTTCTCTTTGTTTCTCTGTTTTTTATAAAATTATTCGACATCTGAATGGCTCGATATTCGGGTTATTTCACTATTTGAAATTCGAATGTTCGAATACTTTAAATCATTTTTTGTTTGATCACGATATTGTTATGCCACTTGGATATGTGTGTTGGCAACATTGTGTCAATGTATTTGCTTAGGGGCAGACGACCTCGTAGTTCCGCCCCTTAAAACAACAATAACTAACTAATGTATTTGCTTAGTTTAGTCCGAACATGGACACCAAGAGCCCGCTGATGAACCTACCTTGGTATTCCTAGGGGAAACCCCGTACAAGACACGGCATAAACGGACAGATTCTTTGTTACGGCCGTGTTTATGACACATGACGGAGCTGGGGGATTGTGGCTTCCCGGGACCTTGTTGGTTCGCTTGTTTCTTTCCTTGTGTCTTTGTTTGTTTGTTTCCTTGCTTATCCGTTTGTTTGTTTGTTTCCTTGCTTATCCGTTTGTTTCCGTGTATGTTCGTTTGTTTGTTTCCATGTCTATTTGTTTGTTTTCGTGTGTGCGTGTTTTCTTGTCTATTTCATTCTTTCCTTGTGTGTTCGTTAGACATCTTGTTATTTATTTTATTGTGTATCCGTTTTTGGTTTTTCTTGTGTGTTATTCTTTTGTTATACGTGCTATCGTGATGATGGGCTTTAAGTACTGCAGTGTGTGAAGAATCGGTGTGATAACCTGTAGTGTAGTGGTGTCTGTACTAGTGCGTGTGCAGATAAGACTAGGTTAGAATATTTTCTCTGACCTAATGGGCGCCCTATTAGAATATTACAGCAATCCATGAAGCTTCCCACCTATCCATTGATGACCAACTATATCATGTAGCAAGTAGGCAACAAGTGACTTAGAAATCTAAAGACCACAAAGTGACGGTCAGTCTGAACGACTAGACTTTGTATCATTTTAAATGGTACAAAAGCTGAAAAATGCTGGAAAGGCTGGAGGCTTCTCGCTTCGCTCAAAGCCAAAGACTCTTGACATGTTAGAAAAATACCTGCATAATACTTGTCATGCTTATCTTGTTTCAAATTACTCGCGAACGGCAAGTGCAAACCAACGGCAGAGCATGGTCAAGCGCGCGGGATGCCGTCACGCTCACCAGAGCGCGCGGGGACGTGCCCCTTCCATCCAGTCTAAAAACACTTATAGTGGGCGATGTATTGAAGATAGAGATATGCTCTCACGGACTTTTTTGTAGAACTTTTCATGCTGACAAATTCTTACGCTCATAGTATATTGATATTTTTAACGGTTTGCCCAGCGTAAGCTTAAGAAGCGCACGGACGCCAAGTTTGTTTTCGACTTTTTCACTGAAATCGTTACTGCTTGGCTTTCTTTGATCATACATAAATTATTTTCTACAGAATATTTCCTCCAGATATCCTTTACAGAATGGTGAAAACCGCATCAAAATCCATCCAGTGGTTCTCGAGATTACCCGTGAGATCCAAGAATCGGGGATTTTTGTCTTATACTAACGAAGTAGGGATTGTCGGGGAACACATGCACCAAGCGGTACTATGACGTCACACGCCTCAGTGCATCTGGGTACATTTCGTCCCGTCACCGTAACGTAAAGCCAGACCCCAGCGTAACGACGAAGTCGACAAGTTCATTTAAAATGATAAAAAATGATTAAAGAAAAAAGAGTAGGCCAAATGTTTGTTTCACATTGCACTTAGTGGTAACACACAGTGCTGCCAACTAATTGGGAAGAAAATCACTATTTGCCTGGAATACAATATAAGAGAGCCAAGTGACATGATCCAGGCTTGTGTTATGTGGGTCAGAAATAGAACCGGATGTGCTCTTTGCCTTTCAAGCACACGTTTTTGAAAGCGACACGTGTCAATAGCGAGCGCTTTTGTGTTTGGACAAGCTAATGCTTGTGATTCCGATCCATTTGTTAGGTCTCGACAACACAGACAAGGAATTAAAGCTGAGGCTCCACGAGCTAGGCTCAGTGCAATGCTGGACTGCGTTGCTGTGACTTAGCTCGATTACGACCCGGCAACATAGGCTTTTCACTCCCTTCTCTTGCTTCGTTTTCTTCTATTTTCTATTTTCTTTCTCCTTTTTCTCCATTTTCTCCTCCCTATCTTTTTTCTCTCTATTTTTTCCCTCTTTCATCTTCTTTTTTCATTTTTTTTCCTTCTTTTCTCTTTCCTCTTTCTCCTTTTTTATTTCCTGTCCTCACTTATTTTTTCTCTATCTTATTTCCTCATTCTTCTCATCTCTCTATTTTCTTTTTTCTTCTCGTTCCCTCCTTCTTTTACCTTCTTTTCTATTTTCTTTTTTTCTTCTTTTCTCTTTCCACCTTCCTTCTTTTTTCTTTTCTCTTCTCTTTCTTACTTTTTATTTTTTTATTTTCACTGTTCTCGTTTTTCTTTACTCTCTTTCTTATTTTTTCTCTATTTTCTTTTCTTTCTTCTTTTCTGTTTTTCTTCTTTTCTCTTTCTTACTTCCTCCTGTTTTCTATACAATTTTCTCTCTTCTAATTTTTTCTTTTTTATTTACTCTCTTCTCTTTCTTCTTTTCTCTCTTATTTATTTTCTGTTTATTTTATTTTCTCTTTCCTCTTTCTTCCGTTTTTTCATTTCTATTCTCTCTCTTTTCTCTTTTCCCTTCTCTATCTTCTTTCGTCTTTCTTCTTTTCTCTCTTTTTCATATTTCTTCTATGCGATTTTTTCTTTTCCCTTTTCTCTTTTCTCCATTTTTCTTTTTTGTTCCTCTCTTCCGTTTCTACTTTTTCTGTATTTTCCTTTCTCTTTCCTTTCTCCTTCTTTTCAGTTTGTCTTTTCTCTTTTTTCATCTTTCCCGTCTTTTCTCTTCCTTTTTTTCTCTTTTATCGTTCTCCGTTTTTATCTTTTTGATTTATTCCCTATATTTTATTTTTCTTATATTTTATACTATTTTCTGCTTTAATCTATTCCCTTTCTCTTTTGTAGACCGCATTGTGGCGAGGTATAGTGGCTAACATTGATCTAGACTCGGTTCTGGCTGTGCTGAAACCTGATCTGAGGGCTGGAATACGATACATTCACCCTCGTGAGGTAAAAGTGAAAATAAAAATAGCGACTTTGATTTCCACCTGAGCCAGGTATTTTCCGAGGTTTCAACTGCAACTGTACACCAGGAATACACCCCAGCTAATGTTTGAGGGGGGGGGGGGGGGGGGGGAGGATGTGCCACTGATTCAAGCGGAGAGTCGAAGTGTGAATGAATTGAGCCTCGCCTAACAAGTGTGCGTATTGAACGCCTGGCGATGCGGCAGCCCACATGACATGGCTGTGTCGAGGCGTTGCCTATCCACTGCTGTACTGAAGTGTGGTTGCTCTTAACATAACCATTACCATCATCTCAAGGATTATAAGAGTGTTGTGGTACCACTGGACCGGTGCTAAAATCAATATGGCTCTGTGCATATCGTTTGTAATCAAGACAAACGGGCCTCGCTTCGGGCCTGGAGATGCTCGGTTCATTGGCTGTCTTTGTCTGCTACGATCGATATCATCGAGGAATCCACGGTCAAGTATCTTTTGAAATCCGCCTTAACAAACGGTGATTGTAAATTCCGATCGGGTGTGCAAAGTCTACTATTCTCGCATCTATGGGGTCATGGGTTTCGCCTTATGAGGTATCTTGAGTTCGTGTTGATATTACCCAACCCCCCAGGGGCTCACACCTAGTGGAACTTGGGTTGGCGACCATGGAACCCCAGCTGAGTCCGGTATTTCTTCCACTTACTTGTGCCGGGCTCCTCTCCGTCTTCTTTCCTGTCAACCTCTCTTGGTCAACTCTTGTTCTCTTCCGACCCCATCGGTATTAGGGTATCCAAGTCCAAGGGAGTCTTTCACTTTCCCTCCTTAATTGGCCCTTCTCTCATCTTTCCTGATCCCTCATTATGCGAGGGGTCCGCCTTCTCTTTCTTTTAATGATTTCTCCTGCCTTCTGCTCAAGGCCCTCAAGGAGGTAGGGTGTGTGTAGACCCACCACTTCTGGTGCACCCTGGATAGTGCTACACCCTCAGGGGCTCACAGTATCTCCTGCCTTCTGCTCAAGACCCTCAAGGAGGCAAGGTGTATGTAGCCCCACCACTTCTGGTTCACCCTGGATAGTGCTACTCCCTCAGAGGCTCACAGTATCTCCTGCCTTCTGCTCAAGGACCTCAAGGAGGCAGGGTGTGTATAGCCCCACCACTTCTGGTGCACCCTGGATAGTGCTACACCCTCAGGGGCTCACAGTATCTCCTGCCTTCTGCTCTAGGCCCTCAAGGAGGCAGGGTGTGTGTAGCCCCACCACTTCGGGTGCACCCTGGATAGTGCTACACCCTCAGGGGCTTACAGTATCTCCTGCCTTCTGCTCAAGACCCTCAAAGGAGGCAGGGTGTGTGTAGCCCCACCACTTCTGGTGCACCCTGGATAGTGCTACACCCTCAGGGACTCACAGTATCTCCTGCCTTCTGCTCAAGACCCTCAAGAAGGCAGGGAGTGTGTAGCCCCACCACTTCTGGTGCACCCTGGATAGTGCTACACCCTCAGGGGCTCACAGTATCTCCTGCCTTCTGCTCTAGGCCCTCAAGGAGGCAGGGTGTGTGTAGTCTCACCACTTCGGGTGCACCCTGGATAGTGCTACACCCTCAGGGGCTCACAGTATCTCCAGCCTTCTGCTCAAGGCCCTCAAGGAGACAGGGTGTGTGTAGCCCCACCACTTCGGGTGCACCCTGGATAGTGCTACACCCTCAGGTGCTCACAGTATCTCCCACCTTCTGCTCATGGCCCTCAAGGAGGCAGGGTGTGTGTAGTCTCACCACTTCGGGTGCACCCTGGATAGTGCTACACCCTAAGGGGCTCACAGTATCTCCTGCCTTCTGCTCAAGGCCCTCAAGGAGACAGGGTGTGTGTAGCCCCACCACTTCGGGTGCACCCTGGATAGTGCTACACCCTCAAGTGCTCACAGTATCTCCCACCTTCTGCTCATGGCCCTCAAGGAGGCAGGTGTGTGTAGCCCCACCACTTCAGGTGCACCCTGGATAGTGCTACACCCTCAGGGGCTCACAGTATCTCATGCCTTCTGCTCAAGGCCCTCAAGGAGACAGGGTGAATGTAGCCCCACCACTTCTGGTGCACCCTGGATATTGCTACACACTCAGGGGCTCACAGTATCTCCTGCCTTCTGTGCTAAGCCCTCAAGGAGGCAGGGTGTGTGTAGCCCCACCACTTCTGGTGCACCCTGGATAATGCTACACCCTCAGGGGCTCACAGTATCTCCTGACTTCTACTCAAGGCCCTCAAGGAGGCATGGTGTGTGTAGCCCCACCACTTCTGTGCACCCTGGATAGTGCTACACCCTCAGTGGGCTCACAGTATCTCCTGCCTTCTGCTCAAGGCTCTCAAGGAGGCAGGGTGTGTGTAGCCCCACCACTTCTGGTGCACCCTGGATAGTGCTACTCCCTCAGGAGCTCACAGTATCTCCTGCCTTCTGCTCTAGGCCCTCAAGGAGGCAGGGTGTGTGTAGCCCCACCACTTCGGGTGCACCCTGGATAGTGCTACACCCTCAGGGGCTCACAGTATCTCCTACCTTCTGCACAAGGCCCTCAAGGGGGCAGGGTGTATGTAACCCCACCACTCCTGGTGCACCCTGGATAGTGCTACACCCTCAGGGGCTCACAGTATCTCCTACCTTCTGCACAAGGCCCTCACGGAAGCAGGGTGTATGTAGCATCACCACTTCTGGTGCACCGTGGATATTGCTACACCCTCAGAGGCTCACAGTATCTCCTGCCTTCTGCTCAAGGCCCTCAAGGGGGCAGGGTGTGTGTAGCTCCACCACTTCTGGTGCACCCTGGATAGTGCTACACCCTCAGGGGCTCACAGTATCTCCTGCCTTCTGCTCAAGGCCCTCAAGGAGACAGGGTGAATGTAGCCCCACCACTTCTGGTGCACCCTGGATATTGCTACACCCTCAGGGGCTCACAGTATCTCCTGCCTTCTGCTCAAGGCCTTCAAGGAGGCAGGGTGTGTGTAGCCCCACCACTTCTGGTGCACCCTGGATAGTGCTACACACTCAGGAGCTCACGGCTGCGGTCGGCTGGTGAATTCGGGAGTTGGAGATCCTGGGGGATTCCTGAGCTGGGTCTTTTTTGTCCCCTTTTTCCTCTGACCTTGGGAAGGGCCCTGTCCTCTTTCCCCTTCCCTATTTGCCTTTCATGGCTCTCCTTCCTTCGAAGTCCCTCAATCCTCATTCCTCGAGGTTTGAGGTCATTTCCTTTCTCCCTATCCTTTATTTGCCTTATCCTTTGTTTGTTTACCATTTCTTGTTCTAGTATGTAAGTCTGTAGTTAGTATTAGTTATAGTTTTCATTCTCATCTCATCTTTCACTATCACCCAGACCATTAGGGGCCGATAACCTAGATGTTAGGTCCCTTAAAACAACGATTATCATCATCACGATATTACCAAACTGACAAAGAAGTGGTTCCCCCACTTCCACTCCATGAAAATGCTGGGATGGTTCCTAACTCAAGCCCGACCACCTCTTTCCAAATTCTTACCTAAATTAATTACAAATAAACACTCCAATACAGGCAACTCTGCGACGCAGCTTGGGCCCTATCAAACAGATTCCACCAACACCCAAGTACACGAGGCTACATGACCATATCACTAAGCTCGTGAAGGAATGAACAATAACGATTTCAGAACAGATTCTATATGGAGGATCATCTTTACAGCCTGATGCCCCGCCTGACGCCAGGCTTCTTAGAGACATAAATGCCCAATAAAATAAATGAACTGTGTAGCCTATGCAGTTGGAAGGAGGTACAATCCCAGCATTTGTCTGGAGGTGATAAATTAAGTGGTTATTCCCCTTCTACTGTTTTCTTTCTCTCTTTTCTGTTTTTTCTTCTTTTCTCTTTCCGCTTTCTTCGTTTTTACTTTCCTCTGTTCTCTTTTCCCTTCTCTATTTTATTTCCTCTTTCTTTTTCTCTCTCTTTTTTCGTTTCTCTTTCTTCTTTGTTATTTTTTCTTTTCTCTTTTTTTTCTCTGTTTTAGTTCCTTTCTCCTTATTTTTTCTTGTTGTATTTTCTCTTACTTATTCCTTCTCTTTTCTCTTTCTTCATTTTTCTCTTTTTGATTTTTCTCAATTTTTTTTCTTCTATTTTATACTATTTTTCTCTTTATTCTATTCCAAGTGAAATGGTTTCCCCACTTCCACTCCAGGAAAATGCCGAGATGTTTCCTAATTTAAGGCCACGGCCTCCTCCTTCCCAATCCTCGCCTGAATTACAAATATACACACTAATACTGCTATCACAATAACAAAGGTTATCAGACAAATTACACACACACACCTAAGTAGGCCTATACGGGGCTACATGACCTCCATGTTGCAAAGTAGGTAGGCAAAATCAACTCCTGAACAACCATCGCTCAGGCTGCAAGTGCCATGGAATGAGCGTAGCGTCCGCTAAGGAATTCTTTCAACATTTAGTTATGTATTTATCGTATGGCATACATGAAAATTATTTATAATTTGACATCAAGTTTAGAAACGTAGTGAAGTACCTGTGGTGTCCCTACGAAGAAGTCGCTGAATTCACCACTGTAAGATGTTTGTGGGCATTCTTGAACTAGGTGACGAACAGTCTGTCTTTCAGCACCGCACTCGCAACATGATGCAGATTTTTTCCTCTACTTGTACGGGAGATCCTCGCATACACCATGATTGGTCCGAATTCTATTAAATTTTGACCAGGTGTTTCTAGGCTGAGTGAACCCTGGCACCTTCTCAGTTATCCATGGCATTACAGAACTCTCTGGAGGAGCAAACGAATTCCAATCCGAAGACCATCTCTCAGTCAGGTTGAATTCGTTGGTTGCAAGATTCTCCGCTGTGCATATAGGTGGATGTCTTGAACGTAATCGTTTCACAGGTAGATCAGCAATGTCTGCATGGATAGGTAGTTGTTTGTTTTCTATATTCTCTTATAAAAATGTTTCAACATTAAAATATTCTAACAGTGAGGACGGTCACTATCAAAGCCTAGGTTCGAACCCTCAATCTCCGGACCTGCTGAAACGCTACACCAGTGAGTGTTGAAGGCCATGTTAATAAAGGGATTTAATGCATTTAGTTTTCTGCATAGTTTTTGCCTCCCATGCTATATTCACAAAACAGATGACACATCCCAGGTAGAAGCTGCGTCCTTAGCGAGACGACGCCTGACGAGGGATTATCCGCTGTGCGGGAAGCCAGGTAATTAATGTATCTCTTTGAGAGAGGATTTACACACGTCTCCATTTACATAATCTATCAGCTCCTTCACAGGAGAGTCGTGTGCTGTTTCTATACACAAGTCTACTTGTTTCTTGCTTTATTTCTATAACTAGCAACCCACCCCGGCTTCGCCTGGAATCTTTAACGGTTTACCCAGCGTAAGCTTACAAGGCGCACGGACGGCTTATCCCAGACAGAATTTAGAAAAGCCGAGGTGAACAGTGAAACACCAAACACATATACTCTTCTCTGAAATCTTAACTCGACAGTTTGATGCTGGCCGAAGCTCGGGTGATAGGAACGTTCACTTCCTCGTAAACTCGCTCCGAAGCTAGTAATTTAAATTTCCTCTCAATGGAGATTGTTGGAAGAAATGGAAACTTAAAAACACTTTTAGTGGGCGATGTATTAAAGATAGAAATATGCTCTCGCGGCCTTTTTTGTAGAAATTTTCATGCTGAACAATTGTTACATTATTCTTCTCTTGTCGATTTTGGCCTAATGCGGACCGCGTTGAACAATCTCTTCTTCTCCTCCCAGAATTTCTTCAAGCGTTCGCTGAGTCTCCTCCTTCTCTCTTCAGACCTGTTGACCTTGGTTTTTTTTCTTCCTAAAACCCCTTAAATTTTTCAACCTCCCTTCGAAACAGTGATTTGTTGAGAATATCTTCTTGAGTGATGCCAACTTCTAGATCTTACACGCTTAAAAGGCGCAAGGACGGCAGGTTATTCTTCGACTCGATTCACTGAAATCGTTACTGCTCGGCTTCCTTTGGTCATAAATGAATGTTTTTCTACAGAAACCGTCCACTAGAAATTCTTTACAGAATGGTGAAAACCGCATCAAAATCCAACCAGTGGTTCTCGAGATTACCCGTGACATCCAAGAATCGGGGACTTCGTTTTATACTCAGTAGAAACTACGTTTGTTCTGATACTCATCGCGCGATGATGGATCTTCATATTTTCTGACTCCTACGATTAGATTTTAGCGGTATTTAATTCGCGATAAATTGGTTATAAATGGGAAATAATTAGTATTTTGAGAAATATCTGCGATGAGCTAAAGAAATTAGTTGACTTCTGCTACTTATGGAGCAAAATAACCAGTGATGGACGAAGCAATGAGGATATAAAAAGTAGGTTGGCTCAGGCAACGAAAGCATTTCTACCTAAAAGGAATCTGTTAACATCGAATATAGATGTAGGTATTAGGAAGTCATTTTGAAGGTCTTTGTCTGGAGCGTGGCGCTCTATGGAAGTGAAACTTGGACTGTTGGAGCAGCAGAAGAGACGAGAATTGAAGCGTTTGAAATGCGGTGTTACAGGAGAATGATGAATATCAGATGGGTAAATAAGGTTACGAGTGGGAGAGGAGAGATGTTTCTGGCAACTACTAATGAAGAGAAGAGATAGGTTGGTAGGACACATACTAAAACACCCAGGAATGGCAAACTTAGGCTAGTTATAGAAGAAAGGGTCGAGGATAAGAACTGTAAGGGTAGACCAAGGATAGAATATGTTAAACAGAACCCCCAGGGGCTCAAATCTAGTGGGGCCACAGGATCCGAACTCAGTCTGGCTTTGCTTGCACTTACTTGTGCCCGGTTCCTCTTCATTTTCTTTCCTGTCGACCTCCCTTGGTCAACTCTTGTTCTCTTCCGACCCCCACGGTATTAGGGTATCCGAGGCCTAGGGAGTCTCTTCCTTTCTCGCCATCATTGGCCCTTGTCTCATCTTTCCTGATCCCTCATTCTTCGTGAGATCAGACTTCTTTTTCTTTCCATTTTCTCTTTAAAATTCCCACCCTTTCTATGAATTGGCTCCCCGTATCTCTAAATTGTATTTTGTGATTTTTTGAATCTCAACCACATTTTATAAGTATTTACAATCTAAATTGCATTTTGTAAGTATTTTGAATCTCAATTGCATTTTGTGAGTATTTTGAATCTGAGCCGGTGTTTTTCAATCTAACTTGCACCGTGTAATTTCAATTCCATTTTGTCAGTATTTTCAGTCCAGCTTAATTTTCGTTCTGGTTTCCGTGTCATTGTCATTTCCGCTATCACCCAGACCATTAGGGGCCGATAACCTAGATGTTAGGCCCCTTAAAACAACAATTATCATCATATGTTAAACAGTTTGCCTCGGATGTAGTGCGTTGTAGCTATGTAGAGATGAAACGATTAGCTCAGGACAGGGAAGTATGGAGAGCTTCATAAAACCAGTCGAAAGACTGAAGACTCAAACAATAACATTCCTTATTTCGTTTTACTATAATAAACTTTAAATTAAATAGATCAATGAAAAGTCTTGGATTCTTCCGTGTCCGGAGGTAGCCTGGGCACTTTGAGCTACCATGGCTGAGAAATGTGTAGTCCAGTTAAGTCTATAAGAAGTTATTTTAAATTATACCATAATTCATTTTGTGATTAAAATCTGTGATAGTCATGTTAGAATCCGTAAACCATACTAAAAGCTCAATTTTTCAAACAGTCATATGCTGGCAAAATAAGCCTCTTAGATCCCTTGCATCTAATTTCACAACGCTTCAAGCAATGAATCGATATTTTCATGACTCAAGAGGTGGCTTTGGTGGCGTAGTCGGTAGCATGCTGAGCTTCTAAGGCCATGGTCGCGGGTTCAAATCCGGCCAAAGTCGTTGGATTTTTAAGAGCATTAAAAATCCCTCAGTATGCCTTCCTTTGCAGGGGAAGTAAAGCCGGCGGTCCCATGTCATAGATTTATGGCATGTAAACAAATATTCCACTAATTACTCTTGTGTGAAGCCAAATTATAGGTTAGATTTGACTAACGCTCTTACGTTTCAACGTTGGTCGGTAGGAGACGACTGCGGTGGCATCTAGTAACCAAGTTGAGAACTAGTAGTCGTTGACTGTGGCGTTTGGTAACAAAAGTAAGAACTACTTGAAAATTGAATGTCTGCAGTCCTTACGTGAATTAAAAGAGATAAAATACACTAATACAGCCATCACAATTAACACCGGTTATCAGACAGATTCTACACACACCCAAAGTACACGCAGCCCCTAAACTGAGGAACCAACCTAACACAAGATAACATTATTGTGCTAGAGATGGAACCAGAAGAATGTCCCAGATCTATCAAAGGGAGCGATGATCCATCAAGCTGTCACATGATACAGGAGCATTATCCTGCCTCTCTTTGATTTGTGTCGCATTTCCTAAGTGCCTCGGTAAATATTGTACGAATAGAATGTCAAAAGAAATGTATGGCGAGACCTGTATCAATATTTACACTGGCGGTGTTTGCGTTCCCTGGATTTAGAGCGTGAAGGGTCTTTCTGCATATTATCTTAATGAAAACTCTAGGGCGATACACTGTGTTTTGAAATAGTTCATCTCCAGTCGAGTCGTACATTCATGAAAATTGAAATTGCAATATCATGAAGGAATCGGTAATTTAGTTTACTTTAAAGATAAGTAAATAGATTCATTCAGTTGTTTATATTCGATGATGCCGAAATGTAATTATTATATGTCAGAAAACTGTATCATAATGAGGGTCATTTCAGTACTATTCTTCATTATGAGACAGTTCCTCCAGCCAATCAGAGCTCATTCATTGACCAATTAGGTAAGGATAGCTTCCCGCATGCGCTCAAAATCCAACATGTCGACATGAATTACATGATTTGAAAGTTCAAATTGGATATCGGATCGACCATTGTAGTTACAATCCCAAACACAAAGACAAAATCAGCACGAACCATTACGGTAACAAGAAAATACTATGACATATGCAAGAAATTTATGTATCTACGTCGAGAAGTTAGCAACACAGCAACCTTCTACATAAATTACCGACATGGAAAGTGCACCGTCTCATATGTTCGCGTACATAAACTGGCGAATATGAGACTAGAAATAGCACTGTACCTTAATATCCCCAACTCCAATTTCTACACAGCGCTTTGCTATAAAACGACTTCGGTGACAATATTAGTGAATGCTAGTTCTGAACGGCACTAGACATCATGTAGGCTGTAAACAATAGCATTGCCAAGCAAATGGTCTCTGCTTTCGAAATTCTTTGACCGACGCATGCGCTCTGTTCACTAACTGAAGTTACTGAATCCCACAGATATTTATGAATATTTATGTTAAAACATATAATAAATTTATAATTATCGTCGCACATAAAGAGTCGTATGCAACTCGCCTATAATGGTAATTAAGACACTCGTATGGTAATTATAAAACTCGCTATGCTGGTTTTATAAACATACTCGTGTCTCAATTATAGCCATTATAGTCTCGTTACATAATGTGCTATTGTACACGTCTTTCCCTAAGTGATTCGTCATGGAGTATACGGATACTAGTGTAGTAGTGAACTGTTCCCCGTCAAACATACTGTGGGCGTACCTCCCCATTAGAGACGCAGTTTGAGGGAGCTCGGAGTGGAATAAGGTGTACATATCATTTGAACATTCTATTAATTTGAATTTCGAATGTTCGAAGTATTGAAGTATTTCCAACAATCTTACTCTTATGTATATTAAGGCTTTCACGGCCCGGATATCAGCTAAGAGACACTTGGCTACCAGTTATTAAGGATATAGGAAGATAGTTCCTCTCAGTCTCTCTGTTCTTCACCTATTTCAAATTGTGCATTTTCCTCTATGGCTACAGAACCTGGATTTGATCTCCTCTGTTCGTCACTGGAGGAGTTTCCATCTGTTTTTTCGCCGTTGCCTGTATGACGTTAGGTATCGTTCAGATACACTTCCCTTATGTTTCCTTATATCCATCTAACCCTCCCCCTCCCCCCCCCCCCCCTTTCTTTTGACATCTTCATTCTTCAAGAAGTTTCTATATTTTCACACCGCCCCCTTTACCTTCTCCTTACTTAGTCCATACAGTAATTTCTGGCAGCTGCTCTCTGGTGACGAACAGAGGAATTTATCTATATTTTTTGTAATTTTTTTGTAATCTCATTGATATACTTTCTTTGGCCACATTGTTTGATGCCATTGAAAAAGGAGGCAAGGTTTCTCCGAAACGTATGGTTCTAATTTAATTCACACAGCATTAGCCCAAGAAACATGAATTATTTATATAATCTCACTCTTCTTTCTTCGTTTCGGCCTGCTATGGACCACGTTTGCACCCCAGAGCTTTAACTCTTCACGTTCTGTGAGCTTCCTCTCTTTCATCAGTCCACTTCTTCACGGTATTCAATTTTGACTTTTCGTGGAATCTCTTGTATGCTCGAAGTCTTCTCTGGAGAGGTGCACGTCCCTGGATGTCTTCAAGGGTGACTCCTACTTCTCGAAGATATTTTTAAATTTCTATGAACCCGGGTCCATTGGTTTTCTTGTTAACAAAGTAAGAACATATCTTGTTGGTCTGTAAAGAAAGAAAGAAAGAAAGAAAGAAAGAAAGAAAGAAAGAAAGGAAGAAGGAATGAATCAAGGAATGAATGAAACAAAGGACGAAGGAACAAAACAAGGAATGAATGAAAGAATGAAAGGAAGATGGAATGAATCAAGGAATGAATGAAAGAAAGGAAGAAGGAACGAAACAAGGACTGAATGAAAGAATGAAAGGAAGAAGGAATGACACAAGGAATGAATGAAAGAAAGAAAGGAAGATGGAATGAATCAAGGAATGAATGAAACAAAGGACGAAGGAACAAAACAAGGAATGAATGAAAGAATGAAAGGAAGATGGAATGAATCAAGGAATGAATGAAAGAAAGGAAGAAGGAACGAAACAAGGACTGAATGAAAGAATGAAAGGAAGAAGGAATGACACAAGGAATGAATGAAAGAAAGAAAGGAAGATGGAATGAAAGAATAGAAGGAAGAAACAAAGGAAGAAGGAATGAAAGAATAGAAGGAAGAAACAAAGGAAGAAGGAACGAAATAAGGAATGAATGAAAGAATGAAAGGAAGATGGAATGAATCAAGGAATGAATGAAACAAAGGAAGAAGGAACGAAACAAGGAATGAATGAAAGAATGAAAGGAAGATGTAATGACACAAGGAATGAATGAAAGAAAGAAAGAAAGGAAGATGGAATGAATCAAGGAATGAATGAAACAAAGGACGAAGGAACGAAACAAGGAATGAATGAAAGAATGAAAGGAAGAAGGAATGAATGAAGGAATGAATGAAAGAAAGGAAGATGTAATGAAACAAGGAATGAATGAAAGAATGAAAGGAAGATGGAATGAATGAAGGAATGAATGAAAGAAAGGAAGATGTAATGAAACAAGGAATGAATGAAAGAATGAAAGGAAGAAGGAATGAATCAAGTAATGAATGAAAGAAAGAAAGGAAGAAGGAATGACACAAGGAATGAATGAAAGAAAGAAAGGAAGATGGAATGAATCAAGGAATGAATGAAACAAAGGACGAAGGAACGAAACAAGGAATGAATGAAAGAATGAAAGGAAGATGGAATGAATCAAGGAATGAATGAAAGAAAGGAAGAAGGAACGAAACAAGGACTGAATGAAAGAATGAAAGGAAGATGGAATGAATGAAGGAATGAATGAAAGAAAGGAAGATGTAATGAAACAAGGAATGAATGAAAGAATGAAAGGAAGAAGGAATGAAAGAATAGAAGGAAGAAACAAAGGAAGAAGGAATGAAAGAATAGAAGGAAGAAACAAAGAAAGAAGGAACGAAACAAGGAATGAATGAAAGAATGAAAGGAAGATGGAATGAATCAAGGAATGAATGAAACAAAGGAAGAAGGAACGAAACAAGGAATGAATGAAAGAATGAAAGGAAGATGTAATGAAACAAGGAATGAATGAAAGAAAGAAAGGAAGAAGGAATGAAAGAATAGAAGGAAGAAACAAAGGAAGAAGGAATGAAAGAATAGAAGGTAGAAACAAAGGAAGAACGAATGAATCAAGGAATGAATGAAACAAAGGAAGATGGAATGAAACAAGGAAGAAATGAATGAAAGAAAGAAAGAAAGAAAGAGATAATAAGTGAATGATAAAGTATCAACGGGGAAGAGGTTAACACCCTTGGATTCGCTCTGCTACCAACGACTCCTCCACTGGACATTGCTATAATGTTCGTGTACTTATTAAATAGGCTATTGGAACCGCTCGCTTTATTTTAATAATCGACTCGAGTGCTCGAATGGTTCTAACAATAGAAGTTTCCGGACTTTCACCCCTAGTTTTCAGGGAGTAAACAAGCATGATCATTCTTCTCCAATCTTATCAAATAGATAGCGATGATGACGATGGGACAAATTTCACTTATTTGGCCTAGTCTTGGAAATTTGGTCCCACATTTTGGGACACACTGTGTAGCACAAGGGATCGAATAACATTTACAATTCATAAGGAAGCTACTTCCAAAACTTGGAACATTAACTGTTGTCATTTGAAAAGAGAAATTGGCTAAATGAGATTTTTACTGCTCAACTTTGTAAGAACGCCGCCGGCCATTACTGTCTTAGTTTCTAAAAGGGGAGTGTGTGAGGAGTTAGCTAGTCGTATCTCAGCGGGGTTTAATCTCACGCTGTTCGTGGCGCTGCGCTGCTCTGATTGTAAACATGTGGCGATCTTAAATCGCTCTGAGACTGGAGAGAGTGAAATGTTGCACTGGACAGAAATTCCTAAGACTCTCAGGCAGCCGGGAGCATGTGATACTCCTGGTCAGGAAGAGCAGAAAGGTGCATGGTTTCGTTGAAAACAGGTGGTAAAGTACGTCACATTTGGCCACACTGCCTGTTAGCCGTGAGTAAACTCGAAATCCAGAAGAAGAGATATGACAAACTCATTTTGTTTTCAAACAGCAGCTACTCTGAGAAGGTGACGGAGAGGGAGAGAACCCGTTCAACTGGTTTCTCTCAACCCCTCAAGCGTTGTTGCCAGATTGGTCGCATGGTACAGCCTTCAGCAATACGAGTGCATGTACAATGTAATGGACCCATGAGATTACTTTGCTAAACTTAGTTAAGTAACGTCACTAAACTATTCTCCACCTCAAAACCTTCCCCCCCCCCAAAACCATTCTTCCCACCCCCGCTAAACCATTTCTCCCTTTCGCTAAACCTCCTCCCCCCTAAACCATTCCTCCCACCACCAGCTAAACCATTTCTCTCTTTCGCTAAACCATTCCTCCCACCACCAGCTAAACCATTTCTCCCTTTCGCTAAACCATTTCTCCCTTTAGCTAAACCTCCCCCCTAAACCATTCCTCCCACCCTCCGCTAAACCATTTCTCCCTTTCGCTAACCCCCCCCCCTAAACCATTCCTCCTATCCTCCGCTAAACCATTTCTCCCTTTCGCTAAACCTCCCCCGCTAAACAATTCCTCCCACCCTCCGCTAAACCCTTTCTCCCTTTCGCTAAACCTCCCCCGCTAAACAATTCCTCCCACCCTCTGCTAAACCATTTCTCAAACCTCCCCCTCCCCCTAAACCAGTCCTCCCACCCCCGCTAAACCATTTCTCAAACCTCCCCGTCCCCCTAAACCAGTCCTCCCACCCCCGCTAAACCTTCCCGCGCTAAGCCATTTCTCGCAACCCCCGCTAAACCATTTCTTCTTCTGCTAAACCACCCAATTCCTATTATGCATTTTCACGGGGTTCCTGACCTAGGGAATTCTATATCCCCATCCTCCCTATATTATTATTATTATTATTATTATTATTATTATAAGGTGCGTTCAAAAAGTAACGAGCCGGAGGCTGTAATGCGCAAGCCGGTGACGACATCGGCTAATCGTGGCGTGTGTAACGAGGTGTGGTTCCGACCAGAGCGTGGAAGGTCACAGTCCGTCGCTAGAGAGCACGCGTGCCTGTCACGTGACGATACAAAGCGAGCAGCAGCATGCATGGGACGGATGAAGGGAGGAAGGAAAGGACGGACGGATGAAGGGAGGAAGGAAAGGACGGACGGATGAAGGGAGGAAGGAAAGGGCGGACGGATGAAGGGAGGAAGGAAAGGACGGGCGGATGAAGGGAGGAAGGAAAGGACGGACGGATGAAGAGACAAAGGAAAGGACGTGCGGATGAAGGCAGGAAGGAAGGGATGAAGAGACGAAGAAAGCTTGTAGTTTTACGTGGAATCCGAACCACAGCACGTGATATTTCACTAGAAAAAATTAACCTGCATTGACTTGGAATCGAACCCTGCCTCCCTTGGTGAGAGGTAAACAGCTTGACCACTGCACCACCACGCTCCCTGACTGTCCTTAATTACACTTAAGGGTGAGCTTATAAAAAGTTACTTTTCCTGAAGAAAGTTGCATAAATTGTCTTACTGCTTTCTATGCCCAATGTCACGGGTTCAAACCCGGCCGAAGTCGTTGGTTTTTTAAGAGCGTTAAAAATCCCTCAGTGTGCCCTCCCTCGGGGGGAAAAAGCCGTCGGTCCCATGTCATAGATTTATGGCATGTAGAAGAACCTTCCACTAACTAAACTTGTGTGAAGCAAAATTTGTTGGTTAGGTTTGATTAATGTTCTGGAGTTCCAACGTTCGTCACCAGGTGCTGGTACGGTGGCTCTAGTAGTAGCCAAGTTCACAGCTAGGTGTCGTGGACGGTAGCATTTGGTAGCGAAAGTAGGAACTACTTGAAATTACTGTCTGCAGTCCTTACTTGAATCACAGATAATACACACTAATACAGTCATCACAATTAACACCGGTTATCAGACAGATTCTACACACACCCAAAGTACACGGGGCTACGCACCCCTAAACTGAGGAACCAACCAACCAACTGTTAGAATTTAATTCAGGGGTCTCAACTACAGTAACATTATTGAAGATGTCAGCGCCTCAGATAATGTGACTAATTACTGTTGAAAACTCATTTGCAAACTCAAGTTTAGTTTCAACTCGACGCGACGTCATGGGCTTGCTGTTTAGTCCCTCGACGGTAAGTTTCTCTTCGTACGTGTTCTTCTCTTTCCACCTTTCTTCCTTCCTCTTATTCACTAGTCATCATTATTATCTCTTCCTATCCTCGTTAGGTTTCTAAAGAGAGAATGTTTGGCTGTTAGCTCTAATGTCTCGGACATTTTTATCTTGTCCGGCATTTTATTTTGCCGACGTTTCGCCATCGTACCGTTAGGTTTAGTTCTCCACATCTGTGTTACAATTACATCGTTTCTTAATAATCCAAGACTACATGTGTACCACCGTCTTTCTTATTTAATAAAGGAACAAATAACCAGTGACGGACGAAGCAAAGAGAATATAAAAGGTAGGTTAGCACAGGCAAGGAAAGCATTTATTCAGAAAATGAATCTGTTGACATCGAATATAGATTTAGGAATTAGGAAGTCATTTTTGAAAGCCTTTGTCTGGAGCGTGGTGCTCTATGGAAGTGAAACTTGGACTGTTGGAGCAGCAGAAAAGAAGAGAATTGAAGCGTTTGAAATGTGGTGTTACAGGAGAATGATGAAGATCAGAAGGGTAGAGATGGTTACGAATGAAGAGGTATTAAGACGAGTGGGAGAGGAGAGATGTTTCTGGCGACTGTTAATGAAGAGAAGACATAGGTTGGTAGGACACATAATGTCATCACGCCAGGAGACTCTGTTTTATATATTTATTATGGCTGCTAATATTACTCAGGGACATTTCTCATTTATCCTCGATATATCATAGAATTATCAGCGAAATCTGTTAATTGGTTTTGGTAGATATCCTGTCAACTCACTCCCTGGCCCAGTAGGAAAGAGGATTAGAAATGTGGATCAGAATTGACATAATACCAACTGTGAGAAAAATAAAAGAGAAGGTCCGAAGAGGATAATATTTTCCTCGCTCCTATAATTTGTATCATCTAAATGGAACAGTGGATTCCAGTGATATGGAAAAACAAAATGAATTTGCTATGTGTTAATCATATTCAATGATAACTGTCACATCCTCTAGAATTACGACTCGCAAATGAATTCTTTTCAAACAAGATTTGAAACTGTTACCCTGACTTTCCCGATGGCCCCCGATCAGCTGTGTAACCTGGGCCCAGACATGTGCCGAGGAGAAGAACTGTAGGGGTAAATTAAGGTTAAAAAGTTGTTAAACAAATTGTCTCAGATATAGAATTTACTCCAAGGAGTTCTGCCGACAACTGTTGTTGAAGCTATTAGTTAAACTTAGTAACGAGTCAGAATTTGTTGAACAATATTGTTTGTTGCGTTTGTTGTTAGTACTTATTATGTGTTAACATAAGAAAACTCTCTGAATCTGTAACTTCTACCGTAGTGAGCATTTTGAAGAGATTGCGTTCCAAACTATTTTGCTACTGTTCACATACCGACAGCAGTGGCTACGCTGGCTAAAGTGCAGCGTTAGGTCTTGGGGCCAAGCTCTCTGCTGACTCGGTAGACGTGTGGGTTCGAGCCCCACCGTCCTTGAAATGGTTTCCCATTTTCAACACCAGGCAAATGCTGGGACGGTACCTTCTGACAGGCCACGGCCGCTCCTTTCCACATCCTTACCCAGTTTCATTCATCTTCATCCATTCCATCTCTCATCCCGACGCGCAGGTCGCCCACGGGACTAGAAAGACCTGCACTCGGCCTCTCAGGAGGCCACATGACCAAAAAATACCTGTTCACATTATTCTTATTTACATAATGGGCTTTTGTAATTGGTGGGTTATGTTAAGCATTTCAACAAACACTAAAATATAATTGAGTTGATAATGGGGTTGTTTAGACTTAGCTGATCCCTGCAAGTTGTTGAACTAACACCCATTTCACTTCACAGCACATTGTGGCAGAATCGGTCAGGCTATCAGCGCGCATGCGCTAGAATTTCAGGCTCGCAGGGTGTACCGGCAGACAGGCTGTGGGATCGCAGGGTCTACCGGCAGACAGGCTGTGGGATCGCAGGGTCTACCGGCAGGCAGGCTGTGGGATCGCAGGGTCTACCGGCAGACAGGCTGTGGGATCGCAGGGTCTACCGGCAGACAGGCTGTGGGATCGCAGGCTCTACCGGCAGACAGGCTGTGGGATCGCAGGGTCTACCGGCAGACAGGCTGTGGGATCGCAGGCTCTACCGGCAGCCAGGCTGTGGGATCGCAGGGTCTACCGGCAGACAGGCTGTGGGATCGCAGGCTCTACCGGCAGACAGGCTGTGGGATCGCAGGGTCTACCGGCAGACAGGCTGTGGGATCGCAGGGTCTACCGGCAGACAGGCTCGCAGGTTCTACCGGCAGACAGGCTGTGGGATCGCAGGGTCTACCGGCAGACAGGCTGTGGGATCGCAGGGTCTACCGGCAGACAGGCTCGCAGGGTCTACCGGCAGACAGGCTCGCAGGGTCTACCGGCAGACAGGCTGTGGGATCGCAGGGTCTACCGGCAGACAGGCTCGCAGGGTCTACCGGCAGACAGGCTGTGGGATCGCAGGGTCTACCGGCAGACAGGCTGTGGGATCGCAGGGTCTACCGGCAGACAGGCTCGCAGGGTCTACCGGCAGACAGGCTGTGGGATCGCAGGGTCTACCGGCAGACAGGCTCGCAGGGTCTACCGGCAGACAGGCTGTGGGATCGCAGGGTCTACCGGCAGACAGGCTGTGGGATCGCAGGGTCTACCGGCAGACAGGCTCGCAGGGTCTACCGGCAGACAGGCTCACAGGGTCTACCGGCAGACAGGCTGTGGGATCGCAGGGTCTACCGGCAGACAGGCTCGCAGGGTCTACCGGCAGACAGGCTGTGGGAGACCTGAAGACCCAAGGTCTTTAAGTGGGCGTTTGATAATAAAATAAAAATAAAGAAAATGTAGTCTCATAAAAATAGGGAAATGGCGAAGGCAAGATTTACAATATATGCCCCCCAGGGGCTCACATCTAGTGGGACGTGGGTTGGCGACCACGGGACCCCAGCTGAGTCCGGCATTGCTTCCAATTACTTGTGCCCGGCTCATCTCAGTCTTCTTTCCTGTCGACCTCACTTGGTCAATTCTTGTTCTCTTCCGACCCCGACGGTATTAGGGTGTCCGAGGCCTAGGAAGTCTCTTCCTTTGCCGCCTTAATTAGCCTTTGTCTCCTCTTTCCTGATCCCTTCCTTCTGCGAGCGGCCAGCCTTCTTTTTCTTTTCCTGTTATCTCCTGCCTTCTGCTCAAGGCCCTCAAGGAGGCAGGGTGTATGTAGCCCCACCACTTATGGTGCACCCTGGATAGTGCTACACCCTCAGGGGCTCACAATATCTTCTGCTCAAGGCCCTCAAGGAGGCGGGGTGTGTGTAGCCCCACCACTTCTGGTGCACCCTGGATAGTGCTACACCCTCAGGGGCTCACAGTATCTCCTGCCTTCTGCTCAAGGCCCTCAAGGAGGCAGGGTGTGTGTAGCCCCACCACTTCTGGTGCACCCTGGACAGTGCTACACCCTCAAGGGCTCACAGTATCTCCTGCCTTCTGCTCAAGGCCCTCAAGGAGGCAGGGTGTGTGTAGCCCCACCACTTCTGTGTACCCCGGATAGTGCTACACCCTCAGGGGCTCACAGTATCTCCTGCCTTCTGCTCAAGGCTCTCAAGGAGGCAGGGTGTGTGTAGCCCCACCACTTCTGGTGCACCCTCGATATTGCTACACCCTCAGGGGCTCACGGCTGGTGGGTTCGGGAGTTGGCGACCCCGAGGGATTCCTGAGCTGGGTCCGGTTTCCCCCTTCTTTCCCTTACCTGTGGGGTGGACCCTCTCCTCTTTCCCTTTCCTATCTGCCTTTCATGGCTCTCCTTCCTTCCAAGTGCCTCAATCCGCAGTCTTCGAGGGTTGAGGGCATTTCTTTTCCTCCTGTCCTTTATTTGCCTTATTCTCCTTTTGTTTTTCCATTTCTTATTCTCGTCTATAAGTTAGTAGTTAGTTTTAGTTATAGTTTACATTTCATTTTCATCTTCACGATCACCCAAACCATTAGGGGCCGATAACCTAGATGTTAGGCCCATTAAAACAACAATTATCATCATCATTATCATCTTTTTCAATATAACATTGGCTCGGAAATACTTGTACCTAGGTAGAAGAAGATTCTTGCAATTATTTGGTCGTTCACGTAAGGAATAATATGAAATGAAATAGTCATGTGGGATGTGTAGTTTCTAAAGCTTACAAATCCCTGCACTTTTTAATGAGGGTATTAAAAGGAAGTAGCACCTCTGCTAAAGAATTAGGATATTTATCACTTGTAAGACCTATTCTGGAATACGCCTCTGCGTAGGGCTCATCAATGAGTTGGAAATGGTACAAAGAAAGACCGCTAGATTTGTGCTCAGAGACTTTAATCCAAGGAGCAGTGTGAGCCGTATGTTAAAGAAACTTGGGCGGGAATCACTTGAGGCTAGGAGTATGAAGTCTAGACTCTGCGCTATGTAGGCTACAACCAGCATGTGGTGAGCTTAGCAAATGTATGGGAAAGCCCAGTTACATGAGTAGGAGTGATCATCCTTTCAAGGCCCTCAAGGAGGCAGGGTGTGTGTAGCCCCACCACTTCTGTGTACCCCGGATAGTGCTACACCCTCAGGGGCTTACAGTATCTCCTGCCTTCTGCTCAAGGCCCTCAAGGGGGCACACCACAGCGTACAAATTATGGTAAATATTCTTTCGTAAACCGTGCCATTGATAACTGGAACTCTCTACCTGCCGCAGTCTTAGAGCTTTTACCAAGCATATAGGTGTGTTTAACAAAAGACTGACGAATTAATTAAATACTCCAGTTTAATTGTTATGGAATTATTATGTGTAATTATTTATTTGTTACGTATATCACATTTGCCCCCGGGGAACACAGCCCCAATTGCAAATGAATGAATGACCTTACACACGTTGGGATCCACTTGCCGTCGCGACGTGGCGGCGCCGTATCCATGGCAACGCACTGTAGTAGCTTATATTATTTGAACACGCGTTGTGACCCTCCCTGCCTCAATTTGATGAAATGTATTTACCAAGTTCGTCTTCAAAGTGCTCCGAGACGTGACTCTCAGCCAGAAGATTGGCACAAAAGAATAAAGCTGAGCCGAGAGATGTTTAATTCAGGCACGCATACTCCAAGGCTCACGGATTCTGTGGGGAGTTCTTAGGGTCTGTACTGCATATCGCATGTGCTGGTGCACAGGGTGCTCTGTAAGCCTCGTGTCTTTCCGAGTAAAACACACCACAAAATACCTGTGCTTGCAGGGTAAATATTATACTCCTAATACTCTGCTTTCCACTGATAACCACAGAATGTCATGGAAGCTGTAATTTCGCAGAGGTTCCTTCAAGACCCAGAGATGTCATGGAAGCTGTAATTTGTCGAGGGATGTCATGGAAGTTGTTTCTTGTCTGGATGATATTTCCGCTCTCAAGATACCGAGGCTCAAGTCCCGTCATCCATCTTTGCGTGATGCTGTCGCTTTGGCCGATGGGAATTTCTACCCTTTAGAAAAATGGAGAAGTCGCTGGAAAGTTGCCATAGACAGTTCCCTCCACAACATCTTTTCTTGTGAACATCTTCCTAGTGGACATCATCTACCGCGTAAGCTCTGGACTACACTGAATCGGGTGAGAACAAATCATGGACGATGTAGGGACACCGTTTATAAGTGGAAATACAGTATATTACATCACCGGAGTACGACTGTGGTGCCTCTCAACAAACAATCCCCCATATTGTAAGTGAATGTGTGCGATGTTCCTATACAGGTAGCTCAATTGACTTTCTGTAACCAACAGAGGAAGCGATACAGTGGATCACCCAACTGGATATTGCAATATAATTAAACCTTGCTCCTGGGAAACATGTTTCTTGTCGGTGTATATTTGTACTTGTATATATGTATCTAACTTGTTGCCATACGCTTAATAATAATAATAATAATGGACGTTGTAATTTGTTCACGATTGTCGTGGAAGCTGTAATTTGTCAAAGATTGTCAAGGAAGCTGTGATTTGTCAAGGAATCTTAAGGAAGCTGTAATTTGTCAAGGAATCTTAAGGAAGCTGTAATTTTTCGAGGATTGTCAAGGAAGTTGTAATTTGTCAAGGGATGTCATGAACGTTGTAAGGCAGTCATGGGAGTTGTAATTTGTCCAGTGATGTCAAGGCAGCTGCAATATGTTAAGGAAACTGTAATCTGTCAAGGGATATCAAGGAATTCGTAATTTGTCGAAGAATCTTAAGGAAGCTGTAATTGGTCAAGAGATGTCATGGAAGTTGTAATTTGTTAAGGAATGTCAAGGAAGTTGTGTGGGCAGTCATGGAAGCTGCAATTTGTCAAAGGATGACAAGGAAGTTGTATGGGCAGTCATGGAAGCTGTAATTTGTCAAGGGATGTCAAAAAAGTTGTAAGGGCAGTCATTGAAGCTGTAATTTGTCAAGGGAACTGTAATTTGTCAAGTGATTTCAAGGCAGGTGTAATATGTCAAGGAATGCCAAAGAAGGTGTAATTTGACGAGGAAATTGTTAGGGCAGTCATGGACATTGTATTACCCAGGAATCTCATGGAAGCTGAATTTGTCAAAGAATCTCTAGCAAGCTGTGATTTGTCAAGGTAAGCAAGGAAGCTGTAATTTGCCAAAGAATGTCAAGGAAACTAAGGGATGTCATGGAAGTTATAAGGATAGTCATGGAAGCTGTAATTTGTCAAGCGTTGTCATGGAAACTAATTTGTCAAGGAATCTCAAGGAAGTTGGAATTTGTCAGAAACTTCTTTATAACTCAGGATTGTTAAGTGATGTTTCTCACATCTTTTAAGACTCTGAGAAGTTAAGGGAATTATAATTGATCATCAAGCGGATCCTGCGCCTAAGAGGGGCAAGTACGAAAATTACATACTGTATACAGACTAAAAGGACAGTCTGTACACTGCGGTATGTTGAGCCAAGTTTTCTTGCCTTTGGACTCTAACGAAGCTCGTGTAGCGCTTCTTATGCGAGTAACTTTTAACGAGTGGTTAAGAGTTTGCGGGAGAGAGACAGTTTGAACATCCAACTAATTAACAGAGCATTCTTGATTCCATTCAGGTAATTACCTATCTCATCGTCGAGATGAGGACATTAAAAGTCCTCCCCCGAGGGGCTCATACCTACTGGGACGTGGGTTGGCGACCACGGGACCCCAGCTGAGTCCGGCATTGCTTCCACTACCAACTACGCAACCGAAGCCGCCTGATGTTATGAGGAAAAGGAGAATTGCATTTTATGGCCACTTGCTTAGAATGAAACCCACACGATTGATGAACCGGATCTTTACATATTTTAAGGATAAGAACACCAAGCCAAGTAGAGGTGGAAAGTGACCTACTGGAGATGGAGATTACCTGTGGAGATATTCAAGATCACAATCCCCTCAAGAAGAAACTAAACGACCACCAGAGTTTTCAAGAGAAACTAAAGTTGAAGACGGGATAGATGAGGACGGAAGACAGTAAACAGCAACACCGGCAACGCATGAAGGAGCTCTGGGCACAGATCAAAGCCCAGAGAAACAGTTGTGGTCCTCACTAGGCCGATACGGTAATAATTAGAGCTGTCGATTTAATCGATTAATAATAATAATAATATCGTATGGCCTCGGGTGCCTGGTGCAAGCTTTGCTATTTGACACCCAGAGGGTAGCTTGCATGTCGAATTTCGTAGTTCCTTGACTATGAAAGTCAAGGAGGTTAGATGTTAGATATCTAATCTCCTTGAACACAATAGCGCTTTCTAGTAGAGAAATAAGGAACTTTGTGCTGGCGGAAACTCCCGAGATTAATTTTGCCATTATGAACTCGGCCTACTGAATTCAAATGGGTTCTTTGACATGCCAACATCGTATGACATGCGTATCGTATTTTTGCCGCCTTTCAAAAATCACTTACCACGGGCAGGAGCAAACCTGCAATCTTGGGGTTAGTAGACCGACACGCTATCCACTCGATTAGTTCGGACCGATTAACCAATCGATGCGCATTAATCGATTAATCGAACCGATAAAACTGTAGTATGGTGTAGGAGAAGTCTTTGTTTTGCGTAGCACAAAACCAGTGTATTGTATTAGTATTTGGCATCATTCAAGTTAGCCGATGCTCATGCCTTTGATTCAGGAAGATAAAAGCGATAATATCTCCTTGGTTGATTTCTTCAAAACTGAGGGATTTTTGCCCACCACTTTCACAAACAATAGCGGAGGAAATACCGGACAGGCTATTATTGTCGTATTACTGAAATGTACAAGTCGTTGGTGGAACTAGAAGATGACTTCGCAGACCTTCTACAATGGTGGAAAATACGAGTACATTCAGTCCATCCTCCACATATTCCACGCATAGCGAAAATATTGCCTGGCATTCCAGCAACTGAGTTCCGAGTGTTCAGTGACGCTGTAAATATTGTTACTAAGAGAAGGGCAGCCCTTAGTTCTGAGCATGTCTGAAGTCCTCGAGCAAAGAAGTGTGACTGTAACTTCAACTTCAAACTCTTGTGTCATTAAATAAGCAATATTGAAATATATTGTAAATAATATTGTTAATTTAAATGCAATTGAATTACTTTTTTACTTACACGCCACCAATACAATTACATTTTAAAATGATATCTTCCTCATAGCAAATGAAATTGTTGACATTAAAAAAACTGTATATTATTCAAAGGTTTTTAACCTACTTTCGATTTTTGCAAAAAATGAAAGTAGACTTATGAGATTAGATCTACACAGGGCGAAATATTTTGTATTTGTCTCTGTGTATGTGGGATTTGGTATGTCTGAACCCCGCCCCTATCAATTCAAACACGACGAAACCGAATTGAACGAAATTCGGTACAGAGGTAGCACTAGCAAAGGGCACCTCAGTGTCATGTTTTATATTGCCGCCATCTTTACCAAAACGCAATGGCTGCCAGTCAAATGGTGAAAACTTAAAATTAAATTACAACCAAACTAAGCATAGGATCTTTACCAAATTTAGTAAAACATACCTTCATATTGGACGCGTCTTGTGCCCAAACTACAAGGTCATGAACCGAACTATTTCCTGTTGGCGGCCGTGCGAATTATACAAACTTTATAATACATAACATGGAACCCACCAGTTCCGATTATCGAACCGAGAATCGTTTAAACTGTTCCAAAGGGCGTGGCCCGTTCGAAATTAAAAGTTTATATTGTAATATTATAGGGCAGAAGTGACATTAAAAAGCTGAGCCGTCTCGGTTACAGACAAGATGCCAGCTGATCTCCCGTTCTGACCTATATTTCACTAAATTGAGTATGTTGCATGCAGTATATACTACTGATAGAAATAATATGAACTTTGTATGAAATGAACTGTGTTTGAAATATACTCCAGTGAAGAAATCGTTTAATCAAAGTCATTATTTGCTAAGGCGTTGTATCTAAGGCAATTCAAATTGGCAGGACATATTTGGCTCCGTGGTTAGAGCTTTGGTCTTTCACCTGGTGGCTAGGGTTCTAGTCTTAACAGAGTTGTATTTTTGTTGCTTGATTTTCTTATATATGAGTACTGAGACGTTATACAATTAAGCGTTATATTGTGCATTTTGCAATGGTAAATATATATTTAATTGAAACAACGTTCTCCAACGGATCTGCACGAGTGACATATACTATCAACCAGTTGAACTACAGTATGCGGGAGCTATCCACTGCCTACTAGATGCGAGCTGCGCTCTATACCGGCTAGTTAGTGAGCCCATGTCTACGGTGTAATTGAAAATGTCCTCTTGGTGGCGACAGAGTGCACTCCCAAGGATAGGTGCGATTAAAAATTAGGTGTACAGTCTCTGTCTGTTAGGTAGTCAGCCCGAAGGCTGGTTGGATCCTCAAATAGTACCGCCAATAGGTTATGTGGGTAGATACCCACAAAAACCCCAGGCAGCGCTATATTGAGGCGTACTAGGCAAGATGAGGAGTGAGGTAGTTTGCCATTGCTTTCCTCACTGAGTCAGAACAGCGGTACTAACCCTATGAGTAGAACCTTTCACAGCATCCACAGGCACTGACTGTGCCCTGAATGTCATTACTAAGCACCACCCATACCTCAGTAGCTTCCATATAATCACAGCCATGAGTGAGTCTGAGACATCGGTGAAAAGCCACATTTTACTCTAGCCTGTGCCAACAGACAAATGCAAATGTACTGCATTCATCAAGAGATGGCAAACAGGCCTAGGTGTACAGTAGGTATGTTAAATGTGTTTCTCCCAGTGATACGTTTAGACCAACGAAGTTTCAAATATTGTAAGTTGTCGGTGTTAATATACTGAATTCCTACGTTGTTTGGAGTGTTTGCTGATGACATTGCAAAATGCTGGGGAAAATTATAAACTATGGTTTGAACGCCGCTGCCCAGATCCAGTGTGTCAATTTGCACTTCGAACAGGAAGAGAATAGGAGATGATACGGACAACGATATAACTATAAGGTGCGTTCAAAAAGTAACGAGCCGGAGGCATAATTACAGAAAACAGTACCTGTATGTTAGAAGTATTGGCCCTGGCTGTTGAGGCATTTGTCCCACTGTGACACGAGGCGGTGAATGGCTGTCTCATAAAATTCCCTGGGCTGCAATGTGAACCAGTTCCGCACGTACAGCTGGACGTCAGCGTCCGAGGTGAATCGTTGGCCCCGCAGAGCCCTTTTCAGGGGACGAAACATGGCGTAATCACAGGAAGAGGGGTCCGGACTGTATGGAGGGTGGCTGAGAACCTCCCATTTGAATTTCTGCAGGAGTGCCGCGACTGTGTTGGCCGTATGTGGTCGTGCATTGTCGTGGAGCGACCAAGGTGGCTATGGCGTTCACAGTCACTGGGTGGTCCTGGGTAATGAGTGCATCAACCAGCTGGACGTTGTCATCGGTAATGCAAAGGGGTGCGCCAGACCGGGCATCATCGGCTAACGACACCCGTCCTTCCCTGAAGCGCTTGTGCCACGCCTTGCCCCTTGCAAGAGACATGCAGTGTTCGCCGTACACTTGTGACATTCGGCGATGAATGTCCGTTCCTCCTACTCCTTCCGCTGTCAGAAATCGAACAACATCTCTTTGCTCTTCGGTTGACGCCTCCATGTCACTGTTTGCAATGCGACTGGCAGCGTTGGTCGATTGATGCATGCTGCTGCTCGATTTGTATCGTCACGTGACGTTCACGCGTGCCCTCTAGCGACGGGCTGTGACCTTTCACGCTCTGGTCGGAACCACACCTCGTTACACACGCCACGTTTAGCCGAAGTAGTCACTGGTTTGCGCATTCCAGCCTCCGGCTCTTACTTTTTGAACTCACCTTATAATAATAATATTAATAATAATAATAATAATAATAATAATAATAATAATAACAACAAGCTGCTGTCCATCCACCAGTAGACCCGAAGAAGCTCCAGCAGCCAAGACGATATTGGCGGTACACAAAATCTCTAGTCTCGCACCGCACAGACGGCAGTGCCTTTGTAATAAATACAACCACTCTCGCAGGTAAGCCCAGAAAACGCATGAAATGGGAAACCCATATGAATGAATATATCATGCAGGCATATTATCGAGTAACTCGTCTTGAAACAGGTATGACAAACTACCGCCAAGCACTGCATGCTGCTTTCAAGCAGCAGTATCCTCTGTCTAGCATCACTGAGCAACGAGTCGCGGATCAAAGAAGAGCAATTGTAAAGAATCATTTAGTTCCCGACCCTGTTCTGGATGGAATCAGACAGGAGATATCTCATGAACTATATCCCTCAGCTGCAAGTGGTGAAACTAGCCAAATAAATACTGATAATGAGGTCTCCATGAATGAATCGACTCACGTAAATGAACCTCATAATGGGGAAACAAGCCATCATTCCAAGCTCCAAGACGAATTTAATTCAGCTCTGCTTGAATATGCAGGTACTGACCCTACCCAACGTCCAATACTTCCGAGGCAGCAGTCTTCCCGCAAGTTTGTCATGGTGTTGAAAGAACTGAACGAAACCGTACTTCCTAACTAAAATATTTAGAAGAGCACCATCTTTCATGGAGGTTCATACTGCTATCTATTGTGCAGCACTAGCTGCAGTACGAATTAATGGGGGTTGGCCACGCCCTCCAAACCAACAGTCTGTTAAAAGGAAACCCAACGATCCACCATGGTCAAAACGTTTAAAACAACGCATTGAACAACTACGCCAGAATGTGAACAGACTGCAACAGTATAAGAATGGAGTGAGAAGTAGACGTCTGAACAACCGCATACGAAGGATCATGATGGACTCCTCACAACAAGAATTTCAGGTCCCCGAGGACGCTGGGACAACAGAAGTACTTGATACTTATAAAAAAAACTTGCAGCCCTCTCTAAGCGTCTTAAGAGATACCAGAACACTACCGAGCGGAAGAAACAGAACAATGACTTCAAGAGAAATGAGAGAAAGTTCTATGAAGACCTGAAAAAGACACCTCAAGTTCAGAATGATTCTCCAAAAGGACCCAGTGCGAAGAGTGTTACCGACTACTGGTCGTCAATATGGTCTAGGCCGGAAGAACACAACAATGAAGCTCCGTGGTTTAAGGAAATGTAGAATGCTACCAGACGAATTAATCAAATGGCACATACAGACGTTGATGTTGAGGAACTACGCCAGGTCATCAGCAGCCTACAGAATTGGAAAGCACCTGGAATTGACCGAATCCATAATTACTACTATAAAAGGCTCACATGTACCCACCGTTTACTGGCTATTCACATACAATATTTTCTGGAAAATCCTGCTGCATTTCCAGTTTTCCTAGCCAGAGGGTTAACCTATCTCAAGCCAAAGGACTCTAAAATCACAAACCCATCTAAATATCGCCCCATCACCTGCTTGCCAAACTTTTATAAGATAATTACATCCATTATTGCAAATCGAATTCGTGTGCATTGTGAGGAAAACGCCATTCTCGCAGAGGAGCAAAAGGGTTGCAGAAGGAATTCTCAAGGATGTAAGGAACAGCTCACTATTGATGCCGTGGCATTAGAGCAGGCCTGCCGTTGATCACGAAATCTTTATGCCTGCTTTATTGATTACCAAAAAGCTTTCGATTCTGTGCCTCATACATGGCTTATACAGAGCTTGGAGATTTACAAGGTCAACCCTATTACAGTGAACTTCCTGAAGTGCGCAATGGTTTCATGGAGCACTGCCCTCCAACTTACAGTGGGTGGCACTCGTTTAACATCTTCATTAATACCGATTCGCCGAGGAATTTTCCAAGGAGACTCGCTAAGCCCACTCTGGTTTTGTCTGGCATTGAATCCTCTCTCGCAAATCCTGAACAGTAGCAACTACGGATTTAGTATTAAGGGTAATCATGGTGAAGCGTACAAGATGAACCATCTTCTTTACATGGATGATATTAAACTGTATGCATCAACTAAAGTGCACCTACAATATCCCATCTCTATCACTCAGAGCTTTTCCTCAGATATCCATATGCAGTTTGGTTTTGATAAGTGCAGAACACAGACTGTTATTAGAGGCTCGCACTCTGCACAAGGAATACCTGTTGGAGAGGGACAGAGAAGTATTCAGCCGTTGGAGGAAGGCGCATTGTACAAATATCTTGGGTTCGCCCAGAGTACCCGTCTCAGACATGGTGATATCAAGAAGAACATAACTGAGCAGTATACTTCACGACTTCGCAGTGTTCTCTCTTCAAAACTTAGCGCTAAACATATCATTAAGGCAGTTAACACATTTGCAATGTCCGTAGTTACATACTCCTTTGGTATAATAAGGTGGACTCAAACTGAACTGCACGATCTGCAACGAAAAACATCGGTGATTTTATCACGCCATCGTATGCACCATCTGAAATCAGCAACAGAGCGCCGGACTCTAACTCGGTCTGAAGCTGGTAGAGGACTGATAGACATCATGAACCTTCACAAAACAAGTGACAACTCTGCGTGCATTTTTCCACAACAAAGGAGAAACATCCCCTTTCCATCACACTGTATCTTCAGCTGATAATAATTACACACCGCTCCATCTGTCATCTTTAGATCCACCAGTAAAAGAAATGAAAACTACTGAATTCAAGATCGGGAATTGGAAACAGAAGGCGCTTCATGGGAAGTTTCCACATGACTTGGACCAGCCTCACATCGACAAGTTAGCGTTGCCCGCATGGCTGACCCACTCGGTCCTCTTTCCAGAAACAGAGGGATTTGTTGTAGCTATCCAAGACCAAGTTGTTGCTACTCGAAGCTATCGGAAATTCATCATATAAGATCCAACAACAGAGAGTGAGAAGTGTCGCCGCTGTGGCAAATGTAGTGAGACCATTCAACACGTTATATCAGGTTGTTCCCACCTTGCCAACACTGACTACAAACATCGACACGATCAAGTTGCCAACATTATCCACCAGAAACTGGCCTTGAAGTACAAACTTCTTCAAAGCTCCGTCCCCTATTGGAAATACACACCATCTGCAGTAATCGAAAATGCCACACACAAGCTCTATTGGGACAGAGGAGTTGTGACAGATGTCGCAGTCAGTAACAACCGGCCAGATATCATTGTCATCAATTAAGTACACAAAGAGGCATTACTGATAGATATCGCATGTCCCAACACTCAAAATATCCAAACAACAGCTGCTACTAAAATATCTAAGTACACAGAGCTGGCAATTGAGATAAAGCAGATGTGGAATCTTGATTCGATGACTACCATCCCAATAATTGTATCGTGTACTGGTGTTATACCGAAAACTCTCCTCAGTAGTCTATCAATATTGAATCTGCACCCGCAGATATATATATATATATTGAACTTCAGAAGGCAGTTCTGTTAAACACATGCCATATTGTGATGGTCCCAATTTGTGACCAGAATGAAATAATTTTATATATTTTATTATTATTATTATTATTATTATCAATATTTTTTTATTTTTCATTTTTACCTTTTATTAGTTATTATGTTAACTAATATGTTTATATCTATTATTATGCGGTAATGTAGAATATTATGGCAATTGAAAGTACTTGGAGCGATACACATTGTATTTGAAATAAGTTAGACGCTTGACTGAATATTATTTCTGAAGAAAATACGAACAAGAGAAGAAGAGGGTGTTCGCGGAAGGCCGGCTTATCTACCGCTTCCTGGTAACGACATGAATAGACACTTTCACATCAAGTATTCTACCAGTATACAAATCATACTAAGAATGGATTCTTTGAAGACTCTCCATTATCAATACCTGGCAGGCAAGGTAATGAATGGGGCTGCTGGACCTGTGAATGAGTCCTTTGCAACTTTATGCAAAAGCTGGGCTGGACCTCCCGAGAAATGTTACAAAGAAGTATTGTCATTATTGATATGTGAAAGGCCTGCAAATTGCCTAGTGACTTCAGAAGTGGGGGTGGGCGCGTGCCTGGGAACGTTATATATATATATATGACGGCCGCCCAATTGGATATTGATATTATTATTGAATTGCTGAGAGAAGACGGAATGGTGCTGTGTGGAGCAGAAGAGTGGAACGTGTATCGAGATGGACTGGGAAATTAACATTCATTTGTAACGCGTGCTAAATAATACAGTTAACTATTTAAGTATATGAATTTGATAAGACAATCAGTCTCATCAAACTGTGGCATGGTTGTGTACAAAGCTATTGTCACAGGGATGATTTTTGGAATTTATTCCGTCATCCACATATAAATTCATTACGTTGAGGAAGATCAGGGCCATCAGGAACTCTCTACGCTACAATCCAACTACAATGATCTTCAATGCGGTGAGCGATTTAAACAGTTTTACTCCAGTCAAATCAGAAGGCTCTCATGCTTATTAAATTCAATCTATATTGTATTCAATTAACTCAGTATAATCCAATTTCCAATCAAGACCCATAATACAAGTAAATTCAGTAGATTCTTTAAATTAATTTATTATTATTATCTTTAGTATTTTATTCTTTTTGCACTTGTTGTTTTTATATATTAAATTCATTTTTAAATTCAAATGTTTGACTGGTTTTCTTTAGTAGCTAGAAATTACTATAAGGCAACACCACACTCCTGAACTAATTATCGAAAGGTTAGATTACGTAAGTTTCACTACGGCTGGAGATAGGAATTTCGCTGCTCTACCTCTGTTTAACCGAGGATTAATATATTATTTTGATCATTATATATGAATGGTCTGGCACCTTGGCAACACGTAATACTACACATTATGTATTTTTAGTGATGCTGACAACAATACAGATACACTATTGAATTAATACACAATTAAATGTTTCATATTGATCACCCAAAAGTGGGCGACTATTTAATTATTAACCTTTGCATATTAACATTATTCAATTTAAAATAACCCAATACAAAAGCTGCCTCAACGAGGGACCTTAACATAATAACAACCCATTACATTATTGTTAGGAAGTTCCTTGGTGACAATGCCCCTGCCGAATACTCAGCAAAGCTCGATTATCCAGATGGGAATTTAGCTCATCCTACAAATGAAGGAGACTCGTGAAGACTGCTGGCACGACATGGATGTGAAGTCTCTGAACAATGTAATCGTAATTATTTCAGTACAGATGGTTCCTTGCTAAGGCCGAACCAGGCTGTAACAGAAAATGTAGCCGGTATTTGCCGTGATAATGTTGTCAAACAATAAACTATAATAATAATAATGATATTGGTTTCACTACTGCGCCTCTAAGAGACACCGGGGTGTCGGAGTTTTGCCCCGAAGGAGATCTTTAACGTGCCAGTAAATCTACTGACACGGCTCCCTCGCATTTGCGCACCCTCAAATGGCAAGTGGTCACAACAGGCGAGAATGTTACCACTGAGCCACGCAGCAGTAAATATTCAGATCTTGTTAAGAATATGTAATGCAATTTCCTTCTTGGTTAAGAAGCAATTCAGTGGGAGACGACTTGTTTACAAGTAGGTAGTGGTATCGGAAAAGACTTAAAATAGAGTAAAATATTCGATCTCAAGTAAGATCCTTTTAAAATGCATGAAGTGTAGCGCCCTTTTATGTCTGAAAACAAGGCACAGCAGAGCTTGAATATTGAAGTTCCTCTGCCAATAATGAAGGAGACGTGTCTTGTAACGGTCAAAGAAACTGAATACATCTCAACTCTTCCTCTTCATTGCGCGCGCTAAATGAAAATCTCCTCTCCCGTTTTTAAATGAAATTCAATAAAGGCGAGGAAGGAACTGCATTGAGCTGTCTTCGATAAGAATTCCTTCATATTGAGTTTGAAAACTCCAGCGCTCTATAGAGGCGTCATAAGAGTCAGCTGTAACTTCTTAGCCGAGATGTTAATAATAATAAAAATTCAGACTAAGGAGGAATCACTACAATACAAGAGTGACGTCACGTAATGAAAAATTGAAACATTACAAAACCGTTGCCCTCTCAGAAGTTCTTCTTCTTCTTCTTCTTCTTCTTCTTCTTCTTCTTCTTCTTCTTCTTCTTCTTCTTCTTCCTCCTCTTCTGCCTTATCCGATATGGACGTTGGCTATCACCATCCTGTGCAATCTTGAAGAGTTCCGTGGAAGACAACCCAACCACGTTCGTAAATTATCCATCCAAGTTACTTGTCTCCTTCCCGGTCCACGCTGACCTTCAATTTTACCCTGAAGTATAACTTGGACGGTATTTTGGCTCCTCATCATGTGTCCCAAGTACAGTCGAATTTGGATAACTCGAATTCGTGGATAACTCGAAGTTTTTCTCCGGTCCCTTGAATTTCCTATACTGACAATGGAAAAAAATCGTGGATAACTCAATTTTTTTTTTTAATATCTCGAAGTTTTGGTTTCGGATGTCATAAAGATTTCTTTGGCTGAAACAGGTTTTGTCAGTTTCAAGCCCAGTCCCAGTTTGATTTTCGGTTCCGCTCAAGGTCAGATAGCGCATCTCTCTTTTTCTCTCGCTTTATCGCTTTCCCCGCTCTCTCTTGCTTCGACAACGCCTCGGAAGGGAAGCAGACTTCGTAGGTCAATTACGGTGTTCGTGGACGATCAGCAAAGTCCGGATAGCGTTTCTTCCCCCTCCCTGCTTCGTCAGTGTGCGGCGAGTCTTCGAGACGGTAGCATCGTATCCGAACAGGCAAGTGAGCGTTTGGTTACAATCACAGCAAGTGAGCCGGATTTAAGTGCTAATTTCTTTGTATATAGTGTTTTACTTTGATGAAAAACTAGTGTTGAAAGTGTTTGGTGTTTTAAGAAGTTCTGCGGATACGTCTAGGGAGCAATTAATGTAAGGAAGCGGGCGGGAGGAATACTCACCATGCTTATCCGATGAGCCTTAGCAAGCCAAGCGCTTGCTGTATAGCACCTATGACAGCGTTCAGTGTAGATCTTAATCTAAGTTCTAATTTAAAGGGAACGGCTTCTTAAACTAAGTGAAATAATAAGATGAAGCATATGACTGTGCAAAAGGGGTTTATTACTTAATAGTGGTGGCAAATAGCTTTAGATAAATGGGGGAGGGAGTGAGATAATTACCAAAAGGAAAAGGAGTTTAGTGGACACACTTCACTTACCCTACCGGTGCTACCAGATGTCCATGATGTCGTGTTGGAACATCCGAGAGGGCAGCGCCCTGAGGGGTTCTTAGCGTAGCACTGCTCAAAAAGAGCGTAAGAGACTGGTCGATCAAGTAAGAGAGTGGTCGATCAAGCAAGAGAGGGTGGCGCGTGGTTGTACCTCTTATTTATAGGCTACAAGCGCGGAGTCACTCTGGATCAGCGGAATGTGGAGTGTAATGTCCTGTGCGTCCTCCTTACTTCGCTAAGCTGGCGGTCTAGGGTCTATGACCTGACATGTTCCTGTTGCCATGTCGGTAATTCCGTAGCTCCTTCTGTTAATGTTTAATTCTTTAGGTATATGTGTAGGCGCAACCCTTGTAAAGGTTTGAAGCACTAACAATAGGTTACCATAACTACTTTAAATCCAAGTCGCTCAACACCGGGCTCAAAGCTGAAGAGACTGACGCTAGATGAGAAGATTAAAGTCATTAAAAAGCATCAAATAAAATAATTTCATATTTAAAGGGTCGTGTTCCATTATTACACACACTGCCCCCTCCCAAACGACTGTTTTGGATAACATAAATTTGTGGATAACTCGAGATTTTTTTCGGTCCCTTGAGCTTCGAGTTCGAATGTATTCCAATTTTCTCTTCTTAATTGTGTTTAACAGCTCAGGTTGGCTGCTCACACGCTGAAGAACCTCACATGTTCTGTCCTCATATTTTAAGAATCCACCGGTATATCCACATTTCAAAAGCTCGAATCTTCTTTCCTGAAGCTACGGACAAGGTCCAAGCTTCAACACCATAAAGAAGGGTGGAGACAACATTACAGTTCACAATTCTTTTCTTAGCGTCATACTGAGATTTCGACAACATAGTAGTTGTTTCATTGTCATAAAGATGGATCTAGCCTTCTCTATACGGTATCTTATTTCAACCGAAGTTCTATATGGATCTTAAACCAGAACTTTAGGAGGCCATTCACAAGTTGAACACATTGAAAAGCACAAACTCAAAATTCTACACAAGAAAATACAATTTGGTTCAAGAGACGAACTGCAGACACGGTACCCAGAATACATATTCAGGATGGACAACAATACCTAGGTAGAATGTTCAATATAATTAATACAAAAAACCTTGGAGGATAAATTGGCTGCAGGAAACAAGGAGGGACCTGAATGAGATGAACATCGGAGAGAAATATTCAGAACGTCAGTAAATAAGCGCGCCAAGGTTGTCCTTGCTAGAGATAACACAGAGAAGAGATTTGGGGAGAAGTCATCAAGCCAAACTAACGCGCTCTACGAATGGGTATAATGAGATATATAGAGAGAAGGAAAGTCATAGAGAAAGAAAGACAGAACGAAAGAAATACAGAAATACGGAAAGAAAGAAATACAGAAAGAAAGAAGGAAATACAGAAAGACATTCATAAAAAAGAAAAAATACATTCATAAAGAAGGAAAAAAGGCATGCATAAAGAAAGAAAGAAAGAAAGAAAGAAAGAAAGAAAGAAAGAAAGACATGTATAAAGAAAGAAAGAAAGAAAGAAAGGAAGAAAGAAAGAAAGAAATACATATATAAAGAAAGAAAGAAAGAAAGAAAGAAAGAAAGAAAGAAAGAAATACATGTAGAAAGAAAGAAAGAAAGACATGTATAAAGAAAGAAAGAAAGAAAGAAAGAAAGAAAGGAAGGAAGAAAGAAAGAAAGAAAGAAAGAAAGAAATACATATATAAAGAAAGAAAGAAAGAAAGAAAGAAAGAAAGAAAGAAAGACATACATAAAGAGAGAAAGAAAGACATACATAAAGAAAGACATACCGTACATAAGTAAATAATAATAATAATAATAACCGTTATCGCGGTGGAGGACAATTTTTCAGCGTTACCATAGTGATCGAAGTTTAGTGCTGTTCTTTTTTGTGACGTTCGAAACGCGTAATACTAATTATCTGAAAGGTTGAGACAATATACTACATCCCCCGGGGGCCCGCATCTAGTGGAACGTGGGTTGGCGACCACGGGACCCCAGCTGAGTCCGGCATTCCTTCCACTTACTTGTGCCGGGCTCTTTTCCGTCTTCTTTCCCGTCGACCTCCCTTGGTCAACTCTTGTTCTCTTCCAGCCCCGACGGAATTAGGGTATCCGAGGCCTTAATTGGCCCTTCTCACATCCATCCTGATCCCTCATTCTTCAAGGGTTCCGCCTATTTTTTTTTATTTTTTTATATGTTGTACGTCTTTTCACTTCCAATTTCATTTTGTACGTCTCTTCAATCCAAATTCCGTTTTGTGATTTTTTTTCAACCTAAATTGCATTTCGTAAGTGTTCTCAATATAAATTGCATTTTGTAGGTATTTTGAATCTAAATTGCATTTTGTGAGTATTTTGAATCTAAATTCCCTTTATTGCGTATTTTTACTCTAAATTCAATTTTGTAGGTCTTTTTCCATCTCAATTTACCTATTGGTGAGTATTTTCAATCTTGGGTGGCATTTTGAATCTAAATTCTACTTTGTCAGTCTTTTTCTTTTAACTTGCCTTTTGTGAGTGCTTTCATTCTTAGTTACATTTAGTACGTGTTTTCCGTCTAACTTGGTTTTTGTTTTAGTTTCCATTTCATTGTCATTTCCGCTATCACCCAGACCATTAGGGGCCGATAACCTAGATGTTGGGCCTCTTAAAACAACAATTATCATCATCATCATCATCATCAAGATAATACAGGATAACGCGCTGCTCCGGTGGATGTTCATTCACGTTGTTGTTTGCTGTCAGCTCAAAGGTTCCGGACGCAGGGGACAGCTGGAATATTAAGCTCGCGTGGGACTCTCTGTCTCGTCAAAGGAAGATCTCCCTTCCCTTTGAACACACGAGAAGTTTGAAAATCTCTTTCCGTTTGTAACGAAATGAAATTCAATAACGGCATTCAGCTCTCGATGCCATTGAGTTGTCTTTCTTTGTGTCGAGTTATCAACCTTTCATCTTTCATTCGCTATGTGCTACCACGGGGCATGAGCTTATATAAGGGGGGAGCTGTGGAGACTCCATCCCCCCCCGAAAATAGCCAATAAGAATTAAGAAAGTGTTGCTGTGATAAATGCATAAAATACGCTTTTCGCTTTCGCAATCGTTTTACCCTCCAGGCTTTTCCCACGGACTAAGCGAGGGATCCCACCTCTACCGCCACTGAGGGCAGTGTCCTGGAGCTTGAGACTCTGTGTCAGGGATACAACTGGGGTGTGTGAACAGCACTACGCCCAGGCGGCCTCATCCGCAAAGCGAACAGGGGGCCTGATGCAGGGATAGGAAGAGTGGGAGTGTTAGGCAAGGAAGTGGGAAGGAGGCGGCCGTGGCCTTACAGTAGGAACCATCCCGGTATTTGCCCGAATACAAAGTGAGAAATCACGGAAAACCACTTCGAGGATGGCTGAGAAGGGAATCGAACCCGCTCTACTCATTGGGCCACCCGAGGCTGAGTAGACCCCGTTCCAGTCCTCATACCACTTTTCAAATTTGGTGGCAGAGCCGAGAATCGAACCCAGGACCTCCGGGGCGGCAGCTAACCATGCTGACTGCTACGCTACGGAGGCCACCATGCATAAAATACAGTACTTGTAAATTTGGCTGTGCCCTAGTTGGCACTTATTGGCTGACTTATAAACAATATTAAGATTGAAATTTGACTACCTCGTGGTGTAGTGGCTAGCATTCTCGGCAGCCAACGAGGAGCTCCGAATTCGATTCCCGGCTCTGCCAAGAAATTTTTATTCTGGTCTGAGGGCTGGAACGGGGTACACTCAGCCTTGTGAGGCAAAACTGTGCATTCCACAGTATGGTATGTTTAGCCTATTTTCAATTTTGAAAAATAGGCTTATGAGATCACCTTTTGTCCGTGTGTGTGCGTGTGTGTGTGTGATTCGTGTGTGTGTGTCCCCCTAATAAAATCTAAACGGCTGGAGCGATTTCAATGAAACTCGGTAAGCTCATAGCACTATTCCGAGCGACCCCAACCGTGCCCTTCAAATTTTTTTACGACTCACCAATCCAACATGGCGACTGTGCGAAATATTTCACCAGCATTCAATATCTCCGAAACTATTACCGATATTACCCTGACATTTTGTATAATGATAAAGGGAACTACTATAAGTTCACTTATGTGACCTTTGAAAACCTGGTAACTACAAAACCAACATGGTGGCCAAGCGAAGTTGCGACTTTTAAATAGACGTTTCTCGCGATTTAACCAACCAAACGCAATGAAACTTGGTACAGTATATGTTTATATACATTGTAATGCACCGACATCTAACGTCGTTCAATTGTTTACATATCCACAAGATGGCGGATGTGCGAAATATTTCACCGGCATTCTATATCTCTGAAACTATTAGCGGTATCTCCCTGAAATTTTGTACGGAGATAAAGGGCACTACTGGAAGTCCATCTATAAGACTTTCAAAAACTTATTATCTACAAAACGAACATGGCGGCCAAGCGAATTTGAAAATTTTAAGTACACCTTTCTCGCGATTTAATGTTCCAAACGCAATGGAATCTGGTACAGGAAATGTTTATATACGTTGTAGGCTAATGCACTGGTATCTAATTTAGTTCAATTGTTTACATAACCTTAAGATGGCGGCTGTGCGAATTTAAAAATTAAGTATTTATTTCTTGTGTCGTAATCATGCGATCGAAGTGAATGATTGAATAATGAACCTACGCAATAATTTTCCTTTAATGGTACATGACTCTATGGCCTAAACATTTAAAAATCCAACATGCCGACCATCCGAAATATTTAGACGGCTCTGAATATCTACGAATCTATTATAGCAATCAAAATGTATTTTTTAATGTTCATAGGGACTATGAACTTAAGTTCACCTATTGGACTTTAAATGACCTTGTGATCACAAATCCAACATGGCGGCGACGCGAAGAATAAATATTCACATGGACGTTTCTCGCAATTTAACCATCCGACTGCAGTAAAACTTGGTACAGTAAATCTTTATACGAATGGTAATCCACTGGCGTCTAATTTATTTCAATTGTTTCCATAACCTCAAGATGGCAGCTGTGCTAAATTTTAAAATCTCCTTGTTACTTCCTGTGTCCTAATTATGCGATTGAAGTTTGAATACTACACGTACACAATAATCTGCATGTAACAGTACATTACTCTAGGACCTACATATATAAAATCCAACATGGCGACCATCCGAAACATTTAGTCAGTTCTGAATATCTACGAATCTATTACAGCAATCTAACTGAAATTGTGTATGTTGATAGTGGCAATTAACATAAGTAGGATATATGAAAATAGGCTGTATAGTTCTTCACGGAACTACTTGTTGAGAAATAAGTTATCAATTTGTAAAAAACCTTTCCGCTTAATAAATTGACAAATATATAAATATCCATACTCCATAGGCCATAAAAGAAAATTCATCTCTACTTAGTATAAAACAAAGTCCCTGATTCTTGGATGTTACGGGTAAACTCGAGAACCACTGTATGGATTTTGATGCGGTTTTCACCATTCTGTAAAGGATATCTCGAGGATGATTTCTCTAGAAAATAATTTAAGACTTCTGGGAATGGTTGTTGTATTTGGAGTTTCCCTGGAAGTGCAAATCTCATTTCGCCTGTGAACTTTTCGTTCCGCAACATTCACAGTCAATTTAAGATTGGACGTAAGGGGGATTATATTATACTAGCAGGTACCCGCGGCTTCGCTCGCGATCAAGACAATGAGGACGATGCATTATTGCTGATAAAATAATAATAATAATATCATATGGCCTCGGGTGCCGGATGGAAGCTTTGTAATTTGACACCCAGAGGGTAGCATGCGTCGAATTTTGTTGTTCCTTGAATCACTATGAAAGTCAAGGAGGTTAGATATCTAAGCTCCTTGAACGCTATAGCGCTTTCTAGTAGAGAAATGAGGAACTTTGTGTTGGCGGAAATTCCCGAGGTTAATTTTGCCATTATGAACACGGCCTACTGAATTCAAATGGGTTCTTTGACATGCCAACATCGAATGACATGCGTGTCGTATTTTTGCCGCCTTTCAAAAATCACTTACCACGACCAGGAGCGAACCTGCAATCTTGGGGTTAGTACACCGACACGCTATCCACTCATCTACCTGGCAAGCATTGCTGATAATTGGTCAATTCTATTACAGCAATTGCGGTTACAGGTGGGTCCATTGTAATTCTGAAAATGTTGATACATACAGTATATTGATATGAGCAGCAAAGTGGGAATTTTATAGAGTTGTGAAAGTCTGCAGGGTACGATGTTACATTATGTGAACACATTTTAGAATTACGATTTTGGTTTTGCCATTTTCTACTGACCATTTTTTTCCGGATACTCGAGAGCACGCCACATACCGTTGCCCATGGGAAAAAATGGTTTTGTCTAAATGTACACCTGCTGCTGTTAAGTGTGTGTCATTGCGCTTTGTTAATAGAAATTGCGAATATTGTTTGAAGAGGGAACTGCACTCTTGCACACTGGAATGGCAAATCTATCGGAATATGGAGAATTAAAAGTGGGCGTATATTTCCTTAAGTTATTCTGGGTGTAATTTTGCCACACTTATTGATGATTTGAACGTCAACGTGTCACTATTAATAGACCTATAGTAAAATATCTCTCACCTTGGACGCTGATGTACATTATGCAGTCTCTTCTAGTGTCACATCCCAGGGATTGAAATTCTCCAACAACCCTTTTGCCTCACATGCCTCTCTAATTAATTAAAATTCCAGATTGTTGTTGTTTGAGTCTTCAGTTTTTTGACAGGTTTGATGCAGCCCTCCATGCCTCCCTTGCCTGGTCTACCCCTACGGTTCATGTCCTCGACCCTCCCATCCATAACTAAGCTTGCTATTCCTGGGTGTGTTAATATGTGTCGTACCATCTTATCTCTTCTCTTCATTAGCAGTCGCCAGAAACATCTCTCTTCTCCCACTCGTCTTAATAGCTCTTCATTTGTTACCCTATCTACCCATCTGATCTTCATCATTCTCCTTTAACACCACATTTCAAATGCCTCAATTGTCCTCTTTTCTGCTGCACCATTAGTCCAAGTTTCACTTCGTTATAGTGTCACGCTCCAGACAAAAGCTTTAAAAAATGACTTCCAAATACCTAAATGTATATTCGATGTCAACAGATTCCTTTTCTGTAGAAATGCTTCCTTGCCTGAGCCAACCTGCTTTTTATATCCTCTTTGCTTCGTCCATCAATGGTTATCTTGCTTCCTAAGTAACAGAAGTCTCCTACTTCCCGTAGCGTTTCACCTACCAATTTGAGGTCCATAGAGTTTTCTGATTTATTTCGGCTGCATTCCAAAAATTTTGTTTTACATTTATTGATTTTCATCATGAATTCTTTCCTCAAGACGGAGTCCTTACCATTCAAAAACTCGTTCAAATCCTCTGGCGTATCGGCCAAGATGACGATGTCATCAGCAAATCTCAGACATGAAATTATTTCTCCTTGAATCTTCGCTCCCACTTTAAATTTCCTGATTATTATGTTTTTAGAGATCTTTGAAATGCGTTGCCCTCGCACATGGTGTAGATGCATTGTCAAAGGAAAACATTCCATGTTACGAACATGGGCCGCATAACCTGCCCTAAGCCTATTCTGGACAGCAGTTCCTTGAACTCAGATTTGCCAACATTTTATTGTATGTTTCCATGTGGTATATGTCTGTACCTAATCATACAGAAGAGTGCTTTAAAAATCATGTCTTGTGTAAATTTTGGAAAAGGTGGTGAGTGTGGTTTTTGCCGGAGTGGATACTCGCTCGTAGAAATTCTTTTCAGTAAAATAGACTGGTTCACAATTTTGTAAGTGCACATTGAGGTATGTGACGGCGGGATGCCTTAAGTGTTACGGAAACGGCAATAGCCGCCACAGAGCTTCGTTGCTACTGAAATAACGACCAGACTGATATTTCTACTTAACTATACGGGATTTGTAAGCCCAGTGTTTATTAAATTGAACGTAGCTATATCGCTACCTTTATTTAGTAGCCGCTACTGTAGTGATTAAAAATTAAAAGTGGTATTGGAAGGCGCTACACCTAATTTTTTACCCCTGGCTTTACAGACCATGAAGGGCCTAGGCCTATCATGCGACCGCTCCCAGCCATTTGGCCTGCAGATATTGTGGTGACGCGTGGTCAGTGCATCGTGTCCCCTCGGCCGTTAATCTTGTTTTTCGTGACCGGCGCGCTGCCTCTCTATCAGACAGCTACTCAATTGTCCTCAAGAAGCTGAGTGAACTCCGTTGCAATCCTCACGTCAGTGTCTAAAATTTCTGACGGAGCCGGGAATCGAACCCGGTTGGGAGGCAGGCATGCTACCCTGTTCTTATTGTGTTTATATATATCTTGAAAAAGATAAGAAATGGATTGGCATTGCCTCCTACGGGGATATATAGAAAATCGGATGTCATACCTTCAGATTCAGTTGTCATGGAAACGGACTTGCCATTAGTTCATCAGTTTATCAGAGTGAATATAGTTTTCTGCGAATATCTTTGAAACTGTTGGTTTTAGGGCCTTAAAATGTGGTTTTCGGTGTCCCGTAGGGACACACCGAGTATTATTTCTCGCATCGAGAGGCGTAAAATTAGCTTTGTCCGGTCTTTATGCGACAACTTCGATATTTTGTCCCAGTTGAGTATTTTTGGTGACTTTTCAGTTATGTTGCCCGTTCCACGGGAACAATGATTTATTTCCGGATGAAAGGCAGCCTATATGTTATCCCAGGGTATAAGCTGTCTCCATATCAAATTTCACCCAAATCCGTCCAGCCGTTTTAGTGTCAAGAGGTAACTGTAACAGTAGCCTCATCCCCCCTTACCCTGTTCATTAGCCAAAATGATAATAATAATAATAATAATAGCATATCAAAATAAATGATCACATGACATTACCACACCCAGAATTAATAATAAAAAAACACATGAAAAGGCTAATTTAATTACTCACTAGGTCAGCTGAGTTCACAGCAAATAAAACCTAGGAGTGAATGTTCCAAATTTTCGTGGTTTTCAAGAACATCCCCGGTTTGAATTAGGAGAAAGATAAGGCGGGACGAAACCAATGTCAAGACCAGCTTGTTGAGCGGAGCGCTGGATGCGTACCTCAGCAGGCCGTATTAAATTGACCCTGCCAAAGATGAAAAATGAAAAGGGGAATAATCTTCCTAGTGACTTCATGCAATAAATAATATGACAAATCGAAATAAGCTAACATGTATTCAGCAGTAAAATAAAACAATTACAAGAGACAGCCTTCCACCACTTAATTAACTAACTGACAAATATGATCTAATTAAACACCAATGAATCACTTAACCTAAACAAACCAGACACTTGCCCGCTTGGCAAAATTACACACATCTACATTTGTGATAGAAATGAATTTGATTAAAATGATTCCCCTGACGTCAAAACTAATGGAATAATAACATGAAGTTAGACTCTGTGCCACTTCCAAAACAAGGTTACATAAGTAATTTAAGAGCCGTTTAATACGACTAAGGCGGTCCGAAAGCCTGCTTTTGATTTAACGTCTTCAGCAGCCTTTCTGACCAAAGTTAAAACCACGAGGGTCCCATCCAACTAACCGGAAATAGGATAATAATAATCCACCCTGCAGTAATTACATATAAAGGTACCACCAAAGTATTACTAGACCCTCCAAAATATTACATGCTAATATACTAGAATAAAATGTCAATATGGTCCACCGTCACATGGTCTTAACGACATAGCAAAATGACACAGTTTAACGTTCCGCCGAAAGGTTGCCCCTTCTAACCAAAGTTCATACCACCTGTTGTATTTCAGACCCTCCGGGGAAAACTGCACACACGTTTTCCCCGGAGGCAAGTGCTCAAGAGTCTTTCTGTCACCAAACTTCCTCACACACTGTTCCTCGAGTCACCGATTCCACCCCTAGTATATCAGCGTATCCCCCTCCACAACCCTCCAGTAGTACCAACTGCGACCAGTAGCACAACCGGCCAAAACCAAAGCCAGAGTTCAAGGTCTTGAGTGGGTACTATAGAATATCAGCCCATACAGGTTACTGCGTAGAAACCTTCCAGGAGCTGAGACGTTACACAATGTCCTTTGTAAGATTTTCTCAGAATAAGAGCTTGGCGAATGCAGCTGACAGTAAATGTTCGCTTTTCCAAAGTTTGCAGACACAAGGGTCGATTTATCTCCCTTGAGAAGTGTCTATCACGATAAGCCCATAAGTGACAGCACACACAAAGGCACAAATCCTGGCAGGAAGAGCTCGGCGAACCCATTTCAGCAGTAGCCAGGTGCCAACTTGGTGAATGGAATTCTCAGAAGAGCCCTGGTGTATGCTCTCACGATAATCCGGCCAGGCCGGGACCTCCTGCTGCGTCTCGAAGATAAGATGAACATGTACCGATTTGCAAAATTGATACATCCTCCTCCTCCAAAGGAAGACGATGGGGAGATGATGAACAGGGTGATGTTGTCCAGCTGGTCTCGTGGCAGCTGAAGAGGCTACTCCAATCTCCGCCAGCGGACCTTGAAGTAGATCTCCTCGGGTAGAAAGATGCCATGGGACCTAGATGGTACCTCCAAACTGGGCCCAGATTGGTAGTACACGTCCCACATAGTGACCACTGAAACACACATCAGAACAGCAGCGTATGATCCAAATACAGTTCCCTTAGAGGGAACAATCGTTCCAGGCCAGTCAACCAGCCCAAACAGCCGAAGTTATCCCAGGAAGGATAAAAGAAAACATTACACGAAGCATTAGTGTCCCATCGAAGTTCACTTAAGAGTCTTTCATGTCACAAGGGATACTTGAGGCTTCAAACAAGGTTCTACGCAAAGAGATAGTGTTCAGGGCATAATTAAAAGTCCACTGAAGTACGAAAAACACACGAAAGGGGCAACCAACTATACGATATGACTGACGTTAACAAGCTTAATTGAAAGTTCACTACAATACTTAGCAAGAATAACTAAAATTTAACCAAGGTGTACAGAACCCAGAATTTTTCTTTAGGATATGCAAATCAAAGGCACCTACAAACTTGCCCACCAAAAATTTCAAACAATTTTTCAAAATGAATTTACTTTAACAAAACCGAAGGACCATATTTCTGCGACTTCACGAAATCAGGACAGCACGTAACTATTTCCAAAATTCACAATGACAATTACATTAACATGCCGCACGGGGCATTCCATCAAAACTACATTCATTATACCGCCCGTGGTATAGCTCAATTTAAATACATTACAAAATTTCCTACCCCACTGAAGGCATCACACAGAGCTCGTTTTGATATGCACACAAACACAAATTACATGTCTTGCTCAATTTTACATGTTCCTGACCCACACTGCCCTCAGTGGCCTCCAAGGACAGGAGGAACAGAGACCACAACATCCTATCACGCAAGCGCATTAGCAGCAAGACAAACAAAATAAGGAAAAACCACGTCACCCACATAATTCACACACACATTCACACTTTAACGATAAGAATGCCCTCAATTCCATCGGGCTGTCACCCCGATATTTCTCCCACTCCATATCTGCCAACGGACACTGTTCCCGGCGACAACACAACGTCTCCCACTCCATAACTGCCTACGGGCTCTGTTCCCGGCGACAACACAACGTCTCCCACTCCATAACTGCCTACGGGCACTTGTTCCCGGCGACAACACAACGTCTCTCACTCCATAACTGCCTACGGGCACTTGTTCCCGGCGACAACACAAAACATAAATAACCCTAAATTCCATAGGACAACTAGCGAACCAGGAAAACAGCACGAGGACTGCAGTTCATAACCTGACGTGAATTATTAAAACAGTATGCACTGTCATTCACACACTACACAAACAAACACCGCCCTGTCCTTCACATGACAGGTCCTCTCCCTTATGACACCGGGAGGAACATCACTCTTGCGCCACCAAACCCTGGCCATCACGACAAAATCAGCTCGGTACCTGAGCTCCCCCTCCGGGTCAACACACGACCCCACAGAGGGTAATTAACATCTTCCCCTACAAAGGCATGGCCGCCTCAGAAGATGACAGTACAACACATTACCGAAACATAAATACACATTCGACACAAGGTAGGGCACCCACCAAACGTCACACACACCCTAGTGCACGTGGTTCACCTTCCAATCACACAACACAGACAATCACAACCCCGAAAATTTCTCTAAGTGGCGTTACCACAGACCTCAGACGTCTCTAACTAACAACGTGTGTCATCTTCCATTAATGTTCACCATTCAAATCCCGGGTGACACTTTATGACCACACTCAAATCGAACCCATGATGCTTCAACGCACCACTGTCATCATATGTTCCCAAAACATTAACTTCACGAAGCTACTTAAAATCTCAAAATTCACAACCTTCTCGACTAACAACACGTGTCTGTATCTCACCAACTGCTAACGCCAATAAAATTTCTCCCAGAATATCAACACTAAATTATTCAGAATTACAAATCACAGCAGTGACAGATGTTACATCTCAAAAGGCACGAAGCAATTAAAATCTTCAAAATAAATCCATAAATCCAGCTCGCACCTAACCAGATTGGAACCTCGCACTAAAAAAAACTGCCAAACTATCAACACCCTATTACTCAGAGAATTCAAATTATTTTTACCACCAAAGATGATTACTCCAGTAACTACCCAGGACACTGACTGTCACTAAGGCTCACAATCGATCAGAACATCCGGTGGCAACAGCCAAACTCATACACACCCAAGGTGACGGGGCTACACGAAATTTGAACGAACCCAGAACTTTTCAGAGTTGAGACTACAACAGAGACCCTAGCGGTCTAACAGATCAAGGCTGCAAGTTATAAATAACTAACCAACTAATGCACTGAAGCACCCTCAAGTGAAAACTCCAGAATCAAAAATCAAAATATGCATGAACGCCTACAACAGCTGATTGTGAAGTGAACACACCCAAGCTAACGGGAGTCTACATGAAATCTCACGAACCTACAACCCTTCAGAAATGCGACCACAATAGAAAAAACCTAGCCGCCTAACAGCAAGAAACTGCAAGTTATGAATAACTAACGAACCAGCCTATTTCAATGCCATCGCAAACAAAACACTGCAACCTCAAAAAATCTCAAAATCAGACTAGTGAACACAGCAGCTGACATACAACGACAGCTCAGCATGCCACCGCAGGATATCTCCCTAAAGGAAAACTTTCACCAACCGAACTACCAAATAATTTTTTTTATATACCAAAAATCAACAAGTATTCCCAGAGTTAGCAACTTCATCACTGGAACTCGAACACAGGACTCCAGTTCCTAACATTCATCCATCATCCATCACACATCCTTCTCAAACATCTCATTATAAGATTTTACCACCCACGACAATAACCCGTTACTTTCAATTATGCAAATTAGCAATCGTACAAATATCATGAACACAAAATACCCTATGGTACAGAAACACTTACCGACAGCTCACCAATCGTGGCTCGACTCTCCATACAAACTGGACGAGTGGCCTCTAAATACCCCAAAAAAAAATTCGCCTTTCACCGAGATAACGAAGTCCCATACCTATAGTCACTCGACTCGGGCAAATACTATATACACCCTGCCCGGGCCCAATCAAGATGGTACTCACACCCCAAATTAAATGGACTCCTGACAGTAGATCCCCATACGAAGCACATCTGCATAATAGGTTCAGTGCAAAATGCAACTAATACAACTAATATAAAATTAATATTAATCCATCTTACGTTAATGACAATTAGGCCTCAATTTACTCCCACCCAAATTCAAATTGCAAACTTACATCAATTCATTCACACATGACTTTCATTCAATCAGCAGGATTAAAAAAACTGAAGGATTACAAAAGAAAATAAATACAATTTTGACCACCAAAGAACACCAGTTCGATTCCTAGTCAGGGCAGCAATAAAATTCGCATCACACACACTCTTTCATCCTGAACACAATCAACCACAGAAATACATTCATGCATGCACCAGACATACGTGCTCCCTTCCCTGGACAATCCTAAAATTCCCCATTTACATCAGTATGTTAGTATTCGGATCGTCAAGACACTATAACGCCAACGGAGTATCAACTCACGTAAGGACCTGATAAAACAACCCAAAGTTGTAGCCCTGAAATCACAGCTCTCCTTACATCGTAGAAAAACGCCCTAAAACGAAAGACACGAATCGGGGGAAAATATTTATTTACACCCTAAATGAGATGCGACGTGAAGGTGACTGCCTCCCAGAAATATCCCACTTAGTAAGTCACTCAACGAAAAATACACTAAGATACTGAATATTAAAGCCATTTAATACTTGACCAATTTAGATGACAATCTAACCTTACAAATCCCCATGTCACAACAAGACTATTTACTCTCCCCCCAATTACTAAGCAAACTTAAACATAAATCATACATACATAAACACTCACCTGATTCATTTATACTTAATTAGCACACACGCAATTCGACATTTAACATCATTCAAAACACAATTACCGAACGTACATATTGACAGCAATTCGACCATTTTCCAGAATTAATTTAACGCAGAACAAGTTGACAATACCAAATTTTTTATACTCTCACGGTCCAATTTAATTTGACAGAACTACCACCAGTGAAATAATTACCCCCCCCCCCAGCTAAAGAAATGACAACAAACCATGAAATGTTTGGCCTAATGAACAGCTGATCACTACCAATTATACCTCACACGTATTATGCACAGCGAATTGCAGATTTTCAGCCTTACATCACTAACAATTATTAAGAATAATTACAGATTTACCCCCAAGGAACCTGCTGATGATAAATCCACACACGCAATTCACATTTTTACTGATATCAGTTGCATAAAACAATAACTTGGTCACAGTCGCCGCCATGATGGTTCAAAATCACTACGTGATTCAACAGGCGTGTACTAAACGCACATCAAAACAGACACTAAGTTATTCTTACTGGAAATACAAGTTTATCAATTTCAGCCTATTTTCAAGAGAATTTAAAACGTCACTAATTTAAATTTTACCAAAACTACTTCCAATCAGACAAAACTTTATTCTTTCCAAACACGTGACACAATTTGTCAAAACAACACTTCCCGAGGTGTAGATTTAACACAGGCGCAGTAAAATTGAGCTGGACTATTTCCTACAAGAACAGAATGAATATACAACCACCCCAAAACCATACAAACAGCATATCAAAACTCACCACGTGTGAAATTCTTTCGGCCGGTCAACTCGTCAATCTGGCAACGCAGCACGGCCATTACTCTCCCGTCAGTCCTGACTTTCGTCCAGCGCACGTGATCGCCACTTTCGGCTATCTGCTCGTCTTAACAGCTGACGACAGAATTGTTCATTTGGTCTTCGGTGTACACCAGCAGGTTATTTTACATGAAATCAAATCACAACATGTATTAGGTTCTGCTCTAATTACTAGCCTACCTATTGGAGAAAAGATTAGTAGTATGGAGGGCCCAATCTACATTAATTAAGTTACTGAATTTAATTTTAATTAATTACTGCAATCAGTCAATAGGAAGGATTGTTTACTAATGGCAAGATCACAGAGCAAAACCATGCTCATTGCTACCATTGTAACAGTAGCCTCATCCCCCCTTACCCTGTTCATTAGCCAAAATGATAATAATAATAATAATAATAGCATATCAAAATAAATGATCACATGACATTACCACACCCAGAATTAATAATAAAAAAACACATGAAAAGGCTAATTTAATTACTCACTAGGTCAGCTGAGTTCACAGCAAATAAAACCTAGGAGTGAATGTTCCAAATTTTCGTGGTTTTCAAGAACATCCCCGGTTTGAATTAGGAGAAAGATAAGGCGGGACGAAACCAATGTCAAGACCAGCTTGTTGAGCGGAGCGCTGGATGCGTACCTCAGCAGGCCGTATTAAATTGACCCTGCCAAAGATGAAAAATGAAAAGGGGAATAATCTTCCTAGTGACTTCATGCAATAAATAATATGACAAATCGAAATAAGCTAACATGTATTCAGCAGTAAAATAAAACAATTACAAGAGACAGCCTTCCACCACTTAATTAACTAACTGACAAATATGATCTAATTAAACACCAATGAATCACTTAACCTAAACAAACCAGACACTTGCCCGCTTGGCAAAATTACACACATCTACATTTGTGATAGAAATGAATTTGATTAAAATGATTCCCCTGACGTAAAACTAATGGAATAATAACATGAAGTTAGACTCTGTGCCACTTCCAAAACAAGGTTACATAAGTAATTTAAGAGCCGTTTAATACGACTAAGGCGGTCCGAAAGCCTGCTTTTGATTTAACGTCTTCAGCAGCCTTTCTGACCAAAGTTAAAACCACGAGGGTCCCATCCAACTAACCGGAAATAGGATAATAATAATCCACCCTGCAGTAATTACATATAAAGGTACCACCAAAGTATTACTAGACCCTCCAAAATATTACATGCTAATATACTAGAATAAAATGTCAATATGGTCCACCGTCACATGGTCTTAACGACATAGCAAAATGACACAGTTTAACGTTCCGCCGAAAGGTTGCCCCTTCTAACCAAAGTTCATACCACCTGTTGTATTTCAGACCCTCCGGGGAAAACTGCACACACGTTTTCCCCGGAGGCAAGTGCTCAAGAGTCTTTCTGTCACCAAACTTCCTCACACACTGTTCCTCGAGTCACCGATTCCACCCCTAGTATATCAGCGTATCCCCCTCCACAACCCTCCAGTAGTACCAACTGCGACCAGTAGCACAACCGGCCAAAACCAAAGCCAGAGTTCAAGGTCTTGAGTGGGTACTATAGAATATCAGCCCATACAGGTTACTGCGTAGAAACCTTCCAGGAGCTGAGACGTTACACAATGTCCTTTGTAAGATTTTCTCAGAATAAGAGCTTGGCGAATGCAGCTGACAGTAAATGTTCGCTTTTCCAAAGTTTGCAGACACAAGGGTCGATTTATCTCCCTTGAGAAGTGTCTATCACGATAAGCCCATAAGTGACAGCACACACAAAGGCACAAATCCTGGCAGGAAGAGCTCGGCGAACCCATTTCAGCAGTAGCCAGGTGCCAACTTGGTGAATGGAATTCTCAGAAGAGCCCTGGTGTATGCTCTCACGATAATCCGGCCAGGCCGGGACCTCCTGCTGCGTCTCGAAGATAAGATGAACATGTACCGATTTGCAAAATTGGTACAGTAACAAACTAACACACACACTCACACACACACACACACACACACGGACACACAGATTTTCACAATTATAATATATATAGGGATTAAATTATACTGATTGGCGTATAATCTCTACTTAGTATAAAACTAAGTCCCCGAATCTTGAATGTCACGGGTAATCTCGAGAACCACTGCATGGATTTTGATGCGGTTTTCAACCTTCTGTCGAGGAAGGTTTCTGTAGAAAATAATTTATAATCAAAGGAAGCCAAGCAGTGACGATTTCAGAGAAAAAGTTGAAAACAAACTGGCGTCCGTTTGCTTCTTAAGCTTACGCTGGGCAAACCGTTAAAAATATCAGTATACAATGAGTGTAAGAGATGTTCAGCATGAAAAGTTCTACAAAAACGTTCGCGAGAACATATCTCTATCTTCAATACATCGCCCACTATAAGTGTTTTTAGATTGGACGGAAGGGGAATTTGTGTTTCATGCACCTCACCATTCTTAAATTACGTCTGACAAGAATTTGTTGCACATGCAGCTCCAGGATAATATAATTAATAGTCCAGTCAGTGATTTTAACCCATCATGCCGAGACGTAAAACGGATATAGATCGTAGTTCATTAACATCGCAAAGAAGCGCTTATCTCGTAATGCATTCACAACTGTTCCCGGGCGAAGCCGGGCCGGGTTGCTAGTTAAGTGTAAAATGTTATTTGTGTGTTGTGTTGTATTTTACAGCTTATTATATTGCCACTTATTTATTTATGTATTTATCGTATGGCTTTTAGTGCCGGGAGTGTCCGAGGACATGTTCGGCTCGCAAGAGTCTGTTGCTGCTTCCAGCGGACACCCTTAGGGTGAGCTACAAGTTCCATTCAATTTCAAGTAGTTCCGACTTTCGCTACCAGATGTCAATGATACCTAGTGGTGAACTACTTTGATAGAGCGTTCAAGTGAAATCTAACCTAGAAATTTAGCTTAACACAAGTTTAGTCTGTGGAAGGATCTTTTTCATGCCATAAATCTATGACATGGGACCGCCGGCTTTACTTCCCCTCCGAAGGAAGGCATACTGAAGGATTTTTAACGCTCTTAAAAATTACAGGCCATATAAACTTAGAATCTTATTTAAAATAATTACACAAAGTTATATGCTCTAAGATATTTCTGGGTGTTTTGCGGTGACAATCTCCTGAGAATACTCACAATATTCCAGGATAGTCAGCCCCCCACCCCCCTCCGAAAATAAATTGCAAATACGCCGCAGCCAAAGGGACCCTAACTGAGTCTGGCATTGGACTTGCATCATTCACGTGGGCCTCCCTTGGTCAAGTCTTGTTCCATTCTACCTGCGGAGGTAGTAGAGTAGCCTCTCATCGCTCCTCCCTGTTTCTTCAAACATTTCGAAAATGACGTGGAGCGCGCCTGTTGTGTATACATTACGTCATCTCGCCTCGTCATGGCGTCAGCGAGCGGTTGTGGAGCAAGAGGGGGAACGCATGTACAGGCATACAATGAGAACACACCTCACAGTGCACGACCCAGCATGAATCATGCACACAAATGACAAGCGATGAGGTTTCGCTTGCGACGAATGCACGTATATCGCAGGCGTGTGGCTGGGCGGAGCGCATTAGTTCCGAGTTCCGCCATCGGAAACAATTCGCTAGTAGGCTAGTACACATCACAGCAAGCTATTCCGTGTGTGAGTTTGTCAAACAGGAGAGGGTCACGCAAGAGAATCATGCACTCCACATTCCAGCGGCTACATATGGAAGCCTATAATAACTCAAAAAATACTCGTCGGATTTGCAAAATAAACACATCACTGAACTTGTCACTTCGTTTCCCCCAGGGGCTCACGACCTGTGGGAGTTAGGTTGGCGACCACGGGGCCCCAGCTCAGTCTGGCATTGCTTCCACTTACTTGAGCCGGGCTTCTCTCTGGTATATTTCCTGTCGACCTCTCTTGGTCAATTCTTGTTCTCTTCCAACCCCGACGGTATTAGGGTATCCGAGGCCTAGGGAGTCTCTTCCTTTCCCGCCTTCATTGGCACTTCTCTCATCTCTCCTGATCACTCATTCTTCGAGGGTTCAGCCTTCTTTTTCATTTCATGTTATCTCCTGCCTTCTGCTCAAGGCCCTCAAGGAGGCAGGGTGTATGTAGCTCCACCACTTCTGGTTTACTCTGGAGTTGCTACACCCTCAAGGGCTCACGGCTGATGAGTTTGGGAGTTGGCGACCTCGCGGGCTTCCTGATCTAGGTTCGTATTTTTCCCTTTTTCCACTGACTTTGGGGCGGAGCCTTTCCTATTTCCCTTTCCTCTCTGCCTTTCATGGCTCTCCTTCCTTCCAAGTCCCTCAATCCTCATTCTTCGAGGGTTGAGGGCATTTCTTTTCTTCCTGTCCTTTATTGCCTTATCCTTTATTTGTTTACCATTTCTTCTTCTAGTTTGTAAGTCTGTAGTTAGTATTAGTTATAGTTTTCATTCTCATCTCATCTTTCACTATCACCCAAACCATTAGGGGCCGATAACCGAGATGTTAGGCCCCTTAAAACAACAATTATCATCATCCTCACCAAGATTCGATTCAAGTATTCATGTAACTACTGATTAACAATTCTCTGTGTTGATCTGAGTAATCATCAGGCTAGTGGGTGATGAAGATGAAAATGTTGTTCGAAAGTGACGGAACAGTGGTGAAGTTGGCCCACCACAGTGATGTTTGCGACACTTGACATTGCTGCATCCAGGTATTGCACAGTTGACATTTGTCAGTCCTGGGAGCGATGCCAAACCATGACATAGCGTATTCAAGCAGGACACCAAGGACACTCATAATGTGTGCACAAGACAATCAGGGCAATTAATTCAAGCAATTGTCGTAGAGCCTTGTCGTTTTTAAGTCAAACGTTTCCACATGCCGGTGTTTGCGGCAGATGACATTGTAGTTCCTCCCCTTAAACCCTCAATAACTAACTAAATAACACGTGCCAGTGAAGTCAAACTAAATGCACGTATTTTTATGGCCTTCCAATCAAGGAAGTTATTAAAGATGTGAAATAGCACGGAGGACAATAAGCGGATTGTTATTCGAATGCTATGTACACCCCTAGTTTTCGGGGAGGAAACAAAAATGATCATTCTTCTCAGAATGGAACGATTAAACAGTGGAAGTAATAGAGAGTGAACCATATTTGCTTTCTTTTTAGACTATTATTAAGATGGGGTCGCCACTCCCAAATGCATATGACCTTGCCAGGTATGAACTAGGCCGCTCCTAACGAGGAGAACAGACGCTACGATTGTCCATAATATGGATAAATATCTTTTACTCTATTAACCCTGAGCACTGGGTTGGCTCTTCCGCCAACTTTGCTATGAATGAAGTAAGACTACCAATGCGAGCACTGGAACGACGGATGACAGGGAAGAGAGGACGAGGAAGACCAAGAATGCGTTGGATGGACTCGAAGAAGAATAGCATTAGTAAACGTAACCTGGATTGGAACACCGTGTCTGAAGAGGAATGGTGGAACGACAGAACAAAGTGGAGTGGAACCATATTTGCCCCCACCCAGTGTCAACTGGAAAAGGGGAAATGAAGATGATGATGATGATGAGTAATAGAGAGTGACTAATAGATACGGTGACCATATTTTTGATGATCAAAATAGGGACATCCTTGTTGGGGGATTGTTGGAGGGTAGAGAGATTATAGTTTGACTCTAACATATCGAGTTTCTTTAACTTATGGCCTTTTACTAAATTTAATTTAAAAAGTTCCACAAAAATCGATCCAAAATCAAATATAGAGGGTTAAATGGATACAAAGTTCATTTTAGTGTTTTTTATGTATTAATACTTTTTTTACTTGCGAATTGACCTCTTAGGATCACGCTACAATTTCATGCGACTGCCCTTCCGGTCTTTGTAGCTCGCCTCTCGTCCCAAATTGTGTATCCCTTTCCAACATTTGGGCCTCCTGGATGTTAGATCTCTCAAGGTCTTTTCGAGTTTCTTTACTCCATGATGTAGTTGGTTTTTTTTCTTGTTTTTTTTTTTCAGAAGTAGTCAAACAACTGCTTGGTTCATCTGGATTTGTCCAATATGTACATGTGTCCAGGAAATATTAGCCACCGTTTCCTCATGGTCGCCGAGATTTTTTCTACATTCTGGTAGACTTCGGCTTTGCTCCGAAGTTTCCATCCTGTTTCCGTCTGGATTGGGCCCATGATTTTCCGCAGGATTCTCCTTTCCAGAACCTCAAACTTCTCTAGCCTGTAGTTCATTGAAAGGCATTCCCAGGCGTACAGGCATTCTGTTTTGACTACAGTGTCGTAGTGCTTTATTTTGGCGTTTCAGGATAAGCATTTCTTGTCATAGATGTTTTTTGTTTTGTAAGCCCATTTTGAGATCCTATCTTCTACCGCGGCTTTCTCTAGACCATTGTCCTGTATCGTTTCACCGAGATATTTAAATTTCTTTACTCTCTGAATCCGCCCTATCTCCGTTTCAAGGAATTTTGGTCCTTGTGCGTCATTTATCATGAATTTTGTTTTCTCTATTGAGATCCGGAGTTCCGTCTTAATGGCGATCTTTTCTAAGAGGTTAATCTGAGTGATCGCTTCCCTTGGGCTTTCCGAGAGTATCGCAAAGTCACCTGCAAAGGCCAAACAGTTGCATTTAATCCCTCCTGATTTCCTCCCTCGACGTTCCAGGCAGGGAGACAACCGGATAAGTATCAGCCTGTATTATTACAGTATAACCACAGTTGATTTTTTATAACCATATTATCATCCAAAACAGACTAATTCCGGATTTTTATCACCATTTTATCATTTCACCTAACATTAGATATACTACATTTAGCATACACTGACAATTGCAGTACCAATACTGCAACTAAATAATTGTATATATTGTAAATATTTTTCACCTGTATTCTCAAACATAGATGTTATAGCCTAAGTGTAATGGATCTGATGATGATCGCTTGACGATCGAAACTGGTCATCTTAGTGCATTTATTAATCTTATGTAATTTATTTCAGGATTAGGGCACAACCCATCTCTTTTGTGTACATTCGTGTTGACCGACTGAAAAGCACTAAACTTTTGTTTACTTAGGCAACACTGAAAAATGGCTTCAAACCTCACAATGTTTTAATAAATAAAAGATCCTTTATATATGATTAATGTGCGTTGAACAGTTGATGTGAATCGATAGTTATTGTACATTACCGATTCGCGAAACTATCGAAGTGGATTTGACAAATTCTTAAGGTTAAGAAAAGGTGTGATATGTAGAATTTCTCCTGTCACACACTGACGCGACAATAGGGATGTATAGAACTAGCACCGATAGAGCGCACTGCTGTTGTACTGGGTAAGCGCAAGGCGCTCTTCATTTGTCTCCTGTGTTCTCATGCCGCTAATATCCACGAATTTAAGTTGTTTAAATGGCTATTTTCGTGACTATGCCGAGCTATTGCAGTGTTCCTCTTTGCAAAAATCAGGGAAATCCGATTTCGTGTCACCAATTTTAACAAAATAAAGAAATGAGGAAGAAATGGTTACATGCTCTTAGAAGGAAACATTTCGGTAAGAAAATCTGACCGAAAATATTAAAGTGTGTTTCCATCGTTTTCAACTCGATGACTTCACGAAAACTGTGTTGGGCAAGTGTGATTTACAAAGGGAAATAATTCCTACCTATAAACTGAATAGACATATCGATAACAACCACTGAATTTATGCGTTTGTATTTGAAGGTGAGAGAGCAAGATTAAAATCGGGCACTGTTCCATCGCTTTTTCCGTGGACCACGAACACAACAAAAATAAGGAAGAGGCCATACACAAGAAAATTGCCAGTTTACCACGATAAGCCTACAATATCGGAATCTGCATAAATTATCTCCATTGAAGTACGGTACGGGAAGAAATCGTCAATATAAAGGAAGAAGTGAATGTAACATTTGTGATTCCCATTTTCAAAGGCATCAATACTCGGACAAATACTTCAAGAATAAATGTCACAACATTAACAGTCAAAAACGTATTATGGTTGGTTTCTTGAAATCAGAATTAATCGTCAACTTACATCTGCCCGACGGAGAATGTGGTACCGGTAGTGACTGACTTCTACATTCTTGAGTCATAGGCCTAAGTTAGCCAGATGAATGGAAACAGTTCATGGCCTTAAAACAGGGATTCTCAAACTTTTTAAATACTGTACCCCTAAGTCGTTTCCAAGGGGTACGGAAACGATTTGTATTAAGAAATTGACAAATTACAAAAGAACCAAACGTTGCGATGCATTTTGAGGTAAACAATACCGGTATCAACTTTCTTTGATTATGTTTACCTTAAAACAAGACCGTTTCATGTACGCTATCAACCAAAAAAATACACGAATCCAAGTCTATAAGCAAGGGGAGCCAGTGAATATTTAAATCTATATTTATAAAAGGAAGATTATAGTTTTACGTGACCGTTAATCTAGAGATCATAAGGCACAGAGGACTTCCTCTTTACGTGGAATCCGAACAGGACAAGGCATTTCACTTTAAAAATCTCACATGCATTGACCGGGAAATCTCCATTTATGATTTAAGTCTTATGGAGATATAGGCTATTTATCAATATAGGCCTACAATACTCAAGCATACTGACTCCTATTCATAATTTGAATAATAAAGCGCGTTAGAATTTTGTTACTACCGCTGTAGCCTACTAATTCTTCCCTCCTCCCACTGGTTTTAGCGCCTCTAGTCCGTAGCTCATTTTACAGCTGTTTAACACTTAAACGCTGAAAATCGTTCATAATATATTAGAGGATGCACCTATAGAATTAATTAATATAGTCTTGAAGTAAAATTAGAGAAGATATAATTTACTTTAGCTTAGAAAACTCGGTCACAATCTATACATTCCTCGTAGCTGACTGGGGGAAACATAGGACGATCGCCTTGCGCTTACCCAGTACTACACGAGCGCTATCTGGCGCGAACTTTCTCAGGCTACATCCCTATTAGGTCAAATTGTTACAATTGTTGGATCTGTCGAGTCCACTTTACCTTCTATGAAATCTGTGGGAATTACAGCGAGGAGGACGAAGACATTCAACTGATGGAAGAGTGGTACCAGGGTCGCTAGGATGTTAACTTGGCGGCTTCGGTGGCGTAGTCGGTAGCATGCCCAAGATCGCGAGTTCAATCCCGGCTGAAGTCGTCGGATTTGTTAAAAACGTTAAAAATTCCTCAGTATGCCTTCCTTCTGAGGGGAAGTAAAGCCGGCAGGGCCATGACATAGAATTACGGTATGCAAAAGAACCTACCACTAACTCCAATTATGTGAAGCTAAATTTCTTTAGAATTCATTAACGCTCTATTATGTTCCAACGTTCGACACTAGATGCCAGTTGCGGTGGCATCTAGTAGCCAATTTCACAGCTAGGTGTCGTTGATGGCAGCAAAAGTAGGAACTATTTGAAATTGATCGTCTGCAGTCCTTACCTGAATAACAGATAACACACACTAATACAGCCATCACAATTAACAGCGGTTATCAGACAGATTCTACACACACCCAAAGTACACGGGGCTACATGGCGACGTTGTCGCAGCCCCTAAACTGAGGAACCAACCAACCAGGGGAAGTAAACCCGGCGGGCTAGATTTGTATAAAGTGCGTTCAAAAAGTAACGAGCCGAAGGCATAATTACAGAAACCAGTACCTGTATGTTAGAAGTATTGGCCCTGGCTGTTGAGGCACTTGTCCCACTGTGACACGAGGCGGTCATTGGCTGTCTCATCCAATTCCCTGGGCTGCGATGTGAACCAGTTCCGCTCGTACAGCTGGACGTTGGCGTTGGCGTCCGAGGTGAATCGTTGGCCCCGCAGAGTCCTTTTCAGGAGACCAAACATGGCGTAATCACAGGGAGAGAGGTATGGAGGTATGCAGGTGTGCCGCGACTGTGTTGGCCGTATGAGGTCGTGCATTGTCGTGGAGCGACCACGGCGGCTATGGCGTTCACTGTCACTCGGCGGTCCTGGGTAATGAGTGCATCAACCAGCTGGACGTTGTCATCGGTAATGCAGGGGCGGGGGAGTGCCCCAGACCGGGCATCATCGGCTAACGACACCCGTCTTTCCCTGAAGCGCTTGTGCCTCGCCTTGACCCTTGCAAGGGACATGCAGTGTTCGCCGTACACTTGTGACATTCGGCGATGAATGTCCGTTCCCCCTACTCCTTCCGCTGTCGGAAACCGAACAACACCTCTTTGCTCTTCGGTTGACGCCTCCATGTCACTGTTTGCAATGCGACTGGGAGCGTTGGACGATTGATGCATGCTGCTGCTCGCTTTGTATCGTCACCTGGCGTGCACGCGTGCCCTCTAGCGACGGGCTGTGACCTTCCACGCTCTGGTCGGAACCACACCTCGTTACACTCGCCACGATTAGCCGATGTCGTCACCGGTTTGAGCATTCCAGCCTCCGGCTCGTTACTTTTTCAACGCACCTTATAGGTTAGATTTGATTAACGGTCTATTAATTCCCTATGTTCGTCTCCAGGTGCCTGTTGCGGAGGAATCTAGTAGCCAAGTTCACAGCTAGGTGCCGTTGACGGTAGCACTTGGTAGCAAAGGTAGGAACTACTTGAAATTGTTCGTCTGCAGTCTTACCTGAATCACAGATAACACTCACTAATACAGCCATTACAATTAACACCGGTTATCAGACAGATTCTACACACACCCTACGTGTCCAACCAACCACGATCTTAACACATTTGAAGACTATTGTTGTTGTTCCAGAGTAATTGAAAGGGTCCTTTCTTCCACAATAATGGTGTATGTGTTTCATTTGTTTTATTATTCATGCACATTTAAGTTGGATTTGTTGTTGTTGTTGTTGTTTGAGTCTTCAGTCATTTGACTGGTTTGATGCAGCTCCATTCCTCCCTGTCCTGTGCTTATCGTTTTATCTCTACATAGCTACCACACCCTACATCCGCGAAAATCTGTTTAACATATTCTAACCTTGGTATACCCCTACAGTTCTTGTCCTCGACCCTTCCTTCCATAACTAGGCTTGATATTCCAGGGTGTCTTAGTATGTGTTCTACCAACCTATCTCTTCTCTTCATTAGCAGTCGCCAGAAACAACTCTCCTCTCCCACTCGTCTTAATACCTCTTCGTTTGTAACCTTATCTAACCATCTGATCTTCAACATTCTCATGTAGCACCACATTTCAAACGTTTCAATTCTCATCTTTCCTGCTGCTCCAACAGCCCACGTTCAACTTCCATAGAGCGCCACGCTCCAGACAAAGTCTTTCAAAAATGACTTCCTAATTCCTAAATCTATTTTCGATGTCTACAGATTCCTTTTCTGTAGAATTGCTTTCCTTGCCTGAGCCAATCTACTTTTTATATCCTCTTTGCTTCGTCCATCACTGGTTAATTTGCTTTCTAAGTAACAGAAGTCTCCTACTTCCTTTAGCTTTTCACCTGCCAATTTGATGTCTGTAAAGGTTTCTGATATTTTTCGGCTGCATTCCAATATTTTTGTTTTACATTTATTAATTTTCATCATGAATTCTTTCCTCTAGAGTCTAGATGGAGTCCATGCCATTCAAAAACTCACTCAAATCCTCAGGCGTGTCGGCTAAGATGACGATGTCATCAGCAAATCTCAGAGTTGAAATTATTTCTCCTTGGATCTTAATATTTTTCACCAATTTCCTATTTTAAAACGATAGCAAGAAAACTCGACCTGACTGAATTCAGCATGCACAAAAATGTAAATTGTTGACCTCAAAATAAGACGTAAACCAGTGAAATCGTTCAGTGAAGCCGACACAATTCGGGGAAGACACCATTAAGCACTTATATGGACCAGCATTCAGGCTGATAACCACTCACTGGATGTGCTTTTTAATGTCCTCGTAAATCCAACTTCTTTGTCGGGTTTTATAGCGCACAGCTTTATGACGGTATTGTGCACGTTAGAGTATTAGCTGGATTAAGATATTACAGCACGGATTTATGAATATTAAAATCCTCTGCGCCCATTTACAAATACGACCGTGGTACATAAGCTCATTGAACAATTACTCACCCCTTTGGAAGAGCACAGTAGTCGCTTTGGAGACTTTCTACCGGAGCCATGTGACCCTTCACAAGATCTGTCAACTGTATCTTTTACCCTTTCTTCTATCCATGAGAGATCGCACTTCAGGCCAAATTCACAGGAGGGACAATCTGTCAGTTTGTAGCACAGTACATTGATCTGTTTCTTCTAAATAACATTCTTCTGTGAATTGTCCTTCACTTCAACTAAATTCTGTAGGAATTCGGAACGATGCGATTAGGGTTTCATTGATTCGCTATTACCACGCTCTCTGCTAATATATTAGTTGGCACACCTGTCCTTGCCTTTCGTTTCCTTTGTTTGTAGCAATGCCTTTGTGTTTCACTTGTTTCTAACGCTGTCTGTCCTACTATTATGTTGGCATACCTGGGCGTTCCACTTGCTTATAACGCTGTCTGTTCTACTATTATGTTGGCACGCCTAAATACTCCAATTGCTTATAACGCTGTCTGTTCTACTATTATGTTGGCACGCCTAAATACTCCACTTGCTTATAATGCTGTCTGTCCTACTATTATGTTGGCATGCCTGGGCGTTCCACTTGCTTATCAAAATGTCTGTTCTACTATTATGTTGGCACGCCTAAATACTCCACTTGCTTACAACGCTGTCTCCTTCTATTATGTTGGCACGCTTGTGTGTTCCACTTGCTTATAACGCTGTCTGTAATACTATTATGTTGGCACGCTTGTGTGTTCCACTTGCTTATAAAGTTGTCTGCACTACTATTATGTTGGCACGCTTGTGTGTTCCACTTGCTTATAAAGTTGTCTGCACTACTATTATGTTGGCACGCTTGTGTGTTCCACTTGCTTATAACGCTGTCTGTCCTACTATTATGTTGGCATGCCTGGGTGTTCCACTTGCTTATCAAAATGTCTGTTCTAAAGTGTGTTGGCATGCCTGGGTGTTCCACTTGCTTATCAAAATGTCTGTTCTACTATTATGTTGGCACGCTTGTGTGTTCCACTTGCTTATAACGTTGTCTGCACTACTATTATGTTGGCACGCTTGTGTGTTCCACTTGCTTATAACGCTGTCTGTACTACTATTATGTTGGCACGCTTGTGTGTTCCACTTGCTTATAACGCTGTCTGCACAACTATTATGTTGGCACGCTTGTGTGCTCCACTTGCTTATAACGCTGTCTGTACTACTATTATGTTGGCACGCTTGTGTGTTCCACTTGCTTATAACGCTGTCTGTACTACTATTATGTTGGCACGCTTGTGTGTTCCACTTGCTTATAAAGTTGTCTGTACTACTATTATGTTGGCACGCTTGTGTGTTCCACTTGCTTATAACGTTGTCTGTCCTACTATTATGTTGGCACGCTTGTGTGTTCCACTTACTTATAACGCTGTCTGCACTACTATTATGTTGGCACGCTTGTGTGTTCCACTTGCGTATAAAGTTGTCTGCACTACTATTATGTTGGCACGCTTGTGTGTTCCACTTGCTTATAAAGTTGTCTGTACTACTATTATGTTGGCACGCTTGTGTGTTCCACTTGCTTATAACGCTGTCTGCACTACTATTATGTTGGCACGCTTGTGTGTTCCACTTGCTTATAAAGTTGTCTGTACTACTATTATGTTGGCACGCTTGTGTGTTCCACTTGCTTATAAAGTTGTCTGCACTACTATTATGTTGGCACGCTTGTGTGTTCCACTTGCTTATAAAGTTGTCTGCACTACTATTATGTTGGCACGCTTGTGTGTTCCACTTGCTTATAAAGTTGTCTGCACTACTATTATGTTGGCACGCTTGTGTGCTCCACTTGCTTATAACGCTGTCTGCACTACTATTATGTTGGCACGCTTGTGTGTTCCACTTGCTTATAAAGTTGTCTGCACTACTATTATGTTGGCACGCTTGTGTTCCACTTGCTTATATAGTTGTCTGCACTACTATTATGTTGGCACGCCTAAATACTCCACTTGCTTATAACGTTGTCTGCACTACTATTATGTTGGCACGCTTGTGTGTTCGACTTGCTTATAAAGTTGTCTGCACTACTATTATGTTGGCACGCTTGTGTTCCACTTGCTTATAAAGTTGTCTGCACTACTATTATGTTGGCACGCTTGTGTTCCACTTGCTTATATAGTTGTCTGCACTACTATTATGTTGGCACGCTTGTGTGTTCCACTTGCTTATAAAGTTGTCTGCACTACTATTATGTTGGCACGCTTGTGTGTTCCACTTGCTTATATAGTTGTCTGCACTACTATTATGTTGGCACGCTTGTGTTCCACTTGCTTATAAAGTTGTCTGCACTACTATTATGTTGGCACGCTTGTGTTCCACTTGCTTATAAAGTTGTCTGCACTACTATTATGTTGGCACGCTTGTGTGTTCCACTTGCTTATAAAGTTGTCTGCACTACTATTATGTTGGCACGCGTGTGTGTTCCAGTTGCTTATAAAGTTGTCTGTCCTACTATTATGTTGGCACGCTTGTGTGTTCCAGTTGCTTATAAAGTTGTCTGCACTACTATTATGTTGGCACGCTTGTGTTCCACTTGCTTATATAGTTATCTGCACTACTATTATGTTGGCACGCTTGTGTGTTCCACTTGCTTATAAAGTTGTCTGTACTACTATTATGTTGGCACGCTTGTGTGTTCCACTTGCTTATAACGCTGTCTGTACTACTATTATGTTGGCACGCTTGTGTTCCACTTGCTTATAACGCTGTCTGTACTACTATTATGTTGGCACGCTTGTGTGTTCCACTTGCTTATAAAGTTGTCTGCACTACTATTATGTTGGCACGCTTGTGTGTTCCACTTGCTTATAAAGTTGTCTGCACTACTATTATGTTGGCACGCTTGTGTGTTCCACTAGCTTATAAAGTTGTCTGCACTACTATTATGTTGGCACGCTTGTGTGCTCCACTTGCTTATAACGCTGTCTGCACTACTATTATGTTGGCACGCTTGTGTGTTCCACTTGCTTATAAAGTTGTCTGCACTACTATTATGTTGGCACGCTTGTGTTCCACTTGCTTATATAGTTGTCTGCACTACTATTATGTTGGCACGCCTAAATACTCCACTTGCTTATAACGTTGTCTGCACTACTATTATGTTGGCACGCTTGTGTGTTCCACTTGCTTATAAAGTTGTCTGCACTACTATTATGTTGGCACGCTTGTGTGTTCCACTTGCTTATAAAGTTGTCTGCACTACTATTATGTTGGCACGCTTGTGTGTTCCACTTGCTTATAAAGTTGTCTGCACTACTATTATGTTGGCACGCTTGTGTGTTCCACTTGCTTATAACGCTGTCTGTACTACTATTTTGTTGGCACGCTTGTGTGTTCCACTTGCTTATAACGCTCTCTGTACTACTAATATGTTGGCACGCTTGTGTGTTCCACTTGCTTATAACGCTGTCTGTACTACTATTTTGTTGGCACGCTTGTGTGTTCCACTTGCTTATAACGCTGTCTGTACTACTATTATGTTGGCACGCTTGTGTGTTCCACTTCCTTATAAAGTTGTCTGCACTACTATTATATTGGCACGCTTGTGTGTTCCACTTGCTTATAACGTTGTCTGTCCTACTATTATGTTGGCACGCTTGTGTGTTCCACTTGCTTATAACGCTGTCTGCACTACTATTATGTTGGCACGCTTGTGTGTTCCACTTGCTTATAAAGTTGTCTGCACTACTATTATGTTGGCACGCTTGTGTGTTCCACTTGCTTATAAAGTTGTCTGCACTACTATTATGTTGGCACGCTTGTGTGTTCCACTTGCTTATAAAGTTGTCTGCACTACTATTATGTTGACACGCTTGTGTGTTCCACTTGCTTATAAAGTTGTCTGTACTACTATTATGTTGGCACGCTTGTGTGCTCCACTTGCTTATAACGCTGTCTGTAATACTATTATGTTGGCACGCTTGTGTGTTCCACTTGCTTATAAAGTTGTCTGCACTACTATTATGTTGGCACGCTTGTGTGTTCCACTTGCTTATAAAGTTGTCTGCACTACTATTATGTTGGCACGCTTGTGTGTTCCACTTGTTTATAAAGTTGTCTGTACTACTATTATGTTGGCACGCTTGTGTGTTCCACTTGCTTATAACGCTGTCTGTACTACTATTTTGTTGGCACGCTTGTGTGTTCCACTTGCTTATAACGCTCTCTGTACTACTAATATGTTGGCACGCTTGTGTGTTCCACTTGCTTATAACGCTGTCTGTACTACTATTTTGTTGGCACGCTTGTGTGTTCCACTTGCTTATAACGCTGTCTGTACTACTATTATGTTGGCACGCTTGTGTGTTCCACTTCCTTATAAAGTTGTCTGCACTACTATTATATTGGCACGCTTGTGTGTTCCACTTGCTTATAACGTTGTCTGTCCTACTATTATGTTGGCACGCTTGTGTGTTCCACTTGCTTATAACGCTGTCTGCACTACTATTATGTTGGCACGCTTGTGTGTTCCACTTGCTTATAAAGTTGTCTGCACTACTATTATGTTGGCACGCTTGTGTGTTCCACTTGCTTATAAAGTTGTCTGCACTACTATTATGTTGGCACGCTTGTGTGTTCCACTTGCTTATAAAGTTGTCTGCACTACTATTATGTTGACACGCTTGTGTGTTCCACTTGCTTATAAAGTTGTCTGCACTACTATTATGTTGGCACGCTTGTGTGTTCCACTTGCTTATAAAGTTGTCTGCACTACTATTATGTTGGCACGCTTGTGTTCCACTTGCTTATATAGTTGTCTGCACTACTATTATGTTGGCACGCTTGTGTGTTCCACTTGCTTATAAAGTTGTCTGCACTACTATTATGTTGGCACGCTTGTGTGTTCCACTTGCTTATAAAGTTGTCTGCACTACTATTATGTTGGCACGCTTGTGTTCCACTTGCTTATATAGTTGTCTGCACTACTATTATGTTGGCACGCTTGTGTGTTCCACTTGCTTATAAAGTTGTCTGCACTACTATTATGCTGGCCCGCTTGTGAGAACCACTTGCGTGTAGCGCTGACTGTACTAATATTATGTTGCTCCACTTACTAGCAGCACTGACTGTACTACAGTAATATTATGTTGGCACGCCTGTCCTCACCTTGCATCCCCTGTCACCCCAGGGACTCATAACCTCACCCTCACCGCGGTGATACATTGGTGAAAAAGAATGTCGCATGTCAAACATCAATTTCCATAACACAGCCCTTCTAAAGGACGACCCCATATCCAAGCAAATACAACCCTTGTCCTGTCTAATGCAGACAGTTTCCGAACATGGTTGGTTGGTTCCTCAGTTTAGGGGCTGCGGCAACGCGGGCATGTAGCCCCGTGTACTTTGGGTGTGTGTAGAATCTGTCTGATAAGCGGTGTTCATTGTGATGGCTGTATTAGTGTGTGTGTGTCTGTTTTTAATTCAAGTAAGAACTGCATACGATAATTTCAAGTAGTTCCTACTTTCGCCACCAAATGCTACCGTCCACGACACCTAGCTGTGAACTCGGCTACTACTAGATGCCATAGCAACCAGCCCCCGGTGACGAACGTTGGAACTTAAGTGCATTAGTCAAACCTAATGTACAAATGTTGGCTTCACACAAGTCTAGTTAGGGGAAAATTATTTAACATGCCATAAATCTATGACATGGGCCCGCCGGCTTTACTTCCCCTCCAAAGGAAGGCATACTGAGGGATTTTAACGCTCTTAAAAATCCGAAGACTTCGGCTGGGTTTGAACCCGTGACCTTGGGCATAGAAGCTCAGCATGCCTCTGAAGCCACCAGTTTCCGAACATCGAGGCGATGTTTCTTAAAGATGCGAAACATGTGCCTCTATTTTCTAAAGTTGAACCAGCAATTTGAATTTGAAAGGTTGCATTGTTTTGTCGCCGGTAATAAGCGATGCATGGTGAATCGAATAATTAGAAATTTATCGAAAATGATATTATCGACTGTCCGTTCATTCGATTAATCGGGTAACCGAAGATTCGATTAACTTAATTCCTTAGTAGACACGAGATGAGAAACGAAGTTTATATGGGACGCATATTTTGACGAAACTACAAGGTCATCACACCAATAATTTGCGGATGGTGGCCATGTATGTGTGCAAATCGATTCCCCTATCAATTCAAACACGGGAAAACCGAATTGAACGAAATTTGGTACAGAGGTAGCACTATCCAAGGACACATCAGTGTCATGTTTTATATCGCCGCCATCTTGACGAAATGGCGGCCACCCAAATGTTAAAAGCTGGAATCAAATTACGCCCAACCTAATCATCTAATCTCTACGAAATTTTTCAACGTTATACCTTTATGTATAAAGATTCTTTTGACCAAACTACAAGGTCATCAGCCCAATAATTTGCGGATGGCGGCCATGTATGTGTGCAAATCGATTCCCCCAATCTTTTCAAACACGGTGAAACTGAATTGAACGAAATTTGGTACAGGGGTAGCACAAGCGAAGGGCACCTCACTGTCATGTTTTATATCGCCGCCATCTTGAGGGAAATGTAATGGTGGCCACCCAACTGTAAAAGCTTAAATCAAATTACGACCACCCTAATCATCTGATCTCTACCAAATTTTGCAACAACATACCTTTTTGTGGGACGCATCGTTTGACTGAACTACAAGGTCATCAGCCCAATAGTTTGCAGATAGCGGCCATGTATGTGTGCGAATTGATTCCCCATATCAATTCAAACACGGTGAAACCGAATTGATTGAATTTTTTACAGAGGTAGCACTAGCAAAGGGCACCTCATATTCATGTTTAATATCCGTATAACACGTTGTATTTCAACAAGCTACTACAACCAACATTCAATTATACTCCTTGAAAAGGACAAAGTGTTATAACAATACCCATGCATTTAGGAGAAAGTAGGCTGTATGTTCTTTACTGAACATCTTGTTTTAATTAATGAAATGTCTGGTTTGCTTCTGTGAGAGCGAAGTGAAAAGTACGAAGTACAATCGACAAAATAATGAATTCTTCGACCAACCGACAATCGATTAAACGGCCATTCGATTAGCCGATTAAAACACACAATCGATTAATCGTTATTTGTAGGAATTAATCTTTTTTTTCTGCTTCATTTAATCAATTATCCCCCCAGGGGCTCATATCTAGTGGGATGTGGGTTGGCGACCACGGGACCCCAGCTGAGTCCGGCATTGCTTCCTCTTACTTGTACCGGGCTCCTCTCCGTCTTCTTTCCTGTTGACTTCTCTTGGTCAACTCTTGTTCTCTTCCGACAGATGAACTCGTAGTTCCCCCCCTTGAAACCTCGATAACTAACTTACTAACTAACTAACTAACTAACTAACTTCTGACTCCGACGGTATTAGGGTATCCGAGGCCTAGGGAGTCTTTCACTCTCGCGCCTTAATTGGCCCTTCTCTCATCTTTCCTGATGCCTCATTCTTCGAGGGTCAGCCTTGTTTTTCCTTTAATTATATTTCCATTTGTATCTACGATTCCCGCCCTTTTTTATGAATTGGCTCCCCGTGTCTCTAAATTACATTTTGTGAGTATTTTGAATCCCAACCACATTTTGTAAGTATTTTCAATCTAAATTGCATTTTGTAAGTATTTTGAATCTCAATTGCATTTTGTACGTATTTTCAATCTAAATTGCATTTTGTAAGTATTTTGAATCTCAATTGCATTTTGTGAGTATTTTAAATCGCGGGTTTCCAAAAATTGTGAGTGTTATCAATCTACATTCGATTTTGTAAGTATTTTGAATATCCATTGCACTTTGTGAGTATTTTGAATCTGAGCCGGTGTTTTTCAATCTAACTTGCACCGTGTAATTTCAATTCCATTTTGTCAGTATATTCAGTCCAGCTTAATTTTCGTTCTGGTTTCCATGTCATTGTCAATTTCGCTATCACCCAGACCATTAGGGGCCGATAACCTAGATGTTAGGCCCCTTAAAACAACAATTATCATCATCATTAATCGATTATACGAAAAGTGAAATTAACCTATTAAAAGTTCCAGTTCTATAAGGCATCCAATGTTTAGAATGAAGCATTGGTCTTATTGCGCGTTACGACAGGGTTGCCACTCCGTGAGAGGAGGCAGAACAAAGCGCTGCGCGTACACCTTCCGCACATTCAGCGATTGTGCAGTGACGAAGACTTGAATTAAGTACTGTAGGCTAACATAACACATACAACAAAATTAAATTAAATTAACTATAACGTCATTATAAAGTCATTATATTTAACATTCCTGCTATTCTTGCGAAGTGTATTACTTAGCCTCTTTTTGCGTGGCGACAGTACTGGACCCAGTCCACTCTCACTACGTATTTTAAAAACGATAGTCTTTGATATTCATGTGGCCAGAGCAGTTTCATTGACTAAATTATGTATACTTTCGTTAGGTTTAAGATTCTTAAAATAACTGAATACGTTAATTACGACCTGTTTTACCCTCCTTCTGAGCACTTGACCACGCTTTCTTTTCACAAAACTATCCATTGTTGTACGTGAAATACGTAAAACACAACACGTTAAATCTAACAGAACTGCTGCACACACACTCAAGATAGAGACTGCTGAACAACTGAAATACAAGCTCGAAGAGCACAGTAATAAAGCTGTGATTAGCAAGCTGCACCCCGCTGTCCTTCGAAACTTCATTCATATAATCCGCGGTCAGTGAACAGCCCGGGCTGCGTAAACAATTAAACCTACTCTCTGGGTAAGCAGGTAGAAAACTTCTTCCAACATTCCTCTACAACTCTCAAACTGATATGACATGGTTATCTTTAAAAATTGAAAAGTTGGCAGCATACGAACTTTTTCAATGCTGCTATGTGGTTATGAGAAAATATTCAGAAGTTTTACCTACATGAAAATTGTAATATTGCCAGTATAAAATATTTCAATAATCCATCATCAAGATGGCACATTTAGCTACACGTGTGTGAAAAATAGGCATCACAAAGTCAATGCAACATGATATAAGATCGATTTTACTAAAAAGGGGACACAGTTTATCGTTTTTTAAAATATGGATATCTAATTTGTCTAGCATTTCTATCAAGTTTACGTAGTTCTAATATAGGAAAAAAAACATCAGCAAAATATAGTTCTACCCGAATATGCTGTTTTTTCGATAAAGAAAATATTTCGACTGATATGGCAACAGTGGATTGCTAGAAAATGACAGCGTCATACATGTCTCACGTGCAACAGAGAGAGAGAGAAGAATATCCCTATCTAACCAGTGCTTCATTCTAAACAATGGATGCCTTTTTTATAGTTACAAATCCTTCGTTTGAGACATCGTCCAGAGGAAACAGGTGTTGCTTGTTAATTATCCCTCGTAGAATGAAAGCCACTGAAAGTTAAACACTAGGCGATGTTGCGATGCAAATTGGTTGCCTGTAAATGCTAATGAGTGGTATTTTATTCCTAGTCTGCAAGTTTCACCATTCAAATCATTGAAAAGTTCCAACCCCTCTTTTGGAAATTTGACTACCAAACCTCCTTCCTTGCCCGCGAATATCAATTAGGTTGCACCAATTGGGCTATTAATTAAGCAATTAAACCCCGTTTAGAGTCTATAATTCACGGGTTAATTAAAGATGTGGTTAGCCGAGACTGCAGTATAAAATTCCTAACGAAGTAGACAATTACCTCAGCACGTGGCGGCAAAACTCCCCCTGTTGTGGGAAATTAAAGATTAGTCCACACCGTCACGGTGCACACCTCACCTGCTGAGCTGAAGGTTGAGACCTAGGGTCCCGCCGTAGTTAATAATAATGATGATGATAATTGTTGTATTAAGGGGCCTAACATCTAGGTTATCGGCCCTTAATGGTTTGGGTGATAGTGAATGATGAGATGAGAATGAAAACTATAACTAATACTAACTACAGGCTTACAAACTAGAAGAAGAAATGGTAAACAAATAAAGGATAAGGCAAATAAAGGACAGGAAGAAAAGAAATGCCCTCAACCCTCGAAGAATGAGGATTGAGATACTTGGAAGGAAGGAGAGCCATGAAAGGCAGATAGGGAAGGGAAAGAGGAGAGGGCCCGCCCCAAAGTCAGTGGAAAAAGGGAAAAAAACGCATCCAGCTAAGGAATCCCCCGGGATCACCAACTCCCTTGAGGGTGCAGCACTATTCAGGGTGCACCAGAAGTGGTGGGGCTGCATACACCCTGTCTCCTTGAGGGCCTTGAGCTGAAGGCAGGAGATACAATGAAAAGAAAAAGGCCGCGATTAACAGTGCAGCTAATGTGGCAACCCTTAAGCGCTTAAGCGGCCAGGGAAATGGGCTAAAGATGTGCTTCTGCAACATGACAATGCCCGCCCCCACACTAGGCGAGAGACCACCGCTGCCATTGATCGAATGGGATTCACGGTGCTGCCACACTCACCATACTCCCCGACTTGGCACCAAGAGATTATCACCTTTTCGGGAACATGAAGAAACCTATGGACACCATTGTCAAGGCATGGGTATGCACCACTCCGAAAGAATGATTTCAGGAAGATCTGGAGAGACTGACACATCGATGGCAAAAGTGCATAAAGTTACAAGGAGAATATGTGTAACGTACTTTATTTGGGTAAAAAACGACAAGTAGTTCCGTGAAGAACTAAAGCCTATTTTCATATAACCTACTTATGTTAATTGTCACTATCAACATACAAAATTTCAGTTTGATTGCTGTAATAGATTCGTAGGTATTGAAATCCATCTAAATATTTCGGATGGTCGCCATGTTGGATTTTATATGTATAGGCCATAGAGTCAGGTACCATTAAAGGAAAATTATTGCTTAGGTTCATTATTCAAACTTTCACTTCGATCGCATGAATACGACACAAGAAATAAAAAAAAACTTAATTTTAATTTTTAATTTTAAAATTCGCACAGCCGCCATCTTGAGGTTATGTAAACAATTGGACTAAATTAGATACCAGTACATTACAATGTGCATAAACATTTCCTGCACCAAGTTTCATTGCGTTTGGATCATTAAATCGCGAGAAAGGTCAATTTAAAATGTTCAATTTCGCTTGGCCGCCATATTGGTTTTGTAGTTAACCGGTGTTTGAAAGTCTTATAGATGAACTTTAAGTAGTGCCCTTTATCTCCGTACAAAATTTCGGGGTGATACCGCTAATAGTTTCAGAGATATAGAATACCGGTGAAATATTTCGCAGAGCCGCCATCTTGAGGTTATGTAAACAATTGAACCAAGTTAGATATCGGTGCATTACAATGTGTCTAAACATATACTGTACCAAGTTTTATTGCGTTTGGTCGGTTAAATCGCGAGAAACGTCTTTTTAAAAGTCGCAACTTCGCTTGGCAGCCATGCTGGTTTTGTAGTTACCAGGTTTTCAAAAGTCACATAGGTGAACGTCTAGTAGTTCCCCTTATCACCGTAAATTATTCCAGGGTGATATCGGTAATAGTTTAGGAGATATTGAATGCTGGTGAAATATTTCGCACAGCCGCCATGTTGGATTGGTGAGACGTAACAAAATTTGAAGGGCACGGTCGGGGTCGTCCGGAATAGTGCTATGAACTTACCTAGTTTCATTGAAATCGCTCCAGCCGCTTAGAGTTATTAGGAGGGACACACACCATCACACACACACGCACACACAGACAGACACACGGACAAAAGGTGATGTCATAAGCCTATTTTTTTTCATAAATGAAAATAGGCTAATAATTTGTAAAGCAATATAGTACGTCCCTCGTATATTTGTAAGTGGGCGGAGATTGGAAAGGAAGCGGCTGTGGCATTACGTTATGAGCCATCACAATAATCGCCTGGAGTACAAGTGGTAATTCCACTTCTAGGATGTCTGAGATAGGAATCAAGCCCACCTCACGACGTTGTATGTACTGTGCCCGTTTGAGCCCTCAGAATTACATTTCTTAGCACTCTCTCATATAAGCACCTCAAACGGGTAAATGAAAACCAACTTTAAACTAACGTTCAAAAGAATCAGTCCAAATGACATTCAAGAAAGGAGGAAACCAACGCATAAAGTCAGACAATCTGAAAACTTATCTAGAGATAACTATTTTTATACAAGCAAAAGTCAATGTTGGTATTGGTGATTTGTGAGTAGTTCCGCATACAGATATTCCACAATTCAGATAAGTCTCCATATCAACACATTGTGAGTATAAGGTGCGTTTAAAAAGTCACTAGCCGGAGTCTGGAATGCGCAAACCGGTGACTACATCGGCTAATCGTGGCATGTGTAACGAGGTGTGGTTCCGACCAGAACGTGGAAGGACACAGCCCGTAGCTAGAGGGCACGCGTACACGTCACGTGACAATACAAAGCGAGCAGCAACATGTACCAATCGTCCAACGCTGCCAGTCGCATTGCAAACAGTGACATGGAGGCGTCAACCGAAGAGCAAATAGGTGTTGTTCGGTTTCTGACATAGGAAGGAGTAGGGGGAATGGACATTCATCGCCGAATGTCACAAGTGTACGGCGAACACTGCATGTCCCTCGCAAGGGTCAAGGCGTGGCACAAGCGCTTCAGGTAAGGACGGGTATCGTTAGCCGATGATGCCTGGTCTGGGGCACTCCCCTGCATTACCGATGACAACGTCCAGCTGGTTGATGCACTCATTACCCGGGACCGCCGAGTGACAGTGAACGCCATAGCCGCCGTGGTCGCTCCACGACAATGCACGACCTCATACGGCCAACACAGTCGCGGCACTCCTGCATAAATTCAAATGGGAGGTTCTGATCCACCCTCCATACAGTCCAGACCTCTCTCCCTGTGATTACGCCATGTTTGGTCCCCTGAAAAGGGCTCTGCGGGGCCAACGATTCACCTCGGACGCCGACGTTCAGCTGTACGTGCGGAACTGGTTCACATCGCAGCCCAGGGAATTTTATGAGACAGCCATTGACCGCCTCGTGTCACAGTGGGACAAGTGCCTCAACAGCCAGGGCCAATACTTCTAACATACAGGTGCTGGTTTCTGTAATTATGCCTCCGGCTCGTTATTTTTTGAACGCATCTTATACATAAACACTGCTTCTGTATCTGTATCATCATCTCAGCAGAGTAGGCGTGGGTAATTTCTGTATATTAGTTTACAATTCTAGTTGCTGTATCACAGCAGAGATTAGTTGGTGGAGCGAGACTGTTTCTCAGTCTTGCAACACTGCAGATATTTAAATAAATAAATACATAATTAGATCTTTTTGCTTAATGCTTTAGTACTTATCAGTAGCCTAATAGTTGCCACACCTTCTAAGATTTTCCCACGCTTTTGGTTTTTGTCTGTGTACTTTCTTGACCTGCTGCTTGTCTTGTATATTTGGGTCTGATGATGCTTGCTTAAACGGCGAGACATGTCATCCCACTTCTGTACGACCACAGGACCCGAACTCAGTCCAGCATTGCTTCCACTTACTTGTGCAAGGCTCCTCTCTCTCATCTTTTCCCCCAGGGTCTCACGTCTAGTGGGACGTGGGTTGGCGACCACGGGACCCCAGCTGAGTCCGGCATTGCTTCCACTTACTTGTGCCGGGCTCCTCTCTATCTTCTTTCCTGTCGACCTCCCTTGGTCAACTCTTGTTCTTTTCCGACTCCGGTGGTATTAGGGTATCCGAGGCCTAGGGAGTCTTTCACTTTCCCGCCTTAATTGGTCCTTGTCGCATCTTTCCTGATCCCTCCTTCTTCGGGGGTCAGAGTTTTTGTTTTCTTTTCATTATATATCCTTTACTCTTTAAGTTTACCGCACTGTTTTTTTGTTAATTGGCTCCCCGCTTATCTAAATTCCCTTTAGCGTTTTTTTTCTCCACACTTCATTTTGTACGTATTTTCAATCTACGTTGCACTTTGTAAGTCTTTTCGATCTAAATTGCATTTTGCGAGTGTTTTCAACCTCAATTGCATTTTGTGAGGATTCACAATCTAAATTGCTTTTTAGTAAGTCTTTCAATATACGGGGCGGAACTTTTGTGAGTATTTTGAATTTCTATTGCATTTTGTATTTTCAACCTAAGCTGCTTTTCGCAAGTATTTTCAATCTTAATTGCATTTTGTAGGGTGCGCATTTCGCAAGTATTTTGATTCTCAATTGCATTTTGTGGGTATTTTGAATCTAAATTACATTTTGTAAGTATTTTCAATCTAAATTGCATTTTGTAAGTATTGTCCATCCAATTGAGTAGTTTGAATCTGCCATATATTTTGTAAGACTTTTCAATTTCAATTGCATTTTGTAAGTATTTTGAATTTCAATTGCATTTTGTAAGTATTTTGAATTTCACTTGCATTTTGTAAGTATTTCGACTGTGCTTTGCATTTTGTACGTATTTTGAACTTAACCTACATTTTGTCCGCATTTTTCAATCTATTCCTTTTGTGAGTATTTTTGTTCTAAATTCCTTTTTGTAAGTATTATCGCTCTCCATTTTGTGAGTAGTTTCAATCTGAGTTCCTTTTTGTAAGTATTTTCCTTCTCACTTAATTTTCGTTCTGGTTTCCACTTCATTGACATTTTCGCTATCACCGAGACCATTAGGGGCCGATAACCTAGATGTTAGGCCCCTTAAAACAACAATTATCATCATCATCATCATCTCTCATCTTTCCTGACCCCTCATTCTTCGATGAGACAAGGGCGAATTAAGGCGGGAAAGTGAAAGACTCCCCAGGCCTCGGATACCTTAATACTGTCGGGGTCGGAAGAGAACATGAGAGGTAATTAAACAAACAATAAAAGCACAGGTATGTGTGTCGATCGAATCCAATATCCATTAACTAATTCTCTCTCGGGTGTTTGCTAGTGAATGCCTCGCCGTTTGACCTTTAGGATATAATATCTTAAACGCAGGAATATTGAATGTTCTGGGGCCAGCAGTAATCTCTCTACTCTACGGTATACCGATCCGGCGCCTGAGCCCGCTCTGGCAAGCGTAGGCTAATGAATCCTTTCTCATGAGACTGGAATATCATATTAGTCTGGAGTAGTGTGGTAGTGACAGAGCTGTCTCACTTAGCAAGTGGTGAGCCCCTGCGACCTTGGAATGGAAAGAGCCATGCTAGGAGGGCGTGCTTGGATTCGTTTTTTTCGTCTCGTCATGCTCTTTACGGGAATGTAGGTATCGAAAAGGTGAACTTAGGGTTTTGGGTAAAAAAATGCGTTTTTCACATTTTTGTCGATTTTCGGAAAACGGGCCATGCTAGGAGGGCGTGCTTGGATTGGTTTTTTTCGTCTCATGGTGCTATTTACGCGAATGTAGGTATTGAAAAGGTGAACTTAGGGTTTTGGGTCAAAAAATGCGTTTTTCACATTTTTGTCGATTTTCGGAAAACGGGCCATGCTAGGAGGGCGTGCTTGGATTCGTTTATTTCGTTTCGTTGTGCACTTTACGGGAATGTCGGTGTCGAAAAGGTGAAGTTAGGGTTTTGGGTCAAAAAATGCGTTTTTCACATTTTTGTCGATTTTTGGAAAACGGGTCATGCTAGGAGGGCGTGCTTGGATTCGTTTATTTCGTTTCGTTGTGCACTTTACGGGAATGTCGGTGTCGAAAAGGTGAACTTAGGGTTTTGGGTCAAAACATGCGTTTTTCACATTTTTGCCGATTTTTGGAAAACGGGTCATGCTAGGAGGGCGTGCTTGGATTCGTTTTTTTCGTCTCGTTGTGCTCTTTACGGGAATGTCGGTGTCGAAAAGGTAAACTTAGGGTTTTGGGTCTAAATATGCGTTTTTCACATTTTTGCCGATTTTTGGAAAACGGGTCATGCTGGGAGAGCGTGCTTGGATTCGTTTTTTTCGTCTCGTTGTGCTCTTTACGGGAATGTAGGTGTCGAAAAGGTGAACTTAGGGTTTTGGGTCGAAAAATGCGTTTTTCACATTTTTGCCGATTTTTGGAAAACGGATAACGTGATGATGACGTGCGTGATAGTATGTTTTCGTCTCGTTGTGCTCTTTACGGGGATATAGATATGGAATAGGTTAAAAGCTGGAAACATGTTTTTTTTAGTCACAAATGGGTTTTGTGATTTTCCCTCATATTGTGAAAACCGAAAACGTGAGAATGACGTGTGTGATAGTATTTATTTCGTTTCATTGTCCTCTTTACGGGGATATAGATATGAAAAAGGCAAAAAGCTGGAAACATGGTTTTCTTATGGAAAAGGTGTTTTTTGTTCATTTTCGCGTTATTTGGAAAACGAATGAGGCGATTTTTATGATGGTCATGTCGATGTATTTATGTCGTTCTGTTTACGGGAATGTAGGTATGGAAAACCTAAAATGATGGTTTCCGTTATTTTTTTTCGAGATCGTTGAGGAAAACGGGGAAAAATGTAAGAAACCAGATTTGAAGTCACGTTAGGTTATGCGCTATGATGTTAGTAAAACATTTATGCATTATTATTATTATTATTTGTCTTGACTGGTCAGGGCTCACACGCAGAGAGAGAACATGTTTAATGCAATGAGAATTGAAAGCATTGAAGCTAGCCCACGGCGATCCAGACAGACACAGGTCTTATCATCGTACGTGCCTCGCAGCAGAGAGAGATAACAGCCTGTTGTTCGCATGCAGGTGGCTGTTATCTGACCCAGACGTGTTACTCGATATCTCGATGAAGGACATACAGCTCTGTCGAAAAGCTGATCATTGCATTCCCACGCATACTCATGCAGAGATTGCAAAAGCTTGTGAGAATCGCTCTGACTTGTGCGCTCCATGACATCCTACTCGTAGGAACAAAAAAAAAGTAAAGTGTTAACTTTGCATCTTGTTGAGGAGACATATATGTTCTGAGGGTAAGAGAGACTCATCATTCTCGTGTTCATCTTTGAAGGTGACGGATGCAAGTGCCTTATGCTCTTTGTGAAATATTACGTGAACTGCGGCCATACTTGTACTGTTCATTATTGTTAATTATGACATGATTGGTTTTATTGTTATTTTGTGTATGCATGAAAAGTAAGTTAGTGACTGATGGTATTTTTGGGGGATTTCGTTTGTTGCAGATTTTTAAAAACAACATCATTAAGTCTGGGAAAGCAGACAGAGAGAGACAGTGACAGTGACAGTGGCGGCAAAGAGCACATTTGCTGAAAGTATTATAATTCATTATATGGTGAGTACATGTTGTTCCATTACTTTTATTGTTGTTGTTGTTGTTAAATGTATGTTATTTATTTCACGGAAATTTATATACTTATGGCGTGTATTTATTATTGTTTTAGAATGAAGATATATATGGAGTGAATAGGTTTTAACTACCTTGACGCTTTCGATATTAAAAAAAGAGGTGAGTCCTTTGTAAATGACTTTGTTATTTTCGAGTGAGTGTCTTATTTATGTGTGCACACTTGAAACCTTTTGTTTTTAGCCAAGTCTTATGAATGAATGAATGAATGAATGAATGAATGAATGAATGCACATGTTTAATGTATATAACCATGACTAATAACGGATTGTATTGGTTTGTTTTTCAGATAAATCATTGGAAACCAAAAAAAACAAGATAAACCTTGTCGTTGATATTAAAACTATAACAACTTTGTTGGTGATCATTTCCTGCTGGGGGCCCAAATTACTACAACCATTGTCTACCTGTGAACGAGATTGTGTGTGCCAGTCAGTAAAAATCGATAAGTGTGGTCGTTTGGAATTGGAGATTTTTGGATTAACCTATTTTAAGGTAAGGGTTGCACGTTTATTAGTCCATTTTATAATCATGTCTATATCAGAGAGTGAAGTGTTAGTGTGGCAGCCTTTGGCCAAATGTTTCAAAACGCGAGTATGCTCAGGCCGAATTTACAATGCGAATCACTGTCTGTCGCCTAAAGATTTTGTGGAATTATGTTTTCCCATTTTTTTGAGTGAATGTGAACAAGGCTTAAGATTGCATCAGGCTTTAAAAATAAACTTCGAACTACTATGTGAATTTACATTGATAAAAAAATAATGTTGAAGAGAAACACACCTTCAACCTTTGTACAAAAATGGAGAGAAGTACTGATAGCCGATAATTTGGAAACGTGGTATCAGGAGAAAGCTATTCAAGCGCTTATCACTAAATTTGATAAGTTGCAAGAGGGTCCCAGTGGCTTGGCCCTCAATAGCATTGCCTATTTGCAAATCAATATTTGTAAATACAATCCATTGAATGCAGGAAGTAGCTATATTGCCACACCGAGCTTTATCGCTTCCAGAAAGGCAGTGATCAACATACGCAACAAAGACGATTACTGCTTTTTGTGGAGTATAGTGAGCTGCCTGCAACCCTGTCAAGACAGAAATGGTCATTTGCCAGGGCAGTACAAAGAATTGTTTAACCACATGAAACAAACTCTCAATCTCGAGCGTGTTTCATTTCCCATGCCTCTAGATAAAATTCATTTATTTGAGAAAGATAATCCAAATTTCTCTTTCATGGTGTATGGCATCGAAGGATCCAATATTGTGGGCCCCTTGTATGCCACCAAACAGGTAAAGCAACATCACATTCACCTGCTTTTCCTGTCTGATGGGGATAAAAAGCCATTACTGTTGGATAAAGAATTTAAGTAAATTGGTGAGCAGCCAAGTGTTCTAACCATAAGTGTGCAAAACACATTTGTGAGCGCTGCCTTCAGTATTTTACAACTGATGAACTTTTGAAACGACATACGGAAGACTGTGAAGGGCAGACGGCAGTAAAGCTAGTCTTGCCCGAAGGGAATGACGCAGTCTTAAAATTTAAGGCCACTAATAAACAAGAGATGGTACCATTTACTGTTTACGCTGATTTTGAGGCCCTTACTGTTCCCATTCAGGGATGTGAACCAAGCCCCCATACAAGCTCAACCTATCCAGTGCAGAAACATGAGCCTTTTGCTGTAGCCTATTATGTTGTCTGTCACTATGATAATTCACAATGTGAGTATGTAAGTCATAAAGGTCAGGATTGTGCGCGGTGGTTTGTTGATCAAATGGCGGCTTTAGCAGGCAAAGTAGAAACTATTTTGAACAACCCTGTACCAATTCAGATGAATGACGTACAGCAAAGAGAATATGATCAAGCCACCACCTGCCACATATGTGAAAAGCCAATCTTAGGCGGAGAAAAAAAAGTAAGAGACCACTGCCATAGGACAGGGCATTTTAGAGGTGCTGCCCATAACGAATGCAATTTGAAGTACTCTACACCTCGCTTCCTCCCTGTCTTCTTACACAATTTCTCCCGGTATGACCTTCACTTCATTGTAAAACAATTTGCTCATGTAGATATGAGCAAATTCAGCATTTTGGCTAAGAACCATGAGAGCTTTACCTCACTTTCATGGAGAAAAGGAAGCATGAGCATTCGCTTTCTCGACTCATTCAAGTTTATGTCTAGTTCGCTGGATAGTCTTGTGAAAGGCTTAAGCCAAGATGAGTTGAAACATACCCATTCCCACTTTACGGATACAAATCAATTTAAATTGTGTGTTCGTAAAGGCCATTTTCCATACGATTATGTGGAAAGTTACGAGGTGCTTGAAGAAACGACTTTGCCGCCAAGAGAAAAATTCTTTTCTCAATTGACTCAAAGCACCATCAGTGAAGAAGACTATGCCCACGCACAGCATGTTTGGCGAGTGTTTGGCATAGAAACCATGGGCCAGTATGCTATGCACTACTTAAAATTAGACGTGTTGTTGTTGACCGACGTTTTTGAAACGTTTCGTCAGCTATGTCACAGGATTTATGGCCTTGACCCCGCTCACTACTATACCAGTCCAGGGTTAAGTTGGGACGCCGCCCTCAAATTTACCCACATTGAGCTTGATTTACTGACGGATCCCGATATGGTACTCATGATGGAAAAAGGGATTCGTGGGGGATTCGTATCGCTCAATCAGCGACATGCCAAGGCAAATAATCATTACATGCCTGATTATTGTCCCGAAGAACCAGAATCCTATCTAATGTATTTCGACGTAAACAATTTATACGGTCACGCTATGAGTCGACCACTGCCGTACAGAAACTTTGTCTGGCTGTCTGAGGATGAAATTAAAGATTTTAATGTGCATAGCGCTAGCAAGCAACAGGACGTAGGGTATGTTCTTGATGTCGACTTAGCTTATCCCCCCCATCTCAGACAGCGTCATGGTGATTTCCCCTTTTGCATAGAGAAAATGGTGCCGCCCGAGAGTAAGGGCAATCATAAGAAATTGATGGGTACCTTGTATGATAAAAATCACTATGTGTTGCATATTGACATGCTGGTAGAATGTTTAGCTCAGGGCTTAACCCTGAAAAAAATCCATAGAGGTATTTCTTTTTGTCAGAAACCGTGGTTGAAACCATACATGGATTTAAATACCAGTCACAGACAAAGTGCCACTCAGCCATTTCAAATCAATTTTTTTAAACTGATGAATAATTGTATCTATGGCAAGAGTTTGGAAAATGTACGGCAGTATAGGGACATTAAGTTGGTCAATACATGGCATGGCAGATGGGGGGCTCAAAAATATATTGCAAAACCAAATTTCAAATCTTTAAACATTATTGATCATGATCTACTGACTATTGAACTTGCCAAAACTAAAGTGGTCATGAATAAGCCTATCTATTTAGGCCAAGTCATATTAGATTTTTCAAAATTGCACATGTATAAATTCCATTATGGTTTTGCAATACAGCGATTTGGTACCATTTCCTTGTTATATACAGACACGGATAGTTTTATTTACCATATCCGTGACTGTGATCCGTATGTCGTTATGAAACAAAACCCAAAATGGTTTGACACGTTCTCGTTTAGTGAAAAGAACGTGTTCGATATCCCCCGTCTGAACAAAAAAGAAATTGGTTTAATGAAAGATGAGTGTTCAGACACCATGATGACTGAGTTTGTAGGTCTCGCTCCGAAAATGTATAGTTTTCGACAGGTGGATCGATGCGAATCTATGCGAGCCAAAGGGATTAGCCAGCATGTGGTTAAACGTCTCTGTGTGGATGATTATTTACATGTCCTTCAGACCCACACAGCCATGGCACATAGTCAGTTTAGGATTCTCTCAAAAAATCATGATTTATTTTTAATGAAGCAGCGAAAACAAACACTCGCTTTGTTGGACGACAAGAGACAGTGGTGTCAGGATATGATGACAAGCGTCCCATTTGGTTACAACCAGTAGTGGTTGTAGCTATTGTTGTTGTACAACACGGCAAGTGTTTGGTTTGGTTGCTATCAAATGCGAGATGCCATCTTGAGCCTCGGAATAAAAATAAAAAATTGTAGTGTATCATATAATTTTTGTTTTTTAACCTGCGTGCATGGGTGTATGCATGGATGTGTGAATGCCTGTAAATAGTTGTACATAAACTGTATGTCTTGTGCTATTTGCCTGTCAACGCATAAAGAGAGCCATGCATCAACGTTTCCATGGTTCACTGTGCACAGGCTAGATTAAAAACATGTTGACTTATTTAGGTTAGGTTAGGAAAAAAACAAACAAGTAGCCACCCTCACTATTGTTGTCGCTTAGTAGGCCTCATGTTTCGGCAAGGTGACCATTCACTCTCAGTAGGCATGCGGCTTAATAGGCCACACTAGGGTGTGGCTTAGTAGGTCTCATGCAAGAACAAAAGAATAATAATCTGCTGCTTTTACGGAGGACAAAACTCTCACTTTATGGCTAGAGTTATGAGTGGTGATATATTTGAAATATCTGAACAGAAATTGTTTCTTTAACCTGTTACATGTTTTTTTCCTAACCTAACCTAAAGAAGTCAACAGACAGATGGTTATTTATTTGTGTTTTGCTTATTTTTTATTTTATTTTTGCCATTGACTTAGGGGACAGACAGTGTATATAGTACATAGTATTTTTATTTATTCACTTAGTAAACGGCAACGACTACTTTTCAGATTCAATCATGAGCCATGATGAAGATCGTTTTATCGTCACAAAACACACCACGTTCAATGAATATGCCACGATGATGTCTCATAATCCTCAACGTGTGGCCTATCCTTCAGAATATAGAAACACGAAAGTACGCATTGATACCATGTTTTATGACATCATTATGGATGATGACATAGTTTATGATCCAGGGCATCACTTTTGTAAATCCTGTATGCTAAATTTTGACTTTGAAAATAATGTATCCACGCAAGTGATTCATAAAGCATGGTACGGTTTAACCATGAATCAAGTGATTGTTAAATTAGCTGACGAGGATCATTTTCCAGATTTCTGGTGTACAATATTTACAAAACCCCTGTTTAATGTTTATTTTCCAATAACTTTTCAAATGTTTTGTTTTCATTTTTATAAATTTCCTGCTGAGGAATCAATCACTTCGTATCGACAACAAGCATTTCGCCAACTTTGTCTTGGCTTACCTATCAATCAATATTCGCCTCATAGAATGAGATTTGTTAGAAACTAACCACATGATGTCATGATTATCGCTTTTTTTTGTTTACATTCGGCTTTCAGGTGCATACTTGACGTTTAGAATACATTTGGCTATTTTGTTTGTTTGTTTGTTTTAGTTTATCGTGTATTCACGTTGATAAACACATACACACTGGTTTAAATTTGTAGTTTTGAATTTTGTTTTGTTGGATGTAGACATGGTTATTAAATGCATAGCGTGTTAACTTTGCCTTTTTATAGGTTACCAAAAGCATTCCATGTTTGCTCTTAGTATTTGTTGATACTATTTATTTAACAGAATGTTGTGTGAATTTGCACAACAACAGAGCAAACGAATACAAGTCATTCGACTAGGGAATGATAGGCTAATTCCCATTCACAACAGAGACATGCATTTACCTCCAAGAGAGATTCACACTTAATTTTGATAAAACATTTCCTATTAAATAATTTCCAAATGTATGTTTTGACTGAAAAAATGATACAAACATTATTATTATATTTTTATCCAATACTATCTATCTACAACTTCAGGTCATAAACACTCAGGATTTAAAAAAAAAAAACAATATACTTTAATGTACAAAGTTATTGCTATTGTAATATAAGAACAAGAGTGTTAGAAAGTAACACTCTTTTCTTTGGTTATAGACAACCATGGACGCCTTGAACGCCATTGGTCAAGATTGTGGCTTTGCACGCAAGAAAATGAGTGAATTGCCTACGCAAACACCCTTTCGCATACATAAAATTCAAAAACTGAAAACCAAATTTGGTGAACGAGCTCTTTGCATTTGTCAAGACTTTGAGACATTTCTTCCCACACGATTTAATAACCTACCTGATAATGTTATGGAAGATGTCAATTCCAGTATTCACCCTGTCTATTTAATTTATGAGGGTGAAAAAAATAATCGATGCATGGTTCGTTTTGTAAAAATTGAAAACGAATAATCATTGTACGCTAGCCGTAACTTTTTTGTTTATTCATGCCCTACTCTTTAATGACTATAATAAAATAAAATTATTTTTTGGGTTCAACAGTTTGACGTTTATTAATTGTTGCTCAACGTTTACCATGATAAATAATAATAAAAATAAATTTTCAAAACTTATGCTTAATGGTAGATTTTTTTGTTTGTTTATAGGTTTAGTACAATTACCATGTATATATAATTTTTTATAATAATAATGATGAAACTATTAGTTAAAATAATGGAGTTTTGTCCTTTTTTATTGTTTGTGATTTAAAATAGCATTTATAGCAATTTTTATTATAATTTATAATGATCAAATTCTAGTAACATGTTATTTTATTCAATAATAAGCGTTTAACAAAAAAAACTGGTTCTAGAGTAGATAAAGATTTCATGCTGACATTCGTTCTGCTAGACTGCTATTTGAAGCTGATGAATAATGATGGACTTTTGTCCTTTCTTTTGATTGTTTGTGATTTAAAAAAAATAGGTTTAGTACAATTACCATGTATATATAATTTTTTATAATAATAATAATGAAACTATTAGTTAAAATAATGGACTTTTGTCCTTTTTTTATTGTTTGTGATTGAAAAAATAGATTTACTACAATTAGTAATAATTTTTAACGATGCACTGCTGTCCCTTTTTTATTGTTTGTCATTTATAATTATAATAATGAAACTATGAGTGAATAATAATAATGGAAAAAAACACAACATGGACTCTTGTCTTTTTATTTATTTTTTTGTCATGATAACAGTGATACTATACATTTTTTTAAATAAATTCATTACGTTAAAGTCCATATCTAGATAAAAGTAATTTGCTCTTCATAGCACCAATCACTATAAATGCTGCCATTCGTTCTGCTAGACTGGCATCTGAAGCTGTTAATCGTTGCTTGGCAATGCTTAACAAGACTTTGTCGGCAATGCGTCTTAGTGTGGGATCACTGTTTTCATAGGCTTTATCGTGATTAAGACATGCATGATCCAAAGCATTGATTCCCATATTCCCTCTCCTCAAACGATCTTGAAGACGAGTACCAGGGCCGCAAAAGCTGTAAGCAGGTAAGTGAGCTTCGAATGGTAAGTTTTTAATAATGTTATCAATAATTCCACGGCCAGTACACCTGGGACATAGAGGTTTCAATCGGTGAAAAACACTTTTTTTGTTGTTCTTCTTCTTCTTGTTCTTGTTCTTGCTGTTGTTGTTTGTCGGCAGCTCCTGACGAGCATGGTAGGTGGTGGTTGTTTTCCGCATGACAGCCATGGAATGATGAAACAATGTCTTTACACTGAGTTTTATGACCATGATATAATTTCATTAATTGGCATGTGGCACACTGTCGAATGGAAGGTATTTTTGCCATGGTTAATTGCTTGTGATGGGAAAAATGACTGCATGGTTGTAGTTCACTCAATACAGAGTCGTTAGTCCACTCGGCAGGCGCCTTTTCCCAAATTTCTTTGACAGCGTTGGCAGCAACATAAAAAAGAAATGATTTAGGTAGTGCTAATAATTCATGTTGTGTAAAGCTAATCAGTTTTTTCTTGCACACAAAGAACTTTCCAATAGCCTTGTCGATTGTAGTGGCGTCCATGTCTATAACGTTGATGTTATCACCTCACGTGTACACGTCTCACTGCTATCATTGGACGATACACTTTCAGTTTTCATTTTATTGAACAACTCCCAACATGCACTCGTGGTGAGCCAATGAAACAATTGCCATGCATGCGCTAAGGCTTTATTCTGAATATTGTCGCAAGGACAAGTGTCCATAAGCGTTTGCAGGGATGGACAACCCAGATCTAAAAGGTCAATACATTGACAGTGAGAGGGTAGAAATGGTTGAAGCCACTGGCGTTTTTCACTCCCTTTAACAAATAAGACATTGGCCGAGGACAAATGGGCTTTCATGACAATGTCAAGATACTTGTAAGAAATATCACCCTTGTTCCATGCTAACTGCAAATGATTTTCAATCCATTGGCTCTGTTTTTTATCTTTTTCACTAAGCAACTCGAAAGCATAGGGAGGTTTAAACACCAAATGAATAGGGTTAGACACCCAAAACGTACTACAATCGATAAAAGCAACTTCCTTAAATATAAATTTGTTGTCTGCAATTTTAAACCCCTGACAATCCACGATGAGTGTACGCATCATGCTTTTTTATTTTTACTTGTTACCTCATTGACGTTTAATCAACAACTAACCCATGCCATGGTTTAACATGGCAAAATCAAAGGACTTTAGGGGAAAAAAAGGAAAAAATGAATTGAACAACAGCGAAATATTTGTTGAGGTTTTATTCATAACAAAAAAAAAACTTACACTTTTATTACAAACAAGTGTGTTGGCTTAATTTGGAACAGCATTCAAATGAATAGTTTGCACATACGGTCCACAGGTATCTCCTAGTTTTGTAGGGTCTGGTACAATAACCGGATAATTCAAACTCCATGGAATATTGCCCACATCATAGCGATTGAGGTAAGGGCAGGATGGACTCCATCGCTGATGATCGCTAAAGGCTCGATCCCCTATTTCCCAGTTTCCAATTTCAATGTTGCAAAAAATACACTTGACCACATCCCCACGTTTTAAGTAATAAAATCCGCTCGCAGCCAATTCTCCACAATCCATAAAGGGAACTGTCCATGCTTCAAAAGTTTTCAAACGATTAAATTCACATTTTAAATTCCATGGTTTGTCTGTCACGTTGTTGTTGCTGTTGCTTATTGAGGGACACATGATGTTTGTTGTTGTCGTATGTGCGCACAGTGCCAGAGCGCAACAGATACTGTGCATGCAGACGCTTATCATCAATCCTATGAATGATGATCTTTTTTTGTTTTCATTCGACCACAGATGGCTTACATGCTGGTGACATAATTGGACAAAGGATGATATTTCACTTGTCTAGCATGAATAATCAAACAGTAGGCACTGGTATGGTCTGGGACATTTTCTTGTGTTTCAAAATCTACCCTTAAATCAATGGTGGTGATTTTCATAGATTCTTCTAGATACGAACAGTCGAAAACAATCAGTGGTGCTTTTGCTTTAAACCCTTGTGGCGACAACATAGGACAATCCTGTTTTTCATAATAAGACGATTGAAATTTAGCGAACATGTCATAAAGGGGACCAAACTTATTTTTTGAAAAATTGAGTTCCAACCCCTCATAGGGAAAGCAAACATTATTTAAAAATAGTCGTATATTTCTCAAGTGAATGTGATCAAACAAGGTGACATCTTTGCTTTGTTGGTATTTTCTATTGGTTTGAAAACCAATAATAACATAGAGGGGTCTCTCGGTAGAGCGAGCCGATTTGACACTCCAACTATGAGTGTCAGTGGTAGGTAGCAAGGGGTATTCATGCAGACACCAACTTCGAAAGGCGATAGGCAAGGCTTTATCTTTTTGCACCAAATTTAACATGCTTAGCTTTTTACGATCCGATAGCGTCACATGGGGCACTTTCCATAGTAATCGAAGCAGTTGAATTTTTGAGTCTATCACTTGGTCAGAGGCTCCTTTCAGTGCATTATAATCACTGCGGTCTCTCACCAGATACAAACTTTGTCTTGCGTTTAAAATAATACGCTTGTGATCTTCGGCAAAGCCAAGGAGTAATTTTAAGGGTAGGAAGCCTGTAAAAGTGCCATCGGTATGAACTAGCCAGTTATTGCTACTGTTGGGACACCATCCTGCCATAGAAAGCGTTTTACTTTCCTCCTCGCTATAGGATGGATATAATTTCATAAGACTAGTCATGCCCACATTTCGAGTCATATCTATGACAATATCATTTATCACATAACGTACTTCAGAAAACAGAAAAGCCAAACCATGATTCGCCAACGCAGACGTTGTGGGCGTACTGCCATCTGCTTTCATTAATTTACCCTCAATTTGAAGGACACTTTCATGAGGTAGAGTAAAAATATCTTGATTGTTAATTATGAATTGAATCTCGTCATTGTTATTCAGACCTGTTGCTTGAGGTTGATAGGAATGCATATCAATGCGCACGACGCCATCTTCCACTTGTATGGGATTTAACACTTGCAACAGCTCTTTGTTCATGATTGGGGTGTAGCGTATAACCAAGGCGTTGTAAGCGTTGTCGGTTTACCCGTGTCAACCGTTTCATACACGGCGGGCAACTAACCGAGCTCGTAGACGTTGTTGTTGCTTTATAGATAAATTTCATAGCGTCTTTAAAACCAACTTGTAGGTCACAGGGGTGTTGGCGTCCAAAGCAATCAGTTGTTGGTTTCTATTCACTAAGCGTAAGGTAATATTACTAATATCACTGACACACACAGGATGATAGAGAACCACTGAAGGGTTTTCACGAATAATATAGCCGCAAGGAGAGGTGACAATAAAATCATACAGGGAATGGCTTTGTTCTTGATTCGTAAATACGTCTCTAATAATATTGCAAGTTACAGAAATGTGATGGTCCTCGATGAATTTCACTGGATAATCTGATTCATGGGGTTGCTGAGCTGCCAACACTCTTGGTTTAAATCCTAATAAAGGACCAATAGAATGAACTCGTGTTTCAAAGTCAATGTTAAACGTAGAGAAAATACGACAGCGATGAGTTATTGTATTGGCTGTAAGTTCAAATTTGTGTGTCCCATCCGCAAATGGTTTGACACCAAATTGTTTTATCATCGACACGCTAATGGCCTCATGCACATCGTCTATAGTATAACCTCCAGGGGGTAGTGTCAACATATAATCATCATAATAAAATTTGTCATTAATATCCACTTGAATATTGTAAATTCTGTTGTAACTTTCCAAAGAAATTAATCCTAGCACATAGGATTGTTCGGGATGCAATTCAATGGGAGGGAAAAAATCCAGGGACACTTCAGGCCCGCGACTGTGCACGGTAAAGGTCTTGGCGTTGACATTCATAATGATGAAACTGATGGCTTAACGCGACCTCTTATATAAAAAATGTAAACTCAAACGGCCACACTCTTGACTGTCAAAGGTTTGTTGACGATTCACATTATAGAATATCTTTACCCGGTTTCCCAAATAACGTATCAACTCGATCGGGGGTGGTAAATTTCCATAACTGTCAAAGTACCATACTGTGGAACCTTGTTTCACATAGGCTACAAAATGGGTTCCTGGGCCTGCATCATCATCTAAATTCATCATGGCTCGTTCTTCTTTCCACGGTGCTTTAGGTAATTCATTTCGCATAAATACACCTCGAAAATGAGAAATCTTTAGTTGTTTGGCATAGCTTTCCACTTCTTCATGGGTCATGGCATGACGAGGCAGTTGGCTTAAGCGCTTATCGATGAAGATGGACATTTTTTTTTTTCCTTAGACGGTAGGCCATTACCTTGTGGATAAAAGACTGGCTTTAAAGGGTTGCCATTTCTAGCTCCCATCGCAATGGCTTCTAACGTTTTATTGTGTCGCTCGCTTTCTTTGAGTTGTTGCTTGCCTTGCTCGACGGCTTTTATGGTTTTCGCTACAGCGCTGGCACCACCCAAAAGGGACCCCAAAGCTGCCAACCCTGCAAATAAAGCCGGCAAAAAACCCCCACGCTTAGCAACAGGAATGACTCGCCCACGTTTTTGCTTTCTTTCTTTTCTTTTTATCGATACATAATGCTGCGATTTCGGAGCTGTAGACAATCGCACCGCTTGTAAAGCTTTTTCGATAGCCACTCTTTTTAGATTTTTTTTAGTTTTTTTACGTTTTAACACTGGGTGTGAGGCAGATCGACTTGGTTCCCGACCTGGCTTTTTTCTCTTTTTGAGATTTGATTTTTTCATGTTCATAGCATATCTTTTTTTCACCATGCTGCTACTTGGTGAACCTTTCACAGCAAACATTCGATAACAACTAACGTAGAGAACCTTATTTCATAGCACTATATTCCAATTCTATATAAAGCGGGAAATCATTCACCGTTTTCCCAGCTTCCTTTTCCTCAAACGTAAGCATAAGATGAAAGGATAATTCATCTCCCACATTTACTCTTTGATGGTTGTGGGCCAACACTCTATCACCGTTTAGTTGTATTTTTAAATGTTTCTCATCAGGCATGGCATATTTAATATGAATGACACCATCATAATGCAGTCGATAACGACTTAAACCGGAAGCAAGCATATAGGTAAGATCATCATTCACCAGTGGTAGTGGTGGTGGGGAATGGTTTTCGTCATTGTCCAGTTTTTGATTTGACAGGTACACTAAAAATATAGATGGGACAAATTTATAAAGCCTTTTCATTTGATAGGTCACATAACGTTTCGTGCAGACATCATTTTCGTCTCGAGGCTCTTGCACATCAATAATACGATGATGATTGGCTGAATAGCCCTCAGCGGTTAGTCTCGGGGCCATGTGATAGACACTTTGCACTTTGCGATCGACATAGCTTTTTGTTGCCACCTCTCGTGACTGTTTTGACAAAGAGGCGGCCGTGGCCATGGTTACACGAGCTCTCCCAAACACGTCCATGGTGATAGACGTTAACTAACCTTTCTTACTCACCGTTTGCCTATATATATAAACCTTATACACACATGAAAAAAACTCAGTCATCGACACAATGGAATTAATGAAACAACCCCATGCTTTGCCCGTCTCTGATTTGGTTTCAGAGCTATCACTGTCCGTGTGCGAACCTAAACGTCATGGCACCCTATTCCCATCTACCGTTCGATGTATTATGGTAGGGCCTTCGGGTTGTGGAAAGACCAATGTTTTGCTGAACATTATTACCGCACCTCATGGCCTACGATTTCAAAATATTTATATTTTTGCCAAATCCTTGTACCAGCCTCTGTACGTGTATCTGGAACAAATTATGTCTTCGTTAAATAAAGAAGCCATGGGCTATTTTACATTCACCTCACCTCAAGATGTCATTCAACCAGACCGCATTCAACCAGATTCCATTATAATTTTTGATGATATTGCCACTCAACGACAGGCCATTATTCAAGAGTATTTTAGTATGGGACGCCATAAACAAGTGGATTGTTTTTATCTAGCTCAGACCTATTCCAAAATCCCCAAACAGTTGATTCGTGACAATGCCAATCTCATCGTTCTCTTCCGCCAAGACTCTAGAAATCTCTATCATATTTTTCAAGATCATGTGAATCCAGATATGTCCTTTACAGCTTTCACACAATTGTGTGCTTCGTGTTGGAACCATCATCCCCATGCCTGTTTGGTCATAAATAAACAGAGTGAACGATGTGAGGGACGTTATCGCTTGGGTTTTGATCATTTTATTTCTGTTTAAAAAGACCTAGGGTTGGACATTTCCTGTTAGTGTGTCTTTACCTTTACCATGGCGAACGCCATAGGGTACAAGAAACATGTTCAAATCATGCAGCGTATTATTGAGGCACGAAATACGATTCGACATAAATTTCGTGAATTGCAACGTTTAAAAAACGTCAATCCTTTACCCATGATAAAACATGCTCCATCATCGGTTGATCCCATGAGATTTAAACCTAATGCTTCTACTGCTACTGCTGCTGCTGCTACCTCTCAAACCAAACCCATAACAAGTTCAAAATTTACTCAAACAGAATCCACACGACAGGTAAAATCCTCCTCTTCCTCCTCCTCTAATGTTAGTGAACAAGAACATCAAGAACATGAAAAGAAAGAAGAAGAAGAAGAGCATGAACAAAGTGAAAGTGACAGCGAAAGCGTATTTAGTCCTGAAAGAAAAAAGAAATCGTCACCCCTTCAACAGTTTCTAAAAACAAAACAAAAATCTTCCGTCATAGCGGCAACACCGTCTTCCTCCACATCGTCTCCGTTTTCACAAGTCTTGGCAACCCCTCAAAATAAAGCTCAACTCAAAAACATTTTAATCAAACATTATGGGGCAACCCTGGAACCGTATTTGACCCTTCTATTTATTGGAAAGACAGATACCACGTATGGTGTTCGCTATGAGAATGATAGTTTTAAAATTGGGGATTCATCCATTAAATTTGCTCGTACGAAAGCTGTCATTAAAAAGATCAACTATAAATTAACACCAGGTCTGTTAAAGCTGCTATTTTCTCGCACCCCCTCGACACAAGATTTTACGTCCGAGGACCTTGCTAAATATAAATCCATTTTATTAGACACCAACGCTCACAAAAGAAACTATAAATCCTCTCAGCAGGTCAATGCCAATATATCCCAAAAATATAAAACCATCATTGCAAACATCTTTGGTAAGCAAAAACATCACTCTGCCTCTGGTGTAAGGTTTAAGAAATTAAAACCCTACCTAGATATAACCTTTTGGAATAATCCCAATCAGTTAGTAGAGCGCTTATACTTGCTTCATGCATCAAAACAAGCTGGTCACACTGGACATGAGGCGGAAATCGCCCTCATTGAACAACAACTCCGAGATGCTAAAATTATCTTATAAGCCATCCCCCATCAAAGTGGGCATTGCTCATGAATTGCATAAACCAGCCCGACGCATTTATGAACGTCGTCGTGTCATTTCCAAAGGAATCGATGAACTTTGGCAGGCAGACCTGGTTGAAATGATACCTTATTCTAACGTTAACGACGGTGTACGCTATATGTTGACCGTCATTGATGTCTATTCCAAAATGGCTTTTGTTCAACCAGTAAAAAATAAAACTGGTATCTTAGTCACAAAGGCCTTTCAACATATTATTGAACAATCAAAACGTCAACCTCACTTGTTACAAACCGACCAGGGGAAAGAATTTTTCAACAAGGATTTCTCCAGTTTTCTCAAATCTAAGGATATTCACCATTATGCCACCTATAGCAATCTCAAAGCCAGTGTGGTCGAGCGGTTCAATCGAACATTAAAAAGTTATATGTGGAAAGAGTTTACAATACATGGTTCCTATCGATGGATAGACTGGTTACCTCAACTTGTGTCTCGCTACAACAACACCATTCATTCCACCATCGGCATGAAACCTCGCCTCGTCACCAAGAACCTACCCAGACTCAATAGACTGTTTAACCCTATAAAAAGGGTAGATCCAAGGCGACATCGCCTTAAAATTGGAGATTTTGTTCGCATTAGTAAACATAGAAGTGTGTTTTCAAAATCGTATACTCCACAATGGTCGACAGAAATTTTTAAAATTCGCCAAGTCAAGCTAGGTCAACCAGTGACATATCTCTTAGAAGATCAGAGCGGTCAACCCATTCAGGGACGATTCTATTATGAAGAAGTGCAAAAAACATTATATCCCAACGATTATCTCATTGAACGAGTAATTAAAGTCAAAGGTGCAAAATATTTTGTAAAGTGGTTAGGTTTTCCTTCCACGTATAATTCATGGGTCAATAAACATAATTTTTTGTAATAAAACCCTATTTAATTATTTTGAAAAAAATAAAAAATAAAAAAAATGTATCATATGACCTTTCATTATTCCCACCCTTTTGTTTATTACCGCTTTGTTCGAGCCCATGCCAATCTGTTATCATGATGTTATACACTCACTCATTGTTTCAAACTTTGCGTTGCATGATGAGTCCATAATGAACCTAGGCTATGACATACACATTATAAATCCGCACACTGTATAATGACACCAGCCTCTTATCTCTCTCTGCTGCGAGGCACGTACGATGATAAGACCTGTGTCTGTCTGGATCGCCGTGGGCTAGCTTCAATGCTTTCAATTCTCATTGCATTAAACATGTTCTCTCTCTGCGTGTGAGCCCTGACCAGTCAAGACAAATAATAATAATAATAATGCATAAATGTTTTACTAACATCATAGCGCATAACCTAACGTGACTTCAAATCTGGTTTCTTACATTTTTCCCCGTTTTCCTCAACGATCTCGAAAAAAAATAACGGAAACCATCATTTTAGGTTTTCCATACCTACATTCCCGTAAACAGAACGACATAAATACATCGACATGACCATCATAAAAATCGCCTCATTCGTTTTCCAAATAACGCGAAAATGAACAAAAAACACCTTTTCCATAAGAAAACCATGTTTCCAGCTTTTTGCCTTTTTCATATCTATATCCCCGTAAAGAGGACAATGAAACGAAATAAATACTATCACACACGTCATTCTCACGTTTTCGGTTTTCACAATATGAGGGAAAATCACAAAACCCATTTGTGACTAAAAAAAACATGTTTCCAGCTTTTAACCTATTCCATATCTATATCCCCGTAAAGAGCACAACGAGACGAAAACATACTATCACGCACGTCATCATCACGTTATCCGTTTTCCAAAAATCGGCAAAAATGTGAAAAACGCATTTTTCGACCCAAAACCCTAAGTTCACCTTTTCGACACCTACATTCCCGTAAAGAGCACAACGAGACGAAAAAAACGAATCCAAGCACGCTCTCCCAGCATGACCCGTTTTCCAAAAATCGGCAAAAATGTGAAAAACGCATATTTAGACCCAAAACCCTAAGTTTACCTTTTCGACACCGACATTCCCGTAAAGAGCACAACGAGACGAAAAAAACGAATCCAAGCACGCCCTCCTAGCATGACCCGTTTTCCAAAAATCGGCAAAAATGTGAAAAACGCATGTTTTGACCCAAAACCCTAAGTTCACCTTTTCGACACCGACATTCCCGTAAAGTGCACAACGAAACGAAATAAACGAATCCAAGCACGCCCTCCTAGCATGACCCGTTTTCCAAAAATCGACAAAAATGTGAAAAACGCATTTTTTGACCCAAAACCCTAAGTTCACCTTTTCAATACCTACATTCGCGTAAATAGCACCATGAGACGAAAAAAACCAATCCAAGCACGCCCTCCTAGCATGGCCCGTTTTCCGAAAATCGACAAAAATGTGAAAAACGCATTTTTTTACCCAAAACCCTAAGTTCACCTTTTCGATACCTACATTCCCGTAAAGAGCATGACGAGACGAAAAAAACGAATCCAAGCACGCCCTCCTAGCATGGCTCTTTCCATTCCAAGGTCGCAGGGGCTCACCACTTGCTAAGTGAGACAGCTCTGTCACTACCACACTACTGTCTGGACAAAGCGCTGATGGTGACATTTTATACATGACACAGCTCTGTGGATCTGGGCATCCAATAATGTGTTTTCAGTCGCAGTCAGTGCGATGTAATCATAACATTTATAACCGGGTGAGTTAGCCGTGGTCGTTACGGCATGACTGCTGGCAGTCGCTCACATCTGGGAGGCGAGGAGATTCGATTCCCCCCGCCGGCAACCTTGATGATGGTCTTTTGTGGTTTCCCATCTTCCTTCCAGGGAAATGCCGGGGTTGGTCCTTAACTATAGGCCACAGCCGCTACCTTCCTCGTCCTTACATTCCAACTTCCCTCCCCAACGGTACTTGTAGCTCACCCATTGGGTGTCCGTCTCGAAGCAGCTACAAAACTGGCGAGCCGAATATATCCTCGGACACTCCCGGCATTAAGAGCCATACGCTAAAAAAAAATTAAAATATACGTTATCATTCACTGTAGAAGCTAGCGTCGTGAGGACAGCCACCCTATTTACTTGACATGGGTCCACGTGACATTCTTCTTAAACTAAGGACACCACTCCAATAGAAGAGTTTCAATGCACGAGGCGCCAAACTTCAAACGGTATCCTCCTGGTAGGCTTCTTTCACAAATATGGCAACATGGGTCATGGCATTTCTACAGTAGGCTAATCGGTTTAGTTTTTACTAGCAACCCGGGGGCTACGTTATGAATGCATTACGTGATAAGCGCTTTTTTCTTCGATGTCAATGTACTATGACCTATATCCGTTTCACGTCTCGGCATGATGGGTTAAAATCACTGACTGGACTATTAATTATATTATCATGGAGATGCATGTGTAACGAATTCTTGTCAGATGTAATTTAAGAATGGCGAGATGCATGAAAAACAAATCCCCCTTCCGTCCAATCTTAACTTGACTGTGTATTTTGCGGAACGAAAAGTTCATAGGCGAAATGTAGAAAAGCCGAGTTGCACTTCCAGGGAAACTCCAAACATAACCACTCTTCTCTGAAGTCTTAACTCAACACGACTTGACATTTTGCTGCTGGCCGTATCTGGGGTAATAGGCTCGCCCGCAAGCTAGACTGTACCTGGCGTGATAGGCTCACCCCTAGCTAGCTCGTTCTGTCACCTCAGTAATTGAATGGAGATTGTTGGAAGAAATGAAAACGTAAAAACACTTATAGTGGGCGATATATTAGAGATAGAGATATGCTCTCGCTGACTTCTTTTGTAGAACTTTTCATGCTAAACAATATTCTTACACTCATAGTATATTGATATTTTTAACGGTTTTTCCAGCGTAAGCTTTAAAGCGCACGGACGCCAGTTCTTTTTTCGAAGTTTTCACTGAAATCGTTACTGCTTGGCTTCCTTTGATCATAAATAAATAATATTCTACCGAAACCTTCCTCGAGATATTGTACAAGCCCCCAGGGGTCTGCACCCCCCTGGAAGCCATCCTCCATCATCTATTTAAACCACCCCTAACTGGCAAATCTCGTAAGTCCAGAACAGTATCTTTTATACAGCAAGGGCAGTCGACCAGCTCGGAAGGCTTGCCAAATACTTGCATCACACACATAACATCTATACTATAACTAACTGGGGCAGCTATGACATTGGAATGCCGACGAAGCAGCCCCAAAGCCTATAAGAGGTAGGCCTTAATGAGGACAGACCTTCTCTCGATTACCAGTCATACAGTGTGTCAGCCGGAGGCCCTAGCTGTTATCATCAGGTGAGTCAGCAGTGTTCAGATGTCCTATATTTTGTAACCTACCCCACAAACTTGTACACTCAAACTTGTAACACTTATTACATTCCCCTAAAAGGGACATACCATTTCATACATCACTGACCAATAAATACTTGGTCAGTACACTACACTTGGCTTACTAATTACACGCCTCTTTACGTCCTAAAGCCCTTCCTGATTCCCATCACGATTAGCCGTGACATACAGTAGCCAAATAGTTGCTAGCGCAAGCTTCAGTGTACTTCCTGCAGCGGCCCGACTGCCAGAGCATCGAGCCGCAACATCGCTGACGCACGCACGTCGGTTATATAACTCTCTCCAACCAGCTGAGAGGCTAGTACGTTAACCTGTACACAGAAGTTCATCCCCCAAGGTACACTTACGTCTCTATAGGAGCATCCCCTAGCATCCTAACACTAAACAACACTCTACACTGGTCAGCTTACCCAGCTACGGGAAGCTGCCCCCCCCCCCTCTAGGAATCACTCTCCAAATCAACACAATAACACATCCGTTTTAGATCTAACTACCCCCAACTAAGGGATCTAAAACAATATCCTTTACAGAATGGTGGAAACTGCATCAAAATCCATCCAGTTGTTTCCGAGATTACCCGTGACATCTATGAATCGGGGACTTTGTTTTATACTAAGTAGAGATATGCATACGTTGCCATTACTGATTATACAATAAGCGATTTAGTTTTATATGCATGCATTGCCACTACTGGTCTTACAATAAGCGATTTAGTTGTATATGCATACGTTGCCAGTATTGATGTTACAATACGCGATTTAGGTTTTATATGCATACGATGCCACCACTGGTTTTACAATAATCGATTTAGTTTTTTATGCATGCGTTGCCACCACTGGTTTTACAATAAAAGATTTAGTTTTATATGCATACGCTGCCACAACTGGTTCTACAATAAACGATTTAGGTTTTATATGCATACGTTGCCACCACTGGTTTTACAATAAAGGATTTAGTTTTATATGCATACGTTGTCACCATTGGTTTTACAATAAAAAATTAGTTTTATATGCCTACGTTGCCACTACTGGTTTTACAATAAGCGATATAGTTTTATATGCCTACGTTGCCACCACTGGTTTTACAATAATCGATTTAGTTGTATACGCATACGTTGCCACTACTGGTTTTACAAAAAGCTATTTAGTTTTATATGCATGCGTTGCCACTACTGGTTTTACAATAAGCGATATAGTTTTATATGCATGCGTTGCCACTACTGGTTTACAATAAGCGATTTAGTTTTATATGCATACGTTGCCACTACTGGTTTTACAATAAGCGATTTAGTTTTATATGCATACGTTACCACTACTGGTTTACAATAAGCGATTTAGTTTTATATGCATACGTTGCCACCTCTGGTTTTACAATAAAAGATTCAGTTTTATATGCATACGTTGCCACCACTGGTTTTACAATAAAAGATTTAGTTTTATATGGATACGTTGTCACCACTGGTTTTACAAGAAAAGATTTAGTTTTATATGCATACGTTGCCACTACTGGTTTTACAAAAAGCGATTTAGTTTTATATGCATGCGTTGCCACTACTGGTTTTACAAAAAGCGATTTAGTTTTATATGCATGCGTTGCCACTACTGGTTTTACAATAAGCGATGTAGTTTGATATGCATACGTTGCTACTACTGGTTTTACAATAAGCGATTTAGTTTGATATGCATACGTTGCCACTATTGGTTTTACAAAAAGCGATTTAGTTTTATAAGCATGCGTTGCCACTACTGGTTTACAAAAAGCGATTTAGTTTTATATGCCTACGTTGCCACTACTGGTTTACAAAAAGCGATTTAGTTTTATATGCATACGTTGCCACTGTTGGTTTTACAATAAGCGATTTAGTTTTATATGGCTACGTTGCCACTACTGGTTTTACAAAAAGCGATTTAGTTTTATATGCTTGCGTTGCCACTACTGGTTTTACAATAAGCGATTTAGTTTTATATGCCTACGTTGCCACTATTGGTTTTACAATAAGTGATTTAGTTTTTATATGCATACGCTGCCACTACTGGTTTTACAATAAGCGATTTAGGTTTTATATGCATGCGTTGCCACTACTGGTTTTACAATAAGCGATTTAGGTTTTATATGCATGCGTTGCCACTACTGGTTTTACAATAAGCGATTTAGGTTTTATATGCATACGCTGCCACTACTGGTTTTACAATAAGCGATTTAGGTTTTATATGCATGCGTTGCCACTACTGGTTTTACAATAAGCGATTTAGGTTTTATATGCATGCGTTGCCACTACTGGTTTTACAATAAGCGATTTAGGTTTTATATGCATGCGTTGCCACTACTGATCCTACAATAAATCGTTTAAATTTATATGTATTGGCTTACATTTCCTGTCAACCCTCGCGATAAATATTTTTGGAGAAAAGATAGGAAAGTTAGGACCAAGAAAGGAGAACATACGGATGTGACACAGAAGGATTATCAGAATTACGAATTGAAATGCCGAGCATGGTTGGAGCGACATGGGAATGATGATGATGATGATGATGATGATGATGATGATGATGATACTAGGTAATTACTGCCCTACTCATGAGACTAGAATGTGACATGTGACATGTTCATCATGCGACATAACCGCAGGGCTGACGGCGTCATTTTATCCCATGACAGTATTGTGGTTTATGTAGCGTGTCACAGTAGACATTTGATAATATTGTTCAATAGTATAGAGCTGGGATCAGCGTTGCCAACTTCATTTCAGAAATATCACATCTTACCACGTAAGTTAATGAAATTATTTAATTGCAAATGTTACAAAATTAATAACTAATATCAAAATACGATGCTCTGGCATATTTGATTGCTTATTTGTTGATACACAGGTTTAAAAAAATCTGTCAAACATAACGCAATTGTGAGCTTTGGCTTAGTCTTTGGAATAGTGAAAATATTATCATGGATTAGCTTCCCTTTCTTGTTTGGATTTAAGACAGTAGGCTATACCGGTACTCCAGAAGTTGTCAGGCAATTGCTTGGCGATGCGTTCCATTGCAAAATATTGAAAATATTTATTTTAAAGGTGATAATTATTATTATTTACAAAGGATTAGTAAATAGGATAAAATATTTGTACTCTTAGGGGCGACAAAAGCATTTTCCTCAACAGCCGGGATCATCATCCGGCCGAAGTCGTTGGATATTTTTAGAGCGTTAAAATCCCTCAGTATGCCTTCCTTCGGAGGGGAAGTAAAGCCGGCGGTCCCATGTCATAGATTTATGGCATGTTAAAGTACCTTCCACTAACTGCAATTGCGTGAAGCTAAATTTGTAGGTTATTTTGATAACGCTATATTAGTTCCAACGTTCGTCACCAGGAGCCACCTGCGGTGGCATCTAGAAACCACGTTCAGAACTAGTTGTCGTTGACGGTGGCGTTTGGTAGCAAAGGTTGGAACTACTTGAAAATTGAATGTCTGCAGTCCTTACTTGAATTAAAAACAGATAACACACACTGAGGAAGTCAGCACCAGACTGGCTGCAGGAAATAGATGTTACGCTGCTTTAATTCCAACATTAAGAAGCAGACAAGTATCACGGAAAGCTAAGGTTACTATTTATAAAACTGTCATTCGACCAGTGTTACATATGGAGCTGAGACTTGGGTATTAAATAAAACAGAAGAAAAAAGGTTAATGACATGGGAAAGAATGGTACTGAACAGGATATAGTAACAGTGGCGAAGACCGCTAGAGTGCGTTGGCTTGGACATATCCATCGAATGGAGGAAATAAGAGAACCCTTAATCGTGATTCCTTTGTTTTTTGTTCCCAGACGTATTCCCCCTCGTGTTTTCGCATTCCATTCTCTCATAACTTTTTCAAGTGCTCAGTTGAACAACAGGGGGGGAGAGACCATCCCCCTGCCGGACCCCTGTTCTGATCTCAAATGGATCAGACAGTTCGCCCATGAATCTAACTTTAGAGGACGTATTCGTGAGCGTCTCCTTTATGAGGGCTAGGGTTTTCCTGTCCAGGCCAAACTCTTCCAAAATATTGAGCAACGACTCTCTGTCGATGGAATCGTAAGCTTTTTGGAAGTCTACAAAGATCACTATATACGGTTTCGCCCTCTGCTTCTGGTACGCTATAATGTTTCTGAGATTTAAAATTTGTTCAGCGCAAGATCTCCCCTTTCTAAACCCTGCTTGATACTCCCCAAGTTGGCAGTCCAACTGTGGTTCTGCTCTTTCTAATAACGCTCTTGAAAATATCTTGTATGTCACGTCCAGCAGTGAGATCCCTCGGTAATTGCTAGGATCCGATTTCGAACCTTTTTTGTGAAGAGTGTGTATCAGGGCCATTTTCCATTCCACTGGAATGATCTCTGTCTTCCATATCTCCTCAAAAAGCTTTTGGAGTGAGCCAATCGCATCTTCACTGGCATACTTCCATAATTCAGCTGTTATCTGATTTTCTCCAGATGCCTTGAAATTTTCCATACGAGTCAGTATCTTCTGAATTTCTCTTACAGATGGGGGTTTAGAATCATGGTTGGGATACGATTTTGGCCCACAATCGAAACACATCTTTTGGAGTGGTTCATCGCAATTTAGGAGTTCTCTAGAGTAGCCGGCTAGAATTTTACAGTTACCCCTGTTACTATATGCCACGTTTCCGTTTTCGTCCTGAAGTTGGAGAGTTGGGGGGTCATATCAGCTTAGGTTTACCTTGAACACCCGATAATAGTTTTTCATATTGTTCTTCGCAAAGTCATCATTTATCTTCCTGAGTAGTTGGTCGCCGTGCTCCTTCTTTACTTTCTTGATCCCCTTGGACACCATCTTCCTGGTTTCCACAAAGTGTTGCCAGGTACTCTCGTCCTTTTTGGTTTGCCAAACGTGCCACGCCTTCTTCCTCAGATCAAGTAGTCTTATCGCACTCGTTGTTCCACCATCTATGCTTCTTCGTCTTTGTAACAGGAGCAAGTTGTTCTGCCTTGGTTAGAAGACTCTTCTCCATCTGCTTCCAGTCCTGGCCTTTTAGGTCTCTGGTTAATGTGTCCCATTCTTCCATGTTCTCCTTAATTTTGTTTGGATCATATCTTCTTCGTATACGGTTGTTCCTTTGAAAGTTACTCCTAGGAATAATCTTCAGTTTAACTTTTGACAAGTAGTGGTCTGAGTCAAGGTTAGCTCCTCGGAGAACCCTAACATTTTGAATTTCCTTATGAAACTTCCACTTTATTGCAACAAGGTCCAACTGGAATTCTCCGAGGAGGAGATTAGGTGATATCCATGTTTTCTGTTTTCTTGGCAGTTTCTTAAAGCTAGTCGATTTTAAGACCAAGTTATGTGCCTGACATAATTCAATGAGCCTGATACCATTTTGGTTCGTTCTGTGATGTGCCGGGTAGCATCCCACTATATGCCTGAACTTCTTTTCTCTCCCCACTTGGGCGTTAAAATCCCCTAAAAGGATGACGTTATTTTTGTCTGGGATCTTCTGGATCGTATCGTCTAGTTTATCCCAGAAAAGTTCAACTTTTACCTTATCCTTTTTGTTGTCGATATTTATAGGGGCATGAATATTCACAATTGTATAAACTTTGTTGGTCGACTTTAACGTGAGTGTGCATAGCCTTTCAGAGGTGGACTCGAAGCTTATGATGGAGTCTAGTATTTTCTTGTCAACTATGAATCCTGCCCCAAGATGAGGAACATTCTTCATTACTCTGGCCCCTGGTTTCCCCCTTGACTATCCTGAATCCTCCCGATTCAAAGCTGTTCTCATCTAGGAATCTGGTCTCTTGCACAGCCGTCATGATAATTCTATGTTCATTTAGTGTGTCTGTTAGAGTCTTAAGTTTCCCCACTTTCAAAAGTGAATTTGCATTGAAAGTGGCTAGGTAGTTTATTTTCCTGTATTTTATTGTGTTCGAAGCTCCGACTCGTCTTTGTGTGACATTGCAGACTCCCCAGAATCCGAATGTCTGCTTGTGGATTGACCACCTGAGGTAAATAGTTTCACATCACACCGCTCCATGATTGATAATTCTTTTAGTTTTGGAGGTGACTTCTAGAGCCTTCATTTTTACAACCGAGGTTGTTAACTCCGGAGGATTATTTACAGCCGCCCCTAACATAGAGACAGACTTTGACCAAAGGCCGCCCAATATGGGAACAGTCGCTCTTGGATTTTAAAATCAGACTGATAGTCTGAATTCATTTATTTTTCGTGGTTGACTCCACTAGGTTCTTCCGCCCTCTCAGCCGTTGGGAAATGAAATTCGTCTTCCGCCTTTGAGACCGTTGACCAGGTTTCGCCTAGTAACCCTAGGTATGGGCCCTATGACAGGGTGCTACCATCCGGAGCCAGATGGATCCTGGTTTTCTTACGAGGTTGATACTCCTCCCGCTCCTTCTCAAGTCCCTCTGTAATAGTTGTATTTATTTTTTTGTTTATTAATATAACTTTTATCATATTTAAGTTAAGCGTCCTCAAGCAATATTTGTATCAATTTATCTGTGATGAGGGGAAGATGATCTCTCTGTTCCGCCCCTTAAAACCACAATTACTAACTGTGTAGTTGCCTTGCGCTTATGTATCAACTCTCTGCAGCGCGCTACACCATCCGAGCCGAGTTTAGCCGAGTCTCCCCGAGCCAGTGCTCGCGTTTGGGAGGCCTTGCCCTACAGCATGTTGATGACCAATAATCCCCCTGTCCCTGAGGACAGACGCTGAGTTACAGGGGTGTGAAGCTCTCTAGGGGCAGAGGGGTGCGTCCCTCTCCAATTGCTGAGCCAACAACTATTACAGCAGTCTTCTGGGGAGAGACAAGTCTTCAATGGCCTGAAAGGTGTTCCACAGAATTATTCGCGCAGGGAGGTTTCCTTTTACTATTTATTGGTTCATTATTTATTTTATTTACCGACAGCGGTAGCTACGCTCGCTAATCCATAGGGACAAGATATCTGCATACTTGGTAGACGTGGGTTTGATCCCCTCCGACGGCCGTCCTTGAAATGGTTTTCTGTGGTTTTCAATTTTCAACTCCAGGAAAATGTCTGGACGGTACCTTCTAACAGGCCACGGCCGCTTCCTTCTACTTCCTTGCCTTCATTCATCTTTAATTTAATTTTTGTATTTCAGTTTATTTATTTGTTCTTATTCATTTTATTTTATTTGTTTTATTTATTTTAGTTATTTTATTTATTTATTTTTAATTTATTTTGTTATTTTTCATTTAATTATTTATTTGGTTTAATTTAATAATATATTATTATATTTTATTTAATAATTTAATTTAATTTTGATTTGTTTTATATTATTTTATGTTCGACCCTGACTATTATATGTCAGAAAATTGTATCATAATGATGGTCATTATAACACTATTTTTCATTATGAAACAGTTTCTCCCACCAATCACAGCTCAAGAAACAGTTGTTTGACCAATTAGATAAGGATAGAATCGCACATGCGCTGAGTTCCACGGCCTTCTAATTTAAATTTCTCTGCGTTGCCTAGTATCATAGTGGGGTATTCGTGGAGGCCATGGTCAAATACAAGGCATTCTCTGCGTCTCATGCGCTCTGTTCAGTACATAAAACTGGCGAAATCTCGACAGATATTTATGAATATTTATGTTCAAACATAAAATAGTTATCATAATTATCGTCGAACATAAACAGTCGTATGCAACTCGCATATAATGGCAATTAGGACACTCGTGTCTTAATTATTGCCATTATAGGCTCGTTGCATAATGTACTATTATTTAATAATTTAAATTAATTTTGATACGTTTTATATTCTTTTATGCCATATTTTTTAACATAAAGGCTAAGTTAGATGAAGTTGTTTGTATGATCCGTCTCAGATGGTGGGGTCATGTGGGGGAGGAGAGATTACCTCGGCTATAGAGGATAAGAGAAGCAGAGTGCTAACTGCTAATAGGGGATCATGGAAGTGACTTGTTCGCAAACAGAGACTTGCAGATTGTTTGTTTGTATGTTTGTTTATTTATTTATTTATTTATTTATTTATTTATTTAATTTTGTTGTTGTTGTTGTTTGAGTCTTCAGTCTTTTGACTGGTTTGATGCAGCTGTCCATGCCTCCCTGTCCTGAGCTAATCGTTTCATCTCTACATAGCTCCGACACCCTACATCGGAGGCAATCTGTTTAACATATTCTAACCTTGGTCTACCCCTACAGGTTTTGTCCTCGACCCTTCCTTCCATAACTAAGCTTGCTATTCCTGGGTGTCTTAGTATGTGTCCTACCAACCTATCTCTTCTCTTCATTAGCAGTCGCCAGAAACATCTCTCCTCTCCCACTCGTCTACATACCTCTTTGTTTGTAACCCTATCTACCCATCTGATCTTCATCATTCTCCTGTAACACCACATTTCAAATGCTTCAATTCTCCTCTTTTCTGCTGCACCAATAGTCCAAGTTTCACTTCCATAGAGCGCCACGCTCCAGACAAAGGCTTTCAAAAATGACTTCCTAATACCTAAATCTATATTCGATGTCAGCAGATTCCTTTTTTGTAGAAATGCTTTCTTTGCCAGAGCCAACCTACTTTTAATATCCTCTTTGCTTCGTCCATCACTGGTTATTCTGCTTCCTAAGTAACAGAAGTCTCCTACTTTCTACAGCTTTTCACCTGCCAATTTGATCTCCATAGAGGTTTCTGATTTATTTCGGCAGCATTCCAGTATTTTTGTTTTACATTTATTTATTTTCATCATGAATTCTTTCCGCAAGACGGAGTCCATACCATTCAAAGACTCATTCAAATCCTCAGGCTTGTCGGCCAAGATGACGATGTCATCAGCAAATCTCAGAGTTGAAATTATTTCTCCTTGGATCTTATGAATTTTATGTTATTTTATTTTTGATTTGTTTTGTTTTATTTTATTTTATGCCATATTATTTAACATAAAGGCTAAGTTAGAATTGAACACGCTAGATGAAGCTGTTCGTATGAGCAGAGTCAGATGGTGGCAGGCCCGCCGAGAGGGAGGAGCAAACGGGGCTGCAGCCCTGGGGCACGGTCTTGTCGAGGGACCCGCGAAAGTAGAGAACCCCACAGTAAACTAATTTACCCAGTTTTACGTATTTACCAACACATTTGACATTGTATTATATTCAATGTATCTGAGTCAATTTAATATGCTACAAAATACTATAATGAGAACCATTATCTTCATATCTTCGCGGCCAGAGAAATAGTAAAGTGTCCACTGTTTGTAAGGAGGAAAGTTTCTAAGTAACATTTCAACTTTATCTAATTGCCGCTAAGCTACATTTGTGAAACTTCGCAAAGTTTAGTACATAAGATTGTGAATGGCGTTGAACTTTTTATTGTGATGAGAGAGAGTAAAATTTTTGGTCAGCTACAACAGAAAGGACATTGCAAATTTATAAGGTGCGTTCAAAAACTAACGAGCCGGAGGCTGGAATGCGTAAACCGGTGACGACATCGGCTAATCATGGCGTGTGTAACGAGGTGTGGTTCCGACCAGAGCGTGGAAGGTCACAGCCCGTCGCTAGAGGGCACGCGTGCACGTCACGTGACGATACAAAGCGAGCAGCAGCATGCATCAATCGTCCAACCAAGACCAAGACAGTAGGCCATTCGACATGCTTCCTGGTGTGGTTGAAGACTGTGGGGCACCCATTGGGCACACACTTTGCGCAAGTGCAGTCGTTCCTTCATGATGGTGTGCACACTTCCGACGCTCAATGCGACCACGGCAGCTATGGCGTTCACTGTCACTCGGTCGTCCTGGGTAATGAGTGCATCAACCAGCTGGACGTTGTCATCGGTAATGCAGGGGGGTGCCCAAGACCGGGCATCATCGGCTAACGACACCCGTCCTTCCCTGAAGTGCTTGTGCCACACCTTGACTCTTGCAAGGGACATGCAGTGTTCGCCGTACACTTGTGACATTCGGCGATGGATGCCCGTTCCACCTACTCCTTCCGCTGTCAGAAACCGAACAACACCTCTTTGCTCTTCGGTTGACGCCTCCATGTCTCTGTTTGCAATGCGACTGGCAGCGTTGGACGATTGATGCATGCTGCTGCTCGCTTTGCATCGTCACGTGACGTGCACGCGTGCCCTCTAACGACGGGCTGTGACCTTCCATGCTCTGGTCGGAACCACACCTCGTTACACACGCCACGAATAGCCGATGTCGTCACCGGTTTGCGCATTACAGCCTCCGGCTCGTTACTTTTTGAACGCACCTTATACAATGAACAAGTTAGTACTTTCCAAAAAGAAAGTAAATTAAAAAATTCAACGTATTTAGTGGTCTTTAAAAAATAAAAATAGCAAATTTTATATAAACACGTTGTCACGTAGACGAAACAATATAGTGGGGGCCCGTAAGTCCTAGCCCTAGTGCCCGTACTCTCTCTCCACGGCCCTGGATGTGAAGAGGACAGATTACCTAAGAGGTTTATGGGTTCGGTTGTAGAGGTCAAGAGAAACAGAGGTAGACCCGGGAAGCGATGGTTACATTCAGTTTGAATGAGAGGTGTAGAAGAAGAGTGCTAACTGCCAATAGGGGATCATGGAAGTGACTTGTTCGCAAACAAAGACTTGCAGACTACACTGGACGCTGAAAGGCAAATCAGTCCGAAATGAAAATGTATGGATGTGTGTTATTTGTCGTATTTATTCATCCACTGTATTCAAATTGTTCAATTAGCTTATTTTTTTATTGTGTATCGTATGCACTTGTTCGTCAAAATATGTAATTATTGAATCTGTTGGCAGCATTTATTTATATATTCGTTGATTTAACATATTCATTTGTTTGCTTGTTTGTTATCACTGAATCCTGATTACATTTGATGTTTTGAATATCAGCCGTCGCACAATCTGTTGACATTCCAATAACATGTGTAATTACGGAGAATCAATAAGTTGCCCAATTCTTTATATCCTTGTATCCTGGTCTAAGTGAGAATACAGTTTTAGAATAATTATAAAATATTCTCTACAGGAAAAAGTAACCATCAAATTTAGACTGAAATTTACCAAGAATAAATGGCTTATTTCTGAGAAGCCCTAAGTCAATCCTTCATTATTATAGCCATAGAATGCAACGTTAGTACAAGCTGATGTGTACAGAGTGCGTGAGTGGTTGTTCGACGAGCTGTAGAGCATTCTTTTGGCACTTACGTCTCGTGAGCACAAATTCCTGTGCATTTTTCGTGCACAGTCGGAATGTTTCGGCATCGCTCGGGATTCCTAGAGCAGCAAAATAGCAAAAGACACGATACACTGTACATTGAAGTTCTGTACTAACTTGCGCATTGAAAGAGGCTGGTCAGGATGTAGGGCCAATACTGTATCAGCCAAAAATTGCGGAGGTTCCACGCTGAACATAACTAGTGTTTCTGCCATATGATAGAAGAAAACTTGAACTCGAGACCTTTAGGTTACTGAGCAGACTCCATACCACTGGTACACTTACCTACGAAATTGCGAGGTTATTGTCGAATGATTTCAAACACGTTAGATCTTAAATACCAATTGGAATTCATTCATTCTGCGCCTGGTATATTGTTACGAGAGCAGGGTTGCTTCATTCCCTCTCGCGTGACTCACAGCCGCCTGAGGCTACATCTGGACTGTGTCGGCCGGCTACTTGCGCAGCGAGAACAAAGACATGGTCTGGAATGTTACCGGCCTACCTGGTGATGGAACTCTCGGGAGGAGCCGTGAACTCTCCTACTCTGGAAACAGCAATTGAGTCACCACCCTCCCTATATTAAGCGACCTGGCCAGCGAGGGACGAACTGTGTTCTTGAGCGAGTGCGACAGTAGTTGGTGACGTGACGTGTGAAATTACGAAACCCAAGTGAGGCTGATTCTCCAGACAGCGAAGGAGTGTGAATCATACGGAGGAACTGTGTTTTTTTTTTCTTTCAAGAGAGTGTGTTTTCCAGTGCGACAGAGGTCATTGTGGTGAATTGCGAAGCAGTGAGTGACAAGACTGTGTATGGACTCGGGTCCACCTCATTAGCGAGAAGATTAACTGCAAGACCGAGTGATAGGGTGAGTCGAGCTCCATAAAGGAGGTAGCTTCTGTAAGACAGCTGATTGTTTCTATTGGCTTATTGTACGGTGTATATTTCTGACCTGCAATAAAGCAAATGTTTCTTTAAAGGAACAATTGGGTTGTGCTTCTACCCACTGTAATCCAGTAACGAAATTGCCACTAGGGGCAACACGTATCAATATTTTAACTTTGCTTAAAGCAAGTTTCAAGATCACTTTGCGTTAATAGCGCGAATCATTAGCAAATTTTAACCTCAACAACCCTCCTCCATGTTTTGTTCCTCGGAATCCAAATATGTTACACAACTTAGATGTGGAGTGTCTCTTGTCTGTTGCTCTTTGCTCCTCTAGGAATCCCGAGCGATTACGGAACATTCCGACTGTTCACGAAAAATGCACAGGAGTTTGGCGCCTCGTGCATTGTAAACAACAACCCGACACAACTCTCCATGGAAATACGCGTCACGTATCATTCATTTGTAGAAGCGTCTGAAGACAACATCCTATTTTTCTGCTGCGCTTCTTCGGTGTGGCTCGGCTGAGTTCGGATTGATTCGTCGAATCAACTTACCAGCTGTAAACATGAGCTACGTCTCGTTTGTCCTGACACGATTTGAAAAACTTTTAATCAGGGAATTGTGTGGATAAAGACATAATTGTGTGAATAAACATAACCTTGTATAGAACGGCATTTTTCCCAAGGAGCTCGTTGCTATTATATTGCACTAAAATAAGCATATCACCGAGTTATTTTATTTTGTATTCATTACGAAACATTTAGCATTGTATTTTCACTTTCCATTTTGTAACATAATGCAGTCAGCGCGCCACAACAATCATCATTGTCCAGAAACTTACCCGAGGCGGTACGAACAGGAAGAGCGAGCATCAACGATTTGATCCGAACTTGTCCGATACTAGCCGAATAGGGAACGAGTCGAGCAGCAGAAAAATAGGGTGTTATCTGCAGACGCTTGCTTCATTTGTCTGTGGCAATTTCAGATCACATTGTTGCACTTCTAACGTATATTTGTAGACTAGAACTAGGACTACTTTCACATGACTTGGGTTGGTTGGTTGGTTGGTTCCTCAGTTTAGGGGCTGCGACAACGCGGCCATGTAGCACCGTGTACTTTGGGTGTGCGTAGAATCTGTCTGATAACCAGTGTTAATTGTGAAGGCTGTATAAGTGTATGTATCTGTTTTTTAATTCAAGTAAGGACTGCAACTTTGAATTTATCAAACAGTTCCTACTTTTGCCGCCAAACGCCACCGTCAACGACTACTAGGCCTAGTTCAGAACTTAGCTACTAGACGCCACCGCAGTGGGCTCTTGGCAACGAACGTAGGAACCTAAGAGCGTTGTTTACATTCTTAACCTATACAATTTAGCTTCACACAGGTGTAATTAGTGGAAGGTTCTTTAACATGCCACAAATCTATGACATGGGACCGCCGGCTTTACTTCCCCTCCGAAGGAAGGCATACTGAGGGATTTTTTACGCTCTTAAAAAATCCGACGGCTTTGGCCGGGTTTGAATCACATGACTTTAAAAGTAAAGTTATTCTTGCGCTAATGAAGGGTATAGGCTGCAGTAGTTTATTATTTTCACTTCCAACACAATATTTACATTTTTGAAACATCAAAGAAGAAGAAGTTTTGTTGTTGTTATTTCAGTTGAGGAGCTTGAATGTCGTGATCGTTTAGCCTCGTGTATTTGGGTGTATGTAGAATTTGTCTGCTAATCTGTTTTACTGTGTGATGTCTGTAGTACGATGCGTTGCGTAGTGGCTAGCACTCTTGGCTGTCACCGCGGAGGACCAGGTTCGATCCCCGAGTCTGCAAATAAATTTAATTCTGGTCTGAGGGCTGGAACGGGGTACACTGAGCCTCAGAAGACGTGGGTTTGATTCCTACCTCAGCCATCCTCGAAGTGGTTTTCCGTGGTTTCCCACTTCTACTCAAGGCAAATGCCGGGATGGTTCCTAACTTAAGGCGATGATCTCTACCTACCCAAATTCTACTTCAATTACAAATATCCCTCCAGGAGCTCACAACTTGTGGGACGTGGGTTGGCGACCACGGGACCCCAGATGAGTGCGGCATTGCTTCCACTTACTTGTGCCGGGCTCCTCTCCGTCTTCTTTCCTGTCGACCTCATTGATGCATGCTGCTGCTCGCTTTGTATCGTCACGTGACGTGCACGCGTGCCCTCTAGACTGAAATGACTCACAAAATGTAGTTTATGTTCAAAATACTTCAAAATGCAATGTAGATTCCAAATACTTCCAAAATGTGGTTCAGATTCAAACTACTCACAAAATGTAATTTAGAGACACGGGGAGCCAATTCACAAAAAAAGGGTGGAAATCTTAAAGAGAAAAGGAACTATAATGAAAAGAAAAAGAAGGCTGATCTCTAGAAGAAGAAGTATTTTGAACATAAACTACATTTTGTGAGTCAGTTCAGTCTAAGTTACATTTAGTACGTGTTTTCAGTCTACCTTGGTTTTCGATATGGTCTCCATTTCATTTTCATTTTCGCTATCACCCAGACCATTAGGGGCCGATACCCTATATTTTAGACCCCTTAAAACACAATTATCATCATCATCATGTTTGGGAAGGAGGCGGACGAGGCCTCAAGTTAGGAACAATCACAGGATGCGCCTTAAGTATGAGAACCATTTCCAAGAATCTATGAAGCTCTGCAGTTTGCACTGCAGGATGCACGAATCCACTTTCTCGTGTGTACCGACTCTTTGAGTTCGTTGCAGTCAATTGCTACATGTTTCCCGCAACACTCCCTAGTGCAGCGAATCCACGACCTACTAGCCGGGCTGTGCCACGCTGACACTCGAATCACCTTTCTGTGGCTTCCAAGCCACATGGGAATTGCGGGAAATGAGTTAGCGGATCAAGCTGCAAAAGAGGCGGTATCGCTACCACCTCGACCAATGGGGGTACCCGCTAGAGATATTCGCTCTCAGTTACGCCTACAAGTTCTGGCTTTTTGGGAGAGTCAGTGGCTAGCTGACCCACTGCCCAGAAAACTGAGAGCGATCAAGGGAAATACTCGCGTGTGGCGGAGCTCTTTCCGGGCCCGGAGAGAGTCCGTCATTTTGTGTAGGCTAAGGATAGGTCATACGAGATCCACCCACTCGTACCTAATGAGAAGGGAAGACCCCCACTTTGTACCTGTGAAGCCGTTTTCACCGTGGCCCACATTTTCACCCAGTGTGTGGATCTTGCTGACTTACGAAGAAACCTTGGTTTGCAGACGACACTCAAACTTATATTAGCCGATGACGCGGTGGCTGCTGATCGCGTTATCCGCTTTATAAGTGAGAGTGGGTTAGGGCCAGCAATCTAAATTCTCCAGTATAAATTGACTCAACGACTTGTTCGTTTTTGAATGATTATGTTTTGTTTTTCCGTAATTTTTGTTTATTTTTATAATTTTTATTTTTATTTAATTTGTTGTTTTTGTTTTAATAATTTTTGGTCTTTTTTAAATTTAGGCGTCCACCTCAAAATTTTAAATTCAATTCCAAATTTGTATTCTTTAATCTATGTTAAGAGGGGCAGATGACCTTGTAGTTCCGCCCCTTAAAACAACAATAACTAACTAACTAACTAACCATTTCCAAGATGGCTTAGGTGGGATTCAAACCCACCTAGTATTGCTTCACGAGGCTCACTGTACCCCGTCCCAACCTTCAGACCAGAATTAAATTTCTTGGCAGAGCTTGCGGTGCGATAGTCGCTACATCTGACTGACTAACAATGTACCGTACTTAGTTACTTTCCTGTTCAGCTATAACTTGGTGCATGACGCACAACCTCTGTTACAGCGCAGGGAGTGTCTTGCTCTGGAGTCCGGAGTCTTAATTACTATATTGTACAGCATCCCAGGGGTATGCACCCCTTGGAGACCATCCCCCCAACATCTGGCTAAATCCCCTAAAATGGCAACCCTTGGAAAGCCGGGGCAACATCCATTAATACTGTAAGGACAGCTTGCTACTCCATAAAGCAGCTCAAGCCTTACGTAATCATTACACTCAGCGACATAGTACTAACTGGGCCAATACATTGCTGACAGGAGGGCGTCTGAAGGTATAAGAAGACGTCCTAATGAGGTCAAACTCTCTCTCCATTGTCAGTGCTCCATCAAGACGGCCGAAGCTACGCTGGTGTCAACCGAGGTGAGTCAGTCAATCGTGTTCAGAGTTCCTATTTATGTAACCTGCACCCACAACTTGTATCACATTATAAACATAATTTCATTCCCTACAAGGGACTCACACAAAGAATATCACAGACCAATAAAACACTTGGTCCACACTCTACACTAGCATTACTGTTATACGCCTCTTTACATCCCAACGCCCTTCCTTATTCCCGTCACGTAAAGACGTGACAGACGGTAAGCCATTAGCGCTCACTCAGGTATCTTTGTGTTTCTCGAGCCGGCTGCCAGCAAGCAGCGCGTGCCACCCGGCTGATACGAGCAGAGTCGATTACATAACAAGCAGTCAGCTGAGCGACTAGTACAGCGACCCTTTGCAGTGGGTCCCATCCCCTCAAATACTACCACATTATTTATAGGAACGCCCCCTAGTTCCTAGCACACCACAACACACTACACTGGTCAGCTTGCCTGTCAAGGGGAGCTACCCTTCTTTAGGCACAACCTCATAAATTAGTACAGCAACTCTCCCTTTTAGATCCACCCCCAAATAAGGGATCTAAAACACTGGTGGAGGCGGGGTACTACGCATAGAGAAAAGGGACTCAATCAACGAGCCCTCGTAGTTAAAACGACCCCTTCCGTACCGCAAAAAGCCAAGCAAATTAGTGAGAAAATTTTTCCCCCAGACAAAAAGCACCATTTTTTTTTGAGTGCTCCAAACTAGCTACACAGGGGAAATTCTTAACAAACCAACCCCCCAGCCCCATACAGAATCAGAGAAATATAAGAATACACTGTCAAAACACGCACAGATTTTTTTTTTTATTTTTTCACATACACTCCATTCAACATGGCCCCCCTATACCGCCTAGCTGTGCTAAGGAGCATTGGGGAGTACCAGGAATTAATTGCCTGGCATAGAGTTTTTGAAACTAGGCAGGACTACCTCAGAAGGTTTCAGCAGCTCCTGCACGCCCAGTACATGCGGATCATAAGAGCCCTTGTCCGGCCACTCCGCAGTGCTAAGAATCGCAAGATTCGGGCGAAAATCCCCACCCTCCGCACACAAATCATAAAAGCACACTGGCAACTACACTGTCGACACGAGTTTATGTTCCAACAATGGGAAACACTCATCACGGAACACAGACGGATAGGGACTCAGGACACAAAAGTCGCTGAACAGGCCATATGCCTCAATAGGCAGTACACCCAAATTTGGGATGAATACCGGGAGCTCCAAGTCAACAAGGCCATTTTTGAGTTCATGACAGGGCCATCAGCCCCCCCGAGAGAGGACATAAGCGTGGATACGCTGACTCGACAATTTGCGAGGATGTCCCTCTCGCCACGTACTGCCACAGAATGGAAGGAGTTCGCCGTGGCCACAGTCAAGGAGACGGCCAGGTTAGGCTCCAATTTACTACAAAATAAACCTAACACAAACACACGTCCTTCAGCTCCGGATCGGAAGGCAATTTTGCCAAACCGAGGGGCAGAGCCTAGAACAATCCCCTCGGAACAGAGGGATGAGAGGGAGTTGAAGCCAGGGCCATTAAACACACATGGTATGACAGGGAAACAAAGGGACATAACCACGTCATGGGCTGACGACATAGAGCCCGCCCTACAGTACATAAAGCCTACATACACGTACACAGATAGGCTAACACATTGGCAGGAGTCGGCCGTGGCCACAGGCCGAAAAGCGGTCAGACTACACGCCACCACATTGCTAGGCCGGACACAAGCCATTAAGCGACCTTTACCGCCAGTTCAAAGGGCAAATTTGCCAGAACAAAGGCGAACACCGGTATTAGGCCCTCAGGGTGCACGATATACGCACGAACATTTTGACCGGGCATTACCACACAGTACACGGGGATTAGGAAAGGTGTTCTCACCTACCCCACAAAACCACGCAGGCAAATATATACACACTCCCGTAAAATCTACTAGGGCAGCGCCAAGCACAATTAGGCTCTCGAATACAGGTACATTTAAACCTATAGACACGCGCTACGGTGGGAGTAGGCCAAAGCTTACTTTGCTAGAAATTCCGCCGGAAGGTAGCAAAGGAACACCCCAGTGGATTCCAGAGGCCTATAATCTAATAACAGGGCAAAACCCTTCACCTTTCGGAGCACTGAAGCTCGAAAGAGGATAACGACTTCCACCAGGGCCACAGAAATAAACTAACATCGCTAACACCAAAATTATAGGCCACATAAGTTCTTTCACACGGGGGCGATAGGAAAACGGTCCAACAAGTACATAATCAACATGAAATCGCATACTTTTCTTTCTTATTTTATGTATATACAGTGCAATATAGCCAAAGTAGAAGGAACAATTCTAAATCCTTCTTGTTTTTTTTTCGGAACCATGGCATTTTTCTCTCAGGCCATCATTGGTTATTGGGCGAAGTGATTAACGCCATAACGTAAAGTCTCTAATATGCTAAGCCAAGTGGAAGCCAAGCAGGCTTCAGGCCGAAAAAGAGATATTTTGAACACAACTTAAGCATAAAATCACAGCATAAAGCTTAAGTGAGTCTTTCTAAGTAGAAATGACTAAACGTTCTATGTTAGGGTTCCACAGTTTGATAGATTCTCCTGTTGCGGGCGAAAGCCGTAAGTGTGGCAGGAATTAAGAATCTCAAACTAACTTCAAAAAATTTGGTGAGGTGTGCTTTAGCCAACTGAAAAGCCCAATTGCACATCGGGACGAGACACTGTCATTTTGGTGAGTTACAATTACTTTGAAGGGCAGGTTTGACTCCCATAGTGCACTGGCTTTGCTCGTGACGTGGATACAGGTATATCAGTTACGTCTTGCAATGGCCTTCCTAATGTGTACTAGACAGTGTCGGTAGATTCCCCTGAGACGTAACCAGATTACGGTAGTACTCACGTTACCAAAATGGTAAATATTACACTCAGGTCCCAAGCACCATTTTTTTTTATTTTTTTAACATTTTTTATGGTGTTCACGACATAATTTTTAGACATAGGTACACGTAAAGGCGGAAATACTGCCAAAAGGAAAGGAAGTAATCCCACGGGCAGGCGTGAAAAGAGGGCCAAGAAATAGCCCACTGACCGCGCCGGGATACGATCCTAACACTCACCAGAACTGTCCCGGAGACACAACCTTCATGGTGCCGGAAACAATTACTCTGGGTAAAAGGCGGTCTCCAAACCCGCAATCTTCTGAATACCAGGAATATAAGGTTGAGTAGATATCCAGTCCTAGAATAAGGATAATGGGAAAGCTAAGACTAATTGGGACAGTCCCACTAACAGCGGGTCATAAACGAAAAACAATACAATCGCCTCTGGCATCTGGTCACCAAATACGCGACTAGCGGACCAGACACACTCGCGTACAACGCATATGGGATTTCCGAAATGAAATGCCATGGCCTGTGGTTTGGATTCCAAGTAAAACGGAAATCCCCTGGCGCATGAGCTACAAATCAACGGTCATATTAAACCACAAAGTTTTTTTTTCTACAGCGAGAGAGGCACTGCTAGCAATCATTATAGGCAGCAATCAGGTTCACACACACACACGTGCAGAAAACTAGGACGTGGGCAGAGCATGAAACAAATGAAAGCACAAAACACGTAATTCAACACCGTCGTATCAGCTGTAACATACTCCTCAATGAGCAAGACTGCTCGACGCAGACAAGCGAGCCAAAGCCTACTGGACAGAAATCAACACATCATTCACGCCCGATTTAGAGACCCTATATCTTCCAAAATTACACTACGAGGGGAATTCAAAAACGTACAAACTCTACACAGGGATGTATGCTTTCATATGCGTATCGCACATCCACGGGAACATGCCATATTATATGCGGCACGGAAATGATCACACCAAGTCTTTACAGACAACCGGATTCGAACCCATGACCACACACCACACGCGTACCAAAAACTAACTATCCAATGGTATTTTTGGTACACGGAACACAAGCAAAGACCACACTGGGAAAGCCCCAAGCCCTGTCACACAACGCAAACATAAAACACAGAGAATGACATAAGGTCACGGGTCTGAGTTCCAGTGAAAATTTAGACGCAAAGGAGAACAGCTATTCAGGCGTCCAATCATACTGAAATTGGCCCATACAGGTGCATGAACAGGGAATACTACATTTCCTCCCACAAAAAAAAAAAACAGACATAAAATTTCGAATTACACCAGGCATAGAGGAATACATTTCACGAACACAGGTAGGAAAATTTCGCAAGACACAGGTCTTAGAGAACAATGGCCACACGACGTCATTACCTAACTAGGGCGAATTGCTACATTAGGCTAGGAATCCAAAACAATGACCACACTTGCATTCGTGCAAAGAGGCACATACCAGCGGATGACAAACAGCAACTTCCCAGCCTGTTATTGCACATACCAATTGCTGACTGCAGACTATTCACACTGCAATACTGCGGTGACGAGACACTATTGCGTATAGCCCGTGACCGTGAAATTACACACACATAACAATTATAACGCCATACATTTTTTTTCTCCACACTGCAAAATCATTTGGCAATGGACAAGACGTGACACAGCGAAACTTATCTTGGGCCTATAGGGCACGGTCGCGAGGGCACGTTGGCAAGCCACGGGCGCCTTCTGCCCACAAAGGCGATACATATTAGGACTTAGCCTCATAACAGACCAACCGTCCGCGTGGTGTAGCGGAACGTAGTCACACACACACGCACTCGCACTCACCAATTAGGAGCGAACATAGGGACTTTGAGGAAACAGGACCTCCCCTTCATAACTTCTTTTCGCGATTCTATTCCCCAAATAAATCATTACAGATGACTAGCATATGACCAGTCGCATTACGACCACTGGCCACATCTACACTGCAAATGGCCGACCAGATTAGGTCATGCAGCCCTACTATCCCAAGGCGCGGATGGAAAGCCAACATGGACCAAGGGAGGACGACAGGAGAACAGGCTACCAGCGTACCACCTTACTCCCTTCCCATAACCTTCTCAAGCCTGACATAAACAACGCAACCACATCTACACGACCATAAACAGCTACACTACATTACAAAATACACACTGGGGTTGTTGGACTTCATGCGTCTAAAGAGCAGGCAAGCTACGCCTTGAGCCCCGTTGCACCGCCTGAGTATTAGGGGTGGCTCAGCAAACATTAAAAGAAGCATAATGCGCCTCTCCAAATGAGAGAGGAGGCCATAGATACATATTAACCATGCTTTAGTACTTAAGCTCTCCCGCATGAAAGGAACATATGGTATTATGCCCCATCCTACACCTATCCGTACATGAAGGCAGAAACTTCATATCCAGACTCATGCATGAGTATCCCATCCAATTACCAGGGATTTTAATATCAAACCTGCATGAATTTTCGTATTTTTGCAATCCCGGGAATTACCTCCCCACTCCACTCACTATAGAAGCATCCCAGTGCCACCACCGGTTCTAGGCCACCACTAACGTGGAACCCAAAGGTGCGCAAACCCTTCCTACCATGCTTTAAGCCCACTCAACAAATAACTACCCCCAAATCCTAATAACAGGGTACCTGACATTACAGACCCTACTAACACCTCCATTAAGGTAAAGAAGGCATTATTGCTGGGAAGCTGACATAGCGATGGTAGGCCAGAAGTAGCCTATGTACTTAGAAGATCTGCAACCCCGCTACACTGGAAATATTTTACATTTTACACAGAGGTTGAACCTTTCACACAGGTTACGACACATTTTCTCTCTTACAAAGGAATCTGATACGAACTGATGGTTGACAACGGTGTAAGCCGAAGGTCAGGAGGGACCACACTGGAGCAGAGCTGGGGAAGGCGATGTGGACCCTTACCCCAGTTGGCTCATCAAATTACTGACGACTAGACCAAATAGACGAACCACGTAAGGTCAAAGCATTCGCGGCCTGGTCGGGCAAGCTCTGGAATCCTAGGTGCGCATAAACCGCCCCTGGGAGGAAGGGATGCTAAACCCACTTTGAGCCACGGTCGTCGAAGCCAAGACCTGCAGGGAGACTTTCTGAGAATGGCGGGAGAAATAGCTCACTCCGCGCCGGCCTCGGGAGCTATCCCTAGAGACGACCCCATTATGACTAGACTTCTAGTTCAGTTTAAATTTAAGTAGGCACGGCTTCCATAGCGGGAAGCAAAACTCCTGTGCGTTGGAGCAAAACACACTACGGCGGCCCATAGAGGCAACTTTATATATCAATGCGAAAATGCATACTACGGCGGCCCATAGAGGCAACTTTATATATCAATGCGAAAATGCATACTACGGCGGCCCATAGAGGCAACTTTATATATCAATGCGAAAATGCATACTACGGCGGCCCATAGAGGCAAATATCACTGCGAAAGCAGATTGCGACGGCCGATTAAGGCGAAGACAATATTATGCCATTGGACCACACTGTCCAATGCCCACATAAATGGCGACGCAACGGGCAACCAGAGGGCATTCAGAGAGGGGCATTGCGCGCCCCTCACAGGAGCCAAGTGGGCGGCTCACCTACGTCAAATAGGAACAGCACACGGTTATGAACACGAAAGTTACAGCGGGCGAAACGGTTAGCTTAGTGGCACCGTAAGGCGCCTGCGAATAGGTTAGTACTAGTATTAAGACCTAGAATAGATGTCGACAATAGTATTAAAACGGAGGGGACTACGAGGCATTGTTGGGTTCCGGTCCCGACAATGTACTACAAGGGCGCCCCCGCGAGAGAAATCAAGCGGCCAGCCTCCATCTAAATCTTAGTACTTAAGTCATAGTGCCATGTTAAGGTCACTTAGATGTAAGCAAATTTACTGACAGCTGTTGCTAATAATAGCACAGCACATTTCGGCTTTAGAATAAGGTCCACTCGGCATGTAAATACAGAATAGTTTTACAGTTAAGTAATTTTATCAATAAGTTAAATAAGTAAGGTAAGACATAAGGTAACATAAACCTACATTTAAGGCATTTTTTTTAATATATATAGATCACCGTAGAATATATCGGCACTCGGTGACTATAAATCCGTTACCGAGGTAAGCCCGACAATACTAGATTAAGATAGGAATAATCAAAGTGGAATATATCGGCACCCGGTAACCACAATTCCGCTACCGGGGTAAGACCAACTATATATTATTTACGGCATTACGGCACCGTATAGGGTAAGCCCGGCCTTGCAGCTAAGTAACATTAATCATGTTTTTTTTTTCAGTAAAAGACCAGCTTCAACCGGTACTAATATGTTTTTTTTTCTAAACCTCGCCATTTTTTTTTTTTTCACAGGCATCGTCACCAGATACAGAAAACTGGTGACAGGAATTTCACTGCCACATAGCAGTGGCATATTATCTACAGCATGCCATGATGTGTACACTTTTTGTTTATTTTTTTCAACTTGCACTAATCCCGACACACTCGCAAACACTCACCACATTTTTCTTTTTCAGATACACACTCTAAAATGAATCTGCACAGCAGGACTGGTGCCTGTGGGGTACCAGGCTTACTGGCAGATCAACTCAATTAAAACACATAAAGCGTCAAAATGTGACGCAGAGTACGACAATGAGGGCGCAACCGGTTTGTGGCAGTGACTCTCATTGTCAAGTGTGAAAGCATTCACCCACAGAGGATGCTTCACAGGTTAGGTATTAAGCACACATACAAGCGGTACGACCACCATACCGTACCAAGGAGTGGCCGTACAGAATCAGCCGTGAGACGGCAAGAGTACGTACAGACGGGTAGCGTGCACGCGAGGTACCTCATGAAAACTATAGTTATAAGGGATTAGCGCGATTAAGTAGACATAAGGTCATTGTAAATTATAATTTTTCAGGATAAACTGTATACCATTATTCCACTAGACATAAGGTCATAGTAATTTATAATTTTTCAGGATAAACTTTCTACAATTATACACTATATATATTTTTGTTTGTTCACCAATATGCCAATGGCCAGCATGTGTATGATTTGTTTTCTTTCATTTTTCCTTCTTCTAACTTCCCCATTTGTCAGGGTGTTCCGTTTTTCCCACACAAATAAATACTTTTGAATATTTCCCTTAAATTATACCCTGGAACACCCATTTTTCTATTTTCTTCTACCTTTCTTATTGCAGGGAGCATTTTTTCCCTAAGATGGGGCGGGCGAAGCAATCATCCGTTCGGCCCTGGGTTTTTCCTCCCTGCACAAATATATGACACGTCACCATCAGAGGCCATGTTTTTTTTAAACTAGCAATATGCCAGCAAATGCAAGGGCAATTTTTTTTTACATACCGAATTTATTGTAATGTTCAATTTTTCTCAAAATGTCAATTTTTTCCCAATGTTAATCAAATCTTCCGCAAATGTCAATTTTTCTTTGTTTTTTTTTTTTCACAATGTCAATGTATATATATATATGTAAATCCCATAACCCTCCCCTCTGAACACGGGCTCACCTCACACCCACACTTCGATACGACGCCACCAGGAGATACGAGAGGGTTTTCCAGGACCACTACGTCAACATCCCAACTTCCAGTTCCGTTCCCGTTCGCGAGGACGCGACCAAATGAAGGAAGACTCTTGTACAGCATCCCAGGGGTATGCACCCCTTGGAGACCATCCCCCCAACATCTGGCTAAATCCCCTAAAATGGCAACCCTTGGAAAGCCGGGGCAACATCCATTAATACTGTAAGGACAGCTTGCTACTCCATAAAGCAGCTCAAGCCTTACGTAATCATTACACTCAGCGACATAGTACTAACTGGGCCAATACATTGCTGACAGGAGGGCGTCTGAAGGTATAAGAAGACGTCCTAATGAGGTCAAACTCTCTCTCCATTGTCAGTGCTCCATCAAGACGGCCGAAGCTACGCTGGTGTCAACCGAGGTGAGTCAGTCAATCGTGTTCAGAGTTCCTATTTATGTAACCTGCACCCACAACTTGTATCACATTATAAACATAATTTCATTCCCTACAAGGGACTCACACAAAGAATATCACAGACCAATAAAACACTTGGTCCACACTCTACACTAGCATTACTGTTATACGCCTCTTTACATCCCAACGCCCTTCCTTATTCCCGTCACGTAAAGACGTGACAGACGGTAAGCCATTAGCGCTCACTCAGGTATCTTTGTGTTTCTCGAGCCGGCTGCCAGCAAGCAGCGCGTGCCACCCGGCTGATACGAGCAGAGTCGATTACATAACAAGCAGTCAGCTGAGCGACTAGTACAGCGACCCTTTGCAGTGGGTCCCATCCCCTCAAATACTACCACATTATTTATAGGAACGCCCCCTAGTTCCTAGCACACCACAACACACTACACTGGTCAGCTTGCCCTGTCAAGGGGAGCTACCCTTCTTTAGGCACAACCTCATAAATTAGTACAGCAACTCTCCCTTTTAGATCCACCCCCAAATAAGGGATCTAAAACAATATCGTATAATGTTTATAAACAGCGCGCAGATGTTTCCTGTCGGAGATGACGAGGTTTATGGTTCTTGTTGAGTTCAATCTTCCTTGTGGAGTGGCACACAGCATTACCGTCTTATGTGCACTTGTAAGTTTCATTTCTACGAAGTCCACCTCGTGCTGTAGCGGCTTGGTGTTAAAGAACCCATGGTGTCTGCTCCACCGATCATTAGCCCCATGCCCCCAGGGACTCACATCTAGTGGGACCTGGGTTGGCGACCACGAGGCCCCATCTGAGTCCGGCATTGCTTCCACTTACTTGTGCCGGTCTCCTCTCAGTCTTCTGTCCTGTCGACCTCACTTGGTCAACTCTTGTTCTCTTCCGACCCCGTCAGTATTAGGGTATCCGAGGCCTAGGGAGTCTCTTCCTTTCCCGCCTTAATTGGCCCTTGTCTCATCTTTTCTGATACCCTCCTGCCTTCTGCTCAAGGCCCTAAAGGAGGAAGGATGTGTGTAGCCCCACCCTGTAGTGTTACACCCTCAAGGGCTCATGACTGGTGAGTTCGGGAGTTGGCGACCCCGAGGGATTCCTGAGCTGGGTCCGGTTTCCGCCCTTTTCTCCATTACCTGTGGGGTGGACTTTCTCTTCTTTCACTTTCCTATCTGCCTTTCATGGCTCTCCTTCCTTTCAAGACCCTCAATCCGCATTCTTCGAGGGTTGAGGGCATTTCTTTTCCTCCTGTCCTTTATTTGCCTTATTCTCCTCTTGTTTTCCATTTCTTCTTCTAGTAAATAAGTTAGTAGTTAGTCTTTGTTATAGTTTACATTTCATTTTCGTCTTCACGATCACACAAACCATCAGGGGCCGATAACCTTGATGTTAGGCCCCTTAAAACAACAATTATCATCATCATCATTAGCCCCATAACCTCGATATTTTCAGTGACCTTTGTACTTTCCTTCGAAGGAAATATGATGATGATGATGATAATTGTTGTTTTAAGGGGCCTAACATCTAGGTTATCGGCCCCTAATGGTTTGGGTGATCGTGAAAATGAAATGAAACTATACCTACAACTAACAACATACTCACAAACTAGAAGAAGAAATGGAAAACAAAAATAGCAATAAGGTAAACAAAAGACAGGAGGAAAGGAAATGTCCTCAACCCTCGAAGAATGAGAATTGAGGGATTTGGAAGGAAAGAGAGCTAGGAAAGGTAAAGTGGAAAGGGACCACCCCAAAGGCACCCACCTCAGGAACCCCCCGGGATCGCCAACTCCCAAACTCACCAGACGTGAGCCCTTGAGGGTGTAACACTACAGGGTGGGGCTACACACATCCTTCCTCCTTTAGGGCCTTGAGCAGAAGGCAGGAGATACAAAGAAAAGAAAACAAGAAGTCCGACCCCTCGATGAAGGAGGGATCAGGAAAGATGAGACAACGGCCAATTAAGGCGGGGAAGTGAATGACTCCCTAGGCCTCGGATACCCTAATACCGTGGTGGTAGGAAACAGACAAGAGTTGACAGGAAAGATAACAGAGAGGATTCCGGCACAAGTAAGTTGGAGCAATGACGGACTCAGCTGTGATCCCGTGTTCACCAACCCACAAGTTGTGAGCCCCTTGGGGTGTCGAAGTAAATAACTTAAGTAATCAAATAAAATGTCAGGAAATTACACAGAAGGAAAATTATAAACTAGATCGTTATGCAAATTAATAACTAATGAAGTAAGGTTACTGCTGACGGAGACATTAAGCCTTTTTAGAGCAGAACTATGTTTTACCTCCTGTGTTTCCACATTTTAATTTATTTTCAGTATTATAATTATAAATAATGTTATTATTTTGTTTTTCTAATTTAATGTTTATATATTCATTTTTAGCCTACTTTCCACATTTTGCAAAAATGAGGAAAGAGTAGACTTATGAGATCGGGCAAATGTGTTCTGTCTGTCTGCCTGTGTGTGTGTGTGTTTTCCCCCTATCAACTCCTAAATGGCTGCAGCAATCGAATCCAAATTCGGAATGAGTAAAGATCTATACCTGAATATCTCAAGCCCATATTTGAAACTGATGTCAGTGTTACCAACTGCTGAAAATCCGCAATTGAAGTTTGAGCTCCATGTTGGATATCTTGGAAGGTATGCATGGGAGCTATTCCAAAATTGACACACATATAGGTAATAATATTTCAGTTTAATTTCCAGGAGACCATGCATGGCAGTGTTGCCAAAATCATTCTAAGCCTGCTGATAGGTCCAATTTTTTAATGCATATAACATCTACACTATCAATTGGATTTCAACCAAATTTCGTATGTAGTAAGTGTACCATAACAGATATGTATATGCTTATCATTAAGAGCAACCAGGGCTGCCAGCTGTTAATAAGTTCTGTCTCTATTTTTACCCTGATATTAATATATCAGAGAGTATGTAAGCCAACAGCTTTAAAATTTGCACACGTATAGTACCTGACATTCTAGATTAATCTGGAGAAACTAATATATGTCAGTGCTGCCAACATGACTCTAAGCCTGCTGATAAGTCCAATTTTAAAATGCATGTAACTTCTATTCTAACAAGTGGATTTTATCCAAAATTGGCACAACAATAGATAATAATATTTCAGATTATTTCTGACCAACACATGCATGACATTGTTGCCAACATGAATTTACGCGTGCTGATAAATCAAATGTCTAACTGCATGTAACGTCCATTGGACTTCAACCAAATTTTGTATTCTGTACCTTAAGAGATGGAACTAAGAATATATTTAGTCACCAGGGCTGCCAACTGTAGTGCTCTATTAGGGTACATTATACCAGGTATATTTCGAACTAATTAGAAATTTCGATATTAACAACTTAATTTCGTCTTAATTCTAGATTGGCATGAATCTTAATTTTTTAGAAAAGTTGGTTCTTTAGTTCGTTACGGAAATTCTCGTTTTATAGTTACGTTTATTATTTTTATTTCTGTATTTATATTATATATTTACACTTTAATTGAAGCCTCCGTGGCTTAGGCGGCAGCACGCCGGCCTCTCACCACTGGGTCCGTGGTTCAAATCCCGGTCACTCCATGTGAGGTCTGTGCTGGACAAAACGGAGGCAGACAGGTTTTTCTCCGGGCACTCCGGTTTTCCCTGTCAAAATTTCATTCCAGCAACACTCTCCACTATCATTTCATTTCATCTGTCATTCATTTAATCATTGCCCCAGAGGAGTGCGTCAGGCCTCGGCAGCCGGCACAGTCCATATCCTCGCCGCTAGATGGGGGCTTCATTCATTCCATTCCTGACCCGGTCGGAGACTGGAAGCAGGCTGTGGATTTTCATTTACATTTTAATTGTTAAAGTTTATAGTTTTAAAGTCTTTTAAATTTTATCTAACAGCTAACTCATTACCTAAGTCAAATAGATACGTCTATAATATTTGATTTTTAGAACTACTCGCACTTCGGCATGAACATTCTCCGATATTTGGCTTAAAGATTCAACTATCAGCATCTTTGAAAGCATAAACTGTCCTTATGACAGGTGGTTAATATAGAGACCACTATCCCATGAAGGGTAGTTACATACATAGATAGGAGTGTAATTAACCCCGCGATAAAATCAAGGAAAAACACAGGCGCGGATCTAGAGTTTGGCTTTGGGGGGGTCACAGAATCGAAATTGTTAAGAAAAATGGTATCACTAACAACGCAATCACAAAATAACCAAACGTACAAAACCAGACCAATTATTTTGCAAGCTACATGGATAGAAATTTGATGCGTTTAGCGCACCAAAGATATTCGTAAAAATTGCAACGGCGTATTTTGCGACTTTTACATCGAGCTTCGAGAAAAGTATCAAGGTACGTTACAGTTTCGGCAAGTCGAGTTGATACCGACAAAGGGAGAAATTCACAGCTTAAATTGCCAACCAAGCTTGCAGTTTGGACGTCGGCAAAATTTTTTGGTGCGAAAAAAGCCCAAAATTCCTATCAGTGCATTGCTGCACATTCATCGTGACGTCACTATAAACATCGATTCGGTAATCACAAGGTTTGCTAAACAAAATAGACGAGTTGATTTTGTTATATAAATAATCGTTTTTATATAACAGGTATGAAGTTTTAAATATGTACAGTTGTAACAGAATTGCATGCATAATTGATGGGGCGCCAATTAGAACTAGAACCTTGCGTGAGGCAATATCGATGCTCACATTTGATGCACCGCGTGTGTTTTCTGAGAAACACTCGGGATCTATCATTTATCAACTTGTTTTTCCCTTTGTGTTGCCAGCTCGATAAAGGACTGTCATCATAGCGTGGCCAGTAGCGATATTTGTAAAACAAAAACTCGGGAGATGCTATCAACTAGAGAGTAGCGTGACTTGGAGCGCTCTGTCTTGAATCAATTCTTGTGGTGAAGAGAGACATCAAGTAGCCTACTCCATTCTTTGTAGACATAACTTCATCCAGTGGTCAAGTCCTCAGTACATTAGTAGCTTTCCTTCATTCTTTACTTGTTTACTCTACTTCTTCGCCTCGTCAAGCCAGGCGCTCACAACTTGTGGGACGTGGGTTAGCGACTACGGGACCCCAGCTGAGTCCGGCATTGCTTCCACATAGGCTACTTGTGCTAGGCTCCTCTCCGTCTTCTTTTCTGTCGACCTCTCTTGGTCAGCTCTTGTTCTCTTCCGACCCCGATGGTATTAGGGTATCCGAGGCCTAGGGAGTCTCTTCCTTTGCCGCCTTAATTGGCCCTTCTCTCATTTTAGTCTACTTTCGATATTTGAAGAAAATGAAAGTAGACTTACGAGATCAACACAGGGCGAAAATTTGTGTGTCTGTGTGTGTACTCTGAATGTGTGTCCCTCCCCCTCCCCCCCCTTATCAATTCGAACACGGTGAAACAGAATTGAACGAAATTTGGTACAGTGGTAGCACTAGCAAAGGGCACCTCAGTGTCATGTTTTATATTGCCACCATCTTGACGGAAACGAAATGGTGGCCACCCAAATGTTGAAAGCTTAAATCAAATTACGACTAACTTAATCATCCGATCTCTACCAAATTTTGCAACAACATATATTCGTATGGCGAGCGTGTTTTGACTAAAATACAAGGTCATCAGCCCGACAGTGTGCAGATGGCGGCCATGGATGTGTGCAAATCGATTCCCCCTATAAATTCAGATACGGCGAGACCGAATTGAACGAAATTTGGTACAGAGATAGCACTAGCAAAGGGCACCTCAGGGTCATATTTTATATCGCCGCCATCTTGACGGAAACGGAATGGCGGCCACCCAAATGTTAAAAGCTTAAATCAAATTACGACCAACCTAATTATTTGATCTATACCAAACTTTGCAACAACATACTTTTTTGAGGGCAACATCTTTTGACTGAACTACAAGCTCATCTGACCAATAGTTTGCAGATAGCGGCCATGTATGTGTGCAAATCGATTCACCATATGAATTCAAACACGGTGAAACTGAATTGAAGGAAATTTTGTACAGAGGTAGGGTTTGCGTCAGCCCGGAAGTCGGTAAGCTCTGTTGAATTCGCGCAGAGAGAGAAAGGGATGCATTTCCACTGTTGAAACAGGTCCACCATGTCCGAGTTCCCACACCGCAGTATTTCTACAAGCTACTACAACCTACATTCAATTATACTCCTTGAAAAGGACAAAGAGTTATAACAATACCCATGCATTTAGGAGAAAGTAGGCTATATGTTCTTTACTGAACATCTTGTTTCCTGATACCCTCATTCTTCGATGGGTCAACCTTCTTTCTCATGTCTTCTGCACTAGGCCCTCAAGGAGGCAGGGTGTGTGTAGCCCCACAACTTCTGGTGCACCCTGGATTGTGCTACACCCTCAAGGGTTCACGGCTGGTGAGTTTGGGAGTTGGCGACCCCGAGGGATTCCTGAGCTGGGTCCGTTTCTTCCCCTTTTTCTTTTAACTTTGGGGCGGGCTCTCTCCACTTTCCCCCCTTTCCTATCTGCCTTTCATGGCTCTCCTTCCTTCCAAGTCCCTCAATCCTCATTCTTCGAGGGTTGACGGCATTTTTTTTCTCCCTATCCTTTATTTGCCTTATCCTTTATTTGTTTACCATTTCTTCTTCTAGTTTGTAAGTCTGTAGTTAGTATTAGTTATAGTTTTCATTCTCATCTCATCATTCACTATCACTCATACCATTAAGGGCCGATCACCTAGATGTTAGGCCCCTTAAAACAACAATTATCATCATACATTCACTGGTAGAGTTACCACAGAAACACAGGTTATCAGCACACACCCGAGTACACGGGTTTGATAACCAAGGTGTCCCAAGCTATTAATACGAACCAACATCAATAACAATTTCCTTCACCGGCTAATGATCGGCTAATTGAATGTCACGAACACCACCTATGTTGGAATGCTGTTTAGTCGGCCAACACATATTGTGTCCAGTTATTCTAGGTGGGGGAGTAGAAATATTGAATCACCCTAACCTGGAAAATTTACCATTTGACCCTTTATAGGGCAGGAGTATTATTAAAATATTTTATTAAATTTATTGAAATTGAATTATTTTAGACAAATTTTAATTTATTAATTGTATTTTGTGTTATCTTTTTAATTTTTATGTTTAAATGTTTTTATAATTTATTAGCCTACTTTTCACATTTTGCAAAAATGAGGAAAAAGTAGACTTATGAGATCGGGCAAATGTGTGTCTGTCTGTCTGGCTGTGTGTGTGTGTCCCCCTCCCCCTATAAACTCATAACGGCTGCAGCAATCGAAACAAAATTTGGTAGAAGTAAAGATCTATACCTGAATATCTCACGGCCATATTTGAAAATGATGTCAGTGCTACCAACTGCTGAAAAATCGCAATTGAAATTTGAGCTCCAATTCGGATATCATGGAATGTATGAAAGGGAGCTATTTCAAAATTGGCACACATATAGATAATAATATTGCAGTTTAATTTCCAGGAGGCCATACATGGCAGTGTTGCCAAAATGATTATAAGCCTGCTGATAGGTACAAATGTTAAATGCATATAACTTCTACTCTATCAATTGGATTTCAAACAAATTTCGTATGTGCTATGTGTACATAAACAGACATGACTGAGCGTATTCTTAAGAGCCACCAGGGCTGCCAACTGTCTCATTTTTTTAAATCCAAATACCCATATATCAGAAAGTATGCAAGCCGACAACTTTAAACTATGCACACGTATAGTACCTGACATTCTATATTAATTTGGAGTAATTTATATACGTCAGTGCTACCAACATGATTCTATGCCTGCTGAGAGGTCCAAATTTAATTACATATAACTTCTATACTAACTAATGGATTTCATTCAAAATTGACACAACAATAGACCATATTATATCAGATTATTTCACATGCATGACATTGTTGCCAACATGATTTTACGCGCGCTGTTAGATCCAATGCTTAACTGCATGTAATGTCCATGCTATCCATTGGACTTCAACCAAATTTTGTATCCATGTTGGCAGCACTGGCGTAGGCCTATATTAGTTACTCCAAATTAATCTAGAATGCCAGGTACTATACGTGTGCAAAGTTTAGAGCTATTGGCTTGCATACTTGATGATATATTGGTATTAGGGTAACAAAAATAGAGACAGTATTTATTAACAGTTGGCAGCCCTGGTTACTCTTAAGAATCGGCATAGTCATATATGTTATGGTACACATAGCACACACGAAATTTGGTTGAAATCCAAATGAAAGTATAGAAGTTACATGTATTTAAAGTTGGACCTCTCAGCAGGCATGTTGGTAGCACTGACGTATATAAGTTACTCCACATTAATATAGAATGTCAAGTACTATACGTGTGCATAGTTTAAAACTGTCGGCTTGCATACTTTCTGATATATGGGTATTTGGATTTTTAGAAAATGAGAACATTTATTGACAGTTGGCAGCCCTGGTGGCTCGTAAGAATACGCTCAGTTATATCTGTTTATGTACACATAGCACATACGAAATTTGGTTGAAATCCAATTGATAGTGTAAAAGTAATAAGCATTTAAAATTTGGACCTTCAGCAGGCTTATAATCATTTTGGCAACACTGCCATGTATGGCCTCCTGGAAATTAAACTGCAATATTATTATCTATACGTGTGCCAATTTTGAAATAGCTCCCATTCATACCTTCCAAGATATCCAACATTGAGCTCAATTTTCAATTGCGATTTTTCAGCAGTTGGTAGCACTGACATCATTTTCAAATATGGCCCAGAGATATTCAGGTATAGATCTTTACTCCTACCAAATTTTGTTTCGATCGCTGCAGCCGTTTAGGAGTTAATAGTGGGGTCACACACACAGCTAGACAGACGGACAGAGAGAAGGACAAACAGACAGACACACATTTGCCCGATCTCAAGAGTCTACTTTTTCATCATTTTTGCAAAATGTGAAAAGTATGCTAAAAATGAGGAAAAAGTAGACTTATGAGATCGATCCGAGGAAATCTCCCCCCTCCCCCCTATCAACTCCTAAACGGCTGCAGCAATCGAAATAAAATTTGGTAGGAGTAAAGATCTATACCTGAATAGCTCAATGCCGTATTTGAAAATGATGTCACTGCTACCAACTGCTGAAAAATCGCAATTGAAATTTGAGCTCCATGTTCGATATCTTGGAAGGTATGAATAGGAGCTATTTCAAAATATGCACACGTATAGATAATAATATTTCAGTTTAATTTCCAGAAGGCCACACATGGCAGTGTTGCCAAACTGATTCTAAGCCTGCTGATAATTCAAATTTTTAAATGCATATAACTTCTACACTATCAATTGGAATTCAACCAAATTTCCTATGTGCTATGTGTACAAAAACAGACATAGCTGAGCGAATCCTTAAGACCCACCAGGGCTGCCAACTGATAATAAATGCTGTCTCTATTTCTGTTGCCCTAATATTAATATATCAGGATGTATGCAAGCCAATAAGTCTTAACTTTGCACAGGTATAGTACACACATCAAAAAAAGTTTTGCATCACCTCGGTTCCAAGAGTTCCGGAACCTTTAAATACAAAGGGAATAGAGATCAACACAAACAACATTTCAGCTCGTTTTATTGCTCATGAGACCCACACATTGCATGTTGTACCATCATACAGCTAGACTTTCAGCATTTGTGGTCCAGATTGCAGTACACACCACTACCTCTAATACCCAGTAGCACGTCCTCTTGCATTGATGCATGCCTGTATTCGTCGTGGCATACTATCCACAAGTTCATCAAGACACTGTTGGTCCAAATTGTCCCACTCCTCAACGACAATTCGGCGTAAATCTCTCAGAGTGGTTGGTGGGTCAAGACGTCCATAAACAGCCCTTTTCAACATATCCCAGGCATGTTCGATAGGGTTCATGTCTGGCGAACATGCTGGCCACTGTAGTCAAGCGATGTCGTTATCTTGAAGGAACGCATTCACAAGATGTGCACGATGAGGTCGAGAATTGTCGTCCATGAAGACAAATGCCTCTCCAATATTCTGCCGATATGGTTGCACTATGGGTCGGAGGATGTCATTCAGGTATCGTAAAGCCGTTTCGGAGCCTTCCATGACCACCAGTGGCGTACGTCGGCCCCACATAATGCCACCCCAAAACATCAGGGAACCACCACCTTGCTGCACTCGCTGGACAGTGTGTCTAAGACGTTCAGCCTGACCAGGGTGCCTCCAAACACGTCTCCGACGATTGTCTGGTTGAAGGCATATGCGACACTCATCGGTGAAGAGAACGTGATGCCAATTCCGTGGGGTCCATTCAGCATGTTGTTGGGCCCATCTGTACCGCGCTGCATGGTGTCGGGGTTGCAAAGCTGGACCTCGCCATGGACGTCGGGAGTGAAGTTGCGCATCATGCAGCCTATTGCGCACAGTTTGAGTTGAAACACGACGTCCTGTGGCTGAACGAAACGCATTATTCAACATGGTGGCATTGCTGTCAGGGTTCCTCCGAGCGGCAATCCGTAAGTAGCGGTCATCCACTACAGTAGTAGCCCTTGGGCGGCCTGAGCGAGGCCTGTCATCGACAGTTCCTGTATCTCTGTACCTCCTCCATGTCCGAACAACATCGCTTTGGTTCACTCTGAGACGCCTGGAAACTTCCCTTGTTGAGAGCCCTTCTTGACACAAAGTAACAATGCGGACGCGATCGAACTGCGGTATTGACCTTCTAGGTATGGTAGAACTACAGACAACATGAGCAGCGTACCTTCGTCCTGGTGGAATGACTGGAACTGATCGGCTGTCGTACCCCCTCCGTCTAATAGGCCCTGCTCATGCATGGTTGTTTACATCTTTGAGCAGTTTTAGTGACATCTATGAACAGTCAAAGGGACTGTATCTTGGATACAATATACACAGTCAACGTCTATATGCCGGAGATCTGGGAACCGAGGTGATGCAAAACTTTTTTTGATGTGTGTACCTGGCATTCTAGATTAATTTGGAGTAACTAATTTACGTCAGTGCTGCCAACTTGATTCTAAGCCTGCAGATAGGTCCAATCTTAAAATGCATGTAACTTCTATACTAACTAATGGATTTCATTCAAAATTGGCACAAATAGATCATATTATTTCAGATTATTTTTGACCAATACATGCATGACATTGTTGCCAACATGATTTTATGCGCGCTGTTAGACCCAATGTTTAACTGCATGTAACGTCCATGCTATCCATTGGACTTCAACCGAATTTCGTATTCTGTACCCTAAGAGATAGAACTAAGAATATATTCAGTCACCAGAGCTGCCAATTGTAGTGCTCTATTAGGCTACATTAGCCAGGTATACAGTATTTCGAACTAATTAGAAATTTCGATATTACCAACTTAATTTCGCGATTATTCTAGATAGATTAATCAATGGCATGAAACTTACATTTTAAGAAAAGTAGGCTCTTTAGTTCGTCACGGGACTTCTTGTTCTTATTATAGGCATCCTTCGTCAGTTGAAAAGCTTGTTCCATTTTTCGTATTTTTGCTGTAATTCTATTTTATAAGCTTATTTATTTTTAATTGTGAAACCTTATTTAATTTTTATAGTAATTTAATAATCTTATTAAGTTTTATAATATTTATTTCTTTTCAATTTTAACTTCGAATTTTTCATATTTTATAATTTACGTTTTAATTGTGTTTGTTAAAGAAATTAAATTTCATCAAGCATCTCAGGTGAAGAGGATAGAAAAATATTATTTGGTTTTATGAAATACTAGCAACCACCCCGGCTTCGCCCGGGAACAGTTGTGAATGTGCAACGAATTCTTGTCAGACGTAATTTAAGAATGACGAGGTGCATGAATCACAAATCCCCCTTCCGTACAATCTAAGGACACTTACAGTATAGTGGGCGATATATTGAAGATAGAGATATGCTCTCTTGGAATTTTTTGTAGAACTTTTCATGATGAACAATGCATACACTCGAAGTATATTGATATGTTTCACGGTTTACCCAGCGTAAGCTTAAAAAGCGCATGGACGCCAGGTTTCTTTATTGGCTTTTTCACTGAAATCGTTACTGCTTGGCTTCCTTTGATGATAAATAAATTATTTTCTACAGAAACCTTCCTCAAGATATCCTTTACAGAATGGAGAAACAGCATCGTCGACAATATAGCAGGTGGTTAACATACAGACCCCTAACCTATAAAGGGTTGATTAGCACACAAACAAGGGGGGCGGAGGGGTCAATACTTCAAACTATCTTTGTCTCTCCTTTTTTTAAATTCATTCTTTGTTTCTTCTTCTGTATTTTAGCGAGGATTAGCTGGTCTGTTGTACTTGTTGAAGGTGATAAAGTCTTTGAAACAATCGGTCTCTTTAGCTTCTTGTCAAAACAAAAGTGGGTTGTTAATATCTTAAGTGCACTTGCTATAAACCGTGTTACATACCAACTGAGATCAGAATAGAAATAGCTTGATGACGCCACAGCACAGAGCTGGGCTACTTAGCGGAAGTGGTTCCAGCCGCACGAAATACTAACTAGAGGCTAGAAGCGATCCTATCGGTAGTTGGTGACACGTTTGAGGTTCTCTCTGATGCTGCATTCTCTTTGGTAACTATTCTCACGACACAATTTCGTGATGAGTGACATCTTTGCGATACACAAGATGGCGAACCTGGTGACTTTCAACTACTTCTAGCAGTACAACAAACTGAGGAACACGGAATCATGGGTTTGTTCTCGAGGCCCAGGGGACCAACACTTGTTACCATGGTAACCACGTATCCATATTAAAAACTATGGAATACTCCCCACTAAGGTGGCTTGGTGGCGTAGTCAGGCGTGGATTCAAGGGGGAGGTCACGGGGATCATGACCCCCCCTCCCCCCCCCCCCCCAAACGGAGACCAAATTTTTTTGTAAACTCAAAAAACGAAAACACAATAACCAGACAAATAACACTTAACGAATTTTAACTGAAAAACACGTTTTTTAAAATTTTATTAATTACTGAAAATATCTTTATTGCAATTAGTATGTTCTGTTACAACTGTACATATTTACAAATTCATACCTGTTATATAAAAACGATTATTTATATAACAAAATCAACTCGTCTATTTTGTTTAGCAAACCTTGTGATTACCGAATCGATGTCTATAGTGATGTCACGATGAATATGCAGCAAAGCACGGATAGGAATTTGGGGATTTTTTCGCACCTAAAAAATTTTGCCGACGTCCAAACTGCAAGCTTGGTTGGCAATTTAAGCTGTGACTTTCTCCCTTTTTCGGTACCAACTCGACTTGCCGAAACTGTAACGTACCTTGATACTTTTCTCAAAGCTCGATGTAAAAGTCGCAAAACACCCCTTTGCAATTTGTACGATTTTTGTTGGTGCGCTAAACGCATCAAATTTCTATCCATGTAGCTTGCAAAAAATTGGTCTGGTTTTGTACGTTTGGTTATTTTGTGATTGCGTTTTTAGTGATACCATTTTTCTTAACAATTTCCATTCTCTGACCCCCAAAGCCAAACTCTAGATCCGCCACTGGGCGTAGTTGGTAGCATGCTGAGCTTCTATGCCCAAGATTGCGGGTTCAAACCCGGCCGAAGCCCTCGGAATTTCTGAGAGCGTTAAAAGTCCCTCAGTATGTCTTCCTTCGGAGGGGAAGTAAAACCGGCGGTCCCATGTCACAGATTTATGGCATGTAAAGGATCCTTCCACAGACTAAACTTGTGTGTAGCTAAATTTCTAGGTTAGATTTCGTTGGAACGCTCTATCAAAGTTACAACGGTCACCACGAGGTGTCGGTGACATCTGGTAGCGAAAATTGGAACTACTTGAAATTGAATGGAACGTGTAGCTCACCCCATGGGAGTCCGCGTGAAGCAGCAACAGCCTTTGGCGAGCCGAACATGTCCGCGGACACTCCCTCTACTAAAAGCCATACGCTAAATAATAAATAACCGAAGGCAAATCCTTGCGATCATTCAAGGATTCAGTTGGTTTTAACTGTGCTGGAGTATATAAGATTCCGTGTTACTGTGGTTACGTATATATTGGACAGACAAGTAGGAGAATCACAACTAGGGTCAATGAACATGGTAGGCATTTAAGTCTTGGCCAACCGGAGAAGTCTGCAGTGGCTGAACATGCCATATTGGATAACCATGGCATTCTTTTATCATTTTAAATGATCTTGTCGACTTCGTCGTTACGCTGGGGTCTGGCGTTACGTTACGGTGACGGGACGAAATGTACCCAGATGCACTGAGGTGTGTGACGTCATAATACCGCTTGGTGCATGTGTTCCCCGATAATCTCTACTTCGTTAGTATAAGACAAAAATCCCCGATTCTTGGATGTCACGGGTAATCTCGAGAATCACTGGATGGAGTTTGATGCGGTTTTCACCATTCTGTAAAGGATATCTCGAGGGAAAATTCTGTAGAAAATAATTTATGTATGATCAAAGGAAGCCAAGCAGTAACGATTTCAGTGAAAAAGTCGAAAACAAACTTGGCGTCCGTGCGCTTCTTAAGCTTACGCTGGGTAAACCGTTAAACATATCAATATACTATGAGCGTAAGAATTGTTCAGCATGAAAAGTTCTACAAAAAAGTCGCGAGAGCATATCTCTATCTTCAATACATCGCCCACTATAAGTGTTTTTAGACTGAATGGAAGGGGCACGTCCCCACGCGCTCTCGTGAGCGTGACGGCATCCCGCGCGCTTGAACTTGCTATGCCCTTGGTTTGCACTTGCCGTTCGCGAGTATTTTTAAACAAGGTAAAGTATTATAAAGCAGGATAAGTATTATGCAGATAATCTTCTAACATGTCAAGAGTCGTTGGTTTCGAGCGAAGCATTTCTAGCATTTTTCAGCATTTGTAGCTGTTAAAATGATACAAAGTCTAGTCTTTCAGACTGACTGTCACTTTTTTGATGAAACTTCTGTCAAATTTATGGAGAAATAGAGGTGATAGAAATTAGTAAACAACCAAAGAAATTTAATAGAGGTGGTGATTATCCCTAAGTAAATCATGGCTGCCCTCTATAGTTTCATTACCAACATCTTCTTGGTCTCAGGAGGTCATGGAGTAACTATTTGTTTCGACATGGCTTCCTATCTTATATCATTTATATATGGAGGCTCTATGTCGTTTACTTATTCCTTAGGGGCAGATGACCTCGTAGTTCCGCCCCTTAAAACAACAACAATAACTAACTATCTAATTCCTTCTTTCATTACAAACTTTGATATATGGACAAGACACTGCCAGTTGGATCGCATCCCTCCTGGCTGCTTGAAACTGCCTGTCCAGCATTGGTTTGTGCGTACAACCTAGTTTCCAAATAAAGGCGCTAGGAAGCAGCACCAAGTCACTGTGGCAGACATAAGTTTTATCATTTCAAATGATCTTGTCGACTTCATCGTTACGCTTTGGTCTACCGTTATGCGTTACGGTTACGGCGTGTATGACGTCATCATGTTGTTCAGTGCATATGCACCGAGTCTGAGTTTACTCCTGGGGTCTGGTGTTATGCGATATGGAGACGGCGAGTGCGTGACATCATGCAGCAGAGTGCACCTCCCGTTCTCCGTTCCCCGCGCGGGAAGCCTAAGTTAATGGGTAATGGAGTCTGTTGAAAGAGTCCTGGGACTTCGAGGGAAGCGAGAAGCCCTCCTGAGCCTTTCTAACATGTGTAGCATTTGTAGCATGCATCATTTGAAATTATATAAAGTCTAGTCTCTCAGACTGACTGTAACTTTTGTATTGAGGTTACCGGCAAAGTTGTGTTTGGAATGTATTCTGAATGATTTTATAATGCTCTATGCTGCGTGCCCTTTTGTAAATCAGAACAGGGCAAGTTAGAATACCGGGGAATCTCACTTCATGAGATACCATCGGACAATTCACTGCGTGAGAACTACCTTCCAACTCCTTGTCCTTACATTCCAACTTCCCTCCTTCCCTCCCCATCGGTACTTGTAGCTCACCCATTGGGTGTCCGTCTCGAAGCAGCTACAAAACTGGCGAGCCGAACATGTCCTCGGAACTCCCGGCACTAAAAGCCATACGCTAAAAAAAAAAAAAAAAAAAAAAACTGCGTGAGAAGTGGTTACTTGCAATTTACAGAGAAGGTGACAAATAAATAAATAAATACATAAATAAATAAATAAATACATGAGTGAGTGGGTAAATAATTGAGTAAATTAATATGTATATAAATAAATAAATAAATAAATAAATAAATGAGTGAGTGGGTAAATAATTGAGTAACTTAATATGTATATAAATAAATAAATAAATGAGTGAGTGGGTAAATAATTGAGTAAATTAATATGTATATAAATAAATAAGTAAATAAGTAAATAAATAGTAGTTAGTTATAGTTATTGTTGTTTTAAGGGGCGGAACTACGGGGTCATCTGCCCCTAATAAATAAGTAAATAAATAAATAAATAGTAGTTAGTTATAGTTATTGTTGTTTTAAGGGGAGGAACTACGAGGTCATCTGCCCTAATAAATAAATAAATAAATAAATAAATAAATAAACAATTTGTCCAAAAAATCTGTAAAACTTTATAATTCAGCCTACACAATAAGACGGGTTATCAGACAAATTCAACGCACACCCAAGTACATGGAGGTGCATGACCGCGTGTCGCAGCCCCTAAACTAAGGAACCAGCTAGGGACAAGCAGTTGTCTCGAAACGTCGGTATTTAAAAGCCCCTAAGCTATAATTATAATGGATAAAATTGGTCGAGAAAGTTTACGTAACGGTATAGAAAGCTTGTCCGGGAAGTAATAATTACGAGTTATCGAAAATTGGAGTAATGTAGCTTCGGCTGTACTTGGACTTGACCACGTCTGTGAAAAATGAAAATCCACAGCCAAAATCAGGAATGGAATGAATGAAGCCCCATCTAGCGGCGAGGGTATGAACTGTGCCGGCTGCCGAGGCCTGACGCACCCCTCAGGGGCAATGATTAAATGAATGACAGATGAAATGAAATGACATGATAGTGGAGAGTGTTGCTGGAATGAAATTTTGACAGGGAAAACCCGAGTACCTGGAGAAAAACCTGTCTGCCTCCGTTTTGTCCAGCACAGATCTCACATGGAGGGACCGGGATTTGAACCACGGATCCAGCGGTGAGAGGCCGGCGTGCTGTCGCCTAAGCCACGGAGGCTTCTTGACCACTTCTGTACAAGTGTCAAATATAAAGCACTGGATGTTGTAGTCAAAGAGCTGTGTTCTTCAAGCTGTCATGTGCATATCGCATCTACTGTTTTAGCGTCAGAATACAAAGAAATATGAACACATGATGATAAATATAACGCCATCATAAAAGAGAAGAGCCCTGCTATGTGTAGTGTCATGTTCACAAGTGCAGCTCACAGTAAATAACAACGTTCTGATGGGTGGAAACAATGACTACATGTCGGGCTACGACGGGGAGACTCAAGTTTCGAATGGCTACGCTGACAGTGGGATAGTTTCCCCAGATTCCTTGCAAGCAAATGCACCTTATTTCAAGTCCCGGAGCACCTACTCTAGTTACTCAGTTATTGAAGTTTTAAGGGGTGGAACTACGAGGTCATCTGCCCCTCTTAACACAGATTAAAGTATACAAATTTGAATGAAAATACTAATTTAGAGGTGGACACCTAAACAAACAAAAATTGAAAATTAATCAAACAAAAAAAAATACAGTCAGTCTGAAAGACTAGACGTTATATCATTTCAAATGACGCATGCTACAAATGCTACACATGTTAAAAAGGCTCAGGAGGGCTTCTCGCTTCGCTCGAATCCCCAGGACTCTTTCAACAGACTCCAGTACCCATTAACTTAGGCTTCCCGTGCGGGCACCTCTTTAAGGGTCACCCCGTATTTGATTGAATCTAACATGCTGTGCACCTCGTTAAGTGTCACCCTGAATTTTGCTCTGACATCCTCCACACCTCTTTAGGAGACACCCTGTATTCTTATCTGGAATCTTGTATATCCCTTTAGGAGTCACCCTGTATTGTTATCTGGCATCTTGTACTGTATTTTGCTCTGACATCCTGCACACCTCTTTAGGAGGCACCCTGTATTCTTCTCTGGCATCTTGTATATCTCTTAAGAAGTCACCCTGTATTCTTGTGTGACGTCTTGTGCACCTCTTTAGGAGTCGCCCTGTATTTTTCTCTGCCATCTTGTACACCTCTTTAAGAGTCACCTTGTATTCTTATCTGGCGTCTTGTATATCTCTTTAGGAGACACCTGTAATCTTCTCTGCCATCTTGTACACCTCTTTAAGAGTCACCTTGTATTCTTATCTGGCGTCTTGTATATCTCTTTAGGAGTCACCCTGTATTCTTCTCTGCCATCTTGTACACCTCTTTAAGAGTCACACCTTGTATTCTTATCTGGCGACTTGTACACCTCTTTAAGAGTCACCTTGTATTCTTATCTGGCGTCTTGTATATCTCTTTAGGAGTCACCCTGTATTATTTTCGCTTCGCTCGAAGCCCCAGGTCGCTCGACGCACAAGGACTCTTTCAACAGACTCCATTAACCATTAACTTGGGCTTCCCGAGCGGCTGCATGACGTCACCGTCTCCGTCTCCGTAACGCATACTTTTGACTCAAGCATAACGAGAAGTCGACAAGATCATTTGAATGATAAAATACACATAACACAGGTTATCAAACTAATCTATACACATCACGGTGTTCAAGCCGCAGAAATAAAACCACAACGGTTTGGCAACATCGTGATCATGTAGCCCCCTTGTACTTAGGTCTGATAACCTGTGTTCGTATGGTAATTATAGAAGTATGAGTGACACTAATGATTATGGAAGGGATTAGAGAAGGTGCCAATCTAAATTTTCCAGTGTACGTTGACTCAAAGACTTGTTCTCTTTTGAATTCTGAATTTTTTGTTTATTCCGTAGTTCTTGTTTATTATTGTAATTATTAGTTTTGTCATTTCAAACGATCGTCGTTATGCTTTACTGTAGGTCTAACGTTATGCGGGACGGAGACGGAGACTGTGACGTCATGCAGCCGTGCGGGAAGCCTAAGTTATTGGTTAATGGAGTCTGTTGAAAGAGTCCTGGGGCGACGAGCGACCTGGGGCTTCGAGCGAAGCGAAAAGAATACAGGGTGACTCCTAAGGAGGTGTACAAGATGTCAGACAAGAATACAGGGTGACTCCTAAAGAGATATACAAGACGCCAGATAAGAATACAAGGTGACTCTTAAAGAGGTGTACAAGATGGCAGAGAAGATTACAAGGTGACTCTTAAAGAGGTGTACAAGATGGCAGAGAAGATTACAAGGTGACTCTTAAAGAGGTGTACAAGATGGCAGAGAAGATTACAAGGTGACTCTTAAAGAGGTGTACAAGATGGCAGAGAAGAATACAGGGTGACTCCTAAAGATGTGCACAAGATATCACACAAGAATACCAGGTGATATGGTGGCAAAGTGCTAATGTCCTTATAAATCACGAAGTTATATGTAGAAAGAAAGCCGTGTGCGTATACTCCTCCAAATGTTGCGGATTGCGGGTAAGAACAACTAGCCGTGGAATTGTTAGGGAAGTTATATTAAGAGTGTATCAAGCCAAAATTACATGTTAATTAAACAAGCTCATGGCACGTTAAAAGTGAGGTTAAGCCTAGCTTGTTACACATCACCCACTTAAACAACAAATCCTCTCCTAGCGCTTCAGTGTCGGGCGAATCACTCGGGAGCGGGAATGCTTCCCTGTCACTAATGCGGGAAGACGTTTAGCAAATGAAAACACACAGAAGCAGGGCAGGTTCGCGCGAGACGCATCATTCAGGAACAGGAAGGCTTCCCTGTCAACAAGGTAAGAAGGAGTTTAGCAAGTGAGGACACACTGAAACAGTGCATGTTCGCGCGAGACGCATCATTCAGGAACAGGAAAGCTTCCCTGTCAACAAGGTTAGAAAGAATTCAGCAAGCAAATCTTACAAAGGAAGTGGACCATGCATACACCCTCCGAAATGTTGTTAAAGATGGCGGCAAGTGACAGACCTCGTGTTTCAGTAGCTCTGACATATTACAGTGTTTTAGTGGTATTTTACCTGTTCAAGTGTACTATATGGTGTGCAACTGTGCCTGAAAACATTTCCGACCGCAGTGATGTTTCGTGTGATCTGTGGTACTGTGCAGAGAGACATTTTACTTTCTCGACCGCTGCAGCTTGTAACCTCCCAGTGCTCCGCCATGTCTCCACCACACCTCGTGGACCTGTACAACGTTGCCGTGCTTCCTCCAGTACTGTTTACTTGATACTACTACTACTATCAGGTGACATTCATTTAAACCCAGGACCCCTTAACCTCTCCTACCAGAACGCACAGAGCGTCAAAAATAAGCTAACCGACTGTTTAGCAAATATAACCGAAATCAATCAATTTGATATCCTCTGCCTCTCAGAAACATGGTTGTCAGACTTCGTATCTTGTGGGGAACTTCCGTTTTCATCTGAGTTCAATGTGTTTCGGCGCGACAGAACCTCAAGGGGTGGTGGTGTTGCAATCGCAGTTCATAACAAACTGAAGGCAAAACATCGGCCTGACTTAGAAACTTCCTGCGAAATAATATGGGTCGAGATTATTATCCCAAAGATGAAGAATTTACTCGTACGTTGCTTCTACCGCCCACCTTCCAGCAAAATTGACACCTTAGAAGAATGTTTCAACTCTACTGTTCTTGCCCTCAATCAAGAAAATGAAATAGTGTTGCTGGGCGATTTTAACTCCCATATCTCCTGGACATGAATAGACAATGGTACCATACACTCTCCCCAAATAGATACTTTCATTTTATCAAATTTTATAAACGGTCTACATCTGAAAGAGTTCAATCTACACCCAACAAGGAAATCCGAAACACTGGACCTCATATTTTCAACCCTGCGTAATGTCACTGCGACCGTTGGAAGAAATATCCTGATCACCGACCATAGCTCAATAGAAGCCACTCTCCCCGTCCCAGCCAGCAGACATAAAAATAGCCCCTCCACCGATAGGAAAGCTTTCCCTCTTTGGAGAAAGGTCGACCGGCAAGCTGTCAATCAGGATTTATCATCTCTACCCTGGTGCCTGCTAACAGCTGAGAGAGACGTAAACAGCGCAGTGGCCTTGTTTGAGGATTTACTTTACTCGGCCATTAAACAACACGTTCCTTTCTCCGTACCCAAATCCAACAAATACCCGCACTGGCTAAGTCAAAACACCAAACTCCTTCTCCAAAACAAAACTCGAGCGTGGTCACTGTGGAAATCAGTTCCTAATCCTCATACACGCAATGTATTTATTCACCTACGGAAAATTTCAAGAGTTCATATGACAGAAGATTACAACCGCTACATTTCTTCCATAACAGGAAATCTCAAGAATAACCCGAAGAAGTTCTGGACACTTATATCATCCCGTAGAAAGACTCCCAGAATTCCACTTAACCTAAACCTCCATAATGAAGAAATCCCATTTGAATTGAGGTCCACACATTTCAATGAATATTTCCATTCAACCTTTTCAGTTCCCGTGCCAATCCCCAGTCCCCCTCAGCTTACTAGCGTCTGTTCTGATTCACTGTCTCAAATTTCAACGACCCCCGATGAAATCCAAAATATTTTAAAAAGTCTGCCCGCAAACAGATCTACCTATACCTATACCTATATTCCTGAAAAACACCTCTGCATCTCTCAGCATCCCCTTATCCATGATACTCAACTGGTGCATGACTTCCGGCACTTTTCCTGACTCATGGAAAAGAGCTGGTGTCACACCTGTCTTTAAATCAGGCAGCAAGCATGACATTTCCTCATACAGACCTATATCTATCGTCCCTATACTCTCTTCAGTCTTCGAAAGAATAATACATTGCCGTCTCCTCACTTTCACCAAACCACACCTCTCAGAAGAACAACATGGCTTCGTCCCTGGAAAATCCTGTTTAACAAATCTGACTGTTCTGAACCATCACATAATTTCTGCAAAAGATCAAAAATCTCAGCTAGATGTAATCTACGTCGACCTGGCCAAAGCATTTGATTCCGTGAACCATTTCCTTCTCCTCCACAAGCTTGCTTCACGATACAACGTACATGGATCCTTCCTATCCCTAATACCAAGCTTCCTGTCCAATAGGCAACAACGGGTAGTTCTTCCAGGGTCTGTATCGTCCTGGCTCCCAGTCTTATCAGGAGTAACTCAGGGCAGTATCCTGGGACCCCTTCTCTTCGTGCTGTATATGGACGATATAAGCACATATGTGCAAAATTCTCCGCGTTCCCTTCTTCTATACGCTGATGACCTCAAGATATTCAGAAAAATTTCCAATTCTGACGACCACGCTGACCTCCAGGAAGCAGTGAATACATGTACTGATTGGTTCAACAAATGGAAGTTATCTCCAAATCCGAAAAAGTGCTTCAATGTGTCTTTCTCACTACTGAAATCAGGCGGACTATAAAATATGTGGAAATAAATTGGATACGGTTTCTCAGGCAAGAGATTTAGGTATTATTCACGATCATAAACTGACATTCTCTCCCCACATTGACCATATGAAATCTCGCGCAATGCGCAGTCTCGGCATTCTATACAGATTCACAGAAATTAAAGACCTCACTGCACTTAAATTATACTTCACCACATGTGTTCTCCCTATCCTAGATTTCTCTTGTCCAATTTGGTCTGCCTCGGCTATAACCAATATTTCTAAATTGAACAGTGTCTTTAATTTCTTCATATCAATTGTCAAAGCTCGCAATCCTTCACTAAGGCACTTTGCCAAATCCGACATTCTAAATCAGCTCAATTTACTCGACCTGAGAAGCCGTCTACAATTTACTGACCTGTGTTTCCTACATAAAATTATGAATGGTTACACAAAATGTAACATGCTCTTAAGCTACTTCCCACTTCATGTTCCCTCCCGTTCAACACGCCAGAACCATTTACACCACATACCTCGCCCACGTCTTGAAATACAGAAGCGCTCTATTTTCCACCGTCTACCTACCCTTAGCAACTCCCTTCCAAATATTGACATATTCTCTCCCTATCGAACATGCAAACATAACATTAGAAGTTCCCTTTCACCCTCTTTTCCTAACCCCTCGCCCTCCTAATCACCCACTACCCCAATCACTCCCTGCGTCCTTCCCGAGATTTGTCCCTTGCTGCCATCACTGCCAATTGTTACCTGTTATTGTTGTTGTTGTTTTTGTTAACATAATTTGAAATTGTTAAAATATTAGTGTAAAATGACCTTTCATGGTTGTATCTAATAATTATTAAATAAATAAATAAATAAATAAAGAGATATACAAGATGCCAGATATGAATACAGGGTGCCTCCTAAAGAGGTGTTCAGGATGTCAGAGCAAAATACAGGGTGACACTTAACGAGGTGTACAGTATGTTAGATTCAATTCAAATACAGGGTGACCCTTAAAGAGGTTTGCAAGATATCAGATGCAAATAATGGGTGACCCTTAAAGAGTTGTAAAAGATGTCAGACTGAAATACAGGCTAGTAGTGTGGTAAGGAGAGAGCTGTTCCACTTTTTATTGAGCCACCCTCGTAGCGGCCCCGAACCTGATATCTCGCTAACCAATCATGGGATTTGAACATACAGGGTGTCCTAGCACTGCTAGTAATGCCCCCTACTTTCCTATAGCCTCTTTATTTAATGAAAAGACCAAAACTAAAAGGTCATTCGCGAGTAGTGGGGTAGTGTTGGTTTCCTGAAGTCGCGCTCGTGCTTGAATATGTATGCCTATGTTGGGAAAGGGTTAGGTGGTGGGGGAGGAGTAGGGGTTGAGTGAGGGGTCGTTTAGATGGTATTTTTTCCGCTCTAGATGATGGTGAGGTTATTTTTTAAAAATGGATGGAATTGGGAAACGCCATTTGGGGTAAACATGTTGTTTTTTGACATTTTGGCGATGAATGTTTTTTTATACGCATGCGCACTTGAGGAGTTTTGTAAGAGGGCGGGCTTTTTAAATGATGATTTATAAATGAGTGTTTTTTTAATATGTATTGAAATAAACCAAAAAAACTAATAGGTCATCGACTTTTTACTATCTCGCTAACCAATAATCGGATTTAAACCTATGGGGTGTCGTAGGACTCGTGGTGAACTCTCTTTTTCTATGGACGGGGTATATCCACTCCAAAATAAAAACTACCCTCACCCGGGGGGTTGAAATAGTAATATTTTTTGTATGTGCGCGCACGGACGGCTTTTGTCAAAAGGACCTAACTATACGTTTGTTAATATTTTCTGAACCCCTGATGGGATTTTGCCATAGGCAGTATCCTAGCCCTGGGGGTGACGCCCCGTTTTTGAATGTAGGATTCATTTTTGTCGAAAGGGCCTAACTACACTTTTGTTCATATCTCGCGAACCAATCATGCTAGGGACTTGTATGAGGGGTCCTAGCACTTGGGGCAACATCCCCTGTTTGGGGGTGAAACTACCCCCCAAAATTGAAAAATCCATATCTAGGAAACGAAGAAGCCTAAAATAAGGTGTGATAGCTTAAAAAATAGGGGATGATATGGGTTTTTACCTCGATTGGTCATTTCACCCCTAAATCAGTAAATAGTCATGTTATGGGGGGAAAAACGTGTTAAACACCTAAAAATGATAAATGAACCTAAGATCTTTTGTTTTTGATGAAAAATAGCAGGGGGGTGAAACTACCCCCCCAAAATTGAAAAATTCATATCTTGGAAACGAAGAATCCTAAAATTAGGTGTGATAGCTTAAAAAATAGGGGATGATATGGGCTTTTACCTCGATTGGTCATTTCACCCCTAAATCAGTAAATAGTCATGTTATGGGAGGAAAAACGTGTTAAACACCTAAAAATGATAAATGAACCTAAGATCTTTTGTTTTTGATGAAAAATAGCAGGGGGGTGAAACTACCCCCCAAAATTGAAAAATTCATATCTCGGAAACGAAGAATCCTAAAATTAGGTGTGATAGCTTAAAAAATAGGGGATGATATGGGCTTTTACCTCGATTGGTCATTTCACCCCTAAATCAGTAAATAGTCATGTTATGGGAGGAAAAACGTGTTAAACACCTAAAAATGATAAATGAACCTAAGATCTTTTGTTTTTGATGAAAAATAGCAGGGGGGTGAAACAACCCCCCAAAATAGAAAAATCCATATCTCGGAAACGAAGAATCCTAAAATTAGGTGTGATAGCTTAAAAAATAGGGGATGATATGGTCTTTTATCTCGATTGGTCATTTCACCCCTAAAACAGTAAATAGTCATGTTATGGGGAAAAAACGTGTTAAACACCTAAAAATGATAAATGAACCTAAGATCTTTTGTTTTTGATGAAAAATAGCAGGGGGGTGAAACTACCCCCCAAAATTGAAAAATCCATATCTCGGAAACGAAGAATCCTAAAATTAGGTGTGATAGCTTAAAAAATAGGGGATGATATGGGCTTTTACCTCTATTGGTCATTTCACCCCTAAATAAGTAAATAGTCATGTTATGGGGAAAAAAACGTGTTAAACACCTAAAAATGATAAATGAACCTAAGATCTTTTGTTTTTGATGAAAAATAGCAGGGGGGTGAAACTACCCCCCAAAATTGAAAAATCCATATCTCGGAAACGAAGAATCCTAAAATTAGGTGTGATAGCTTAAAAAATAGGGGATGATATGGGCTTTTACCTCTATTGGTCATTTCACCCCTAAATAAGTAAATAGTCATGTTATGGGGAAAAAAACGTGTTAAACACCTAAAAATGATAAATGAACCTAAGATCTTTTGTTTTTGATGAAAAATAGCAGGGGGGTGAAACTACCCCCCAAAATTGAAAAATCCCTATCTCGGAAACGAAGAATCATAAAATTAGGTGTGATAGCTTAAAAAATAGGGGATGATATGGGCTTTTACCTTGATTGATCATTTCACCCCTAAAACAGTAAATAGTCATGTTATGAGGACAAAATGTGTTATACACGTAAAAGCATAAGCATCTTTGTGAAACCATGCTTTAATGGACATGTGTATGGAGGATGATTGTTATTATTATTATTAGGTAATTGTGGATTAATGTGTGTATAGATAACTAACCTGTGGGGAGCGTGATGGCGCAGGTGCTTAGCTGCTCGTCTTTACCCGGACGGCTGGGGTTCAAATCCCGGTGACAGCGGGGGTTGGAATTTTCACCTGAAAAAATCACGTGGCATTCGGCCTTAAATCCCCGGCCAAAACCAAAATGAGGCTGGTTGGCTCCGGCGACTCAAAATAATAGGGAAAAGCTGAAGAAAGAAAAAAAAAAGAAGAAGAAAAAATGGTAACTCACCAGTAATAGTAAACATTGGTTTGAGGTGTTGAAGAAGTCAGGATGGGCAACCCTTTGCCATGGTTCACGAATGGACCCCAAAAAGTTTTACCTGTCAAGACTCAGTCTACCCTGTTGCAGCCTTGAGAAAAAAAAATCGAACCGGGGCCTCTGTGGTGACAGTGAAGTTATATTCAATCATACGCTTGCCTACTACCGCTGTGTTGAATCTGCACAGAGATTCTGGCTTTGGTTTGTCTAGTGTGCCTTGGCGATAACAGTACAGCGACCTTGTCAGTAAGTTTCATATTACTCATTTGCTTGATAGCGGACGTGCTCTGCACATGACTAGATCGTTGTTAGGTTTGACAAAGGCTTAGTGAAGCTTATTGCAACCTTGAAATGAATGTCATGGTATAGTCGGGGTTGGAAGCCAAGACCTTAGGGTTGACAACCAAGTAGCTTAACCACTACACGGTGAGATGGTCAAATAATAATGTAACAGAACGTTTTCTATAGTTTAACGAATTGGCATACCATGAGAGGTGTAGGTAATGGAAATTGAATCCTTAGCTGATGATTATACTACTTTCCATGCCCACGTATAAGCTATCATGGTAGAAAAAGAATGGTATGGCTTGTTTTAAACGGAGAATAATTGTGTTTACTGTGAAACACAAATCTGAATTTAAAATTAATTTAAAATAATTAATAATTTAAAATTAACTAATTTAAAATTAGTTTAGTACGCTGAAGTTAAAATGAATAATGATCACGTTACAGGCAGCTAGTTTCGAAGCCATGAGAACGAAGTGAACAAAGAATAAAATTCATGAGCCAGTGAGGAATTCAACATGCTGTCCTTTGGACAAGAGAGAAGCGTTCTACAGCGACCCTCAATGGTTTGGGTCATCGTAAAGATGAAAATTAAATCTAAGCTACTACACTCTTATATACTAGAAGAAGAAATGGAAAACAAAAGGGCAATAGGCCAAATAAAGGACAGAAGGAATAAAAAATGGCTCTCAACCCTCAAGCATGTGGATTGAGGGAGTTGGAAGGAAGGAGAGCCATGAAAGGCAGATAAAAAAGTGCATGCCCCAGAGGTAATGGATAAAGAGGAGGTAAACTGGACTCAGCTCAGAAATACCTTGGGGTCGCCAACTTTTAAACTGATCAGCCGTAAGCCCCTTGAGGGTGTAGCCATATGCAGAGTGCATCGCATGTGGTGGGGCTTCTTGAGGGGGCTTGGGCAAAAGACAGGAAATAACATGAAAATAAAAAAGCAAGGCTACCTCCTCACACTAGTAGGATATCAGAAAAAATAAATAAACCAGGGCCAATGAAGTTGCAAAAGGAAGAGACTCCCTAGGACTCGGATACCCTAATCATGTTGGGGTCGGTAGAGAACAAGAGTTGAGCAAGTGTGGTCGACAGGAAATAAGACAGAGAGGAGCCTAGCACAAATTAGTGGAAGCAATGACGGTCTCAGCTGGGACTCCGTGATCGTCAACCTACATGACACTAGATATGACGCCCAGGGGTGGAATTAAAGACCTCTTTTGTTTTATATCACATGGCATGCCTTATAATGCAATACTGGTCCTAGGGTGTGCAAAATTGTATTAGAAACTCAGCTAATAATAGTGTGCTTGCCCATGATTATTTTCCCAAGGACTGATAACCATGATTTCCAAGCCCCTAAGTAAGACAAAAAACAAATTATTTTCATTTTTCCAATGAGTTGGGGTGAGGTGAGTTTTCTATACACCAAACTGATGTGGTTTCCCACTTCTACTCCAGGCAAATGCACATTTGATGTTAAGAATAGTCAAATGGTTTGCAACTGCCCAATGCTAGGACCTGATTAGTGGCTTTTAAAAAATGGAATGGAATGGAGTACACTTCCCCCAAAACCAACAAGAGGAGTGTTCGATCCCCCACAACAACCATCCTTAAAGTCAATATAAATGACTATGCACTTCAGCTCATGACAGTCTCCTCTCTCCAATCCTACCCCTTGCTGGTGAAAGACACACTCTAATACAACCATCATAGTGACAGGTTATCTGTTAAATACCTAACTATCCCCAGATTTACCTTAAATTTTCCTAAAATCCACTACATTTTCCGAAAATTGACCAAATGACACAACATTCCAGCAAAATTCAACAAATGACTACCAGATTTATTGAAATTCCATTGATTTACCTAAGCATGGTTTAAACTACCTCAAATTCATATAAAATTAGACGAATATAGATGATAATTCACTAAAATTTACCGAATTTAGCCAAGTGGTGTACAAACCATGAAATTTATCCAATTTTATTAAAATTGACTACACGTACTCGAAAATTCCATAATATTCCCTTTACATGTATGCTTTTTGTTGTTGTTGTTTCGTTTACCACACTCCCTGTAGACAATCACCTCAACATGACTTTCTCCTAGACTAGGAGCTTCACATTCGACATGATAGCTGAGTTTCATTTCCCATAAACTTGTCTCTGAGGTGGGTGTCAGGAAAAGGCATCCAGCTGTAAAAACCACACCCTTACGTAGACTTTCATAACCTCTTACGTTGAGGTTCCTTACACTAACGACATTAAATGATTGAACGGTTTCCTTTTCACAATTCCTGTCTATACTTTCCTCTTTAAGGTTGCAAGATGTTTGCAAGATTCCTAAAATGCAATTAAATGTAATAAATACCTTAAGATGGTTTCATTTGTTTAATGATATGGTGTTGATGATGGATATATACGTTAAGACTAATTTTTGTTAGGTCTTGACTGGCCTTGCAATTAGAAATTGACAAACCAAACATGGGTTATCTACCAGGGGAACACTTTGGCCACTATGTTGGTTATTGACCAGTAAGTACAGTTCTAGTAATGAGACAGAAATCCAACACAAACAATGAGCGCGCAATGCGGCGGAGATTGGTACCACGATGTACTGTCGGTTATGTAGCTATGTGGAATGTACATCACATATGGTTTACTTGAAGGTTTGGAGATTCCATTAAAGATATTTCTACAATAAACCATTTTCAAATGGTCATTCGTTGGTGTGAAAATATTTATTATATGGTATTTTATGAAAACAATTATGATTTATAAAAAAAATTATACGTTTACTGTATTCTTATTTAATGTAAGCACTCGAGGCACTATCGACCAAAATACGGCACTATTAGGAATATATATTGCATACTTGAAGGTTTGGTGATCCCATTAAAGGTATTCCTACAATAAATGATTTTCAAGTTGTCGTTCTATGGCGTGAAAATATTTAATATATGATATTTGCTAAAAGGATTTACCACTGGAATTATTTTACAAGTAGTTATTTTAATGACCAATAGAGTTCACTGTTAAGAAGGCAGAGCCCTATGTGGAATGTAGGATAACATGTTATACATGATACGTGACAACTGTAAGGCTTGTGATTTTTAAGATGCCTTTAACCCTATATTAAACACTCAGTTTGCAATACTGATAACTGCAATGTTACTGAAAAAAATTGAAACAAAACAAAAATCAGCATTGAAAAACCAAAAAGTGGTTGAGCATATATATAGTGGGGAAAAGAAAAGTTTTGTAAACACTAATGTCCAACAAGACTAATTAAATCAGTAACTGTCAGGGTGGCCGAGTGTTTAAGGCGTTTGACTTAAGATCAACTTTCCAAATATATAAGGAAGCAAGGGTTCGAATCCCTTCCCTGACATAACTATTGCTTGAACATGCAAGAAAACAAGAAATATACACAAACTATGTTTATCAATTTAATCATTTTTTTTACAAGAGATAGACACACAGAATACAGCTCTTTTTGTTTATCATTTCTTTTAAACATAACACTTGTTGAAAATTATTTTTAGGGGATGGGAGTGTTGCTACGTTGACCCATCACACAATAATAGCAGCTTTACTAAGTTCATTTTCTATATTTAATAGCTCTTTCTCATAACCAATATGACCAAGCTGTTTACAGGCATGCAAGAGCTGTAGACGTTCGACTAATATATTAGGATCGTTCCATTTACTATTTTTTATGAATGGTTTCAGAATCTCGGGAAGCAGTTCATCATTATCACCCTCATTATGATTATCATCCTCATTATTATAATCATTTTCATAATGATGATCATTATCATCGTTATCATTACCATGATAATTTCCACCTGTGTCCACAGTCTGTTCAATGGTTTGAGTTGTCTTTGTTAGTGTTGAAAGCTTCTTTTTAGATGTGCTAGAATGCTTTAACATTGTTATGTTATTACCACTATTACCTTTCCCCACTAACTTTTTGATGGGGTATATTGTCTCTGATAGGGTTGAGGGCTTTTGAGATGTGGGTGCATGTCTGAACATGGGTTTCACAGGAGGTGTTAAAGGTTTCTCATTAAACAACTCGCTAACAGCATGAGTGCGTTGTAGTGTATTAAAATTGAGGTTAATATTATCTTGAGCAGTACTATCTTTCTCTTGGACTTGGTTTCTTGCTTTGGTTTGGGTTTTCCTTAGATTTAGACTAGCGTGATTATTAAGTTTACATTCATGATTGTTTGAAGAAAGTACGTCCAATTCTTTTGTTTTAAGCATTCCTCGACAATGTTTCGATCGTTGCTTTGAACAGCGCCAAATAACAGTTCCATTTTTATTGCTTCGTTTCACAATATATGAATATCCTTTATAGTATGCATAAGGCTTACCATACCTAGTCACTGATACCTCCATATCAACTGTCAAGCACAAACTAATCTCTAGTAAAGACAACTTGGTAATAACAACAATAGTTTAATGTGGGAGCATATATACATGCAAAAAGTGGGAGCAAAGGTGGGGGGTAAAAAGTGGGAACAAAAGTGGGAGCAAATGTGGGAGAAAAAAATAACTGTGAGCAAAAAGTGGGAGCATATATGGGATCAAATGTGGGAGCAAAGCAAATATAAAAAAAGTGGGAGCAAATATGCTAACAAATATGTCAACAAATATACCAGCAAAAGTAAATACACAAGTCAAGATAGATTAAAGTGCAAAGAAAATATGCAAGCAAATATGAGAGCAAAAATGGTGTTTTTTCTAAAGCAACTAGACATAACAAACTTAGTCATAACCTAACCTAACCTAATCTAACCTCACCTAACCTCACCTACCCTAACCTAACCTACCCTCACCTCACCTAACCTCACCTCACCTAACTTCACCTAACCTAACCTAACTTAACTTCACCTAATCTAACTTGCTGAACTTTACCTAACCTAACCCATCATAACTTCACCTAACCTAACATTACCTAATCTAACTTCACCTAACCTAACTTTCAACTCACAGATCAAAATTAAATTCTAGGCATAGTTGAGTTGGAACCCAAGACTTCAGGGATAACACACAAGTATACTAGCCACTACACCGCAAAATGGGCAAATTATCATGCAACACAACATAAAGTAAAAGTTTCCTGTAGTGTAGCTCATTGGCTGTCAACCATAGTTTGCGAATTCAAACCCAAGACCTCAGGACTTTTGTTTTGAACATTATCAGAAATATTATTCCATTTACATTTTGCTGCTGCTGCTTATAGTTATAAGAGTTGGCATTAATATGGAAAGCAAAAATAATGTGGGAGCAAAAAAAAGTGGGTGGAAAACGTGTAAGCAGAAGTGGGAGCAAACAAGTGTGAGCAAATATGGGAGCAGAAAGTGGGAGCAAATGTGAAAGCAAAAGTGGGAGCAAAAAGAGCGAGCAAAAGTGAGTGCACAAAGTGGGAGCAAAATGTGTGAGTAAAAAGTGGGGCCAAATGTGGTGTTTTACTAAAACAATCTCCCCTAACCTAACCTAACCTAACTTCACCCAACCTAATTTCACCTAACCTAACTTCACCTAACCTAACCTTCCAACTCTCAGATCAAAAATTAAATTCTGGCCATAGTCGAGTTGGAACCCAAAACCTCTGGGATAACACCCAAGTATACTAGCCACTACATCGCGAAATGGGCAAATTATCATGCAACACATCACAAAAATAAAAAGTTTTCTGTAGTGTAACTCATTGGCTGACAATCATAGTTGAGAATTCAAACCCAAGACCTCAGGACTTTTGTTTTGAACATTATCAGAAATATTATTCCATTTACATTTTGCTGTTGCTTATAGTTATAAGAGTTGGCATTAATATGGGAGCAAAAGTGAAAGCAAAAAGTGGGTGCAAGCATGGCTGGTTGTAGAGGCTTTCATATCAACAAATACACATAAATTAAAATTTAGTAAAGTGACTTGGCTAATAATAATAATATTAACAGTTAAAAAAGAATCAAGGGGATTGATATTTTTCAGGGTGTAATTTCCAAAGTACTGTCAAGAATAATAATTATATGAACAGATTCCAAGAACTCTAGAGTGCTTTTAAGGTTAATGATTGGCTAGGAGTGAGATAGAGCTAGCTAACCTAAGTTAACCTCAGCTCAGTAAACCTAACCTTGTCACATGGCATGTTCTACAAGTATAGACTTGCTTTGAGACTGGCTATGACGTCACAGATGAATGGCGGTGGGAGGCTGGACATGACGTTTTTATTACCCAAAAACATTTTCCTTTTTGCCAGCCTCCCACCGCCATTCATCTGTGACGTCATAGCCAGTCTCAAAGCAAGTCTATACTTGTAGAACATGCCATGTGACAAGGTTAGGTTTACTGAGCTGAGGTTAACTTAGGTTAGCTAGCTCTATCTCACTCCTAGCCAATCATTAACCTTAAAAGCACTCTAGAGTTCTTGGAATCTGTTCATATAATTATTATTCTTGACAGTACTTTGGAAATTACACCCTGAAAAATATCAATCCCCTTGATTCTTTTTTAACTGTTAATATTATTATTATTATTATTATTATTATTAGCCAAGTCACTTTACTAAAATTTAATTTATGTGTATTTGTTGATATGAAAGCCTCTACAACCAGCCATGCTTGCACCCACTTTTTGCTTTCACTTTTGCTCCCATATTAATGCCAACTCTTATAACTATAAGCAACAGCAAAATGTAAATGGAATAATATTTCTGATAATGTTCAAAACAAAAGTCCTGAGGTCTTGGGTTTGAATTCTCAACTATGATTGTCAGCCAATGAGTTACACTACAGAAAACTTTTTATTTTTGTGTTGTGTTGCATGATAATTTGCCCATTTCGCGATGTAGTGGCTAGTATACTTGGGTGTTATCCCAGAGGTTTTGGGTTCCAACTCGACTATGGCCAGAATTTAATTTTTGATCTGAGAGTTGGAAGGTTAGGTTAGGTGAAGTTAGGTTAGGTGAAATTAGGTTGGGTGAAGTTAGGTTAGGTTAGGTTAGGGGAGATTGTTTTAGTAAAACACCACATTTGGCCCCACTTTTTACTCACACATTTTGCTCCCACTTTGTGCACTCACTTTTGCTCGCTCTTTTTGCTCCCACTTTTGCTTTCACATTTGCTCCCACTTTCTGCTCCCATATTTGCTCACACTTGTTTGCTCCCACTTCTGCTTACACGTTTTCCACCCACTTTTTTTTGCTCCCACATTATTTTTGCTTTCCATATTAATGCCAACTCTTATAACTATAAGCAGCAGCAGCAAAATGTAAATGGAATAATATTTCTGATAATGTTCAAAACAAAAGTCCTGAGGTCTTGGGTTTGAATTCGCAAACTATGGTTGACAGCCAATGAGCTACACTACAGGAAACTTTTACTTTATGTTGTGTTGCATGATAATTTGCCCATTTTGCGGTGTAGTGGCTAGTATACTTGTGTGTTATCCCTGAAGTCTTGGGTTCCAACTCAACTATGCCTAGAATTTAATTTTGATCTGTGAGTTGAAAGTTAGGTTAGGTGAAGTTAGATTAGGTAATGTTAGGTTAGGTGAAGTTATGATGGGTTAGGTTAGGTAAAGTTCAGCAAGTTAGATTAGGTGAAGTTAAGTTAGGTTAGGTTAGGTGAAGTTAGGTGAGGTGAGGTTAGGTGAGGTGAGGGTAGGTTAGGTTAGGGTAGGTGAGGTTAGGTGAGGTTAGATTAGGTTAGGTTAGGTTATGACTAAGTTTGTTATGTCTAGTTGCTTTAGAAAAAACACCATTTTTGCTCTCATATTTGCTTGCATATTTTCTTTGCACTTTAATCTATCTTGACTTGTGTATTTACTTTTGCTGGTATATTTGTTGACATATTTGTTAGCATATTTGCTCCCACTTTTTTTTATATTTGCTTTGCTCCCACATTTGATCCCATATATGCTCCCACTTTTTGCTCACAGTTATTTTTTTCTCCCACATTTGCTCCCACTTTTGTTCCCACTTTTTACCCCCCACCTTTGCTCCCACTTTTTGCATGTATATATGCTCCCACATTAAACTATTGTTGTTATTACCAAGTTGTCTTTACTAGAGATTAGTTTGTGCTTGACAGTTGATATGGAGGTATCAGTGACTAGGTATGGTAAGCCTTATGCATACTATAAAGGATATTCATATATTGTGAAACGAAGCAATAAAAATGGAACTGTTATTTGGCGCTGTTCAAAGCAACGATCGAAACATTGTCGAGGAATGCTTAAAACAAAAGAATTGGACGTACTTTCTTCAAACAATCATGAATGTAAACTTAATAATCACGCTAGTCTAAATCTAAGGAAAACCCAAACCAAAGCAAGAAACCAAGTCCAAGAGAAAGATAGTACTGCTCAAGATAATATTAACCTCAATTTTAATACACTACAACGCACTCATGCTGTTAGCGAGTTGTTTAATGAGAAACCTTTAACACCTCCTGTGAAACCCATGTTCAGACATGCACCCACATCTCAAAAGCCCTCAACCCTATCAGAGACAATATACCCCATCAAAAAGTTAGTGGGGAAAGGTAATAGTGGTAATAACATAACAATGTTAAAGCATTCTAGCACATCTAAAAAGAAGCTTTCAACACTAACAAAGACAACTCAAACCATTGAACAGACTGTGGACACAGGTGGAAATTATCATGGTAATGATAACGATGATAATGATCATCATTATGAAAATGATTATAATAATGAGGATGATAATCATAATGATGGTGATAATGATGAACTGCTTCCCGAGATTCTGAAACCATTCATAAAAAATAGTAAATGGAACGATCCTAATATATTAGTCGAACGTCTACAGCTCTTGCATGCCTGTAAACAGCTTGGTCATATTGGTTATGAGAAAGAGCTATTAAATATAGAAAATGAACTTCGTAAAGCTGCTATTATTGTGTGATGGGTCAACGTAGCAACACTCCCATCCCCTAAAAAATAATTTTCAACAAGTGTTATGTTTAAAAGAAATGATAAACAAAAAGAGCTGTATTCTGTGTGTCTATCTCTTGTAAAAAAAATGATTAAATTGATAAACATAGTTTGTGTATATTTCTTGTTTTCTTGCATGTTCAAGCAATAGTTATGTCAGGGAAGGGATTCGAACCCTTGCTTCCTTATATATTTGGAAAGTTGATCTTAAGTCAAACGCCTTAACCACTCGGCCACCCTGGCAGTTACTGATTTAATTAGTCTTGTTGGACATTAGTGTTTACAAAACTTTTCTTTTCCCCACTATATATATGCTCAACCACTTTTTGGTTTTTCAATGCTGATTTTTGTTTTGTTTCAATTTTTTTCAGTAACATTGCAGTTATCAGTATTGCAAACTGAGTGTTTAATATAGGGTTAAAGGCATCTTAAAAATCACAAGCCTTACAGTTGTCACGTATCATGTATAACATGTTATCCTACATTCCACATAGGGCTCTACCTTCTTAACAGTGAACTCTATTGGTCATTAAAATAACTACTTGTAAAATAATTCCAGTGGTAAATCCTTTTAGCAAATATCATATATTAAATATTTTCACGCCATAGAACGACAACTTGAAAATCATTTATTGTAGGAATACCTTTAATGGGATCACCAAACCTTCAAGTATGCAATATATATTCCTAATAGTGCCGTATTTTGGTCGATAGTGCCTCGAGTGCTTACATTAAATAAGAATACAGTAAACGTATAATTTTTTTTATAAATCATAATTGTTTTCATAAAATACCATATAATAAATATTTTCACACCAACGAATGACCATTTGAAAATGGTTTATTGTAGAAATATCTTTAATGGAATCTCCAAACCTTCAAGTAAACCATATGTGATGTACATTCCACATAGCTACATAACCGACAGTACATCGTGGTACCAATCTCCGCCGCATTGCGCGCTCATTGTTTGTGTTGGATTTCTGTCTCATTACTAGAACTGTACTTACTGGTCAATAACCAACATAGTGGCCAAAGTGTTCCCCTGGTAGATAACCCATGTTTGGTTTGTCAATTTCTAATTGCAAGGCCAGTCAAGACCTAACAAAAATTAGTCTTAACGTATATATCCATCATCAACACCATATCATTAAACAAATGAAACCATCTTAAGGTATTTATTACATTTAATTGCATTTTAGGAATCTTGCAAACATCTTGCAACCTTAAAGAGGAAAGTATAGACAGGAATTGTGAAAAGGAAACCGTTCAATCATTTAATGTCGTTAGTGTAAGGAACCTCAACGTAAGAGGTTATGAAAGTCTACGTAAGGGTGTGGTTTTTACAGCTGGATGCCTTTTCCTGACACCCACCTCAGAGACAAGTTTATGGGAAATGAAACTCAGCTATCATGTCGAATGTGAAGCTCCTAGTCTAGGAGAAAGTCATGTTGAGGTGATTGTCTACAGGGAGTGTGGTAAACGAAACAACAACAACAAAAAGCATACATGTAAAGGGAATATTATGGAATTTTCGAGTACGTGTAGTCAATTTTAATAAAATTGGATAAATTTCATGGTTTGTACACCACTTGGCTAAATTCGGTAAATTTTAGTGAATTATCATCTATATTCGTCTAATTTTATATGAATTTGAGGTAGTTTAAACCATGCTTAGGTAAATCAATGGAATTTCAATAAATCTGGTAGTCATTTGTTGAATTTTGCTGGAATGTTGTGTCATTTGGTCAATTTTCGGAAAATGTAGTGGATTTTAGGAAAATTTAAGGTAAATCTGGGGATAGTTAGGTATTTAACAGATAACCTGTCACTATGATGGTTGTATTAGAGTGTGTCTTTCACCAGCAAGGGGTAGGATTGGAGAGAGGAGACTGTCATGAGCTGAAGTGCATAGTCATTTATATTGACTTTAAGGATGGTTGTTGTGGGGGATCGAACACTCCTCTTGTTGGTTTTGGGGGAAGTGTACTCCATTCCATTCCATTTTTTAAAAGCCACTAATCAGGTCCTAGCATTGGGCAGTTGCAAACCATTTGACTATTCTTAACATCAAATGTGCATTTGCCTGGAGTAGAAGTGGGAAACCACATCAGTTTGGTGTATAGAAAACTCACCTCACCCCAACTCATTGGAAAAATGAAAATAATTTGTTTTTTGTCTTACTTAGGGGCTTGGAAATCATGGTTATCAGTCCTTGGGAAAATAATCATGGGCAAGCACACTATTATTAGCTGAGTTTCTAATACAATTTTGCACACCCTAGGACCAGTATTGCATTATAAGGCATGCCATGTGATATAAAACAAAAGAGGTCTTTAATTCCACCCCTGGGCGTCATATCTAGTGTCATGTAGGTTGACGATCACGGAGTCCCAGCTGAGACCGTCATTGCTTCCACTAATTTGTGCTAGGCTCCTCTCTGTCTTATTTCCTGTCGACCACACTTGCTCAACTCTTGTTCTCTACCGACCCCAACATGATTAGGGTATCCGAGCCCTAGGGAGTCTCTTCCTTTTGCAACTTCATTGGCCCTGGTTTATTTATTTTTTCTGATATCCTACTAGTGTGAGGAGGTAGCCTTGCTTTTTTATTTTCATGTTATTTCCTGTCTTTTGCCCAAGCCCCCTCAAGAAGCCCCACCACTTGCGATGCACTCTGCATATGGCTACACCCTCAAGGGGCTTACGGCTGATCAGTTTAAAAGTTGGCGACCCCAAGGTATTTCTGAGCTGAGTCCAGTTTACCTCCTCTTTATCCATTACCTCTGGGGCATGCACTTTTTATCTGCCTTTCATGGCTCTCCTTCCTTCCAACTCCCTCAATCCACATGCTTGAGGGTTGAGAGCCATTTTTTATTCCTTCTGTCCTTTATTTGGCCTATTGCCCTTTTGTTTTCCATTTCTTCTTCTAGTATATAAGAGTGTAGTAGCTTAGATTTAATTTTCATCTTTACGATGACCCAAACCATTGAGGGTCGCTGTAGAACGCTTCTCTCTTGTCCAAAGGACAGCATGTTGAATTCCTCACTGGCTCATGAATTTTATTCTTTGTTCACTTCGTTCTCATGGCTTCGAAACCAGCTGCCTGTAACGTGATCATTATTCATTTTAACTTCAGCGTACTAAACTAATTTTAAATTAGTTAATTTTAAATTATTAATTATTTTAAATTAATTTTAAATTCAGATTTGTGTTTCACAGTAAACACAATTATTCTCCGTTTAAAACAAGCCATACCATTCTTTTTCTACCATGATAGCTTATACGTGGGCATGGAAAGTAGTATAATCATCAGCTAAGGATTCAATTTCCATTACCTACACCTCTCATGGTATGCCAATTCGTTAAACTATAGAAAACGTTCTGTTACATTATTATTTGACCATCTCACCGTGTAGTGGTTAAGCTACTTGGTTGTCAACCCTAAAGTCTTGGCTTCCAACCCCGACTATACCATGACATTCATTTCAAGGTTGCAATAAGCTTCACTAAGCCTTTGTCAAACCTAACAACGATCTAGTCATGTGCAGAGCACGTCCGCTATCAAGCAAATGAGTAATATGAAACTTACTGACAAGGTCGCTGTACTGTTATCGCCAAGGCACACTAGACAAACCAAAGCCAGAATCTCTGTGCAGATTCAACACAGCGGTAGTAGGCAAGCGTATGATTGAATATAACTTCACTGTCACCACAGAGGCCCCGGTTCGATTTTTTTTTCTCAAGGCTGCAACAGGGTAGACTGAGTCTTGACAGGTAAAACTTTTTGGGGTCCATTCGTGAACCATGGCAAAGGGTTGCCCATCCTGACTTCTTCAACACCTCAAACCAATGTTTACTATTACTGGTGAGTTACCATTTTTTCTTCTTCTTTTTTTTTTCTTTCTTCAGCTTTTCCCTATTATTTTGAGTCGCCGGAGCCAACCAGCCTCATTTTGGTTTTGGCCGGGGATTTAAGGCCGAATGCCACGTGATTTTTTCAGGTGAAAATTCCAACCCCCGCTGTCACCGGGATTTGAACCCCAGCCGTCCGGGTAAAGACGAGCAGCTAAGCACCTGCGCCATCACGCTCCCCACAGGTTAGTTATCTATACACACATTAATCCACAATTACCTAATAATAATAATAACAATCATCCTCCATACACATGTCCATTAAAGCATGGTTTCACAAAGATGCTTATGCTTTTACGTGTATAACACATTTTTTCCTCATAACATGACTATTTACTGTTTTAGGGGTGAAATGATCAATCAAGGTAAAAGCCCATATCATCCCCTATTTTTTAAGCTATCACACCTAATTTTATGATTCTTCGTTTCCGAGATAGGGATTTTTCAATTTTGGGGGGTAGTTTCACCCCCCTGCTATTTTTCATCAAAAACAAAAGATCTTAGGTTCATTTATCATTTTTAGGTGTTTAACACGTTTTTTTCCCCATAACATGACTATTTACTTATTTAGGGGTGAAATGACCAATAGAGGTAAAAGCCCATATCATCCCCTATTTTTTAAGCTATCACACCTAATTTTAGGATTCTTCGTTTCCGAGATATGGATTTTTCAATTTTGGGGGGTAGTTTCACCCCCCTGCTATTTTTCATCAAAAACAAAAGATCTTAGGTTCATTTATCATTTTTAGGTGTTTAACACGTTTTTTTCCCCATAACATGACTATTTACTTATTTAGGGGTGAAATGACCAATAGAGGTAAAAGCCCATATCATCCCCTATTTTTTAAGCTATCACACCTAATTTTAGGATTCTTCGTTTCCGAGATATGGATTTTTCAATTTTGGGGGGTAGTTTCACCCCCCTGCTATTTTTCATCAAAAACAAAAGATCTTAGGTTCATTTATCATTTTTAGGTGTTTAACACGTTTTTTTCCCATAACATGACTATTTACTGTTTTAGGGGTGAAATGACCAATCGAGATAAAAGACCATATCATCCCCTATTTTTTAAGCTATCACACCTAATTTTAGGATTCTTCGTTTCCGAGATATGGATTTTTCTATTTTGGGGGGTAGTTTCACCCCCCTGCTATTTTTCATCAAAAACAAAAGATCTTAGGTTCATTTATCATTTTTAGGTGTTTAACACGTTTTTCCTCCCATAACATGACTATTTACTGATTTAGGGGTGAAATGACCAATCGAGGTAAAAGCCCATATCATCCCCTATTTTTTAAGCTATCACACCTAATTTTAGGATTCTTCGTTTCCGAGATATGAATTTTTCAATTTTGGGGGGTAGTTTCACCCCCCTGCTATTTTTCATCAAAAACAAAAGATCTTAGGTTCATTTATCATTTTTAGGTGTTTAACACGTTTTTCCTCCCATAACATGACTATTTACTGATTTAGGGGTGAAATGACCAATCGAGGTAAAAGCCCATATCATCCCCTATTTTTTAAGCTATCACACCTAATTTTAGGATTCTTCGTTTCCGAGATATGAATTTTTCAATTTTGGGGGGGTAGTTTCACCCCCCTGCTATTTTTCATCAAAAACAAAAGATCTTAGGTTCATTTATCATTTTTAGGTGTTTAACACGTTTTTCCCCCCATAACATGACTATTTACTGATTTAGGGGTGAAATGACCAATCGAGGTAAAAACCCATATCATCCCCTATTTTTTAAGCTATCACACCTTATTTTAGGCTTCTTCGTTTCCTAGATATGGATTTTTCAATTTTGGGGGGTAGTTTCACCCCCAAACAGGGGATGTTGCCCCAAGTGCTAGGACCCCTCATACAAGTCCCTAGCATGATTGGTTCGCGAGATATGAACAAAAGTGTAGTTAGGCCCTTTCGACAAAAATGAATCCTACATTAAAAAACGGGGCGTCACCCCCAGGGCTAGGATACTGCCTATGGCAAAATCCCATCAGGGGTTCAGAAAATATTAACAAACGTATAGTTAGGTCCTTTTGACAAAAGCCGTCCGTGCGCGCACATACAAAAAATATTACTATTTCAACCCCCCGGGTGAGGGTAGTTTTTATTTTGGAGTGGATATACCCCGTCCATAGAAAAAGAGAGTTCACCACGAGTCCTACGACACCCCATAGGTTTAAATCCGATTATTGGTTAGCGAGATAGTAAAAAGCCGATGACCTATTAGTTTTTTTGGTTTATTTCAATACATATTAAAAAAACACTCATTTATAAATCATCATTTAAAAAGCCCGCCCTCTTACAAAACTCCTCAAGTGCGCATGCGTATAAAAAAACATTCATCGCCAAAATGTCAAAAAACAACATGTTTACCCCAAATGGCGTTTCCCAATTCCATCCATTTTTAAAAAATAACCTCACCATCATCTAGAGCGGAAAAAATACCATCTAAACGACCCCTCACTCAACCCCTACTCCTCCCCCACCACCTAACCCTTTCCCAACATAGGCATACATATTCAAGCACGAGCGCGACTTCAGGAAACCAACACTACCCCACTACTCGCGAATGACCTTTTAGTTTTGGTCTTTTCATTAAATAAAGAGGCTATAGGAAAGTAGGGGGCATTACTAGCAGTGCTAGGACACCCTGTATGTTCAAATCCCATGATTGGTTAGCGAGATATCAGGTTCGGGGCCGCTACGAGGGTGGCTCAATAAAAAGTGGAACAGCTCTCTCCTTACCACACTACTCAGGCTGATCTAAAAGAGGTGCCCGCGCGGGAAGCCTAAGTTAATGGGTAATGGAGTCTGTTGAAAGAGCCCTCCTGAGCGTTTCCAACATGTGTAGCATTTGTAGCATGCGTAATTTGAAATGATATAACGTCTAGTCTTTCAGACTGACTGTAATTTTTTGTATTTAGGTGAGGATTGGGAAAGAGGTGGCCATTGTCTTAACCCTAGCACTACCAACGGTGGGTATTTCGTGCCCACCAGTTCAATTTTCTTAAGGTTTATTGGTATTCCATTTGTACGCTTACTATACACAATGTTATTGTCTCTTTTGAATCTAGTTTCCTAAGTAATCACACATGCCGGCCCCGTGGTGTTGGGGTAGCGCGCCTGCCTCTCACCCGGAGGCCCCGGGTTCGATCCCCGGCTCCGTCAGGGATTTTAAAACTGACGTGAGGGTTGGAACGGGGTGCACTCAGCCTCGTGAGGACAATTGAGTAGCTGTCTGACAGTGAGACAGCGCCCCGATCACGAATACCAAGATTAACGGCCGAGGGGACCCGACGCGCTGATCACGTTTCACCCCAATATCTGCAGGCCAAATGGCTGGGCAGCGGTCGCTTGGTCGGCCTTAGCCCGTCATGGGCTGGATAGTGCCAGGGTTTTTTTTTTAAGTAATCACACATTTACTTTTTTTTTAATTTTAATTCTTGTACAAGATATTAACAATTTTATTTTGGTAGCTCGTGTGCCTCGTCATACTTTTGCCCTTTGGAATGACATTCCTTGGTGCCTTCTTCCGCTATCAGCGCACATTGTAAACAGGCCAACAAGATGGCACTGTGGTCATTCTTTTCATTTTGTTTCGGTTTCCATCAAGAGAGTGCACTAGCGTATTCCATATTGCATACCATCTTGTTTCGACGCGCTTGGCCTGTTTACAATGTTAGTGTATGCGTTGATAGCGGAAGAAGGCACCAAGAAATGTCATTCCAAAGGGCAAAAGTAAAACAATGTTATCAAAACGACCATAATTTGTTCTGGTTGCAAGAGGTATAGCCTACATGCGAAAAGCACAACGAAAAGGCAGACATATATTCCACGTGAGTTGAAGTACGTCGTAAACTTCTTTTTCCATTAATTCTGAATTGTTGACTTTTTTCCAACTGATGTTTATGAAATTCTATTTTTGCCATTTAAGGTTCATTAAAGGTTCAGAATACAAGAAATGTTGATTAGAGGATATCGCAAATCGCGTAAAAGGAATTTAGTCAGGTGGTTACAAAGTACAATTTTATCACTTCTGTCTCGGGACAGTCGGATGAGGAGCCGCAAAGATGCGCGCGCACCCGGCAGCGTGGAGCATTTGAATAGCGCCGACTTGAAATGGATGCACAGAATTATGGGAGATATATATCTTCACATGCTACAAAAATATTATTGAGATTGGTTAATATTTGCTACTGAACAGTTGGTATAAAGTCCAAAAAAATGAATTGTGCAGCAAAACAATTTTAAAACATTAGAATGTTTTTCTTCTTCACCCACTGTCTAAAAGTCCCCAGAACCACATGTTTCCCTTCCTTTTCTCTTATGGCGTCTTCTTCACCCAATTTAATCTCCTTGGACTGTTTTCTCATGAATTTCATTTGCTCCAGGCTGCGTCTAACACTCAGCTGAATTCGCCGTTGATCCCGTCCTTTGCAGAAATGTTGCTATGTGTATATATTACAAGGAATGGGAATCTTAAAACTCAGCAATTTTTCTAGGTTTATGCGGTGTCTCGTGTGGGGTTTTGCCTACGAACACCAAGCTGGATCATCCGTGCATGGACCCCGACCGAGTTATCTACTTCAATAAGTGGTGTGGAAATGATAACGGCGAATGCATCAATTTTTATCGCTAAATAGTTTTTTGAGTTTCTTTTTTGTTCACTTTTTTCACTGTCGAAGATTTGTTGTTTGTGTTGTTGTAGGTAACAATCACACAATGAGACAGCGAGGAGCATTTCAAGTCGGCGCTATTCAAATGCTCCTCGCTGCCGGGTGCGCGCGCATCTTTGCGGCTCCTCATCCGACTGTCCCGAGACAGAAGTCAATTTTATCTGGAACTAGGAACTTACGACCGGAATGGGTTTTAACCTAAATATCCGTGGTCTTCTTATTGCGGTATAGTGTAAGAAGAATAGGGTAAAGTGAGGAAAATTAGTTTATCAAGCTAAAAATTGGCGGAGAGGTTCCTTGAATAGCCTGGATCAAAATACTAAAAGTCCCAACAAATCCCTCTTGGGGAACATGCCGCCATCTTGGAAAAATGGCCGGCATCTTGGATTTCGTATCCAGCATCGCATTGAACGTCATAACTCGGTACCTAAAGGTGATAGGGACATGTGGATTGGTCAGGATAACTTACCAGAATGTAGGCTTTCGTTTTGACACTACTTAACCTAGATAAAAATCGAAAGAGTTATTATAAATCACTTAAAAAAACTCCCAAAGGGTAGCGTTAAAAGCCATCTTGATGTTCAATGTCGATTTTTCACCTTTTACATTCATGGGATTGAAAAAAGTACTGAAATAAATGTTGTTAAGCACATCAAAACGCACAAAAATATGTGATCAGCACGTTCGTAAACCAAAAATTACGGGTGTGAGAAGTTGTCAAACATGCCCATGCAACTCGAGGAGCGGCGCGCCGAGGAGGGGGCTTCTCAAAGCCGGTGCAACTGGTGATGTAAACATATTCTGTAGGCGCAACTATGCCCCATTTTTAATGATAATTAAGGGGACATTATACTGAAATTTCTAACTTCTATATTTTTCATTGAATTATTACCAATTTTGTTTCTGTGATAGCCCTTTTCATGTAAAGTAATGTTACCAAGTTTGAATATTGTACCTGTAAAAATTTCTGAGTAGTAGTTTTTTAAATGCCATTTTACCACCATCTTTAAAAAAAGTCCCTTTCATCACAATTTTTTCCAATTGGTACCAAATTTTCCACAAACCTTCTTAATACCTATGCTAACAAAAGTTAGTGTCACAGTTTGTTGTTTGACAAACACATTAGCATGTAGAAATTTTTTTAAATGCAATGTTGAATTTCTTTTTTAAATATGATTGCAAACAGAATTTGGTAGGTCAAAAATAATTTTGAAACGTATTTTCACAACAAATTGCATACTAATATTTGTGCACCAACTATCTAGCTACGTCTGTGTCAAATTGTACTTGTATCAGGCAAAAACTGCATGACAAGGGACTTTTTTAATGAAAGAAAACATTACATTTTTGTTAAGCCATAAAATGCAAAATAAAAATCTATGCAACTTCACACACTTTAGAACTGCCCTGCACTACAGGTATGCCCTTCAGACTGCTTTATTTTCTCCTCCAGTGATATTTTCATCACCTTCTTTTTTTCTTAGCCCCTTGCTGTCACCTGAGCACCTTTTCCTACTTTGTCTTATGCGCTATTGGTCTCGTTGGGTACTGATTTTCACAGCATAGGTTGGTGCTGGCTTCGCTCTGATGGACTGTAAGACTTCAAGTGTTCTAACACACCCCATGATGAACTCACTCACAATACTAAGCTATTACTACCAGTAGCACTATAAAAAAATGAAGTAATATTATGAAATAAATTTCAGCGCAAGGAGTGAAACCATGGTTATTAGTATTTACTTCACTAATAATGGATCACGTAGTATAACAACTGAGCATTGAGTTGCGAAATATCACCTCTGCAAGTCGATTCTTTAATAGCACTTGAAATCCCAGTAAGAAAGACTTCAGAAACACATAATTTCCTAGCAGCAACTGGACGGGGCGTGTCGAGTAGCGCATGGAGCAATTAAATGCCACCGCAGCGCCATTTAAAATTGGTGCTGAAGACTTTAAAAATGGCGGTATTTAAAAAATAAAAACATTTTTGATAGAGGACATATCCGGGTATTTTTTAGTGCTATAAACCCAAATTCGATATTTTCCTCGAAATTCATGAAAATTTGACACTTGTATATAGAACGATAGCATCTTATAACCTAATAAATAATTTAAAAAAACATAATTAATTTGTTAATACAGTAACTTAGCGCTTTAAAACTCTCTTTCTTAGCTACGTATATTATATTTATATAGAAAAGGAACGATAAACGTTACTATTAGAAAATAAATTAAGCAGCTATTTGCTTATTTGCTATCTTCAACTCACTAACGTTTAAGCACATTACAATTTATTTTGTACAAACACGGAAGAGAGAAAATTCTGCTGCCACGGGACGCTGTAGTGCGGTGTGCCTGTAAGGGAATAAAGCCAACTATTAATACCCGTTTAATATTGGTCATATGTTGGTAAATAGCAAGTATTTCCGTGAAGAACTATACTGCCTATTTTCTTATATCCTACTTATGTTAATTGCCACTATCAACATACACAATTTCAGTTTGATTGCTGTAATAGATTCGTAGATATTGAGAACCGACTAAATATTTCGGATGGTAGCCATGTTGGATTTTATATATGTAGGTCCTAGAGTTATGTACTGTTACATGCAGATTATTGTGAACGTGTAGTATTCAAACTTCAATCGCATAATTAGGACAAAAGAAGTAACAAGGAGATTTAAAAAAATTTCACAGCTGCCATCTTGAGGTTATGGAAACAATTGAAATAAATTAGATGCCAGTGGATTAACATTCGTATAAGGATTTACTGTACCAAGTTTCACTGCACGCGGATGGTTAAATTGCGAGAAACGTCCATGTGAATATTTATAATTCGCGTCGCCGCCATGTTGGATTTGCGATCACCAGGTTATTTAAAGTCCTATAAGTGAACTTAAGTTCATAGCCCCTATGAACATTAAAAATGCAGTTTGATTGCTAAAATAGATTCGTAGATATTCAGTATCGTCTAAATATTTCGGATGGTCGCCATGTTTGATTGTTAAATGTATAGGCCATGGAGTCATGTACCATTAAAAGAAAATTATTACGTAGGTTCACTATTCAAACTTTCACTTCGATCGCATGACTACATCACAAGAAATAAGAACTTAATTTTAAAATTCGCACTGCCGCCATCTTGAGGTTATGTAAACAATTGAACTAAATTAGATATCAGTGGATTACAATGTGTATAAATATTTCCTGTACCAGGTTTCAGTGCGCTTGCAACATTAAATCGCGAGAAAGGTATTTTTAAAATTTTCAAATTCGCTTGGCCGCCATGTTCGTTTTGTAGTTAACCGGTTTTTGAAAGTCTTATAGATGAACTTCCAGTAGTGCCCTTTATCTCTGTACAAAATTTTAGGGAGATACCGCTAATAGTTTCAGAGATATAGAATGCCGGTGAAATATTTCGCACATCCGCCATCTTGTGATTATGTAAACAATTGAACGAAGTTAGATGTCGGTGCATTACAATGTATATAAACATATACTGTACCAAGTTTCATTGCGTTTGGTTGGTCAAATCGCGAGAAACGTCTATTTAAAAGTCGCAAATTAGCTTGGCCGCCATGTTGGTTTTGTAGTAACCAGGTTTTGAAAAGTCACATAAGTGAACTTATAGTAGTTTCCTCTATCACGATAGAAAATGTCAGGGTAATATCGGTAATAGTTTCGGAGATATTGAATGCTGGTGGAATATTTCGCACAGCCGCCATGTTGGATTGGTGAGTTGTAACAAAATTTGAAGGGCACGATCGAGGTTGCCCGGAATAGTGCTATGAATTTTCCGAGTTTCATTGAAATCGCTCCTGCCGTTTAGATTTCATTAGGGGGGGGGGGGCACACACACGAATCACACACACACACACACACGCACACACACACGGACAATAGGTGATCTCATAAGCCTATTTTTTCAAAATTGAAAATAGGCTAAAAACGTGACACTTGCCTTTATCTTGACGCTTTTTCTTTGGTAAGGTTGAACTTTCAGAAGAGTCTACTCTGCGGCGAAGAGATGGCTATTCTTCGGGGTTGTCCTCCTGTTCCTCACTCACCATATCGTCAAAAGTATCTGGCTCTGGCATGTTAGAACAACCATCACCAGTGCAATTGCTGCACATTGCTGAACAGGAGAGACTTTGTCTTCGGCAACCGCAAGATCTGCTGCCGCCTCCTGTCTTGCACTCTCAGCTGATGAGGTTTAGGAGGAAGTCTGGTGCGGGAGGAGATTCTGTTGGAATCGGTAAAATTTTCCGATTCTGTTCTTCTTCCATCCCCACTCTGTAGGTGGAAGAGAGATTCCGCGCCATTCCTGCACTTGGTGGTAAACTCTTAGGCTATGCAGTCGAGATGCTGCTGATGTCGGTGGAAGACTTGAGAGGTCGAAGTCTGCATGGAGACGTTGTTTTGCAATGGTCTTAAGGTACTGACTATACCTTGTCTTGTTTAGGCTATCTGTAGTTCTACCTCCGTATAACGCTACGAAGAATTCTTCCCCTGCCTTAACGATCTCTACCACTGCAGCGTCTGCGCTGTTAAAAACAGCAATTCTTTGGCGAAGACCTGGGTTATTGTTTAAAGTCTTGAACGCGTGTACCCCCTTCCTGCAGGGAGCCTAAGTTGTGTCGCAACTGGACATGGCATGGAGGAAGAGAAGATTGTCGGTCATATCCCCAAGAGCCTTCTGCAATTCCGTAGAGCCAAAGAGTTTCTTCGGATGGGCTTTTGATGGTGGCACCAGCATGTAGACGTTTCTATCGCGTTCTGCAAGGCTCGAAAGAAATACCAACAAATCGGTATCCTCTCCAACAATTTCCACATGACCTCCCTTCTCTGCTTCCTTGATCGCTGTCGTCACGATGAGACGATCAGCATCAGACTTGGCATGAATAGCTGGAATCCCCTTTTCTTCGAAACAACGACCTAAAATGGCGACGAATCTTGATTTGGTTGAAGTATTGGCTAGGAACAGATTCTGCGACGAGACCACTTGCACTTCCAAATCCACCAAAACTTCAGAAGATGACGTCTTGGCACGTCGTCTCATATGCTCCACGTCTTTCGTCGAACCCTAAGTTACAATAGCTTTCCCTTGATACTTCGCCTTGATGTACGAAATGTAGTTCTTACAAACATCATCGAAGGTCCCCGATTTCGGCAATACCACCCGGTGCAGGAGATCTCCACCGTCAAACACGTAGGTAAGGTCTTCGGGAAGACAGGTCATTGGTGCACAAAACTTCTCTATCACTGTCCGTAAAGTTGATTTTGTACCTTTTCTGATAGTTGAAGCATCGAACAGCGCTGGCGGCAATAAAGCCAACTCTTATTCAAAGCAAGATTCAAGGTCCCCTTCATTGCGAGCGACACACGCAATTCGATGAAACAGCTGGTTTGGATTTACAGGTACGGTCTCACCTCGGACAACAAGAGCTGCAAGAGTGACAACTTTGTCCTTTCGTTGGAGTTTAACTTCGGCGAACGATTTCCCTTCCAGTTTCTTCCAAGTCGCAGTTCCTATCTCCCAAGCTGAGTTGCAGGTCACCGTTTCGTCACCTATAACACCGGTTGATTAGGACACTAAAATATCCTGAGGTTTGTCGAAAGGAGAATGTATACGTAGCCATTCTGTGAATTTGTCGAGATGCTTGAACTCTCGCCTTTGGCAAGCTTGCCCAAGTTCCACGTGTTGCATAGAATTTAATGGTAAAATCGTATTTGATGTAGGACATTTATAAAGTACAGGAAACGGCATTAACTTTTAATCCGGATGGTAAACATCGGCAAAATAAGCATAAAGGGACAGTTCAAACTGAAACACACATTTTTCACTTTTATGATTATTTTCTGTGGCGTACCGTTTAAGAAAATTTTTATGATAAACGTTACCGTAAAGACGTTCATTTCGGCCGGCCGGCGCCACTGCTAAGCAACACAGAGAAAGTGGAGTGGGGGAACGAGAGTGCTCTGCGGCGCAGCGGCAGGGATGTCGCTCAGCAACGCGTGGACGGACAGTCCATTCTTAGTTTAATTAGATACAAGCTTAGCGCAAAAATACTTAATTATTAAAATTAAAAGGAAATATTCCTTTCTCTTGATACATACAATATAAGTAGCTAAGAAAGAGAATTTTATAACAAAAAGTTACTGTATTAACAAATTAATTATTGTTTTTATTATTATTTATTAGGTTATAAGATGCTATCCTCCTATATAAAAGTGTCAATTTTTTACTTATCATTAAAAAAAAGGGGCTTAGTTGCGCCTACAGAATATGTTTACTTCACCGGTTGCACCGGCTTTGGGAAGCCCCCCTCCTCGGCGCGCCGCTCCTTGAGGTGCATGCGCATGTTTGACAACTTCTCACACCCGTAATCTTTGGTTTACGAAAGTGCTGATTACATATTTTTGTGCGTTTTGATGTGCTTAACAACATTTATTTCAGTACTTTTTTCAATCCCATGACTGTAAAAGGTGAAAAATCGACATTGAACATCAAGATGGCTTTTAACGCTACCCTTTGGGAGTTTTTTTTAAGTGATTTATAATAACTCTTTCGATTGTTATCTAGGTTAAGTAGTGTCAAAATGAAAGCCTACATTCTGGTAAGTTATCCTGACCAATCCACATGTCCCTATCACCTTTAGGTACCGAGTTATGACGTTCAATGCGATGCTGGATACGAAATCCAAGATGCCGGCCATTTTTCCAAGATGGCGGCATGTTCCCCAAGAGGGATTTTTTGGGACTTTTAGTATTTTGATCCAGGCTGTTCAAGGAACCTCTCCACCAATTTTTAGCTTGATAAACTAATTTTCCTCACTTTGACCATATTCTGTCTAATATTCCTGCACTAGTAGGGGCACATGACCTCGTAGTTCCCCCCCCCCCCTTCCTCCGTTGATTACCCATGGTTTGAAAAATAGCATGGTATTGTTAGGGTTACGTTAGTTACCATCCCGGCACTTTTCTGGAGTAGAAGTGGGAAACCACGCAAAACCACTTCCCAAGATGGCTGAGGACTCTTCTCAGTTGTACTTCACGAGGCTGAATTTATCGACAGCTGCAGCGTGAATGGTGACAATCAAAGATCAGGTCCTTTTGGCCCCACGTTCAGTTCCCGTGTGGGTATTGACGGCACGACCCAACAATGATGTGGAAATGTGCATTGTTGAGCTGTGTAATAAGATCATACGATCTGTGTCCCAGAAAGTTATCATTCGCAATAAGAGTTAGTTATTGTTGTTTTAAGGGGAGGAACTACGAGGTTATCTGCCCCTACCGCAATAAGAAGACCATGGATATTTAGGTTAAAACCCATTCCGGTCGTAAGTTCCTAGTTCCAGATAAAATTGTACTTTGACTAATTAACCTAGACTATGTTAGTTTTATAGCAACTAAAGCAGCCTTTAACTTATTTATCCTCGAAATCCTAAAAATTATCTACTTTGTTTAACTTAACATAATATTCACAGTTTCATTGAATAATGAACTGTGTTTTCAAATGATTAGAATTGCTTAAATAATTCGACGGAAGTCTGAAGGCGATATTTGCAAAGACAAAACCGTGAAAAACTCTTGATAAAGATCGTAAACAAAGAGAAAGTGTTAAATGAATGTTTGCCAAACTGCCTGAAATTCAAAGATCACACATCTTGCTGGTGAGCATCTTGTGATGGTTGGTACTTTAAAAATAGTTATATCGCGACCCTGAGGAACATGTTGCTGACCACAAGTTATATGGACAAGCTCTCTCCACAGATACAAATTAAATTCTATTTGGTTCAAAAGAGAGGCTTATGTATACTCGTTTAATAACTATCCTTTACCCAGCAATGAACATAACCAATGAAAAAAATAGAATCGAAAATCAAAGATACACATGGACATCCACAGCCTTCTCAATCTGTATCTGACGGTGCTGCCCTCTTTGAGGTTACGTGAGTAACTATTCCAAACAACTGTAGTTCCTAGGAACCTGAGTTTACACAAAGCAAGATATGGCCTTGAACTGACCCAAGAAAGATCTAGGGATTCTGTTTGACCGAGAGCTTGCTTTCACTTGTCATGTGCAAAGGACGGTCGGGGATGCTTACCGCATGTTAGGGTTTATAATAAGAAACACTAAGCCATTCATTAGGACCAGTACCTTGCATACACCTTTATACTGCCATTGGTGAGATCCAAGCTGGAGTACGCCAGCCAAGTATGAAGTCCCTGGCAAAAAAAAAAAAAAAAAAAAAAATGCATTAAATCCATTGAGCAAGTTCAAAAGAAATTCCTCAGATATTTACACCTCAAAATAACGGGCAATTACCCACACTTTTGTTGAATTTCGGCATGACTAGTTTGGAGTCTCGAAGGCAAGTGAATGATATGAAATTCCTTTATAAAGTCATTAACGGTCAAATTGATAACTCATTTTTCCTATCGCTCCTAAATTTCAACACCCCTCCCTTAACCACAAGATCAACCATAACATTCAACAAGAAGTTCCGTGAAGAACTATACTGCCTACTTTTCATGCCAATGATTATTCTACAGTATATGAACCTATCTAGAATAATGACGAAATTAAGTTGGTAATATCGAAATATCTAATTAGTTCAAAATATACCTGGTATAATGTAGCCTAATAGAGCACTACAGTTGGCAGCCCTGGTGATTGAATATATTCTTAGTTCCACCTCTTAAGGTACAGAATACAAAATTTGGTTGAAGTCCAATGGACGTTACTTGCAGTTAGACACTGGATCTATCAGCACGCGAAAAAGCATGTTGCCCAAAATACCATGCGTGTGCTGGTCAGAAATAATCTGAACTATTATGATATCTTGTTGTGCCAATTTTGGATGAAATCGATTTGTTAGTATAGAAGTTACATGTATTTTAAAATTGGACATATGAGCAGGCATAGAATCACGTTGGCAGCACTGCCTTGTATTAATTACTCCAAATTAATCTAGAATGTCAGGTGCTATACGTGTGCAAAGTATAGAGCTGTTGGCTTGCATACTTTCATATATATTGATATTAGGGTAAAAAGAATATAGACAGCATTTATTAACAGTTGGCAGCCCTGATTGCTCTTAACAATACTTATAGTCATATCTGTTATGGTACACATATCACATACGAAATTTGGTTGAAATCCAACTGATAGTATAGAAGTTACATGTATTTAAAAATTGGTACTATCAGCAGGCTTATAATCATGTTGGTAGAACTGACGTATATAAGTTACTTCAAATTAATATAAAATGTCAGAATATACGTGTGCATAGTTTAAAGCTGTTGGCTTGCATACTTTCTGATATATTGGTATTTGGATTAAAAAAATAGAGAGAGAGCAATTATTAACAGTTGGCAGCCCTGGTGGCTCTTAAGAATACGCTCAGTCATATCTGTTTATGTACAGATATTACATACAAAATTTGGTTGAAATCCAATTGATAGTGTAGGAGTTATATGCATTTAAACATTGGATCTATCAGAAGGCTTAAAATTATTTTGGCAACACTGTCATGGTTGGCCTCCTGGAAATTAAACTGAAATAGTATTATTAACATGTGTGCCAATTTTGGAATAGCTCCCATGCATACCTTGCAAGATATCCAACATGGAGCTCAAATTTCTAGTGCGTTTTTTCAGCAGTTGGTAGCACTGACATCATTTTCAAATATGGACGTGAGCTATTCCCGTGCACATCTTTACTCATACTAAATTTGGTTTTGATTGCTGCATCCGTTTAGGAGTTGTTAGGGGGGGACACACACACAGCCAGACAGACAGAAGGACAGACAGACAGACAGACAGACAGACAGACACACATTTTCCCGGATCGATCTCATAAGTCTACTTTTTCCTAATTTTTGCAAAATGTGAAAAGTAGGCTAAAAATGATATAACCAATACCACTTCATATAACAATTCACCTGTGTGGAGGCTTTGCAGTATTTACAACGATGCGGTTCGTGTAAACTGGAAACTAGATTTCTGTCTCTCAATCAGACCGATCTTGGAAATTATAATCCAGTCACTCTAATTCATACTTGAAATAAAATTATCACACATAGCAGAATCAACAATGTATATATGTGGATAGGCCTGTTCCCTAGTTATTAATGTTACATTTTAGTTTATTATGTAATAATTTCAAACCCTGTTCTTATATTTGACATTGGATCAAATTTAGATTTAGTTTTTATATTATCTTTAGATTAAGCTTTTTACTACTATGCATTTTGATCTGTGTGAACTTCCTAGTTTTAAGAATTACATTAAGATATTAATACTTAATGCAGACATATCAGGACCTGTATCTTACTGTGTTGGTACACTGTTATGGGGCGCACACTGAGCCCTGTTGTGTACCGTCAACCAATAAATAAATAAATAAATCTCAAGAATAATGGAATGCAGTGGAAAGAAATCAGAGACCCCTATGGACGTCAAATTGGTTAAAGGAAGTAGAGAACTTCTGTTGCTTAGCTAGCAAAATAACCAGTGATGGACGAAGCAGGTTTGACATCGAATATAGATTTAGGTATTAGGAAGTCATTTTTGAAAGCGCTTCCCTGGAAGTGAAACTTGGACTGTTGATGCAGCAGAAAAGAGGAGAATATAAGCGTTTGAAATGTGGTGTTCCAGGAGAATGATGGGTTGATAGAGTAACAAATGAAGCGGTACTATGATGAGTGGGAGAGGAGAAACGTTTTTGGTGACTGCTAATGAAGAGAAGAGATAGGTTGGTAGGACACATACTAAGAGACCCAGGAATAGCAAGCTCAGTTATGGAAGGAAGGGTCGAGGACAAGAACTGTACGGGTAGGCCAAGGCTAGAATATGTTAAACAGATTGCCTCGGATGTACGGTGTGGTAGCTATGTAGAGATGAAACAATTAGCTCAGGACAGGAGGTATGGAGAACTGCATCAAACTTGAAAAATGACTTAAGACTCCCAACACCAATAACTAGAGGTGTTAGAAAGTGTTGTTTTTTTTTTGAAGATTTGTTGATTTAAAATTCAAAAGGTGGTGTTTTGTGTTTTTATTATTTTAAAATTTGGAAAGCAATAAAATTTGTACAATAAGTGCATTTAAAAATATAAACAATTAATAAAACAAAGTAAAAAACAAAACAGCAGGGTAAAACGTTAAACATGGCTATGGAAGAATGAGATAATACTTATATGGAAGTCACATTTTTATTTTACATTCACCATCTCGAAACACATTTCAGTGAATACCTTTTTCAGTTTTATTTAAATACTGCGGTGAAATCACTGGAAGTAGATCATGGTTAAAGTCTCAGCATTTGCAGCTGTCAATTTTCGCCTCCTATCACTTACTATGAGACTGTATTTCGAAAATGACCTTTCAGAATCCACATTTGAACAAGGATACCACACACACTTTAATGCAGCTGTTGCATAGTCTCGGTGAGCAGGCCTTAATCCCACGAGGATCTCTGGAACATTCACATTATCTTCATGACGCAGTTGGTTCTTGATTGCAGTCTGGTAAATGCTGTGAGCCTCTAAAAACTGTTGAGACTCCATCTTCGTAAGAAATGGGGCATTCTTCTTAAATTGGAGCAGTTCTGTGGGAGATACGTTCTTAGGTGCATGCCGAGGATCAAACAATGACCCGATGGCTTCTACAGTCTTCCTGGCTGGATCCGTGGTCCTTAAAGTCCTGACTTTCACTAGAGCTGACTGGGCAACACACGTAAGCTTGGACTTAACCTTTATCTGCATCTTTTGAGGAAGCTGTTCCAAGTTCTGGAGGATCGTATGATTGAACATTCCACCATCGCCTAATAGCTTGAGCTTTACCTCAAGGTCATCTAGCTTCCCAGCCAGTAAGTGAATTTTTGGGTACTTAGATCCCTCCAAGAAATTAAGCAAGTCCATAAGAGAGGCACCAACAACAGAAACATACAATGCTTGTAATTGTATAAATTGTATTGTTGAAGTCGATGTTTGTTGGAAAAATTTGACCCCAGAATTTGAATCTTCCAATGTTTTGAAAAATTCTACCAGATCTTCCACATGCGTGGCCATATACATTGCAGCCTTAAACCATGAATTCCATCTTGTACATACAGGCATTGGGAAAGCTAGAATTTCATTCTCTCTTTCTGTGTTTTCATATTTCTCCCTTAGAAATGCAACGTAATTGCTTTTTCTTTTTCGCGTATTTAAAAAGGCATTCTTTGTCTTTACTATAGACATGTTCAATTCGTCCAGCTCGTTTTCAAATACGCAGCCGATAAGATTGACTTTATGAGCCCAGCACTGGACATGACTTAATTCTTCAATCAATCCTTGAAGAGTAGTTACACATTTTGTCATGTAGCGTGCTGAGTCCGTAACTACTGCCACTACACGCTCCCGTTCAATTTCATAGGAATTCAAGGTGTCTAATATCGCATTGGAGCAATTTACGCTAATGGCAGAATCTAGAACAACAGAGGCAGCCAGATGGGTGTTCATTTCAGTTGATGGTACTGATGGACGAAAAAGAATGTTGAAAACACACCTACCATTCTTGTCAGTTGTTTCGTCACATAGCAGAAACACGTCTTTGTTTTTTATATCTTCCCTAATTTCTTCCCTCCTTCTTTCGCCAATCATGGGGATGTATTTCTGACGAATCTGATTTGCTGATGGTAAATCTCCACTTCCGCGAACGTACTTATTAAACCAAGTACGGATAGCAGGATTGTCTAGTTTCTCTACTGGTATATTAGCTTTCACAAACGCAGTAGTAGTGTCCAAAATAAACTCTTCTTTCATATCCTTCACACGACTAGCATTTGATAATGTTTCTTTCAAGGTGGCCACTCTAGGAACACTAACTTCAAGACGCGAATTTTCTCGGCGTTTTGAATGCTTCTCCGATTTGCAATGTTTGTCTAATGCATCTTTCCTGCGATAATCTAACCGACAATCACAATATTTGCACATAAGAATGCCACAAGAAATTATAAATCCTTCATTCTTATATTCTTTAAGTCTGTCTGTGGCAGAAACAGCTACCTTCGGCATTTTTAAACTCAACTGAGCGATGCCCAGTAACAAACACTGTTATCACACGGTTGACTGTAGTCACACGCCAGTATAAATTCGTAACCACACGCAAAATTTATTTCTGAATTCGTGTCATAATATTTAATTTACGTCGCGTCTCATCTTCCTGTACTGCTAAGTTCGGAACTAATACGACGAACACGTGGTCGCCAACTGATTCACGCAAATAACTCACTAGCTTCGATGATAACGCACAATTTGCGCACTTTTTTATTAAATTATATAGAATTCTCTACTATAATTTACACTCGCTACCGATGTAACAGGAGGCAAACGTAGTTTACATTATGAACAACTATCACATAACCTTTTGGAGGTAGTCGGCCAAACTATTCACGCCGCGATATAACAACTGTTTACCACAGCGCTAAAATCCCACGAGTAACGAGAATATCGACAGTATATCGTAATATGACATATATCGTAGTATTACCCCTCGCGAAACTATACAATCGATCATTCTCTCGAATTGAACACCAACCAAATTCGATTATCGGCTTGTGGACAAAAATGTTCGGATTGGTGTGGGGAAAAAATATGAAAATTTGTTTTTATTTCGCAGATTGCGGTATTTGTGGTGTTATTCACAAAATTCGCGTTATTTCGCGATTTAATTTCACTCCTGGGCGGCACGAAACATGTAAATACGTGAAAATAAAACATCCTAACCTCTAAATATGACTTTTCGTTTTATCGCGAATTAACAAAAACTAACACCTCTACCAATAACGTATTTTAGTTTCCCCTCAGGGGCTCACACCTTGTGGGAATTGGGTTGGCGACCACGGGACCCCAGCTGAGTCCGGCATTGCTTCCACTTGCTTATGCTGGGCTCCTCACTGTTATCTTTCCTCTCGACTTCCCTTGATCAACTCTTGTTCTTTTCCGACCCCGATGGTATTAGGGTATCCGAGGCCTAGGGAGTCTTTCAATTTCCCGCCTTAATTTGCCTTTGACTCATCTTTCCTGATCCCTCATTCTTCGAGGGGTCAAGCCTCTTTGTTTTCTTTTCATTGTATCTCCTGCCTGCTGCTCAAGGCCCTCAAGGAGGCAGGGTGTGTGTAGCCCCAACACTTCTGGTGCACCCTGGATAGTGCTACACACTCGGGGGCTCAGAGTATCTCCTGCCTTCTGCTCAAGGCCCTCAAGGAGGCAGGGTTTGTGTAGCCCCAACACTTCTGGTACACCCTGGATAGTGCTACACCCTCAAGGGCTCACAGTATCTCCTGCCTTCTGCTCAAGGCCCTCAAGGAGGCAGGGTGTATGTAGCCCCTCCACTTATGGTGCACCTCGGTTAGTGCTACATCTTCAGGGGCTCACAGAATCTCCTGCCTTCTGCTCAAGACCCTCAAGGAGGCAGAGAGTGTGTAGCCCCAACACTTCTGGTGCACCCTGGATAGTGCTACACACTCGGGGGCTCAGAGTATCTCCTGCCTTCTGCTCAAGGCCCTCAAGGAGGCAGGGTGTGTGTAGCCCCACCACTTATGGTGCACCTCGGTTAGTGCTACATCTTCAGGGGCTCACAGAATCTCCTGCCTTCTGCTCAAGGCCCTCAAGGAGGCAGGGTGTGTGTAGCCCCAACACTTCTGGTGCATCCTGGATAGTGCTACACCCTCAGGGGCTCACAGTATCTCCTGCCTTCTGCTCAAGGCCCTCAAGGAGGCAGGGTGTGTGTAGCCCCAACACTTCTGGTGCACCCTGGATAGTGCTACACACTCGGGGGCTCAGAGTATTTCCTGCCTTCTGCTCAAGGCCCTCAAGGAGGCAGGGTTTGTGTAGCCCCAACACTTCTGGTACACCCTGGATAGTGCTACACCCTCAAGGGCTCACAGTATCTCCTGCCTTCTGCTCAAGGCCCTCAAGGAGGCAGGGTGTATGTAGCCCCTCCACTTATGGTGCATCCTGGATAGTGCTACACCCTCAAGGAGGCAGGGTGTGTGTAGCCCCAACACTTCTGGTGCACCCTGGATAGTGCTACACACTCGGGGGCTCAGAGTATTTCCTGCCTTCTGCTCAAGGCCCTCAAGGAGGCAGGGTTTGTGTAGCCCCAACACTTCTGGTACACCCTGGATAGTGCTACACCCTCAAGGGCTCACAGTATCTCCTGCCTTCTGCTCAAGGCCCTCAAGGAGGCAGGGTGTATGTAGCCCCTCCACTTATGGTGCATCCTGGATAGTGCTACATTCTCAGGGGTTCACGGCTGGTGAGTTCGGGTGAAGGTGACCCCGAGGGCTTCCTGAACTGGCTCCGCTTTCCTCCTTCTTCCATTGCCTATGGAGTGGTCCCTCCCCGCTTTTCCTTTCCTATCTGCCTTTCCTGGCTCTCCTTCCTTCCAAGTTCCTTAACTCTCATTCTTCGGGGGTTGGGGGCATTTCATTTCCTCCTGTCTTTTGTTTCCCTTATTCCAATGCCAATGCCAATCAATTTATTATCTTTTTCAGGATATATATAAACACAATAAGAACAGGGTAGCGCGCCTGCCTCTAATTCGGAAGCCCCGGGTTCGATTCCCGGCTCCGTCAGAGATTTTAGACACTGACGTGAGGGTTGCAACGGGGTGCACTCAGCTTCGTGAGGACAATTGGGTAGCTGTCTGACAGTGAGGCAGCGCCCCGGTCACGAAGAACATGATTAGCGGCCGAGGGGACACGATGCACTGACCACGCGTCACCAAAAATCTGCAGGCCAAATGGCTGGGAAGCGGTCGCATGATAGGCCTAAGCCATTCATGGGCTGTAGTGCCAGTGGTTAAAAAATAGGGAAAGTGCCTTCTAATACCACCTTTAATTTTAAACACTACAGTAGCGGCTACTAAATAAAGGTAGCGATATAGCTACGTTCCTTTTCATAAACACAGGGCTCACAAATCCCGTATAGTTAAGTACAAATATCAGTCTGGTCGTTATTTCAGTAGTAACGAAGCTCTATGGCGGCTATTGCCGTTTCCGTAACACTTAAGACATCCCGCCGTTACATACCTCAATGTGAACCAGTCTGTTTTACTGAAAAGAATTTCTACGAGCGAGTATCCACACCGGCAAAAACCACACTCACTACCTTTTCCAAAATTTACACAAGGCATGATTTTTAAAGCACTCTTCTGTATGTTGAGGTGCAGAGATATACCACATGGAAAGATACAATAAAATATTGGCAAATCTGAGTTCAAGGAACTGCTGTTCAGAATAGGCCTTCTGTTAAATCTGCAGAAGCTTTCGGTACAGGTTATGTGGCCCATGTTCGTAACATCGAATGTTTTCCTTTGACAATGCATCTACACCATGTGCGAGGGCAACGCATTTCAAAGATCTCTAAAACACAATAATTAGGAAATTGGAGAAAAATTTATAGTGGGAGCGAAGATTCAAGGAGAAATAATTTCATCTCTGAGATTTGCTGATGACATCGTCATCTTCGCCGATACACCAGAGGATTTGAATGAGTTTTGGAATGGTATGGACTCCGTCTTGAGGAAAGAATTCATGATGAAAATCAATAAATGTAAAACAAAATGATTGGAATGCAGCCGAAATAAATCAGAAACCTCTATGGACATCAAATTGGCAGGTGAAACGCTACGGGAAGTAGGAGCCTTCTGTTACTTAGGAAGCAAAATATCCAGTGATGGACGAAGCAAAGAGGATATAAAAAGTCCTCTCGGCACGCCGGAAGGCGGAGTTAGATTTCATCGGGCGAACTTGGGGATAGGCGAAAATAGGCAGAATATGCACGTTTTCGTAGAAGGATCAGACCTCATTTATTGCGAGAAAGTATTTTATAATTGGAGCTTAATTAACTTTGTTTTTCGTCATTTTATGCATATTTTAAACATTTTATTGTCTTATGGGGACGGTAACCTGCTTGTCATTTGGGGTATATTTTTATACATGTGGTCACACTGTCCTTATGCAAGGTTTAGACACTGATGTGTAACTATGTAACGGTCTGTTACTTCTTCACGCAAAATTATATCTCCCGCAGAGATTTTTGTTGGTTCCTCAGTTTAGGGACTGCGACAACGCGGTCATGTAACCCCGTGTACTTTGGGTGAGTGTAGAATCTGTCTGATAAACAGTGTGAATTGTGATGGCTGTATTAGTCTGTAATTCAGGTAAGGACTGCAGACGGTCAATTTCAAGCAGTAGTTCCTAATGTGCTACCAGATACTACCGTCAACGACACCTATCTCTGAACTTGGCTACGAGATGCCACCGCAACCAGCAACTCGCAACGAACGTTGGATCTTCTCCTCCAAAGGAAAGCATACTGAGGGATTTTTAGCGCTCTTCGGCCGGCTTTGAACCCGCGACATTGGGCATAGAAGTTCAGCATACTACCAGTTAGGCCTACGTCACCGAGGCCGCTTCTCACTTAGTCAGATAGAAAACTGAATGTGATTGCGTGCAAGTGCGTTGTCATGGCAACGTCTGCTGGCTCATCCCTCATCAATTTAGTAGTGTTGTCATGGCAACCCCTGATGGCACTTGGCGTTTTCTTCTAATTCTGAAAATATCATTTTGCTCGTCCCTTGGCGTAATGGTGGGTCATATCAAAAATTCTTTCAGACAAAAGTTTTAGGTAATTATTAGGGGAATATTGTCCATTGTGTACGGTTTTGATATTGTGCCTATTAAGAGAGATATGATTAATGTTTCCCTAAAAACCCACTTTTTCCCACCTCTTTGGTCAATGGTTGGTGCTATCAAAAAACTCTTCAAACATAAATTTTTGGGCCTTATGCGACACATAGTATGAACTTTGAATGGATTCGATATTTCAAATATTAAGAGAGTTATAGCGATATTTCACTTTTTCGAAAAAAGCCTCCCATTTTCACCCCCTTTCATCGCTGTCACTCATTTGTTGAATCAACTCGTACGCTACCTATTGTGAAATGTATTTACTAAGTCGAAACCCTTACCTGGCGTGTACACAATAACTCATCAATGATTCATCGCAGTCGGATGAATGGTATATGCACGTATACGGGGTTTTGTTTAAACGATTTGTGCGCTGTCACTCATTTGTTGAATCTACTCGTGCGCTACCTATTGAGAAATGTATTACTAAGTCGAAGCCCTTCCCTGGCGTGCACACAATAACTCATCAAGGTTTCATCGCAATCGAAGAATGTTATATGAACGCAATAGGGGATTTTGTTGAAACGCTTCGCGCGTCGTCACCCATTTGTTGCATCTACTATTGCGCTACTTATTGTGAAATGGATTTACTAAGTCCCCTTCCCTGGCGGGTAAACAATAACTGATAAATGTTTCATCGCAATCGGATGAATAGTATATGAACGCATACCTGATTTTGTTTAAACGATTCGCGCTCCGTCACTCATTTGTTGAATCTACTCGTGCGCTACCTACTGTAAAATGTATTTACTAAATTAGAAACCGTCACGTAAGTGTCCACAACATCTCACCCAAGTTTCATCGCTATCGGACTAATGGGATATGAAGACATAGGGGACTGTATTGAAACGCTCCGCGTGTCGTCGTTCATTTGTCGAATCTACTCGTGTGCTACCTACTGTGAAATGTATTTACTAAGCCAGAAACCTTCCTTGGAGTGTCCACCATATTTCACCCAAGTTTCACCGCTAACGGCAGAATGGTATATGACCTTATATGGGACTTTGTTGAAACGTTTCGCGCGTCGTCCCTCATTTGTTGAATCAACTTGTGCGCTGCATATTGTATAGTGGATTTACTAAGCCAGATATTTTGCATGACGTGTACACAACATCTCACCCAAGTTTCATAGCTACGGACGAATGGTACATGAATGCATACGGGATTTGGTTGAAACGCTTCGCGTGTCGTCGCTCATTTGTTGATTCTACTCTTGCGCTACATATTGTAATATGGATGTACTCAGCCAGAAACCTTCCCTGGAGTGTACACAACATCTCACCCAAGTTTCATCGCAATCGGATGAATGGTATGTGAACGTATACGGGACGTTGTCGAAACGCTTCGCGCGTAGTCACTCATTTGTTGAATATAAACGTGCGCTTCGTATTGTAAAATGGATTTACTTAGCCAGAAACCTTTCCTGGAGTGTACACAACAATTCACCAAGCATTTATCTCTATCAGACGAATGGTATATGACTTTATACGGGACTTTGTTGAAACGCGTCGCGCGTCGTAGCTCATTTGTTGAATCTACTCGTGCGCTGCCTATTGTAAAGTGGATGTACTAAGCCAGAAAATTTCCCTGCAGTGTACACAACATTTTACGCAAGTTTCATAGCTATCGGACGATTGGTATATGAATGCATACGGGACTTTGTTGAAACGCTGTGCGTGTCGTCGCTCATTTGTTGAATCTACTCGTGCGCTATCTACTGTGAAATGTATTCACTAATTTTGAAACCTTCACGTAAGTGTACACAACATCTCACCCAAGTTTCATCGCTATCGGACGAATGGTATATGATCACATACGGGACTTTGTTGAAATGCTTCGCGCATCGTCGCTCATTTGTTGAATCTACGCGTGCGCTACCTATTGTAAAATGGATTTACTAAGTCAGAAACCTTTCTTGGAGTGTACTCAACATCTCACCCAAGTTTCATCGCAATCGGACGAATGGTATATGAATGCATAGGAGACATACATACCCACAGACCCACAGACAGACAAACTATCACGTTACATTGATTTTTATATATATAGATATACATAAATTATTTATAAACTTTTTAACTGACGGTGGTTTTGGGGTCTAGGGGATGTGAAACGTGAAGATATGTCGAAATTTTCCGGAAGTCGAAACATGGTACCCATTGCAATAGTTAGCTTTCTAATGAAATCTACCTAAAAGTAGGTTGGCTGAGGCTAGGAAAGCATTTCTACAGAAAAGGAATCTGCTGACATCGAATATACATTTAAGTAATTAGGAAGTCATTTTTGAAAGCTTTTGTCTGGAGCGTGACACTATAAGAAAGTGAAATTTGTGCTAATGGTGCAGCAGAAAAAAGGAGAATTGAAGCGTTTGAAATGTGGTGTTACAGGAGAATAATGAAGATTAGATGGGTAGATAGGGTAGCAAATGAAGAAGTATTAAGACGAGTGGGAGAGGAGAGATGTTTCTGGTGACTGCTAATGAAGAGAAGTGATAAGTTGGTAGGACACATATTAAGACACCCAGGAATAGCTAGCTTGGTTATGGATGGGAGGGTCGAGGACAAGAACTGTAAGGGTAGACCAGGGTTAAACAGATTGCCTCGGATGTAGGGTGTGGTAGCTATGTAGAGATGAAACGATTAGCTCAGGAGAGGGAGGCATGGAGGCCTGCATCAAACCAGTCAAAAAACTGAAGACTCCAACATCAACAATCAGGAATTTTTATTACTTCGAGAGGCATGTGAGGCAAAAGGGTTGTTGGAGATTTCAATCCCTATTATGTAACACTGGAAGAGACTGCATAATGTACATCAGCGGAGAGATATTTTACTATAGGTCTATTAATAGCGACATGTTGACTTTCAAATCATCAATAAGTGTGACAAAATTACACCCAGAATAGCTTAAGGAAAAATACTTTTAATTCCCCATATTCCGATAGATTTGCCATTTCAGTGTGTAAGAGTGCAGTTCCGTCTTCAAACAATATTCGCAATTTCTATTTACAAAGTGCAATGACCCACACTTAACAGCAGCAGGTGTACATTTAGACAAAACCATTTTTCCCACGCGCAACTGTATGTGGCGTGCTCGCGATTATCCGGACAACAAAATTGTTATGTCTCAGCAGAAGATGGCAAAACCAAAAACGTATTTTTCAAATGTGTTCACATAATGTAACATCGTACCCTGAAGACTTTCACAACTCTATAAAATTCTCACTTTGCTGCTCACATCAATATACTGTATGTATCAGAATTTTCAGAATTAGAATGGACCCACCTGTAGCCGCGATTGCTGTAATAGAATAGACCAATTATCAGCAATAATACATCGTCCCCATTGTCTTGATCGCGAAGCTGCGGGTACCTGCTAGTTACCATTATAGGCGAGTTGCATACGATTGTTTATGTTCGACAATAATTATAACTATTTTATGTTCGAACATATATATATATATAAATATCTGTCGAGATTTTGCCGAGATTTTGCCAGTTTTATGTACTCAACAGAGCGCATGGGACGCAGAGAATGCCATACCCCACTATGACACGAGCCACGCAGTGAAATATGAAATAGAAGGCCGTGAAATTCAGCGCAGGAGCGATGCTGTCCTTACCTAATTGATCACACAACTGTTTCTTGAGCTCTGTTTGGTGGGAGAAACTGTGCCAATGAAAACGTGTACTATAATGAGCCTCTTTATACAGACATACTAGTACATTATGCAACGAGCCTATAATGGCAATAATTAAGACACGAGTATGTTTATAAAACGAGCGTAGCCTATGCGAGTTTTATAATTTCCATACGATTGTCTTAATTACCATTATAGGCGAGTTGCATACGACTATTTATGTTCGACGATAATTATTATTACTATTTTATGTTCCAACATAAATATTCATAAATATTTGTCGAGATTTCGCCAGTTTTATGTACTGAACAAAGCGCATGAGACGCAGAGAATGCCTTGTATTACACCATGGCCTCCTCGATTACCCTACTATGACACTATGCCAGTTAGTGAAATTTTAAATTAGAAGGCCGTGGAACTCAGCGCAGGTGCGATGCTATCGTTATCTAATTGGTCAAACAACTGTTTCTTGAACTGTGATTGGTGGAGGAAACTGTTTCATAATGAAGAATAGTGTTATAATGACTATCATTATGATACAGTTTTCTGACATATAGGCCTAATAATCAGGGTCGAACATAAATATTTGATGTAGCTCGATCTGTATTGTCAATCTGTATGTTCCTCGCCAATGTTCTGAGTGCAATGCTCATCCTATGGAAGAGCAGTTCCCTCGGCAGCCTGAAGACGTGGTCCATCTCTCATGTGAATTATTTACTCTGACGCACGCGCGATCGTTGCCATGGGGATGAGAAGAATGTTTGTTTAATACAGTATATCCCATCTGGAGCGGTGCATACACGTGGCAGTACTGGTTGTCCGTATATTAGGGCACAACCTACTGGAGTGGTGAACCTTGCACTCTAGGTGGCTTAGTGGGTAGCATGCTGAGCTTCAATGCCCAAAGTCACGGGTCCAAACCCGGCCGAAGTCGTCGAATTTTTAAGAGCCTTAAAAAACCTCACTATGCCTTCCTTCGGAGAGGAAGTAAAGCCGACGGTCCCATATCATAGATTTATGGCATGTAAAAGAACCTTCCACTAATTACACTTGTCATCATCATCATCATCACTGGCACGACAGCCCTCTGTGGGCCTTGGCCTTCTGAAGAAGTTTTCCCCATTCTTTCCTGTTAAGTGCTGAGCTCCTCCAGTTCTTGATTCCAATGGTCTTTACATCCTCTCTCACTCCATCTTCCCACCTTAGCTTTGGTCTTCCGACTTTCCTGGTTCCTTCTGGCATTGCATTCAATATCCTCTTTATCATTCTGTCATTAGCACCAGGGCCGTATTTCTAAATAGGCTAAGTAGGCTGCAGTCTAGAGCGGCTAATTTTCAGGGGCGGCAGTTTGGCAATTCATGCGAAAGCTAAGATGGAGTATTTTAGACGTTCATAATATTTTCCGTGTGAATTTAAGGATACAAGTTACTATGTTTTAGTCCTCCTGCCTCAGAAGAGTTAAGAACTATCTGCGAACTAGAATTTCAGAAATATGATTAAACTCACTTTCATTACTTTGTATTGAGGCAAATACAACAAAAACACGTTCATATCAGGACATTATTAACAAGTTTGCCATTAAGAAATCTCGCAAGAAAGCTATGTAAATTTGAACATCAAGATTACGTGGGGTGAGATGTTTGTATATTTTTCAACAAATAAGCCAGTAATTAACTACATATTTTGTAGGATAACCTAATTCAAATTGAACACAGTTCTTCAATTACGCAAAAGATAGTTATTAGCATTAAAATATAAAAACATGTGTAAAATAGTGATCACTGATCTCCAAGAACAAATTCATTAATTAACTTCGAAACCCATTTCATTTTTTAACGAATCTTAAAAGAAGTACGTAAGAAAACGACAAGTAGATATCTAATTTCAGTATAACATTTATCATGTTAGCCATTAAAGTTGTAGTTTTATCTAAACTAAATTAACTTTAGGTTTAAAAGAGATTAAAACGCCAATGAAATCTATCCTTTTGTTGTATAAATCAAATGTATTAAGCAAATATGAACCGTAGAAGGGGCGGCAAATGGACTTTAGCCTATAGGCGGCATACACTTACATCCGGCCCTGATTAGCACGCATCACATGTCCTGCCCACTCCAACCTTCTGATCTTTATACATTTTACAATATCTGGTTCACTATATAAATCATAGAGTTCATGGTTATATCTTCTTCTTCTCCATTCACCGTTTTCCTCCACTGGCCCAAAAATTTGCCTCAAAATCTTTCTTTCAAATACACCAAGTTGTCTTTCATTAGATTTTGAGAGTGTCCAGGTCTCAGCACCATATGTTAATACAGGCAATTACACTTGTGTGAAGCGAAATTTTAGGTTAACGCTCCTAGGTTCCAACGTTCGTAACAGCCTACAGAGTGTTATTTGAACTAAAGAACAGAATGATCCCACATAGTACCTGCCTGTGCGCTATCTGTTGGTCCTGGTTCAGGACATACGTATTGATACGGATGAAGCCGATTTGTGAACCAAGTTGCATGAAAAACAAATGAAAGTCTAGTGTTATTCCAAAGCATCCGATTGTGACATTACCATACACAGCCTTCTAGATCACACACGTAAGGCCTCGACCACAGTATAGATATCATTACAGTATGGACACTTAAGCAAAACCGGAAGAACGGATTTTCAAAAAAACAATTGATAAGGGGCAGCCTTAATTCACCTGTAAGCCGCTTGGTAGCACCACTTATGGACAAACACATGATAAACAGCTGGGTGCTGAATGTATATTTTATGAAATATATTTAACTCGATTCCATCACTCTAGCTCTCTTTTTAATCAGATATTTTAAGAAAATGAACAATAAGAAAATAGAAAGTGTTAATATTACTGAGTTTTAAGTCTAAGATGTGTGTAATTTAATGCTTAACACCACATTCCTCCAGTCCTGTGGTGTCGCATTGTGATTGCATCGTAACGATGACAGGTTATGATATATTATTAATTTAACACAAGGTTCATTGAAAATTGTGGGGGAAATATGGTTTTTGTTTCGTAAACTTTTGCGGTCCAGTGGTCCAAATACCAAGTAAAAAGAAAGGAAAGGTTCTGTGTCTGATGATCACGAGAGCTACATAAAGCTACAAGTAGTTTGCTCTGCTAGTCAATGTGCTAATATAACTGGTAAAACACTATGTGCAATGGTATCGCCAATCAATCAAGTAAAACACTCCCTCTAACCATTACTTAACCCCAATCAGACCTAACTTTAACCTTGTCACGACCAATAAGTTGGTTCAATTCCAAAATTAAATCACAGTATTGTTTTTAATAATTTCACGCGATATTTTCTTGAAACAAAATCAACAGGCTACAGTCAATGAATATGGGTAGGCTGCTCTCTCGCGGATACATGGTGAAGTAGTACCGCCATCCGGTTACGGCCGTTTTAAAATCACGACGAAATAATTACATGGTAAAGGCCTGATATGTCCATACTGTATATAATATCTATACCGTGCCTTGACAAACAAGGTTTGTAACATCGGTCGCTCCTAAAAAGGAATGTGCTACTAAGTGTTCTCTTGGCTGACGTCTTTGTATGGAACTGAGTCGGTTACAACTAGTCTCTCGTGGCCGTGAAGTTGATGTCTACTCGGAGGAGTAGGAAGAAGATGGCATTTGCATAGATTCTGGTATTGTAAACTTCAGTCCTGATCTAGAGAACGTTCAAAAGTATTTTGAGACCATACGCGAGGGGTAGAAAACTTGCGCTCAGGTCCTTGACATTCAAATAATATTGTATCAAATTATCTAAGGAACTTGGAACAAGACTGAATCTCCTTCGCAAAATTATCGGAATACGCGAATACTCTCAACTCTGCTCCAGTGTTGCCAAATCTTGAAATGGGAAAGAACTAAACCCTACACTTTAAAACACCAGAAAAGCACCAGCTGGATTCTATGATTCAAAACACTAAAAAAACACCAAAAGTTATAAATATATAAACGGCTTTTTACTTACATTGCTTTCATTAAAGATCGTCTTCTTCACTTGCGGAGCCTGCTACCGCTATTACATCTTTAGATCAGAAAGGTGTAGTACTGATATAGCTCTGCATACATCCAATTTTGGCCACTATTATATCCTTCGGAAGTTCGTAGTCGTGATAGCATTTTCCATCTGTTTATAGTCCAAATCGCACACACAGAATGGAATGCAATTTTTGAACTTTCATTCGATTTCTTTGCTTTGTTTTCACCAATTAAACTTGGCTAAACACTCGCCCTGCATTACATAAACTGCCTTCGCATGAAACTGGGAAATCCCCTGGGAGCTGGGAAGAAAATAGATGATAGGTTGATTGACAATTTCATGGAAAAATCCGTTAAGCACCATATTTGGCACTGGTTTTATTGAAATAACACCAGTATTTTGCTATGGCGCTATTAGAACATTTCTGGCATCAGACGAACTTCAGAAACACAAGATCTGGTGCTAAAAACACCAAATTGGCAACACTGCTCTGCTCCTGTGTGGAACAAAGGTTGATGTGCTGCGCTATGAAGCCATGAGAGTTGTCACTGGTATATGAAGTTTCAATCCTTTGAAATTAATGGTTTAGGAACTAAGATGGCCTCCAAGTTGATTGTAATATTGTGCTCAGTTCCAAGGTGTCCCTAAGAATATTTCTTCTCATACGAACTCTCCCATGTATGATGTACAATGATGTATGATGAAGAATTTAGCTTCACACAAGTGTAATTAGTGGAAAGTTCTTTTACACGCCATAAATCTATGACATGGGGCCGCTGGCTTTACTTCTCCTCCGAAGGAAGGCATACTGAGGCATTTTTAACGCTCTTAAAATTCCGACGACTTTTGCTGGGTTTGAACCCGCGACCTTGGGCATAGAAGCTCAGCATGCTACCAACTACGCTACCGAAGCAGCCATTAAATCAATAGAGGCCCACATAGAACAGTCATGCCATCTGGCGGAAAAGTTTCGCATAAGATAACTCTATTTTGTGGAGTGAACAACATGGGATATACGTGATCACTGACCCCAGTTAACGTAGTTTTCTTTCTACAGGGATAGAAAGTGTGGACACCCGATATATGAAAGGATGTAATGGAGAAATTGATAAGAGATCTACTTGAGAATGGGCTCACACTTTTCCGATAGATCATCTTAATGGTGGTATTGATTTGAAACTCTGTATTTCCAGGCAGGATGAACGTTTCTGATAAGAAGATTATAAACTATGAGAAGCCAAGGAATTCCATTATGTAGCCTGCCAAGACAATATCATTACAGTTTCAACGGAGCGAGCATTCTATCTTTCTCCAGCTGCTCTTTGCATGCTCGTTGGCTACCAGAATAATGTTATTGCACTTCTTCCTTATTTTTCTTCTTATGACTAGAGTTATGATGAAATCATACTTCCTCGCAAGGAAGCTTTGTCTTTTAAAGAATCAGCGTTCATAATTCCTTTTATTCTGTCTGAGTTTCCACATCTCCCATATCACGGCGCTTCGTGGCTTAGCACTGCATTGGAGTAGTTCATAATGATGTTAATAATTAGGACTCAGGCTAAAAATATGATTTTTCTTAAACATCTATTTTCAATTTTGAAAAAAAAATGGCTTAAGAGATCACCTTTTGTCCGTGTGTGTGTGCGTGTGTGTGAGTGTGAGGGGTGTGTGTGTGCGTGTCCCCTAATAACTTCTAAACGGCTGGAGCGATTTCAATGAAACTCGGTAGGTTCATAGCACTATTCCGGGCGACCCCGACCGTGCCCTTAAAATTTTGTTACGTCTCACCAATCCAACATGGCGGCAATGCGAAATATTTAGCCAGCATTCAATATCTCCGAAACTACTCCCGATATCATCCTGGAATTTATTACGGTGATAAAGGGAACTACTAGAAGTTCAACTATGTGACTTTTGAAAAACTGGTAGCTACAAAACCAACATGGTGGTCACGCGAATTTGCGACATTTAAATAGACGTTTCTCGCGATTTAACCAACCAAACGCAATAAAACTTGGTACAGTATATGTTTATACACATTGTATTGCACCGACATCTAACTTCGTACATTGTAATGCACTGTTATCTAATTTAGTTCAATTGTTTACATAACCTCAAGTTGGCGGCTGTGCGAATTTTAAAATTAAGTTTTTATTTCTTGTGTCGTAGTCATGCGATTGAAGTGAAAGTTTGAATAATGAACCTACGCAATCATTTTCCTTTATTGGTGCATGTCTCTATGGCCTATACATTTGACAATCAAACATGGCGACCATCCGAAATATTTATACGGCTCTGAATATCTACGAATCTATTATAGCAATCAAACTGATTTTTTTTAATGTTGATCGGGGCTATGAACTTAAGTTCACCTATAGGACTTCAAATAACCTGGTGATCACAAATCCAACAATGCGGCGACGCGAAGAATAAATAATCGCATCGTGCGTCGTTTCTCGCAATTTAACCATCCGAGTGCAGTGAAACTTGTTACAGTAAATCCTTATAAGAATGTTAATCCACCGGCATCTAATTTATTTCAATTGTTTCCATAACCACAAGATGGCAGCTGTGCGAAATTTTAAAATCTCCTTGTTACTTGTTGTGTCCTAATCATGCGATTGAAGTTTGAATCCTACACGTACACAATAATATAACTCTAAGACCTACATATATAAAAATCCAACACGGCGACCATCCGAAATATTTAGTCGGTTCTCAATATCTACGAATCTATTACAGCAATCAAACTGTCAATTTGTATGTTGATAGAAGCAATTAACATAAGTAGAATATATGAAAATAGGCTGTATAGTTCTTCACGGAACTACTTGTTTTCGTTGGCTCTATTTTCATGGCCGATTGGTTTCTGGTGCAAATCAAGTGATTATCGTCACAATACAGTGGTTTTTATTTGTCGCTAACAACCCGCCCTGGCTTCGCCCGGGAACAGTTGTGATTGCATTACCTGATAAGAGCTTTTTTGTTTCGTTGTCAATGAACTACGACCTATATCCGTTTTACGTCTCGGCATGATGGGTTAAAATCACTGACTGGACTATTAATTATATTTTATTAAAGGAAAATGCGCATAAACATTCATAGTAGTACATACATAAATAGAATTGTCAATTTGAATTACTGTATTCCTTTAAGGATTTCAATCGCTTTTGGCATGCAAGTATATGGTACCTGTCACAAAACTCATCACATAGTGTGCAAGCACAGTCATTATCAGGGGTGTGATATTGTATCTTCCTGCAAATCATGTGATGGTAGCCATGGACAGCTAAGCTTGTTAGGAGGTGTCTTAGTTCTTGATTCGGTTTAGTCCATCCTCTGTCGATCATTGCTTCTGTGCTATAGAACTCAGGTCATATGTCTTCTTGGTTTTCCTTCCTCTCTGCCATAACGTGGACCCATTGTGGAGTCGATGGAAGGGCCATTTTCAATCTTAGGTCTTCCAGAAGGAAAGATTCTCTGGCTAGAGTATATGCAAGTCGGGAGGGCGCGTATTTTGAGATTCCGAGGGTTGCCTTCAGAAATCTCGCTTTTATTTTCTCTATTGATCTTAAGTTTTTAAGACTTAGCTTATCCCAGATTAACTCCAGTCCATAGGTGAGTATTGGGATTATTTTCGATTCAAACAGGAATAAAGCAGTTTCAAGTGACAGCACAGTGACGTTGTTGATGGTGCATATGGCTCTAATTGCTGCTGATGTTCTGTCTTGAATGTGTATTCTGAAGGATCACGCAGATGTTCGCAGTGTGATTCCTAGGTACTTGAAGAAATTCATGATTTGTAATGGCTCACATTGTCATGGAGATACATGTGTAACTAATTCTTGTCAGACGTAATTTAAGAATGGCGAGGTGCATGAAACACAAATCCCCCTTCCGTCCAATCTTAACTTGACTGTGTATTTTGCGGAACGATAAGTGCACAGGGAAAATGAAGAAAAGCCGAGTTGCACTTCAAGGGAAACCCCAAACACAACCACTATTCTCTGAAATCTTAACTCAACACGACTCTACAGTTTGCTGCTGGCTGTATCTAGAATGATAGGTTCGCCCCTAGCTATCTCGTAAACTGTCGCCTCAGTAATTGAATGGAGATTGTTGGAAGAAATGAAAACGTAAAAACACTTAGAGTAGGCGATGCATTGAAGATAGAGATATTCTCTCGTGGACTTTTTCTAGAACTTTTCATGCTGAACAATTCTTACACTCATAGTATATAGATATTTTTAACGGTTTGCCCAGCGTAAGCTTAAAAGACACACGGACGCCAGTAATTTTTTCGACATTTTCACCGAAATCGCTACGGCTAGGCATCCTTTGATCATAAATAAATCATTTTGTGCAGAAACCTTCCTCGAGATATCCTTTACAGAATGGTGAAAACCGCATTAAATCCATCCAGTGGTTCTCGAGATTACCCTTAATATCCAAGAATCGGGGACTTTAATTTATACTATCTTCTTCTTCTTCTTCCCCTCAACCGCTAGGTTGGTGGGTATCATGCAAGTCTTCCAAAACATCTTCTTTCTTTGGCCTGGAGTTTCAAATGGCAATAAGTGTGCTTGCATTTAATGCTGTCTATGAATTGAGTCCTTGGTCTTCCTCGACTCCTCTTTCCTTCTAGCTTCCCTTCGAAGATTGTGGTGCACCAGTCAGAATGACGAATCAAATGGCCAACAAAACTATTCCTTCTTCTATTTAAGGATTCAACCAAGGTACGTGTCTCGTTTGCTCTTTTCAGAACATTCTCATTCGTGACTTTGTCAGTACAAGGTATCTTTAGTAGTCGTCGCCAGCACCACATCTCGAATGCCCTAAGTTTCGATACATCTGCTTGTCGTAGTGTCCATGTTTCAGAGCCATAACTTGCAATACTCCACACAAAACTTTTCACGAAGTGTTTCCGCACCTCTAAGTTAACAGTCTTGGATGTTAGTAAATACTTCTTTTTTGAGAAGGCTTCTTTTGCCTGTGCGATTCGAGCATTTACTTCTTTCGTACACTTTCCATTTGATGTGATCAAGCTCCCCAAATATTTGAAATCCTTTTCTTGGGCTAGTTTTTCACCATCCATTAGCACATTGACTATTTGGTCGCCATCTCTAGTTCATGCCATTACTTTGGATTTCTTTTTATTTATCCTCATACCACACTTCTCTTGCAATAATTCATTTATGTGATTCAGTGCATTTTCCATATCACTCTCATTTTCAGTTATCAGGGCTATATCATCTGCAAATCGTATGGTACTGTACAGCTTGCCATTAACTTTATGCTGCAGCAGCGTGCTGTGTGTCGCAAACTTGGGCACAGCGGAGAAAGGGACAGACACCGCCCACACGTCTGTTAGGCAGGTCGCTGTGGTGTCTCGTCTTGTATGGTGTGAATAGCGGCCTAAAGCAATGGCGCGTTGACTGGACGTTCACTCCAAATATGAGGTGCGTGCGACAATCCGATTCCTATGGGCCAAATGGAGGAATTGCACGGACATTCATAGTGAAATTAGTGCTGTGTATGGGGAGCGGGCCATTTCCCGACAAGGGATCGTAATGTGGTGTCTGCGAATCGAACTGCTGCAGCGTTTCAAGTGGAAGGTCTGCAACATCCACCCTACAGTCCCGACGTAGCGCCATGTGACTTTCATCTGTCCGGTAAGCTCTAAACGGAGCTCGGTGGTCGACGTTTCCAGACCGATGAGGAGGTGAAGGCCGCTTGTCTCCGTGTGGTTGCAGAACGCTGGAGGATCTTTCTATGCATCCGGCATCGACAAGTTGGTTGTGCGTTCACAGAAATGTTTGGAGTCTCTTGGAAACTATGTGGAAAAGTGACGTTACATTGTTTGTCGTTATAGGCGTGTTGCTGTTGTATAGGTGGTGTAATAAATGGCCATAGCTGGGAAGTGCAACTTATTTTATGATCTGCCCTCGTATATTAGAAAGTTAGTATGAAAATAGTAACAAAGAATGTAGTTAACAATTTAACCTCGAAGGGAGTGTCGCTTGGATTTGTAATAAAGAAAACGGCCATATCTAAATTAGTCGTTTTCAGGTTTAATTTTGTCATTTTTAAGGTCATAATTGCTTGCATATTCGGGCTATTTTTTAGGTCTTAAGCATCCAAGGCCTAATAATAACGTAATAAATAGACTACGCATGTGACTTGGATAAAATAATTAAGAAATCATCGAGAAACAAGAGATAAGTAATCTCAGAAAATCCCCAGCACGCAAATCGGAGTTTAAATAAAAAAGCCTCACGCAATCCAAGTATTGAAAAAAAATCACAGATTCCATCAGAAAAAGGGGACTGAAATACAGAATGGATGAGAATAGTTAAAATGGATTGATAATGAGTTTGACGAAGAATATTCGTTATGAAGAGAATAAGTGGACTGTGGGTAGATGTGAATATTGACGAGGTGGGGTTAGCTGCTAAAGTCACTGGATGTATGTGGACTATTACCGAAGCGTATGTATATATGCTAATAATAATTACATACCGCCGAATGAACATACCCGTGGCGGTTCAGGGGTGAATCGGATGGTGACATGCCGATATACGCGAAAACATTTAAGGAGACTAATTTGTATGTTTCCGTTAACGCATCGTCCACACTGTTTTGTTTTAGGTACGGTATTTCAATAATGTTTCAATACTCTTATTAGCCTACTTTCGATTTTTGCAAAAAATGAAAGTAGACTTATGAGATCAACACAGGGCGAAAAAAAGTGTGTCTGTCTGTGTGTGTGTATGTGTGTGTGTGAGTCTGTGTGTGTGTATGTGTGTGTGTGAGTCTGTGTGTGTGTGTGTGAGTGTGTGTACTCTGAATGTCTGTCCCCCCCTATCAATTCGAACACGGTGAATGCGAATTGAACGAAATTTGGTACAAAGGTAGCACTAGCAAAGGACACCTCAGTGTCATGTTTTATATCGCCGCCATCTTTACTAAAACTGAATGGCGGCCACTCAAACGTTCAAAACGTAAAATCAAATAACGACTAACCAAATCATCCAATCTCTACCAAATTTGGTAACAACATACCTTCGTATAGGATGCGTCTTGTGACTAAACTACAAGGTCGTCCGCCATACCATTTCAGGATGGCGGCCGTGCGAATTATGCAAACTTTATAATCCATATCATGGGACCCACCAGTTCCGATTATCGAGCCGAGAATCGTTTTAACTGTTCTAAAGGAAGAGGCACGTACGAAATTAAAAGTTTATTTTGTAATACTATAGTGCAGACGTGATTTTAAAAAGCTCAGCTGATTCATTAATAAGACAAGATGGCAGCGGATATCTTGTGCCTGACTTATATTTCACTAATTTGAGTATTGAATGCAATATAGCGTACTGATAAAAAATAAATAAACTTTGTATGAAATGCTTTATATATAAATAATATACTCCAGTGATGAAATCGTTTAGTATAAATCATTATTTGCTAACAAGTTCTATGTAAGTCATTTTAAATAGAACGATATTCGTTGACACAATTAGCTCAGTGGTAGAGCGATAGCCTGTCGCTCAGATTCCTATGGTTCAAACCCGATCAGAGCTAGTTTTTTTGCTTGAAATGTTATATGTTTATTGTTTTGTAATGACTCAGATGTTTTAAAATTAAGCGTTATATTGTGCAAATTATGGTGTAAAATATATATTTAATTAAAACATAATTCGCCAGCAGATTTACTCGAGACATCTAGCTGCCAAAAAGGTAACTTCCAGATTTTATTGAAAAGTTTCTTCTTCTGGCCGCTAGAATGCACTCGCTCTGTTAGGATTATATTGTTCGATATTTCACCACTAGATGTCCCGACTAGTCTACGTGGGGATCCATTGATTACTATACCATTATCATTCTATGCGCATCGAATTTGAAGAATGACAAGTTGATACTACGATACATTTTAACTTTTTATTTTAAAGGGTTTGTAACAGCCTATTTTGCGTTACTTGAAAATGTTATTAAGCGTTATATTGTCCACATTATGGTGTAAAATATATATTTAATTAAAACATAATTCGCCAGCAGATTTACTCGAGACATCTAGCTGCCAAAAAGGTAACTTCCAGATTTTATTGAAAAGTTTCTTATTCTGGCCGCTAGAATGCACTCGCTCTGTTAGGATTATATTATCGAAAATATCCACATAGTTTGTATACACACGTCTCTGTAGGGTCATGGAAAGATTTGTTAATTCAATTAGGGTTGTGAAAGCCATGCACAACCAGACGTGTAAAGACATGCCTCAACTCAAAGTTGGATGTTGCCCACGGCAGGTCGTAATAATAATAATAATAATGTTATTGGTTTTACATCCCTTTTAACTACTGCTGCTTTTAGAGACACCGGGGTGCCGGAATTTTGGCCCGAAGGGGATCTTTAACGTGCCAGTAAATGTACTGACACGGCTCCCTCGCATTTGTGCACCCTCAAATGCCAGCTGACTGCGCCAGGATACGAACCTGCAACCTAGGGCCCAGCAAGCGAGAACGTTACCGCTGAGCCACGCCGCCAGTACGGTCGATTATGTCTCCAGATCCATAACATTCTTGATATACTTCTTATCTTTCTTTCTTTCTTTCTTCAATGATGGTAGCAGTTTTTATCTAGGTCGTGGCGTTTGGTAGAGGTAAATCGTTTCTAAGGTCTTCAACAAAGAATAGTTCTATTATACTCTTTGATAATAACAACGAGTTATAACTATACTCATACATTTAGGAGAAAGTAGGCTATATGTTCTTTACTGAACATCTTGTTTTTGTATTTCTTATCTTGGAATATCAAAATGCAAAACATATTACACACGCAACACGTCGCTATCTACAATCTTATCATATAATACGCTAAGGTGTATGTTTCATAAACCTCAAGCTCCTAAACCAGAGGGAGTTAGAAGGTGTGGTTTGTACCAAAATCTTACAAATAGTCTCAATAGTACAGGAAAAATCTTACATTTCTTGAAAAGTCAACGGAAATATATTTATTTGTTAATAAAGTGCTTTTAAACAAATAAACAAGACGATAGCCCCTGAAAGAACTGTGTCGTGTGCAGCCCGCTTAGCACTAAAGCCAGGCGGGTAGTCTGTACACATGGGGCGCACACAACACATTATGCGAGAGTTCTCGCACGGATATAAGTTATTACAAGTCTGCTTGAAATGAGAGCAATGTGGATGAGCATTCACTGGTGAGAGACGACTCGCATGACGGAACTCCTGTTGTCATGGTTACTACTGACTTGCGTTCCCCCTCTGGCCTTACTCAATCACTAAGGCAGGGACGTTCTTGCCAGCACATTCCTGTCGCATCAGGCTAATTGAGTAATGCGGCAGTAGATTCTCCACCGCGCCGTGTCGTTTGAAGGTCGATGTTCATGCCTTAACTGGTAACATCTAAAGCAGTAAAATGCATGTTTAAGAATAGTAATAAATCATTAAATCATTACTTATTTTGTAATAAAGCAGGTGACGCGGTGATTAAACGCTTCAATAAATTGAGAACCGTCACTGGAACTTCCATAATCCAATTTCTTGAAGTTGGACCGCCGCACCATCTCTAACGCAGTGATGCCAACCCTTGGGTTTTGTCCCAAATTGTGGGACATTTTGACAAATATTTTTAGGAAACGGATAAAGGTTTTGTTGTTGTTGTTGCAAAAAGTGAGTGAATTTGGGATATTTGGCCTATGTCATATATCACCAGCTGAGCTGCCATTAATACATAAAAGCTTCGTTTGCACAATACAGTAGGTACGATTCATACATGCCGATAGAAGAAAATAAACCCTTAACGGAAGTAGAGTATTATATTACAATCGCCAACTGCTGCTTGTGCTATAACAGACAGTTTTGTGTGTGTTTTTGGATATTAACACTTATTTTTTGTGTTTTTGTGATATCTTCATTTTTAGCCTATTTTCAATTTTGAAAAAATAGGCTTATGAGATCACCTTTTGTCCGTGTGTGTGTGCGTGTGTGTGAGAGAGAGAGAGGTGTGTGTGTGTGTCCCCCTAATAAAATCTAAACGGCTGGAGCGATTTCAATGAAACTCGGTAAGTTCATAGCACTATTCCCGGCGACCTCGACCGTGCCCTTCAAATTTTGTTACGTCTCACCAATCCAAAATGGCAGCTGTGCGAATTATTTCACTAGCATTCAATATCTCCGAAACTATTACCGATATCGCCCTGAAATTGTGTACGGTGATATAGGGTACTACTAGATGTTCACCTATGAGACTTTCAAAAAACCTGGTGACTACAAAACCAACATGGCGGCCAAGCGAATTTCAGACATTTAAATAGACTTTTCTCGCGATTTACCTATCTAAATGTAATGAAACTTGGTACAGCAAATGTTTATGCACATTGTAATGCAGTGGAGTCTAATTTAGTTCAATTGTTTACATAACCTCAAAATGGCGGCTGTGCGAAATATTTCACTGACATTCTATATCTCCGAAACTATTACAGATATCACCCTGCAATTTTGTACGGTGATATAGGGTACTGATACAAGTATACCTATGTATATTTCATAAACCTCTAAAGTACGAAACGAACATGGCGACCAAGCGAATTTAAAATATTTTAATAGACTTTTCTCGTGATTTAACTCTCTGAGCGCAGTGAAATGTGGTACAGTAAATGATTTTGCAGATTGTAATGCACTGCCATCTAATTTAATTCAATTGTTTACATAACCTCAAGATGGCGGCTGTGCGAAATTTTAAAATTAAGTTTTAATTTCTTGTGTCGTAATCATGCGATCGAAGCGAAAGTTTGAATAATGAACCTAGGCAATAATTGTCCTTGAATGGTACATGGCCTATACATATAACACTCCTAAATGGCGAGCTTCCGAAATATTTAGACGGTTCTCAATATCTATGAATCTTTTACAGCAACCAAACTGAAATGTTTTATGTTCATAGAGACTATGAACATATGTTCACCTATAGGACTTTCAGTAACCTGGTGAGCACAAATCCAACATGGCGGCGACGCGAAATATAAATATTTAAATGGACGTTTCTCGCGAATTAATTATCCGAGTGCCGTGAAACGTTGCACGTTAAATGCTTATACAAATGTTGAACCACTGGCATCTAATTTATTTCAATTGTTTGCATAATCACAAGATGGCTGCTGTGCGTAATTTTAAAATCTTGTTTTTACTTCTTGTTTTCTAATCATGCGATTGAAGTTTGAATACCACACGTACACAATAATCTTAATGTAAGAGTACAAAAATAAAAATCCAACCTGGCGACCATCTGCAATATTTAGACGGTTTTCAATATCTACGAATCTGTTACAGCAATTAAACTGAAATTTTGTATGTTGATAGATGCAATTAACATGATCAGGATATATGAAAATAGGCTGTATAGTTCTTCACGGAACTACTTGTTTTTTATTCAAAGATTTACACCGTGAAAGATAAACTCAATCTTTAAATGAATATAAATGAGTACTATGTGAATGTTTAAGTGTATGATAATGATATTGTAGTTTACAAGACAGTTTTGTGTTTCGGTAAAATCAAATTTAGCGCATATGGTACTGCATTAGAAACACATTATCCAGACTCTAGAGCAGATTTTTTATTCATTATACATTTGTTTTGTACACGATACATTTTTACGTGGAATATTTTCTAGTGAAAAGGGACATTCTGAGTGGGAAGTTGGGATTTTCAGGTTTGAGAGGTTGGCAACTCTGCTGTAACGTCTTGTCTGTTATATCACACCGACCGTCCTGTGTAACTAGATGAATGTAGCGATGTCTTCGATTGTTTCCACAAACTCTAGGAGCATGCATTCCGTGTCTCAGCGGACAACTATGATGCACGGAGCATCATGCGAACTCTGGCGAGAGCCCGGCAAATTAGCAGAGCAAGGCGACCACGATCCCGAACAATAGACTAACAAAGAAAACCCACAACAATAGGTCGCTAGAAATTACACAAGACCTACAAGAAATTGGTCTCAACTAGGAAGTCATTCGTAATAGAACAACATTTAGAACGGTATTAGGGTGTCCGAGGCCTAGGGAGTCTCTTTCTTTCCCGCTTTAATTGGCTCTTCTCTCATCTTTCCTGATCCCTCATTCTCAGCCTTCTTCTACTTTTCATTATAGTTCCTTTTCTCTTTAAGATTCCCGCCCTGCTTTTGTGACTTGGCTCCCCGTGTATCTAAATTCCATTTTGTGAATCCACAGTGCATTTTGTAGGTATTTTCAATGTAAGTTGCATTTTGTAATAATTCTTAATCTAAATTACAATTAGCGAGTATTTTCAACCTCAATTGCATTTTGTATTTTCAAGCTAAACCGCATTTTACAAGTATTATTCTAAAATACATTTTGTACGGTGGGCATTTTGTAAGTATTTTGATTCTCAATTGCATTTTGTGAGTAATTTGGATCTAAATCACATTTTGTAAGTATTATTAATCTAAATCACATTTTGTAAGTATTATTAATCTAAATCACATTTTGTAAGTATTATTAATCTAAATCACATTTTGTAAGTATTATTAATCTAAATCACATTTTGTAAGTATTAATAATCTAAATCACATTTTGTAAGTATTATTAATCTAAATCACATTTTGTAAATATTTTCAACCTAAATCACATTTTGTAAGTATTATTAATGTAAATCACATTTTGTAAGTATTTTCAACCTAAATCACATTTTGTAAGTATTTTCAATCTAAATCACATTTTGTAAGTATTATTAATGTAAATCACATTTTGTAAGTATTTTCAACCTAAATCACATTTTGTAAGTATTATTAATCTCAATCACATTTTGTGAGTAATTTGGATCTAAATCACATTTTGTAAGTATTATTAATCTAAATCACATTTTGTAAATATTTTCAACCTAAATCACATTTTGTAAGTATTATTAATGTAAATCACATTTTGTAAGTATTTTCAATCTAAATCACATTTTGTAAGTATTTTCAATCTAAATCACATTTTGTAAGTATTATTAATGTAAATCACATTTTGTAAGTATTTTCAACCTAAATCACATTTTGTAAGTATTATTAATCTCAATCACATTTTGTGAGTAATTTGGATCTAAATCACATTTTGTAAGTATTATTAATCTAAATCACATTTTGTAAGTATTTTCAATCTAAATCACATTTTGTAAGTATTATTAATCTAAATCACATTTTGTAAGTATTATTAATCTAAATCACATTTTGTAAGTATTTTCAATCTAAATCACATTTTGTAAGTATTATTAATCTAAATCACATTTTGTAAGTATTATTAATCTAAATCACATTTTGTAAGTATTTTCAACCTAAATTACATTTTGTAAGTATTATTAATCTAAATCACATTTTGTAAGTATTTTCAACCTAAATTACATTTTGTAAGTATTATTAATCTAAATCACATTTTGTAAGTATTTTCAACCTAAATTACATTTTGTAAGTATTATTAATCTAAATCACATTTTGTAAGTATTTTCAACCTAAATTACATTTTGTAAGTATTATTAATCTAAATCACATTTTGTAAGTATTTTCAACCTAAATTACATTTTGTAAGTATTATTAATCTAAATCACATTTTGTAAGTATTTTCAACCTAAATCACATTTTGTAAGTATTATTAATCTAAATCACATTTTGTAAGTATTTTCAACCTAAATCACATTTTGTAAGTATTATTAATCTAAATCACATTTTGTAAGTATTAATAATCTAAATCACATTTTGTAACTATTATTAATCTAAATCACATTTTGTAAGTATTTTCAACCTAAATTACATTTTGTAAGTATTATTAATCTAAATCACATTTTGTAAATATTTTCAACCTAAATTACATTTTGTAAGTATTATTAATCTAAATCACATTTTGTAAGTATTTTCAACCTAAATTACATTTTGTAAGTATTATCAATCTAAATCACATTTTGTAAGTATTTTCAACTTAAATCACATTTTGTAAGTATTATTAATCTAAATCACATTTTGTAAGTATTTTCAACCTAAATCACATTTTGTAAGTATTATTAATCTAAATCACATTTTGTAAGTATTTTCAACCTAAATTACATTTTGTAAGTATTATTAATCTAAATCACATTTTGTAAGTATTTTCAACCTAAATTACATTTTGTAAGTATTATTAATCTAAATCACATTTTGTAAGTATTTTCAATCTAAATTACATTTTGTAAGTATTATTAATCTAAATCACATTTTGTAAGTATTATTAATCTAAATCACATTTTGAAAGTATTATTAATCTAAATCACATTTTGTAAGTATTTTCAATCTAAATTACATTTTGTAAGTATTATTAATCTAAATCACATTTTGTAAGTATTTTCAACCTAAATCACATTTTGTAAGTATTATTAATCTAAATTACATTTTGTAAGTATTATTAATCTAAATCACATTTTGTAAGTATTTTCAACCTAAATTACATTTTGTAAGTATTATCAATCTAAATCACATTTTGTAAGTATTTTCAACTTAAATCACATTTTGTAAGTATTATTAATCTAAATCACATTTTGTAAGTATTTTCAACCTAAATTACATTTTGTAAGTATTATTAATCTAAATCACATTTTGTAAGTATTTTCAACCTAAATTACATTTTGTAAGTATTATTAATCTAAATCACATTTTGTAAGTATTTTCAATCTAAATTACATTTTGTAAGTATTATTAATCTAAATCACATTTTGTAAGTATTATTAATCTAAATCACATTTTGTAAGTATTAATAATCTAAATCACATTTTGTAATTATTATTAATCTAAATCACATTTTGTAAGTATTTTCAACCTAAATTACATTTTGTAAGTATTATTAAACTAAATCACATTTTGTAAGTATTTTCAACCTAAATTACATTTTGTAAGTATTATTAAACTAAATCACATTTTGTAAGTATTTTCAACCTAAATTACATTTTGTAAGTATTATTAATCTAAATCACATTTTGTAAGTATTTTGAACCTAAATTACTTTTTGTAAGTATTATTAATCTAAATCACATTTTGTAAGTATTTTCAACCTAAATCACATTTTGTAAGTATTATTAATCTAAATCACATTTTGTAAGTATTTTGAACCTAAATTACTTTTTGTAAGTATTATTAATCTAAATCACATTTTGTAAGTATTTTCAACCTAAATTACATTTTGTAAGTATTATTAATCTAAATCACATTTTGTAAGTATTTTCAACCTAAATCACATTTTGTAAGTATTATTAATCTAAATCACATTTTGTAAGTATTTTCAACCTAAATCACATTTTGTAAGTATTATTAATCTAAATCACATTTTGTAAGTATTATTAATCTAAATCACATTTTGTAAATATTTTCAACCTAAATCACATTTTGTAAGTATTATTAATCTAAATCACATTTTGTAAGTATTATTAATCTAAATCACATTTTGTAAATATTTTCAACCTAAATCACATTTTGTAAGTATTAATAATCTAAATCACATTTTGTAAGTATTTTCAACCTAAATTACATTTTGTAAGTATTATTAATCTAAATCACATTTTGTAAGTATTTTCAACCTAAATCACATTTTGTAAGTATTATTAATCTAAATCACATTTTGTAAGTATTATTAATCTAAATCACATTTTGTAAATATTTTCAACCTAAATCACATTTTGTAAGTATTATTAATCTAAATCACATTTTGTAAGTATTAATAATCTAAATCACATTTTGTAAGTATTATTAATCTAAATCACATTTTGTAAGTATTTTCAACCTAAATTACATTTTGTAAGTATTATTAATCTAAATCACATTTTGTAAGTATTTTCAACCTAAATCACATTTTGTAAGTATTATTAATCCAAATCACATTTTGTAAGTATTATTAATCTAAATCACATTTTGTAAATATTTTCAACCTAAATCACATTTTGTAAGTATTATTAATCTAAATCACATTTTGTAAGTATTATTAATCTAAATCACATTTTGTAAATATTTTCAACCTAAATCACATTTTGTAAGTATTATTAATCTAAATCACATTTTGTAAGTATTTTCAACCTAAATTACATTTTGTAAGTATTATTAATCTAAATCACATTTTGTAAATATTTTCAACCTAAATCACATTTTGTAAATATTATTAATCTAGATCACATTTTGTAAATATTTTCAACCTAAATCACATTTTGTAAGTATTATTAATCTAAATCACATTTTGTAAATATTTTCAACCTAAATCACATTTTGTAAATATTATTAATCTAAATCACATTTTGTAAGTATTTTCAATCTAAATCACATTTTGTAAGTATTATTAATCTAAATCACATTTTGTAAGTATTATTAATCTAAATCACATTTTGTAAATATTTTCAACCTAAATCACATTTTGTAAGTATTATTAATCTAAATCACATTTTGTAAGTATTTTCAACCTAAATCACATTTTGTAAGTATTATTAATCTAAATCACATTTTGTAAGTATTTTCAACCTAAATCACATTTTGTAAGTATTATTAATCTAAATCACATTTTGTAAATATTTTCAACCTAAATCACATTTTGTAAGTATTATTAATCTAAATCATATTTTGTAAATATTTTCAACCTAAATCACATTTTGTAAGTATTATTAATCTAAATCACATTTTGTAAGTATTATTAATCTAAATCACATTTTGTAAGTATTTTCAACCTAAATCACATTTTGTAAGTATTATTAATCCAAATCACATTTTGTAAGTATTATTAATCTAAATCACATTTTGTAAATATTTTCAACCTAAATCACATTTTGTAAGTATTATTAATCTAAATCACATTTTGTAAGTATTTTCAACCTAAATCACATTTTGTAAGTATTATTAATCTAAATCACATTTTGTAAGTATTATTAATCTAAATCACATTTTGTAAATATTTTCAACCTAAATCACATTTTGTAAGTATTATTAATCTAAATCACATTTTGTAAGTATTAATAATCTAAATCACATTTTGTAAGTATTATTAATCTAAATCACATTTTGTAAGTATTTTCAACCTAAATTACATTTTGTAAGTATTATTAATCTAAATCACATTTTGTAAGTATTTTCAACCTAAATCACATTTTGTAAGTATTATTAATCCAAATCACATTTTGTAAGTATTATTAATCTAAATCACATTTTGTAAATATTTTCAACCTAAATCACATTTTGTAAGTATTATTAATCTAAATCACATTTTGTAAGTATTATTAATCTAAATCACATTTTGTAAATATTTTCAACCTAAATCACATTTTGTAAGTATTATTAATCTAAATCACATTTTGTAAGTATTTTCAACCTAAATTACATTTTGTAAGTATTATTAATCTAAATCACATTTTGTAAATATTTTCAACCTAAATCACATTTTGTAAATATTATTAATCTAGATCACATTTTGTAAATATTTTCAACCTAAATCACATTTTGTAAGTATTATTAATCTAAATCACATTTTGTAAATATTTTCAACCTAAATCACATTTTGTAAATATTATTAATCTAAATCACATTTTGTAAGTATTTTCAATCTAAATCACATTTTGTAAGTATTATTAATCTAAATCACATTTTGTAAGTATTATTAATCTAAATCACATTTTGTAAATATTTTCAACCTAAATCACATTTTGTAAGTATTATTAATCTAAATCACATTTTGTAAGTATTTTCAACCTAAATCACATTTTGTAAGTATTATTAATCTAAATCACATTTTGTAAGTATTTTCAACCTAAATCACATTTTGTAAGTATTATTAATCTAAATCACATTTTGTAAATATTTTCAACCTAAATCACATTTTGTAAGTATTATTAATCTAAATCATATTTTGTAAATATTTTCAACCTAAATTACATTTTGTAAGTATTATTAATCTAAATCACATTTTGTAAGTATTATTAATCTAAGTTCCATTTTGTCAGTTTTTTTCATCGGCTTCTATGCCCAAGATCGCGGTGTCGTCGGATTTTTATGAGCTGTAATATCCTCAGTATGCCTTCCTTCGGAGGGGAAGTAAAGCCGGTGGTCCAATGTCATAGATTTATGGCATGAAAAAGAACCTTCCACTAACTACACTTGTGCAAGCTAAAATTTGTAGGATAGTTTGATAACGCTATATTAGTTCATCGTTCGTCGCCAGGTGCTGACTGCGATGGCATTTAGTAGCCACGTCCGCAGCTAGGTGTCGTGGACGGTGGCGTTTGGTAGTAAAAGTAGGAAGTACTTGAAAAAGTTAATCGTCTGCAGTCCTTCTACCTGAATCGCATATAACACACACTAACACAGCCGTCACAATTAACACCGGTTATCAGACAGATTCTACACACACCCAAAGTACACGGGGCCACATGACGGCGTTGTTGTAGCCTCTATTCTAAGGAACCAACAACCAGCACTGTTTTCAATTCTAAATTACATTGTGTGTATCTTTTAAATCTTTTTAAATCTTTTGTCAGTATTTTCAATCTCCGTTAGTTTCCGATATGGTTTCCAACCTCTTGTCATTTTCGCTATCACCCAGACTATCGTTTCCCAATTATTATTATTTTTTGTGTGTGTACCATTTTAAGAGATAAGAATCTCTCGCGTACCACCTAATGGTTGGGAGATATAGTAACTATAATCGCCATCACACCAAAAGATGGATTGTAAATGAATTATGTTTGTTTGAGTTAAGTTCAAATAATGAAGAGCGTGTCCAGTTGTTTTATTATTTATTAGAATAAGTATTCAATTCAAACATTCAGAAATGACACTGTACATATGATATTAATTAATGAACTCTTAATAATTAAACATAAAAACAAAAGTTTAACTAATAACTTCAATGTGAAGGGTGAGCTTGAGGATTAGAAGCCAACTTAGAACTTAGGAATACCTGCTTTAAGAATGCTGAGTCTCAAACGAAGCTCGTATTGCACTGTAAGGAGACTGTTCCGGTATTTATTCTTGAGATAAACAAGTGAAGAAGATGCAGTCTCACACAAGTACGAAGTTGTGAAAGGCGGTAAAAATCTATCTGCTTTGTCAGCTATGTCTGCATAGTCTGCACGCCTCTCAACCCAAAATTTCACAAGAGCTATTTTTGAAAAAGTTTGCCTTAGTTCTGAATCACAATTCAAGTCATAAAACTGCTCCTTATCGTTGGCCTTAAAGTCCTCTGGCAACATATCAATGTTTTTATATTTCAAAATTTTTTATATTCTTATATTCTTCCTAACATCACCGCGTACCACCAGTGGTACGCGTACCACAGTTTGGGAAACGCTGACCCAGACCATTACGGGCCGATAACCTAGATGTTAGGCCCCTTAAACAACAATTATCATTATCTTCATCAAAAGTTCTTAGGAGTAGCTGATGGTGCTAGGCACAATGGAGGTGTGGAGGAGTCGCTGATCAATAGCTCATCTCGTGTCCGGCCCAGCGCGGTCCGGTCCGTGGAGATGTGCCAAATATTCTATTCATCATAATGGCTAATGGTCTCTCAAGGCGAGAGCATCACGTGACATCTCAACAAATAGTTCATATAGGAGGACACTTCTGGTTTCTTCAGCGGTACGGTAAATGCCTAAACAAATTTTAATCCACTGTCATCTAATTTATTTCAATATTCATTTCATAACCACAAGATGGCAGCTGTACAAAATTTTAAAATATCGTTTTTATTCCCTGTATCCTAATCATGCGATTGAAGTTTGAATAATATACCTACAGAATAATCTTCACGTATTAGTACATAGTATATAAAAATCCAACATAGCGACCAACCGAAATATTCAGACGGTTCTCAATATCTACGAATCTATTACAGCCATCAAACTGAAACATACAAAACTTGGCTTAGCACTGCAATGGACTACCTCATAATGATCATGATAATAATAATGATAATAAATACGCATCTGACTTTGATAAAAGAATTAAGAAAACATCGAGAAACAAGAGAGAAATAACCTCAGAAAATCCCCCGCACGAAAATATGGGATCGGGGTTTAAATGAAAAAGACGCCTCACGCAATGAAAGTATTGAAAATATCACAGATTCTCACGTGCTTCACGAGGCCTAAGTTATTTATCATTGCATAAACTACAAAAGTAAACTTTATTAATTATGAATGGCGTTTTTAGCCTACTTTTCACATTTTGCAAAAATGAGCATAAAGTAGAATTATGAGATCGGGCAAATGTGTGTGTGTGTGCGTGTCTGTCTGTCTGTCTGTCTGTCTGTCTGTCTGCCTGTCCTTCTGTCTGTCTGTCTGTGTGTGTGTCCCCCCTATCAACTCCTAAACGGCTGCAGCAAACGAAACAAAATTTGGTAGGAGTAAAGATCTATACCTAAGCTGTATGCCTCTCACCAAGGCGGTCCGGGTTCGATTCCCGGTCAATGCATGTGAGATTTTCGAAGTGAAATGCCATGTCCTGTGGTTCGGATTCCACGTAAAAAGGAGGTCCCGTGGCTCATGATCTCAAGATTAACGGTCACGTTAAACTACAAGCTTCCTTTTTCGATCTATTCCTAAATGTCTCACGACCATATTTGAAAATGATGTCAGTGCTACCAACTGCTGAAAAATCTAAATTGAAATTTGAGCTCCATGTTGGATATCTTGGAATGTATGAATGGGAGCTATTTCAAAATTGGCACACGTGTAGATAATAATATTGCAGTTTAATTTCCAGGAGGCCATACATGGCAGTGTTGCCAAAATGATTATAAGCCTGCTGATAGGTCCAAAATTTAAATGCATATAACTTCTACTCTATCAATTGGATTTTAACCAAATTTCGTATGTGCTATGTGTACATAAACAGATATGACTGAGCGTATTGTTAAGAGCCACCAGGGCTGCCAACTGTTAATAAATGCTCTTATTTATTTAAATTCAAATACCCATATATCAGAAAGTATGCAAGCCGACAGCTTTAAACTATGCACACGTATAGTACCTGACAGTTTATTAATTTGGAGTAACTTATATACGTCAGTGCTACCAACATGATTCTAAGCCTACTGAGAAATTCAACTTTAATTACATGTAACTTCTATACTATCATTTGGATTTCAACCAAATTTCCTGTGTGCTATGTGTACCTTAACAGATATGACTATGCGTATTCTTAAGAGTAACCAGGGCTGCCAACTGTTAATAAATACTGTCTCTATTTTTGTTACCCTAATATCAATATATCAGAAAGTATGCAAGCCAATAGCTCTAAACTTTGCACACGTATAGTAGTTGGCATTCTAGATTAATTCGGAGTAACTAATATAGGCCTACGCCAGTGCTGCCAACATGATTCTAAGCCTGCTGATAGGTCCGATTTTAAAATGCATGTAACTTCTATACTAACTAATGGATTTCATTCAAAATTGACACAACAATAGATCATATTATTTCAAATTATTTCTGACCAATACATGTATGTCACTGTTGCCAACATAATTTTACGCGCGCTGTTAGATCCAATGTTTAACTGCATGTAACGTCCATGCTATCCATTAGACTTCAACCAAATTTTGTATTCTGTACCTTAAGAGATGGTACTAAGAATATATTCAGTCACCAGGGCTGCCAACTGTAGTTCTCTATTAGGCTACATTATGCCAACTATTTAGAACTATTTAGAAATGTCGATATTACCAACTTAATTTCGTCATTATTCTAGAATCTAGATAGATCCATATAAATTAATCATTGGCATGAATCTTACATTTTAAGAAAAGTAGGCTCTTTAGTTCGTCACGGAACTTCTTGTTTTGGTTACTGTTCGATGTAGACAGTCAGAATATATGCATAATAGTCTCAACACAGGGATAGGAGGGTGATCTACAATCTTTACAAAAACCAGACGGCAGTCATTCGAGTTGAAGGACATGAGAGAGAAGCTGGTATTCAGAAAGGTGTAAGGCAAGGCTGCAATGTATTACCCATACTTGTCAATCTTTACATTGAACAAGCAATGAAGCAATAGTCATCTTGGCCGCCACACCTGAGGATTTGAATGAGTTTTTGAATGGTATGGACTCCGTCTTGAGGAAAGAATTCATGATGACAATAAATGTAAAACAAAAATATTGGAATGCAGCCGCAATAAATCTGAATCCTCTATGGACATCAAATTGGCAGGTGAAAAGCTGAAGGAAGTAGGAGAATTCTGTTACTTAGGAAGCAAAATAACCAGTGATGGACGAAGCAAAGAGGATATAAAAAGTAGTTTGGCTCAGGCAAGGAAAGCATTTCTACAAAAAAGGAATCTGTTGACATTGAATATAGATTTAGGTATTAGGAAGTCATTTTTGAGAGCCTTTGTCTGGAGCTTGGTGCTCTATGGATGTGAAACTTGGACTATTGGTGCAGCAGAAAAGAGGAGAATTGAAGCATTTGAAATGCGGTGTTACAGGAGAATGATGAAGATCAGATGGGTAGATAGGGTGACAAACGAAGAGGTATTGTGACCGTCAGCCGGGTGGTAACGGCACATATTTGTGAGTGACCTTCAGAAGTCCTCCGGTAAAGCTGTCGGGATAGCCAACAACCGCGATGACTCTCCTAACATCTCCCCCGTCGGACCTTTAAAAGATTGCCGTGGGGATCAGGTGAACTTCCTAACAATAGGCCAATGCGACACGAGGTTCCATAGTCCACGGGGAGCGTGGTACATGGTTGCGATGGTCAAAGACGGCCTAAGGAAAGGTTCACCTCAAAAACTAGACTGTGAAATTAAACATCGCTTATGTAAAACACCGTGAAAATTTATTGTAGATTTCCACAAACCCCTATCCTAGTTCGGAGGGTTATATTCGGCTAATCCGCAAGCTAAAAGTTAATGATAATAAAAGTTCAAGTCCCTAACAATGAAGTTACATTAACCCTCGCGAAAGATCTAATACACAATAAGTAAGCAACAGCAACAACGCTGGGTAAATGGTACGACGCAAAATCCCTAATACAAGTTACAGGATCAAGCTAATATGAAGTTACATTTAAGTGAAGGAGCAAAGCAAAACTAAGTTATGGTGGTACCATTTCCACATTTACATTTAACTTTTCTAGCTAAGTCCTATCAGTTAACATTCAAAGTTACGGCGGTGACGTCCGTAATAGCAAAACAGTTACAATACAAAGCTAAGTGTACAGCCATTTAAAAACAATTAATCTAATCAACAATCATGTGCTAAATTGCACGCAATAAAGGTAACATGGGGAAAAATACAGTTTCATGACATCAATAATTATAGTACAACACAGTTTTTACTATAATACCTTCCTGCCCCATGGTTAACTCTTTGTAAACCATTGTCATCTAGCTTGATAGTAAGGTCGGTGATAGCGTAGTTAAAACCACGTCTGACCATCACATGGCCTGCGCTCCACACACTATGAACTAATGGTTCATGTGTGCGCCAGGTCACAACAAAAATGTCTACAGTCTTCGTCGTTTCCAATAAAGGAAATCCCTTCATCTGCACGGCCATGTCAGCAGGTTCAAATGTAAGAATGTCAAAGTTTAAATGGAAATAATATGTTAGTTAGATCTTGTTTAAAACAATTATGCGGGTGATGTTTATTATGTCGGTTTATGTTCCTTCCGTAGGTTTATGGCGTATTCTGACAAAGGCCTGACAAGGAGTAGTCTTCTAAAGATCATTCTCCCGCAGCAAAACATCGACTCAATAGTCGGAAAACTCAACGAGCAAACTCGGCTCGGACTCACAATAACACAAGTTATCAGCGGTAAATACCTCGCTTTCAACAACTCTCATAATAATGCCTTATAACAACAACAGATGCGCGACTTACAACAATGGCACGTCTTACTCACTCAAGGCACATAATATCATGGGTTACCTGCGGCGAAAACCTCGCATTTAATAACCAAATTGCCTTCATTATAATTTGCCTCTCTCAAGAGGATCGCCAACAATGGATAAAGAAACCTGACAACCCTGGACATGTCGAAATGACATTCCTCGCAGCAAAATATCTAACTAACAATATGAAAATCCAAGAAAAACAAATGAACAAAAAATACAGTAAGAAACACTGGGTTTCATAAGCAATAGCTGCATTGAAAGAAAGAGATGAATGAAATCAACATTCTGTCCTATGTTATCGTATTTCTGTCTCGCTTTCAAGCATTTGTTTTCAAGGTTACTGGGTCAACAAACCAGCTTATTGGTGACAACTTCATAAGTTGCAGTCCTTCACTGACCACATTTTTCAACAGGCAAGGCCGGCTAGTTTTAACATTATATAATACCGTAATATTTGGCCTTGTCATTCTTAGCATATGCTTGGTTCAAAAACCTTATAGAATCCGTGTGCTAAACACGTTACAATTTAACTGTGCAATAAAGTATCGCAGTCCTTCATTTCAAAGAATAGTAAATCACAGACATAACAGCATGGCTCACGAGCTTTTTTGCTCATCAAAGATATAACACTTATTAAGTCCTCAGTATAACATTAACACCTGTGTCCTCATGACAGAAACAAAGTAGTAACAAATTGATAAATATGGCACAGATCTGCAACTCTAGACCTGCATAATGATGCGATAGTGCACTTAGTTCGATGCTTGACATCTACACTTTCTCCAAAATAATAAATCTGTCAGTATTTGACTATAAATTGGCTTCTGAGCGCTTTCAAAAATGAAAATACAGCATATTTTTATAAAACTGGAAATTACAGTTGGTTTCCTAACGATACGACCTATCTAACGAGGTCATAAGTCTCAACAGACTGGTTGCAAAGATTGCAGTTAAATAAAGTGACGATGACATCTGAATGAAACCACGGATAAATATCCTACACATGGCTGAGCAAAATAGCTGCAAATGATTACAGTCATGTTTGGCAGTGGGTCGGCTATAACGTGGTACGACGTCCATCAGGACGGCACCAGGGTTAACCAAAACTGGTCTACCCCACAGGGTGACTCACAATGACTGAAATAAACAACAATTATACTAATTACAACCCTACCTAGCAAATGGCTGACACATAAGTGCGGTTGATTCACAACAACAAAAACTACGATATCTAAATATACCACCGCGGACTATTACAAAAGAAAGGGTGCCCAAACTCACGACTTTTGGTAGCTCTCACATCGGCTCAGACATTCATCGACCAGGGTCGCGAAAAACTCTGCTTGGCTCTCCAGCATGGTCCTGTCCTCCACGGATTCACCAATCTGGACCTCCCAAGCAACCAGGGTTCGTTCGCCTCCAGATGATGGTCTCCCAAAAAGGTCTGGAATGTGCCTGGAAGTCGGCATCCACGTTCCTTCGTCTGCGTCCTCGGCATCTTGACGTTCCATCAAGCTGGTGGTCTCCATCACGACGTCTCCCTCATACCGGAATGGTATTAGCCCATAATCGTCTTCTTCACCATGGCGTGGAAAAGTTCAATGTCTTGCATGATGTCGAAAATGTCGAAATATCTCGTTCCTCTCGGCGTTTTGGCGTGATTATTGTGGACGATGCAAATAATAGTGTTCTCCACAGTATTTTGTAGTTTTCAGCCTGTTGATCCTCAAGATTCAACACGATGCGATGCTTTGCTTGTTAGCACGTGCAATTGTATCACGTTTTATCAATCACGTGGCATCCGCGATAAAATTGATATTTTCAATTCAGAATTTCCGTAGCAATAATGTTGTGATCGTTGGCAGTAATAATCACGTCGTCTTGGCACAATTATCAGACGATAACTCTTATATTTTCGGCGTGGCACTTTGCCCTTCCACTTACACGTGGGAAAAATATCTGGCGTATGGCACCAATTACAGTTTGTAGAGAATATTGCCTAATATGGCCTTTCGTAGAACAATAATATGTCCACAATGTGTGACAACGTTAGTATAGTTATTTTCAACACACGATGCAGTCGGATGCTCACTTGAGCACAAAAATATTTATAATGTCCACGTCGCGACGGACGGATACTCGAAACACGCCTGTCTGGCGTCAGATCTCCAGATGTAGTGTCGTCACTGACTTTCACTCGGAAGTAGGTCGCCAAAACGAAGTCATTGAGCGACTACTTTCATAGCTCCTTGCGCATCTGCAAGTGTTATACCTTACCAAAAACGTATTAATCATTCACCAAAATGATTCAATAATACAGAATGACGAATTAGAATATTCTGAGTCTTATGAAAGGATTAAAGTGATTAACAAGACCTCCAAAGTAAAAAATGCAATTGAGCGCTACTTCAAAGAGTACAGCATGAGCTCCCTGCTCCACGTGGTATTCTGGGTATGTTCAAAAGTACTACATCCCATAATAATTATTCCGTCACAAAAATATCACATGAACCATAGCTCAGCGGGTTCAGTATTAAGACGAGTGGGAGAGGAGAGATGTTCCTGGCGACTGCTAATGAAGAGAAGAGATAGGTTGGTAGGACAAATACTAAGACACCCAGGAATAGCAATCTCAGTTATGGAAGGAAGGGTCGAGAACAAGAACTGTAGGGGTAGACCAAGGTTAGAATATGTTAAACAGTTTGCCTCGGATGTAGGGTGTGGTAGCTATGTAGGGATGCAACGATTAGCTCAGGATAGGGTAGTATGGAGAGCTGCATAAAACCAGTCAAAAGTCTGAAGACTCAAACAACACAACACAAAATGTTTTGTTCGTTGACTTGTGTATAATTCGGAGCGGTCCTTGTAGAAGCAATGACGTGCTCAGCTCAGGTCCCCTGGTCGCTGCAGTAGTGAGCCCCTGGGGCGTTAGATGCAAGTATTGAGAAGTCTTTACGAGCCCCATGTGGGTTGTACCTCCTCATTGACGCTAACGCCAGGCACAAGTAAACACTGATTCCCTTCTCAGTCTGTCGTTACTCGTTCAATGCGCAGCACAAAGAACAACTCCCTGGGGGTCCGTTCTTCCTCATGGCGATGGTTTATTGCGATCAGGCTGGCGGAACTGGATGCATGACTTCATACCACCAGCCTTACCTATATATCACGGAACCATCTTTAACGACCAATGGGATAATTTAGATGAAGTGAAGTCCCGCATCGGCAAAGCTAGGACTGTGTTTCAACATTTTTATTAGCCTACTTTTCACATTTTGCAAAAATGAGGAAAAAGTAGACTTATGAGATCGATCCGGGAAAATGTGTGTCTGTCTGTCTGTCCGGCTGTGTGTGTGTGTGTCCCCCTATCAACTCCTAAACGGCTGCAGCAATCAAAACCAAATTTAGTATGAGTAAAGATGTGCACCGGAATAGCTCACGTCCATATTTGAATATGTCAGTGCTACCAACTGCTGAAAAAACGCACTAGAAATTTGAGCTCCATGTTGGATATCTTACAAGGTATGCATGGGAGCTAATCCAAAATTGGCACACATGTAGATAATACTATTTCAGTTTAATTTCCAGGAGGCCAACCATCACAGTGTTGCCAAAATAATTTTAAGCCTTCTGATAGGTCCAATGTTTAAATGCATATAACTTCTTTACTATCAATTGGATTTCAACCAAATTTTGTATGTAATATCTGTACATAAACAGATATGACTGAGCGTATTCATAAGAGCCACCAGGGCTGCCAACTGTTAATAATTGCTCTCTCTCTATTTTTTAAATCCAAATACCAATATATCAGAAAGTATGCAAGCCAACAGATTTAAACTATGCACTCGTATATTCTGACATTTTAGATTAATTTGGAGTAACTTATATACGTCAGTTCTACAAACATGATTATAAGCCTGCTGATTGTACCAATTTTTAAATACACGTAACTTCTATACTATCAGTTGGATTTCAACCAAATTTCGTATGTGCTATGTGTACCATAACAGATACGACTATAAGTATTGTTAAGAGCAATCAGGGCTGCCAACTGTTAATAAATGCTGTCTATATTCTTTTTACCCTAATATCAATATATCAGAAAGTATGCAACCAACAGCTCTATACTTTGCACACGTATAGCACCTGACATTCTAGATTAATTTGGAGTAATTAATACAAGGCAGTGCTGCCAACATGATTCTATACCTGCTGATATGTCCAATTTTAAAATACATGTAACTTCTATACTAACAAATGGATTTCATCCAAAATTGGCACAACAAGATACCACAATAATTCAGATTATTTCTGACCAGCACACGCATGGTATTGTTGGCAACATGCTTTTACGCGTGCTGATAGATCCAGTGTCTAACTGCATGTAACGTCCATTGGACTTCAACCAAATTTTGTATTCTGTACCTTAAGAGGTGGAACTAAGAATATATTCAGTCACCAGGGCTGCCAACTGTAGTGCTCTATTAGGCTACATTATACCAGGTATATTTTGAAATAATTTGATATTTCGATATTATAAACTTAATTTCGTCATTATTCTAGATAGGTTCATATACTGTAGAATAATCATTGGCATGAAAAGTAGGCTGTATAGTTCTTCACGGAACTTCTTGTTAAATCGTGAGTTAAAACGAACCACAACAAGTAGTTCAAAGAAGGCTATTTATGTTCATTGCCTCTATCAACATACAAAATTTCAGTTTGATTGCTGCCATAGATTAATAGATTTTGAGAATTGTCTAAATATTTCGGATGGTCGCCATGTTGGATATTTATGTATGTAGGCCATTGAGTTATGTACTATTAGATGACGTTCACTTCAATCGCATGATTAGGACACGAGAGATAAAAATTTAAGTTTACAATTTCGCACAGCCGCCATCTTGAGGTTATGTAAACAATTGAACTAAATTAGATACCAGTACATTAGAATGTGTATAAACATTTACTGTACCATATTTCACTGCGCTCGGATGGTTAATCACGAGAAAAGTCTATATAAATCTTTCAACTTCACTTGGCCGCCATGTTCGTTTTGTAGTTAACAGGTTTTTGAAAGTTACATAGATGATCTTCTAGTAGTGCCGTCTATCACCCTATAAAATTTCAGCGTGATATCGCAAATAGTTTCGGAGATATACAATGCCAGTGAAATATTTCGCACAGCCGCCATCTTGGATTGGTGAGACATTGGTGATACATCTGGAACGGATAGGGACTGAAGAAGACGAAGACGAAGAAGGAGGAGAATATGAATAAGAAGAAGAAGTTACCTATGCAAACAGTTCAGTTGGTCAACACGACCTGGGTAGGGGTAGAATATCTCTACTTAGTATAAAACCAAGTCCCCGATTTTTGGATGTCACGGGTAATCACGAGAACCACTGGATGGTTTTGATGCCGTTTCTACTATTCTGTAAAGGATATCTTGAGGAAGGTTTCTGTAGAATAACATTAATTTATAACCAAAGGAAGTCTATCAGTAACGATTTCAGTGAATCGAGTCGAAGAAAAATCTGTGTCCGTGCGCTTTTTAGGTTGGTTCCTCAGTTTAGGGGCTGCGACAACGCGGCCATGTAGCCCCGTGTACTTTGGGTGTGTGTAGAATCTGTCTGATAACCGGTGTTAATTGTGATGGCTGTATTAGTGTGTGTATCTGTTTTTTAATTGAAGTAAGGACTGCAACTTTGAATTTTTCAAATAGTTCCTACTTTTGCCACCAAACGCCACCGACAACGACTACTAGGCCTAGTTCAGAACTTAGCTACAAGACGCCACCGCCGTCGGCTCTTGGCAACGAACGTAGAAACCTAAGAGCGTTGTTTACATTCCTAACCTATACAATTTAGCTTCACACAGGTGTAATTAGTGGAAAGTTCTTTAACATGCCATAAATCTATGACATGGGACCGCCGGCTTTACTTCCCCTCCGAAGGAAGGCATACTGAGGGATTTTTAACGCTCTTAAAAAATCCGACGGCTTCGGCCGGGTTCGAACCCGGTATCTTGGGCATAGAAGCTCAGCATGCTACCAACTACGCCACCGAAGCCACCTGCGCTTTTTAGGCTTACGCTGGGTAAACCGTTAAACATTTCTGAGTAAGAATTGTTCAGCATGAGAAGTTCTACAAAAACGTCCGCCCACTATAAATATCTTTACGTTTTCATTTCTTCCAACAATCTCTATTCAGTGAAAATTTAAATTACTAGCTTCGGAGCGAGTTTCCGAGCTAGCTAGTGGGCGAGCCTATCACCTCAGCTTCGACCAGCATCAAACTGTCGACTTAAGATTTCAGAGAAGAGTGTATGTGTTTGGAGTTTCGCTGTTCACCTCGGCTTTTACGAGTTGCGTCTGGGACCTGCAGTCCGTGCGCTTTTTAAGCTTACGCTGGGTAAAGCGTTAAAGCCGGGACGGGTTGCTAGTTGTTAACATACACAGGGACTTTTATTGATTTGTATACCGTACTACTTCTTCTTCTTTCTCTCGTCAACCTGGCGGTTGGTGGGTAGCATGAGTGTCTTCGTCCAAAGGTCTTCTATCCTGAGCCCGCTCTTTGATCAGGTGGTACGTACATCTTCCTCCGATGTCACCAAAGAACTCTGCTCTTGATCGTCCTCTTCCTGCCTTGCCTTCCATTTTCCCTTCAAGCAGTGTGATGCACCATGATGAATGCCGGAGTAGGTGGCCTATCCAATTATTTCTTCTTTTTTTTATTGTTTCTGTCAGATTGATGATTTCCTCTGCTCTTCATTAGTTAGCCTTAGGGTCCAAGGTATCCGTAGCGTTCGTCGCCAGCACCACATTTCAAATGCACATAATCGTTTCTTGTCGGCCTTCAATAGTGTCCGGGTTTCGCAACCATAGGTCGCAATGCTCCAAATGTAGCTTTTAATGAAGTGTTTTTTGACTTGTAGGGATATGGCTTTGGATGTCAGGAGACTTCTCTTCTTATTGAAAGCTTCTTTATACATCATTCCGAAAATAAGCGGCTTCGGTGGCGTAGTGGCTAGCATGCTGAGCTTCTATGCCCAAGGTCGCGGATTCAAACCCCGCCGAAGTCCTCGGATTTTTAAGAGCGTTAAAATCTTTCAGTATGCCTTCCTTCGGAGGGCAAGTAAAGCCGGCGGTCCAATGTCATTGATTTATTGCATGTAAAAGATCCTTCCACTAACAAAACTTGTGTGAAGGTAAATTTCTAGATTAGATTTCCGTTGAAACGCTCGTTTTATAAACATACTCGTGTCTTAATTACCAATATAGGCGAGTTGCATACGACGGTTTATGTTCGACGATAATTATAACTTTATTATATGTTTTAACATGAAAATGAAAATCCACAGCCTGCTTCCAGTCTCCGACCGGGTCAGGAATGGAATGAATGAAGCCCCCATCTAGCGGCGAGGATATGAACTGTGCCGGCTGCCGAGACCTGACGCACTCCTCTGGGGCAATGATTAAATGAATGACAGATGAAATGAAATGATAGTGGAGAGTGTTGCTGGAATGAAATTGTGACAGGGAAAACCGGAGTACCCGGAGAAAAACCTGTCTGCCTCCGTTTTGTCCAGCACAGATCTCACATGGAGTGACCGGGATTTGAACCACGGACCCAGCGGTGAGAGGCCGGCGTGCTGCCGCCTAAGCCACGGAGGCTTTTCATATGTTTTAACATAAATATTCATAAATATCTGTTGAGATTGTCACTAGAATTTTGTGATCGGGTGCTGCGCTGGGTAGGATATATCTGTGTTCCAAGCTCTCTGGCCGACCGACGCATGCGCTCTGTGTGCTTCAATGCCATATGTTCAGATTGTGCACCAGTATTCAGTAAAACTGTCACCGAAGTCGTTTCAAAACAACGCGCTGTGTAGAAATTGGATTTGGGGATATTAAGGTACAGTGCTATTTCTTGTCTCATATTCACCAGTTTATTTACGCGAACATATGGACGGTGTACTTTGGGTAATTTATATAGGCATGTTGGATTTTGAGCGCATGCGCGAAGGTATCGTCATCTAATTGGTCACACAACTGTTTCTTGAGCTCTGATTGGTGGGAGAAAGTGTTTCATAATGAAAAATAGTGTTATAATGACCATCATTATGATACAGTTTTCACACATATAATAGTCAGGGTCGAACATAAATAAATAATAATAACTGAAGCAATGACCTCTCATTTAAACTTATTTTCTTAATTAATCGATTCTTCGGTTAGTCGATTACTCGTTTTCGATTAATATCGAATTATTCGATGAATCGATTAACCAAACATTGTTTATTATTTGTTCTAGTAGAAACCGGCTATGAGCGCAGAGGATGTACCGTATATCGCCACTTATCGATTGGCATTCTATACAGTGATAGAATCGTAAAGCTCTGGAGCTCAAAGAGTTTACAGTTCATATAGCTGACATTGTGGAGCAATCAAGTCACTGTGATTGATAAATGAAAGCTCAGAAGAAACAGCGACCGTTGCGAAGCGAACATAAATCCTGTCCCACTTCCCAATTTAAAGTGTAACCCACACCTTGACGGATGTTCTGTCCGTTGTAGCCCCAATTCCTAACACATTCGTCTGTGTCGGCCAGGTGCGATTCTGTATCAGTTACAGAGCAAATCCCAGAGATATCGGGGATTTATAGCGTGCACGTTGCTACTCAAGTTACAATTACTTTTACTTTTACTGGTTTATAATAATATGGAAAAACAAATTGAAATATTCAATAATTAATAAATGATGAGTATTATTTAAGAAAGAATTCATGATGAAAATTAATAAATGTAAAATAAAAATATTGGAATGTGGCCGAAATAAATCAAAAACCTCCATGGTCATCAAATTGGCAGGTGAAAAACTAAAGGAAGTAGGGGACTTCTGTTACTTAGGAAGCAAAATAACCAGTGGTGGAAGAAGCAAAGAGGATATAAAAAGTAGGTTAGCTCTCAGGCAAGGAATGCATTTCTACAACAAAAGAATCTGTTGACATCGAATATAGATTTAGGTACTAGGAAGTCATTTCTGAAAGCCTTTGTCTGGAGCGTGGCGCTCTATGGAGGTGAAACTTCGACTATTGGCGCAGCAGAAAAGAGGAGAATTGAAGCGTTTGAAATGAGGTGTTACAGGATAATGATGAAGATCAGATGGGTAGATAGGGTGACAAACGAAGAGGTATTAAGACGAGTGGGAGAGGAGATATGTTTCTGGCGACTGCTAATGAAGAGAAGAGATAGGTTAGTAGGACACATACTAAGACACCCAGGGAGTTAGAGAAGGAAGGGTCAAGGACAAGAACTGTAGGGGTAGACCAAGGTTAGAATATGTTAAACAGATTGCCTCGAATGCAGGGTGTGGTAGCTATGTAGAGATGAAACGATTATCTCAGGACAGGGAGGCATGGAGATCTGCATCAAACGAGTCAAAGGACTGAAGACTCAAACAACTAACATTTAAGAAAAGTGCACAATGCGCATAATGATACATACATTATTCTTGACCTAGTCCTATTATTGAGATTGTCCTGTTAGGGCAGTTTTGTGCATGATATCTCTCACAAAGTTTATTGCACAATTTGCACACGCAGGATTCTTCCGATTGATGAAATCCTAGGTTCCGATATAGCTTGTAGTGAAAGCCGGGCGTTGCAAATCTTGTCATTACATGTCGAAGCTCGTAATTTGTCTGCTTCCATTCCGATGTTGTAATAGCATCTGTTGTGTAAACTTCGGGACATATGGCATTAGTTTTCTCTTTTAACAGGTGTAGTGTCTTTTCGTAAGCCTTAGTATTTAGTAGACAGAATTGTGCTTTAATATCCTCCACGAAGAAGGATTCGTTTTTTTTTAACACATAGCCTATGTTAGCCTCGATGGTGCTGGCTTCCCTACTTCTAGAATCCGTTTTAGGTAACGGGCTTTGACCTTCTCACTTGTTGATAGATTTGTTATAGTTATTTTGTCCCAGATGATGTTGATCCCATTGCTATTGGTGCTATAGCCGTCTTGAACAGTATTATTGCAGTGGCCCTCTCTCTATAACAAGGAATTTGATGGATGATAATGTTGTTAGTAAAGTAACTTCGAGGTATTTAAAAGTTGGGACTACTTCCAAAGGTTCATTGTGTAGTGATTATTCTGACAGCCTCTGCCTCTGGAGCGTGTTGCTCTATGCAAGTGAAAGTTTGACTATTGGCGCAGCAGAAAAGAGGAGAATAGAAGCGTTTGAAATGTGGTGTTACAGGAGAATGATGGGTTGATAGAGTAACAAAAGAGGTATTATGACGAGTGGGAGAGGAGAAACGTTTCCGGTGACTGCTAATGTAGAGAAGAGATAGGTTGGTAGGACACAAACTAAGACTCACAGGAACAGCAAACTTACGAGGGCAGATCGGAAAGTAACACACAATCATGTTTAGCCTATTTTCATTTTGTGAAAAGATAGGCTTATGAGATCACCTTTTGTCCGTGTGTGTGTGTGTCTGTGGGTGTCCCCCCAAATAACTTCCAAACGGCTGGAGCGATTTTAATGAAACTCGGTAAGGACATAGCACCATTTTGGCCAACACCGGGCCGTGCCCTTCAAATTTAATTACGTCTCTCCAATCCAACATGGCGGCTGTGCGAAATATTTCACCGGCATTCTATATCTTCTCTCAATCATACCACCCTGAAATTTTGTACGGTGATAAAGGGCACTACTTGAAGTTCACCTATGTGACTTTCAAAAACCTGTTAACTACAAAACGAACATGGCGGCCAAGCGAAGTTGAAACATTTAAATAGACCTTTCCCGCGATTTGATCATCCAAACGCAGTGAAACGTGGTACAGCAAAAGTTTCTAGAAATTGTAATGCACTGACATATAATTTAGTGCAATTGGTTACATAACCTCAAGATGGCGACTGTGCGAAAGTATACAATTAAGTTTTTATTTCTTCTGTCCTAATTATGCGATCGAAGTGAAAGTTTGAATAATGAAGCTACGCCATAATCCTGATCTAACTCTATGGTCTAAATATATAAAAGTCAACATGGCGACCATCCGAAATATTTAGACGGTTCTTAATATCCATGAATCTATTATAGCAATCAAACTGAAATTTTGTATGTTGATAGTGACTATGAACATACGTTCAGCTGTGGGACTTTCAAAAACCTGGTGAGCACAAATCCAACATGGCGGTGACGCGAAATGTAAATATTTAAATCGACATTTCTTGTGATTTAACCATCCGAGTGCAGTGAAACTTGGTACGGTAAATGGATATACAAAAGTTAATACAGTGGCATCTCAATTTATTTCAATTGTTTTTATAACCACAAAATGGTGGCTGTGTGAAATTTAAAAATCCCGTTTTTGTTTCTTGTGTCTTAATTATGTGATTGAAGTTTGCATAAAATACTTACATAATAATCTTCATGTAATAGTACGTAACTCTACTACATACGAGGATTGGGGCAAAAGACATGGCAACTTTTTTTTCATTCACGAAGATACCAGTCCGGTTGGAAAATGTGACATATACAGACGAAAGGACAAGGTGTTAACTACATGTGTGGACAATGAATAGCACTGATATATCGTAACACACTAATTTAATAATAATTTTATTGATGCAACCAATGGCCATGTACTTTTCCTTTCAGGATGGGTCAAGGAAGGGATTATGAAAGGAAATCGGCCGTGGACCTATTGAAAGGAACCGTCCCGGCATTTGCCTGGTGGTGAAAATGGGAAACCACGAAAACCATTTTCAGGACGGCCGAGGAGGGATTCGAACCCACGCTCTCCCGATGCCAGCGAGGCACGAGGTAGCGCCTTAGCGCTCTCGGCCACCGTGGCCGGTCACACTAATTTAATTTATTCCGGTATTATACAGGGCAATATGGCCTTCACGGTGCAAAAGAATGACAACACATTACACATACAGTTGACATGCCTAAAGACTCTCAAAGTAGTCCCCTGCTACTGTGACCACACGCTGCGAACAATGTGGGAGGGGCTGAATACCATCTGCCTCAGCATTTGCGGCACCATGCGTGATTCGGGTCACCTGTTGGCGCACAACATTAGCAATGTCCTCTCGTGTTGCAAACCGCCTACCACGTAGTGGTTCCTTAATCTTTCGAATGAGATCAATGTCACAGGGCGATATGTCGGGAGAGTACGGTGGTTACTCCAATTCTTCCCATCCCCAACGTCGCAGTAGCTGCCGTAGACATCCTGCTTAATGTGGCCTTGCATTGTCGTGCAGGATTATTGCTCTGTCCACAAGATCCGGACTTTTCTCCCGAACGCTACGTCGTACCTGTCGCACCAGGAAGTCCCTGTAGTACTGTGCGGTAACTGTTCTGCCATGTGGAACAAAGTGGCAAACAATGACACCCCTGACGTCATACGTGACGATCACCATCAATTTGACTGGGGAAGGATTCTGACGGAACTTCTGCCTCCTTGGTGATCCAACATGACGCCACTCCGCGGACTGACGTTTCAGTTCTGGTTCGTATGCCCTGGCCAAAAATTCAACGATGGCGATTATTCGTGACAAGAATTGATCGCCGTCCTCTTGCCAGCGTGCAAGGTGGACGGAGCATATTGCATAGTGCATCCACATTTGAACTTCCGTCAGTTCATGCGGTACCCACCCCGATGCGATTTTGCGTAGTTGCAGCTCATTACGCAATATCCTGTGGACGGTGCGTTTCTCGATGCCACTTGCCCTCTCTAACTCCAGTAGCGTCCATCGTCTGTCTTCATCCAGGAGCTGCTCGATGACGGTACGTGCCACGTCGGTTCGCACCCGACATGTCGTCCCGAACGTTGCTCATCACTGGTTGACACACGTCCTTGCTGAAACATGCCTACCCACCGTGCTACTGTACGGTGTGGTAGGGCATTATTCCCAAGGGCTTCCACTCATTCACTGTGACATTCCATCGCATTTCTCCCTCGGAGAACGGCTATGTTGATGTAAGCGCGCTGCTCAACACGGGTTACTTCCATCTCGCACGACACTCAGCAACTGACTGATTTCATAGCCCTCGCTGCGCTACTACCAGATATCACAGAGCCATCTGTTGTTCTGCTTACTCACTATGCCTGCAGAACGTCCACACGGCACATATACGTTTAGGATCCGTTCACATATCTACAAGAAAGATAATAGTTTGCCATGACTTTTGCCCTAACCCTCGTATATAAAAATCCAACATGGCGAACATCCGAAATATTTAGACGGTTCTCAATATCCACGAATCTATTACAGCAATCAAACTGAAATTTTGTATTTTGATAGAGGCAATTAACATTACTAGAATATATGAAAATAGGCTGTTTAGTTTTTAACGGAACTACTTTTTTCTCCCCGGTATTGCAGTTGAAATATTGTAATTTCATAACAATGTAGTTTGAAGCTTTCGCTACTGAGTGTAGGCCTATTCTGTTTTCATGTACAGCTCTAGCGAGAAAAGCCTGAACTACGAAATAAACATGGCGCGCATGTTACTGTCGTCAACTTGTGAAGAGCAGCAAAGTGTAGTTCGATATTTGTGGCCAAAGGGCATAAATTGAGTGGAATTCACAGGGACTTGCGTGTCTGGTATGGGGACGACTGTATGGACTGTAGCAATGTGGTGTGCATTCTTCCAAGAGGACCGTGTGAACATTAGTGATTCCTCACGCTCCGGGTGGCCGATAACAGCTGCCTCTATGGAGTGGAAACATGCTGGTTCCCCAGTCACCATCATCATGTATTGGACTTTTTTTTAGCGTATGGCTTTTATGCCGGGAGTGTCCGAGGACATGTTCGGCTCGCCAGTTTTGTAGCTGCTTCGAGACGGACACCCAATGGGTGAGCTACAAGTACCGTTGGGGAGGGAAGTTGGAATGGAAGGTTGAGGAGTTGGAAGGTAGTGGTTGTGGCCTATAGTTAGGGACCAACCCCGGCATTTGCCTGGAAGGAAGATGGGAAACCACAGAATACCATCTTCAAGGTTGCCGGCGGGTGGATTCGAACCTCCTCGCCTGCCGGATGTGAGCGACTGCCAGCAATCATGCCGTAACGACCACGGCTAACTCACCCAGTAGGTTTTGGACTTAAGGGCCTTTACGGCCTACAGCAGAAGAACAAAGAAAGAATAAGAAGAGATAAAGTAATAACAAAGGAATCAGTCACGAAGGAGGAGGTATCTACTGCAGACAGCAATACAACGGTCTATAGCCTCATCTTCCACCGCATTCGGCTCCACTTGCTGAAGTATTGTCAACACTCGATCCTTCCATCGCGTCCTGTGACGTGCCATTGGGCGGCTTCCAGCAGGTTGTGCATAAAGGACTCTGTTTTGGATTGATTATTCAGCTCGAAAGATTTGGCCAAATCACTGTGGATTTTCATTTTCACTGTCCTAGCACTCGGATAATTTTCCAAACCGCTGATAAAGGCCATCCTTCGTTCTTCGTTCCCATTTACCTTCCATGGCATTGAAAACGGGTCCATAAACCTTTCGAAGTACCTTCCTCTCAAAGGCAGAGATGGCTTTATCGACTGTTGCTGACGTCGCCCAGGTTTCACAACCATACAAAAGTACCAGCCGTACTTGTGTCATGTAGAGCTGAATCTTATTCTTCTGCGACAATAGACGAGATTTAAATAAGCTATTCAGACTATAGAACATTCGATTAGCGTTTATTATTCGCTGACGCACTTCTTTCGACACTTCGCTTCTATTAGTTAGTATGAATCCCAGGTACCTGAATTCATGAACTCGCTCAAAATGATGTCCGTCAACAATAATGGAAGGAAGACGAGTTTGACGCCGTGATGCAACGAGATATTTTGTTCTATCCACATTTACCACCAGCCCAATATGCTTCGCACTGCTGGTTCCCCGGTACGACTCAATCTGCTTGTGGCAGTGTTCTGGGATATTTGTGGTGGACTTAGCTGAGCACGGGACCACTGTGAATGTTACAGCCTACATTAAAACTTTGGTTTAGTTGCGTCGTGCCCTTCATGACATACTTCATATCTGCTACTCCGTAAAACATGGAAAACCGGGAATACTCAGGGAATTATTACATCCTGGAAAACTCAGGGAGTTATCAGGGTATTTTAATGACACTCAGGGAATTTTAGTTTTACAAGGTTCAGCCTTGGTGAATAGGAAATTAAGCATTTAAATGTTGATGGGGGAAAAGTATATTGTGGTGATGATAGTTGTAGATGTAAGCTCTCATTTCTTGAAAGATACAGTGCACTGTGTGTTTGTATATAAATGTGTAACTATAAGGTGCGTTCAAAAAGTAACGAGCCGGAGGCATAATTACAGAAACCAGTACCTGTATGTTAGACGTATTGCCCCTGGCTGTTGAGGCACTTGTCCCACTGTGACACGAGGCGGTGAATGGCTGTCTCATAAAATTCCCTGGGCTGCGCTGTGAACCAGTTCCGCACGTACAGCTGGACGTCGGCGTCCGAGGTGAATCGTTGGCCCCGCAGAGCCCTTTTCAGGGGACCAAACATGGCGTAATCACAGGGAGAGAGGTCTGGACTGTATGGAGGGTGGCCGAGAACATCCCATTTGAATTCCTGCAGGAGTGCCGCGACTGTGTTGGCCGTATGAGGTCGTGCATGGTCGTGGAGTGACCACGGCGGCTATGGCGTTCACTGTCACTCGGCGGTCCTGGGTAATGAGTGCATCAACCCGCTGGACGTTGTCATCGGTAATGCAGAGGGGTGCCCCACACCGGGCATCATCGGCTAACGACACCCGTCCTTCCCTTAAGCGCTTGTGCCCTTGCAAGGGACATGCAGTGTTCGCCGTACACTTGTGACATTCGGCGATGAATGTCCGTTCCCCCTACTCCTTCCGCTGTCAGAAACCGAACAACACCTCTTTGCTCTTCGTTTGACACCTCTATGTCACTTTTTGCAATGCGACTGACAGCGTTGGACAATTAATGCATGTTGCTGCTCGCTTTGTATCGTCACGTGACGTGCACGCGTGCCCTCTAGCGACGGGCTGTGACCTTCCACGCTCAGGTCGGAACCACACCTCGTTACACACGCCACGATTAGCCGATGCCGTCACCGGTTTGCGCATTCCAGCCTCCGGCTCGTTACTTTTTGAACGCACCTTATATATTATTTTTAAGAGCATTACTATTGACGAGCTACTTTCAATACTCGCAACTACAATAGTTTTTCTCGATGAAAAATTTAGAAATTGGCAAAATATAGCAAATATAGCCTATATTTCTGATTTTGTCTTTTTGCCATTCTACCCATCATTGTTCGAGCACTTTTTGAAATGCTCTTTAAGTACAAACTCTGTTTTATATATTTATTATGGCCCCTACTGTTACTCAGGGAATTTTATGATTTATCCTGGAAAAACTGGGAATTGTCAGGGAAATCTGTTAGTTGGTTTTGGTAGACATCCTGGAAACGGTGTCAAACTTCTTCATGACAATGCCCGACCCCATGTTGCTGATACTGTTCGTGAGAAAATTGCCTAATTTTGGTGGGAGGTGCTCCAGCATCCACCTACAGTACGGACCTGGCACCTTCGGACTTTCATCTGTTTGGTCCCATGAAGAAATTCCTGGCCGGGCAATACTTTGCAACAGATGTGGAAGTGAAATTAGCGGGCTATCTCCTTCGAGTGCGTCCCAACGTCACAGTTGGGTGACCTTAGCCCTTTATGGGATACTAGACTCTTTATTAACCATCTGCCAGAAGGACAGTTTATGCTTTCAAAGATGCTGATAGTTGAATCTTTAAGCCAAATTTCGGAGAATTTTCATGCCGGAGTGCGAGTATTTCTAAAAATTAAATATTATATACGTATCTACTCTGGATAAAATTTGGAAAATTTTAAAACTAAGAACATTAACAATTAAAGTGTAAAAAATATAAACATACAAATAAAAATCATGAAACTAAAATTACAATAATAAACGAAATATAAAAATGAAAATAATAAATATAACTACATAAAAATATTAAAATATTTGTAAAAATTAATTAATTAATCAAAAAAAAAATATATATATACCGACAGTAGTGGCTACGCTGGCTAAAAGCGCTGCATTAGGTCATGGGGCCAAGCTCTCTGCTGACTCGGTAGACGCGTGGGTTCGAGCCCCACCGTCGGCTGTCCTTGAAATGGTTTTCTGTGGTTTCCCATTTTCAATACCAGGCAAATGCTGGGACGGTACCTTCTGACAGGCCACGGCCGCTTCCTTCCACATCCTTGTCCAGTTTCATTCACCATCATTCATTTCATCTCTCATTAACTCCTCTCATGAGGTTGGCGTCAGGAAGGGCATCTGTCCGTAAAAACCATCGCCACAAAGACTTCCATCTCATCTCATCCCCGACCCCGTCGGAAAACGGGAATAATAAGGGGTAGACATATATAATCAAATTAAAAAATATATATCTAAATTAAATCTATAAGAACATACATTAAAAATTAAAAATAAATATATAAACAATAACATTATAGAAACCAAAAATAACATTAATAATAATAATAATAATAATAATAATAATAATTAAAATGAATCAAAATGTAAAAACACATGAAAATAAACAAGAAGTTTCGTGACGAACTAAAGAGCCTACTTTTCTTGAAATTAAGATTCATGCCAAAGATTAATCTACAGTATATGGACATGTCTAGAATAATGACGAAATTAAGTTGGTAGTATCGAAATGTCTAATTAGTTCGAAATATACCTGGTATATTGTAGCCTAATAGAGCATTACAGTTGGCAGCCCTGGTGACTGAATATATTCTTAGTTCCATCTCTTAAGGTACTGAATACAAAATTTGGTTGAAGTCCAATGGACGTTACATACAGTTAGACATTGGATCTATCAGCACGCGTAAAAGGATGTTGGCAACAATGTCATGCGTGTGCTGGTCAGAAATAATCTGAAATATTATGATATCTTGTTGTGCCAATTTTGGATAAAATCCATTTGTTAGCATAGAAATTGCATGTGTTTTAAAATTGGACTTATCAGCAAGCATAGAATCATGTTGGCAGCACTGACTTATATTAATTACTCCAAATTAATCTAGAATGTCACGAGCTATACGTGTGCAAAGTATAGAGCTGTTGGCTTGCATACTTTCTAATATATTGATATTAGGGTAAAAATTATAGACAGCATTTATTAACAGTTGGCAGCCCTGGTTGCTCTTAAGAATACTTATAGTCATATCTGTTATGCTAAACATAGCACATACGAAATTTGGTTGAAATCCAACTGATAGTATAGAAGTTACTAGTATTTAAAAATTGGTCCCATCAGCAGGCTTAGATTCATGTTGGTAGAACTGACAAATATAAGTTACTCCAAATTAATCTAAAATGTGTGCATAGTTTAAAGCTGTCGGCTTGCATACTTTCTGATATATTAGTATTTGGATAAAATAAAATATGGAGAGAGCAATTATTAACAGTTGGCGGCCCAGGTGGCTCTTAGGAATACGCTCAGTCATATCTGCTTATGTACACATATTACATACAAAATTTGGTTGAAATCCAATTGATAGTGTAGAAGTTATATGCATTTAAAAATTGGACCTATCAGCAGGCTTAGAATCATTTTGGCAACATTGCCATCTATGGCCTCCTGCAAATTAAACTGAAATAGTATTATCTACATGTGTGCCAATTTTGGAATAGCTTCCATGCATACCTTCCAAGATATCCAACATGGAGCTCAAATTTCTGGTGCGTTTTTCAGTAGTTGGTAGCACGGACATCATTTTGAAATATGGGCTTGAGATATTCCGGTATTCATCTTTACTCATACTAAATTTGGTTTCAATTGCCGCAGCCGTTTAGGAGTTGTTTGGGAGGGACACACACACAGCCAGACAGACAGAAGGACAGACAGACACACATTTTCCTGTATCGATCTCATACATCTACTTTTTCCTCATTTTTGCAAAATGTGAAAAATAGGCTAAAATAGTTTTGCTCTTTAAAGGCTTAATAGGTTTCTCCGCTGTCCCTAGTTACACTCCAATACAGTAGGCTACCTTCTGATAGGCCATGGCCGCTTTCTTCCAACTTCTTTCCTACTTCCAGCAGTTTGTATGATGAGTTTTGGCGTCAGGAAGAGCATCCGACCGTGAAACTGTTCACCATAAGGAAGCTCCACTCCAATTACCCCGATTCCACAGCCTCCTAAACCCATGCAAATATGGAAATCAATAGCGTTAACACTCGCTGACGTCACGTGAGCATGGCCTTCTTGAGTAATCCCTATAGCGGTAATGTTCTGCTGTTGTTGAACATCTGCACGTCTCCAACTCGTATAAATAATAGGAATAAATAAATAAATGTTGTAACTGACATAATTAATGAACGTTATCGTGTTGGGAGCCATTTTTCAGTGTTGCCTTAATAAATTAAATGTAAGTGATTTGCAGTCGGTCAACATGATTGTACCCAAATTGTGCGACCATCGTTATTTCCTACAACTGTTTTTTTAATAATTAAATGAATGAATAAATAATTGAGGGAATATATCATTAAATCAATGAATAAATATTTACATCAATGAGTATATAATTAAGTCAATGAATAAATAATTAAATCACTGAAGAAAATAATTGAGGAAATGAATAATGAAAATAATGGATTATAATTAAATCAATGGATATATATTTAAATCGGTGTGAATATATCATTTAGTGACTAAATTAATTAAATAATTAATTAATAAATTAGAGTGATTAATTAATTAAATCAATGAATAAATAATCAAAGGGATAAATAATAAAATCAATGAATAAATAAATGATGGAATAAATAATTAAGTCAATGAATATATATTTATATCAGGGAATAAATAATTAAGCCAATGCATATATATTTATATCAATGGATAAATAATTAAATCATTGAATATATATTTATATCAGGGAATAAATAATTAAGTCTATGAATATATATTTCTATCAGGGAATAAATAATTAAACCAATGAATATATACTTAAATCAATGAATAAATAATTAAGTCAATGAATATATATTTATATCAGGGAATAAATATTTAAGCCAATGCATATACTGTATATTTCTATCAGGGAATAAATAATTAAACCAATGAATATATATTTAAATCTATGAATAACTAATTAAGTCAATGAATATATATGTATATCAGTGAATATATATTTAAATCAATGAATATATATTTCAATCAATGAATAAATAATTAAGTCAATGAATATATATTTATATCAGTGAATAAATAATTACTTCAATGAATATATATTTAAATCAATGAATAAATAATTAAGTCAATGAATATATATTTATATCAGTGAATAAATAATCACTACAATGAATATATATTTATATCAATGAATAAATAATTCAATCATTGAATATATATTTATATCAGGGAATAAATAATTAAGTCTATGAATATATATTTACATCAATGAATAAATTATTAAATCATTGAATATATATTTATACCAGGGAATAAATAATTAAGTCAATGAATATATATTTCTATCAGGGAATAAATAATTAAACCAATGACTATATATTTAAATCAGTGAATAAATAATTAAGTCAATGAATACATATTTAAACCAATGAACAAATAAATAAGTCAATGAATATATATTTATATCAGTGAGTAAATGACTATATCATATATCGTGCGTTTGAATTAATGGATAAATGGCTGAATGACTAAATAATGATTGTTTATATAGTGAATATATTTATTACAATAATGAATAATTAAGTGAATGAGTAATAAAATAACTGAATGATAACATTATGAAATAAATGAACAACTGAATTAATTATTTGTTTAACAACAAGTAGACAGTTGATTGCAAGATGAACTCATACGTAATTCAAAAACCCGTATAAAAACAAAGTAACCTTATATAGTGAGATTCGAACAGCCAATCGTAATATAAACACCAATTAAACGCAGTACAATTTTTTGGGGGCAATTAGATAATATTTGTATATAAATTTAAACCACAACCCAGTGAACGGATCTGATGATTGATGGTTGAAACGCGTAATCCCAAAATTGCCCCATTATAACAGTGATCATAACTCATACATGTTTTTTTTTTTTTCATGAGTGTTATTTACTTATTGTTCGACCATGGCGAAATGTAAATATGATACGTCAGAAAACTGTTCTTCAGGATGGCCACAAAGTCCCGTTACCCCCCTCCTATAACCAATAGAAACCTCTAAACCTAGTCAAATAAGTTGTACACCATTTCTAAGAGAGGTTTTCTTAGGAATATACGGCATTACGAGACCCATCCATCGCCCTGGAAGAACTGCGACAATGCAGAAGCACATGAAGAAAGACTTGGGCTTGCGCCCATGTCGGCCTACGCCCGTCCTTGAATTATCGGAAGAGACATGTGAGGCACTTCTTCAGATGTTCGACACAATACCAAAACGAGGCAAAGTGCTCTTTTGCGATGGTTCACCTGTGCTGCCGGCTCCATTTGCCTGGCCACCACGAAGCTCAGACCTTACCACATGCGATAATGCGCTATGGGGGTTCATAAAGGGTATCGTCTCACAAAACGGATACAATACCACGGATGAACTGAGACAAGCTTTCACTAAAGTCACACCAGCGAAGAATGTCGCACAGAACTTGGCGCCGTATTATCCATTGCCATGAAAATGATGGTGCACAGACTGATGTTTTGGACTCGTAATGCCGCATATTCCTAAGAAACCCTCTCTTAGAAATGGGGTACAACTTATTTAACTAGGTTTAGGGGGTTCTATTGGTTATAAGAGGGGGGGGGGACTTTGTGGATACCCTGTACTGTATAATGAGCCTCATCATAGTACAAGTTTTCATTATGAAATACTTCTCCCACCATTCAGAGCTCAAGAAACAGTTGTGTGACCAATTAGGTGAGGATAGCATCGCACCTGCTCTGACTTCCACGGCCTCCTATTCTAAATGTCACTGCGTGGCTAACAGTAGTGTCATAGTGGGGTGTTCGAGGAGGCCATGGTATTCTCTGCGTCTCATGCGCTCTGTTCAGTACATAAAACTGGCGAAATTTCTGAATATTTATATTCGAACATAAAATAGTTATAATAGTCGTATTTAGCCTATAATGGTAATTAATACACTCGTAATGAAATTATGAATTTCGCTACGCTCGTGTCTTAATTATGTCCATTATAGGCTCGTTGCATAATGTACTATATTCTTCATATATTATAGACATTGACTATGGGCAAATCGTCTTTACCGACTGAAGAGCAGTTTGATTGTCAGCTGTCTCTGTGTGGATCCAGCCCCTAACCAACAAGATGATTTGTGTAGTCATTACTCATGAACCTTACTTGTGTTAATGACTCATGTTATTTTCTGTTGCAGGTAAGAAGCCCGCCTGGCGCTCTACACGAAGGTAGGATAGCAAAGTAGTTCTTATTTCCTCATCTCGAGCACTGTGATGACGTAGCGGTCTAGCTGCTTGCCTCTCACCAAGCTGGACGGATTCAGGGTGTCGAATACTCTGGAAAACTCAGGGAATTTTCAGGGTATTTTAATGCCAATCAGGGGATTTTAGTTTTACAAGGTTCAACCTTGAATAATTGGAAATTAAGCATTTAAATTTTGATGGCGGGGAAAGTATATTGTGGTAATGATAGTTGTAGATGTAAGCTCTCATTTCTTGCAAGATAGAGCACACTGTGTGTTTGTATATAAATGTATAACTGTATGATTTTTGAGAGCATTACTATTGAAGAAGTACTTTCAATACTCACAAGTACAACAGATTTTCTGGATGTGCAAAATATAGAAAAATATATATTTCTGTTTGGTCATTAAATTTTGTCATGCTATCCTTTATTGTTCAAGCACTTTTTGAAATGCTCTTTAGGTACAAACTCTGTCATATATTTATTATGGTCGCTACTGTTACTCAGGAAATTTTCTGATTTATCCTGAAAAAATCACGGAATTGTCAGGAAAAACTGTTAGTTGGTTTTGGGAGACATCCTGGGATTTCAATTCCTGGTTGAGGTGAAATATCACGTCCGATGGGTTGGATTCCAAGTAGTTCCGGGAAGAACTGAAAAGCCTATTTTATTATATCCTACTGGTCTTACATAGGACACGAGAAATGAAACGAGATGGTTTAAAAAAATTACACAGCCACCATTTTAAGATATATTAAGTACATCTGGAATGCGCAAACCGGCGATTACATCGGCTAATCGTGGCGTGTGTAATGGGGCGTGGTTCCGACCAGAGCGTGGAAGGTCACAGCCCGTCGCTCGAGGGCACGCGCACACGTCACGTACGATACAAAGCGAGCAGCAGCATGAATCAATCGTCCAACGCTGCCAGTCGCATTGCCAACAGTGACATGGAGGCGTCAACCGAAGAGCAAAGAGGTGTTGTTCGGTTTCCGACAGCGGAAGGAGTAGGGGGAACGGACATTCATCGCCGAATGTCACAAGTGTACGGCGAACACTTCATGTCCCTTGCAAGGGTCAAGGACGTGGCACAAGCGCCTCAGGGAAGGACGGGTGTCGTTAGCCGATGATGCCCGGTCTGGGGCACCCCCCCCCCCTGCATTACTGATGACAACGTCCAGCTGGTTGATGCACTCATTACCCAGGACCGCCGAGTGACAGTGAACGCCATAGCCGCCGTGGTCGCTCCACTACAATGCACGACCTCATACGGCCAACACAGTCGCGGCACTCCTGCAGAAATTCAAATGGGAGGTTCTCGGCCACCCTCCATACAGTCCAGACCTCTCTCCCTGTGATTACGCCATGTTGGGTCCCCTGAAAAGGGCTCTGCGGAGCCAACGATTCACCTCGGACGCCAACGTCCAGCTGTACGTGCGGAACTGGTTCACATCGCAGCCCAGGGTATTTTATGAGAAAGCCATTCACCGCCTCGTGTCACATTGGGACAAGTGCCTCAACAGCCTGGGCCAATACTTCGAACATACAGGTACTGGTTTCTGTAATTATGCCTCCGGCTCGTTACTTTTTGAACGCACCTTATATGTAGACCATAGAGTTACGTACCATTACATGAAGATTATTGCGTAGGTTCATTTTTCCAACGTTCACTTCGGTCGCATGATTAGGACACAAGGAATAAAAACTTAATTTTAAAATTTCGCACAGCCACCATCTTGAGGATTTATAAACAATTGAACTAAATTATATTCCAGTGCATTACAATGTGTATAAACATTTACTGTACCGAGTTTCACTGCGCTCGGATGGTTAAATCGAGAGAAAAGTTTATTTCAATGTTTCAAGTTCGCATCGCCGCCATGTTCGTTTTGTACTAAATATGTTTATGAAAGTCACATAGATGAACTTCTCGTGCTACCCTTTATCAATGTACAAAATTTAATGGTGTTATCAGTTACTGTTGCGGAGATATAGAATGCCAGTGAAATATTTCGTGCGGCCGCCATGTTGGATTGGTAAAACGTATTAAAATTTGAAAGGCACGTTCCAGGACGGACAATATGCACTTACCCAGTTTTATTGAAATCGCTTCAGCTGTTTAGATTTTATTAGGGGGACACACACACGGACAAAAGGTACTCTCATAAGCCTATTTTTAGCTTATTTTCATTTTAGGAAAGAACACTAATAGTCAGTCTGAAAGACTAGACTTTACCGTATGTCATTTTAAATGTTACAAATGCTACAAGTGCTGCGTGATCTCAATGTCCGTTAGCAAAAAAAAAAAGCAGCAAGTGCAAACCAAGGTCAAAGGAGGTAGCTGGCTGGATGACGTCACACACCTCAGTGCATTCTCGGTACATTTCTTCCCGTCACCGTAACGTAACGCCAGACCCCAGCGAAGTCGACATAATCATTTAAAATGATAAAATAGGCCTATGAGATCACCTTTTGTCCGTGTGTGTGTGTGTGTGTATGTGTGTGTGTGTGTGTGTGTGTGTGTGTGTCCCTAATAACTTCTAAACGACTGGAGCGATTTCAATAAAACTCGCTATGGTCATAGCACCTTTTCGGACGACCCCGACCGTCCCCTTCAAATTTATTACGTCTCACCAATCCAATATGGCGGCTGTGCGGAATATTTCACCAGCATTCAATATCTCCGAAACTATTACTGATATCACCCTGATATTTTGTACGCTCATAAAGGCCACTGCTACAAGTTTATCTATATAACTTTCAAAAACCTGTAAAGTAAAAAACGAACACGGCGGCCAGCGAGTTGAAACATTTTAATAGACCTTTCAAATATCTACAGTAAATGTTTATACACACTGCAATGCACTGGCATCTAATTTAGTTCAATTGTTTACATAACCTCAAGATGCTTCCCACGGTGGGTGGGTGGTTAACGTGTCGGTCTACTAACCCCAAGCTTGTAGGTTCGCTCTTGGCCGTGGTAGGTGATTTTTGAAAGGTGGAAAAATATTACGACACCATGTCATACGATGTTGGCATGTCAAAGAACCCATTTGAATTCTGTAGGCCGTGCTCATAATGGCAAAATTAATCTCGGGAGTTTCCGCCAACACAAAGTTCCTCATTTCTCTACTAGAAAGCGCTATACTGTTCAAGGAGCTTAGATATCTAACCGCCTTGACTTTCATAGTGCTTCAAGGAACAACGAAATTCGACATGAAAGCTACCCTTTGGGTGTCAAATAACAATGCTTGCACCCGGCACCCAGGCCATGCGATATTATTATTTATACCTCAAGATGGCGGCTGTCCGAAATTTTAAAATTAAGTTTTTATTTCTCGTGTCATAATCATGTGATCGAAGTGAAGTTTGAATAATACACCTACGCAACAATTCTCATTTAATGGTACATAACTCTATGGCCTATAGAGATGACAATCCAACATGGCGACAAACCGAAATATTTAGACGATTCTCAATATCTACGAATCTACTACACCAATTAAACTGATTTTTTAAAATGTTGATAGAGGCTATGAACATAAGTTTCAATAGTCTGGTGAGCACAAATCCAACATTGCGGCATCGCGGAATATAAATATTTAAATGGACGTTTCTCGCAATTTAACCATCCGAATGCAGTGAAACTTTGTACGGTAAATGCTCATTCAAGTGTTAATCCACTGGCATATTATAATTTATTTCATTGTTTTCATAACCACAAGATGCCACCTGTGCGAAATTTTGAAATCTTGTTTTTATTTCTTGTGTTCTAATCATGTGATTGAAGTTTGAATACTACTCCTACGCAATAATTTTCATGTAATAATACATTACTCTAAGACCTACATTTATAAAAAAAATGCAACATGGCGACCATCCGAAATATTTAGGCCGTTCTCAATATTTACTAATCTATTACAGTAATCAAACTTAAATTTTGTATGTTGATAGAGGGAATTAACATAAATAGGATACATGAAAATAGGCTTTAGTTCTTCACGGAACTAATTATTATTATTATTATTATTATTATTATTATTATTATTATTATTAAAATGTAATTTTTAAGATCCTGATTTTATATTTATATTTTATTTTAACACATTACGTCAAGTAGATACGTACCTATATAATAATTGAATTACTCGTGCGGCTTTGCCCGCGAATATTGTAGTTGTAAAGAGTACACTTAGCAACGTCTCAATAATGAATGCTATGATTGAATAATAATGATAATGATTTGGTGAAAATCCACAGCCTGCTTCCAGTCTCCGACCGGGTCAGGAATGGAATGAATGAAGCCCCCATCTAGCGGCGAGGATATGAACTGTGCCGGCTGCCGAGGCCTGACGCACTCCTCCGGGGCAATGATTAAATGAATGACAGATGAAATGAAATGATAGTGGAGAGTGTTGCTGGAATGAAATTTTGACAGGGAAAACCGGAGTACCCGGAGAAAAACCTGTCTGCCTCCGTTTTGTCCAGCACAGATCTCACATGGAGTGACCGGGATTTGAACCACGGACCCAGCGGTGAGAGGCCGACGTGCTGCCGCCTAAGCCACGGAGGCTTCATAATGATTTGGTAAAGACCGTAAAAAGTCACACTATAAAGACACATAAATATCAGAATCTCCCCAACGTCATGTCGCATCGCATGTATAAAATTCGACTCAAAAACATAACATGGTTTCCAATCACAAACGTAAATAGGAAATAAATTAGATCAGTATATTAAACACAAAATCCATTTACCTAAATTCCTATGAAAAACAGTACACATCATAAAATTACACTAGTAAATAATCTCTTCGCCCACATTTCCCCTCTTTCACCTCACAATATACACCACATCGAAAACAGACAAGTGTCTGCTTATTCTTAATGATTAGTTTATAGGCCGAGTATTACATCCCCAAATGAAACCCCTCGTGAGATATTGTTATTCAATGAAATTCCGGTTTAACCCCCTTAACACCCCTTTAGAACCTGAATATCCGAAAATCCTTCCTTAGGGGGCGCTTTCGACTTACAGCGAACATATCCCCAAAATGTCATGTTTCTAACTTTGGTTGGGCGATGATGAGTCAGTCAGTCAGTCAGGACACTTATAAGAGATTTGATTTTTAGAAATACTAGCACTTCGGCATGACAATTCTCCGAAATTTGGCTTAAAGATTCAACTATCAGCATCTTTGAAAGCATAAAATGTCCTTATGACAGGTGGTTAATATAGAGTCCACTATCCCATAGAATTGTTATGTGGAATTTTATTAGCATTCAATTGAAGAAACTGAGGTACAGTGTCACTATTTTTAAATGCCCTGTGTGGGAGTGAAGATTCAAGGAGATATAATTTCAACTCTGAGATTTGCCGATGACATCGTCATATTGGCCGACACGCGTGAGGATTTGAATGAGTCTTTGAATGTATGGACTCCGTCTAGAGGAAGGAATTCATGATGAAAATTAATAAAACAAAAATATTGAAATGCAGCCGAAATAAATCAGAAACCTCTATCGACATAAAATTGGCAGGTGAAAAGCTGAAGGAAGTACAGTAGGAGACTTCTGTTACTTAGAAAGAAAAACAACCAGTGATGGACGAAGCAAAGAGGATATACAAAGTAGGTTGGCTCAGGCAAGGAAAGCATTTCTACAGAAAAGGAATCTCTTGACATCGAATATAAATGTAGGTATTATGAAGTCATTTTTGAAAGCCTTTGTCTGGAGCGTGGCGCTCTATGGAAATGAAACTTGGACTATTGGTGCAGCAGAAAAGAGGAGAATTGAAGCGCTTGAAATGTGGTGTTACAGGAGAATGATGCACATCAGATGGGTAGATAGGGTTACAAACGAAGAGGTATTAAGACGAGTGGGAGAGGAGAGATGTTTCTGGCGACTGCTAATGAAGAGAAGAGATAGGTTGGTAGGACACATACTAAGACAAGCTTAGTTATAGAAGGAAGGGTTGAGGACAAGAACTGTAGGGGTAGACCAAGGTTAAACAGATTGCCTCGGATGTACTGTGTGGTAGCTGTGTAGAGATGAAACGATTAGCTCAGTACAGGGAGCCATGGGTGCTGCATCAAATCAGTCAAAAGACTGAAGACTCAAACAGCTGTCCCCTGACTGGTAATATCGCCTGCTGTTATTCATAGGTTATGGGATCGATCCCTGCGCCTGAGGGTGCTTAAATGCGCGAGACCGTTGGGAGTAGACTTACTGGCGTCTCTAAGTGGGACTATTGTAGCTAGAAATGAGAAGCAAGTCGGTGAGCGCTGTGCGCTAATATTAATATGTTTGTGAGTGACCTAGGCCGGGCGACATTGGGATGACGGGGAGTCGTATCGACCGAGCGACTTGTCCCAACCAGACGGGGAGGTTCCCTACTCTCATATGTCTTGCGCTGATCACTTAGACCCCCTTCCCCCCAGGGGCTTACATCTAGTGGCACGTGGGTTGCTTCCACTTACTTGTGCCGGGCTCCTCTTCCTTTTCGTCTTCTTTCCTGTCGACCTCTCTTGGTCAACTTTTGTTCTTTTCCGACCCCGACGGTATTAGGGTATCCGAGGCCTAGGGAGTCTCAACCTGTCCCGCCTTAATTAGCCCTTGTCTCATCTTTCCGGTGGCTTCGATGGCGTAGTTGGTAGCATGCTGAGCTTCTATGCCCAAGATAGCGGATTCAAACCCGGCCGAAGTCGTCGGATTTTTTAAGAGCGTCAAAAATCCCTCAGTATTCCTTCCTTCTGAGGGGAAGTAAAGCCGGCGGTCCCATGTCATAGATTTATGGCATGTTAAAGAACCTTCCACTAATTACACCTGTGTGAAGCTAAATTGGATAGGTTAAGAATGTAAACAACACTCTTAGGTTTCTACGTTCGTTGCCAAGAGCTGACTGCGGTGGCGTCTAGTAGCTAAGTTCTGAACTTGGCCTAGTAGTCGTTGACGGTGGCGCTTGGCGGCAAAAGTAGGAACTATTTGAAAAATTCTAAGTTGCAGAACTTAAATTAAAAAACAGATAACACACACTAATACAGTCATCACAATTAACACCGGTTATCAGACAGATTCTACACACGCCCAAAGTACACGGGGTTACATGACCGCGTTGTCGCAGGCCCTAAACTTAAGAACCAACCAACCAACTAATCTCATCTTCCCAGATCCCTCATTCTTCGAGGGATCAGCCTTCTTCCTCTTTTCATTTTATTTCCGGCGGGGCATTTACATTCTGACTTGTATTGTGTATTTTGATTCTAAATTTCATTTTGTAAATATTTTCAATTTCAATTGCATTCTGCAAGTACTTCAATTGTATTTTGTGAGTATTTAGAATCTACATTGCATTTTGTAAGTATTTTGTACCTAAACTACATTTTGTGAAGCTTTTCAAACTAAATTCCATTGTTGTATAGGATTTTCAATCTACCTTGGTTTTGTTATGGTTTCCATTTCATTGTCATTTCCGCTATCACCCAGACCATTAGGGGCCGATAACCTAGATGTTAGGCCCCTTAAAACAACAATTATCTTCATTGCTACATTTACTTTCTCCACCATCCTGAGAATGATAATTGCAATAATCCACCTGCTCTGATTCAGTACTGTTCGAAGTGTACAGCCATGTGCTTATTAATGTTATCGAGCAGGCAAATTTAGTTTTTAGAAGTAACTAATAGAAGTGAAGTGTCGAAAGAAGTGCGTCAGCGAATAATAAACTCTAATCGCATGTTCTAGAGTCTGAATAGCTTATTTAAATCTTGTCTATTATCGCAGAAGAATAAGACATGACACAAGTACTGCCGATACTTTTGTATGGTTGTGAAACCTGGGCGATGTCAGCAACAACCGAAGAAGCCATCTCTGCCTTCGAGAGGAAAGGTACTTCGAAAGATTTATGGACCCGTTTTCAATGCCATGGACGGTAAATGGGAACGAAGAACGAAGGATGGCCTTTATCAGCGGTTTGGAAAACCACTAATTGGCCGAGTTCTAGGACAGAAGAGGTACAGTGGTTTGGCCCCATCTTTCGAGCTGATGAATCCTTCGTTCACAACCTGCTGGAAGACGCTCAAGGGGACGTCCCAGGACGCGGTGGAAGGATCGAGTATTGACAATACTTGAGCAAGTGGAGCCGAATGCGGTGGAAGATGAAGCTAGAGACCGTTGGATTGCTATCTGTAGTAGATACCTCGTCCTTCGTGACTGATTCCTTTATTAACAGTTCTTATCATTTCAAATGATCTTGTCGACTTCGTCGTTATGCTTTGGGTCTAACGTTATGCGTTACGGAGACAGTTGCGTTACGGAGACGGAGACTGTGACGTCATGCAGCCGCGCAGGAAGCCTAAGATAAAGGATATACAAGACGCCAGATAAGAATACAAGGTGATTCTTAAAGAGGTGTACAAGATGCCACACTAGAATACAGGGTGACTTCTAAAGAGATATACAAGATGCCAGATGAGAATACAGGGTGACTTCTAAAGAGATATACAAGATGCCAGATGAGAATACTGGATGCCTCCTAAAGAGGTGTGCAGGATGTCAGAGCAACATACAGTACAAGATGCCAGATAAGAATTCAGGGTGACTCCTAAAGAGATATACAAGTTGCCAGATAAGAATACAAGGTGACTCTTAAAGAGGTGTACAAGACGGCTGAGAAGAATACAGGGTGACCCTTAAAGAGGTGCCCGCGCGGGATGCCTAAGTTAATGGGTAATGGAGTTTGTGGAAAGAGTCCTGGGGCTTCGAGCGAAGCCTTTCTAACATGTGCAGCATTTGTAGCATGCGTCATTTGAAATGATATAACGTCTAGTCTTTCAGACTGACTGTAATTTTTTCTCTTCTTATTCTTTCTTTTGTTCTTCTGCTGTAGGCCTTAAAGGCCCATAAGTCCAATAAATGATGACGATGATGATAAAGAGGTACCAACTGTTTCCCGCCAATTCTTAATAACAACATGATTGTTGTGATAGATAATTGTGGTGAATACTCTTATTGCTTGTGTTTCAAAGTTCGCATGTATTTGTAGCTGTTTGAAACTGCATTCAGTTTCTGCACTTAATTCCATGCTTTATTTAATTCCGTCTATGAACAGATCGTTGGAATGTTTGGAGTTAAACTTTTTATCAATTATTTTCATAGTGATACCTTAAAATGTGATAGTTTTTCACGAGTTTTATACTGATTTTTGTTGAGAACCTATCATGCCGAGACGAAAAAAAAATAGCCCTCCCCCATTAAGCCGGGGTGGGTAGGCTAGTATATGTTCGAGATACCGTGGCATTTGTTTGTCTGCCTGTCTGACCAACCCTTCCTATCTTCAAATAATGTCTTTACATCAAACAGATTACACAACTGGTATTTTAAACAGTAGCCTCAACAGTGATGAAACTAGTCCTGTATTATGTTTTATTTTGCAGTGATGATTATTAGTCCATATGTAAATTTCTATGCCACATTTCAAATTCATTTACGTACCGCTAATGACATGTAATAACGTCTGAAGTACCACCGACATTATTTAATATAGATGATAATCTTGGAAATGGTGTTAGGGGCCAGTGCACCGGAAGGCATTTCTATTTGGGAGATGCTATCTCGCTTATTACAGCCACACATACACAACTCACTGCAGGAGAAATATAGTGTCAGTACAAAAGTGACACAGCGTGCAGAAATTAATAACGTAAAAACAGAATGTATGACTGTTTGAGATGAGTTAAGGGCATGTAGCACGCGATCCATTGCGTCGCACTGGAGCACTTGTTAAACAAAAGTTATAATAATAATGTCGTATGGCCTCGGGTGCCAGGTGCAAACTTTGCTAATTGACGCCCAGAGGACAGCTTGCAGGTCGAATTTTATCGCTCTTTGGAGCGCTATGAAAGTCAAGGAGGTTAGATATCTAAGCTCTTTGACACTATAGCTCTTTCTAGTAGAGAAATGAGGAACTTTGTGTTGGCGGAAAATCCCGAGATTAATTTTGCCATTATGAACACGTCCTACTGAATTCAAATGGGTTTCTTTCTTTCTTTCTTTCTTTCTTTATATTGTGCCCGTTTGACGAGAATTTCGGGGAGCCATCGACCTTAAATGACCCTTCTGAAACCCCATCTCCCAGGAAGACATATAGGACGGGAAGGAATGCATTCTTGGACTGGGAAAGCACTCAAGAAACTGTACTCGGGGGGTATCGGGTGTAATAAGAGGTGAAACTACCAGCCCAGAGAAATACAAACACAGCAAATACAATGAAGAGGCAAGGCTTACATTTAAATCGCACTCAGTTTACCCAAAAACGTGGCAGACCCCTAACTACTTCAGAGAGGTGAAAACGGCTAGTCCGTGCTAAACAATGTTGATGATAATGTAATTCGTCTCCGTGCGACAATCCTAATAAATTAAGCCTCTCGAAGTCCTACACAAAAATGGAAAATCAAAGAATGTAATTTAAGAGAATGACACGTAGATCTTCCCTATACAATTACTTCAGAGATTCAATAATAATAATATTACAAGCTTGATTCTACAGCAAGGTGAGTTATTTACTTGTTTACAATGCAAGGTATCAGTTGCATTTAAAGCATAATAAGTTTAAAGCTACGCTATGATGGTGTCATCTCCAACATTTAACGTTATAGTCATTTAATCTAATACCTATCGTACGTTAATAATAGCAATGATGTAAACGAGATGCGTTTCATCCAAAATTTATTTCCAAGCTAAAGCTATGCACATTCTGAACCTAACAGAACGCATGAAAATCTATTCTAATTTACAACACAAATGAATAACATGTAACCCTCTTAAATTACTTGCGCAATGGGCGCCACTGCTCCTACCTTCCTACATCTCAAATCCACTGTTTGTGAACTTGGGTCATGTTTTGTGTGGGAGAGAAAATTAGGTCGGCGACTGCATGAGTAAAACATGTCTAACGTCGCATTATCAGGTTAGCTACCGCGTTTAAACACGTAACTATCCGATTGTCGTCGCTCAATAGGGACAGCTATATTTGTATTTAAGTGTGTCGAAGAATCAAGTCTAAGTTATGGTCATCAAGGTCCATTTAAGTTTATAGGTTTATTTATCTTTTATTTGACTTCCTATCTCTTGGTTTATATTCAGTTTTAAGTTGAAAATCCTGATATTTGATTATTACCTTCTTGTTTATCAGATTAGTTCAATCCTGTCAGTTTCATTGTATTTTTTTAATGACCAAGCTAAATTCGTATAGTGTAAACAATTGGTGTCCCAAGCATCCAATATAAACACATCATTGGAAGAAAAAACAATTCCAAAACATCAAATAGCACTCCTGTGTGCTCCATCAATAACACTGACCCGTCGGTCATCTGCTGTAATAACGAGACAAAAGCGTTCACGTCATCAGCTCATAAAGTACCAAAACTTGTACTAGCATCTAAGGGTAATCATATCCTACCGCTGTAGTGCGTTTTAACATAACATGGTTCTGACTAAATTTATACAATCCAAGCTTGAGGATAAGGTTAATCCTGCTGTAATAACAGCTGTGTACTCTGAACTTACAGAAAGGTGCATCATTTACTCATATATCGGACGTCTAATGTCTGGAAAACTTGAATTAATAAACCTGGGTCTTTTGCTTACAGTCCTATAAAATGACCCGCTCTCTCGAACATCTCGCAATGTTACAATTCGTAGCTTGTATGCCAGTCGTCTGAATGT